>CM063293.1:12658238-14040738 GCA_032173965.1 Sitta carolinensis | reverse complement strand
ACAGCTGTGCAAAAACTGAGCTGTTTGGGGATCTGCTCATTTACCCTGCAGTCCCAATCTGAAATTCTTTTCTAGAATAAAACCGACAGATTTAGATCATAAGAACTGAGTGGTGAGTGAAGTGAGAAACTGACTTTTACTCTATTTGCATGAAGCACATTATTTCAAATGCCTTCACAAGAGTTATTCTTGCTTCAGAGAGGTTTCAGATTTTCTAAATAGAAAACTTACAGAAATATGAAACAGCTTGAAACATGCAGAAATTAATTAGTGTTTCAAGAGAAACCAAATACCATTTAATACAAAAGTCATACTAATTCTTATGCTTTCCAGTAATTTATTTTAAGTTGTAATTTATCTTACTGTTGAGCACAGGAGTATTTTCTTCTACCATCAGTGTTGTAGACCACCAGCTGATTAAACAAAACAATAATAAAATTTTAAAAAGCATTTAAAAAAAATAATTATTGAGATACTTTTCTAATTAATTGACTGGTATGAAGATATTTACCTCAGAATAAATTCCAAATAGCCAAGCTGCATTACTGCTGCCTTTGGATTTGAAGAGGAGTTGATACAAAGCTCAGTGATAAGTTTCACTAACTCAAGTACAACACTTTGGCCTGAGAAGAAAGAACTAAGAGGTTTTGTGTTCACATCACTAAAATGCTTATTTTTGGGTGCAATGTCCAAGCCTTAAAATAAGATGAGGATGCATAAGCTGCCTTATGAACATCCATAGGCTGTTGCTTCAGAAATACAGTGTGGTGAAACAGCAGTTTCAGTGCTCTTAGGTCTACAAGTCTCTGGTGAAACAGGATTTAACCAACTTTTTTTCTTTATTTAGGGAGCTTTCAAGATTTATTGCAGCTGGACGATTGCACTGCAAAATAGACAAAGTAAATGAGATTGTAGAAACTAACAGGTATGTAACAATTCTCGAGGTGGTTTTTAACAGACCAGTTGAATTCTCTTTATTTTCATGATGTTTACTACAGAAATGTTTAATGCTTTGGTATAAATCATATTCTTACTTCTAATCCCTGTTTTTCCCCCGTGATTCCTAGGCCTGATAGCAAGAATTGGCAGTACCAAGAAACCATCAAGAAAGGAGATTTGCTGCTAAACAGAATTCAGAAACTTTCCCGAGTAATTAATATGTAATTTTTATAATGCAAGGGAATGCAAAATTTAGATGTTTAAAACATTTTGGAAGTAACCTATAAATATATTGCATAACTTGGCATACTGTAGGGAAAAAAATAACTAGCAAGAAAGGTAGTGTTTTTACTTTCCACTTCATTATGTACACACTGTTCTGTTCTGGTGTATGGAACCCAATTCATTTATTAAATGTATGATACCGTTGGTGATCTCTTGTAAAAGACTTTGTTCCTTTCCTTGCTGTATGTCCAGTGTTCCATACTGAACAGCAAAGCAGGCTCACGACCTGGGAACACACAGAACTCATGGCCATTTTATGCTTGCTGTTTTAAGACTTTGATATTGGAATCAGTGAAAACAATCAGTTGCATAATAGTAAAGTGGCCAAAAATTTTAGTGGAGAGTGCACACTGTCCAGACAGGGCAAAGTCCTTGCAATGAAGGGATTGCAGCTTAAGGGAGAAGGAATAAGGATGCAACTGATTGGGGTGAAGCAACAGCCATGGAAACTGCAGGACTAAAACTTTGGGAACATCTGTAACAGAAGGAGCCTCTCTCTTTTAAACTATTTTTTTGCAACTGTTGAAAAGGAAATCAGCGTGTGAGCGAAGCATTACATTTGTAATTACTGCCTGAGTTAGATTTGCAGATGTCAGTGATGGTGGGAGCTGTGGAAGGGACTGCTGCAGTCTGACAGAGCTGATCAGGTGCTGCAGGGGTTACAGTCCCTTTCTTCACAGCTGCTGAGGAATGAATGTCTCACTAGGCTGCTGCCATGCTGATGACACATGGTTTGTGTCGAGGCAGAGCCTCCAGCAGCAGCTGTTTACCCTGCTGGCCTGCCTTGAGGGGTTTTTCCCTCCTCCCAAAGAAGGCCTGTGAGTGAGTTTTGTGAGCTTTTGATGCCACTGCATTTGGAACATTGACAGCCTGTGTGCATTGCAGCTTCAGTGCTGGAAGGAACCCCAGCAGGCAGGTGCACCCAAATCCTAGCATTTGGAAGCTACAGTGCCATAGAGAGGACAGCTTGGGATGTCCCTGCCCACCCCTCCCATTGCAAGATCATGGAGAGTCTCCTGTCCTGGAATCCCTGCTGCCTGCCCAGGGTTGGACCCCTTGGTGCTGAGGGACCATTACTATTCTCTTTTCTGAAACCCAAAATACCACCTCATGTTTTTTACTACTTACTGGAAGCTGTTTTGGTTGTTTCCCCCTCCAAGAAGCCAGCTATTTAGCCAGAGTTTAAAGATTTACATTTCAGGCAGTACTAATTAGAAGAAAATTCTGATCTTTCTTCAGAATAGGCAGAATAATAAACAAGAACTCTATTTACCATGTGGTCAGCTATGAGTCTCTGTTTTGTGTGTTCACACAAATACCATTTTCTACAGTTTTAACTGATAAAACCCAATATTCAGACTTTTCAGACCTGCAATAACCTCTCTTGTTTTTCTACATCTGTTCCATGCCAGATAAGTAGAGCTAGCTAGGAAAGCTTTAATCAGACTTTTGGGAACGTCTTTACCATCCATAGGTGCAAGTGTGAAGCCTATCAGAAAACCATACTGTCTTCATGTCCTCACTGACTTGAGGAATTTCTGTTTGGTGCACAAATAAATCTGCTTTTCCAGCATATTTATACATGAACCTTAATTAACTCTATCAAAGCTTCCATTCAGCGTATGTATTACCATGTACTTTTTTTACTGTAAAGAGAATAGAAACCTACTCAAGAAAAACGAGGCCAAAAGGGGCTTCGTGCATTCAGAGAAATCTTGCTGCTCTTTTAGTGTAGGTAAGAGCAGCAGGGAAAAAAATTTAAATCCCTAATCTGTGTGGAAAATAAAAGCATTTCTAAAGAGTTTTAATGCTCTAAGATACTGACAGAGCTATCAACCATTTTATCCTAACCATGGCTGTCATCCTGTGGGAGCCAAGCATTTTAGAATCTGGTGTTCTCTGCTCAGGTGGGTGGGAAAATAATTTTCCAAACAGAATTGCACAATCCTACTACAGCAGGGAACCCCCCTTTAAAGATCCCAATTTGCCTATGTCCTGCAAAAGAGGATCCAGGGAGAGCCTGGAGATCTTCTGGACAAAGATTTTTGTGCCAGGGCCTGGCAGGAAAGAGTCACAGCAATTTTAGCTGAGCCTTTTAAGGCTTTGTGCAGCAGTTCAGCTTCTTAGCCATGCCAAATAGTGATGGGATAAAATTCTGGAAAGGTGAAAGGCAGCCCCTCCTGAAGCCCACAGCTGGAGGCACACAGTTTAGCCAGTGCAGTTATTCACATTGTTCTCCTGGCAAAAAAAAAAAAAAAAAGGCAATCTGATACACATTCTCCAAAGAACAGGAATGCTGAGGGGTCCAGGGTGGTCAGGCCTTGAGCTGATCAAGGGCATAATTTTGTCTGTTCTTCTGTTTTTAATTGCCTTCTTCCATCTCCATGTCAAATCAGAAGCATTAGAATTTCTACTTCCTGAAGTAATTTCAAGTTGATTTTTACTGTCCAGTGACCATGTTAGTTTTAATATTCTGTTTTTCTGATCTCATGATTTCCCTTTATTTAACTGATTGTGAGGAACACTTCAGGGACAGGCCTTCATGCCTTGCTTTTGACTCCTTTCCATGGATTTATAGTCCACATGCCAAAGTTGTACGTTCTCTCTTGTAATTTAAGCTTGGGCAGTTCCTTCAGCTAATGCCATTCTCCAATTTCGCTTTGCCAGGCTGACTTCACCCTCGCTACAAGGTAGCCAGACCCAGACAGAGATTTCAAGCCGTAGCTTGAACTTCTCTCTGCAATTCATTCCCGGCATTAATGATGGGAAAGCAGGTGGGAAAGGCAGGAGATGGGGTGGTTTAGGATTTGTTAGTAAAGCTCTGCTACAAAGCAGTTGAAAGGTCGTTTCTGTGCAAGTCTCTGTGCAGTTTCTGGCTCACCTGCCAACACCTCCAGTGCTTGTCTCGCTGAACTCCAGAGCTCAAGGTCCAGCCTTGCAGGCGAAGGACAAGGCACTGGCTTTAGGAAAAGTCACCTGTCATGGACAGGAAAGGACTCAGGTGAAGGGACCTGAACTGCAAAATGGAGGACAAAAGTCTTCCAGCACTGTCAGAGACCACCAAACCTGAGCAGCAACACAGTCCCCGCTGATGCTGAAGAAAACTTTTGTATCAATTTGTGCACAAGTATCAACACCAGCTATTTCTCATAGGCTTGGACAAAGCTATTTTACTGCATTTCTCAGGCGGTTTTTTCCTCCTTGGCAATAAAGTTTCAATCCACATTAGTTTCAACAAGTTCCCTAAAGGTTTTCAAAGTTTGTTGGGTCAGAAAAAACCCAAGCATATGCCACTTTTCCATGACAAAGCTCCCATGCTGCTTGTTAGGAACGAATCCAACTAACACAGCTCTGAGCCAAAGCACTGAAAAAAGCATCCAGTCAAAATAAAAAGTCCCATGGTGGATCCTACAAGCCACATGTGTTTGATTATTTGTTGCAGCAGAACGTGATAATAATGAACCAACAGGAATCTGCATTTCAATCGGGCCAGGGCAAGCCCTCCTCGGGTTGTTTCAGTAGCCGGTGTAAACACGGTGAGCCCGGGGGCCGCGGGCAGCTCCCAGCGCGCAGCCCCGGGCACACTGCAGCACAAGGCAGGCTGTAACCTCCGAGCCCAGCTGCTCACCAGGGCAAAGCCGAACACCTCCGGGCTCCCAGGACACCTCTCCCCAGCTTTGATACCAAATGCAAAGGGCACTGACAAGATAAATACACAAACCCTACTCGCAGGGAACCTCCGACCCTGGGGTTTCATTGCATGCATTGGCAGTCTCCTACATCACCAAGTCCGAATATAAACTGGAGTATTTTCCTATGAGAAAGGCACTGATGGGAGGGAAACTATTTTCCACCCAGTTCAGGGACATCTGTGCTTAACGGGTTCCACTTCAGCACCTGGTCAAACCAATTTTCATCACTAACTCCTTTCATGAACGAAGTCACCAGAGGAGAGAACCCAAGGAGCAGCTCTGCTCTGCCTCAGGGTCAGGGCTCCCTGGCACTGCACTGCACCAAATGCAGCAAAGGAAGGGAGAGGGAGGATGCTCCAATTCCACAGAGCCCCGAGAGCTCAGGGTTACACAGGGTGAATGCACCTTTTTTCCTTTCTTAGCCCTGCCAGTTTGAGAGGCCACTGAACCCGGTATTAAACGCAGTGAAATGCAGAGTAACTCCTTCAGTTGGAGCCCCCCGAGCCCCGAACGTGCCTGAGCGCGATGCCGAGCACAGAGCTCTGCCCGGCTGCAGACCCGGCCCCGCGCTCCGGGCTCGCCCACAGCGCGCCACAACCAAGCGGCTCCTGCAGGGTGGCACAGCTGATGGAAATTCCTACTAGGAAGGAAAAGGATTTGCAAGAAGGCAAGACAAGAAAAAAAATTAAAATACTCAGTAATGAAAAAAAGTAAACGTAGAAGTACTAGAGGTGTTTATTATAAAAAGACAAAGCAGAACTTGCCTGTTTTCTGAACCATGCTTGTATCTTGTAGCATTTATTCTAAATGGTAAGGAAAACTTGTTTTAAGACGGGGGAAAAACCCAAACCAAAACAGAATAGAGACAAAATAAAGGAAGCTTTGCCACAGACGTCACTCTGAAGTCCTGTCCCACTAACAGGAGTTTTACTGGTTTTACAAACTGCTCCAAAATCAGCCGCAACACACGAGTCCTGAGTCACATGCAGAGAAAAGCTCTGCAGGAGTGTTTAACCTGCTGAACTCACACTGGATCTGCAAACTGTGAAAACACGGATGGACACTTTCTTGGGAGGAAAAAAATCCAAGAAACACGATGGCTCAACATAACCGAATCAGGGGCTGTAAAGGCTGCTGCTTATTATTCTGATTAGAAAAGAATATAAAGTGTGAACCTGAAGTAACAGAAGGTCCCTTGCCCAGGAAAATGCTGCAGAGGCGACACAGAGCTCAAAACCCCAAACCAGCAAACCAGGCACCAACCCCTCAGGATGGAAAGCTCTGAAGCTACCGGGCTGACTCGGCATGCCAAGGGACAGTGACAGAATTTGACCACATCCAATTCTCTGAAATTAGTTCACATAGGCACCGATACAGACAATGTTTTCCTTTAATAGCGAAGGATTTTATAATGAAGCAGAAACATATAATATATTCCATGCAACCAACCTCATTTATTGAAAAGTCCTAATTTTATTGCCTTGTTTAGTAACATGTTTGTTCAACAAACTAATCTTTTTCATGAAGCAAAGCACAACTTTTTCTTATAAATAGTATAAATTATTTTATTTACAGAAACTTGTTACAAAACAAATAGACTATATATTTATTTTTCTTTTAAATATCCAAAGTAATTTTTCTATCCCATGACATTTGTTCATGTACTATACAGCAGCCAACACAGAGTTCAGCTGATCAGATGCTCTTGATTATGTATACAAATTATCAAACTATTCACACATTTTACACAGGAGATTGCTTTTAGAACCAGGCTCAACACCGAGCAAGATGCTTCCAAGGCCTACATTCACATTGACATTATGTAGTGCTCATTTCAAAATTATCTTTAAAACATAAAATATCTCACACAAAAGGTAAAAATGATTATTTTCTGCTGAACAGTGAAACATTTAAGAATCTTTCTAAGCCCAATTCCCTCCTCCAGGACAGAATGAGTAAAAGACGAGAGATTCCTTGGCAAGAGAACTCTTACAGGAAGACAACTGCCTTAGAAATGTCATTTGGAAATCACTTATTTTTTTTCATGTTTTTAAGAGGTACTTACTTGGGGATTTTTCTTCATTTTGGAATACCAACAATTTGGAACATATTCTGAATTATCTGATTAATGAATATTGCTCCCTCCCCTTCCTAAAATGAGAGAGTTAAATAAACTGCTGGTTAAAACCATATTTCAAACCCTTAGCATTATACTAAATATGAGTTATCAATGGGATTGTTCCAACATAAGGTATCAAATTAAAAGATTTTACAAAAGCTACCAGCAAAATTTGCTTTCTTTTGTCAACCCATCTCATTAATTTCAGAAATATAGATATATGCGTGTGTGTATACACACACACGCATATATTGTATAATAGGTGGAAAAAGCAAGCTCCAAAATTTCAACTGAACATTCAAGTCTTTTAAGGAGAAGCTGTCTAAACAGTCCAAGCTTAAAACTAGTTATATCAGGCACTTTCAGTTTTTCCGTTAGTTTTAAACCACGTGAGACCCACACGGCTGCGCACGCACACACACGCACACGAACACTAAAAAAGGAGAAGCAGTGTGTCACTTGTCACTTCACTAAAGGATCTTCGGGGACTCAGGCAACTGATGAGCAATGCCACACCAACCTCGTGTGAGCCTCGCCTGGATCCACCCACTCCCGAGACAGGGAAAAGGGACACAGCTTTCACAAAACGGAGGCATCCCTTACATTGCAAAGTAGGCATGTTAACTATTGGCTTGGCAGTGAACCACTTCAAATTATAAAAAGGTATTTGCTTTTTTTTTTTTTTTAATTAATTAATAAATAAATACTAGATGATCTCAATTGTACCAAAACTGGATATAAGAAAAAAAGACCTGTGCAAAAATACATATTTAAATATGTACAATCAATTAACAAAATATGTCTTCTGAAATAGGGATACTTCAATATTTATAATAGAACAAGAAATTCCAAAATAAAGATACAAAAGTATGTTTTTTTTTTCTTGTATAATTCTTTGTTCATCATTGCAGCAATTTTTTAGGTTAAGAAAACTGCAGGAGTCATAACGAGAAGTTGGAAAGACTATAAAAACTGTATCTCTTAAATTAATACCAAAATCTGTCTAGAAACAACCCAGCCACTGCAAATTCAATTTTGCAAGGAAAATTAATTTTAAGCTTCCTTAATTATTTACAGTAAGAACTATGTGACAATAAAAGCTTCAGGAACAATGTTCTGCCTATAACCAAGGTCTAAAACATAACATTTAGAGCAGGTGTAGGGCAGGCGGAATTTATGCTCGGCCTCTTTGCTCCAGTGGCTCAAGCCCACGTGGCGCAGGCGGCTGCACACACTGGCTCTGGAGGAGCAGCCATCAGGAATTCGTTTTGTACACATCTGCATGCTACTGAAGGAGCACAAATTTGCCATTTTGCAGATCTTTCAGATCAAGAGAACCTAAAAAACCAGAGGACAGTTCAATCACAAACTCGCCAGCATCCAATCTTGCCGAATTTTTGTTTCCTTTACCTTTGTTTCTACCAAGAGTCAAATTGCACAAAATGCTATCCTGAAGTGGAAGCTCTGCCCCAGGGACTTCATCAGAGCATGGATTTCTCTCCAAACGTGCAGGATTTAGTACACTTGGATTTCTTTTTGTGGCATTTCGCTTTGGTTCCTTTTACGTTAAACCAATCGCAGTTCTAACAATCCTTTCAACAGGGCATCCTATTAAATATGAATCCTTTTGTTCCTGAAAAGTTGTGTACTGTTTTTTTTTCTAAAGTTTGCATAATAAGAGTCTCTAGTACATTGCTTTCTCAGTGTGATCTTTTGTATCAATTCAAAGCTAAAGTGTCTGCATAGAGGCTTCTTGTTGTTTTACTGTATAACAACGATTTCATAGGAAGTTCAGGAGAAACTGAAAGCATCGTTAGGTAAACAACTAAGCAACTGCTACTCAGAGTGGCTTTGGATTCCCTGATGTACTTTACTACTTGCCACCAGAACGGGGAGAAGGCTGGGCTACGTGAACAGTTGGACAGGCTCAGATTGTCTCTTCTCAGCAATAGCTGATGCCCTTTAAGGCAGAAAATAAAAATCTTCTTCGTTAGGATTTCATCTTCCTTTGCTTTGCCCCCTTGATAAAAGTTTAGTCAGTTTTGAGCCTTTACCTGATGTTTAAAAACTTAACTAAAACATCCAGATGAGTCAAACCAAAATGTAATGAGCCCTTTGGCGGAATTAATTTCTGAGGTGTTCTGAAGCAAGACAAAATGCTTCATAAAAATTGGCTGGATTATAGAAAACTGTCAAGCCCCCCATGCTTATAAAGCCTGGGGGGGCCTGGGATGACTGTGATGCACAAACCAGTGCTTCACAGGTGAACTCTGCTGTCAAATTGGCATTTATTCCAGAATTTTGACTAAAAAACCCCAAACTTACTGAGTGGTAGAAGGCGTCACACATTAACAATTTTGTTACACAAACAAGGCAGAAAGAAACTGACTTTTATGGTTGTTAGAAAATATTTAAGTATTTTAAAAACTCAGTTTTAAAAGGGCTAATTTTATCAGCTGGAAGACAAATCCAGCCTAATTTCACCAATACAGGTTGTTTTTCTTAAAAAACCAAAGGCCTGTGGTATACAGTATAGGTCAATAAATACGTTCTTTGGGCATAGAGTTTTAGAGGTTATTTGCCTTTGTCTGTTTGATATTTTTGGAATTTTTAAAGAACAAAATTAACTTTTCTTCCACAATAAAATCTCATTCAAAAGAATAGAAAATAGGTTTTGTATCACACAAATACGGCATTTTTATACTTGTTTTCTGAGCAGTGGCCTCAAACAAGTTTTTCTGGTTTTGTTGGGTTTGTTTTGTTTTAAACTCCTGATAGCTTCTTATCCCAAATTACCTGCAAAAGGCTGGGCAAAACAGACTATTTTTTGAATTGTGCTATTTTTTATATTCCATTAAAGGAACATTGCTATAAAAACACTAAAGCCATATTCCCTTCTTGAGGGCTTCTTTCCATTGTGCCTCACACATTTTTCCCCTTGTCACGGGGTCCTCTCCATTGAGGGTGTCTGTCTGGTTAGCTATCACCTACAAAAGACACCATCAATATAAAAATAAGTCCACAGTAATGTTTATTTCCCCCCAGAAAACATTCGTTTGCCCAGCCAAACTATGTCAAATAGTGGCAAGATGATGTACTCCTGTAAGGAAAATCTCACAGATTTGTAGCAAACAGTCCAGACCACTGTTAACACTGATAAGAGCAATTATGTGGCTGAACTTCATCCAGTGTCCATTTCTAGTATATTCACTGCTACAGACATGGCTTCAGGGAAATTCCTTGTTTAAGTGACAGTCCAGTAGATTTCCACACCTGAGGACCATGGGAAGTTGGGAAAACTCAAGGCATCTTGGAGTCCAGAAATCCAGATGGAGGTTTTGCTTGTAGTGAAAACTGTCCAGTTTGTTTCTCACCGTGGTGCCTTCAGCTCTCAGGGACGGGCCTTCGGCTTGGGGCAGGGGAGAGAGAGAAAAAGATCAGTGAGCCAGGCCCTCAGGGCACTGAAAACAAACATTGTGTGGCTAACAAGGGCATGTTTGGGGGAAATCTCAGGCACAAAGCAACCTTGATAACACGAGGTTGCCTCTCTGATACTTGAAAATCCTCAACTAAAACTCTTCCAAGTTATAATGGTTTCAAGCATGCTTTCCTTCCTAGTTCACTCAAATTACATTTCTTTTACTTATAGTGCATAGTTAAAATAGTAACTCAAAAGTAAGTTCAAAAATAAATTCAGCCATGTGAAGGTTTTTTTTTTTTGGTTAAGTAAACACACATAAAGGTGAAAATCTTCCTCTGTGGCTGAAACTGAAAATTAAGAAATCACTCTCAAAAAGTTCTTATTGCCCTCCTGGATCTCCAGCTACAGAGATCTCAGTTTTTAGCAGCAGAGAAAACAAAGTTTCTTGGATTCTTAATCCTGAATGCTCTATTTTTCCAGTGAGGTTTGTTTTTAAAAAAAATTGAAACCCCAGTTTTTAAAATGGGATCTTACATACTTAAGAGATCTGCTTCCTTTATAGCATATCTGTTTGCCTTACCAACAAGAAAGGTTTATTATCTGATTTATTATATTTAATCTCATTATTACAAAGAAGTTAGTCAATGACACCTTGGGATAATAGGCTTATTCTATCAGAGTATCACAGTTCTGTTATCAGCATCATTATGTTCTGCTTTGTAGAATGTTTATTCCTGACATAGAAACAAGGAGTCGGCTGAGGCACACAGCTCAGTTCCACAGCAGGCTGGTAAGATTCGCTTTTTAAATTATGGTTTAAAAAGTAAGAGGAATTAATTTTATCTGAAAGCAATTCACAGGCAATAGCATCTAAGGAATCCAAAATATCCCATTTAAGGTTTCTTTCCTAATGTGTAACTTTTTTATTTAGAACGTTTACAAAAGTCTTGCGTAAATGTACCAGAAGAACACTCAAAATGAGTGCTGGACAAAGAGAAGAATTACCTATTACCTGATCAAGATCTGGAACTGGCTATCTATTTAACACACATGAAGAGGCATTTCATGCTGGCTTAGTTTGAGGGTTTCCTACCTGATGAAACAGAGAATTGTTCATCAGTCCTTGCGTCCCTGGGATTGCACCAGTGTGTTTTGCATGAACATTGTTCACCGATGTCAATTTGGCAACTTTGTTTGATTTGCTGCTGCTGCTGTTGATGCTGCTTGAACCAGGTGAGCACTTTCTTTTCTTTCCTATTAATTTGTCAAGGGAAGTATGTGAATGTGAAAAACTGCTGTGTGAATTTACAGTCAGCTCACTAGACTGGTGAACAAACGGCCCTAAGGAGAGCGTGGAGTCGCTGCTGTTCATCATCACACTCATTCTCTTTATGGATTCTGCAGGGCTCCCGGTCGGAGGACCCCTCCCTGATTGGTCATGTTTGAGGCTAACAGAGTTAGCTTTGCTAGTCATACAGTTGAGGCCAACGCTGTGGGACGAAGCTGTCACTGACGGATGATAGGAGGTCCCAGAGTTTCCAGAGTTAACCACACAGTTTTTTCTAAAGGACTCTGTGGAATGAGAAGGTGCGAGCAGTGCGGAACTGTTTTTACGCTTCTTTCCTGAGCCGCCGCTGCTACTGACGCTGCCGGTGCTGTTACAGGTGCCACTGCCAGCTGAAGATTCCTTAGGTTTAAAAGATTTGCTGGATTTCATTTTCTGAGGTTTGCTGGGCATAGGTGAAGGTACAGAGGAAAGCACTGTAGGTGTTGAAGGGGAAGAAGACACTTGTCTCGATTGCATACTGCAGACAGGATCCACTGCCCCCAGAGCAGCGGGGTTGGCGTTCAGTGTCGTCCCGTGGGATGGTACCGCTTTGCTGCCCAGAGACACGCAGGAGGGAGAGACCAGCGCTGGCGAGGACATAACCGTGCTGGGTAAGAGGAACCCTGCTGCACTGACACCGTGCTGGGAAGCGGGCATCAGGTTTGTCCGGTGCGGGGCACGCACTGATGCTGTGTTACTGGATGCTGGAGGAATTTTCCTGCAGGTGAACAGAAAAACAAAAGATAAAACCCCACATAGCCACCGCTCTTCAGATTATTACCCAGTCTAGTAATGCTACCTTAGAATGATTGTATCTTGGGGTTGATTAATGCCTCTGAAAGATTTTAATAAACTGACAGTTAATTGTTGCAAAAAACATAAAGCATGCTACATTTTTTTTACAAAGACCATCAACCTTCAGTCTGAACACAAGATTACTGTTCTTTAACTAGAATCACGAGGTTCCATGTACTTCTACAAACCCCAAGAAGAATAAGAACTCTTTCACTTCTACTCACTTCCACATCTGTGAATTAAGATGCTTCTCCAACATGAAGTCAAGTGCACATCGAATATGGTTCCACCGCTTGTCGAACACATAATAACCTCTTCCAATTTGCTGACTACCAAATGTGCAAAACTGAAAAGACATGATTGTTATTGGTGTTTTCTACTTTCAATGACAACTCTCTGAATAACAATTTGTTTATGAAAAATATGCTTTTAGATGTTTAATGAGAGGATTAAAAAATATATAAATTAGAGGTTTTTATGCCTATGGCCCCACAACTATTTTAAACTTTTGGCCTTGGTATATTGAGATAATTTTCTTGTCTTCTGATTCTCCCATACTTAATAGAAGTTGTCAAATTTGAACTCCTCTGACTAAGCAGAGGTTAGCAGTATGTCTGTTTATGTATAAACATGATAAGCACACATACATATTTATGTAACATCTACTTCTGAGGACCTACCAGCTATCAGCTAAAAGTTTGTTTTTAAAAAAAAGGATATTTCATATCCAGGATACTACTAACTAACTTTGGCCAAAATTTAAATATTAAAATACCATACTGCTACCTTTAATGTGACATTGGTAACTTGAGTAAAAAATGTGTGTGGGTGTGGAGGGGAGAGTCCAATAAGAAAATCGTACCAAAAAGACACTGTTTACACGTCCTTATTCCAAAACCACAGCCCTTTAGAGGAGTTACCAATTTCATCTTTAGTATTCTGACATTTGGTTTCTTTTGGATTGGGGAAGTGAGCTATGAGCATAATTTTTTAGCATGTTTATTTTGCAACTAGTTAAACCTTCACCGCCTCTAGGCCACAAAATAATTTTCTCAAAATATAGGGAGGGGAAAGAAAAAAAAAAAAAAAAAAAAAAAAAAAAGAAAAGGAAAAAAAATCACAGACCCCACAGAAAACCATCTGTAAAACCCCAAAGTAACTTGTTTACATAATTAGAACCAGAGAGAGACTGAGGTTAACTTTGAAAACGTACAGCGGCTGGTTGAGGATGATGACCTGAATAATGACAATCCAGTTTTTCAACAGGCTCTTCTTTTTCATCACATTCTCCCTCATCACTGGATAACCGAGATGCTGGCTCAGCTGCAGGCAAGGGAGGGTGTGGGGACTCGTGGACAGAAGGAGACTCACTGGGGGCATTTCCACTGTGCTGGGCTGGACAGCCTGGAGGCCTGGCAAGGCAAGCAGTAACCAGGTGTTATTGAATCAAGCCCAGTTAAAAATTCCACCCTTTAAGTGCTTAATATTACTGAGAGAAAAAAAATCTACATTAACAGATCGCTGGTAATGTCCACGGTCTTGTAACCTGCCAAGGGGCAGGACAGAGTGGTACCCCTAGAAACCAGTGTTGCCCAATTGCTGCTCAACCACTCCCATTGATTGCAAGTTAGCTTCTACTGCTGCAAACACCAACCCCTCCTCGCCAGGAGTTTCCCTCAGCAGGTAATTGCTAATTGCAGACAGGCACAGGCCTAGAGCAAACACACTGCCCCGTCCAACAGATCCACATGGCTCCCTCAAATCCACCTCAGCAAGCTCCCAGTGTTCATTCCATACCACTGCATCTGCAGATTTTCCTTACCTTGGAAGACTGGGGGGGTGAGGTTTGGGTTTATTAGGTAATAAAGGCTTTGATTCTGTAAGAGTAACTCCATGAGAATTTTGGTGCAGCTCCTGGGAAGTTTTAGTAGGTGAGGGATGTGGTTCCCTGAGAGGGGGCATCTGCTGATGATGATCCGAATGTCGAAGAAGTTCCTTTTCCCTGGTTTTGCTTTTGTGCTCAGCTAATAACACATCAAATCGTTTTCTTCGACCCTGTACAGCCCTCCGCTGGGTTAAGGAATGTGTCTGCAGAACCAGGAATAAATCATTAATCCCAGGCTATGACATTTGTGCAAGTCAAACACTCAAAACGCATGTCTAGAGCTCCAAAACAGAGAAAATCATCACAGTTCCTGGTTTAGTAAACAAATGGAAATATGACTCAGAAAATAAGCCTTAAAATTGTTTGGTGGATGATTACATCCTTGCCTATATTATATGCAGAGTAACAAAACCAGCAATTTGGTAAAGGGCTTCTTTCAAACTTCTTTTTAAAAAACAAACTGCCAAATTTTTAATAAGGTTAAGACTAGAACTGAAAACCACTTTTTACATTGATATTTCAATTGCCAACTCCGGCAAAACCAAAAAGAGAAAATATTTACTTTCACTTAAAAAAAATATTCAACAAAATAATGTTTAAAATCAGACTTCTAATGGGAGACCTGAAAAATATTTATAAAAGTACTGTGCTGCCTTCTATAAACTAATATATTCCTTGAAAACTAATGTAATCAAATAGATATTGAGGAATTCAAAACATCCAGCACAACCCAGAGACAGTCAGGACTCAAAGTTCTTTCAGTGTCCTGAGCACTACAGAGAGTAAGATGTGCATGTGTTTAAATGGCACCAATTCTAAGTAAGATGAAATAAATGGAAGCTGTTTTTCTGAACTGTTAAAGTCAAACTCAGTATCTTTTTAATATGGCACAAAGGGTTTGATTTTGTTCTTTTTAGTAGGTAAAAATTTTTATCACATAATTCAGACATAAATAGCAATTCCGAAAATTATTTTTTGAGTGGTATATTCTAAAGAATTGCTGAGAAATGTTTTTACTCTTTCTTTTTCACTTTTGATTTGCCTGTTTCTCTTGTAAAGTCTTGCAGCTTTTCCCTCCTCTATTAGCAAAACAATTTCCTCCCCTCTGTAATTCCAAAAGGGCAATGTGTTCAAGTTCAGTTCCTCTGGGTCATTAATGCCAGCTCCATTTACCTTTGTTCTGTAGGTGGTTTATTTACCAGACGTTTCCCAAACTGAGGGTAGAGCTGCTTTGCAGGAAAGCAGCAAAATATTACACAACTGCAGGGGATCAGGATTCTTGGTTCCTTGGGAGCAAGTGACAGCCCCCTGTCCCACAGGGTTTTGGAGCCAGAGGATACATTTTGTCTGAGTAAAAGTTTTTAAGATTGTTTAATTTCGAGTTTGACCTCTAGGTGTGCTCCATGGCTCTTTCAGGAGCTGGCTGTAGCAGAACATCCAGCAGCATTAGCATTTACACAAATTCCTACAAGAACCTGCTGCACACTCTGCTGGGGGGAGAGCAAAGGGTGTGAGAGGGGAAGAGCTTCAATTATTTAAATTCTGCATAAGCAATATTTTCAAAGCTTATAAGGAATTTTAAAATTCATGATCTACAACCCAAAGGTTACCCCCCAAAAAGAAGAGCACGCTGGCATCCTGCTCCCTACATGTGGAGTAACACAGTTTGTCCCATGTCAACATCCCTGTTTAAAGGGTTTATACAAAAATACAAACCTCCAGGTTACTCTGAGAAATACTTTCTGAATAAATAATTAACTGAACTTCAAAAACAATTTCTGCTTGGTTCTGAGCAACGAGTTTTGAGAGGTATCACTTGCAGTGGTAATTACCCACAGCAAAAATTTGCAGTTCTCTGTTCTCTATCATCTTCTTCAAGAATCTGAATAAAAACCTTCAGATAATCTTATCCTGATTCAGATATCCTACCTTGCATGTTAAAGACCTAGTACAAGGTTTCCTGGTTTCCACATCAATGACACCACAGTATATATCAGGATCAAATTCTCTCTCTGTCAAAGAGACACAATATTGAAAAGTTATCAAAAGACATTTTGAAATATTAACATTCAGTTTCATCATAAAAATTAATCATATTGGAAACTTTTCAAATAAGACACAGGCAAATGTACAAATAAAAACACAAAATAAAATTGCACCAATGAATTTTACTACACTCTCAGCAAGCTTACGGTGTGCTGAAATACAGATCTCAAGTCTACAAACATCTGTAAGTGACCTCTAAGGAGGGTTTGATGCTGCCTGTTTGGAGCAGAGATGACCATTATGGATTGTCACCAAAAAAATGGTGGGTTTTTGCTTGTTGGCTTTGGTGTCAAGAACTTTTCTACCATTCTACTAACAATCAAATTAATTGTGTTAAAAAATGTAAAGAGCAGACTGGGTTTCCATTTTTGCATTTATGAGGTGCTGGCTGTTCTGTTTTCTATGAACCTTCCATACAGAAAGAAGGAAAGGAAAATCTTTAGAGATAGTAGTAGAGTGTAATTTTAAAACTGCCAGAACTGACAGGCATTTGAGATCTGTACAGGTTTCTGAAAGGAAAAGCCAATTTCAAGGTTTAAGGATGCCAGTTTTGTATACTTAAAGTGTATGTCAAATTATAGATTTAAATTATAATATTTAAAACTCTTACTACAAGTTACAGTATTACAGGAGTTTTAATTTACTTCTGGAACTTATTTCTACATATATATATATCTACTAAAAGGAATATAGCTAATAATAATTAAAAAAAAAAAATTTACCTGACAATCTTTTATGTAAAAATTTCCTATTATTCGTATTCTCTTCAGGTTTCTTTTCCAAAAATGGAGGCACAGAGAGAAGACCTTTACCATTCAGTATCTGTCCAGGGGAAGGCAAGGTGGCTTTGGTATTGAGGGACAATTAAGGCCAGTCTTTATTGAGGAACTCACAGTAGTAGAACAAGTTGGACCAACAGCAGCTTTCAGTTGGGCACCATCTATCTTTGGATGAATCTTTTCCACTTTGACAGATGGAGTCATACTGTTATTTATGAAAAACAAAGCGAGAAAAAGAGAAAAGAAAAAGCAAAAAATGTTATTATTCAACAATACTCTGATCTACTCCCAATATAAATGTAGACCTTCCTCCTATTATCTTTTTAATTTTCAAATTTTTTATCATACTCATAATCTCTCCTGTCCTCTTATCCTTGACACTTCAGAGTATCCAGGACTTCAGGAACCACTATTTGCATTCATGGACTGAGAGTATCATTGTGAACTGTCCAAAACAACTGCAATGGACCCATTACAGCCAGTGAGAAATGCACCATTCTGTAGCAGCAAATTTTTCAGCAGTGCTGTTATCTCACATGTGCAGGTCAAAAATCACCTGAATCAGAGCTAAAACTCCCTTATGATTGAAGTATGCAGATTACAATAAAGAATTAGGAGCCTCTAGTAAAGTGACCTTTATTCATGGTGATTTAAGATGCAGCTTTGTAAGAATTCTTACACAGATATGAAAATTAACTACAATCTTTGATTAGACTGTGGGAGAAGATCTGGAGGAGTTTAAAATTATTATCTCCTAAATCAAAAAAGCTCTGAAGCAAAAGGAAACTTTCTTGACATAATGTCTGAGCAAGTAATGATATTTAATTCTCTTTCAAAAGGCATACTCACATTTTGTCATGGGGAACTTTGCTGTGCTGTACCGAATGCATTAACCTGTTGTTTCCGCTGATCTGTAGCTTGTCTTTGGGTGATTTCAACAACTTGGAATTTGATGATGATGCACTAGTACCTCCACTGGATGAACGATTGCTCCCACTTCCACTGCTACCTTTGTTTTTTGAAGGGAAAGATGAAATGAGGGAAAATACTGAAGAGGAGGGAGGAGTCAAAGGCGGCTTGCTGGAGGAGCTGTGTCTTCTTTCTGAAAGAGTGAAAGGGGTTTTAAGCTCCCATATAGAAAGAATTTGTAAATACTTATGTCATTTACTCCATTAACATTTTTTCCTTTATTGGCTTGGGAGGTTTCCTGCCACACACAGTGCATAGAGGATTCAAGCCTCTCTGTAATCCATGAGGTTCCACTCAATGCTGGTCTCCAGAAGGTTACTGGAATCTCTCTGAGCTTTGGGAGCTACAGATCTCAGCCACTAAAGCTTAGCTCTCCCTCCATCTCAAGCAATCAGCTCTGGACCCACACAAAGCCAAGAGACCCCTACCCTCAGGCCAGGCAAGCTTAAGTATCATATTCCCTTAAAGGATAAGAATTGTCTCTAAGTATGTCTCCTAATCATCAAAATTACATTGAATCCAACATTTTTATTCCATGACAAACTTCTGGTATGATCTATCAGACCTCCGGTATGGAACACCTCTGAGAACATCAGCTCAACTATTGACCTACATTGGGTTTTTTGAGCATTGTTGGTTTTTGTTTGGTTGGGGTTTTCCTCTCGTTTCTTTTAGCAGCATCACCAAAAGCAGCAACAGATATTCTTCTACAAAAACCTGAGTATCTGAATTAAGAGAGGTCAGATTCTGTCACTGGACATGTGTTTTAATTAACACCAAACCATGAAAACTTGTATGTTGTTAGCACCATTTCAGGTAAAGCAGGAAACATTTACCTATTGTAAAGGTAGTTCTTTAGAACCGTGAATTCTCAAAACACCTGGCAGCTTCCAGCTCTGCCTACACAGACACGTTAAAGGACCGTGCTCACCGACACAGGGGCACCTGTGATTCCTCGAGAATCTGTGTAATCAACACCTAATTAAGAGACACTTCTGGCAATCAAGTAAAGGAAAACCACGGATCGGAGACACAGAAAGAGGTCTGTCAGGGGAGTGCAAAGGCAGTGGTAACGCCTGTTTTGCAGCCAAGTATTGTTAGAGGTGCCCAAATCCACCACCGATCAATCTCAGGATCACCTTACAGATTTTGATTTCAGTGAACTGTGGAAGCAGCAGGCTACTCATGCAGCTACAACTACAGCAAAGAGTGACAGCCAAGTCCAGTGCAACCTGCACAGAAGCCTGTAATGCTCTGGGAAATGTAAATTAGGGCATCTGTGTTCTGCTTATATGACCTATTTGGAAGTAGCACTTGAAATGTGTTCATTAGCTCAGAAAAATAAAAATAGTGAATGAATATAGAGCTTGGACCAAGAAAGAAATTGAAGCAACTCCTGTGTGTTTCTCTGTTTAACTGCAAAAATAGATGCAGACGACCTAACGACCTTCTGCAAAATACTCATCACTTCTGAATGGGTAATCACCAAGAAGTGTGAAATGCCCGACAAAAATACCAAACAAATTCGGTAACTTTCCCAACTCAAGGAACGACTCCTTTAAAATTGTCGTATTTAAAACCATTAGTTATCAAAATCATCCACTTAGTTTTCTAGAACCAGCTGCCACTGAAGAGTCCGTAAATGAAATATTTTAGCATGCTTATGTTCTAGTAAATGCCTGTGCTTCTAATACGACGCAGTGCTTATTGCCAAATGGCTTTTTATAGCAATGGCAAGAATCCCTGAGCAGCTCGGTTAAGTTACTATTTGAGGGCCATTAGGGTTCAGTGATGCTACACCCTGTGAGATAATGAAAAACATTACTCAATACTCTTCCACATTCCGTATATTTAGAAAATTCAAAATCCAAGTGCTTATCACAGTTACAAATAATCTCCAAAAAGCCAGTGGATGACTAATGCAACCCTTGGGAGTTTGTTATGATGACTTTTGATTTTTGAAGGAAGTCAGAGTATTACTTTCTTGAAAAAACGCAGCAGATGAAAAGAAGAGGGGACTAGAATAAAACTGACAACCTCCTTCATTAGGATGAAACTAGACAAAACAGTAACCTCAGCTATTTATCTAGATGATAGGAATATTTCTCTTTTGGCAACTGTAACAGGCACTGTTCTGATACCAAATTGAGATGCTACTGATGTTTGCATGAATATTCAACAGCACCAGGCTCAACCAAGTGAGTTTAACAGAAAGGGTTTTAACTTGGCGATAGCAAAATTACCTAAGAGAACTAAGGGTAATGGCTGATCACACACAAGTTCACAATCTACCTGTCAGAGGGGATTTACATACACAGACAAACACACCCGGAAAAAAACCCCTCAAAGTAACTTCTTCTAGAATTCTGGGACAATTTCTGGAAGAGATATAGTAACAATGCAGGGCTGTGAAATGTTCACTTACCACCTTTGTGTAAAACCATGACTTATGTTTTCTATCAACAAAACAAGAAGAATTTTCAGCTCATTTTTCATAACCTGCCTAGACCTATTTTTTTTTGTTGTTGTTGACATACATACAATTTGAGGTAGTGCTGCTACTACAGTTTTGTTTATATTTAACGTTTCAGTCTTTTTATAATGTTCATGGTTTTAAGTGAAATCTACTTAAGAACTGTTTTGCAAACCACGTGAAGAGCACTGAAGTCTCATCTTAGTAGAGAAAGCCAATATTATTTTTGAAACCAGACATGTTAAGAATTGCATATTTGATCTAATAAATATAGTTACTGACAGACTGACAGAGATTTTACTGGAAAAATTACTACACAAACTATCACTGAATAATCAAGACCACCATGCTTTTTATGTTAAGCATATTACAATCACAAATTCTAGTATTCTTCTGCCAATTTAACAGTTCCCATTTGTCATTAGTTCTGTCTCAGCCTGAAACATTTAAAAATAGAACTATCTCCAGGTGTTCAGTTTTCAAATTTTAGAGGCTGGCACTCACATCTCTTCTCTTTACATAACTCATGAGAGGAAAACAATTTTTTAATGTCATGATTGCCTATATAGCATATTAAAGCGATATTTCCATTTCTGCACCTGTGATGATTCTGACCTAAAGTTATGGGGAGAGAGGAGTTTTATTGTTGTTGCCTGGGTTTTTCTGTTGATTTTTTGTTGGTTTATTTTGCTTTCTAAATATAAGAAAAATGTAAGTTTTGGCTTTGGACAAAGAACCAGAAAGTCTTCCTTGATGCCACAGCACTTGAAAGAATCTGAATTAAATGAAAGCTGTGTTCAACACTAGACTTTAAGAGAGAAACTCCTCCTTAAATACCTTTGCATTTACACAACAGGTTTGTGACACTACGGAGAAGGACTGGACAGAGTTAGAAAGCTGTGAAAAGAGATGGCATCACAGCAAATGATGTCTCTGCTCCATGCCAGGACAACTGTTAACTATCGAGTTGGAAAAACACAGCATCCCTGTGCTATTGCTCAGCAAGTATTATACATGCATCAGGCCAAAGGACACAGGACTTCCTGTTAAAATAGATACTGATAATATAAATCTCTTCCAGAGCTTAAGAAAAGCTTCACCTGGCCCTTAGTCTGGCTGCCAATTTTCTTTGGTTTAAAAATCCTATTTTCCATCGTCTATTTCCTACTAAACATGCAGCAATCTCTGACAAAATGCAAAAAAGTAACCTGGAAGGAGCAGGAAAGAAAAAAAAATTAGAAAGCTTCTCATCGTGTTTGGCTACTACTGCTTATTCTTCTATCAATGAATAAACAGTTGGACTTACTGTGATTCATAACTTATTGCTATATTAAAAGATGATACCCTTTAATAGAAAAAAAGCATTTGATTTTTTATAAAATACTGCTTTCTTTGCTGCATGCTTACAAAAAAAAAATAAGAAAATAATTAATTCAAGAGCAAAAATGCTATTTAAAATTTTCAAGACATTCCTCCCAGGTCTATGCTTACTTCCCAAAAGACAACAACTATTTTGTGCTGTTCATTCTCTCTGGGCATCAATTAATAGCTTTGGGCAGCAAATACAAGATGTACAGATCAAGTTTCATAAACCTATTTTTTTTATACCGACTCCTTACATAAGTACTGGGCAAAAAGTCAAAGTGACCTGTGTCAGTGCTGGTGCAGCTGCAGTAAAAATGAAGCACACCCAGGAGAACACACACGAGTTTGGTTCAGTTAGACATGTTGGAACTTCAGTGAACACACAGAAAAAGAGTTAACACACAGGAAAGGGTATTGTGTAGAGTAAATGCAAGAATAATCCTTAAACTATAGGATTAGATGTGTATATTGAAACAAAGCATAAAAACCCCTTTATGCTTAAGTAATTGTTATTTCATGCCTTTATCACAAAGTATAAACACAATAATCGTGAAACTTAAACTAATCTTGTCCTTTTCTCCATCATACTGAGCTAGTGTGTGAATTGTCATTTGAGAAATTTAGACGGGCATATTAAAACAAACATCTTTTAAGGACAAAAAACTTATTTCCTGTCAGTAATCTCAGATCCATGACACGACAGCCGAGCACACACTGCTATGGAAGGGCACCTCAACACAGCTCCAGATTTTACTCAGCAAGCAACTAAAATCCCTTTTGCAGCCCATGTCCATCAGCACTCTGATCTCACCATGACAAAGATAAAAAAAAAAAAAATAGGTCCATGAGGATTTTGCAGGAGAAACTGGGAGCTAAAACAATCACAGGCATAGCAGGCAAATTACTCTTCCTTTGCTGCTACCCTGGCAGGGTGCAGCTGCTTGGTTTGTGCAGGAGCTTGATCTGCTGCTCACTCACTTATTGCTGCTTCATTATCCTGCTCTAATCACGGGACCTACATACCAAGGATTCTGCCTTAATCTTCCACTGATGTCCCTTTAATCATGCCATCAATTCTGTGCACACTGTAAGTCAGGATGAGGTCACTCCATCTTCAACTGTGTGGTGTTTGATCTTACACGTTTAGCTGAACAGAGAGCAGCTGAACAAAGTCATCTTCACTTTGGCAGGAAGGTTACAAAACAGAATATTTATGGAGCCCAAGCAAGCAGTATGACAGACCAAGGAGGCCTGATGGGCACCAGTAGTCTGTCATATCCTGGGATGCTTTGTCTTACTGCTTCATAAAAAAACATTGGTTTGCCTCTGCCAGCTGATATTATTGTTTATCACTCAGTGTTAGCAAAACCACAAGAAGCAGCTAACTGATAGTCATGTATGCTTGTGGCACTAAGAAACAGCCATATATAATACCTTTGAAACAGATAATGGCCAAGCAATACTGGTGTAACCTTACATCTTGCACTTCCTCTCTTTTGAAATATGCAGAACAGTAAGTTTATAGTTTTCCTAGACATTTATTTTAAATAACTAAAATCCACTCATAAGTGATCACTGTGCAAAATATGGTAGAAAGGTGTGTTAAATTATGAATAAGCAGGGTCAGTTTTGTTGCTGCTATTGAAGAAAAGAAAGGGAGAAATGGAAAGTGATCATCCTCATTAGCAAGACTCTGAATGACAACTTCAGTAGTTTGAAATATCTCAGAGCAGATAATTATGTAACTATAATTTAGGATAAATTATGCTTTTTATGGTATAAACTACAGCATAGCCATGATGGGTTTTAATTCTCTAGTAGCACACACTACCTGGGCAGGAGTGCTATGGTACCTGCTGCAAAACAGCCCCAAACCCAGCACACCTCCCCTGACATCCAAGATTGACACCACAGGAAAGAGAGTGAGGAGCAGATTGCAAACACAGTTATTAAGAATATAACAACGAATTAATGTATTTAAATAAATAACCTTCCAGTATCTCCCTTTCCCAACTGCTGCCCCTCCATGACCAGTTTTTTCATTTTTGCTTATTTGTTACTAATCCTTTCAAAACCCCCTTGTATTCAGCACACAAGTAGTTCTGTAATCAATTTCCACAGGATTTAAAATTCCTCCCTAATATACATGGGTTTTCCCCAAGAGATGTAAAATAGCCTGTGAAGCATCAAGCATAATGTCATCCCAAGCCTGCAGACAGACGGGTTTTCGGTGGTGTGTAGTGGCAAACTGGATTAAGGGCACTCCCATCAGGTTTGCTTGAGCTATTCAGAGCCCCCTCAGACCAGGAAAACTCTTGAGAACAGTGTGGGAAAACTGATAGAAGCAGGACACTAAATTATTCATGGAGCAGAACCACACGCAAAAACGGAGCCAGGGAGACCAGACCAACTGTTGGAAACTCTGCCCTGATCACCCAGAGAAGGATGCTCATCCCCTCCCCCTCGCCTAAGCAAACCCAAATGCAAGGGCTTTAACATCTCAAAAAGGCTGCAGGATAACATCCAAGCTCAAACTGCGGAGACAGCTCCCCAAAGAACTTGCCAGGAGGCGTGGTCAGTAACTGTCCCGCAGATCTCATCGGCACCGAAACACAGACATGGCAAAGTTATCATGGGAGGACAGGAGAGTGTCTTAGATGGGAATGGGGCCATGGAGAGATTAGAACATCCACACTATGCACACTAATCTCTGTGCAGCCTCCTGAGGACGCGACAATACCTGCACTGTCTGATTAAAAGGCAGATATTGAGCAAGTCATTCTTTTGCTATTAAAAAAAAAAATCTTATTTGAAATAAACTTCAGAAAAGCCGCAGTGATGACAAACAAGAACATCAAACAGACAGAGGTAAGCAGTACAGATCAGCAGTGCCTCAAGATGCAGTATGGGTCAGCTTTCTCAAAAAAATAAGACAAGCTTTCCAACTGTTTATGTTTACCCTGAATGACAATAAAGAAAAGCTTCATTTTTTCAAAAAAAAGTATAAAGCAAATTCAAATACCATACCCCAACATTATTGCAAATTTTAATAAAAACTTTGATAAAAAAATTAAAAAAGAATGGCATGTTGAAAGATGCAAATAAAAAATGGAAGAACCACCACCTAATTTCTGCTTTTCTCTCTCTGCCCACTCTCTACCCAGAAATTAGATTTACATCTTTAACACCATGTTCTTCCTGTTCAGCATCAACAATGTTCCTTAGAAGACCTTATCACATAGTAAGTGATATTGTGTCATGACTTCAGAACAACCTTACCTATCCAAATGCCTGGCTGGCTTTCTTCTTCCTAATGCTTCTATTCACACCAGATTGGAAATTAAATGTTTTCCCCTCTAGCTATTTCTTCACACCTAGCAAACTTTAAATGTTGTATGTTGACTGTCAGACTCAGTTCTGCTACAAAGGAAAATATGCTGACAATGAAAACTTGCTTAAAAACTGTTAGTGAACCAAAATACAAAGGGGGCTACATACTAACTCAAAGTTCTGAAAACGAGTTTAAAAGAAAAGCCTTGAAATGGAAAGCTCTCCATACAAAAGAGATCAACAAGAGGGAATTGACTTTGTTTTGAGCGTGGAAATAGGAGGAAATATCACAGGGTGTACACGAAAATAGTGATATCAGCTAAGGAAATCACATTCTTTGATTTTGTCATTAAGAAACTAGAGGATAAAAAGACACTGAGCACAAATATTTTTCCTACGTACTGCATGACTAACTAGTCACATCCACTGCCATGACACAAGGGCATTGTAAGATTAAAAACTAAAATACAAACACGTACATGGCTATTTGAGCCGGCCAGCTACAAAGCCCCTCTCTGCTGGTGGAAGTGAGGATGGAGCTCCCAGGGCTCTCCCTGATGTCACACCCGGTCTCACCTGTCTCAGTACCTGCACATGTACAGCTGGGAACACCTCACGAAATGAGAACAGCATGGGGTCCTGCCTGCTGCCAGCACCCCTCTTTCCCTTCTGAGGTTTTAAGCACAAGATTTTTAAGTCTTTCACAATGGAAAAGGACGATGGGAAGCAAACGACTGGTATTGCAATATTTTTAAAATTTCCAAAAACTGAAATCTCTTGAAACGTAAACATGCAATTGGCAACACCAATGGAAAACAAATAATTTAGTTTCTTCTTTTAAGTCAAATCCTTACATTACTTTACCCCAATTTAACATTTTTAGACATCAGTAAGTTTTGAAATATAAAAAAGAGCACTGTTGCTTATTTCATTATCACAGGTCGATCACAATTTGCATAAAACAACTGTTTTCATGTTAAAAAAACACTGACCACGTTAACTTGACACTAATTAAAAAACTTACTACAGCAAAATCCTAGGGAAATCACTAATACAGTCAAATGAGGGCACAGACCTACAGCGCCTGCACAATTGTGTCTTTCAAATTAAATATTACCAGCCTTTTCACACTTCCCTTTGAAAGAATGGGGCAATGCTGTAATTAGGATGTGCTAAGATGCTTGCGCAGTTTAACCTTTTAAACGAACAACCTGACTGCTCTTGACACACGCGGGGTGTGCCGCGTTTGCCATCCCGCAGCAGAGAGGAGCGCACAGACGCGCCGGCTTGTGCCTCCGACTGACCAACCACACGGCTGGGCACGCTCAGGAAAACAGGACAAAATCAACACACTCTCACTGCTTTCTTTAATTAACATAGCTGCCGATTCATCTGAGGGCTTGACAGGACTGCGATCGGCTGTCCGACGTTCGGGTGCTATTTTTCTCTCGGCCCGGGCTGTGCTGTCGGGCATTTTCGGTTCCCGCGCCGCAGCAGCGGGCTGGCCCGCGGGGCGCTGCCCGTGCCCGTGCCCGTGCCCGTGCCCGTGCCCGCTCCGCCCGCTGCTGGAGCCGGGCCAGCCGGCTCCGCTGACATTTCACACGGGCTCACGGGGCCGCTCGCAGCGCCTAATCCCTCTGCTGCGGGATTTTCCACGCCGGGCACGGAGCTCTGCCGGCCACACCCGGCCAGGGAGCAGCGCTGCTGGCCGCGGGCACACCGCGGCTCTGTGCCTGCCCCTGGGCAGCTGCCAGGCATTGCCAGCGGCTCCCGGACAATTTCTCCAGCACATGTGCCTGTGCCCGGCCAGCCCCGCGCAGCTCGGGCCGACACCGCCCAGCCGGGCTCCCACCCCCAGGGGTTATCGAGCTGTGCCGGACGCAATCCCTGCCACCCACTGGATGCTCCTGCTGGGCTTCGCCAGCAGCAAAATTTCACTCCAGTATTTACCAGCCTGAACTTCTACATGGGTCTTCATATCCCAAGTCTCTACCTCTGAGGTCTGACTGTCAAAATCCAATTTCCACCCAAAGCCAGCACGTGGACAGTAAAATCTAATTTTTAGCAAATTATTAATTTCTGGACCATTCCCTAAGTAATCACTTAGAAAAATTGCAGTGTATCTGCTGACAAAAAGAATAGGAAAAACCAGCTTGTGGCTTTTGCTCTTATTTTAAGTTACCATAATCAATGCTGAAATTTTCGGTCTTCCCCCACTTATCAAATTACACACAAATTCATTTTTAAAACCAAGCAAATTACTTTTTCACTAAAATGAGAAATTTGCCAAGAAGAGAGGCAGCTGGCTTGTACAAACACCTTTGTGAATTAGCATCAGTGTGTTAGCATGCTACTTTTCTTCATTAAGAAGGTTTAAACAGAAGAAAGTAGTACCATTTCAGCAGACTGGGCTTTGTTAGGGTTGGGGGTTTTTTCTTTATTTAAAGAAACTTGCAGAAACCTGGAGGTTACTACTCCCATTACCAAGCTGAGAAATTAATACTATGTCCTAAACCACAGACACAAAATACTAACATTCCCACGTCTATGCTCTCTGAATACAAGACAACAACCAGCTCCTTGTGGCTCCAAATATCAAGAAGTTGACAGCTCATGTCACCTACCCATTAATTGTTAATGACAACTCAGGAATACAAAGACATTTCCTTGGATTATGCTGTTTTTAAAACTCCTTCCACTACTAAAATTAGTACCAGAGGCATGCATGTTTTTGGACGATGTGTTTCTACTGAACACTCCTCTACTTCACACCCATAATTAAAACTGTGTGAGTCTCCAACAGATTCTAGTGGTTCACAAAATTCTTGACTTCAAAATCCTATGTGGGGAACCACCACTGATGTATTTGTTAGAAACTAGAATTCTTAGTCTTTGATTTGGCCCATTCTTATTTCAGGGACAAGAGGGCAAGTAAGTTTTATTTTGTTGCTTGTTCCACAAATAAACTGACCAAGATCAGGCAATGCAATTCGGACATAGAACAATGCAGAAAGCTGTCTTCCTTCTGGGTAAGAGTGAGGACAAAGAGCCCAACTGCTACGAAACCCCAGCAGCTGGGCATCAAGGCAGGAGCTGGAATGGAAGGGAGAGGCATGACGAGACACTTGCACAGGGAGAGAGCAGCCTCGGCCCACGGGAAGGCACACAATGGCACAGGGAACACAATGGGATTCTTTGCCTGCTTATGTCGTAGCAGGAGCATGTATGCCAACTGCCTCAATCCATGCATTTTTACCTACTATTTTCCAAAGTCTAAAGGCTTCTGAGTAACGCTGTGCAGTAAATAAATACTCGCAAAGTTTCACCTTGAAATGGACTGTGTGTCTGGCACAGTGAAATCATGTGCTGCCAGTGTACTGCGACAAATGCAAAAGTAATTTTACTTAAGTAGTAAAAGCAACCCATCATGTAAGGCAATGAAATTAGTAAGTTCTTTTCCTAGTACTAAATATTGCAAGAGGTTTTATTTTTTTATCAACAGTACTTGAAGCCATTGAAAAAAATCCCCAAAACATCAACAACATTAGATTCAATATAAACACTCATACCATCAGTTAACACCTGAGTTCAGAAGCCTAAAATTAGCCCTGCAAGCTGTGATCAGGCACTGTGCAGATCCATGCACAAAGAACACCCACCTGTGCATGCTGCTCGCTCCCAGGGAATGAGGCTGCCAGAGGAGACTCCTGCTCTGACAGCAGGGCAGTGCAGGAGGGAGAGAAACAGCTTGATATGAAACACTGCCGAGAACTTAATTGCCAGGTCTTTGGTGTTACACAATCACCCAAGAAGGACAGCTTGAACTGTGCCAAAACCACTGCAATGGAAGAAAGTTTGCTTCCTACCACTCTAGATAAATAACAGCATCAAACCCCTCTTTTTTTTTTTTTATCACTGAACACATGAAACACAAAAAAGTATTTATATAATTTGTGATGCTATCTATCACTAAAACACATGCACACACATACAGTAGCTCTCTTGTATGAATGAGTACTGCAGAATGTCAAGAAATTGAAAACAAGCAAGCAAGAATAAAATTGGGGGAGTGGAGAGAATCCAGAAGTTGAAGTATCCTGCACATTTTGCATTGCCAGGAAAATTGATTTTAAGAATAAAAATTCTCTAGCCAATCTTTTACTTGCATTACATTTCTGGTGTGGTTTTGTAAAGTGAGATAAATGCAGTTCTATCACATCTCCTTCCACTTGTCTACATTATAGCTTTCTGTATTGGAAAATAAGGCTGATTTTAGTAAAGCTGAAGAGCTGGACTTAAGATGGTGCCCTCCCATCCCCTGCTGGGAGATGTCCTGAAGACACTGGTGTTTATCATTAACAATAAAAGCAGCATTCAGACAGCAAAGGTAGGACTTCTTGGTGCTCTTATAGAAGGAAGTCAGGAAGATCTTTGCTGGCTGAACACCATGAGCACATTCCAGCCCAGTTGTGCACGTGTCTTATTAAATAGGCCAGGAAAAAAAAAAAAAAAAAGGCAAAACACAACATGAAACCTGAAGCTATGTCTGTGCACAGAGCAGGAGATGCTGCAATCAGAGAGTGATGGCAAAACACACAACAGGACAAAGCCACAGACAACCAGCCTTGACTGTCTTCACCACATATTAAGACTCACTTATCCTTTCTCAAAATTCAGCAAACTCAGGCACCAATTTCACAACCACTTTAAACTGGCTGGTTCGAGCTAATACTGCCGCAGGCAAAAAGCATTCCTGCCCTCTCCCCCAATCCTGCCCACTCAGTCTGAGCTTCTGCACCATCTGCTGTCCACAACAAAGAGCAGAACCATGCGCTCCAAGGCCCAACAGTGTCACAAACCAAACACCTGCTTGTGCCAAAGCTGGCAGTGAACTGAGCAAGGACTAGCAAGAATTAAACTGTGACTTGATCCCAGGCACAGGGCTGCAGGTGTAAGATACTGGGCACCAAAACGAACTGGGTTGTGAGCTGCAGTAATAAGTTTGCCAGTTCCTAGAAGCTTTGAGGGGTACATAGAAAAAATCAGATTCCCTAGGAATTTCATCTGATTGATATCAACACTGCATAAGCTGGGCTTGCTTACACTGCAGCCTGCTTATGTTTATTTACATTTAGTACTGTCTAAGATGATTTTGTTGTAAATATTTTGCTTTAAAGAGATTGTTTGGTTACTGGCTACTATTATTACTCTTCCTGGAAGGAAGAGAATAATGGGCCTCAAGCCAACATCAAACATCTTTAATTTGATCAATTGAGGACTCCGGCATGGTTACTTAGAAAATCAACTTTGCTGCAATGGGGGGATGCAGGGAAAGAAGCCCCTGATTTGCTACATGACACCACAAAGCCAGCCTTAGTAAAGGAGCAGTAAAGTCATAAAAAAAGTAGTGCTACTGCCTTGTATTTGGAAATGAATGCTCTGAAGTGCCAGCATGAATTAAATTCCAAGAACCTCCAGAACCACAAGGCAATGGATTTTGAAATACGTGGATTTTTTTTTTCTAGCAGCTGCCACTTTGGAGAGTGTTTTACATGCTGCAGAACAAAACAAATATATTGGGGCAAGATTACTGGTTTTGATGTTTTCTTTTCCAAGTGAGCAAACTTAGAAGTTCCTCAGGTTTCAGAAAACTGGACCGAGTCCAAAATAAAATAGATGACTGAGTATAGAGGAACAACTTGACAGGCTTGTTGGTGCACAATCAAGTGACAGCATTTTATACCTTAGTATCAACTCCACTTACACAACATGCTTGTTTACACCAGAAATACAAAATATAACTGCTACTCATGTAGCACGTGTATACACATAGAATGAAGGTTTCTGTACAGAATTATGTCATTTCCAGGGACTAATATCAGGAAAGGACATGGAGTTCTTTTGATATTTCAAGTGTACAGCCACAGCTATTGTGAATCTCTGCCACCTGGACAACTGGGACAGGGCAGAGGAAATAGCAAACAGCCCAAGAGCTCTGCAGGGCTTTCAGCACATCCTATCTGCCAACTCCAGCCTCCCTGGATATGTTCTTGTAATCACAGAAAAAGGAGATGAGTATGGCCCTAAAGGTCAGTGCCCATTCTCCATCTGAATAGAGACTGATCCTACAGAGAGAAAAACTTGGCACTGAGCAGTTCCTCGGTGTCACTAGGTGTCATTCTCAGACTGTGGCAAGCAAGATGTGAACATCAAGCCTTGCAATACCACACACATATGTAAGTTTATATAATTTCTGTGGCTATTAAAGCAGATGCAGGTATTTTTAGAAGTTAGCTGGTGGATTGCTTCGTGACCCACATGATGACCTTTGGTCAAATAGTACATGTCACTGTGATGGGGAGGGGACTGAACTGTGGCAGTTTAAAAACCTTTCCTCTGACCTTAGAGGCCAGGACAGGGCCAGTGTGGCATCTTTCCAGGCATATACATGGTTACATGTGGCTTGCCAGAGGCTGCAAGCCAAAATGAAACTGAAGAAAAGGAGTGCTAGCTAGTCCCATGCCAGTGATGAGAAGGGCCAGAGCTTTTACAGAGTACTATAAGGCTTCTCATTATAATCTAGAAAAGTGAAAGAAGTAAAAACAATTACTTCACGAAGCCCACCCTAATACAGCAGAAAACCAAAATGCTTAAGAACCGAGGTGACAACTTCAGCCACATAGTAACAAAAGAAACACAGACAATCTTCCTCTTAGGAAGCACAAGAGCCGTTCATTCCATATGAATCCCATATGTACCATCACACAGTGATGAACAGCTCTTAAAACTCTCAGTGTACATCACACAAAAGTGACAGCTCCAACCCAGCTCTACAGATAATCCACAAACATCGGAAAGTTTTAGGCTCAAAGGTGGAAGGGTGCCCTGAAAGGGGCACACCTACCTAATGCACAGAATTCACCACAGAAACCAGGGCTTTTCCAAGAGGCAGACATGACAAACAGGTTCTTTGCAACCAGCAGGGTCACACACAGAGTACACAGCACAAAACCACTCCTTGCCTGACAAGAGAGAGAAAATCCTGCGGGGTAAAAGCCTAAGATGGTGATGTGGCTAAAAGAGAAGGCTTCCTTTCAGAAAGCTACTTTGTATAGAATTGTGAATTAAAGGTTTTCTGACAATCCTGCCAAACAACAAGGAAAAACTCAGTTACGTAGGAGCTGCTTCAATCCTGCAGGAGCCTGGTCTAATTGCATCCTTACAAAGCAGTGCAGAGGGAGAGTGTCATACCAACCTGGGCAACTCGTTATCAGGGGAAGAGAGAACAGAAAATAGGACAAGAATCTCTTGACAGTGGTCCTTCTTTCTCTAATACAACTTGGTGAAACAAAACATCATTGCTGTCTTTGTGGCCAGCAGCACTCTCTGACACAGCAGAGCTTGCATAATGCACCCGAATTGGCAAAGTTTATCAGGAGTTTCACATATTAGACACATTGATGGCTTTTTTTTTCCCTACATTTTTTTGGTATTGTTGAAGAGCTTAACCTGCTTCCCAGCTGCATGGCAACTGCAAGAGAAATAATTCTTTTTGATACAAACACTATATTTTGTATTTGTTTCACCAATTGGAGACAATAGGGTTTGGAAGTATTTTGGTTGTTACTGCCTGACATAGCTGATGATGGCCTATTAGACAATAATATTACCATAAACTTAACGTAAAATTACATACAATATTTATCTATTTCTGTTTATTTTCTACATTTTTAAAATATATTTGTAATTGTTCCATACTGTCATAGAGCTCTCACAGAGCTGGATAATCAAGAGCTAATCAAAGACTGCTATTGAAAAGCTGTTTGAATCTTTGTTAGAGGTAGACACAAGACACCACTTAGAAATCTGAATTTCCTTCCAGGCCATTTACATTACTTGGATATAATTATTTAGTGTTACACTGAATTAAGCCTAATGAGAAGTTTAAAAGGTAGCATTAATTGTGTTATTTTGAAAGTGAATTTGACCCTACAGTTATTTCTTAACTTTAAAAAAATGTCATGTGGTTATTGATTGCTACTCATCAATAAACTTACAGGTGTTATTGTATAGGAAGTGTTATACACTCCCTCTTCTGGTTATATCTTAAAAACACAATTTCTAGACTTAAAATGTATCATGTTAGATTTTAAGTGTATCATATTGCTTGGAAGAAAAAAACCCTCAAGGCAGTATCATGTTTCTTTTTAAAAAGCCAGAAAACTGGTGATCAAAACCAAATAAATAACAGGTGGGAATTACTTGACATAATGCTCAACTAAAGTAAGTAGCGGCTACCTTTTAGCTGTGCTTAAAACCAAAATGTTAGAGATTTCTTTTAATTTGGTAAGAAAAATATTGGCCCAAGTTTTCCCAATTCTGCCTAATGCCTGGTTACCATTCTGTGCACTATTGCTGTGGGTAAAAAGATAGATTTTAAAACACTGCCTACTTTTCCTGAGGTGGTAGATGAAGTTCCTACAAAACATTGTTTTTATGTTGGTCCAACTTTCTTCCACCTCATAAAATACACCTTGTCTTCTCTGGGGGGCATTCTTCTAATAGCAAAAGCTGCTGAAGGCTACACATACATCCTACTGTCTAGAAAATATTATTCACAGTATAGAAAATGAGAATTGTGAAATAACATTAAGAAGTCCAAACAAACAGTAAAAGCAATGCATAGGAGACCAAAAGATGAATGATTAATAGTGCACACACACATGCATCTATCCATTTCGTCCCTTGATGCTCAGAGCCTGATAAAGCCAGATGTGTCTCAAGTAGGACACATTCTTGTTGCCCTCACTCCCCACCAAAATGGGCAAAATCCAAGAACACCACAGCATTATACAAACCACATAAATAGTATTGCTGCCAAAACACTGAGAGAGGAAAACCTTGTGAAAAAACTTTTGTTTGTTTTGCCCTGTGTAGCCTCTCCTCCTTTCTACCACTCTTATCCCTTGCTACAGAGTAATAAAAGCAGCACTGTACCTACTTCATACTCCCTCCTCCAAGGTAATTTTGTCCTACCTTCCTTATTTACCTTCCTCCTTATTGTCTTCATTTAGTTCTTTATACATGTATTTCACTTAAGTTCTTTGTTTTACATTTCCCTTTTTAGCTATTCCCCAGTGTCCTCTCTTTCCCCTCCTCGGACACACACACACAATACAGACTGCAAATCACTTCATCCCAGCTGTGCTGAGACAGCCCTGCCAAAGCTGGGCACCACTGCCCCAGCCAGGTACTGCACAGCCAGGTGTACTGGGTGCACTGGTATCTTCACAAAATTAATGTAAATGATGGTTACTGATGGATTTCCTATCTGACCTATGGAGTTGTGCTTGCAGAGAAAAAGAGACCATCTCAAACACAGCAGTTTTTCAAGAGTCAGATGCTGGGATGAGAGGGTACTGTCTGTGCAATTGGAAACTATGCACTTCCATGGGGGGGAAAAAGAAAAGGCAAAAAACCAACTAAAAATTATTTTCTTCATGACAGTTCAATACCCAAAACAATTTTACAAGCTTCCCAGAATACTCCTCCCTGGAATCACAAAGCACTGTGGTATTCATCTGAGGTTTGCAGTTCTTGGAATAATCTACACAGTTCATGAGAACACACACTTCTCCCCAAAAAACAAATGAGAAAGTCCTTATAAATAATTCATCTGCATGTGGTTAACTTTTGAAATTAAACTACTGCTAACCCCACCCTCCAACACCAAGTTCGCATCCCCATGGCTCTGACACATTTCCGTCTCTCCAGAACAGCAGAAATTTGTCTCTTTTTTACTTCAACTCAGGCTTCTTCCACTTCCCCAGCTCTTGAACAGGTTGCAGCTCCGTCCTCCTGCACTCATCTCAGGGCAGTGTGCCAGACCCTGTGTGCCCATGGCCTGCCCCCAGTGTGTGCCACCTCTCCTGGCTGTGCTCCAGCCTGGAGCAGTGGCTGAGGCAGGAGAAAGAGCCCTTCGAGCTGGGAAGGAAACCTTCCAAGGATGTGGATCACGTCAGCTGATGCAGAAGGGCCTTCCCTGACCCTGCAGAGAATCAGGAATGATGGCTGCAGGAGCCGTGTCCTGCTCCACGTGCTGTTTCCTCTCACAAAATGAGTTCTGAGTGATGAAACTCAACCTTGACTTCTAGATTGGTTAAGTCCTCTCATTGTCAGTCATTTTTAATTGCAGACCTGATGCAACTATCCCACCTGTGAAGCTGCAGTCAAATAAACTCAATAGCAACTTTTTATTGGAATTACTTGTTCTCTTTAGATCTTATTCCAATCTATTCACCAACACGCTTTCTCCCTCTTGCTGAACAACTATTTCTGTGATAGTGAACATGGCACTGCTTCTTCTTTTCCCACAAAGATAAATATTTGGTTTTCTTTCTTTCTTTCTTTCCACTTGTTCTTCCCCATCAGCATTTATTTTGAAAAGAGAGCAGCCAGTCCCAGTGTCCAAGAAAACACCCAGCAAGGAGATCACTATAAAGGAGCAGGGTTCTCATGGAACCCTTGCATAATTTTGTATGTTAGACAAGTTTTCACATTTCAGTAAGAATGGAATAAAAAAAAATATAGTCTCTCTTCAGCCAATATTAAACCGAAAGGATTTTTGCATCTAGGTCTTCTGCTATGGCAGAAGAGCATAAAATTAATTTCACATTAATCAAGGTAAGAGCCTAAAGCACATCAAGCACTCAAATTTTGTAGTATTTTAGCACACACAGTGCTGTAGAGAAAATAACATGAGTTACATGGTAAGCAGTAACTGAATAATCAGTATCTCTTAAATCTGAAGCCAAACATCACCTTTTTTCCTTAGTTGAAACTTAAAAAATGCTTTATATCTTCAACCAGAGCTTGACAAATTCATGTACCCACAAAAAAGGAGGAAGTTTTACTAAAGAACTGCCATCAACTTCTCAGACTCCCTTTGCTTTCCTGTAATAAACAAAGACCACAGCCATTCTGTGTACAAAAAAAATCTTCTGCATGTGAATAGTTTGTGATGATACAAGTAACCACAGCACCGAACTCCACTGCTCTGTAAAATCTGCATGGCACATTTGGTATTCAGCTAATGGCTTGGGGGTGCACTTTTCAAAGCTCAAAATATGTTTATGGAGTTTCTTTCCACATGATAATAATTTCTTATTTAATGATGCATTATTTAAAAATGACTAAATAGTCAGCTAAAACTTTACTTTTCTTTTTGAAAGGAGTCCTGTGCTGACCTCTGAGCACATTCCCTGCTATATGCGAAGACGATTCTTGCAAAAGCTACAGAATTTCACAAATCTCTACCAAGAAATTAAACTAGTTGTTGCTGGGCCCACAGATTAAGATCCAGCTGCTAGAACTTGGACTGTGTGAAGCACTGTGAGAGGTCTGTGCATTTAAATAGAAGCTGCCAATGATAATTTGTTAAAACATATATGTTAACTGGAGCCATAATATGCCAAATGCCACCTGTGCGTGTTTGGCACTATGCTTGGCAGATTGCTCCAGCACATCTGTGACACACCACAGAATATTCCAGCTTTATTTTGGTTGTTAAACTTCTACAGAAGATCACTGATACCCAAGAAAATTCTTATGATTTATAAAAACCCTTTTCACACTGCTTTATAAAGACTTTAGTGGACATTAATTACTGAAACAAATTGCTTGCTGCCAAAAGTATGCAGGCCATAATGAAGGCTTATCCCTCCAAAATGAGGATGAACTCAAGCAATCTCCCATGAGGAAAAAAAAACCACACACACAAAAAAACCCCTCCAAAACCATCCCAAAAACCAAGCAACAACAACTCAGTCCTCAGGTCCAGTGGTTTGGGAACAAGATTCAGTACATTCCTTTCTTTTCTTACCAGCTTCAAATGCTGCCTTGTACAGACATTTATCTTTGACTTTGTAATCAATGAATCCGTGCTAAGCACACGATCTTATTCCACTCTAACCAAGCAATACGTACACAATAACTTAGAAACATTAAAAACTGACAGATTTTTCCGAACAATTAGCTGCTGCCAAATTTAACAAAAATACAGTAGGACAAATTTATATTCAATCCACAGTGTGAGAAGAACCCAAACATGCAAAACTGCAGGGACTGTAATACTTAAGTTATGTATGAGACACATCCAAAATACATCAGCATGTGACAGAGAGAGTTAACAGATCATTTTCTCAATTAAAAGCACAAGTATCACGTGTTCTCTCTGAATCCAGGCACTTAACACTTAACACAAAAAAACCTCTTTAGGACTCTTGAAGTGGAGACCTGCAAATGAAAGGTGGGTGTGGGCCCTGGCTGAGGGAGGAAGGACCTCGGTTTACAATTAGCTGAAGGAGAATCACAAAAGACCTCGAACAGACTCGGGGAATGGACCCTAGCAAACATCCCTTTCTCTACTGCCAGGATCTGCCTGCCGAGTGTAAGGCTGTGTGATGCTCTATTCCAATTCCACAACCCCCTAGAATCCACAACAGATGATGGGCATATCTGTACAGTAACCCCGCTTCTGAGTCCCGTACTTCAGGTTTAAACCTGCACTGACTGGAAACCAGAATGTTTAAGCAATTCCCCGTCAGATCTCAGGACAGCAGCAGCAGGCAAAGCTCACGGTGGTTGCTCACCTTTGCCACCGTGCCAAACCCAGGGAAGTAAATCAAAACGCTTGACATAGCTTTTTAATGACTCAACAGCCCAGCACTCTATCATCATCTCTTTCCAACACGTACTGTATTGGTGGTTTTCACAATCACTACATGAGTCACCCGCACTCTCAGTGTAAATTCTACAGGTAGCCTTCATTATTACTGCCGAGTTTAACCCTACTTTGTATTCATGGAAACTAAGGCACAGAGGGGAAAAAACAAACCTCTGAAAAAAAGAATAAGGAAAGTTAGATGGAAGAAATCCCGGTCATCTCTATGCTGATGCTACTTTCACACTGCTGAGTTCTCTCTGAGCCACAGAGCAGCCCAGCCAGGGCAGAGAAGCAGCTCTCATTAGCCAGGAGGCTGATAACCACAGGGAGATGAGATAAACCTGTGGAACGGCTGAAATGCCAACAAAAGGTCACACAGCCTGAAAACCACGGCACTTCAGGGCTTCCACGAACAGCCTGAAATAACTGCCACCATGGCTTCCTCAAAGAGCAACCTTTGGGTGCAGCACAAGAACGGTACCTAGCAGTCTCCGGGAGGAAAGAACGGAAATCAAAGGGAGACAGGCACATCCCGCTGTCCTGAGGAGCGTGACAGCTGGCACATGGAAATACTCCTGGAGAAAAACACTTGCTGGGAATAGGTCATCATGAGAAGTGATCTCAGGTGCTTCACCCACAAGACTCAGCTCCTGAACATGGTATCTTTTATTACATCTTTCACCTCTGAATGATCTTGACTCATCCAAGGAAGATGCTGATACCATGAAAGAGTAGCCACTCACAAAGCAACAGCAGGAACAGGAGCAATAAAGGGCTGCAGTCACTTGTCTGGCCCCCAAACTGAAACAGCTGTGACCTGACACAATGGAGGATTCGTCTCAAAACTTCTCCTTGGCTGGCTGGCATGCTCATGCCCCACCGTGTCCCCAGCAGCGCTGCCAGCCTAACGGCAAGGGGCGAAAGCCATGGCACTGCCAGCCAGCCAGACACAGGCCAGGAGCAATGGCACAGCTGACTTCAGACATCTCATATTAGATGGCTCTTAAAAACAAACCTGCACGTGCTGTCATGAATACCAGCTTTACAAAGCAAACGTAGTACATATACCAACACCATGGAATAAATTATTAAAACGGAAATTCATAGCCAAACGCATGCCTAAAAAGTCGAATTTAATTTTAAATTAGTATCTTTTCTAGTCAAATGCATGAAATAGAAAAAAATCAGTTACATATACAAATCTGTCATTTGTATCAATAAAGTATTTTATTTAAAAGGTTACATATTCTTAATAAGGTTACATTTAAATTATTTCTGACTACTTATGGTCCAGAGAAAAAAGCCAGCATATGTCCTGCAAAGCACTTTCAGCCTACCTAGTTATGTAGTTTATCACAAATATGCTTTAGAAGAAATTAATTAGCTCATTAGGTTTAACTAATAGTTTGTTTAGCTCTCCTTCAACAAAAGTGACATTTTAACAGAGCATATTCTACTACTTCAGAAAACAAAATTCCACATGACAAATCTCAAAGAACACCAAGTACAGCAACACACATCACTAGGCTTCAGAATATTTTAAGAGATTGAGACTTCTCTGGCAACAATGAAAAATAAAAGACCTAAGAATATAACGAAAAGATAGATTGACGGACTTCAAATTATCAGAATTTTTCAATCCCTGAAACCATACCATCAATATAAACTTAATTCAGGGTAAACTGACTGTGGTGAATCTAAAGGGTGCTTTACTTTCTTCATCATAACACACTTTTTGTTTTAAAATAGCCATGTGTTTTGAGGACTTGAGCAATTTCCTTCTCCTGAGCTATACAGTGTTTTAAAAAAACATCATTTTCTGGTAATCAATCACCTGCCATATTTATCAGCTTTCATATTTAATTTTCTAAATTAAAGGGCAACTATGTAAGGATTTAAAAAATGGGAAGGCTGATATAAGGCTTTGAGAAGTAGTGCTACACAAAATCACCAAGTCAGCCTTTTTACCTTTCTGAGCCTATTAGATTGGCAAACTAATGTCCTTTAATGATGTTGACCCCACCCAAGCCTGTTTTTCTCATCAGAATGACCCCGCCTGTTTCCTCTGCACGCCACAGCCCGTGCTGAGACTCTTCATTGTTCAGAACAAGCTTAAGAAATACTAAGAATAACCTCATCGTTTGTATCTGCTCCTTCTACACTTAAAGTATGAATCTGCCGCTGATGTAAGGCCTGTGTTAGAGAAGTTTTTACATTTAGAGATCCCGCTTCTACGAAGTGATACGGAATGGAAACATGATGGTGGTATTTGTTACAACTTTTAAAAATACTTTCCATACCTTCACTTTGCAGTTCCCTGTCCACTCTGCGCCTTTTAAATTGCAACCAGCTCTTACAGAAGAGTTGGAATTAACAGCACATAACAAGTCTAACAGCAGCACAAGCAGCATTACAACATGCCATGCTTTCATGTCCATACTCAGGACACAATGCTGCACCTACTCAGCTCCTGAGCTGCCTCTGCCACCCATCCATAAGGGCAAACAGGCTGCTGCTTCCTACCAGACACCTATTTGTCAGACGGGGCTTGGAGATCACCTGCTCATTTCACAGAGACAACCTGAAGTGTCTGCAGCTATCCACAGCTCTCCATCACTACAATATTACTGACCTCAAGATGGAATATTCAATATGCCATCACTCAGAACTCGGTATCATCCAGTCCTCCCCCATAAATTTATTTTTAGCTGTCAGAATCAGTTTGATATGATATTTTAGAAGGAGTTATTGGACGTCTTATGTTGATATTCAGTGACACGTGAGGAATCTCACTGGCAAGGGGTAGATTTGCTCTTGGCTTGAAAAAAGGCTTACAGCAACCAGAACAAGAAAAGCAAGATGGCCTTTTCTTCTTCTGGTTCCCAACAGCTCTAGAGACTTATATCCAAAAAACTGTGGTTTTAAAAAAAATTATTAGTACAGCCATCCACAGAATAACAAGCAAACTATTCAGAATTACGACAAAACCTATTCAGGTTCTTCTCTGAGTCACACTGTGTGACACAACTGCAGGATCCAGCAGCAAGGGTAGGGCTGTAATCCATAAGGCAAAATAACAAAAATCCAGGTGAAGGGAGAAAGGATAAGAAGTTCACCCTCTGCACAGCCCAGAAAAGCCCTTCTCCAGCTTCGAGGAAGCAGAAGTGAGCATATCCTTTCTTGCCAATGCCTTGGCGTATTTAAGATGCATGGAAGGTTTTTACCCAACACTAGAAGAGGCTCCCTGCCCACACCCAGCTCAGATCCTTTTAAACACCAAGCCAACCAGTAGGTGCACTGTCCTAGAGGAAGGAGACAGTGTACAAATACATGCACACTGGGGAGGAAGGACGAGTTCAGAAGACACCTTGTCCATCATGTTTATTAGGAGTTGGTCAGAAAACATCTCATGAATTTCTTAAGAAACAAAAAGCTGAATTCCAAAAAACCTCCTATCTAAATATTGGCATTAAATGGTTTGAGGTCAATTTCTAGTGTTGAGAGGAGCATGGAAAAGTAGAACTGCCAACCACCCCCAGTCAGGCTTGCAGGAAGTCACCAAGCACTTGAACTGGTGTAGCACTTCACATTTTCTCAATCCTCTTTAAACACTGGCCAACCAACACAACGAGAGCTTCCTCACATAGTTTATATACAAAACCACTGAACCAGTAAAACAAATACAAACTGATAATTCTGAAAATAAATAAATAAGCTTACTGGCTATTGGAAGCTTACTACATTTTACAAATTTTGCTGTAAGTTTAGTTTTCAGTCCAAGTTCACAGTTCACACTGTACCAGAACACATGTAAAAATAATCTGTATAAATACACAAAGAAATGACACACAGAGACACAAACACACTACACATATTGGCTGTGAAATACACTAGATATGTCATTTCAAAACTGAACTGTAGCTAAGCAGCATTTCAAGAAAGCATTAAAAAACTAAAAAGAACAAGATCTTTATGTAACTGCATTACAGTGTATATAAAATAATTAAGTACAGGTTATGTTCTTTGACATTTTTTATAATTTAATGATCTATTTACCATCAATTTAAAAAAAAATTGCCAGGCTTAATCCTGATTTAACCTCACCCTTAATTATTAAAAATAGTTAAGCACTTACCATAATGTGATTGAAATGCCTGTGGTTTTACGACCTGATTACAGTGGTTACACATCACCAAATAGAAATCATCATGAGCCGGGCAAAGACCAAATATTGGCATATCTAAAAACAAAAAGACAAAATGGCATCTCTCAGCTGCTGACAATTACAGAAAAACAGTTTAATTACAGAGCCATGACACTTGTGTTGAATCAAAATTTTAGAGACATTTGTATCAAATTTGAAAATGAGGAAAAAAGAGCATATAATGCAATAGATAATTTTGTGCTGGAGTATTACAAAAGCAAAAATCTTACTACAAAGATAAATGTAAAATGAGTGATTACTTGTGGAAAACATCTATTAGAAAACTGATTTAGGACTGATTATTTTATACCAGATGCAAGAATGCAATAAAAAAAAGACTGACTTCAATCGAGACAAACACAACATAAGAGGGGATGTTTTATGTATTTTGAAAAGGGCTTTGGATTTTATTCCAATGTCATTAAATGAATTCAAAAGTGAACTTCATTTGCTATTTAATTTTTCTAAACCATTTTAAACACACAGTCATTCACCGGGCAGAATTACATGCCTAATGGTTTTATTTGTTTAACAGTGCATTATAGTCCAGCCATCTGCTGCCAGAGATCCATGGAACAGCTACACAGGAGAGAGAACCAGAGATAACAGTATGTCAGAGCATGTGTGGATTGCAGAGATAACACACATACTTGGAGACTTTCACAAATAAAATTAGTTTCTACAATTTTGTTTTTAAGAATACAATTTGTTAAGAATATATTTAACAGTTATAACTGCATTGAGAGACTACTGGAGCAATAAATTCAGCATTCACTACACAATGGTATATTACATTTATATAACTAAAAATGTTATTCCATCATTAAAAGACAAAAAACCAGAAACCGCGAACATAATATGTGGCTAAGGATCTGAAATACTATTTACAGGTTTAAAATTGACATAAGCAAACTTATTTTCTTATAAAAACACTTAAGTAATAGATTTAACAGAAACTTAGAAAATAAGTTAAAACTTACTTTTGTGCTAGAACTGACCCCAGAGTTTTATTTTACAGCTACTAATTTGCTTATGTATACTTTTAGCAATATCCACTGCTTTGTTCATTAATAGAACAGCAATTATGAAATAAACTGAGTGTGCTGCACATTGAGAATGCCATAATTCAAGGCAACTGCTCACAGAAAGACACCATCAGCCCTGTCCCCTTTGTTTCTCACAGAGAACATACCCACACCAGAACTACTTCCATGTCTCTTCATCATAAAAAAAAATAATTCTTTATTATTTTATTTTAAAGACATAAGGTCTATCCCACGTGTTCCACACATCTAATTAGTGCTACATTAAAGCTAAGCATGACACTTGCAATAACAGCCCCAACTGGATTTTGCAGCTGGATGCAAATGCAGTGACTGAAGACATCTAACTTGGCTGAGGGAGATCACAGCTACCCTCACCTAAGCACAGGCACCTTTTCACCACGGAGGTTACACCAAATAAACAAATAATCTGACCTGCACTTCTTTAAGTATCAACTCTTGCTTATTTACTTTTGTGATAATTATTGAAAAAAGCATGAAAACATGTAGCACACCCAACTACTGCAAGCCACGTGAAATTAATAAATATATGCAGAGGAGGGGGAAAAATCAGATAGGAAGAATAAACTTCTATTTTTCAATATCTACTTTCTGTGAAGTAATACTAAGCTATATAAGAAAACAAGTGTAAGCTTAGATGTCATTGCTAATATTTCATGCAGGAGTATTCTCTTTGGCTATGCCCGTGTATCAGAGTTTATACACGGGAGCAAATACTCCAGGGTCACTTCCACCCGAGTCCCAACCCCCTGGGATGAAGGGACAGCAACAGCATGGCCTGCCTGATATTTACATTGTTAATAGCCCCCAGGGAGGCTGCTCCTGTGGGATGCCAAGGCAACCGTAAATCCACACCCTGGAACCTGTTCCCAGAGCTGTACCTCTCAGGCTGTGCTGGATTCTCAGGCTTCACACCAGCTTGTGCTGAACGCAGGGGGAATCATTAACAGGAGAGAAGGGGTGCAAGATAAAGCACTCCTTCACACCAGCCACAGACCACATCCATGTGCCATCACTCTAAAAAAACTACTACGATTACTTGTTGGCAATACAGAACTGTAATTTTAAATGGCAACTGAGACAAATTGACAGAAATTGATGTGAACAAGTGTTTTCCTATTTCGGTTTGAGGATCCAAATAAATCTGAATAATTTTAAAAGGTCCTTTACACTGTGAAACACCTTCAGTTTTAAAATCCCAGCTCCAAGTGACAAAGCAATGACAGAATGCCAGGAAATACACACACTCACAAAGGACCATTCTAAGAGTAAAACCACTTGAAACAGAGAAAAGGATTTGCTGCACACACAAAATCACAACCTGATTTCAAAGGAAGTCATGCACAAGACTCCAGCCAGATCACACAAATCAATGTAAAAGATCTTGTACCCCACAGGGGTCTCCTACAGCACTGATACCAGAACAACACCTCAACATAACCAGTGAGGGAGTAGCAAAGGTTAGATGCCTAAATGCAAATTAACAATGGCTTCGAAACTGTAAGGACTGTGACCCAACCAAGATCATTTAAGGCGACTGGAAGAGTCCCAAGTCCACACTTCCCAATCCAGGAACCTCATTCTTAGGCAGGTAAGCTCTCACATCTTTAATGTGCCCCACTCTCTTTAGCTGAGCAGGGCAAGAGCAGGTTTCAGGGAAATCTTACTTCTCTTTCTGTCTTCCAACAGGACAAATACTAACGAGGCACTGTTAGGGAGTGACAAATTAGACCATGAAAATTTAGAGAACAACATACAGAATGGTTTAACAAAACTTACATAGTAAGTATGTACCAGGAGTAGGCGATGAATACCTAATTTTTCTGTCCTCCGTCAGCCATTGATGAAAGTTCAAATATATTGCGCAGTTGGTGTTCTAGCATCTAATACTTTATACCTGATCCACTCCATGGCATGTACATTCTCTATTCAGAAGACTAATGAAGTTCCTACTATTTCACCAGTGTCATCTCAATGCACTGTTACTCTGGGTTGAAGATTACTTTTTGAAATACTCCACTCTGTAAAGCCCATGCCTCTCAAGGAAGAGCCTGGCAGCCGTGATTCATATGTTCCTCTTTCAAAGCTGGGCTCATTTAACTCTCTCCATCTGGGAATATTTTTCAAGGTCAAACTTAAAATTTAAATCAAGACCTCAAACTTTCCATGTATTTTTCCATAAATACAGTGTTCGTTGTATCAACATACAGACACAATTTTAAGAGCTGTTAGTTACATTGCTTCTATTAACACCAGAAAGAAAAACAACTTAATTTACCTCCATAATAGGAAGCCTCTGGATACTGTGACCTCCAGAATTCACTTCTCCTTTTCAATGTAACTCAGTTTAAAAAAAAAAAAAAAAACCTTCAAATGATGCATTTCTGTACTCTACCAAGACCAGAACAAGACCATGCCATATACAACTGTGAGATAACTGCATCAGTTGTTGAGCATGTAATAAGGAAAATGCTTCTTACTTGGAAAAGGTCAATGTAGCATCATTTTCTAACAAAAAAAGAAAAAGCTATAATGGATAATTTGGCATATTGTACATCAAGTAAAATAGAGCTCAGCATGCTTCATCTGGAAAGTTTTCTTACACTGATCCTCCATCTCTTCTCTGAAACACATTGTGGAACCACACAAATGATGGAATAATTTTAGTATTTCCAGCATTCTCTTTCAGGACAGATACACTAAAGAAACTCATGCTCATTAAAACTAACTGTGCCTGTGAACTCTCAATCTCTCAATTCTATTACTTAATATCACACATAACAGAACACACAAACATAAATAGAATCTCTCAATTCTAGTACTTAATATGACACATAAGAGAACAGGCCAGCAGCTTGCGTTTATTTAGCCACTAGATTTCAGTGACTACCACAGCTACATATTTTAATTGGATTTTCTTTTTTAACTCCTAAGTTCATCAAATTTCCTACAAAATATTTTGTTCTTTTTTCAGACTTGGACCATTGCACAGTCCATCTATCCTAGTATCTAATAAGACAACATCCCCTCTAGAAATGAAATTAAAATCAACAAAAAATAGCGAGGTTAAGATTTTCTCCAGGACAGCAATGGCTGGAGGAAAAGAGCAAAGGCAGCTTGTGTGCAGAGATCAGAACAGCAGTTTCCTATTTGCCAGAAGGCTGCTTATTGCAATTCAAAGAAGGAGGAGACTGAAAACTGAATCAGAGGAAGAGAAAGCAAAACTACCAAGAAAGGAAAGGGCAAAGTACAAACTATCAAGGTTATGACAAAAGAAAATTCGATCAAAAAAAGCAAAAGGAGTATGTAAAAGCTCTGCAGAAATATTTTTAAGCCTGAACATTACTAATGCTTGTTCTCCCCTATCCATTCTCAGCATAAATATCTGCTTATTAAGATTAGTTTTAAAGTCCAAGCCTGATTTATAATGAAGTCGTACATACTCTTACCACTTACTGTAACTTGACAATGGACATTGTAGCTGATGCCTGATGTGAACAGAAAAAGGTTTTGGCTACAAAAATTCCACAGAACAGCATAACATGCCTTCAGCACTACACCAACCTGGTTATACTTCCATAATAATTTAAGTCACTATAGTTAATATTAGATGCATGAAAATCACAATGCCCTACACTATTAAATTTATACTGACAGCCCAGATAAAACTCTCTATTATCTTTACAACCTCCCAAACACAGAATCCATTTTTGTTTTTTAGTGGGGTCTAATCCAAATCCACCTTCAGTAAATGTACCAACTTCTATCAATTTACTAGGTTTTCTATTAAGGCATCAGGGAACTGCTTCAGAAGTACTAAATAAGGAAATCATAAATAGATCCCATTATTTTGAAATGTTGCCAAAATCTGAACTGTTTGAACTATTTACTTCACAGACCAAGTAAGTTTAAATTATGTCCACCAACAGCTATCTGGAATACATTTGCTCTGTATTAGCTGGGCTTTGTCTTCTCATTAGAAGGTAAATAGTCTTGATCATACTAAGGTAAAAAACATGTGAGTACATCTTGTTTTAACTTAACTGGTAGATCTCTTTCTCTACAGGCAAAATTTAAGCAGAACTTGCCACTAACATCTGAAAAATTTTTGAAAAGAGGAGAAAACACCACAGCTGTAGTAACAAAGTAGCTGACATCTTAGAAGAAAAGAAATTTTGTGGTAACTCCCATAATTTGCTTTTAACACATGTCTCAGGTACTGTCAGATCCTGATAAAGTAATAAAAATATTTCTACTGTTTTACCCTTTATGGCTGTGGTGATCATGTGGTTTAGTATCTGAAGGCAGACAAAACCTCCCAAATTATTGCTTTTAAGGGCTTGTGATTTGAGGGAGAGGTATGAGGAGGGAGAAGGAAGGCAACTAACCAGCACTGAGGTTTTTACCAAAACCAGGCAAATTTCAGACAGAAAGCTCCGCTCTGTTACCACCAGACTTGCAGTTGGTCAAAAAAACCTGAACTTCTGCAAGAAATCTGCACAGCAGGGAAGTCCTGCTGAATCTACTGTTGACATTAATTGTCAATACCAAGTGATCTTCAGGCAGAAGGAGAACCTTGGCTGCAAACGGAGGCAGCTACAAACAGCACTGCAATGCTTCTGAAATCTTAACTAACCTGGTTATCTTAAATAGAGCTCCCGTTTATTTAAAGTAATACAGGCCCTTATTTTAACTGATACGAATGTTTTGTTAAAAAAATGAAGCAATCCAAGTCAGGTCATCAAAACTTTCCTTTAATACACAGCTACTTTCTGCAACTAAACCATTATTTTCTAAACAATATCTTCCAAACTCTTTTGGAGAAACACTCAAGTGCTTATCATTCACGAACAGATGTGTTTTTGTATACTTATCAATGCTGACGTAAACTTAAACTACTGCACTTTTTTTACTGTGCACCATGCAAGATGATAACAAAAGAATATTTCTAAACAGATATTTTGAACAAAAGAACTAAACCCATATACAAATTAGAGTGCCCTGGTTTACACAAGTTTTGAACCAAAGTAAGAGATTCTAGTAGAACATACATACTTGAGGGTTTTCTGCAAAATTTCAAGTAATGAACACTTAGGTATTAATAGAACACAAGTATTTTATGAACCATATGTGCAGGCCTAACAAATTTGTGCCTGCAAAGAACATACATATAATCAAACAAACAAAACAAAAAATGATCAAATCTATCCACAGAAACACTGTTTTTAAAAAACCTCTCCCATAAGGTTTATGCTCATGTTGCCTCAGATACAAAACAGCCTTTTAATACAAAATAAAACAAACCAAATGCACGTTCTCATATCTGAGCTGTTTCATTTAGATTCAGAGGGAAGCATTACTGAAGTATTTTCTTCAAGGTTACCCACTTTTAAAATTCCTTGCCAACTCCCCTCTGTACATTAAATGACTTACATTTCCTGCACATACAGCTTTGGAAGTACAGCTACTTGAGGGGACATTTGGAAGGCAGAGCTCTCCTCGGGTTCTGAGCACAAGTGCATGAACTTTGTTTCACTGAGTAGTTGCTGATTGATCAGCTGAGGGAAGGAACAGCTGAAGACCTGATTAACTGTTTTGACTGTGTTTTCTACTTCAGCAAATACAGCAATTACCCAGCATTTTATTGAATACTCACACCTCAAAGTTTTGGCTCAGAGAAATGACTTTCAGTTCAAGACCAAAAAAAAACCCACAATTTGGTTTAACTAGGCACAGGAGCAGCATTACAAGATTTGATCACTGCCATAAATCTCTATTAGTGTTAGAACACTTGGTTCATCTCGAAAAGGGGAGTCCTCCCTGTTCGGTCTCCTTTCAAAACTCATGACAGTCTGTCTTTCCAAAGCTACAGCTCTGTAGATTTTACTTTGCTTTTCCCAAATTCAAGTCAAAGTGTCCTGGTGAAGGGGAAAAGGATGACCTACCTCTTTTCCATAGGTTCAGCCTTGTTGCATTCCCAAAACCCCATCGCCTGCACCATCCCCTCGAGCTTCACCTCCAGCAAGAAGCTTTGCTGCAGGCAGCAACACTCTGTGCACACACAGGTGCAAATCCAAAGAGCCATCCTTGTGCAAGGCTTCAGGCACAGCAATTCCCCCAGAGCCCTTCCTCTCTTTGCCAGGGTGCAGAATGAAACACTAAATTTTAGTTCTCTAAAATTTAACTGTTCTGGGAAATGTCTGTATCGCACCTAAGGATAAAAACTGAGCAGCAGATACCAAAAGAAGTGTGTCATGCACACGTGCACCTGCAGCCTAGTGCACAGCTGGGAGTTCTAATTTTAGGCTCCCAAGATTTCAGTCTTCCTGTAATTATATATAAAGCACATTAAAGTAGACATCTAAGTATTTAGTTACATTCTTTGTATATGAATTCATCTACACACAATTTTTTTTTGAAAATCTAACACAAAAAGCATATCAAATTCTTTATTCAAACTATTAAACAGGTTTTCTAAGTTTATTGTACATAATAATAATAATTTCAGTGAAGAAGCTTACAGAAGATTGTAAGTAGAAAGACTGATTAGTAAATTTCTCAATGAAACACAAGTAGCATATTTTAATCTGCTGAAAAGCTTTATAAGTCTCCCTACTCACACCGTATCCTGTTACATCAATTTTTCATCAGCAATTTGAATGAAGTCAGTCATCTGCAAAAACCATTCCCATTTACTTTTTAATGAGTTTTCAGACCTAAAGATATTTTTAATTTCTCCAGCCAATTTGTGTATTTCAAATGTTGAACACATAATTTGTCATGTAAGATATCTTCATTGAAAGTCATGCATTATTTTTAGTTGGCATGATCTCATCGTGCCACTGCTGTATTTTGGAAAAGTGAACAAACTATTATTTATGTTTTACTGTTAAAAAAACCCCAAACCAAATCTAAAATAGCTTAAGGAACCCTCAAAAATTGAGTGTTGCAATTATGACACAAAAATGAAACTGAATTCAGGGAACAAAAACACTGCAATTTGCACATTCTTACATTTGCACACAATTGTAATTTGGACTAAGCTAATGCTTTTATTCAGGGAATAAAAACACTGTAATTTGCACATTTTTACATTTGCACGCAATGTTAATTTGGACTAAGCTAATATGAAAGTGTACACAGAAACACTTCAATTATTATACAGAAAATCTACCATGAGGAGGGAGAAAAGTTCTGGATAAGCCACTAGTCAAACACAGCCTCAATCAAACTGAAACAAATCACCCACAGAATATTCTAAAATGTATCTTAAGTCACACAGCCTGAAGCACACTACAACTATGAATTGTTCTAACATCAACAGGTTTGGTATTTTTCTCCTGTTTCACACACAGCACTCCGTGTACTCTGCAGCAGCTGTACTTCTGGAGTAGGAAAGAGGAAGTTTGTTTTATTTAAACCTAAACTCACAGTTTACATAAAACTGCTCATCGCAGCAGAAGTATTTTGATACGACGTGACTGCAAATGGTGAGCATGTTCCAGGCTCCTCAGCCTCTCCCATCTCCTACCTAGACGGGCTTTTAAGGGAAAATAAACCTGGCACGTGTGTGGCATTTGTGCCACCCCCTGTGTGGCTGCACATAGCCAGCCATGTGACTGGGAGCTGGCTGTAACGCAGGAACTGAGGGAGCAGAGCAGCAATAGCCACTTGGATTTACACATTTGCTTCCTAACGGGAACTGGAGGAACACAATGTGCCCATCTCTTGTGGTAGGAGAACACCCCAAATTTCAGCAATAATACAGTGCACCTTTTCCCTGCTACCTGGGACATGCACATCTTTACACCTATTCCTGCTCTTCCCCGCTGGCCACAGCCCCAATTCCTGTGTGACAGCAGTGGGGTGTTAATTCCTTAATTGTGCAAAGACGACACATCCTGTGCAAAGAACACTGGCCATTTTTCATATCGTGCACCTGGCACCTGAGGGAGCAAATCAGCATATTCAAAAAATAATAATAACAAAAAAAAAAAAAAAAAAAAAAAAAAGGAAAACAATACTCAGGACCTGTCAACTGAATTGTGTATCAATATTTTCTTTTATTAGGCAAGCCAACTACCTAAAACCACCCCACCCCTGCCACTCCCATTCTCCATGCACTGGAACATCCACCTCAAAAATAAGACTGTTTCAATCATGCCTCATATAGCCATAAGGAAATTGATGCCTGTTGATTTTCACATACCAGTTTAAACTTCCTCACTCCTCTCAATTTGGCAGGCACTATTAGTTTTTTTCATTAAAATTAACTTCCTTTGCTTTGCAGATTTACTGGGACTTGATTTGATACAATAAAAAAAATATTGTAAGTTGCACAGCAACAGGCATATAAATGTAGTATAGCAAAAAAACCCCAACAGCACTGTGATAGTTAATAAGATCATAAGATAAAGTGGAAAATAAAACAGTGGGTTTTTTGTTATAGTGCAGTAAAAGGGCTAACTTACTTGTTATGTATTTGAACACACATGTAGTCACACAAAGTATCTTGAACTTGGCTATTGCATACCTTTAGACAAAGAAATATGATTATTTCAATTATCTAGCTGAGGAACTGGCAAACACTGAGTCTTCTTACTGTTGATAAATTCCAGCACATACAGAGCTACTGTCATCCGAGCTTTCCATCCAAGAGGAGACCCACCTGTTCAGAAGGGTTAGGTTTAAACCCCTGCTAGCTGTCCTCTGCCACACATTTATATGAATTAAACAGGTAAGAAGGGAAGAAAAATCAGGCTACCCATTCACAGAACAAAGTCAGTAATTTCACTGCTGGTTACTTGTGATACAACACAAACACAGTTCAGCCTAAAACACCTGCATGGAAGTGAATTTTTTTTTATTTTTATGGAATTTTGAATTCTTGTAAAGAAATTTATGTTTTGCCTTTACATGTCACTTCCTCTTTAGAATAAACCAATTGTTATCCTTATTCCAAGATGTATTTCTTCACTGTTAGGAGAGATTCACCTTAATTTCCGAGCCTGCTTTCAAAAAGTCTTCCAAAATCCCAAACATTACACATAAAATACATGATATGTGCGTTACAGATTTAAAAAAACCCTTTGAAAACACTGGATGAACAAATCTGCATCTGGTATTATTATTCCGTATCTGACACTAGCTCTACACTACTGAAATCATCCATTTCACTCTTCAACAGAAATGGGTTGGGAAGGACTGCAACTTTTAATATTTTTAAATTAAGATGTATAAAAAAATTAAGATCATTTAGATCATATTACACGTGCAGAAGATTCAAAAGGACTGAACTGTTTTAAAGTAGTTTTTCTGCTCCTTCATGGTCTGGGCCTCTTTAACATAACCAGAACACCAGCCCACTTGTGATGTACACAGAAGGTAACACCTGCAGCAGAACAAAATAAAAGGAAAGGAGAAAAGAATTTGCTCCAACTACTTAATGTTTTGACTTGGTTGGTTTGGTCCAACTCACATTTTTGACAGATACTTCTAAGACTACTCCTCTGGTCTCTCTGCAGATAACAGCACTCATCACACTTGGGAAGGAGGTATTGGATACATATGAATGGACCTAAACACAGTGGGAGGTGAAAAAAAGTACTTTTCTCCCTTTCTTAGGGTAGCTAGGCAGCAAAATGCTCTACTCTTAGGAAAAAAATACTGAAATAGGCATCACCTTTAATTTTTAAGCATCTCGTGTCAAAAAGGATATAAACCCAATAAACCTAATTATATAAGCAGCTCGACAAAGGTGGTGTCCTGCTCCCCCAGGAAACCCCCAGACCTCAAGTGGTGGTCCTGCTGCATCGTGTTACAAGATGAAGCCTATCTGCAAAGGGGAAGTCTCAGAAGACATAAAGGGTCAGTATTAAGGAACAGGCACAACAAAGAACACAGAGTTGGTATTTCAAAAACACACAGAAGAGGACACTTCAGAGCACCACTTGACTGCCCCTGGATGAAAACAGTAAGAACAGACAATAGAAAACTGAAAAGTAAACAGGATCCTTTGATATTTTAACAAATTTGTAGAGTTTACAACCCTCCAGTACGCTGAAAACAAATAGAACATCCACCTCCCTAAAGCAGATAAAAGATAAGTACTGCAAACATACCCAGGATAACAAAACCATGGTTTACTACAGAAGCAGATCCTCTGCCAGGCACAGCAGTTGCACACACATGACTTTCAGGACCTAGGCTGGGATCCTCAGCTTAAACTCACGGGCAGACTAAGGCAATCTCTGCTGGTGCCTATCCAGGGTAGGCAGGAAGCCAAAGCCGCTGCTGCCAAACTCGTTGATCCAGTCCTCCCAGCACTGGCCCACAATGCACTGCTTTGTCTTTGGAAACTGCTCAAAAGCTTTTGCTTCCAGCAACAGCATGGAACACTTGGGGAAAAATGCCAAAGGAGTCCAGGAAAGAGTATTGCCAGGCCACCATAACAGAAGGGACACCCCAAATGCTCCCGTGAGTCAGTGACATCAGCCTGAGGCGCCGCGATGACGAACAACCTCGGTCACAGCACTTCTCACACGAGCACAGGAAAAGTCTTGGAGGGATTAAATTATAAATAAAACTGCTGATGCTGCACCTAACCATCACATCTTCCTATTTCATAATGAAGAGCACCATCTACCCAGGCTGTGATTTCTGCCCTTTCCTGGGACGGGGCCTTTCTTCACTTTGTTGTGGTTACCCATGAGAATTTTGGATGGCATCAGCCAGAGGACAGAGAATTGCACTGTTGCGCAGAGAACCCCTTTTGCATCCCAAGCAGTTGTAAACAAGCCTCAGATGAGACATGTTGACAGCACACCGAAGATTTTACTCCTGTGCTCTACTCCAAGGATAAAAATAGTATTCTCAGCTCCAGGACTATCAAGCTAACACTTCAGATCATTAAATTCAGGACACAAAAACAAGAAGAGAAACTTAAGTTTTACTCCAGCAAATGACACAGTGGTCTCTGCCCCTACATTTCAGAGCACAAGGTGGGAGTCAGGCAGAACCAAAAGGAAACTTCCCAAACAAGGACTGATGCATTAAGGACTTCTCCAAAGACCCCATGGAAATAATGGCGCTGAAACAGCCAGGCACAGTCAGCTGGCTGTTAAAGCAGGTTCTACAGAAGAAATATCAGACAAGGAGAGGGCTCTGTCCAGCCCAGATACAAACCATAATCAAACCGTATCAGGCACAGCTCAGACATTACTATTTCCCCTTAAATCTCACAACACAACTGGTAGTTCTTAGAAATCTTCCCTCAATCACTTCGCTACAAAAAGCCCTAACCCTGTATTCAGGAGAAAAAATTATTAGCACATATTACACTGCCTTTGGTAGGTAACAGATACATTGAATTTGGCTCAAAACTTCTCTATAAATTACAAACTACAACATGGAACAGAAGCTACTTACAAGCAGGATTTCTAGATAGCTGATTTGAGTAACACAACTTCACAGAAATGAAAAACAAAATGGCTTTTGGGAATTAATTTTAAGTACTTTTATGAAGTAAATGCTGCCTATAAGGCCTTTCTCAAATACTTTCATTTAGTACCAGTGAGAGCAGGATGACTGCCACCTCTCTTAGATGAACAGAACAGACACATTCACACACAGATTCTATGTTTTAAAAAACAAATTATCTGAACATGAGTATTTTCTTTGCACAGCTTGGTTTCTGTGAGAAGTGGGGCTCCCCCCAGAGCAAGGCTCTGTGAGAAGCTGCTGGAAGCTCCCACATGTCAGCCAGCCATCTACTGATGGCTTGAACATGGACACGTCTGGCCAAAACTGCAACTTACAGCTCTACAACAACTCTGTGAACAATTTAGAAGAAAACAACACAGCTTCAGCCAGCAAGAAGAGGTGGAGAGCTGTCAGGGAAACAACATGAGATCACCAAGGCAGTGGGAGAAGGGGGCAGGAGCTGCACCAGGGGCCAGATGCTGAGATCCCCCAGCTGTGGTGAGACCATGGGGAAGCAGTGATCCCCTGCAGCCTGGGGATCCAGGAGCAGATCCACCCACAGCCCTGGGGATCCAGGGGGATGCAGAGATCCACCCACAGCCATGGGGATCCAGGGATGCAGAGATTCACCCACAGCCCTGGGGATCCACAAATCTACCCAGAGCTCTGTGGATCCAGGGGGATGCAGAGATCCACCCACAGCCATGGGGATCCACAGATCCACCCACAGCCCTGGGGATCCAGGGGATCCACAGATCCACCCACCAGACCCTGGGGATCCAGGGGGATGCAGAGATCACCCCCAGCCCCTGGGGATCCAGGGGGATGCAGAGATCACCCCCAGCCCCTGGGATCCAGGGGGATGCAGAGATCACCCCAGCCCTGATCCAGGGGATGCAGAGTCCCCCACCTGGGGATCCAGGGGGATGCAGAGATCACCCCCAGCCCCTGGGGATCCAGGGGGATGCAGAGATCACCCCCAGCCCCTGGGGATCCAGGGGGATGCAGAGATTACCCCCAGCCCCTGGGGATCCAGGGGGATGCAGAGATCACCCCCAGCCCCTGGGGATCCAGGGGGATGCAGAGATCACCCCCAGCCCCTGGGGAGGTGCCCATGCCTGGAGGAGGCTGTGATCCAGGGGCAGACCCAGTGCAGAAGGCCCTGCTCCAGGCTGGAGCAGCCTCTCCTTGACCCACACCACTGCAGTTCTGGGAGGGCTGTGTGCCCGTGGGAGGGGCAGTTTTGGGAGGACTGCTGCTCCTGAGATTTGGAGCCATGCTGGAGCAGTTCCAGGAGAACTGGCTCCCGTGGGAGGGACCCCAGGGCCTCACAGGGGCAGGACTCCTCTGCCTGAGCAGGGGAACAAAACCTCAGTGATGAACCGACCCAAACCCCCTGCCCTGTCCCCTGTGCTGGCAGTGGGAAGGAGGGAGGGATTGATTAGGGGAAGAAGAGGTGTTTTAAGGAGCTTGTTTTACTTCTCATTATCCTCCTCTGACTTTGTTAGTAATAAATTCACTTTGTACCTCTAAGTTGAGCCTGTTTTGCCCTTAGAGTGTTTTTTTCTGGTTTGTATCTCAACTCATAAATCCTCCATTAAATTTTTTTCTCCTCTGCCCAGCTGTAGCAGGGGAGGGTGAGTGAGCGACTGTCATGGGTGCCTGGCATTTGGCCAGAGTCAAACTACAACAATATCCGAAATCCCAAAATTATATTCCTTATAAACCAGAGACTAGCAAAGCCTTCTAGAGGCAAGTAAAACTCCTTTAATATATTTCTAGAGTAATTCTAATTGAACAGAAATGAAATAGGTGATTTTAGTATTTCCTGGGAAAAGTGGAGAAATTCTTTGGAAAATGTATTATTTTGAAAAGTGCTTTCCAAATTATTTTACACGGCTGTCTCAATAATCCAACACCCACACTGTCTGACTATTTGGAACACTTTCTATTCCTTTGACATATCCATCAAAAATATTGCCAGTTAAACCAAATCTTTGCAGCGCTTGAGGCTTCTGGATATTCCACACGACTATAGATTTGTTCTGAAGGGATAAAAAGAGTATTTGGTATGGAACACATTTATGTATACTGTATAAATGACGCTTCTTTCTCCTTTTGGCATCATTTGCAACAGCCCTCCAGTAGAAGATGAAGATAAATAATGCTGGAAGTCTTGTTCAGCAGACTAACACAAATTCAAACAGTCTTTTCTCTAGTTCACAAAGTTACTGGGAACCACCTGGGGAATGTTAGAAAAACTTCCAATTTCTATAATTTGGTCTCCTGACATAAGTAATTATGAAAACGGAATTTATTTTTAAAATACTAACAATAATAACAACTAGTTCTTACTTGTTTAGTTTTCACAATACACCACTTACAACTGGTCCTGATTTACACTGTGGTTATTCACTAACATGACATCTTTAACACTCAAAGATAACCAAGATACAAGATCTATTATGCTATACTGTCTTGTAGGCAGACATGCAAAAATCAGATCAGATTCACTCTGAAAAGATACATAATCAAGCACAGTCCAATGGATTGTAGATTTCTGTACCAAACATGAGATGGAAAATTAAGGTTCTCCTTTCAGCAGGCATCACCTTGTTTTGGAAACAACTTTACAGTTAGAATACAACTACTATTTCACAAGTGTTTCACTCAGCAGACAGAGGAGCTGCTTAATCCAGCATTACTAGGAGGAAAAAAAAAAAAAAAATTGTAGAACCACACCCTAGGTGTAAACTGATACAGATTTTCCTCTGTAGTTTCACCTGAAACAATAGCCAGAGGGTGTAATTTAGGGTATATACACCTTGACAAAGCATTGGCTATAATATCTAGGGACTGACAATTAAATGTTTGCATAGTGAAGTACCTTTGGTGTCTGTCTGATCAGGAGATTGCAGTGAACATGGCTGTCTCCTCTCTCACCCACTGAGCCCCACAACCTGGTCCTACATTCTCCTTCCAGTCTCAAGAAAAACTTGAGTGTCTCACAAGACCCCACATCCCCAGGTAACACTTCATAAACCATCAGAACTCTCCTTTTCCTATTCACAGCATCTACTATGCCACTTATGCAGTCAGTGAATAAAACTGTAGACTGAAAGTTAAATGTAAGAAGGGTAAAATACAACAGAATTTGATGTCCATTGAAAGCAAACATCCAATTTACTGTGTATTTATCATAGGACTTGATTTTCAAACTTAACTCATTAAAGCCTCCACATTTCAAGGCAAGCTGCTATAGGACTTCCAGGCAACTGTATCAGCGAGAAAGCATCCAACCAACTTGCTTGCAAAGAAAACAATGACAGCTCTAGATTTCACAATCAAAGCAATATGGACTTAACCTCAATAGCTCCCTACAGGATTTTAGTCCTTCAGCCCTTTTGTACGTATTTTTTCAGTGCCAGTTGAGAAAGCTGCATTTTCTGTTGCACTACAGACAGTCGATGAAGATTCAAGTCCTGCTTAGCAACAGAAGGAAGAGCAGATCAAGAACATTACATGTTTTCTGCCTATTATAATCCCCCAGCAGAAAAACAAGGCATAACCAATTATGCCTTTCCCCTTATATTATCAATGAAGTTTATCCATGGGCTTTGTCAAAGCTATCAGAAGCAGAGATCAGGGTAGGGGTGAGCTTGTAAAGAAGCTATCTTTCTCATTTGGAACATGTTATCACAAACCAGCTTATTCCACAGGGCTGATGGGCACGTGCACACCTAAGTAACTGAGCATTTGAGTATTTCTAATCTACCTGAGCCAATAACCCAGAATACTTGCCATTTCCAAACCTGGAATCATGACTCCAAGCAATGTGGGAGCAGCTGTTTGCGCAGTTTACTTTGATGAAGTCACCTCCTGTCATACCCTGTAGTATCTGGGGCTACCACAGGTGTCTGACTTGCCACAAGAATCAGAGTGAGAGCCACCAGCAGCAGTCCTGGCTCACAGCTGCACGCAGCCTGCAGAAGCAGGGACAGCTTTTGACTGTGCAAAGCCTTCCAGCAGCGGGAACACAGATTACAATAAATGTCTTCCCTTCTGTGACAACTGCTTTTATAATCATGCTACTCTGCTACATTAGACTTTGAATTCCCTTTGTCAGATTTTAACACTTGCTGCTAAAAAACTTGAAGTGTAAGTACAAAGCTCTATTCATCTCTGTGCTGTCACCTACATTGTAAGAATGCCTAGGAAATAACATTAAATATCATACATATGGGGAACTTCCCCATTATTTCATTCATTACACAGGAAGAGAAATAATTTTCAAGTATCCTAGAGATTACTTAGAATTTTTAATTACAAGTCAAATATTACAATGGTTTGTGAAAGATGAAATCTTTTCTGTCTTTTAAGAGACAAGAGATCACGCCTATCCCCAGACAACCTTCAGCAGTTCCAGCCACTGGCTGGGCATAGCCAGGAGAGCTATAAGAACTGGACACATTCACTTTTACAGATCTGCTGCAATGGAAGAAATACCTTTTAAAATAGTAACCTTAGAGAGTGTAATTTGCATCCTCTTAACCCAATTTATTTAAAAGTATCCTTCACTAAGCCTTTTTGTCTTTCCTGCTCTACTTAGGTGACGTTACCACCATGAAAGTCACATTTCTACATATTTATTGCATTGTTCTCTCACGGAGCTTTTGTTGTTAAATATAGCACAGAAGTGATACAAACCCCAATCCTTAACCAAGTATTGTCAAGACATCCCTCTTCTGCACAGGGATAACCTAGCTAATCATACATACTACTTAAGAAGCATTAGATAACTGAATTCCTGACTGTTATGTATGTGTACAGACAACTATTTCAAAAGGTTCTTATAAAAAAGAAAATATCCTGCCTTCTGTCATATTATGGACAGATCAATTTGTGATTTGGCTGCAGTTCCAGCCAAAGTCCCCAAGGCCTTGCAATACCAACTAGTACTATGGTAATACCTAAAACCTGCAAAGTATCTTTAAAGCATATGAGATGACACAGTTCTAACTTGCAGTCTAACATCACAATATTCTATTTATAACACCTGACTCATCTCGCCAGAAATAATTAAATATTGTAAACAGAACTTAAATTTAAAGGAAAATAAATAACAAGGAAAAAACTAGGGTCAATCACTGCAGAGAATTTCAGAAATAACATCCTTTCAAATTGCATGTTTTCCAAGCAATCTCATAAAACCTCCACAATTTTCCTAAACAGTTCAATGCAATTTTAACGTCTCCTTGTAACTGTTTTATGATAACCAGTCCACAAAACCTTAAAACAATTAGTGTAAATAGTCAATTAAAATGCAATGAAGTGAAGAGATTTATCTGATTAGCAACTGTGAAGAGCTATGCAGAATGTCAAAAAAAGAAGCATGGCACTTTCTACTGCTACCTTAAAATATTTATTTTAACGCATTAAAAATTCTCACAAATGTATTTGCAGGTAGTCAAGGACTAGAGAGCCCTCTAAGCATCTCTCTGATATGATTTGACACAACAAAAATCAACTCAACTAAGCACCTCCCAAGGCTGAATAAAAACAAATTTAAATTTGAAATAAGATGCTGTCTCTTACTTGTATTTACAACTTAATATTGGAACAGAAGTTTCACCAGTGCTTTAATTATCCATGGAACCTGCTGCTGGGAAAATTCTAGACCTTGGGTCTATGTGATAAAGATGCTTCTAGTGAGCCTCCCAGGCCTGGATTTCACTGCTCAACCCTGCCTAGAAACAGCTCAAGAAGAACAAGAGTTCATCACATGTCTCTTAGTACTGTCACACCTCTGGTAACTTCCATTAATAGCAATTAATATAATCAAACCTCAAAGCTTCTGCTGAATGCCCTGGAGGTTCACAGAGCCTTTTTTTTAATCTCCAAGACATATTAACTGTCAAAGACCACAAGTTCAGCTGTTACCAGGTGACACAATGCTGAACAGAGTTTGCTCCCACCTGCTCTCCTGACTGATTCCTCCTGTCACTAAGCCTCCCAGAGCGTCTTGAAGGTGCCTACCAAAAACTGACAATCTGCTTTCCCACAGAAAATTCAATGCTGGCTTTATTAAGAGAGAATAGTCTAAAAGCTGTAAGACTGGCACTGTGCTACATCAGCCCACAGTCAACAGCAGTTCTGATCTGTGACCCAAGTTACAGATGCTCTGTCCTCCTCCTCCTCCTCTATTTTGCTGCCAGTTAACTCTAAGCTATGGTGACAGTATGAGTGAAGTGTTTGAAATAGACAGTACCAAGGGATTCACCTCTCAAAGAATGTAACACACACAAAAATACCCAAACTAAAAAAGGGGCTGTTTGTATAACTGAAAGAATGAGGTGCTTAAGCTTTAGTAAAGACACCATAGTTTCGGCAGGCACCGAATACACTATTAAAAAGAAACAATTTTAAATCGCCTAACCAAATCTCTTTTCTGCTCCCCATGCTTTTATTTTCCCACCTGAAATGCTATAGTTTCCTTTTTTATAATTTTTAGTATTTCAAAATTATTTTATGAGTCAGTATAAGAAAATAACAGACTTTTAGCCCAACCACTTCAAAAGGGTTGCACAAATAAATAAGTAATGGTGTATGTAGTGATGATATACACGGGCTGTCTCTCTGACTCTCCAATATAGATTTGGGGTGGGGAAGGCTTGGTTTTGGGGTTTTTTTTCCCATGTTTTTGTTTTATGTAAAGGAACATACATGACAACCTTTAGCAATTGAAAATTTACTGTGGGGGGAGTCAAGAGTTCCTTGGGTGGTGGGAGAGGGTTAGGCCCCCAGCCCTAATAAACAACTGTGGTCCTCAGTGTTTCTATCCACAGCTTCTCTACTCTTCCACAGAGCTAAATGAGCCGACCTGTTGTTAAATTTTGCAAGAAGCAACAGTTGCCTCTGTTGAAGCCTGTCAGAGCTACCACGCATGAACTCTACGCTCACAGGCACAGTTCTATTTAGAGATCCTCTTTGCAACAATGGGCTAGAAAAATTCTTAAAAGCAAACTAAATTCAGCACAAGTTAGCAAGGATCTCCTGAAAAACTGTTTATGAGGTTTGATATGAAGAATCATTTTTTTTCAAATCAGCGTCAGGCACTACAGACACATCAACCTCCTTTTAGGATCTACTGCACCTCCAAGATGAGCTGAGTGCCTGGAAACATTTTGGCTGCATCCGATGGCACTCGCTCCCACTATCACACAAGTTTGGAAGATGCACTTCAGCAAAGTTTCATTCTAAAATATAGGAAAAATGCATGAAGAGGATGAGATTTTCTGCCTTCTTGTTTTGGAATTCATCTACATATTATAATGCAATGTGCTATCCTTGCTTCATCACAGCACAAGTGAGTGGCAGGGGATTCACACCTTTAGCTGGTTCACAAAGCAGTAAGTAATTAAATGAATGCATGAGACAAAAGATTCTGTCACATCAATTAAATATGAAAATAACTAATAAGCACAATTTCGTCTAATGTGTTCCTACCTTGATAGGATTGTTCACCAGAAGGTTTCAGTGTAAAAAGTCAAAGTAAAGTTTAAGGCTTATTTTAAAGTAAAATATTCCCATCCCATTGGGTATCCCTCTCTCCTTTCCATCTCTTGGGGATTTTCCATACCAAGAGCAAGACAAGTCCATTGGGTCCATCCACACCTTATTCCTGCAGCTCTGATTTCTACATCAAAGCTCAGTGTGGACTGTTACTGTCTCAAAAAGCAACATGTAGGAAAGGATCCAGCAAGTTTCTCTCTTTGATGAAGGTCAGTGAGGATCCCAGCAGAAATGATTTAATATTATGTATTAGCAAGACAGAAAGCATATAAGAGCAGTGAAAAAGAAACAAGGAATTATGAGACACAAACACTGGGAGTTTGGGAAGCCAAATTCAAATTCTAGCTCTTACTTCAATGTGAGCCTGGTTATGACAAGGAGGGTTAGATACAGAAAAAAAAAAACCAAAAAAACCCAAACATGTTTAAGACACATTTCCTGATCCCTGCATGGAACTAGCATCATTAACAAGTATTAAGAACTCATCAGGCTTCACAACCACTAAAATGCTGAGAGAGGAGCTGCCTGATCAGCAAATTGAATGTGCCACTGACAAAGATGTGTCTGAAATCCTGCCTCTCTCCATTGCTTGCAAATATTGCCCTGGAATTACAGTTACATCCTCCTTTACGCCTTTAAGAGAAATAACAGGCATCATTCTTTGCCTTTAAAGCTTAACAAAAGGAGAATCTGGCAACATTAAGCCCCTTTTCTAAAACAGTGTTACAAAACCAGAACACTCGCTCTTCATTCAGGACACTCAGACTCAGCTGCCTTCGAGCTGAGGATGAGGCCATTCCCACCAGGAGATGCAGAGAAACAAACAGCACGTGGGAAAAGGAACAACTACCACCCATACCCCAGGGAGGACACAGGCCAGTGGGAACAACTGTCAATTAGAGAAAATGGTTCTTGGTTTTGACCCCAATTCCAGTATGTGGGCTGTAAAGTCATGTTCCTTCTTTCGCTCCCTCTCCAGGCCATGAATATTTAATTCTTTTATGCAAACTGGAAGAGTTGCAATGCAAGGTTAAATTAGCCTAAATAACCTTGAAATCCTTTTGTGAAGTTGGGCCTCAGAGTCAACTCCCAATCTGTAGAGAAATAACTTTCTTACACAAGGAGTTCTGTTGTTACTTGTATTTAAAATACTGTGGGGTACCACGACAAAAGTCTTGAGGTTAAAGTGGATTTAACAAAATTTATACTTTTGGTTCACCTTTCTCTGTTAAAAACAAAGGTTTAGTAAGTCCAATTGCTTCATAAATGTTTGTTCCTCAATTTTGAATGCAAATTTCTTCCTGGGAAAATTAATCTTTTGCAGTATTTTCAAAGTTTTATTTGATAACACATACATATGCTGGCATGCTTGCTGCTCCCCTAGTTCCTTAAGTTAATCTAAACTTAATTAATACTTCTTTAGCTCTATTTTGCAGCAGGCCAAGCTCCCTACAGACCAGCTACAGGTATATGCCAAGTCAGTGTCTCATTCATATGTCATAAAGCAACCAAAATAAACAGACTTCTGGAAGCCTGACAGGGCTACTAAGTTTCACTTTTAATTCTCAAAGTATTTTATGAACTTCCTTCGACTCATAGCCCTACAAACCATTCACATGGTTGAAGTCAGTGCAGAAAAGCTGTGTCTCAGTGATCAGCCTGTGTAAAAACAATTTCATGATCTCTCTCCAGTGGGAAAAAAAAATAGGATAGATTATTCTTTACCCTGCCAGCTAATCTTTAGAATCTGGAAACCTTAGATGTTTGCATTTTAAGAGTAGAAATAAGAGCAAATGTTTGAAAATCCTTATTGGTAAAATCTTTACTAGGATAATGTGTATGTTTATTGTTGTAAATGCTTTTCAGCATTTGAATGATTTGCCTATTCAGAAAAATGAATTACATATCCAGCACATTGATTATATTGGAACTTGGCAATGAAGCAATAAAGCAATTTTTCAAGTGACTAAGAACTCACAGATACACTTAAGAAGATGACAAAACAATGTGAATCCTGCAGCACAGCTGCCTATTGCATCTTTCTTCCATGCCACTGACCACTGACTCTGATCCTAGAAACTGTATTTTGCAAATTGTAGCAACATTAGGAACTCTACAAGAAAAAGCCATTTTGATTCAGATTCAATATGGATCACTGCCTCTCAATCCTGCCAGCCTGTGCCACCTTGCTTTAGGTTTCATTTGCTGCTTGCAGCTTACAAGTCAGTAAGTGCTGATTCAGATCATCTCCTAAGGACGCTGGCAAGTTCTGCTTCCCATGGTTGTAAACCATGTCTACAAAGTCAGTCTTCCATTTCTAACATCAAGTAAATGACTCGGGTCTAACTGCTCTAGTATTTAACACAGCTGGGCCCCTTCTCTGGCACATGTCTCAGGTACTCGGAGGGAACTAAGAACCAACAATATTAAGAAAGGTTCTAAAACTTTCTCTGTCCTAGAACAATCATTAAACCAGAAAAACAAACAAAAATTAACATAATAAATCAGACTCATCGCTTCCTTTTTCCAGTGCCAGTTAGAAAGTAAATAATAATCTACAGCTTTCATTCATCATCTGCTTACAACTCCAAGCAGCATTGTTACTCTTGCAAGAAACTAGGCCGTAATGGGCTTTTGCTAATCACAGGTGAAAGGTCACTCTCATTTAGCAGACTACCAAGCAATAAACATAACACATTGACATGACAGAGGGATTGGTATTGAAATAACGACATGGACTATACCAAGAACAAAAAATACTGTAACTCAAGATTTTATCAGTAATGGTCACACAGCTTCTTTAGCACTATTTATAGTCTAAAGAAAATTAAAAAAAACCCATATATAAACACAGTAAAGACAGTCCATGCCCTAACTCATAGTTTTCAAAATCTGTATTAATTTAATAACAATGCTAATAACACCAGTCACTGACAGGCACCAGTCCTAAATCCAAACCGATAGGAAACTCTGATCTTTTCTCTTTCCCATGCCTGACCCTCTGCTAAGTAGTTACGAGGAAGAAAACTTCTCCATGCACTTTTCTTCAAGAACAAATTGCGCTCACCTTCTCGGCAAAGTCGCATTGCTTCTCGGTTTCTTCCGTATTCCTTGAAACTTTCTTCTAATGCTGTTCCTAGAACCAGAAAGCCACAAGATCTCAATGCATGTTAAAGGCAGAGGGTAGGACCGACCCCCGCTGGTGACCTGTAGCCCGTTCCCCGGCACGGCAGCGAACTCGGGGCAGAGGGACCGAGGGCTCCGGGACCGAGGCTCCCGGGGACCGAGGGCTCCCGGGACCGAGGGCTCCGGACCGAGGGCTCCCGGGCCCCGAGCGGGGCGGCCGCTGTCAGCGGCGGGGATGCCTCACCTGCGGCGGGCGCTCCCCGCCCCGCGCCGAGGCTGAATCGAGGGCAGGAGGTGCCGGGCTCCGGAGACCGGCTCCGACCTCCTCGCACCGTGTCCCGGATTACAGGAACTGGGGCAGGCGCTGCCCGCTCCGCGCCGCTCCCGAGCCCGCCCGGGGGGCGCGCACCGGACGAACGAACCCGGCCGCCACCGCCGCGGGTGGGGACGGCGGCGGGCTGCCCGCCGGGCCCGGCACCGCGCCGAGCCGTCCCGGGGCACCCGCGGGGAGCGCCGGGGGGAGGGGGTGGGGGTGGCGGTAGTTGGCGGCCACTCACCGTCGTTCCCGTGAAGTTTAGCAGCATCGACCCAGTGGCTCCAGGGCTGCCCCAACATCGCCTCGGGGCTGGGCAGGGACCTGCGCTCCCCGACGGCCGCCATTGCCGCTGCGGTGGCGGCGGGGCCGGCGCCGCTCCCGCCTCCTCCGCCTCCTCCCTCGCCGTGGCGGGGCCGCCGCTGCCGCTGCCTGGCGGCCGCGCCGCGCTGCTCCCTCCTGACGTCACCCGCGGCCCGCGCCGACATTCTTTCCGCTGCTACAATGTAACGAGAAAAGTCAGCGGCCGCTTAAGGTGGCGCCCCGCTCTTAAGGCAGCGCCGCGGCGCTGTCAGCCCGCCCGCTCGCTCTGCTTCCTCCCCGCGGGGAACCTGCGGCCCTGCGGCGGCGCCGACTCACCTCTGCGGCGGCCCGGGGGGCAGCGCCCGGGTGCCCATTATTGTGCGGGGAGCGCTGCCTTCCTCTTCACCGCGTAGGTGAGGCGCGCTTGTGTTCGCGCTAACAAAGCGGCGGAAGAGGAGCGGGGGCGGGCAGGGCTATGCCGCCTGCCAGGCGTACCCCAGCTCCATGAGCCGCCTCGCTACCTCCGCACCGCGGGCCCGCGACCCTACAAAAACAACGGCCGCATCACAACCCCGCCTGGCACCCGCTGCCCCGGCGAGGGGGGCGGACCGGAGGGCGACGCGGCGGGCGGGGCCGGGCGGGCGCGCCCCGCCCTCAGCGCCGGGCCACCTTAAAGCCGGCGCCTCCTTAAAGGCAGCGGCGAGCAGGCAGGCGGCTGCGGCGGGCCCCGCCGGCACAGGGACAGCGGGCGGCTTTGGCTTTCCTGCGCTACTGCCATCACACACGGCTCTTACCGGCCTCCGCACTGCGAGCACACACGGCTCTTTTAAATGGGTTTTGTTTTTTTTGTTTTTTTTTTTTTTTTTCCTTTGCCTAAACTTTGCGATGACGTCGTGCCGTGTCAAAAGCGAGGATTAAAGGATGCTGTCGTACCGGCTAACTCCAAGTAACAAAAGTCTAAGCTTTGCAAAATCAAGTTGCTTGATAAAAGCCCCTGGGTGTAAAATTCATTTATTACAGAGTTTTCTCCGCTAGAGTGTTCAAGTACCAATGTCAAACTGTCAGGCCATGATCTGCAACGATTTCTGGCCACGCTTGATGCCACTGTCAGTAAGAACATCCTCGAAGAACAGCTAAAAATATGTAAATCTGACGTGCTGCCTCCTGTACAGGTACTCGAGAGCACGGGACTGGCACTGTCAGTGGAACTGCTCACAGGTCCCATATATGTATTCTCAATCACAACTGTAAATAAATTTGTTTAACCTGCAGAGGTGCATATACACGCAGGCTTAGCTAATTTTCATTTTTTGTTTTCATTTGAAGTGTGGGACTGTACAAGCCAGAGACGTTTCTTTCCAAATTTATGCATATAAAAGTTCCATAAATTCAAGCTCATCACACCATAGTCATATGGGATAGCATAGGCTGTAATTATAAGAATAGTTTCACTGTTCCACCCAACTGATAATTTATGTCACACTCAGAATGTATCTCGTAAAACTGCAGATCTAATACAGAGCAGCTAGAATGATTTTTTTCTCCCCCTGATCAACTTGAAGTCTAACTCAGCTACTGCATAAAAGGCCAACACCATAAAATTTAGGTAAAGAGAGCCACACTGACTTCTACTGCAGACATTTGCAGCAGGATTAATTATTAAAGGCCATCAGTCTCTTGAGCTGGGCCTTGATGTTTCAGACACTTACACTGGCTCTTCACTGCCCTGTCTGTAGCTTCCCAAAACTCTTCATTTTAGTCTGAGCATGAACAAAGGCATTCATGGAACCAGAGTCTAAAGATGAATGGAGTGCATTATTGTTTGATTAATTATCAAATAGCATACTTTATAATATAGAAAACTACTTATAATTAAAGTTAAGAACATCACTGGAAAAAAAATGTCTGTCAGGTGCTGAACAGTTTCTGAACAGAACCTCAGCTTTTTTTGTGGTGTGGAAACCAGATAGGAAAAAAACCTATGCCTGATTTCTTTCAAACTTAGTTCTTCAACAGTGCTTCACAAATGGATTCTAAGATTGTAACCATAGACTCCAGCCATGCATAAAGCAAGTTACAGACAGATCTATACTCTCTGTGTCAAATATTCTTATTTATATTACAAACTTCATTCAGCAGCTTTCCTTTGTCTGGAGTAAGCTGTCAGAAAGCTGCCTTAGCTGCAGCTTGAAAAATAAACCTTGATATGTCCAACTGTCCATCAAATTCATAAAGGGTTTTTCTATTATTTACTTTATATAAATCATAAAGCAAATATAGTGACAAGTGACCAAACAGAGTCATAGAACATCATCACCTGCCCTTTACCAGTGACAGAGTTGGCCATGGCAGATCAATTTCATGTTCACACAGCACATGATTATTTTCTTTAAACATTACCAATGCATTTATGTCAAATTATGCAAAAATTGGCAAAACTACATCAATTAACTAACTACATTAAAAAGCCAATAGAATATCAACTTCTTAGTTTGTAAAGCTGACATTCATCAAGTTACTCAGAGGTACCTCTGGCTTCAGAAGTGCCAGGCACACAGGTAAAAGCACATGCCACTGTTATTTCATAGAGCTTTGATTATCTCCTTTATGGCTCTTCTCTGCTCTTTCAATCTGGCTGTTGCATTTTTAGCCTGCCTCTTTCACAGCTTTTCTTCTTTCCCTATATATTCCCACTCACGATCTAATTCTGCAGCCTGGGCCTTGGGCTGTCCTTTAGGAAACCTTCCGCTGCTGAAATATTTCCTCCCTGTGCCGTGAGTACATCAGTATTCCAGCAGAGGGAGGGAAGTGGCAGCAGAAGGATCAGTTCATCAGTTCAGTGCACAAGACTAATTAGTCAGACAGCAGGAATAGGGGCAGATGAAAAACTAATTTTACAAGGACTGGAAGTGGCAAGAACTTTCTTTGCCCCCCAAAGTCATTAGGCTGAATACATTGTTTGGGCTCTTTAAAGCACACTAGTTCAATTTTCTTACATTGTTTCTGTAATGCTGTAATGGATGCATTGACTATTTTAGGCAAAAATAGGGAAACCCCTGAAAATCTATGCTGTTAGAAGGAGATCAGAATGGGAAACACATGTACAAGCAGTAGACTTTAACAGAGGTGACTGTTACAAATCTGGGACATCCAGCTAAAAGAGCAGTCATCCAAAGCTGCCTTGGTGGTCAGCAGAGAGGAAGGGATACTTCTGGGATCAGCTTGGTCCCTCCTCGTGCAAACACTATTTGAAGAAGCCCTTCTCTTCCCACTGACCACAGAAGTAGCCATGGATGACCACACACATAAATCAGGCACCTGCCTTAGACATCCAGAATTAAGTGGGGTGAACCTGGCCAGGAGTGGGGAGAACATTCGAGTGTGTAAAACTGCCTAGAAGCCAGTACTTCTCTTTAACAGAACAAAAAGGAGCTCAGAAATCCCACTGCTTCTAAGGACTTGACTTATCTATAAGGAAGCAAAATAGCCCAAGCAGTAGCACTGGGACTAAGACAACGTGTGAAAAACCATGAACTGCTCATACCTGTGAATGAGACCAAGTATTTGGAGAACAGAGAGAAAACACAAGGAGGAGTTAAGCTCAAAGAGAAAGCAGAGAAGAAAAAACATGAGGCAGGAAAACAGCAGAAAACAGTGGATGATGTAGAGAAAACAGTCAAATAATGATGTGAAGAGAGCATAAACAAACAAAACAACACAGCCTGCAAAAGCAAAGAAAGGAGACAAAAACAGGAAACAAGACATACAGGAAAGGAAAAAACTCACCGTTTTAAAGCTCACTAAGTAGATTTAACAATATATTAAACATGGCTGGCAACACTATGATTAAATGTATGCCTACAAACAGCATGCAACTGCTGAACACTGCAGCGGATGGTTATTTCATGGCATGACACTGCAGGCATTTTTTCACCTGTACCAGCAGGTTTCATTCTTTTGCCAGGTGGTCCAGGAAAGCCGTTCAAACAGGAACACCTACTTCAGCTGTTCAGTTAGAATCTGTATGACAGCCTCTGTAAAGGACCTGAGATATGACAACTCTTAACTGGAATGAAAAAGGAAGGATGAATCTGCAGCCGAACTCTTTTAAGAGCAGAAGTACAATGACACGATTCACTGATGATTTTCCACAATGGAAGTGAAAGGATGTGAGAGTTGAAGTGCAAAGGGAGAGACAGGGAGAATCCATGGGGGTGTCACTTTATCAGTTCTCAGAAGAAAGGAAAATAGTGAATCCACAAAAAGTCTGTAAGGAGAAGCTCTGAGGGGCATTATGGTACTAAACGAAATCAAGTTAATTCTAGCCAAAGGTATGAAATGACCAAGAAGGGCATAAAAACTAAGAACAAATGTCATTATTTGTTGGTGGGTGGGATTCAGGATGAAGTGACAACTCAAGCAGCCGATATGCTCAAGTCTGGACCCTCCCATCAGCTCCTGTTGAAAATGCTGGAACGGGGAGCACATTCTGTGCATTTTAAAATCTCCAGTATGAGAAATGTAAGACTATAACTAGGCAAGTATGGAAGCAAGAGATAAAAAGTTCACATAAAGCAAAACATCCAGATGAAGACAGAACTACCCAGCCATAACAAACAGACCATTTAATTTAAGCCCCATTATGGAAAAATATTAATACACTAAGAAAAACACATTATGGCAATCTGTAGTTCACTCTGACATCCAGGAAATCAGCAACTTCTCCCTTTATAACTATACACAGGATTGCAAAATAATACTAATCATAAGTAGCACACAATAAAAAAATTATATAAGAAATCATGCTAGACTATCATCCTTTTTCCCACGGATCCCGGGAACAGGTTGATGTGTATAATTTTATTTATGACTAACACTTCAAAGGTGAAACTGGAGATGCTTGGAAGCATTGGAATACAACTACTTTAAATGCTGGAATATGAATTATTGTGCATGCCTACTACAAACCACCTGTACCAGGGGAAAGACCAATAATGTTAAGATTAGAAGACTAACTTAAGGTACCTTTTCCTGAGAAGGAAGAATTGGGGAATGGAGGTTAACGAGTAAATCTGCAAAGAAATCTGCATTAGGACAAGAACGCAACAGATGCCCTTATATGTTTATTCAAACATCACAGTAACACTTTTACACCCAATTATAAAACAATGTTATTACCCTGCATTAAGAACCTAGCAAAAGGCTACAACCACTTCCTTCTTTAGTTAATTTTCAAATATGTCTGCAAGAATTCCTGACACAGTGATCTAAAGTGGAATAACAGATAGAGGAGCACAGATCTTTACCCTGCTTAATGACAGCACATAGTGTCAATTCTTGATGGGGAAAAAAAAACCCAAAAACTCAGTAGTGATGCAAAGTTTCCAAGTGTTAACAGTAAATAGGCAAAATGACACAATATACACCCAGTTAATGATCTGGAATTCAAACTAACGTTTACTGATTTTACATAAGGTATTGAAATTACCTTTCGAATTTGGAAATGTTAAAAACAATTTCAGCAACCTAACTGTGCAGATGAATCATTTTAATCGGAGGAATCAACCAGGTATGACCTTTCAGATTCTCATTTATACACAGAGAACATGGTATTACAACTTAGAATTATTCAAGTACACAGCTGTTCAGGCCAATTGTAACAAAACATTAGTGCTGGATTTCCACTTATTGAAACCAAAGCACTTGATGGGGACAAGTTGGTACTACTGATCCTCTGCTGGAACCTAACTACCATGCAAGGTTTCATAACTCTGCCTGGTTTCTTGCCAGTTTGACTCTGGGTCCAAGCATAGTTCACAGGAAGCCGAGGCCCCATAACCTCTGACGTGCTTTTAACAACAAACCAAGGATCTTAAGAACCCTGGCACAAGGAAATTTAAATTTAAATTTTCTTCTCATGTTCGATTGCTGCCTGCTGATGCTTTGCTGGTGCTGCCTGCTCTGACCACATGCTTAGCAAGTTAACAACAGAATATTACACAAACTGGACATGGGCAGGTCTGTGGACTTGACAGGATGCAGGAGGGTGCTAAGAGAGTGAGTTTGGAAGGTCACAGATGGGGACCATGAGATTGCCAGCAAACTGGCTAAACTGCTGTGTTCAAAAGGTGGGAATGGCTCCAAATCAAATGGCAATCAGTCACAGAGTTCCTTGGGGGTCAAAATTGGGCTCAATCCTATCTGATACCTTGCAGAATTATCTGGATGATTGGAATTAATACATTGAAAAGTTTGCAGGTGACACAAAAACTTGGAAAACAAATAGATCCACCCAAAGTGTCCCTTTGTACAGAGATTGTGACAGGCTGGAAGGCTGAGCCACTTCATGAGACACATTATAAAACTGGACAGGGTCCAGCAGAGAACCAAGAAAGTGATTAGAAAGTTGGAAAACTTTGTGAAAAAATTAAAAGGAACTAGGTACATTCAGCCTAAAGAAGAGAAGGGATCAATCTTCCAAGAAGTAAAAGATAATTACAGAGAAGATGGAGGTAACTCTCTTCACAAGGAACAAGGTGACAGAGCAAGAGGCAACAGGCACAAGCTGGTTCAGAAGTTCTGTCTAGATACAACAGAGTATTTACTGTGAGAACAATTACATATTGGAACAGGCTGCCCAGAGAAATTGTGACCTTTCTCTTGCCAAAAATATTTAACCATTAGCTTTACCAGGCCTCAGATAACCTGCCTTAAACAGAAGGTTGGACCAGATGACGTCCAAAGGATTGTTCCAATCTAGACTTTCCTAGGATTATATAAAAGTCTGATAGATGTTGTAGCTCTATTCAGTGATGAGGAGCAAGGAAGCAGAAAGAACAAAGCCGATTTTTGCAACCCAGACACTCTGGGTTCACTAAGACAACCACTTTTAGGTTGCTGGAACATCCAGGGAAGCATTTTGCTATAAAAACATCAGGTATTACAGCTTCAAATGTTACATATTGCAAGATCCAGACAGTAACAATCATTCCTCACAATTCTTGAGCCCAGGTTAACCCTGCCACTTAAATAAGCTCTGCAGGCCAGGTCCATGCTAACCATAATGGCCCTTTCTGCTGCAATCAGATATATTTTAAAATATATTAAAAGATGATTTGCCCAGTAAATACTGGCCAGGCTGTAATAGTCTGGATTCTTCATATCTGTGCATAAGAGTGAAGTATTTTTTTTCATGGAGTTAAGCAAAAATATACAAAATGGTGAAATGCACGTGATGATAAAGAGTAAAGATAAATGTAAGGGAAACAGAGAAAGAAACAGATAGTCTTTCAATGAATTAGCAGTACCTGATAAAATAATCTGCACTAGCAGCCCTTCAGACAAAATTTCAATTTATTATCATAATTTCTCTGTTTTCTAACATGCTGCAATGAATACAGAATAAACCCACTGTGTTAGGCAACTGTACAGTCTTATCTCAGATTACAATTCCACTTACTGAACTTGTAAAATAGGATTGATGCAGCTGGTAGGCTATGGCATATGCCACAGCCTAACAGCCTTCAAATGCTTTAACAAATCATGGAAACATGGAAATTAAAAAAATATTATTCAAAAGATGAAGGTTACTTCTTCTAAAATTCAAAAAATAAATTAATTTAAAATATTGATTCTACTATATTCCCCGTCTGCCACCATTTACTTTTCCAAATAACTTCACCTAATTGATTGAAATATATAATCCAGCTTAGTTTTATATTTGAAGTTTGGCAGTTGCATGCCAAGTTGAACTCCTTTTAGGTTGACTGTAATGTCACCTTATTTCCCACTGAAACATACATTAAACATGTGAATTTTAAAGAAGTCTCCCCACTGCATCTGGTAACGCTTCAGACTTGCTTCGCAACCCTGTTTATATCCTGTTCTCTATGCTTCTCACATCTAAAGAATGAGAATCTTATGCTTAAGGAAAATTTTTGGTTAAGCATGTCACAGTACCTTGAAAGTATGGTGAATCGCTGGGTTGATTTATCAATTGATCTTCATCTGTTCAGATTTTGGAAGCTTTTCCTAACTTGTACCTGATTAATTCTGAAAGAAAAGAAAAAGAGTACAGCACTAAGACATTTGAAAGCTTAACTCAGTTTCCTAACGATAAATATGTCTATTTAAAAACTATTACGAGACATTTTATCAATTTTTCAAGCACGGTTTGTGCAATGGATTTCAAATTGAAAGGTAAGTGGGGAGCTGTTGTGGTGTGTTCTGTACAGAGCAGCTCTCTAAATGGCAGCCTGACATTACCAGAAAGGCATGCATTGGATGAAACCTCAATCTTCAGCCCCGTTAACACACTCACATCGACTCTAACTGACCAGGGTCCCGAGCACGGGGCTCTGTCTGGAAATACCACATTTCCTGCACAGGATTGCTCTAAAACACAGCACCACTCCAAGAACAGGGGCTCTCAGGATGCAGCCATTGAGAGCTTCACCACCATGCCACAGAACACGGAGAGGTTAACCTGATCCTTCACATAATCTACATCGGGGACTATCACTGTGCCACTGATGAAGAACTGAGAGAACTGTACAGATTGAGGCCTTCCCACTGATGGGACTTTATCATTTCAAGCTCAGGTTTTTAAGATTCTTTCATTCAATGTTTATAAATTTGTTTATATAAACAAAACTTAATCCCAGTTTATTTTGGTTTAGCATAAATCAATGCCAAACTGGTTAAAGCTAAACCAAAGCCCTGTTAAAACTTAGAAAAAAGTTCAACTGGTTTTGTGCACAAGTTATATTTAAGATCAATTAATTGATTTTTACAAGTGCTTTGAAATTAATCTCGTGATTTTTTTTTTACACTTAAAAGCTACGAAGATACATATAAATAAGCCAACCTAGCACTGGGACTGGATGACACTTCAGAGAAAACTATTTTTTCCCCTCAAAAGACTAAAGTCCAGACAAGAGGAATGCAGTCCAACAGGGCATCCGAGCTGCCCCCCAGTCTGTAGGAAGGTGCCAAATGAAGCTTTCCCTGGCTTCTGGCTGCTCCTCTGGGAATCTTCCTTAGTCTGCCAACTAAATTTATATCTTTAAAGTCTTTTAGGCACCTTTTTTCATCTTTTCCTTTAAACTGCAGCTTTGCAGCTAACATTACCTTGACTGAGATCCTCTGGAGATAAATTTACTATTTCTAAGATTGACTCTGCTCAGCAACATAGCTGATTCTAGGAAGAACATCCTCACTTCATTATATTCTAGTTACTGCATAAAATCCAAATTTTTATTGTTTTCAATGGATGAGACTTGAGAGCAAGCTCAGGATTATTTTTTCTCCCTCTGCACACACTCTTTTGCTTTATGCTTAAGAGAAGTAATCCTTAGCAAATTTCTACACTAGTAGAAGTTTCAGAAAACAGTGTATTTCCCTGTTACACATACAAATATCACTGAATATTACAGTATAAAACTTTCTCTTCAACTCCTACTGCTGCTAACTAGGAAAATGCAATGCAGTGTTTATCAAAAATCCTTTTTGTCCTTTACTAGTTTAGGACAGGAGATCTGAATTGATCTGGATCATCCTCTTTCCAGAAGATCATTCAATGTTTAGCCTCCAAGTCCCAAGCCCTTCGAGCATATGACCTACCTGCTGTGGAAGCAGTTCACTCCCCCATCTCTTCCCCAATTTCTTTAGGGGATATGAGAGCTCTGCATGCAAAATGCTCTTTCTTTTATCCTGATGTAAATGTTACTAACTCATAAAAGGCAAGTTCTGTTGCCTCATGCAAAAATGAAAACAAAAACTATAAAGGAGAAGACATCTCCAAAGACTACAAAGATTACAAATCTAGAAACAGGTTAGAAAATAAACAGACAAAAAAAAAAGGGTGAAGGAAGGATCAGCAAAAATCTTATTCTTGTATATGAAAGATCAGAGCATACTATGTCACCACCTGTGAATTTTGCTGTAGGGATTACACCTGCAGTTGAGTTTGAAAGAAGTTAAGAGTAAGTCTCAAAAGAATAAACTGACAGCTTAATGACCCTTTAAAGAGAACTCTTTCTCTAGATAATGGGTGGCAGAGAAGAGGAATGATTCTTGTTGAGAATTTACAGCAGGTCAATTACAACCACAACTGTCAGCAGAGAGTAATGCAAGGAAGTCATGGGATGATTGAGAACAAGTCAGGTGGAGCTCTCTCCTTGGAACCCTGGAAAAGGGAGAGCTAGCTGAAAGGTGGAAAAATGACAAAAAAAGCCAAAGCAATCCAGGAAAATGGAAAAAGGCCTGCATTTCCAAACCAGTGAAGCATTATGTCTCTCTCATTGCCTGACTATCAAAGAAACTTGGACAAAATTGCTGCTTAATACTTTGAGGAGTTACTGATATGCAAGACAGGAAACCACAGCCTGGCAGAGCAAAAGCTATATCCCAGTCAAAACTGTATCTACACAGATTATAGAGAATATAGGCAGAGTTACAATTACAAATGCATATTATCCATTTAGAGGGAAACACATTTACATGAAAATTGTAATTGCAAATCAACTCATTAAAATAAAGAAAATGGAAATGGATGTGATAGAGCATCCCTAAGTTTTGAAAGCATCAAAACTAATGCCTCAGCTATCCAAGGTCCTTTAACTCTGTTTCCTTTCAGGTGCCAGAAATATGCACCAAAGAACGTGCCTAAATTTTGGAACACTCTTTCCCCTACGTTACCTACTAAATATTCAAATTAAAGATAAAATACAAAGGCTATATTGATATAAACAAAGATGTGGACATGCAGGGTGTAATCACACCCAGTACTGGGCTTTGTTTAGGCACTCTGTGAGTCTGGGGATAACCTAAGGAGGTCTCACTGTGCCCTTGGAGAGGCAGGAGCAGCAGGGCTGCGTCCTGGGGCAGGAGTGGGCAGCAGCCAGCCAGGGGCTGCTGCTATGGCCAGCTGGCAACTGAAGGGTAAATCCCAGCAGTTCCCTGGCTAATCCTGACTGTGCTGGAGACTGACTCTGAACCCACCAAATACAGAATCTCAGGGGGTCAAAGATGGTACCAGAACCACCAATTGCACAATTGGCCCTGCTAGGCTCTCCAGGAGACACAATTCTTCATGTCTTCACAGATTAAATACCAAACTTCAGTAAACACCAATTACAAAATTACAGCTTCTCAAGATTCCGTGTCTTTCCTATGTATACCAGTAGCAAGTGTTTCTCAGAATTACCTAAATATTTACTATTATTTGTGCAAACACAAATGCAACAGAGTATTCAGTGTAAAATATAATAATGATACAAGTTATTCTGAAACAACTTCAAAGATGCATAGGAATCTTAATTAATAACATGAAGGATCAAATTTTAATAACTAATATTTTAGTTACTAGATAACTAACACCTTAATCAATGGAGAAGCAATAACACCGCTTGGATAACCGAAAAAGATTGCAAAATAATTATGCACAGCAAAGTGCACTTGATGGGTCTTAACTTTGACTACTATAATTTTCCTTTGTCTAATGACAACAGGCAAAGACCAGCTTTCATTATCTTCCTCAACAAATCATGTCATCACTGATTATATCTTCCAACAATTTCTCTTTGAACTTAGAAGTCTTCTTCAGCAGTAAGATTAACAGTCATATGAATCCTTTGCATATTCCACTTCAACAATTTAAGTAAAACCACACAAAGCATTGAACAGAAAGGATAAAAAAATACCTCGTTTCAGAAACAATGTAAGATTTTCTATATGCAAGTATTTTGTCTTATATTTCAAAACACCCACATCTTGCAGTATGATTTATTTGAAAGTTCAAACCCTAAAACACATTATCTTACTGCAGCAAACTAAGATAAAAATGGACAGTTGGAATTATATTTATACATTTCTTTAAAAATGGTATTTATGTATGTCTATAGAGAACAAAAAGATATGTTCTGCATTTTAAGCCACAGGAGTATTTCATACCAATTAAAACTTCTATTACATCAGAAACACAAACAATGAAAGCCTGGTAGCTAGCAGTAAGACACTGGACACCAGGATTTTCCATTTTTTAAATTAAAAAAAATCCTGACTGGGTCATTTAAAAGGGTGCATGAAGTAAAATAGTAACAAGCAAAAAACTAAGAAAAATATACAAACATATAATATAACCATATTTTTCAAAAGAGAAAGGCACAGCTAATCAAGGCAATTGAGAGTACATGATTAATAGGATTTGCAAAATTTATTACTGAGCTTCTCTGTTAAAGGTAACATTATTCAAACGACACCGTCACAGTTATTGCAGATTAAGGATTTCAAATTAGCTCCTTGTGTATATCATTATTTTGAGTAGCTGCATTTTATCTGTCTAATTTTAAATTACTGCAGGCAGATGAAAGTCATCCTAAAATCTGACTCATAATTCAGGTACCATACCACTAACCTTAAGAGAGATGCTGGTTCCTACACAGGTACAGCACTATTCCCAATGTAAACAAAGGACACTGGCATGCACCCCAGGCTAAGGATGTCAGCATTTTTCAAACACCTTTCTGACTGTTCCATTTTATGGTGATGCAATATGACCTACATTTTCAACGGCCAAAGAGAGACAGAGAGATAGAAAGGGAGGAGATAGAGAAAATAAAGACAGACAGACCTTTGCTGTCCTTATCCTCTACCAACTACAGCTTTAACTGTCCCTCATGGGGGTACTAATGGGCAAGAGTAAAAGCAGAATAACCTTATCATAAATTCTGAATGAGAAGCTGAAAGATAGGCAAGTGTAAGAAATGGCAGATTTTTTTCCTGCAATCCTGTGAACAAGTACATAGTGACACCCTCAATAGGTGAACAGTAGAATCAATAATTTTATAACCAGTTGGCAGAACAAAGCTGTCTGCGTTACAGATGCTTATTTTACTGTCTTTACTTCCTCTCATGTTCCTACCACTTCATTTCCATGTATTCCCTTAAGATCTCAAAACAAAACACAAAATAAGCCACATCATTATCACCATTTTTACAGAGAGAGGAATTGAGGAAGGAGTGATTTGCCTTCAGTTACATCCCAGGCCCAAGGCAGGCCTGGGAACACAAAGCATCACTCTTCATTATCTCTGTCCTCTTCAATCTATTAGGGACTGCGATACCTGTCACCCTAATATATAATCTTGACATAATACCAGAATTATCTGTATCTTGTATTCCTTGCAGATGAACTTCACACAGAAATATGTACTAAATTACTGCTAACTCTCAGAAAGCTTTCCCTCACAAATGATGGTCTACATTTCTCAAATTTGCTCTGGAAATGCACTTGGCTGAACAGTAACACTCAGCTTAGGAAATGTTAATGGCCTCTTTCATTACAAACATGAAAATATAGAGGTAACTAAATTTTTGGGTGGGTTTTTTTGGTGGTTTGGGTTTTTTAGTCTTCTGCAGCTAAAGCACTTTTTTTCAAAAATCTGTAGTTTTCCATAGTTAAAACTAATATGCTAATAAATTAAAAGTTTGTTGCTAGCTTTGTATTAAGCAAAAATCAAGACCTTTTAGTTTTTGATTACTCTTCTTTAGTGCAAAAATATCCTGCACCATATCTGCAAAGCACTTAGAGGACCAGAGCCCCTCTACTAGAGCTGTTAGTTAATACAATATGCAAAATAACAGTAAGTAATTTCTTTATCTTTAAAATTGAAAGCCAAAACATGATCTTAAATATATCTCTCTAACCCAGAATTACTTCTGCTCTTTCCAAAGAGTTTCTTGGGATTTGCACATAAGTAAACAAGACTGTAATTTATCATGGTATTTGAAACCAGAGATCAATAAGATGTATAGACTAATCCTGGGTTTGAACCATGATTTTATGGTAACAACAGCTTTTTTATCAAGCAGCATTCATCTCATGAAGTGCAATCAGCTCTACACAGCAAGGGGTGAGAAACTGTTGCTCATTTGCTTGAGTGCTGCTGCCTTTTCCAACAGCAACTTTCTATCAAACTGTTCAGCAGGGAGGAGTTAGGGAGGCAAACTGCACCTATATGACGAGTGAGAAAGAAAAATCTTAAAGCCCATCCCACTTTATAGAGAAGAGACACTGGAGAATCAAGAGACAGACAGCTAACAAATATGAAGGAAGGGAATTATCTGTATAATGATGGGAAAGAGCTTGGAAATTGAGAAAGGATGGATACTGCAAAGGGAGGATGGGGATACAGGCGGTAGGGTGGAAGACACAAGGTCTGAAGCAAAAATGAGAGTGATTTTTCCTTCAACTCTTGCCCATAAGACTGTGGGGAAATCCTCACTCAATTAAATGAAATTACAATCACACATTTCTCCACTCCTATTACCCCGACTGCACTTTGGTCAATCTACTTTACTCTTTGAATTTAGTGAAAAACTGGTATTTCCTCCATTATAAACAAATTTATGTCTGTCAATCTAGGACAGGAGCCTTGCTGATATAAAAGAAATCTCTTCTGTATTGTCAGCATTACTAGAGCTCCGTTTTGTGAATATTTCACTGCAACATTTGCTGTCTTTTTTTTTTTTTTTTTTTTTTTTTTTTTTTTTTTTTTTTTTCCCTCTCTTCGTAATATCTCTGTCGCAGTTCAGAAGGGAAGGAAGCTGAAGTGACACTTTTATTGCTGTCCAACACACAAAAAATTTCAGCTGGGGAAGCCAATGAGTGCAGGGCCCAAGCCCAGCATCCATCCCAGGAGGACTCTTCCCTTCGCCTACCAGTGACTGCCACCTAGAGCCGGAATGCACCGCCTCACCCCAACAGGAAAGTTACAGCATCAACAGGAACGGGCACGCCAGCCGAAAGAAAAAAAAAAACACACTCTAGAAAGTTACAACCAGCTTAAAAGACTAAATTAGTTAGGTTTCTCTTCTTAACATTCTGAATAATAAGCATTTGGCCCGTGTCTCCCTGTTTTTCTCTAGAAACTGCTATTTTGTTACATATATTTAAGTTGCATATGTGGGAAAATATACATAAAATAGCGGTATACTCCTTTTCAAGTAAATCTTGTGCTTCAGTTTGTTTGCTAAGAAATAGGAAACAAACGGAAACACGCTAAGAAATTGACTACAGAATCTCATCATGAGCTGAAGATGCAACAGTGAAATTTCAAAACTACCTGTGTTAAAACGCTGACAAGGCTTTAACATTCATGACTTTAGTGGTTTTAATAAGACAAGAAATGTCTTTTTAGTGGCATGAAACTTAATTTAAAAACCCTAATATTTTCGTTTTAAAAAATACACTCATACTGACCCAAATATACCAGTGGCTTAAATGGCTACAAAAGCCCACCCAAGCAAACAGCACTTCTGACACACTGTGAGCTTAACACATATTTATAAACTGTATAAATTCATAGCTGCTTATTATACTGTATAAAATCATATCTTTTTCTAACTACTACTTATGTAACTATTAATAAGGTGCCTAATTCTCAAGCATTAGTCAAACAACCACTAGATACTCTTTAACAGAATAAAAGGAAGGATTTTTCTTGTTATCATTTACCTGGAGAATATAATAATTTGCATTTTAAAATATTCCCAGTAGCAGTTCTCTTCTCTGCTAACTATACACAGATGCAAAGCCAAAGCTGTGTGAGTGTTAGCATATTCTTTAGCTATTAAAATAATTTATTAGCTATGACTAATAATGTCTTGTGAAGAAATCAGTTCTCCAGTTTCCTCACTCTGCTGCTCATGGATAGGCAGACTGGTAATGGAGCGTTAGAAAAACAGAGGATTTCTTCTCACATTTATCATTCCATTAGATACACAACCTCCAGGTTCCACAGTATCCCTCCTTTTACTGCTAGTCCCACTAAGAAATTAATTTTTCCTAAGGGGATACATGTTCACAGATAAAATGAAATTAAATGGAATTACAAATCTTACTGTTGAACAGGGCTATCTACAAATGAACTAAATGTCAAGCTGTAGGTACTGAAATCAACAGTTTGAATGCAGCCAGCTGGAAAAATTGCTCATTCTGATCCACACTCAGGACATGCTTTCCCCCACAAGGCACTCCATGAATCCCCATCATTTTTCCAAGCAGAATAACAATTCTGCAACTGGCCTAGATGCAACGCAACAGCAGAGAAGAATATTTAAACAGAAGGATGACAGGGACTCACTGTAGAATTGTCCTGGAGGATGACATGAAAAAAGCACTGCCAAAAAACCCACGTTGAAAAACACAACCTTTCCTTGACAACTACCACAGCTTTTCTTACAGATAAAACAAATTCCACTTGAAATAGAACTGATGAGCAGGTTACAGAGCTGGAGAATAGGTTTCAGCATGAGCCTGTTAAAATGTCTCCCGTGTGTAGTTAAGAGACCTGTTAACCAAAGGAGAGACAGAAGGAACCTCCAAAGGTCAGCCAGTCCATCCCTCAGCCCCAAGACATGATAACTAAGCTACCTCGTGGGAACAATACAAGTAATCAAACCTGTTCTTAAAGCCCTGGGGCAATGGACAAGCCATTGTCCCACTGGAGATTATTCCAGCCTTTCAATACTTCCACTAGAGAATTGTGTTTGTCCAGGATCAATCTTCATTGCTCAAATATGACCTATTTATTTCTCCACCTGCCACAAGTCCCCTGCTTTGCAATGCCCTTCAGCAGATCTGTGTTGTCACCCTCCGAGTCCCCCCTTTTTTACTGTAAGGAACTGCATTCTTACGGAAAGCACACATTGTTTATACATCAGGGTTTTTTAGATCTTCAAGCAACTGCACTGGCATCTCCACACCTCCTCTGTCCTAATTTCATTCAATACAGACTTGAGGTCCTCCATGTGAGCAGTTAATGAATACCTTATTGCAAAACTAAAGCAGATCAAGCAGACTTATTTTCACAAACTCAGGATCCTTAATATTATATAGATTTACTTCCATCTATTGTCTAAGGAAGTTTAGGAAGCTAGGCTAGAACACAGCATGCACCTTTACTCTATGCTGTGATTTTACATATAAGTAAAACAAATAAAAGCATAAGGTGATATTCCTATCACTTTAAAAATTCAAGTCCTGTTCATGAGTTTATGGTGTGAGCACAAATATAAAAAGGAGGTTGGCCCCATGACCCTGAAACAAAATGATGGAGCTCCCCATCAATATCAGAGATGGTGCTCAAAGAAGAGATATGAAAAACCAGAAACACAGAAAAATACTCATCAAATGGCATGAAAAATAAAAAGTCATAAATTGATCAGAAATCTTCACAAAATATGACCACGTGAAAGTGAGGTTTTCCTTTTATATATCCTCCAGTACTATGTTTATATGCATAAAGTCTCAATAGTTATGTTTTCTCTTTTTGAAGTATTTATTTTTCTAAGGCAAATATCACTCTTAAGCTTTAAATTCTCTGACAACAGACAACTGTATCTCATATCAACGTTGCTCTTGATGAGACACTTGCCTGGGAAGATCTTTGACTCGACACCAGAGATCATGGAATTTCCAATTACTCCTTCCTCAACCAAAAGGATAATGGAGCGTAGCCAAGTCTGAGCCCCGCTGACAACTGGATTAGCACAAAACATTCCTTTAACTGCACTGACACATAGTTAAGGTAACATTTTCCTACTTCTATAGCTTTGAAAAAAAAATTAAAAATCACGTTTTGTTGTGAATTGCTGCACATTCCTCAACCCCAACACATGGTGCTGTACCCTACTCACACCTCCCAGAAGGTGCCCTGTGCTAGGGCTGTTACTTATTTTTCCCCAAGCCATGACAGTTGTTGCAGCTGCTTAAAAGACACCACCTGCACACAAGCCAGCAGAGAACAACTGCTTATTCAAAGACAACTTAAGTTTTAGAGGTCTTTGCAAAGAAGCAACACATTCTTACAGAATCCACCTCAAAAGAAGATGCAGAACCGCAATTTCACTAACTGCTATTGGCAGACAGAGAAGAAAATATAGGTTGCAAAATGGCTCTTAGAGTTGAAACCCTGTGCCAAATTTAGTAGGCCAGTCCTAGAAAGACTGGGAGGCAATTACATATCAAGATTTGATAAGAATAATCCAGTCATTGGGAGATTTATTACCTGTATTATCATCATAAGTCTTTGCCAACATTTGAGAAGATGAGTAAGGTTCAAAATCCCTTCAAGGGCTTGCAAGACCAGGACAGACTTCTTTAAACATCTGAAAACAAAAGCTCTCGAGCTATTTCCTTCCATTTGTTTGATGACATAAAAGACAGTTACAGTCAGTCACTCCTGCTTGTGCAAGCCTTTCACATAACAACAGGACAGAAAAGCTCCACCAGAAAATCTGACAATAAATATCCTCCTATTCCAATTCAGACAAAGTGGCTGCAGCTCAAGTGCAATTTGGGTATTTCTAAAATTAAATTTCAAACTAATGACATTAAAAAAAACACCAAACAACTCATATGTTTCATTTTAATATACATGTGCACAACTTTATTTCTGGATATGTTATTGTTCAACACCATCCTAACTTTTAATATATATATACACACACCAAAAACCACAAGCAGTTCTCAAAAATGAAAAAACAAACCACCAACTCATAACTGCCAAAGTGACACTGGAATGAAACTGAAGTGAAAATATTTACCATGAACCACAAAATCACAGGTGCATACTTATTAGTAGCATGGCTTTGTTTTACTCTGATCTCCTACAAGCCAATCTTTATTAATCTAAGTTATAAAATCCAATTTATCTGCCTTGCCTCTTTTATTAGTTCAATTCTCTCTATGTATAATCAAAATTTAAATTGTTATTAAAAGCAAAAGGCAGAGGACCAAAATGAACTTGCGCTTCTCAAGCACTCTGCACTAATGTTTTGCACAAAAAAACCCCAAAACCCAACAAGCAAATCTGAACACTTGTTTATATTGTGTCTACGAAAACATTAGTATAAGTTACCTTGTAAACTAATTGAAATAAAATGTTGTCAGAATAGATACACTGTTACCTAGTCTCATAACTAGTACTAAGAGAAAGAATACTTTGGGCTTAATGTTTTGGGCACCAATATAGCCACTTTCATATCTCAACTGAAAATGTACATGCATGTATACAGATATACAGATACTTTACAGATAATGTATTTTGTGTCCAATTCCTCTTTCTCCTGAAGCTTGACATTAGCTTGTCTATTTACCTTTTGTAACCCATCAAAACATTTTATGAAGCAAATCATTTTATTTCACAATTTGTTGGGTTTTTTTTTCCCTGTTCCTTGTACTTTGCAAGCTCAAATTCTATCCCTGCTTGAAAACAAAGTACAAATATCACCAGGGAGGCACTTGTACATCTTTGAACAGAATCTGACCTGCAATGCAAAAATTATCTTGATTGTTCTTTTCTTGCACTTCTGAAATTACTGGTTTGCTTTCATGAATTACTCCCTTAGACACAGTAGCCCTCAGTCACTAAATATCTTTTGTGCTGGGTTTCACTGCTGTGTTCAGTCTATCATTCTGACAGCAACACTACCTCGTACTAGTCAACAGTCTGGTGATTACAAAATTCACTCTGATGGAAAGAATTATGGGCATTAATCCCCTCAGGAAGGAGGATGGCTGGGTCGAAGTCTCCCACACATGTGGTGAGCAGTCCAGCAGATAACAGCTCTGCTAATGATGAAAAGGGAACCAGAACCACCACCACCTCCTGGGTTTTGAAAGCAAAGATTGACCTTTGCTCCCTTTTTGAAAGGAAGGGCTTATGATCCTAATTTCAAGAGAGCATGAATCCAAAATACTCCCTGGAGAAAGGTGCTTAGCCCTGGAAAGAGGCAGGATTTAAGCACATTCCTACTTCAGCTACTGCGTAGAAAATGTGCAGATTCATCATCTCCTTCAAGCCTTTCTGGCTGGTGTAATTTTAACAAAACACCAACAAATACTAAAGAATTTGGCTCTCCCACCTTCATGGAAACACGAGCCAAGTGGCCTCAGCCAGACCAGCCTTCTCTTTTGGTACAACCAGCTTGAGCCGCGACCTGGGTCTGCCCCTTCTGCATCTGACAGTCTCTGCTGGAAATGCCCAGTTATCCTCTCATCACATTTCTCTTGAAATATTTGTTTAAACCATCTGTTTAGACAGCAACTGAAGCAATAGTTTAGAAGCTACATTTGGCACACCAGAAAAAGAAAGTGAAGAGAATATGCTGTCTTCCTAAGGCCACCATTTCACCGTGGGGTTTCACACTGTTTTCAGTGCTTATGGGAAGGCTAACAGCAGCCACAAACAAAGTTCAGTGTTTTCACAGGACCATAGAATCATAGAACCACAGAATTCTATGAGCTGGAAGGAACCCACAATGATCATTGAACCCCAGCTCCTGGTCTTGTTCAGGACACCCCAACAATCCCCCCTGTGCCTGAGAGCATTGTCCAAACACTCCTCAAGCTCCGGCAGGTTTGGGGCTGTGATCATTCCCTGGGGAGCTCGTTCCAGGGCCCAACCACTGCCACTCATATTTCATTCAACATTTTACAAACCAAAACCAGAACAGGCATCACCCAAGCACATAATCATGCCTTCAATTATTTCTGTTTCTCTGCTCAGGCTTGTATCTCTGAAATTTGGGGTGAGAACGTGTGTCAGTGTATCATGTTTAATGGGAACTGTAAATTGTAGTTATGCTTGAACATTAACCACTGGCAGAGTTTCTCTATCACAAGAAAATAAACCATAAAGTAATCGAAAGCAAAATATAAAGCCAATTTAAAACAAGAAACAGATGTTTATCAATAGACCTGATACTCTTTCTCCATCTCCTGAAACAGAAGCCTTTCTTTCAACATCTCTCTGTGACGTGGCCAAGCTCAAAGCCTTGTAAAATTTCTGTATCTTCCTTTACAGTTTGGGACTGCTTTTAAAATATAAAGAAAACAAACTTAACCGATCAAATTTTTTAAACTTCAAAAAGCTGACTCAGAAGCTGCGCAATAGCTCTGATTCAGCTTTCTTAGCTGAGTCAAAGCATCTGGCCACGTGATTCAGAAAACACCGCTCTGAGGTCGGGCAAGAGCTGCTTTCCAAAGGAGGAGATGCCTGCTTTCCCTTGTAATCATTGTGCAAAATTTCCTCGGTAGCACTAACAGTTATTTATTTAAACTTGATACAAGTAAATATGAGATCCACAGCTCTCATATTGTTCGTCCAGTGTTTCAAACCACAGTTAAATAAAAACATTTACCATTTGGCCCGATGCCAACAAAGACAAATTCTTCTAAGTCAGTGGTAAAACCTCATTAAACATCCACCTCTTTACTTTCAAAACCCTGGCATAACACTGATCACTATCACAGCCATGAACTGAAGAACTGAGGAAGGAAAAAACCAAAAATATGCTTTTTCCTTAGTAAAATAAAATAAAGTCACCCTGAAAACATCCTGCCAACCAATTAAGAGAATGTTAGAAAACTGACTAATCCTGTCCAAAAAAAACCCTCCAAAATAATAAATGCCTGCTCTCTTACAAAACACATGAAACAGAATCACAGAACAGCATGAAATACCACCCTAAAATTACCTGAGTCACTTTAAAATCACAGAATGCAGACATCATGTGGGATCTCCGAGCCATTGCACAGGCAGCTGAAGCCTACAGTGTTAATGATTTTTAAATTAAAAGATAATTCTAACCAGCTAATCTGTCTTGCAGCAGCGTCATGACACAGAGTTTCTCCAGACACCTGCTAAAACACCTTGACTTTCTTGCTAAGTGGGAATCTACCAAGTCCCTGGGAATAGGTCTCCTGACCCACGGTGCCACTCCTGCTAATCCCACTCCTCAACCAGAGCCCCTTTTGGCACACACACAAGGCACACTTCCCTTTGCATCCCTGCACCTGAACGCTCTGGCTTCTACACTCAATACCCACACTTCCAGTATCGTGAAATTTCAAGGCGAGTTTGACAAGCTTAAATAAATTAGTCACAGATCATCCTAAAATGTACAGTAATTGATCCTCAAGCTTCATAAATATTCAGTAGGATCCAGATATGATATATGGAAAGCTGTTACATAATTCCTGTGAAGATAGCTAAAAGAGGACAATATCAGAATGCCACCTGTGTAATTGAGATTAACTAAGACAAGGCCCTTAGTTAGGAAAAAAATATTTCAAAGGACCATGCAGCACTACTTTTTTTACGACTAAGATAAGCTTTTCTCCCTTCAGGAGAAAAACAGTAGTGATAAAATGTCTTTCTAATGAAAAAAAATATTTCCAGAACAATTATTTTGCAAAGTGCTTCTGTCAAAACTTCTGGAATTTTACAGGCTTTTTTTAGTTATAAAATTTTTTAAAATAACAAATAAAACCAATACTATAGACCAATACTTATGGTTATACTATTATCTGATAAGAGCCTGGTTTTTAAAGTATGGGATTAACAGTATATTTAATCAATCTTGGTAACACAGGCAGTATGCAGCAAAACTGCTGTTCAGAAAATAAAACGTTGCCTTTTTAAATTATTGGTATTAACACTAGAACCACAATGAGTATTTTTGCCCTCCCTTCTCTCGTTCTGCTGTAATTCTATGAAAACGGGCTGGCTCTGCAGAAACACAAGGGTCCACGATAGGAAAGCTTTTTACAAGGCTAAGATCCACTCACTACTTTTTATACCTCAATCACTGGTTGAAAAATTTCAGGTTTATCTGCCAAGAGTGACTATTTTAATATCTGCAGAATTAAACAGCCAGTGTCTTAGAATTTTTACAGAACAAGATGACAAGCTCTTGGAACACTGATGCTAATTTTCAGTAAACGCTGAGGTTACAGAAGACTGCAAAGGAAACAGAACACTAACATAATTTAAAATAAGAAAAACAGCCTGATAGGTTAGTTTGGTATCAGTCTTGCACAAAATCCTGGTATATAACCAGCAGAAAAATAAAGGATGGTGGTAAAACACAATGCTAAACATAGGCTTACAGAAAATAGGTCTTGCTAAATAAATTTGGTATGGCTTTCTGACAAGAATATAGGTTGGACTGGATAAAAATACCCTGCAGTTTCTGACCTACTATACTTAGATCTCTGTAAGAATTAGTGCTACACAGAAGTCTGATTTAGAAGTTAGTCAACACGAATAAAACCTAGAATCTAAAACCACCTCATAAATTATTAGGGAGGCTAAAGAAAAATATTTTAAATCTACCTTGTCAATAGTTAAAGCTGTTTTCTTAGCTCTTGAAAATCCTAGCTCATTATAGCCTGGAATACTAAAAAAAGCTTCTTCCACTTTAACTTTTTGTGCGGTTGGGAAAAAAATCATAGATATATACACAGTTAAAGAAATACGGAGGAGGTATAAAATCACTTTAAACTTTTACTCTCAAAGACTGTTTTTCAGGAAAGAAAACTTCAGCTCTAACAGATTTCCTCAATAAAAAAAACATCAGTGCATTTAAAAGCCATATTTTCAGGAACAAAAAAAAAAAGTATACTCATGAAAAATCAAAGCTAGTTCCACACACGTGTAACATCTTGCAGCACTAAACCTACCTAGGTTATACTCCTTGCATCCAGAGTCACCTGGAAACATTACAGAGGATTATTTAACACTTTTGACAAGGACAGATGTGCAACAAATTATTATGTATAGGCTGCTCCAGGGTCTTACCATATGGCACACATAAAAGAATTCAAGGAAAGAGGAAAAACTGCACAATATTTTAGATTGGTTAAAAGCACACACAGGTACTTATTCCAAAAGAGCTGGCACAGAGTCAGGTGCTATCCTCTGTGCAAGACATTTTCTCCTATCGTGTGAATCTCCACTACTGATGCTTTGGGCACGGTCCAGCGCTACTCAGGGTTTCTGCTGGTCAGTTGGAGGATTATATAAAAGACTCCAGCTGATAGAATCTGCACAGAATACCCGAAGAGGTGAAGGACAAATAAGTAAGAGTAAGTCAAGCCTGTTCCAGAGATCTACATCATACATCACGTGAAATAACAACAAAGAAATTACTTTATACAGCCCAGTGCAACACCTGCCACACACAAGAAGCAAGGGCTGTTTAACACATACAAGATGAGGAATTCTACTTGGAAATGGAGCAAAGCAAACCAGAAACTCCTAAGACACAGTGAATTATCAAATGCATGTAGAAACCCAGCAAGCTGGAACTGGCTTCCCAATCAAAAACATCTCATGGATATTTAATATGTCAAAATAGAGCAGGGGAAAGAACAAGCTGTTGCATCAATACCTAGCCTTAGTGAGATTCTTGATGATGTATTTACCAAGTTTACTTCCATTCTAAAGGAGAAAAGTTAATGAACATCGATGATGCCTGAAATCCCTGTCTTAAAAAGAAAAATAATGGCTTTGTTCTCAAAATTGTTCTTATGAGCTTAAGACCCAGAACAAAAAAATTCATAGAAGCTCGTAATTAGTAACACATATGAAAAATGGCACAAAAATAATTAAATATTATCAACTAGTCATATGCACTCCTGTATTCTAAATTAATTACTCAAGGACTATCTATTTGTCATTGTGGAGAGCTTAGTAAGAGTATCTGAACGAGAGTGGAATGATGAACAAAAAATGAGAAAAGATTGTATTGGATTAAATGACAGAAGATCACACAAAAGTTCTAAGATGATTAAATAAACACTTGTGGATTTTCACCTACAATAGTCTTCAGTTCTGACCAACTTCTCTCTGTGATAAAAACCAAAAGGCCTCAGAAAAAGGAAAGAGCTCAGAGAGGTGTAAGAAAAATATTAAGTCTTGAATAAACTGGATATTCCAAGATGCTTAAGACGTCCAAAAGGAAATAAGTGGATAAAGAGAGAAAGGCAGTAACTGTACAAAATTTGCGCAGAGGAGTTCAGCCAGGTCTTCTCACCCTTTGGCAAAATACTAGGCTGTACCATAGTGACCAAAGCCTTAAGGAAAACAAACTTTTTAGTCAAACCAACTAAACGGCAACATAATCAGAGTTCATAAAAGTGAGTACATTTAGTAGCACTTATATAGCTCAGGAATGCATGGCCCATTCTTTGGCCCAAATCTGGGAACTGGGTAGATTGTTAGGCTTTCATACAAAATTCTATCAGTCACCCACATAAGAGTACATAAAACTTCAAGAACAGAAGCCACTTATCAAAGTTTCCTATGTTGGAAACATTTTATTCCTAAAAGTTCCGGCAGAGTTTCAACGACAACTCATAGTAATGCTTCCTTAATAGCACCTTCCAAAGGGCCTGATCAGTTGCCTATTGAAGACAAAGTACTGACTTGAAACAATCTACAAATCTGTAAAGAGCTGTTAAATGCCTCTATCCACAACAAAAAAGCGCCTCTTAATCGCTCACAGCTCTAAACCCAGGAACTAACAGATTACGGCACATATTTACTTCGTTCTTTTCTCACCCAGATTTTCCCCACCACCGTAAAACTGTTGATGGATAGTGCTAAGCAGAGCAAGACCATAAGCCACTTAACTGTCCAAACCAAAATGAAGAGGGAATAGGAAGGTGTCAGGCTCTAGCAACGCCTCAGCTACTGTGATATACACTACAGTAACATTACCAGCACCGTCCAAGCATCCCAAGACTACGGACAAAAAGCCTAAAACTCAACACAAGGTTAACACCTTAATATATTTTTCCTCCAGACACCTCTAGCCACTTTTCCCAGCACCAGCTCAATTTGCCAGGACAGGAAGAAACAACTATTGCCCCTATCTACTGATCATAGTCAAACTCGCCAGGAAAACACCAGAATAATGAGTTTTTGCACGCCGCAGGCTCTGCTGCTTGTCCTTCCAGCAGCGAGAGGGGAAGAGCCCGAGGGCGGCCAGCCCAGCTCCCTGACACCTGCACCACGGGCACGTCCTCCACATGCCCACCGGGGAAAGGGCACCGCGGAGCCAGCGCTCCCGCTCCCTCCGGCCACCACGGCGGATCCCACCGCCCCCACAGCGCCACGTCCGTGACACCGGGCACCGTGACAGCACCATCCACCTGCTCCCGGGTCATCGCCACCACGGCCGCACCGGCCACCTGCTCGCGGGTCACGGCCACCATCGCCGCATGCGGGCCGGCCCCGCCGCGCCCGGGCGGGAGCCGTGCGCGGGGAGGTCGGGAGCACGGCGGGCGGCGGTGAGGGCACCCCGGGGAGCACGCCCGAGCCCGGGCCGTGGCCGGAGGGCGGCCGAGGCGCCCCGCCGCCGGCGGCCTCGATAGCGCGGGACCATGTGCCGGGGGCATGGCGGGGCGGCCGGGCGGGGGGCGGCGGGGCCGGTGCGGGTGGCGGGGGCGGGGAGGTGGAGCCTGGCTGCGGGACCGCCGCTTCCCTCCCCCGTCGGGCGCTCACCTGGCGGGGCCGCCCCTCGCCAGGGGGCCGGTTCCACGTGGGGCGCGGGGCTTGCCCGCCCGCCCGCCCTCCCCGGGCCGCGCGTCCGCTGCCCGCCGGCTCAGGCCCCAGCAGCCGCCGCCTCCCCCTCCATGGCCGCCGCTCTCGCCGGCTGCATTGTGGGAAGCTGACCTCACTCGCTGCTGCCGCCGCCCCGCCGGCTCCGGCACTCGCCGCCATGGGGGCCGTGACCGACGGTGAGACCTCCCTCCCTCCCGCTCGCCATCCTCCCCTCCTTCCTCCCGCCCCGCGCCGCGACCCCCGCCGGGGCTCCCCGCAGCGCCGCGCCCCCCGCCCGCTCTCCGGGGAGCGGCCGCCCGCGGCCCCCGGGACCGCTCACCCCGCAGCCGGGCCTGCAGCGCGGCCCCGGCCCCGCGGCGCTCCGGGCCCGGCTCGGCGGGTCCGCCCGCCGCGGCTCCGGGAGCGGCCGCGGGCCGGCCCGGGAGGGACCCGCCATGGCGTGAGGGGCTAACGGGAGCTTCTCCTCAGATGAAGTTATCCGCAAGCGGCTGCTGATCGATGGCGATGGAGCTGGTGACGACAGGCGGATCAATTTGCTGGTGAAGAGTTTCATTAAGTGGTGTAATTCCGGATCTCAGGAGGAAGGGTATCTGTTGTTTTGCTTTGGTTTTTTTTTTTTTGGTTTGTTTTTTAAGTCTTGGGACTGCTTAGCTTGCGTTTCACTGGAAAGCGGGGCTCGATCCATTCGGAAGAGATCCGTGTTAAAATGTGCACAGCTGCTTTTCCGTGGCTCTGTGGTGTTTGCAGGGCAAACGGCGAGGACCGTGCTGGGAGCGGAGGGCTGCGGGCTGCATCGTGAAACCTGCCAGCCCCGCTCGCATGCCCTCGGCACGGCTGTGCCTGCTGCGGCACCCAGCCGGGAGCCCCGCGCTTAGAGCGGCATCATAACGCGGATCTTTTAGTTGGCAGTTGTGCGTTTGTTCTGTTAGTGAAGAGAAATACTGCTGGTATTTCTGCTGCTGTCGGTTTTTTGTTTTTTTAAAGTCTAAATTAATAAGGTACTAATGGCAGCCTTCCTTCTTTGGGGTCTCTGTATGAATGGATATAAATTCCCAGAGGACACAATATTACGGGTGTGTATACAGAGAAGCACTACAATATTAAAATACTGTTTCGGTGGTCACAGAGCCAACCCTAGCTGGAAAATTTATAAGCCTTGGGTCGAACTGCTCACTGCTTTAATACCTACTTTACACTGATAAGGACATGATGGTGGAGTTAATATGTACAGAGTTTCTAACTGCACTTCCAAAAAAATTATACACTGAGTCTTTGTAATGTTTTGGTTTTGGAATAATTGTTATTTAGCTGTCCCTTATGCTACGTGAAGATTTGTTTTCTTGCTCTGTAAAGTTAGATGCTATTTTTATGCTGTTTGGGAGTAAATGTCTTGTCCGTTTTCAGATACAGCCAGTACCAACGAATGCTGAGTACTTTATCACAGTGTGAATTTTCAATGGGAAAAACTCTTCTGGTGTATGACATGAACCTGAGAGAAATGGAAAATTATGAGAAAATCTATAAGGATATAGGTAAACATGAGAAAATATTACTTGTTTCTCTGTGACAGTTTCTCTTAAAACAAGCTCAAGCCAGTTCCAGTGAACATAATATATACATCTTATAAAAGTGGTTTGTAGGTTTTTTGGCATCTTGTAATTATACAGAATTATACACCTTTTTTTAACCTATTGAAGTGTATATAGTTTTTAAGCTGATGGAGCTAATGAGCCACGGTGTCACAAACAGCTCTTTTATAATTCAGCAGGATGCCTTATTGGCATGTATTGTTTGAGTTCAATATAACTCTATATCTTTCTTTTGTTTTTTTTTTTTAAAGAAAATAGTATAGCTGCAGCTCATGAGAAGATCTCTGAATGCAAAAAACAAATCCTGCAAGCAAAAAGGATTCGAAAAAATCGCCAGGGTAAGGCGCTATATCTGTATTTACAGTAGTGGGCTTCATTGTTTTATCATCTTTTAGAATACATTGTATTGGAAAATAAATTTTAAATTTTTGAAAGTGCAATGCATCATGATTACTGTATTCAGCCTGGTGGGTTCCACTCACTACTGAAAGTTTTGGGTGGGTGACACAGGCAAGATTGAACCAGATCTCAATGACATGCATCAGGGAAACCTTAAAACAGTGTCCTTTCTGAACACGTGTCTTAAGAGTGACACCTACTTTTAAAATCATATACTCATAATTCACTGAAACCTAAAACACTTTAAAACATGAGCAGTTGAGGAGAAGCCAAAAATTATTTTTTCACAATAAATGAAATGCCAAAAAGAAATTTTTTAAATATAACATGGAATGTTTAAAACACATCTGTTTGATGCTGTGGATAATTTTAAACTCAACTGGAAATTAAAATAATCTTTACCAGTAGGAATGTGGAGTTCTTACATCTTCACAAACATTGGTCTGAAGTGCTTGCTTTTTGATATGTTTTGTCCAGTCTGCAGCATAAATTTTTCCAGGTGAATGAGATAGTTGGCATATATATGGGCTTACTATCAGGAAATGGCAATGTTAGTTACCTGTATAATCATAATATTGTTCCAAACATGTAATAGGTTTTTTTTAAAATCCTAAAAAATAAAAAAATGCATGCAAAATTTTTTACTTTTTTTCTAAAAATCTTTAATATTCATGTGTAACATCAGCACCATTTTCTGTATGTATACATTTGATTGTATCTAAACCCAATGTTTATGAATCAGACACAAAAGACTAAGTGTGCAGCAATGCTGAGCTATCTTAAGATGTTTTGAAAAACATTAGAACAGTTTTTCAAGGAAAATGAATTTGCCATTCTGTGGTATCTGAGTTTGGGTTCTTGAGTCCATATTTTCAGAAGTATTTAGTTTAACTATTTAAATGTCTTTCAGAATATGATGCATTGGCCAAAGTCATACAGCATCACCCAGACAGACATGAAACACTGAAGTAAGTATAAAACTACATTAAATGATAATAGAAACTACATTAAATTATAATAGAGCAGTAACCTAGAAGTCACCAGATGTGACATTTCCTTGATTTCCCTTTGACTTTTCCTCACATTTATATAATTTCTTTGACACAATAAAAGCGTGTTTCTGTGCCCTTATGAGCTTTCCTTAATCTCCCATCTGTATGTCAGCAGCATTGCTAATTGTTCTGTAGTTGCAATTTTTCCACTGTTAAGATGAATAAGTGAACGGAGATGTAAATGCACACCTGATGTCAGTTTACCCATGAGGAGTTGCTCAGAAAAGGGAGATGGTGGCAAGTCCCTTTAACTTGCACCAGCCAGATTCAGCAGTCACTCGAAATGCATAACACACAAGCAAGCAGAGTGGAATGAGAGAAAGCAGCAGAAAGCTCCTAGGGTTCTTTTTTGTTTTCCTTCTGGTGGCTGTTCCTGCATGCCTGGTTATAAATGGCTGTGTGCTGCACCACACATAACCTGCCCTGGCATGCAGGTCAGACCTACCTGTTGTCCAACTCGTCTGGTGTGTAACTCACAGTGCTGTCTCACATTCTGGGTTTGCATCACTATCTGTGCTTTTGGGGCAGTTGTGGGGAGATTGACTTTATTGAGCCATAGAAACATTCCAGGACTTATTGTATCCATGAGTTTGTTGTTCTTAAACTGATTAAAGATGCAGGGTGGATTACTCTTCCCATTTAAGGGCAACTGTGCGCTTATCCTGTTCCCACTTTCAGTGAAATTGCCAAGGGAGGCTGTCTTTTCATATTCTATAGCCTTTCATAGCAAATGGAAGTGTTTTGGTTATGCTATTATCCTAATAATAACATTTTTATAGCTATAAGCCACTGACAATATTTCACACGTATCTTTCTTGTTTGTTGTTTTTATGTGCCTTGATTTCATTACCCCAACTTTGATTATTACAAACAATTTTCATGAGGCTCGACTACTTCTTACTTCATGAGTCAGCATGTGATATTTATCAAGTGAGGCTTTAATAAAGAAGTACTAAAAATGGGGTTTTCAGCTAAGTCAATTAAGAATAGAAACAACTAATGAGAGAAGTCATGCCTGGCCCATCCCTGGAAGTGTTCAAGGCCAGTTTGGATGGGGCTCTGAGCACTCTGGTCTAGTGAAAGATGTCCCTCCCCATGGCAGGGGGTTGGAACTGGGTGATCTTTATGTTCCCTTCCAACCCAAACTATTCTATAATTCCGTGATAAAATTTTACTTTTTTATCTTAAGAGGATGCTGGGTTGTTTAAGTTTGGAGGGATTATTCTAATCTTGCTTAACACATCCAAGAATAAGTTTCTTAACAAAGCTAGAAAGAGTGGTAAGTTATAGCTGGTAAGAATGCAGTCTGTAGGAACATACACAGAAAATGATACAATGAACCAAAGGCCACCCTTAATTCAGAATAGAGGAAGCCTCACTAACAATGTCACACTTTCCATGGAACTCTTGAGAGAGCTTCTTGTGAGAAGAAACAGAAAGGGTTTATAGCTTTTACATGGCACAATAGGACAAAGTTTAGAAAAATACTTTTTTATGATTTTAAGAGTCTGTTTCTTGGAACAACGAATCATACAGCACAAAAGAAGCTGTTAACAGCTTAGTCACAAGCAGTGCACAGGAGCCAATTCAGGAAGTGATTGGAGCTGAAGTACTAAACAACAGTGCCTAGAATAATTAGATGAAGTATCAGAAGAGCTGTTCAGAGGACCAAGAAATGACACTGAGTCTTGGAAAAGGAGATATGAAAGTAAGAGGGCTAAGCAAAGATTCTCTGGAATGTAAAGTGAAAGGAGTAAAATTCCAGATGTAGCTTGGATGTTACTAGAAAAAAAAACTGTCCTTTCACAGTCTGCTAATACCTGACAGCACAGTGTAAACGGCAAGATTTGGCCAAAGAGAAGTTTTTCAGGAACTAGAAACCAAATGCTTCCAAAATCAGTGTATGAGCCTATGAGCTGTTAGCATGCTTCATCAAAGAAAGGGGTAATGTCACACACAACTGTCTCAGGTATTCCCATTGAGGCACCAAGCATGCTGGCTCAAAAATAGACCTTTTCCCATCCACAGTGAGGTATTTAGGACTGGAGGGCTTTTTGTGGTTCCCTACCCAGAACCTAGTTGCAGCAGCTGTCAATGGCGTCAGGAAAAAAAGGTTTATTTCCTTGCTGACCCCTCTATGACTGCCTGCTAATTAATCAGGGATGATCAGCCTCAGGATGATCTGCACCTTTAAAGGAGCAGTTTGTTTTCATTGCTTAGTGCATAAATTATGATAGGCATTAGAAGGACCAAACCAGAGGTTTGGCTGTGAGAGTTGGTGCTCCATCCTCATTTGAAAGGTACAGTTATGGTACCTGCTATTCTTTGCCTCAAAAAGGATTGTGGTGGTCCATGGTGAATTCGAGTGAGAGCAGAAAGTTCTTCCCCCAGAGGGTGGTTGGGCACTGAACAGACTCCCCAGGGAAGTGGTCACAGCAGCAATCCTGACAGAGTTCAAGGAGCATTTGGATAATGCTTTCAGGGACAGGGTATCTCTTAGGATATCCTGTACAGGGCCAGGCACTGGAGTTGATGTTCCTTGTGGGTCCGTTCTGGCTCAGGATATTCTAAGGCTCAGTGAGTCTGCTCCTTTAACTTATGTTGTAGGGTAGAGCAAATAACATGTTGTGTCAGGACTGAATTGTTACAAATGCCCAGGGTACAACTGTGTTCCAGCTTGGAGGCCTAATTTTTTGTAAAAGTCCTGAAATTAGAAGTCTAGAACATAATAGTTTAACAATTATATGAAGTGACCTTACCTCTAAATTGTTTTGTTTATGTAAACTGTTTATTTTGTAGTTCTTTCTCCTCTACTTAGAGCAAATCTGTTTTGCAAAAATTTTACAGAATTTTAAAAGAATACTCTGACAATCTCTTTTCAGGCAGCTAGAAGCTTTGGGAAAAGAACTGCAAAATCTTTCTCACATTAAAGAAAACGTTGAAGATAAGGTATGTTTTTCATAGAGGTAGTTATATAATAATTTTCCAGAAATACAATTAAAGTAGAATCTGCTGTGGGTTGTTTGGCTGTATGTGCTCTCTGTTTCCTACAACACACGTTTTATCATTCCAGTTGGAGCTGAGAAGGAAGCAGTTCCATGTTCTCCTGAGCACCATACATGAACTTCAGCAAACCCTGGAGAGTACGTGCTGCCCTTTGGTAATGGGTATAACTGGGTTAGGTTTTAGCAGATCAAAAGGAATCACAGCTTCCAGCAGGGGGTAGCTCTGTGCAATTGAGGCTGGTGACCTCTTGCATTGGCAGAATTTTTTCCCCAGTAGTAGTCCAGAGCCTGAGACTGCTCTGATTTTTTTTTTTCTTCTGCAAGCTACCCACTGTGCCATTTCCTGACTAGCTTCAGGTTAATTTGTAGGAAGCAAAATTCTTTAAAATGCGAGGATGGAGAATAGCAATCTGATGCAGAGATGGCTGTAAGAGCAGACTTCCATTCTCTAAGGCCACCTAGATCTTCTTAAGCAGAATGAACTGTTAATCCTAGGTGCATTTTAGCAGAAGGTTATTCTTATTATGTGTTACTAGCACTTGCTTAAGTATTAGTCTTGAAAATGCATTTTCATGTGAATATATAGATTATCTTTCAGGATTTTGTGAAGGAAGTAGCAGTTTAGTGCAAAGCACAGCTTCAGTATAAAATAAATAAACCAGTAATAGGCAAAGAGAAAGAAGGGGTTAGAGGCAATCTGGTACCATTTGCTTCAATCGATACTATAGAATTTACCCCATATTTCCAGCTGTTAGAGATAACATTCTGAAACACTTGGAAGGACTTACTTGTTTGTTTGATTTTTTTTCTAGATATTTTTGATGATATTTTATAGAGTGAGATACTCAAGTACACATTTAAGGCATTCAAAATAAGATATTTAAGTGGGACAAAGTGTGTTTCGCTAACAGTAATATTGAATTTTAGATGATGAAAAACTTTCAGAAGCTGAGGAATCCCAAGAAACTCAGATGGAAGCAGAGACCAAGCAGTAGACTTCATACGAAGACTGACAATACTACTTAAAAAGTCCAAGTATCTTTACTTTATGCTGAAATCAACAGTAAGAGAGATGGAGCTGGAAATTGGGTTTTACTGCTTCTGTGAATTTTTATACAAAAATACGTGTTTTGCCTATGCTTCAGGGGAAAACAGTTGCAGATGTTTGCAGACAGGCACTCGGTGTTAATCCACAAACTTTGTAATTTGTGACAAATATACTTTGTTTCACAAGGGATGAAGCTTTTACACCGTACTTGTGAACTGAGGTGTTTGTAAAACTTTGCAAATAAAAGGTGTTTTCACAGATTTTCCTGGTTTTAGTAGGGATTGAGCCTTATTATATGGGTTCCTTTTCTTACATATCCTCAGACTGAGGGCAGTGCATCTTTTCATGAGTCTTAGCTTCCATACCCTGTTCTAGACGGGACCTAAATTTGAACTAAGTAGGCTCTTAGTTTTTCAAAGTAGCTGTCATTTTAGAACTTACTGTGCTATAGTAGAATTTGATAGTTTCACATAAAAGAAATCATATTTATTGAACTAATACTTGTTCAGGGTTATAAAAAACCAAAATTGATACTGTCCTAGCTTTTCATTTTTTCCCTCAAAGTGATGCAAAGAGCTACAGTGATCCAAGCCTTGCTCTGCTGTGTTTGTTATACCACATCAATAGTCACAATTTGAAATGGCACATTTAAAACTTCAATTTAAAACTTTTTTCTTGAAGGACCAGGAATCTAATCCAGGTACCATTTATAATCTGCTTTTGCATTTTATCTGCCAATTGACTATTATCAAAATACATCATAATTTCTGAAACAGATTGTGGAAGCCTTCTTTTCTCATGATGAAAAACTGAAGCGGTAGAGCACTAATCATGATATGAAAGAATCAGAGGTACTTTTGTTATTAGTCGGCAAAGTGGAATCTATCCATCCACCTGAATCATTCTGATATCTGAGCAATCTGTTGGGAAGTAGGAAAAGTTTCAACCTTCCCCCAAAGAGAAGAGAATGGAATATGCTTTTATAAGGCAGGGAGGAAAGGAACAAGGGGCAGTAGTTGGTCATGTTCTAAAAGCACTCAGTAATGGAGCCTTCCAGTGGTTTGGGTAAAGGAAAACATTTTGGGTCTCACTCAGAATGTGCCATAAGCATCCGTGGTTCAGGTGAAATAACAATGTGACACAGAATAGAGCTGCTGTCTCACTAGGTGACAGCTGAGGGGGATTTCCACTACTGAGACTTGGACTTTTATAACCTAGATGCTACAGAATTCCCACTCTCAGTGACTGTGGATCTGTGTGGATTGGGCTGAACAGACATCTGAGCTTGTTTGGCTCACATTCCAAGTCTGCTAAAGGCAAGCCACCTGACTAAGAAGTCACACAGCTTCAGTAGTGCAGTGCAGCCCTGAACTAATCAGCTGTCAAAAGTCTTGTTCACAGCTGCTCAGCTCAGAACACAGGGGAAGCTCAGGTTGGCCTGATGGAGCCTGTACAGACACGAAGTGCTTCTCATTCACTGCAAATTTGGCAGGTTGAGGGGTGGCTAAGCAAACAACAGGCATTTAATAGGGGAGGTACACCATCAAAAAAGTATTAAGGTTTTTTTCCCCTCCTAACAACAGGGAATGATAATTTATTTTGTAAAGCAGCAACACTCAATTGTTGCCAAATCAGAGTCATTGTCATAAATAGATGAATTATGGAGATCATAAGTGACAAGGACTCAAGGACAATTTTAAAGCATATTAATTTTTTTTTTGTGGTTGAAATAGCCTCCATGAGCTATCTGGACTGTATTTTGGTGCAGAGGAGGATGATATTCACCAGTTAAAAACAGTTTCTTTAACTAAATCTCAAAATTTTCTATTCATTGTTTTACACAGTTCTTTGGAAATTACTTGGATCAGTCAAATATCATATCTCAGAACTTGCACTGCTCTATATAGAACCTTACCAGAAACATGCCAACACCTAAGCCTGTCCCTCTGGTAAGGAATATTTACAGAGAAATAAGAGTTCTACACAAGAAAAGCAATACAAGTGCATGGCAAAGGAATATTTTTAGTTCAAATTACAGTGATGCAATCTTGAAAAGAAATTACTGCTCTAGAAAATCAAGTTGTCCTAGTGCAATGTGGCAGCAAGAAAGTGATGTCACCAGGCCAGTCAAAAAAAAAAAGTAACATCAATTCATTGCAAACACAGCCTCAGTGGGACACCAAAAATATTTGCTCCTCTTTTTTTCATTATTTATACCTCTAACCTCTTGTACATTAGATTTGTACCAAAAAAATAAAACCAAATGGATTTCATATACCAGCCAGTATTTAACCTGCTTTATTACCAAGACTCAGGTAATAATTGCTTTATTACCATTTCCAGCTTTGAATGTGCCCTGCATATACTGGAAATGTATATCTGCATGTCCTTTAATCTTCTGTTCCAGAGGTTTTCTGTGTGTCATGTTTGCAAGGCACACATGACAGTCACTGTTACATCCCTGCCTAGAAAGCTCTCCTCTGTCATGCTGCTTACCTGCATTGACTCTAAATATACATCTATAAAAACCTAGGTACACAGATTCAGAATCTCAACAACCCCACTATTTAAAAAAGCTGTTGACTGGATTTACGATTTGCCTTGACCCTATCTAAGCTGAAAAATTATTATATGCCTAAATGGTCCATCTCTGTGCCCTTGTCATGTGGATGCAAAAATTCAAGCAGAAAGAGAGTTGCTGAAGTGATAGAAGTTATATTTTCAATGCCAGGACTTGTTTTTCTGTCCTGTCCAAATGAGAGCAGCAGAGGGAGAGTGCAACATTGGACAGAATTGATAACTTGGGCAGGATTTGTTAAGACAGATTTAGCAAGCTTCGTGAAGGGATGGAAGAAGGAGGAGAAAGAATGTCACTGTGACACACTGTCAAATGATGGGATATCTCTGAAACCATGTTAATTTGAAGAAAGCTGCTGCCAGCAAAGAAAATTGCATAAAAAAAAATTATATCCCAAAGTTTTATGAGCTAGAAATTATGAGTTATTTGAGATGCTTGTAAGTTTTTCAGATGTCACAGCTGGCTTGTACCATGCTTTCCCTCCTTCACTCAAGGCTCAGGTGGGTTCCCTTTTCATATGAGTTTAAAAAACTTAGAAAAAAAAATCAGAAATGCAGGCAAGTACTGTTCTGCTCTGGGAACCTGTGTGTTTTTTACTTTCAAGACTATCTGCATTAGGAACACATCCAGTGTATGAACCACTTTATACATCTGTATGCAACAGACCCTGAGGAAAGCAAGTTAGCAACAGACAAGTGCTCCACCTTTTGTGCTTCACCCTGATTGTCAAACGTGTTCTTGCGTTACCTCAGCCTTCCTTTCCCAAGTCTATTGTAATAAAGGTTGTTAGCACTATTGCAGAATTCCCTCCACTCATAGCCCAGGGCTGTGTGTTGCTGGGCACTGTTCAAAGGTGGAACAGAAAGGCTGTTCCTGCGTGCTGGGCAGTGCCACAGCAGCCAGGAGGCAAAGCCAGCTTTGGCTTGTGTCCACCCTGGCCCCGTGTGATTCACCTGCCTGCTGGCAGCAGGAAAGTATCCAGCAGGAGCTGGCATGGCATGGCTGAGTGAGGCTGTTCAGTGATGTGCCAAGGCACTCGGGGAATGGGACACCAGGACATCCCGGCCAAGGAAACGCCTCGGACCAAGGAGCTTCCCAGATATGCAAGAGTAATCCTAAAGCCAGGGATGCAGTGTGATGTGGACTCTGCCTGGCTGGCAGAGCCCTGAAAGGAAGGATGAGGTGCTTTACACCTCTCTGCCAGGTGAAACGATGGAGGGCTTGTTTCATGGAAGGAGCACCTGCGGACCTGTCCCGGCCAGAGGCAGCGCTGCTTGTGCTGGGCAGCTGTTGCTGGCTGGGCGGCAGGAGCTGGTTTAATCGGGAAAACCGCGAGGAAGGCACTTGCGAACAGACTCGGTTATCCACGCTTGTTACATTTATGTCTGTGTAGCTTTTCTGAGGGTCCCCCCATTCGGAGAACGCAAACCGCGGCTGAGCCAGGGAGGGAGGGAGGGGGGCCGGCAGGGGGCAGCAGAGGCCGGGCCGGGACCCGAGCATCCCTCCCTGCCTCCCACCGGCCCCTTCCCGGGATCCCTGCATCCCTCCCTGCCTCCCACCGGCCCCTTCCCGGGATCCCTGCATCCCTCCCTGCCTCCCACCGGCCCCTTCCCGGGATCCCTGCATCCCTCCCTGCCTCCCACCGGCCCCTTCCCGGGATCCCTGCATCCCTCCCTGCCTCCCACCGGCCCCTTCCCGGGATCCGAGCATCCCTCCCTGCCTCCCACCGGCCCCTTCCCGGGATCCCTGCATCCCTCCCTGCCTCCCACCGGCCCCTTCCCGGGATCCCTGCATCCCTCCCTGCCTCCCACCGGCCCCTTCCCGGGATCCCTGCATCCCTCCCTGCCTCCCACCGGCCCCTTCCCGGGATCCCTGCATCCCTCCCTGCCTCCCACCGGCCCCTTCCCGGGATCCTGCATCCCTCCCTGCCTCCCACCGGCCCCTTCCCGGGATCCCTGCATCCCTCCCTGCCTCCCACCGGCCCCTTCCCGGGATCCCTGCATCCCTCCCTGCCTCCCACCGGCCCCTTCCCGGGATCCCTGCATCCCTCCCTGCCTCCCACCGGCCCCTTCCCGGGATCCGAGCATCCCTCCCTGCATCCCACCGGCCCCTTCCCGGGATCCCTGCATCCCACCGGCCGCTTCCCGGGATCCCTGCATCCCACCAGCCCGTTTCCAGTGCTTCCCAGCCGTGTGAGCACAGCCAGTCCTACTGTCCGGAGGTTTTAAAACTCTAGAGAATCATAGAATGTCCTGAGTTGGAGGGACCCACAATGTTCATGGAGCCCACATTTACATTTACTGCACCAAAATCTTGTGCATGAGCTCCTATTTCAAACTGTGTATCTTCCCAAAGTGCTGTATTGTTGCTAAAATCTCCCAAACAACACTAAGCTTCAAAGCTGAAAACAGAAGCCTCTGGTATATTATCAAGCATAAGACACAAATTTAGACACAACATATGGAAACTGACACCACTGCCCAGTGCAGCTTCTCCCAGTTACATTAAGGAAAATTTTACAACCTAGTGGAAATTCAGAGGTAAGGATGTTTTAACTTATATGAGAGAAAAAACAGGGGAAAAAAGGTCTTGGTTTATTTCTTAGTGCCTATTAATGTCAGTATCTTCTGACTCACTGGGCATGAATTCACAGAGAGCTTTCAGATCAATTCTCTTTTGCTCTGTTATTGTGGCTGCAAGAGATGGGAAGGGTCATGGAGCACTGGGACCACCACAGCAGGTTATTAGTGTCCCCTGTGCCCAGCAAGGTGCAGAACTACAGTGCGGACACCTCCTGCATTACCTGCCCACACACCCATGAATGCCCTGGTGTCAGGGGACTGGTTATGCTGGAGCTCTTCCCTCGCTGCCTGACACGTGCTGGTTATTTTTCAAAGCTGGTACACCTGTGTGAGATTTCTGCCCTTCTGACATACTGACATGTCATGTTATTGAGGTGACTTGAGGAGTGATTGAAGGCAAACTGGTGGTTTTGATGACAGAAACCTTCCCTGGGAGACCTTTGCCTCAGTCAAATAAAATGTGAGCAGCAAAACTGCAGGTAAGTAACAGCAGCAGGATTCACTGCAGGAATGAGAGAACTCATGCACCTCAGGACTCAGCTTGTCAGGGGCACATATCCATTCAATTTCTTATATAGAAAAGCAAGTCCTTCTTAGCATTTCAACCAACCTTTCCCAGCCCACAGCACTCAGCAAAGTGAAGGAAAGCTTTCTCCCCTGCGTGGGCTCTGGCAGTGCCTGTGGGTGCATTTGCTGGTGTACAGTGAGGGTGGACAGGAACTGTGCTGGGATGGGCACTGCTCTCCAAGACCTGCCTGAGCAGAAAAGCAGTGCTGAAGAGCTGGGGGAGCACAGAGGCATATTTGGGACGTGTTTGGGGGTTTGACTTGCCAGTACTATGCATTCAGGAGGAGCAAATCCCTCCTTGAGTAGACAGGTTATATTTGTATTTAACTTGTGATGGATTCTCTCCCTTTCTCTTTACTGCCTAACCCACCAAACCTGCCAGCTGCTACACTAAGAAGCAATCCAAGCCATGGCAAAGGACCTCAAGGCACATGGGGAAAAACCCTTGTGTAATCTTGCTCCAATACAGTAAATAGCCAGCATATTTACCAAATGTAGGGAGGTAAAAAGGGGATTTGTGCCTCACTGCATTGCCTCTCAAGATGCAAGTAGAGACATTCCCTAAACTTTATAGGACTAAACACAGACCCCAATCTTACAAGAGCCTCAGCTAACACTCTGCCATCCTACAACAAACCAATGAAAGAAAATTGTTCACCTCTATTTCAGGCCCTCACATGATGCTAATTTGCTAGATATCATATAAGGGCTGCAGCTAGCACCCAACAAATGAGTTTTAGGAAGGAAATCACACAGCTCCTGCAATCTGGGTAGGGGGCTGTACAGAAAATGGTGCAGCAAGGTTGCAAAACTATTCAGATATATATATTAAAACAAAACAAAACAAAACAAAACAAAACAAAAAAACAAAAAAACAAAAAAAAACAAAAAAAAAAAAAAAAAAAAAAAAAACAAGAAAGACCAAAAACATTACAGCATGGTTAGAGACCAAAATCCTGAGGGAAGCAACAGGACTGTTTGGCAGCAGAGCATTTCCCTGCAGTTTGGGTTGCAGGAGCAGCAGCAAGGCTGCGCTGTGCAAGCCCAGCCTTGGTGACACAGCCAGGGACTGCCTGCTCCCTGGTCCCACAGGTCAGGCCTTGCCAGTGCTCCCTTGGCTTGTGGATCCTCTTGAATCCCGTGTCACAGGCTTTTCGAGTGTGCCAGTTGCTGCTGTAGCCTGCTGCCAACTGATAGATGGTTTATGCCACTAACAGCGCCTGAGGAGGAGAATTGCTAAAAAGCAGTGGGAATATTTACTTTCTCCTGCTAATGCAAGTAGCAAGCAGAGGATTGCAAAACCCTTGTAACCTGCATGTAGTCAGCTGCAGGCCAAGCCTGGCTGGGGGCAAACAGAAACCATGGGATAGAGCACCATGGAGACAAACAGCTAGAACACAACAAATGCTCAGGACAGGCTGCAGCATCAAACCACTGCGCTGCCTGCAGGGAGAGACCAGGCAAGGGATGAGAGCCAGAGGGCTTATTGTCTTGGAAAAGCAGAAAGGAAGCAAAAAGAAAGGAAAAGCAAAGCCAATTAACTGTGAGCTGCTTGTCCATTCCTCAGTCCCATTCTCCAGGACAAGACCTATAGCCTCTCTATGTGTATATATGCAGGCATATGTGCATGTTTGCAAACACACACACCCCCTGCAGCTGGAAACCTTGCAGATAAACCAGGGCACACTGTAAAAAGCACATCTGAAAGCTTAAATTGATTAAATCAGCACACATCTCAGTGACTCCCATTTTCTCTGACTGTAGCTCACAGCCTCACATCCATCACTACCAGAGCTCCTCAATGGAGCCAGCCCAGCGCCCCCTCCACTTCCTCCACTCCCACGATCCCACCAACAATAGAAACACGAGCCGTTGTGGAGGAGTAAATACTTGGTATTATTTATCTTGACACTTGGGGAAGCACTGAAAAGTTCAGCTACCTTGCTATTTCACATTGCCCTGTTACCACCCATTGTCAAACTTCCTTCTCCTGTGTGCTTTACAATTGCTCATCCCTTGGGGGAGCAGAGGGAAGGAGACTGGGCACGTGGAGCAGAGAGCTGCAATTTCACTGAGAAATAATAGCAACCGACCAAAATGTACTGATTGCATGGATACATGAGCGCAAATGAGACAAGAAACATTCCCAGTTGTGTTATTTCCAAATTGCTCCCTGCCAGTCTCTGTGCCTGTGATTAAGCACGTCAGCCTCAGCAGGCTGGGTTCAGCACCCTGTCCTTCTCCTGCTCTTTAATTTCAGCTGCCATTCCCAGGGCGTGAAATGGCAGCAAGTTGTGTTTATTTGCTAAAAGGCTGTAAAGCTCCGCGGATGGTGTGCTCAGGCCAGAAAGACACTGAGTCACCCTGAGCTGTCTGTTCCTGGGGCTCCACAGCAAATCCTGGCGTGCTTGCCACATCCCACACTCGCTGTGTGGATGCTGCACGTCCCTCCATCCCCTCCTGCACCTGCTCCTCTTTGCCTTCTCTCAGCTCACATGTAAAAATAAGGTACCTAAACTGGCCAGATAGGATCATTCAATTATTTCAGGTGAAAAGACTTTTTGGAGGTCTCTAGTCCCACCTCCTGCTCAGAGCAGAGCCAGCTTCACATTTAGGAGTGGTTGCTCTAAGGCTGAACCTGGGTATTTGAGTGTCCCCAGGGATGAAGGTTCCACTGCCTCCATGGGTCCTGGGTCCAATATTTGTCCATTGACCATTTTTTAACCCCAGAGTTAGAGTACAAATCTACTACTGCTCGTTAAGACAAAGCATTGAACAGGTTAAAAAAGCTCCTCTATTGATTGTGCTCTGGTTTTCCTTGTGGCACAACAGGAGGTGAAGAGTTAGAGCTGCATATCATATAAGACACGACCTAAGCTCTCAGGCACTGTCATTATCTCCCTGCCATCAGTGCAGCCACCCCAGCTTTTCAGCAGCCAAGGGGAGCGGCCAATCACAGGATTTATCATATCAGACTCTACTCTTCCTTCAGACTGGATGGCTTAAAGTCTCACCCCAAAGCTTTTCTTTCTGGAAGCAGTTTTGCCTGCAGAGTCACCTGCTGAACACTCACACTGTGCATTGCACTTGCAAGGCACACTCCTCCCACTAGCAGAGTGACATGATGAATGTATCCTCTCCGATAATATTTTATTTGAAAATCTTGAAGAAAAATAATTACTCCTACTTCCCATCAGAAAGGCAAAAAATTAGAGTGGTGAAGGATATTGGAACAGTAATTAAGGAACTGTCAGAATTTTAATTATAAACTAATATCTTCAGTGGCTGAGAATCCAGCTGTTTAGCAAACCTGATAGAAGTGAGATTGTCAATTCCAGAGTTACAGACTAGCAATTAAAGTTTTAGGGAGGTTTTCTGTACTTCATGGTTATTAAGACATGTTTTTTGCTTGTTAAAGGCTTTGGGGAAACTTCAGTAAAGTCCTTATGTGAATGAGTAGTGAGCTTTCCTTACATTTTCAATGATTCCTCTGACACAGCATTGGGTGGGGACATCCTGAGGCCAGCAAGTGTCTCACCAGGCTTTCCCCCATCACACCAAAGCCAGCTCAGTGCTGCTTTAACAATTTCCACCTTCAAATCATTGATCCAGGTATTGCCCAGTAACACCAAGGAGCTTAGCTGAACCCTTTCTCGAAGGTAACTCAAGCACTAGTGGGTATCCTTCTTTTATGACTGCACAAAAGACACCAATCATATTTAAACAGAGACACAAAATATCAATATACAAGAGGGTCTCCCCTCCCTGACAGAACCCTTTGCTCTTTATTTTTCCCAGAGCTATGTAGTGCACCAAGCAGCCTCTGCCAAAACCCCTGAGGACAAATAGGGGGATCTAAAGCAGTAGTATTTATCTGCAAAGCAAGCTGCTAACTGAGCTTTACAGGTTGGTCTCCATTCTGGTCCATGCACAGTGGTGAGAGCACTGGACATGGAGGAAGAGGCCACGATGTGGTGCAAGAAAGACTCCTATCTCTCCTCAATGAACTGAGTACTGATTATCGGAAGGGTGGTAATAGACTAAAGATTAATTATCTAAAAGGTAGTAACGTGATGGAGAATTTTCAGTTTGTTTTGTTGGGTTGAGAACTGGTGGTGGGGGGAGGAAAAGTGGTTTTTTTTAAAGTTTCCATGTTCTTCTGTATGTGTCTTCTTTGCCTATTATAAGTAATAAAGTTTTTTTTTCTTTTGTTTCCTAAATTAGAAACTGTTTTGCTCTGTTTTTAGTCACATCTCACAGCAGATACTAGGGACAGTATATCGTTATAGGGCACTGGCCTTGTGCCAACGTCAAACCTTTAACACATGGTCACCAAGGAAGGAACCGAGGTGTCTCCAAGTGACGATTGTGATGTCACCTGCCCTGACTGCTCGTACCTGTGCACAAAATCTGACCCAGCCAGCCTGTGCACAGACTGCAGCTGAGCAGGACGCGAGGCGCAGAGTGCCAGGCCGAGGAGCTGACAGCGAGCTGAGAGTTGGTCACAGCCCTCAGTCATTCACTCCAGAGCCACTGAGGGACATTCCTCGGCCATGCCACGTTCAGACAGACGGGGCTTGAGGAAGGCGCACTCACAGTGCCCGAGGTGAGCTGGACAGGGACACGTCACCTTGAGGATCTGGGAGGGTTTCCTTTCTGAGAGACCTGGGTATCTCCTCCTCTCCTCCCTGGGCCCATCATGACTACTGTGTCTCTTGCCCTTCCCCAGCATGGAACGCACTGCTGCAGAAGCAGCAAGGGGGAGCGGCTTGCCATCCCAAGCTTCCCCCAGCCCTCTGCAGCGCAGGGACAGCACGGCCACAGCGGTGAATGGCTGCTGTCCCATCTGTCTGGACACCTTGAAGGAACCCAGCTTCGTGATGCCGTGCCTGCATTGCTTCTGCTATGCCTGCATCCGGACGTGGACTAACATCAATACCACGTGCCCCTTGTGCAAGGGGACAATGACCTCCATCCTGCACTCAGTGCAGGCAGATGATGATTTTAAGGAGCATGTCATCGCTCCACCTGTGACACTACCAAGACACCTCCCAGAAAGAAGAGGTCACAGAGAGCAAAATGCTCCCAACCTCCATCTCCGTGGAGCATATCCACAGCGGGGGACAGGAGCTGTCCAGAATTTTGTGGGCAGCTTCCAGCTCCCAAACTGGATGAGATGTTTCCCTGACAACTCATCAGTACAACAGACCCTGCACTCATGGTTCTCTCAGATCTTGGGGATGCTGTCTGAAACGGAGACATCCAGGGCCCAGCATACACACATCCCTGAGCAGCAGCGACGGAGAGTGGGCCACCATCTGCTACGCCAGCAGGACACCCATGGTGCCAGAGGGCAGGAGGACAGCTCCTCCTCTCCTGCCCCTGGTCCAGCAAGATCCAGTGTGGATGAGATGCCTAGCACCTCATCTAGTGCCACTAGTGGGGATCCAAGTACACACCACTCTGCTTCCACTACCATCCACGCAGAACATGAGCCCCAGGGGCGATCAAGGAGGATGAGCCCAGGCCCTCCTAATTTCATCAGGAGCAGAAATCCTTCACCTCGGGGACCACGGCGACGACGAAAAAGGAGAGCCAGCATGCCCGAAGGCTCTCCAGCTCCCAGGAGGCTACGTTGCTGAGACTGGAGGGTGCCTCTGTAAATCAGTTTCAGTTCCTGCCAAGGAGCCATTACTGGAATCACAGAAAACGCTGATCCATCACAGACATTGAGCCCAACTCCTGGCCCTGTGGAGGAGACCCCAAGAACCTCACCATGTGCCTGACAGCATTGTTAAAATGCTTCTTGAACTCAGACAGGCTCAATGCTAGGACTTGTTCCAGTGATCAACCACGCTCTGGGTAAAAACCATTTTTCCTGATACCAACCTAAACCTCACTGACAGCTTCACATCATTTCCTTGAGTCCTGCTACTGGCCTCAAGAATGAAGAGATCAGTACTTGCCCCTTTGCTTCTCCTCGTAAGGATGTTGAGGATCACAATGAAGTGAGACCTCAGTCTCCTCGAGGCTGAATAATAGTTATATATAGTTATGCATAAATACAGATAGATAGATTGATAGATAGTTATAGTTACATAGCAGCATATTCACACAGTTTTCAAAATAAAGGAACTTGTCTTCCAAAAACTGGTAATTGGAGTCTTTTGTAGGCACATGTGATGTGTATGCAAGTACAAACAGCAGCATTTGCCACCTCTTTTCATCCTTCTTTTATCACTGGACAAAAGACAACACCAAGCATATTTAAACAGAGACACAAAATATCAATATACAAGAGGGTCTCCCCTCCCTGACAGAACCCTTTGCTCTTTATTTTTCCCAGAGCTATGTAGTGCACCAAGCAGCCTCTGCCAAAACCCCTGAGGACAAATAAGGGGGATCTAAAGCAGTAGTACTTATCTGCAAAGCAAGCTGCTAACTGAGCTTTACAGGTTGGTCTCCACTCTCAATTGCACTTTAAAGCAGCCTTTCCCCCACATCCTTTTTCTGCTATGGTAAGACAAGACAAAGACCTGCATCACTCAGCTCCTGGTCCCTGTGGGTACCACTGTGGCACTTGCTGTCTGCACATTAAAGCACTGACTAGTTTCACATATCTATTGCAAAGCTTTATCAGAAATGCCATTTAGGCAGCTATCAGATATCAAAGAATAACCAAAACTTATTACTTTTCTTCCCCTTGGTACTGTGGTTAGTCACATAGAAGAAGTGCTCCTTTCAGCAAGGCCTAGGCTGGACACAAGCCTGCTCATGGATTCACTCAAAAGACCAGCTTCAGGCTAGGAATAAACCACCAGGTAAAATAAAAATCAGGAATCACTGCACTGATCCAAACAAGCAGCAATCATCCCCAGCCTTCTGCCCATCTTTGCAGGCCCTGTCTGCGGGCTCAGGGCCTGAGGAAGGACACAAGGTACAATGGCAAGGTGGCAGCAGGTGAAAGAGCAGGAAGGCTTGCTTTATCTGAACAGGCAAGCCAGAGAGAAGGGAACTGGAGATCACTGGTCCCGTGAAATCCAGCAGAGATATCACGGGGAAAAAGAACTAAAGCATGTCAAGTGTGTAAGAGGAAGAGACACCGGCGAAAGCAGCAGCCCAGAGTGATGGCCTGCAGCAACAGAGCTCCAAGGGCACCATGAGGTGTTCCCAAGTGAACCCTCTGGCCGTGCAGGCCCAGAGACATCTGACACAGCCAGAGCAACTGGACAGCCCTGCAGACCTGGCAGGGGCCTGGAGGGAAGCACCGATACGAGCACTGACAGGGGATGGGGTGGCCAGGGGCAACCCCTGACCCGTGCTGGGCCCACAGAGCTGCCTGGCAGCGCCATGGCAGGGACGGCCCAGGGCCATGCCAGCCCCGAGCAACGTTCTGGTGTTGCTAACAACCCAAGCCATGGTTTCCATGGTGTCGTAGTTTGGAAAAAAAATGAGTTTTTTGAACTTCAGTGGTCAAACCAATGAGTGCTCAGGTTTAAAGACTGGCACTTGGTGTGGTCACTGAGGACAAGGATCCGCCTCTGAGAACACAAGGGGTTAAAAGCAGAGGGCTCCCCGGAAAGCTCTCTCTTGGTTCCGGTCCCTGAGGACGGAGGGATCTCCCCTGGCCAGCGGCTGGCTGGGCGGGGCAGGGGAAGCCATGCGGCCTGGGTGAGGTAGGCTGGAGCCTTGGGTACAGAGGGGGAGAGGAAAAAATCCTGCAGGATGGAAGGGTGGAGAGAGTACAAGAACCTTGAGAGGTATCAGACAGCCTTCTTTTCCCTTCCCCCCCCCCTCCCCCCCGGAGAGAGAGACTGAGAAAACCGTGTCTGTGATCTCCGTCACCTTGAAATTTGATATCAACAACTAGACAGCACGGCCGAAGGAGTATGGGGGGGTGGCGCGAGAAGAGTGCCCAGCAGCAAAGATACTGTGAGAGTTCTGGGGAAACAAAGCCCAAGATTTTAACCCTTTTCGTAAATGATGGAAACTTTATAAATGCTAATCCTCCTGAATTTGAAGAAGAAAGATAGAAAGAACTAAGCAAAGATGATGAAAGTTTGTGCAAGTAGAAGATTGTCAGAGAATGCTGAAAAGAATCCTAGGTGGGAGGAGATGATGGAATGGCCTTTGGCTGGACTTTTTTTTATATAGCCATGGACGGACTCATTTCTTTTCTGTAACATAGAAGCTGTATCTGGAGAGAGGCATTGGCTTGGAGCCAAGAGTGGACAGTAGTGTGAACAGAGATGAGAGGAAGAACTCTGTTCTCAAGGCCCCTCGGCCCCAGGGAGTAATATTAGGGGGGACTGGTGTCCCAAAATTTGAGAAGCTGTCGTTTCTTGGAACTAACCAAAGCATCTTTAAAAAGAAAAACCCTAGAAGCAGCTCTGGTCCATGCACAGTGGTGAGAGCACTGGACATGGAGGAAGAGGCCACGATGTGGTGCAAGAAAGACTCCTATCTCTCCTCAATGAACTGAGTACTGATTATCGGAAGGGTGGTAATAGACTAAAGATTAATTATCTAAAAGGTAGTAACGTGATGGAGAATTTTCAGTTTGTTTTGTTGGGTTGAGAACTGGTGGTGGGGGGGAGGAAAAGTGTTTTTTTTTAAAGTTTCCATGTTCTTCTGTATGTGTCTTCTTTGCCTATTATAAGTAATAAAGTTTTTTTTTCTTTTGTTTCCTAAATTAGAAACTGTTTTGCTCTGTTTTTAGTCACATCTCACAGCAGATACTAGGGACAGTATATCGTTATAGGGGCACTGGCCTTGTGCCAACGTCAAACCTTTAACACATGGTCACCAAGGAAGGAACCGAGGTGTCTCCAAGTGACGATTGTGATGTCACCTGCCCTGACTGCTCGTACCTGTGCACAAAATCTGACCCAGCCAGCCTGTGCACAGACTGCAGCTGAGCAGGACGCGAGGCGCAGAGTGCCAGGCCGAGGAGCTGACAGCGAGCTGAGAGTTGGTCACAGCCCTCAGTCATTCACTCCAGAGCCACTGAGGGACATTCCTCGGCCATACCACGTTCAGACAGACGGGGCTTGAGGAAGGCGCACTCACAGTGCCCGAGGTGAGCTGGACAGGGACACGTCACCTTGAGGATCTGGGAGGGTTTCCTTTCTGAGAGACCTGGGTATCTCCTCCTCTCCTCCCTGGGCCCATCATGACTACTGTGTCTCTTGCCCTTCCCCAGCATGGAACGCACTGCTGCAGAAGCAGCAAGGGGGAGCGGCTTGCCATCCCAAGCTTCCCCCAGCCCTCTGCAGCGCAGGGACAGCACGGTCACAGCGGTGAATGGCTGCTGTCCCATCTGTCTGGACACCTTGAAGGAACCCAGCTTCGTGATGCCGTGCCTGCATTGCTTCTGCTATGCCTGCATCCGGACGTGGACTAACATCAATACCACGTGCCCCTTGTGCAAGGGGACAATGACCTCCATCCTGCACTCAGTGCAGGCAGATGATGATTTTAAGGAGCATGTCATCGCTCCACCTGTGACACTACCAAGACACCTCCCAGAAAGAAGAGGTCACAGAGAGCAAAATGCTCCCAACCTCCATCTCCGTGGAGCATATCCACAGCGGGGGACAGGAGCTGTCCAGAATTTTGTGGGCAGCTTCCAGCTCCCAAACTGGATGAGATGTTTCCCTGACAACTCATCAGTACAACAGACCCTGCACTCATGGTTCTCTCAGATCTTGGGGATGCTGTCTGAAACGGAGACATCCAGGGCCCAGCATACACACATCCCTGAGCAGCAGCGACGGAGAGTGGGCCACCATCTGCTACGCCAGCAGGACACCCATGGTGCCAGAGGGCAGGAGGACAGCTCCTCCTCTCCTGCCCCTGGTCCAGCAAGATCCAGTGTGGATGAGATGCCTAGCACCTCATCTAGTGCCACTAGTGGGGATCCAAGTACACACCACTCTGCTTCCACTACCATCCACGCAGAACATGAGCCCCAGGGGCGATCAAGGAGGATGAGCCCAGGCCCTCCTAATTTCATCAGGAGCAGAAATCCTTCACCTCGGGACCACGGCGACGACGAAAAAGGAGAGCCAGCATGCCCGAAGGCTCTCCAGCTCCCAGGAGGCTACGTTGCTGAGACTGGAGGGTGCCTCTGTAAATCAGTTTCAGTTCCTGCCAAGGAGCCATTACTGGAATCACAGAAAACGCTGATCCATCACAGACATTGAGCCCAACTCCTGGCCCTGTGGAGGAGACCCCAAGAACCTCACCATGTGCCTGACAGCATTGTTAAAATGCTTCTTGAACTCAGACAGGCTCAATGCTAGGACTTGTTCCAGTGATCAACCACGCTCTGGGTAAAAACCATTTTTCCTGATACCAACCTAAACCTCACTGACAGCTTCACATCATTTCCTTGAGTCCTGCTACTGGCCTCAAGAATGAAGAGATCAGTACTTGCCCCTTTGCTTCTCCTCGTAAGGATGTTGAGGATCACAATGAAGTGAGACCTCAGTCTCCTCGAGGCTGAATAATAGTTATATATAGTTATGCATAAATACAGATAGATAGATTGATAGATAGTTATAGTTACATAGCAGCATATTCACACAGTTTTCAAAATAAAGGAACTTGTCTTCCAAAAACTGGTAATTGGAGTCTTTTGTAGGCACATGTGATGTGTATGCAAGTACAAACAGCAGCATTTGCCACCTCTTTTCATCCTTCTTTTATCACTGGACAAAAGACAACACCAAGCATATTTAAACAGAGACACAAAATATCAATATACAAGAGGGTCTCCCCTCCCTGACAGAACCCTTTGCTCTTTATTTTTCCCAGAGCTATGTAGTGCACCAAGCAGCCTCTGCCAAAACCCCTGAGGACAAATAAGGGGGATCTAAAGCAGTAGTACTTATCTGCAAAGCAAGCTGCTAACTGAGCTTTACAGGTTGGTCTCCACTCTCAATTGCACTTTAAAGCAGCCTTTCCCCCACATCCTTTTTCTGCTATGGTAAGACAAGACAAAGACCTGCATCACTCAGCTCCTGGTCCCTGTGGGTACCACTGTGGCACTTGCTGTCTGCACATTAAAGCACTGACTAGTTTCACATATCTATTGCAGAGCTTTATCAGAAATGCCATTTAGGCAGCTATCAGATATCAAAGAATAACCAAAACTTATTACTTTTCTTCCCCTTGGTACTGTGGTTAGTCACATAGAAGAAGTGCTCCTTTCAGCAAGGCCTAGGCTGGACACAAGCCTGCTCATGGATTCACTCAAAAGACCAGCTTCAGGCTAGGAATAAACCACCAGGTAAAATAAAATCAGGAATCACTGCACTGATCCAAACAAGCAGCAATCATCCCCAGCCTTCTGCCCATCTTTGCAGGCCCTGTCTGCGGGCTCAGGGCCTGAGGAAGGACACAAGGTACAATGGCAAGGTGGCAGCAGGTGAAAGAGCAGGAAGGCTTGCTTTATCTGAACAGGCAAGCCAGAGAGAAGGGAACTGGAGATCACTGGTCCCGTGAAATCCAGCAGAGATATCACGGGGAAAAAGAACTAAAGCATGTCAAGTGTGTAAGAGGAAGAGACACCGGCGAAAGCAGCAGCCCAGAGTGATGGCCTGCAGCAACAGAGCTCCAAGGGTACCATGAGGTGTTCCCAAGTGAACCCTCTGGCCGTGCAGGCCCAGAGACATCTGACACAGCCAGAGCAACTGGACAGCCCTGCAGACCTGGCAGGGGCCTGGAGGGAAGCACCGATACGAGCACTGACAGGGGATGGGGTGGCCAGGGGCAACCCCTGACCCGTGCTGGGCCCACAGAGCTGCCTGGCAGCGCCATGGCAGGGACGGCCCAGGGCCATGCCAGCCCCGAGCAACGTTCTGGTGTTGCTAACAACCCAAGCCATGGTTTCCATGGTGTCGTAGTTTGGAAAAAAAATGAGTTTTTTGAACTTCAGTGGTCAAACCAATGAGTGCTCAGTTTAAAGACTGGCACTTGGTGTGGTCACTGAGGACAAGGATCCGCCTCTGAGAACACAAGGGGTTAAAAGCAGAGGGCTCCCCGGAAAGCTCTCTCTTGGTTCCGGTCCCTGAGGACGGAGGGATCTCCCCTGGCCAGCGGCTGGCTGGGCGGGGCAGGGGAAGCCATGCGGCCTGGGTGAGGTAGGCTGGAGCCTTGGGTACAGAGGGGGAGAGGAAAAAATCCTGCAGGATGGAAGGGTGGAGAGAGTACAAGAACCTTGAGAGGTATCAGACAGCCTTCTTTTCCCTTCCCCCCCCTCCCCCCCCGGAGAGAGAGACTGAGAAAACCGTGTCTGTGATCTCCGTCACCTTGAAATTTGATATCAACAACTAGACAGCACGGCCGAAGGAGTATGGGGGGTGGCGCGAGAAGAGTGCCCAGCAGCAAAGATACTGTGAGAGTTCTGGGGAAACAAAGCCCAAGATTTTAACCCTTTTCGTAAATGATGGAAACTTTATAAATGCTAATCCTCCTGAATTTGAAGAAGAAAGATAGAAAGAACTAAGCAAAGATGATGAAAGTTTGTGCAAGTAGAAGATTGTCAGAGAATGCTGAAAAGAATCCTAGGTGGGAGGAGATGATGGAATGGCCTTTGGCTGGACTTTTTTTTATATAGCCATGGACGGACTCATTTCTTTTCTGTAACATAGAAGCTGTATCTGGAGAGAGGCATTGGCTTGGAGCCAAGAGTGGACAGTAGTGTGAACAGAGATGAGAGGAAGAACTCTGTTCTCAAGGCCCCTCGGCCCCAGGGAGTAATATTAGGGGGGACTGGTGTCCCAAAATTTGAGAAGCTGTCGTTTCTTGGAACTAACCAAAGCATCTTTAAAAAGAAAAACCCTAGAAGCAGCTCTGGTCCATGCACAGTGGTGAGAGCACTGGACATGGAGGAAGAGGCCACAATGTGGTGCAAGAAAGACTCCTATCTCTCCTCAATGAACTGAGTACTGATTATCGGAAGGGTGGTAATAGACTAAAGATTAATTATCTAAAAGGTAGTAACGTGATGGAGAATTTTCAGTTTGTTTTGTTGGGTTGAGAACTGGTGGGGGGGGGAGAAAGTGTTTTTTTTTAAAGTTTCCATGTTCTTCTGTATGTGTCTTCTTTGCCTATTATAAGTAATAAAGTTTTTTTTTCTTTTGTTTCCTAAATTAGAAACTGTTTTGCTCTGTTTTTAGTCACATCTCACAGCAGATACTAGGGACAGTATATCGTTATAGGGGCACTGGCCTTGTGCCAACGTCAAACCTTTAACACATGGTCACCAAGGAAGGAACCGAGGTGTCTCCAAGTGACGATTGTGATGTCACCTGCCCTGACTGCTCGTACCTGTGCACAAAATCTGACCCAGCCAGCCTGTGCACAGACTGCAGCTGAGCAGGACGCGAGGCGCAGAGTGCCAGGCCGAGGAGCTGACAGCGAGCTGAGAGTTGGTCACAGCCCTCAGTCATTCACTCCAGAGCCACTGAGGGACATTCCTCGGCCATGCCACGTTCAGACAGACGGGGCTTGAGGAAGGCGCACTCACAGTGCCCGAGGTGAGCTGGACAGGGACACGTCACCTTGAGGATCTGGGAGGGTTTCCTTTCTGAGAGACCTGGGTATCTCCTCCTCTCCTCCCTGGGCCCATCATGACTACTGTGTCTCTTGCCCTTCCCCAGCATGGAACGCACTGCTGCAGAAGCAGCAAGGGGGAGCGGCTTGCCATCCCAAGCTTCCCCCAGCCCTCTGCAGCGCAGGGACAGCACGGCCACAGCGGTGAATGACCGCTGTCCCATCTGTCTGGACACCTTGAAGGAACCCAGCTTCGTGATGCCGTGCCTGCATTGCTTCTGCTATGCCTGCATCCGGACGTGGACTAACATCAATACCACGTGCCCCTTGTGCAAGGGGACAATGACCTCCATCCTGCACTCAGTGCAGGCAGATGATGATTTTAAGGAGCATGTCATCGCTCCACCTGTGACACTACCAAGACACCTCCCAGAAAGAAGAGGTCACAGAGAGCAAAATGCTCCCAACCTCCATCTCCGTGGAGCATATCCACAGCGGGGGACAGGAGCTGTCCAGAATTTTGTGGGCAGCTTCCAGCTCCCAAACTGGATGAGATGTTTCCCTGACAACTCATCAGTACAACAGACCCTGCACTCATGGGGTCTCTCAGATCTTGGGGATGCTGTCTGAAATGAGACATCCAGGGCCCAGCATACACACATCCCTGAGCAGCAGCGACGGAGAGTGGGCCACCATCTGCTACGCCAGCAGGACACCCATGGTGCCAGAGGGCAGGAGGACAGCTCCTCCTCTCCTGCCCCTGGTCCAGCAAGATCCAGTGTGGATGAGATGCCTAGCACCTCATCTAGTGCCACTAGTGGGGATCCAAGTACACACCACTCTGCTTCCACTACCATCCACGCAGAACATGAGCCCCAGGGGCGATCAAGGAGGATGAGCCCAGGCCCTCCTAATTTCATCAGGAGCAGAAATCCTTCACCTCGGGACCACGGCGACGACGAAAAAGGAGAGCCAGCATGCCCGAAGGCTCTCCAGCTCCCAGGAGGCTACGTTGCTGAGACTGGAGGGTGCCTCTGTAAATCAGTTTCAGTTCCTGCCAAGGAGCCATTACTGGAATCACAGAAAACGCTGATCCATCACAGACATTGAGCCCAACTCCTGGCCCTGTGGAGGAGACCCCAAGAACCTCACCATGTGCCTGACAGCATTGTTAAAATGCTTCTTGAACTCAGACAGGCTCAATGCTAGGACTTGTTCCAGTGATCAACCACGCTCTGGGTAAAAACCATTTTTCCTGATACCAACCTAAACCTCACTGACAGCTTCACATCATTTCCTTGAGTCCTGCTACTGGCCTCAAGAATGAAGAGATCAGTACTTGCCCCTTTGCTTCTCCTCGTAAGGATGTTGAGGATCACAATGAAGTGAGACCTCAGTCTCCTCGAGGCTGAATAATAGTTATATATAGTTATGCATAAATACAGATAGATAGATTGATAGATAGTTATAGTTACATAGCAGCATATTCACACAGTTTTCAAAATAAAGGAACTTGTCTTCCAAAAACTGGTAATTGGAGTCTTTTGTAGGCACATGTGATGTGTATGCAAGTACAAACAGCAGCATTTGCCACCTCTTTTCATCCTTCTTTTATCACTGGACAAAAGACAACACCAAGCATATTTAAACAGAGACACAAAATATCAATATACAAGAGGGTCTCCCCTCCCTGACAGAACCCTTTGCTCTTTATTTTTCCCAGAGCTATGTAGTGCACCAAGCAGCCTCTGCCAAAACCCCTGAGGACAAATAAGGGGGATCTAAAGCAGTAGTACTTATCTGCAAAGCAAGCTGCTAACTGAGCTTTACAGGTTGGTCTCCACTCTCAATTGCACTTTAAAGCAGCCTTTCCCCCACATCCTTTTTCTGCTATGGTAAGACAAGACAAAGACCTGCATCACTCAGCTCCTGGTCCCTGTGGGTACCACTGTGGCACTTGCTGTCTGCACATTAAAGCACTGACTAGTTTCACATATCTATTGCAGAGCTTTATCAGAAATGCCATTTAGGCAGCTATCAGATATCAAAGAATAACCAAAACTTATTACTTTTCTTCCCCTTGGTACTGTGGTTAGTCACATAGAAGAAGTGCTCCTTTCAGCAAGGCCTAGGCTGGACACAAGCCTGCTCATGGATTCACTCAAAAGACCAGCTTCAGGCTAGGAATAAACCACCAGGTAAAATAAAATCAGGAATCACTGCACTGATCCAAACAAGCAGCAATCATCCCCAGCCTTCTGCCCATCTTTGCAGGCCCTGTCTGCGGGCTCAGGGCCTGAGGAAGGACACAAGGTACAATGGCAAGGTGGCAGCAGGTGAAAGAGCAGGAAGGCTTGCTTTATCTGAACAGGCAAGCCAGAGAGAAGGGAACTGGAGATCACTGGTCCCGTGAAATCCAGCAGAGATATCACGGGGAAAAAGAACTAAAGCATGTCAAGTGTGTAAGAGGAAGAGACACCGGCGAAAGCAGCAGCCCAGAGTGATGGCCTGCAGCAACAGAGCTCCAAGGGCACCATGAGGTGTTCCCAAGTGAACCCTCTGGCCGTGCAGGCCCAGAGACATCTGACACAGCCAGAGCAACTGGACAGCCCTGCAGACCTGGCAGGGGCCTGGAGGGAAGCACCGATACGAGCACTGACAGGGGATGGGGTGGCCAGGGGCAACCCCTGACCCGTGCTGGGCCCACAGAGCTGCCTGGCAGCGCCATAGCAGGGACGGCCCAGGGCCATGCCAGCCCCGAGCAACGTTCTGGTGTTGCTAACAACCCAAGCCATGGTTTCCATGGTGTCGTAGTTTGGAAAAAAAATGAGTTTTTTGAACTTCAGTGGTCAAACCAATGAGTGCTCAGGTTTAAAGACTGGCACTTGGTGTGGTCACTGAGGACAAGGATCCGCCTCTGAGAACACAAGGGGTTAAAAGCAGAGGGCTCCCCGGAAAGCTCTCTCTTGGTTCCGGTCCCTGAGGACGGAGGGATCTCCCCTGGCCAGCGGCTGGCTGGGCGGGGCAGGGGAAGCCATGCGGCCTGGGTGAGGTAGGCTGGAGCCTTGGGTACAGAGGGGGAGAGGAAAAAATCCTGCAGGATGGAAGGGTGGAGAGAGTACAAGAACCTTGAGAGGTATCAGACAGCCTTCTTTTCCCTTCCCCCCCCCTCCCCCCCCGGAGAGAGAGACTGAGAAAACCGTGTCTGTGATCTCCGTCACCTTGAAATTTGATATCAACAACTAGACAGCACGGCCGAAGGAGTATGGGGGGGTGGCGCGAGAAGAGTGCCCAGCAGCAAAGATACTGTGAGAGTTCTGGGGAAACAAAGCCCAAGATTTTAACCCTTTTCGTAAATGATGGAAACTTTATAAATGCTAATCCTCCTGAATTTGAAGAAGAAAGATAGAAAGAACTAAGCAAAGATGATGAAAGTTTGTGCAAGTAGAAGATTGTCAGAGAATGCTGAAAAGAATCCTAGGTGGGAGGAGATGATGGAATGGCCTTTGGCTGGACTTTTTTTTATATAGCCATGGACGGACTCATTTCTTTTCTGTAACATAGAAGCTGTATCTGGAGAGAGGCATTGGCTTGGAGCCAAGAGTGGACAGTAGTGTGAACAGAGATGAGAGGAAGAACTCTGTTCTCAAGGCCCCTCGGCCCCAGGGAGTAATATTAGGGGGGACTGGTGTCCCAAAATTTGAGAAGCTGTCGTTTCTTGGAACTAACCAAAGCATCTTTAAAAAGAAAAACCCTAGAAGCAGCTCTGGTCCATGCACAGTGGTGAGAGCACTGGACATGGAGGAAGAGGCCACAATGTGGTGCAAGAAAGACTCCTATCTCTCCTCAATGAACTGAGTACTGATTATCGGAAGGGTGGTAATAGACTAAAGATTAATTATCTAAAAGGTAGTAACGTGATGGAGAATTTTCAGTTTGTTTTGTTGGGTTGAGAACTGGTGGTGGGGGGGAGGAAAAGTGTTTTTTTTTAAAGTTTCCATGTTCTTCTGTATGTGTCTTCTTTGCCTATTATAAGTAATAAAGTTTTTTTTTCTTTTGTTTCCTAAATTAGAAACTGTTTTGCTCTGTTTTTAGTCACATCTCACAGCAGATACTAGGGACAGTATATCGTTATAGGGGCACTGGCCTTGTGCCAACGTCAAACCTTTAACACATGGTCACCAAGGAAGGAACCGAGGTGTCTCCAAGTGACGATTGTGATGTCACCTGCCCTGACTGCTCGTACCTGTGCACAAAATCTGACCCAGCCAGCCTGTGCACAGACTGCAGCTGAGCAGGACGCGAGGCGCAGAGTGCCAGGCCGAGGAGCTGACAGCGAGCTGAGAGTTGGTCACAGCCCTCAGTCATTCACTCCAGAGCCACTGAGGGACATTCCTCGGCCATGCCACGTTCAGACAGACGGGGCTTGAGGAAGGCGCACTCACAGTGCCCGAGGTGAGCTGGACAGGGACACGTCACCTTGAGGATCTGGGAGGGTTTCCTTTCTGAGAGACCTGGGTATCTCCTCCTCTCCTCCCTGGGCCCATCATGACTACTGTGTCTCTTGCCCTTCCCCAGCATGGAACGCACTGCTGCAGAAGCAGCAAGGGGGAGCGGCTTGCCATCCCAAGCTTCCCCCAGCCCTCTGCAGCGCAGGGACAGCACGGCCACAGCGGTGAATGACCGCTGTCCCATCTGTCTGGACACCTTGAAGGAACCCAGCTTCGTGATGCCGTGCCTGCATTGCTTCTGCTATGCCTGCATCCGGACGTGGACTAACATCAATACCACGTGCCCCTTGTGCAAGGGGACAATGACCTCCATCCTGCACTCAGTGCAGGCAGATGATGATTTTAAGGAGCATGTCATCGCTCCACCTGTGACACTACCAAGACACCTCCCAGAAAGAAGAGGTCACAGAGAGCAAAATGCTCCCAACCTCCATCTCCGTGGAGCATATCCACAGCGGGGGACAGGAGCTGTCCAGAATTTTGTGGGCAGCTTCCAGCTCCCAAACTGGATGAGATGTTTCCCTGACAACTCATCAGTACAACAGACCCTGCACTCATGGTTCTCTCAGATCTTGGGGATGCTGTCTGAAACGGAGACATCCAGGGCCCAGCATACACACATCCCTGAGCAGCAGCGACGGAGAGTGGGCCACCATCTGCTACGCCAGCAGGACACCCATGGTGCCAGAGGGCAGGAGGACAGCTCCTCCTCTCCTGCCCCTGGTCCAGCAAGATCCAGTGTGGATGAGATGCCTAGCACCTCATCTAGTGCCACTAGTGGGGATCCAAGTACACACCACTCTGCTTCCACTACCATCCACGCAGAACATGAGCCCCAGGGGCGATCAAGGAGGATGAGCCCAGGCCCTCCTAATTTCATCAGGAGCAGAAATCCTTCACCTCGGGGACCACGGCGACGACGAAAAAGGAGAGCCAGCATGCCCGAAGGCTCTCCAGCTCCCAGGAGGCTACGTTGCTGAGACTGGAGGGTGCCTCTGTAAATCAGTTTCAGTTCCTGCCAAGGAGCCATTACTGGAATCACAGAAAACGCTGATCCATCACAGACATTGAGCCCAACTCCTGGCCCTGTGGAGGAGACCCCAAGAACCTCACCATGTGCCTGACAGCATTGTTAAAATGCTTCTTGAACTCAGACAGGCTCAATGCTAGGACTTGTTCCAGTGATCAACCACGCTCTGGGTAAAAACCATTTTTCCTGATACCAACCTAAACCTCACTGACAGCTTCACATCATTTCCTTGAGTCCTGCTACTGGCCTCAAGAATGAAGAGATCAGTACTTGCCCCTTTGCTTCTCCTCGTAAGGATGTTGAGGATCACAATGAAGTGAGACCTCAGTCTCCTCGAGGCTGAATAATAGTTATATATAGTTATGCATAAATACAGATAGATAGATTGATAGATAGTTATAGTTACATAGCAGCATATTCACACAGTTTTCAAAATAAAGGAACTTGTCTTCCAAAAACTGGTAATTGGAGTCTTTTGTAGGCACATGTGATGTGTATGCAAGTACAAACAGCAGCATTTGCCACCTCTTTTCATCCTTCTTTTATCACTGGACAAAAGACAACACCAAGCATATTTAAACAGAGACACAAAATATCAATATACAAGAGGGTCCCCTCCCTGACAGAACCCTTTGCTCTTTATTTTTCCCAGAGCTATGTAGTGCACCAAGCAGCCTCTGCCAAAACCCCTGAGGACAAATAAGGGGGATCTAAAGCAGTAGTACTTATCTGCAAAGCAAGCTGCTAACTGAGCTTTACAGGTTGGTCTCCACTCTCAATTGCACTTTAAAGCAGCCTTTCCCCCACATCCTTTTTCTGCTATGGTAAGACAAGACAAAGACCTGCATCACTCAGCTCCTGGTCCCTGTGGGTACCACTGTGGCACTTGCTGTCTGCACATTAAAGCACTGACTAGTTTCACATATCTATTGCAGAGCTTTATCAGAAATGCCATTTAGGCAGCTATCAGATATCAAAGAATAACCAAAACTTATTACTTTTCTTCCCCTTGGTACTGTGGTTAGTCACATAGAAGAAGTGCTCCTTTCAGCAAGGCCTAGGCTGGACACAAGCCTGCTCATGGATTCACTCAAAAGACCAGCTTCAGGCTAGGAATAAACCACCAGGTAAAATAAAATCAGGAATCACTGCACTGATCCAAACAAGCAGCAATCATCCCCAGCCTTCTGCCCATCTTTGCAGGCCCTGTCTGCGGGCTCAGGGCCTGAGGAAGGACACAAGGTACAATGGCAAGGTGGCAGCAGGTGAAAGAGCAGGAAGGCTTGCTTTATCTGAACAGGCAAGCCAGAGAGAAGGGAACTGGAGATCACTGGTCCCGTGAAATCCAGCAGAGATATCACGGGGAAAAAGAACTAAAGCATGTCAAGTGTGTAAGAGGAAGAGACACCGGCGAAAGCAGCAGCCCAGAGTGATGGCCTGCAGCAACAGAGCTCCAAGGGCACCATGAGGTGTTCCCAAGTGAACCCTCTGGCCGTGCAGGCCCAGAGACATCTGACACAGCCAGAGCAACTGGACAGCCCTGCAGACCTGGCAGGGGCCTGGAGGGAAGCACCGATACGAGCACTGACAGGGGATGGGGTGGCCAGGGGCAACCCCTGACCCGTGCTGGGCCCACAGAGCTGCCTGGCAGCGCCATGGCAGGGACGGCCCAGGGCCATGCCAGCCCCGAGCAACGTTCTGGTGTTGCTAACAACCCAAGCCATGGTTTCCATGGTGTCGTAGTTTGGAAAAAAAATGAGTTTTTTGAACTTCAGTGGTCAAACCAATGAGTGCTCAGGTTTAAAGACTGGCACTTGGTGTGGTCACTGAGGACAAGGATCCGCCTCTGAGAACACAAGGGGTTAAAAGCAGAGGGCTCCCCGGAAAGCTCTCTCTTGGTTCCGGTCCCTGAGGACGGAGGGATCTCCCCTGGCCAGCGGCTGGCTGGGCGGGGCAGGGGAAGCCATGCGGCCTGGGTGAGGTAGGCTGGAGCCTTGGGTACAGAGGGGGAGAGGAAAAAATCCTGCAGGATGGAAGGGTGGAGAGAGTACAAGAACCTTGAGAGGTATCAGACAGCCTTCTTTTCCCTTCCCCCCCCCCTCCCCCCGGAGAGAGAGACTGAGAAAACCGTGTCTGTGATCTCCGTCACCTTGAAATTTGATATCAACAACTAGACAGCACGGCCGAAGGAGTATGGGGGGGTGGCGCGAGAAGAGTGCCCAGCAGCAAAGATACTGTGAGAGTTCTGGGGAAACAAAGCCCAAGATTTTAACCCTTTTCGTAAATGATGGAAACTTTATAAATGCTAATCCTCCTGAATTTGAAGAAGAAAGATAGAAAGAACTAAGCAAAGATGATGAAAGTTTGTGCAAGTAGAAGATTGTCAGAGAATGCTGAAAAGAATCCTAGGTGGGAGGAGATGATGGAATGGCCTTTGGCTGGACTTTTTTTTATATAGCCATGGACGGACTCATTTCTTTTCTGTAACATAGAAGCTGTATCTGGAGAGAGGCATTGGCTTGGAGCCAAGAGTGGACAGTAGTGTGAACAGAGATGAGAGGAAGAACTCTGTTCTCAAGGCCCCTCGGCCCCAGGGAGTAATATTAGGGGGACTGGTGTCCCAAAATTTGAGAAGCTGTCGTTTCTTGGAACTAACCAAAGCATCTTTAAAAAGAAAAACCCTAGAAGCAGCTCTGGTCCATGCACAGTGGTGAGAGCACTGGACATGGAGGAAGAGGCCACAATGTGGTGCAAGAAAGACTCCTATCTCTCCTCAATGAACTGAGTACTGATTATCGGAAGGGTGGTAATAGACTAAAGATTAATTATCTAAAAGGTAGTAACGTGATGGAGAATTTTCAGTTTGTTTTGTTGGGTTGAGAACTGGTGGTGGGGGGAGGAAAAGTGTTTTTTTTTAAAGTTTCCATGTTCTTCTGTATGTGTCTTCTTTGCCTATTATAAGTAATAAAGTTTTTTTTTCTTTTGTTTCCTAAATTAGAAACTGTTTTGCTCTGTTTTTAGTCACATCTCACAGCAGATACTAGGGACAGTATATCGTTATAGGGGCACTGGCCTTGTGCCAACGTCAAACCTTTAACACATGGTCACCAAGGAAGGAACCGAGGTGTCTCCAAGTGACGATTGTGATGTCACCTGCCCTGACTGCTCGTACCTGTGCACAAAATCTGACCCAGCCAGCCTGTGCACAGACTGCAGCTGAGCAGGACGCGAGGCGCAGAGTGCCAGGCCGAGGAGCTGACAGCGAGCTGAGAGTTGGTCACAGCCCTCAGTCATTCACTCCAGAGCCACTGAGGGACATTCCTCGGCCATGCCACGTTCAGACAGACGGGGCTTGAGGAAGGCGCACTCACAGTGCCCGAGGTGAGCTGGACAGGGACACGTCACCTTGAGGATCTGGGAGGGTTTCCTTTCTGAGAGACCTGGGTATCTCCTCCTCTCCTCCCTGGGCCCATCATGACTACTGTGTCTCTTGCCCTTCCCCAGCATGGAACGCACTGCTGCAGAAGCAGCAAGGGGGAGCGGCTTGCCATCCCAAGCTTCCCCCAGCCCTCTGCAGCGCAGGGACAGCACGGCCACAGCGGTGAATGACCGCTGTCCCATCTGTCTGGACACCTTGAAGGAACCCAGCTTCGTGATGCCGTGCCTGCATTGCTTCTGCTATGCCTGCATCCGGACGTGGACTAACATCAATACCACGTGCCCCTTGTGCAAGGGGACAATGACCTCCATCCTGCACTCAGTGCAGGCAGATGATGATTTTAAGGAGCATGTCATCGCTCCACCTGTGACACTACCAAGACACCTCCCAGAAAGAAGAGGTCACAGAGAGCAAAATGCTCCCAACCTCCATCTCCGTGGAGCATATCCACAGCGGGGGACAGGAGCTGTCCAGAATTTTGTGGGCAGCTTCCAGCTCCCAAACTGGATGAGATGTTTCCCTGACAACTCATCAGTACAACAGACCCTGCACTCATGGTTCTCTCAGATCTTGGGGATGCTGTCTGAAATGGAGACATCCAGGGCCCAGCATACACACATCCCTGAGCAGCAGCGACGGAGAGTGGGCCACCATCTGCTACGCCAGCAGGACACCCATGGTGCCAGAGGGCAGGAGGACAGCTCCTCCTCTCCTGCCCCTGGTCCAGCAAGATCCAGTGTGGATGAGATGCCTAGCACCTCATCTAGTGCCACTAGTGGGGATCCAAGTACACACCACTCTGCTTCCACTACCATCCACGCAGAACATGAGCCCCAGGGGCGATCAAGGAGGATGAGCCCAGGCCCTCCTAATTTCATCAGGAGCAGAAATCCTTCACCTCGGGACCACGGCGACGACGAAAAAGGAGAGCCAGCATGCCCGAAGGCTCTCCAGCTCCCAGGAGGCTACGTTGCTGAGACTGGAGGGTGCCTCTGTAAATCAGTTTCAGTTCCTGCCAAGGAGCCATTACTGGAATCACAGAAAACGCTGATCCATCACAGACATTGAGCCCAACTCCTGGCCCTGTGGAGGAGACCCCAAGAACCTCACCATGTGCCTGACAGCATTGTTAAAATGCTTCTTGAACTCAGACAGGCTCAATGCTAGGACTTGTTCCAGTGATCAACCACGCTCTGGGTAAAAACCATTTTTCCTGATACCAACCTAAACCTCACTGACAGCTTCACATCATTTCCTTGAGTCCTGCTACTGGCCTCAAGAATGAAGAGATCAGTACTTGCCCCTTTGCTTCTCCTCGTAAGGATGTTGAGGATCACAATGAAGTGAGACCTCAGTCTCCTCGAGGCTGAATAATAGTTATATATAGTTATGCATAAATACAGATAGATAGATTGATAGATAGTTATAGTTACATAGCAGCATATTCACACAGTTTTCAAAATAAAGGAACTTGTCTTCCAAAAACTGGTAATTGGAGTCTTTTGTAGGCACATGTGATGTGTATGCAAGTACAAACAGCAGCATTTGCCACCTCTTTTCATCCTTCTTTTATCACTGGACAAAAGACAACACCAAGCATATTTAAACAGAGACACAAAATATCAATATACAAGAGGGTCTCCCCTCCCTGACAGAACCCTTTGCTCTTTATTTTTCCCAGAGCTATGTAGTGCACCAAGCAGCCTCTGCCAAAACCCCTGAGGACAAATAAGGGGATCTAAAGCAGTAGTACTTATCTGCAAAGCAAGCTGCTAACTGAGCTTTACAGGTTGGTCTCCACTCTCAATTGCACTTTAAAGCAGCCTTTCCCCCACATCCTTTTTCTGCTATGGTAAGACAAGACAAAGACCTGCATCACTCAGCTCCTGGTCCCTGTGGGTACCACTGTGGCACTTGCTGTCTGCACATTAAAGCACTGACTAGTTTCACATATCTATTGCAGAGCTTTATCAGAAATGCCATTTAGGCAGCTATCAGATATCAAAGAATAACCAAAACTTATTACTTTTCTTCCCCTTGGTACTGTGGTTAGTCACATAGAAGAAGTGCTCCTTTCAGCAAGGCCTAGGCTGGACACAAGCCTGCTCATGGATTCACTCAAAAGACCAGCTTCAGGCTAGGAATAAACCACCAGGTAAAATAAAATCAGGAATCACTGCACTGATCCAAACAAGCAGCAATCATCCCCAGCCTTCTGCCCATCTTTGCAGGCCCTGTCTGCGGGCTCAGGGCCTGAGGAAGGACACAAGGTACAATGGCAAGGTGGCAGCAGGTGAAAGAGCAGGAAGGCTTGCTTTATCTGAACAGGCAAGCCAGAGAGAAGGGAACTGGAGATCACTGGTCCCGTGAAATCCAGCAGAGATATCACGGGGAAAAAGAACTAAAGCATGTCAAGTGTGTAAGAGGAAGAGACACCGGCGAAAGCAGCAGCCCAGAGTGATGGCCTGCAGCAACAGAGCTCCAAGGGCACCATGAGGTGTTCCCAAGTGAACCCTCTGGCCGTGCAGGCCCAGAGACATCTGACACAGCCAGAGCAACTGGACAGCCCTGCAGACCTGGCAGGGGCCTGGAGGGAAGCACCGATACGAGCACTGACAGGGGATGGGGTGGCCAGGGGCAACCCCTGACCCGTGCTGGGCCCACAGAGCTGCCTGGCAGCGCCATAGCAGGGACGGCCCAGGGCCATGCCAGCCCCGAGCAACGTTCTGGTGTTGCTAACAACCCAAGCCATGGTTTCCATGGTGTCGTAGTTTGGAAAAAAAATGAGTTTTTTGAACTTCAGTGGTCAAACCAATGAGTGCTCAGGTTTAAAGACTGGCACTTGGTGTGGTCACTGAGGACAAGGATCCGCCTCTGAGAACACAAGGGGTTAAAAGCAGAGGGCTCCCCGGAAAGCTCTCTCTTGGTTCCGGTCCCTGAGGACGGAGGGATCTCCCCTGGCCAGCGGCTGGCTGGGCGGGGCAGGGGAAGCCATGCGGCCTGGGTGAGGTAGGCTGGAGCCTTGGGTACAGAGGGGGAGAGGAAAAAATCCTGCAGGATGGAAGGGTGGAGAGAGTACAAGAACCTTGAGAGGTATCAGACAGCCTTCTTTTCCCTTCCCCCCCCCTCCCCCCCCGGAGAGAGAGACTGAGAAAACCGTGTCTGTGATCTCCGTCACCTTGAAATTTGATATCAACAACTAGACAGCACGGCCGAAGGAGTATGGGGGGGTGGCGCGAGAAGAGTGCCCAGCAGCAAAGATACTGTGAGAGTTCTGGGGAAACAAAGCCCAAGATTTTAACCCTTTTCGTAAATGATGGAAACTTTATAAATGCTAATCCTCCTGAATTTGAAGAAGAAAGATAGAAAGAACTAAGCAAAGATGATGAAAGTTTGTGCAAGTAGAAGATTGTCAGAGAATGCTGAAAAGAATCCTAGGTGGGAGGAGATGATGGAATGGCCTTTGGCTGGACTTTTTTTTATAAGCCATGGACGGACTCATTTCTTTTCTGTAACATAGAAGCTGTATCTGGAGAGAGGCATTGGCTTGGAGCCAAGAGTGGACAGTAGTGTGAACAGAGATGAGAGGAAGAACTCTGTTCTCAAGGCCCCTCGGCCCCAGGGAGTAATATTAGGGGGGACTGGTGTCCCAAAATTTGAGAAGCTGTCGTTTCTTGGAACTAACCAAAGCATCTTTAAAAAGAAAAACCCTAGAAGCAGCTCTGGTCCATGCACAGTGGTGAGAGCACTGGACATGGAGGAAGAGGCCACAATGTGGTGCAAGAAAGACTCCTATCTCTCCTCAATGAACTGAGTACTGATTATCGGAAGGGTGGTAATAGACTAAAGATTAATTATCTAAAAGGTAGTAACGTGATGGAGAATTTTCAGTTTGTTTTGTTGGGTTGAGAACTGGTGGTGGGGGGAGGAAAAGTGTTTTTTTTTAAAGTTTCCATGTTCTTCTGTATGTGTCTTCTTTGCCTATTATAAGTAATAAAGTTTTTTTTTCTTTTGTTTCCTAAATTAGAAACTGTTTTGCTCTGTTTTTAGTCACATCTCACAGCAGATACTAGGGACAGTATATCGTTATAGGGGCACTGGCCTTGTGCCAACGTCAAACCTTTAACACATGGTCACCAAGGAAGGAACCGAGGTGTCTCCAAGTGACGATTGTGATGTCACCTGCCCTGACTGCTCGTACCTGTGCACAAAATCTGACCCAGCCAGCCTGTGCACAGACTGCAGCTGAGCAGGACGCGAGGCGCAGAGTGCCAGGCCGAGGAGCTGACAGCGAGCTGAGAGTTGGTCACAGCCCTCAGTCATTCACTCCAGAGCCACTGAGGGACATTCCTCGGCCATGCCACGTTCAGACAGACGGGGCTTGAGGAAGGCGCACTCACAGTGCCCGAGGTGAGCTGGACAGGGACACGTCACCTTGAGGATCTGGGAGGGTTTCCTTTCTGAGAGACCTGGGTATCTCCTCCTCTCCTCCCTGGGCCCATCATGACTACTGTGTCTCTTGCCCTTCCCCAGCATGGAACGCACTGCTGCAGAAGCAGCAAGGGGGAGCGGCTTGCCATCCCAAGCTTCCCCCAGCCCTCTGCAGCGCAGGGACAGCACGGCCACAGCGGTGAATGACCGCTGTCCCATCTGTCTGGACACCTTGAAGGAACCCAGCTTCGTGATGCCGTGCCTGCATTGCTTCTGCTATGCCTGCATCCGGACGTGGACTAACATCAATACCACGTGCCCCTTGTGCAAGGGGACAATGACCTCCATCCTGCACTCAGTGCAGGCAGATGATGATTTTAAGGAGCATGTCATCGCTCCACCTGTGACACTACCAAGACACCTCCCAGAAAGAAGAGGTCACAGAGAGCAAAATGCTCCCAACCTCCATCTCCGTGGAGCATATCCACAGCGGGGGACAGGAGCTGTCCAGAATTTTGTGGGCAGCTTCCAGCTCCCAAACTGGATGAGATGTTTCCCTGACAACTCATCAGTACAACAGACCCTGCACTCATGGTTCTCTCAGATCTTGGGGATGCTGTCTGAAACGGAGACATCCAGGGCCCAGCATACACACATCCCTGAGCAGCAGCGACGGAGAGTGGGCCACCATCTGCTACGCCAGCAGGACACCCATGGTGCCAGAGGGCAGGAGGACAGCTCCTCCTCTCCTGCCCCTGGTCCAGCAAGATCCAGTGTGGATGAGATGCCTAGCACCTCATCTAGTGCCACTAGTGGGGATCCAAGTACACACCACTCTGCTTCCACTACCATCCACGCAGAACATGAGCCCCAGGGGCGATCAAGGAGGATGAGCCCAGGCCCTCCTAATTTCATCAGGAGCAGAAATCCTTCACCTCGGGGACCACGGCGACGACGAAAAAGGAGAGCCAGCATGCCCGAAGGCTCTCCAGCTCCCAGGAGGCTACGTTGCTGAGACTGGAGGGTGCCTCTGTAAATCAGTTTCAGTTCCTGCCAAGGAGCCATTACTGGAATCACAGAAAACGCTGATCCATCACAGACATTGAGCCCAACTCCTGGCCCTGTGGAGGAGACCCCAAGAACCTCACCATGTGCCTGACAGCATTGTTAAAATGCTTCTTGAACTCAGACAGGCTCAATGCTAGGACTTGTTCCAGTGATCAACCACGCTCTGGGTAAAAACCATTTTTCCTGATACCAACCTAAACCTCACTGACAGCTTCACATCATTTCCTTGAGTCCTGCTACTGGCCTCAAGAATGAAGAGATCAGTACTTGCCCCTTTGCTTCTCCTCGTAAGGATGTTGAGGATCACAATGAAGTGAGACCTCAGTCTCCTCGAGGCTGAATAATAGTTATATATAGTTATGCATAAATACAGATAGATAGATTGATAGATAGTTATAGTTACATAGCAGCATATTCACACAGTTTTCAAAATAAAGGAACTTGTCTTCCAAAAACTGGTAATTGGAGTCTTTTGTAGGCACATGTGATGTGTATGCAAGTACAAACAGCAGCATTTGCCACCTCTTTTCATCCTTCTTTTATCACTGGACAAAAGACAACACCAAGCATATTTAAACAGAGACACAAAATATCAATATACAAGAGGGTCTCCCCTCCCTGACAGAACCCTTTGCTCTTTATTTTTCCCAGAGCTATGTAGTGCACCAAGCAGCCTCTGCCAAAACCCCTGAGGACAAATAAGGGGGATCTAAAGCAGTAGTACTTATCTGCAAAGCAAGCTGCTAACTGAGCTTTACAGGTTGGTCTCCACTCTCAATTGCACTTTAAAGCAGCCTTTCCCCCACATCCTTTTTCTGCTATGGTAAGACAAGACAAAGACCTGCATCACTCAGCTCCTGGTCCCTGTGGGTACCACTGTGGCACTTGCTGTCTGCACATTAAAGCACTGACTAGTTTCACATATCTATTGCAGAGCTTTATCAGAAATGCCATTTAGGCAGCTATCAGATATCAAAGAATAACCAAAACTTATTACTTTTCTTCCCCTTGGTACTGTGGTTAGTCACATAGAAGAAGTGCTCCTTTCAGCAAGGCCTAGGCTGGACACAAGCCTGCTCATGGATTCACTCAAAAGACCAGCTTCAGGCTAGGAATAAACCACCAGGTAAAATAAAATCAGGAATCACTGCACTGATCCAAACAAGCAGCAATCATCCCCAGCCTTCTGCCCATCTTTGCAGGCCCTGTCTGCGGGCTCAGGGCCTGAGGAAGGACACAAGGTACAATGGCAAGGTGGCAGCAGGTGAAAGAGCAGGAAGGCTTGCTTTATCTGAACAGGCAAGCCAGAGAGAAGGGAACTGGAGATCACTGGTCCCGTGAAATCCAGCAGAGATATCACGGGGAAAAAGAACTAAAGCATGTCAAGTGTGTAAGAGGAAGAGACACCGGCGAAAGCAGCAGCCCAGAGTGATGGCCTGCAGCAACAGAGCTCCAAGGGCACCATGAGGTGTTCCCAAGTGAACCCTCTGGCCGTGCAGGCCCAGAGACATCTGACACAGCCAGAGCAACTGGACAGCCCTGCAGACCTGGCAGGGGCCTGGAGGGAAGCACCGATACGAGCACTGACAGGGGATGGGGTGGCCAGGGGCAACCCCTGACCCGTGCTGGGCCCACAGAGCTGCCTGGCAGCGCCATGGCAGGGACGGCCCAGGGCCATGCCAGCCCCGAGCAACGTTCTGGTGTTGCTAACAACCCAAGCCATGGTTTCCATGGTCACCAAGGAAGGAACCGAGGTGTCTCCAAGTGACAATTGTGATGTCACCTGCCCTGACTGCTCATACCTGTGCACAAAATCTGACCCAGCCAGCCTGTGCACAGACTGCAGCTGAGCAGGATGCGAGGCGCAGAGTGCCAGGCCGAGGAGCTGACAGCGAGCTGAGAGTTGGTCACAGTCCTCAGTCATTCACTCCAGAGCCACTGAGGGACATTCCTCGGCCATACCATGTCGTCGTGCGTATCTCTGGTCAGCCTGGCTTTCAGCTTGACCGCCCACTAGCTCTCATACGCCTTGACAGTATCGAGTGTGGGTACTTGGCTCTGCAGCACTTTAGCCTATGCTGTCACGGCTGTGGTTTCAAAGAGGGGTCTCTCAGAGACATCCGGGAACATAGGTTTTATTCGGGGGTTACAGGGGAGGCCCCTGACCCCAGGCCCTGTGCCCGAGGCAAGAGAGACCCCGAACCTGGGTTACATGAGTCCTTTCCACAATCGCCTGACCTGTCGGGGAGTGGGGGATGCCAGTTTTGTGTTCCACTCCCCATTGCTGAAGAAAGCTGCTGAATTCCTTGGATTTGTATGCGGGTCCGTTGTCTGTTTTCAGGGACCTCGGGATGCCAAGGACAGAGAAAGCTTGAATGAGGTGCTTGATAGCATCCCCAGATTTCTCTCCTCTGTGAGCAGAGGCAAAAACAGCTCCTGAGAACGTGTCCACTGAGACGTGCACGTACTTCTGCCTTCCAAAGGGGGCAAAGTGCATGACATCTGTCTGCCACACCTCACAGCTGGACAAACCTTGGGGATTCACGCCTGTGGGCATGGATGGGAGGGCACATTTGTGACATTGTGGACAGCCAGTCACAATCGCTTTGGCCTGGTCATGGGTTAAGTTAAACTGCCAGACCAGACCTGGTGTGTTTTGATGATGAAGCTGGTGGCTGATTCTGGCTTGCTCAAAACGATTTGGCAGTGGGGTCACTTCAACAGGGGTAGCAAGAGCATCGGCTCTCCTGTTTCCCTCTGCTATGAACCCCGGTAGCTCTGTGTGTGAACGTGTGTGCATCACATAAAAAGGTTGCTTCCTGTGAGAAATCAGTTTGACAAGCTTAGAAAGCAACTGAAAAAGAGTGATGTTGGAAACCGCCTGCAGTACAGAATGTTCTGCTTTAGAAACTATCCCTGCAACATAACTCAAATGTGTTACTAAATTGAAAGGTCCAGGGAACATCTCAAACGCTCTAACGACTGCTGCCAACTCAGCGACTTGAGGTGATGCTTCCACCTTAACAACATCTGATTTCCACCGCCGAGTAAGAGGGTCCCGCCAAGTCATGACTGATTTGAGGGACTTTCCAGACGCGTCAGTGAAGACGGTTAGCGCATCAAGAGGCTCTTTGCTCTGGACACTTTTTAGCTCTAATTGGAATTGGGCATCCGAATTGAAAATTTTGTGGGCAGGCCGATGAATAGAAATTTGGCCAGGGTAGTTATCTAGAGCAAACTGCAGTGCTTCATTCTCTCGAAGCAGGTGCTCCAGCATTACTTTTGTAATTTGGCCTGATTTTGATTGGCATGTGAATGCACTCAAAGTCACAACCAGCCAGTTCCCGAAGGCGAACTCTGGCTTTCCGAATCAGATCAGCCATCAATTCTTGTGGCTTTGTCATCCTTTTGGACCTGTGGTGGCTCAGAAAAACCCACTCTATAATAGAGAGAGGATCTTCTTTGTCTTGGGCATTCTTTGATTTTTTAAGGGTTTTGCTATTCCATTGGAAAATCATTCCGTGGAGGTGTGGCAGCTTTCCTAATATGATAAAACGAAAAGGCAGGTCAAGTTTGCATCTGTTGGCCTGTCTGGTGGACAATGCGTGTTGAATGTTCTCGAGCACAATTTTGGCCTCTGGGGTGAGGGTCCTGGGGGAACTCAACTCTTCTCCCCCTTTTAACAAATCGAAAAGGGGGGCTAAGTCTTCTGTAGAAAGACCCAGCCAAGGTCTCACCCAGTTCAAAGCTCCATATAGCTGATGGACATCTGCAAGAGTCTGAATTTGGGTTTTGATTTCTAATTTTTTGAGGAACAATGGTCCTCTTTTCAATTTCAAGCCCTAGGTATTTCCAGGGTGGCATCTTTTGAATTTTGGATTCTTGCATCTCAAACCCTGCAGTGACCAGTGAAGACACTGTGAGATCCAGAGCATGTGTCAACAGGTCATTTGTTGGTGCAGAGATCAAGATGTCATCAATGTAATGATGAATTATTACTTGGGGCACTGCTGCACGCACCGGTGCGAGCAGGGAAGAAACATATCTTTGACAGATTACAGGCGAATTTTTCAAACCTTGAGGGAGCACTTTCCACTGAAACCTCTTTCGCGGGGCCTCCCGGTTCAAGGTGGGCACCGAGAAAGCAAAGCGTGGGGCATCATCAGGGTGTAGAGGAATGTGAAAAAAACAGTCTTTTATATCAATGACTATCAAATTCCAATTTTCGGGGAGCATGCTTGGGGCAGGCATCCCTGGTTGCAGGGACCCCATATCTTCAATAATTTAATTGATTTTCCGGAGGTCATGTATGAGCCTCCATCTGGTTTTATCTGCTTTCTGGATGACAAACACTGGAGAGTTCCACGGTGACGTGGTCTCTTCAATCTGGCCATTTTTCAACTGTTCTTCTACAAGTTTGTTGAGCGCCTTTAACTTTTGCTTAGAGAGCGGCCACTGTTCTACCCAGACTGGTTCATCTGACAGCCAATTCAGTTTCTGGATAGGGCACTCTTCAGTGACTGCTGCCTGAAAAACCTTTGGAGCGTCAGGAATGTTAATTGTGACACCCCATTGTGACATTAAATCTCTTCCCCACAGAGGTTCCTCAAAATCCAAAACGAAAGGGCGTAGAGTGGCTATTTGTCCATTTGGCCCTTCAATTGTGACTGATTTTTTTGACTGTTTTGCTAATTGCAAGCCTCCAATACCATTTACGTGTTTGGCAATGTTTTGCAATTCCCAATGTGATGGCCACAATCTTTCTGGGATTCTTTTTAAGGATGTTTTGCCTAGTTTCAAAACAGTAACAGTCTTTTAGTTTCGGGACACCAGTCCCCCTAATTTCACCCTCTGGGGTGGAGGGACCTCATGAAACAGAGATCTTCATCTCTACTGAAGACAGAAGGCACTACTATACTTTCGTCAGCCGTCTCTGTTTACACCATTGCTTTACTGTACTTTTTTGGTTTCAGGACATTGCCTCCCCCTAAATACAGTCTCTATGTCACAAAAAAAAAAAAAAAAAAAGTCCGTCCATAGCTTTATAAGAAAAGTCTAGCCAAAGGCCACTTTATTATCTCTTCCTACTTAGGATTCTTACTCAGTATTCTTTGACAATCTTCTACTTGCATGAACTTTAATCATCTCTGCTTAGTTCTCTCTATCTTTCTTCTTTAGATTCAGGAAGATTACTATTTATAAAGTTTCTATCATTTACAAAAGAAGGTTAAAACTTTGGACTGTGCCTGTCTAGCTGTCGATATCAAATTTCAAGGTGGTACAGACAGAGTCTCTCTCTCTCTCTCTCCGGAGGGGAGGGAAAGAGGTTGCTTGATATTTCTCAAGGTTTTTGTATTCTTTTTACTCTTCTTTTTGACAGGATCTTTCTCTCCCTCTCTCTGCCCAAGGCTCCGGCCTACCTCGCCCTGGCCGCATGGCTTCCCATCCCCCGCCCAGCCAGTTGCTGGGCAGGGGAGATCCCTCCGTCCTCAGGGACCGGAACTAAGAGAGTGTTTACCGGGGAGCCCTCTACTTTTAACCTCTTGTGTTCTCAGAGGCGGATCCTTGTCCTCAGTGGCCACACCAGGTGCCAGTCTTTAAACCTGAGCACTCATTGTGTGTGATTACTGAATTTCAAAAAACTCATTTCTTTTTCAAACCACCATAGTGGGTAACAGCCAGTTTGCGTGTGCCGCGGGGGGCTGGGGGGGAAGGCTCGGGGGGGCATTTTCGAGAGGCGGTGCTGTCGGGAAAATCACCTCCCCAGGCGAGGAGTACAGCGGGGCTGGCGCGGCGTCCGCACCGCGCGGGGAGCCCGATCCCCACGCTGCCGCTGGCGGCGGCTGCGGGGGCGGGGGGGCTGGAGCCGGGACCGCGCCGGCTCCGCCCCGCCCCTGCGCCGAAAAAGCGGCGCCGCGCAGCGTTTGTGAGCGAGGGAGAGGAGTCGCGTCTGCGCAGCGCAGGGGCTGTGCTTCGTGGCCCTGTGGAGGAGACCACAAGAACCTCATCATGTGCCTGACAGCATTGTTAAAATGCTTCTTGAACTCAGACAGGCTCAATGCTAGGGCTTGTTCCAGTGATCAACCACACTCAGTGATCAAACCATTTTTCCTGATACCAACCTAAACCTCACTGACAGCTTCACATCATTTCCTTGAGTCCTGCTACTGGCCTCAAGAATGAAGAGATCAGTACTTGCCCCTTTGCTTCTCCTCGTAAGGATGTTGAGGATCACAATGAAGTGAGACCTCAGTCTCCTCGAGGCTGAATAATAGTTATATATAGTTATGCATAAATACAGATAGATAGATTGATAGATAGTTATAGTTACATAGCAGCATATTCACACAGTTTTCAAAATAAAGGAACTTGTCTTCCAAAAACTGGTAATTGGAGTCTTTTGTAGGCACATGTGATGTGTATGCAAGTACAAACAGCAGCATTTGCCACCTCTTTTCATCCTTTTTTATCACTGGACAAAAGACAACACCAAGCATATTTAAACAGAGACACAAAATATCAATATACAAGAGGGTCTCCCCTCCCTGACAGAACCCTTTGCTCTTTATTTTTCCCAGAGCTATGTAGTGCACCAAGCAGCCTCTGCCAAAACCCCTGAGGACAAATAAGGGGGATCTAAAGCAGTAGTACTTACCTGCAAAGCAAGCTGCTAACTGAGCTTTACAGGTTGGTCTCCACTCTCAATTGCACTTTAAAGCAGCCTTTCCCCCACATCCTTTTTCTGCTATGGTAAGACAAGACAAAGACCTGCATCACTCAGCTCCTGGTCCCTGTGGGTACCACTGTGGCACTTGCTGTCTGCACATTAAAGCACTGACTAGTTTCACATATCTATTGCAGAGCTTTATCAGAAATGCCATTTAGGCAGCTATCAGATATCAAAGAATAACCAAAACTTATTACTTTTCTTCCCCTTGGTACTGTGGTTAGTCACATAGAAGAAGTGCTCCTTTCAGCAAGGCCTAGGCTGGACACAAGCCTGCTCATGGATTCACTCAAAAGACCAGCTTCAGGCTAGGAATAAACCACCAGGTAAAATAAAATCAGGAATCACTGCACTGATCCAAACAAGCAGCAATCATCCCCAGCCTTCTGCCCATCTTTGCAGGCCCTGTCTGCGGGCTCAGGGCCTGAGGAAGGACACAAGGTACAATGGCAAGGTGGCAGCAGGTGAAAGAGCAGGAAGGCTTGCTTTATCTGAACAGGCAAGCCAGAGAGAAGGGAACTGGAGATCACTGGTCCCGTGAAATCCAGCAGAGATATCACGGGGAAAAAGAACTAAAGCATGTCAAGTGTGTAAGAGGAAGAGACACCGGCGAAAGCAGCAGCCCAGAGTGATGGCCTGCAGCAACAGAGCTCCAAGGGCACCATGAGGTGTTCCCAAGTGAACCCTCTGGCCGTGCAGGCCCAGAGACATCTGACACAGCCAGAGCAACTGGACAGCCCTGCAGACCTGGCAGGGGCCTGGAGGGAAGCACCGATACGAGCACTGACAGGGGATGGGGTGGGCAGGGGCAACCCCTGACCCGTGCTGGGCCCACAGAGCTGCCTGGCAGCGCCATGGCAGGGACGGCCCAGGGCCATGCCAGCCCCGAGCAACGTTCTGGTGTTGCTAACAACCCAAGCCATGGTTTCCCATGGTGTCGTAGTTTGGAAAAAAAATGAGTTTTTGAACTTCAGTGGTCAAACCAATGAGTGCTCAGGTTTAAAGACTGCACTTGGTGTGGTCACTGAGGACAAGGATCCGCCTCTGAGAACACAAGGGGTTAAAGCAGAGGGCTCCCCGAGAAGCTTCTTGGTTCCGGTCCCTGAGGACGGAGGGATCTCCCCTGGCCAGCGGCTGGCTGGGCGGGGCAGGGGAAGCCATGCGGCCCTGGGTGAGGTAGGCTGGAACCTTGGGCACAGAGGGGGAGAGGAAAAAATCCTGCAGGATGAAGGGTGGAGAAAGTACAAGAACCTTGAGAGGTATCAGACAGCCTTCTTTTCCCTTCCCCCCCCCCTCCCCCCGGAGAGAGAGACTGAGAAAACCGTGTCTGTGATCTCCGTCACCTTGAAATTTGATATCAACATATGACAGCACGGCCGAAGGAATATGGGGGGGTGGCGCGAGAGAGTGCCCAGCAGCAAAGATACTGTGAGAGTTCTGGGGAAACAAAGCCCAAGATTTTAACCCTTTTCATAAATGATGGAACCTTATAAATACTAATCCTCCTGAATTTGAAGAAGAAAGATAGAAAGAACTAAGCAAAGATGATGAAAGTTTGTGCAAGTAGAAGATTGTCAGAGAATGCTGAAAAGAATCCCAGGTGGGGGGAGATGATGGAATGGCCTTTGGCTGGACTTTTTTTTATATAGCCATGGACGGACTCATTTCTTTTCTGTAACATAGAAGCTGTATCTGGAGAGAGGCATTGGCTTGGAGCCAAGATGTGGACAGTAGTGTGAACAGGATGAGAGGAAGAACTCTGTTCTCAAGGCCCCTCGGCCCCAGGGAGTAATATTAGGGGGACTGGTGTCCCAAAATTGAGAAGCTGTCATTTCTTGGAACTAACCAAAGCATCTTTAAAAAGAAAAACCCTAGAAGCAGCTCTGGTCCATGCACAGTGGTGAGAGCACTGGACATGGAGGAGAGGCCACGATGTGGTGCAAGAAAGACTCCTATTCTTCCTCAATGAACTGAGTACTGATTATCGGAAGGGTGGTAATTAGACTAAAGATTAATTATCTAAAAGGTAGTAACGTGATGGAGAATTTTCAGTTTGTTTTGTTGGGTTGAGAACTGGTGGGGGGGGGGAAGAGTGGTTTTTTTTAAAGTTTCCATGTTCTTTGTATGTGTCTTCTTTGCCTATTATAAGTAATAAAGTTTTTTTTTCTTTTGTTTCCTAATTAGAAACTGTTTTGCTTGTTTTTAGTCACATCTCACAGCAGAGTACTAGGGACAGTATATCGTTATAGGGGCACTGGCCTTGTGCCAACGTCAAACCTTTAACACATGGTCACCAAGGAAGGAACCGAGGTGTCTCCAAGTGACGATTGTGATGTCACCTGCCCTGACTGCTCGTACCTGTGCACAAAATCTGACCCAGCCAGCCTGTGCACAGACTGCAGCTGAGCAGGACGCGAGGCGCAGAGTGCCAGGCCGAGGAGCTGACAGCGAGCTGAGAGTTGGTCACAGCCCTCAGTCATTCACTCCAGAGCCACTGAGGGACATTCCTCGGCCATGCCACATTCAGACAGACGGGGCTTGAGGAAGGCGCACTCACAGTGCCGAGGTGAGCTGCACAGGGACACGTCACCTTGAGGATCTGGGAGGGTTTCCTTTCTGAGAGACCTGGGTATCTCCTCCTCTCCTCCCTGGGCCCATCATGACTACTGTGTCTCTTGCCCTTCCCCAGCATGGAACGCACTGCTGCAGAAGCAGCAAGGGGGAGCGGCTTGCCATCCCAAGCTTCCCCCAGCCCTCTGCAGCGCAGGGACAGCACGGTCACAGCGGTGAATGGCCGCTGTCCCATCTGTCTGGACAGCTTGAAGGAACCCAGCTTCGTGATGCCGTGCCTGCATTGCTTCTGCTATGCCTGCATCCGGACGTGGACTAACATCAATACCACGTGCCCTTGTGCAAGGGGACAATGACCTCCATCCTGCACTCAGTGCAGGCAGATGATGATTTTAAGGAGCATGTCATCGCTCCACCTGTGACACTACCAAGACACCTCCCAGAAAGAAGAGGTCACAGAGAGCAAAATGCTCCCAACCTCCATCTCCATGGAGCATATCCACAGCGGGGGACAGGAGCTGTCCAGAATTTTGTGGGCAGCTTCCATCTCCCAAACTGGATGAGATGTTTCCCTGACAACTCATCAGTACAACAGACCCTGCACTCATGGTTCTCTCAGATCTTGGGGATGCTGTCTGAAACAGAGACATCCAGGGCCCAGCATACACACATCCCTGAGCAGCAGCGACGGAGAGTGGGCCACCATCTGCTACGCCAGCAGGACACCCATGGTGCCAGAGGGCAGGAGGACAGCTCCTCCTCTCCTGCCCCTGGTCCAGCAAGATCCAGTGTGGATGAGATGCCTAGCACCTCATCTAGTGCCACTAGTGGGGATCCAAGTACACACCACTCTGCTTCCACTACCATCCACGCAGAACATGAGCCCCAGGGGCAAATCAAGGAGGATGAGCCCAGGCCCTCCTAATTTCATCAGGAGCAGAAATCCTTCACCTCAGGGACCACGGCGACGACGAAAAAGGAGAGCCAGCATGCCCGAAGGCTCTCCAGCTCCCAGGAGGCTACGTTGCTGAGACTGGAGGGTGCCTCTGTAAATCAGTTTCAGTTCCTGCCAAGGAGCCATTACTGGAATCACAGAAAACGCTGATCCATCACAGACATTGAGCCCAACTCCTGGCCCTGTGGAGGAGACCCCAAGAACCTCACCATGTGCCTGACAGCATTGTTAAAATTGTTCATGGCAGTGATGTTACCTGCCTGCCAGTTAGGAGTGTGCAGCCCCCTCCTTCTCCTGGCACCCAGTACTATGAGCTGTTCCCTCTGGTTACACAGTTAGCACTGCCCTTTCTACAGGAGGGACAAAAGCCGAGCCAGGGCATGCCCCCTGCTTCTCTCCCTGCCTTTTCCAGCACAGGTCTCCTGTGAGGATCACTACACAGGCTTTTCCCTCATCCCTTGCCCGGGGGTACCCAGGGATGCTCACACTGCCCACAGAGATGTTTGCTGCATCGAAAATCACTCACACTGGCAAGCAGTTCTGAGAACACATTTCCACCCTGCAGGCCTGGATAAAGGGAAAGGTCCCCTCAGAGCTTAGCAGGGGCAACCCTTGGGAATAAAAACCTGCTGAACAAAACATGCTGTGTCTTAATTACATGGAATCTATTCCCAGCATCACCGACATGAGGATGGGAAAATAACGCTGTGAAGCCTGTCAGGCAGTGAGTTTACCACAATGGACCCTGTGCAGGGTCCCTCAGCCCCTGCTGTCACCCACAGTCTCTCCCTTGGAGCAGCACACCCCCCAGTGACCCCCACATCTGGCTGGGTGGCAAGAGAAGAGCTGTGATTAGCAGGCAAGGGCAAGGCATCAATCTCAGAACTGCTGGGCAGAAAATTCACCCATCCAGCTCCTTCCCACTCCTGCAACTCTGCCTCCTTCAGCAGCTGCTGCCTTCCTGCCTGCATGTGCCTGCCCTCCCCAGGCACTGTATCCCCTTCCCCTCTGGCAGGTCCCTCATAAACCAGCAGGAACAAAGCTGTGCTGTTTGCAGCAGTGCCTCCACAGGCACAGGGGAAGAGGTTTTCCACAGGTGTCTGGGTTTCCGAAGGGAAATGCAACCTCTCCAGTGAAGATTCCTAGAAGAATGGTAACTTTGGTGGAACTACTTTTACGAAGAGGGGATAAAGTACATACATTCTAGACAAAAAGATGATGTCACAGAAATTGTTCCAGTCATCACCAACAGTAAATGTTTTGTTCCTGCAAAAAAGCTCTAGGTAGTTCTGTCACATACATGAAAAGAAGGATGCTGCAAGTTCTATGAACATAATCCCCATATTTCTTAGTCTACTACTGTGAAGATATTAAGCCCAAGCACAAGACACTTAATAGTAATAAAATCCAGTAATAAAAACCCTTTGCAGTGAGTCTGTTCTCTACTAGCACTGGACATCACTGCAGCAAAGCTTGAAGGAAGATCTACACTGTAAAACTTCATTATAAGGTTTTAATAATATGAAAACTAAATTCCATGGCAAATGTTAGGGCTGACTGCTGTTCTGAGATGTTGTTATGCAAAATCTGCTGCCAGTTCAAATTAACATATCTCATAACTAGCCCTGGAATAGGAAGTGATCAACTGAGTGATGAACGAGCCCCAGTTTCTGTCCTTGCTCATGACCTGCCTCAAGGCTAATCCTCCCTCCTTCACCACAGCTCCAAAGCTTGTGGAAAAGGTGTCAAATCATGGTTCATAAGGTTTCAGCAGGAAACAAAAGTAATTTTTATATAGCTTAAATGTCACTGGTGCCTGCTAGAAGCTCACATTTGAAGTGCATTTGGTGCCTGCACTCTTCTGTGGAAGGGAGACAGAAGAGCACAGCCTTGGGGTTATCTTTGACTGGACAGAGGTAACCTCACATGTACCTGTCATCCCTGTGCAGGGCTCAGTGCTGACAGCAGAGATTCATTTGTGTCTGCAGTAAACGGGAGGATCTGTGAGGTACTGGGTGCTGGCAGACCCCTGCACATTTGGTGTCGGGGCTCTCCAGCATAGAAAATCATGTTTACCAACCTGAGGTTAGAAAAATACTTTGAAATGTGAAACACAGGTACTTTGCATTTTTCTTCTAACTGGAAAAACTTCTTGGACCCTAAAGTTGCATCTTAAAAAGACTGATGGCAAACCCTGAAGTCATTCATTTGTTCTGCACATACAGCTCTTGAGGCATTGCAAGGTTCTTACCGATTTACTTTCAGCTCTTTGTTCAGGCCCCTTATCTCATATTTTTAAAATGAAAATAACCAAGAATCAGCCCTGTTAAAGGACTTGTTTTCCTCTCTGCTTGTCTGTGTTGTCTGCATAGGGATGCCTTGCAATTTGCCTTGCCCTTGGCCACCTTCTCTCCACCACATCTCAACAGCATTTGGGGCAGAGCTCTTCTAGCATCTACTTCCAGCAGGAAGCAGAGACCCCCCTCAGCTGCCAGTGATCCACCTGCTGCAGCCTGGCAGGTTCCTGTACTTGCTGAGTAATAACCCACAGTCCTGGGAGTAAAAGAGCAGCAAAAACACCAGGAGAAAGATTGTTGCTCTTTGCTCACACTAATTGTGTATGGCACTTTTGAACACAGGCACAGTGTTAATGTCAGGAAAGCACATTTCTGTCTGTATCTTCCCTTACTTATTCAGCACTCTTCTTAGGATACAGGAGAGAGCAACTCCTACATGCAATTTATATATATCTGTAGATATGTGTGAGAAATTTTTATTAAAAAGAAGATGACAGTTGCCACGGGAAATTATGAATACATGTATATATACATTCACTCAAATATGCACCCTGAGCCTTTGAGACCTTTCAATTTCTTCAAGGAAATACTATTTAAAGAAATGTGATGCCCCCCTGTTAGAGCTCACTCAAACCAAGGGCTCAGCAGCAGAAAAGGGGGTGAACCTGAGTCTTCCTCAAGAGTTCTGATATAAGAGAACATGTAACAAAAAATATGTAAAGAGAACATTTTGTGACATAGGTATGTGATTAAGTTGTCTCCAAGTCAGCCATAGCACAACTGCTCTAACAAATATGCATTTATCCCCTCATCACTGCAAGGCAGGACCTGTGGAGGGGTAATTACTTTCTGTGAGAACTGTGTGCATCAGCTGTCCTCTACAGGAGAGGGGAGTGGGGTTTCACATCTTCCTCACTTTCAGGGTAGCTAACAAGGATATGAGGTAGCTCCACCTGAGAGCCAGTCACTGACAAATTACATCGAAAACCTTGGGATTTTGTGTTCTTCTAAAACTCCTATAACTGCTACATAAAAACCAGTTGGGTGTAGGATGGTTCAATCAATCTGGCCCTGGGAAAACACAAACAATAACTTTTGTGCAAGCTCCAGAGTCCTGATTAAAAAACTACATCAAAACCTGTGTCCAGTCCAGTCTATTCATGTCACTGTTCTCATTTTAACTGTGCTCATAAACCAGAGAGTCCTGGGGGACTGGAGCTGTAGGAGGTGGAGCAGCAGATTGAAGAAGTTAGATGTATTTCTTTGTTAATGTGCCTGATGCTGTTCAAAGCCCCCATAAAAATTCAGCATGAAGAACTTCCTAAGCTCAGGGCCATCATGATCATTCAGCCTTTAAGCAGATACAAAGAAAATTTTACTCTGCCTCTCTCTGAATATATCCATCTCCTCAGAAGCAAGGGAAAGACCTTTATAGAGAACTTGATAAAATTCCTGAGACAGCTCATTAATTCCAGTCACTTCAGCAGTGACTTCCCTGCCACTTGTGGCACTCAAAGAAGTTATAGATTGCCTTAGTAATAGCAAATCCTATTCATTAGCCATGTCTCTGCACTTGCATATTAATATTGTCTGGCCTGTTAAATATAGAAGCCTATTCTCTTTAATCTGTTTCTAAAAGGCAGTTTTTCCCTAAGGTTGGCCATGAAATAATTGATAATGGTAGTCATTCCACCTCCAAAAGGCTTGTGAAATTCCTTAAATAGCCTCTTTACTGCTGCTGGGGAGGGCCATCTACCTCTGTAGGTACTGTGATTTTACCCCTATTTTGATGAGAAATTTAGAAATTTTTGCACTGTATACCCTCTTCTCCACTTTACACAGACATAATTTAATCAGCAGAACTTTTATCTCCATTACATGTGTGTATCTAAACAGGATCCAGAATAGGGAATAATCACAAACAGTGCAAGTGGTGGGTGTGAAGGACTTTGCACAACCCCTTGTCCTCTCTAGAGCTCCACTTCACCCGGCACAACCCAGGCGAGCAGCATTCATCCCACAATTACAGCATGGTTTGGGTTGGAAGGCACCTTAGAACTCATCCAGTTTCAACCTCCCTGCCTCAGGCAGGCACACCTTTTACTAGACCAGGCTGCTCAAAGTCCCATCCAACCTGGTTTTGCACAATTCCAGGGATGGGGCAGCACAACTCCCCACAACTCAAGAATCCCCCAAGTAACTCAAAAGCAGAAAGACTTGGCAGCAGTAGCAGCTAAGTTGATACCAAAGTCTCTTCTATAGGGTAAAGAGAGCTGTGTTCAGTTATTTATCTAAAATGAGAGCTGGTTGAAACCTCTCAGCTGTGCTCTACTGAGCAAGGCTTTCCATGTAGACAGAAGTTTTGAAGGACCTTACAAAGGGGAGGTGTGTTGAGGAAAATATTGCTTTCTTAACAACAAAAAAATTAAAGCTTTAGAGGTTTCTGTGGAAATTAAGCGCCTTGTGCTGTTAACTGCCTTAGGAACAGTGTTATACCATGAAGAAGGAAATGGGATTTTTCATCTTTTTTATCATCTTCCAAGATTAATAGCTTTACAAGAATCTGGTAATTTCAGAAATCCATCAAAAATATTTCCCTCTTGCACCTTGAATTATATATAAAAAAATAAAAAAGTTTTTTTACTAAGAGGGTAGTGATGCACTAGAACAGGTTACTCAGAGAAGCTGTGGATGCCCAAATAAGCAAAATATTCAGGCAAAGTGGACACACAAAAACCTAGCCCTATTTTGAGTTAATCTGGCCACTCTGACAAGACTGCAGGGAAAGAACGGAAGACAGAAGCGTTACAGTGGAACTCTCAATTATCAAGTGGCAGCCAAAACCTCCCCCTGTTACTGGCAATGCACCATAAACCAGGAGCAGTTCAAACCCATGGCTTCTGATTGTTGGTGTGCCAGTGTTTTCAATATTTATTCTGAGGAGTTCCTGATGAACTCTTGTTGCTGTTTATAGCACAAGCCCAGGTATAGCTCATTTTCCAAGAATAACTTTGGCAAGATATCAGTATCTGTTGCAGCCTTTTGACAGCTGATAAATATGGTTGAAAGTGCAGTTGAGCAGTTTCAGACAACAGAGCAAGTAATTTCCCAGAGTTATCCACTAGGGCAGAACCCTCCCCATCTGAACACCCATGGAGAAGGGAGCATTCCCACTGCTCAAGTCCTGCAGAGTATTTGCATGAGGACTAAAAGCACTTTTTTTCCCTTAAGGAAAAAGAAAAATCCTAAAACTTTCAGGTTTTCTCTCCTTTGGGGAAAAAAAAAAAAAAGCCTTTAGTGATTTTCTGCATGCTAAAAATACACCAAAAATCCCAGTGTTCCTACACAGCACAATTGTGACTGTCAAGCTGAGTCCCCAGGAGCCCACAGCTGTGTGCTGGAGCACTGATGGTGAGCACTGCACCTCAGCGTTTAATTCTGCAGCGTTAGTGACTCACCTTTTGCCATCTGACTCCTCACACAACAGAGCCATGACAAAAGTCCCTTTCCTGCTCTTTTGGGAGTCGCTGCCCACCCTCTGTACCTGTGCTGGAAGCTTGATTCACCCCCTTCAGACTCTATTAACAGTGAATCAGGTCCTCTGTGTTTTCAGGAGCTGGCCCCTCGTGGGGCTGCACAGACAGCTCTGGGACAGCAGAGCGAGACACAGCATCATTTAAATAATTTTAATAATTTAAACCATCTAAATCAGTGCTGACTTCAGCGCCAGAACAGCTGAACCTGCAGCCAGCAAATTTCACCACTAGGTTGATGCAAGACTGACATAAATGCAATCACAAGTGTGATTCATCACTTTTAAAAGGCTCTTTGCTGTGTTTTTCAAGAATCATGACACTTGCTCGGATGAATTTTACCAAGAAATCAATTACCTGCCAGCTCTTCCATTTATCAGAACAGGTTTCCAGAGATGTAAATGAGCATCACCTTGCTGAAGCCATGGCAAGCACCAAGCCCACCCACACAAGCCAGGCAAGCAGCCTGTCTCCCATTAGGATGGATGGCAAAATATGAGCCTTGTACAGCTGACAGACATTTATGGAGGATAATTATGGAGACTGCAAGTCTATCAGTTACTTTGACAGGTTAATGGTTTCTTTTTAATTAGATGCACAGGCACAGGGGTGACTGCAAATAATTCACTTGTGTCTTTACCAGGACAGGTCCCCAGATGTACTTCATTCTGTACCAGGGAGTCCATCAAGCAAAATAAAGGCTAGGAACACCATCTGTGAAGTAAACCTTAGCCCAAGTGCCTTGTTTGCAAAAAAATATCTGGTTTATGGTGGTGTCCTGCCTGTCCCAAACCCACACGTAGCTGGAAGCAAGGTGGATATGGTACAAAGCAATTGGTTCTACAGGGTTTGGGTACATTGCTGCAGCAGGGAAAGGAGGAGAGAGACCTGGGGAAGGGGATGATTCTGCTGGGGATGGAGGTGGCTTTGAACAGATTGATTATTGCTGCTAACATACTATTTTCGGAGTTAAAAACCCCCAAAGATTACTGCTCTTTTGCTTTTGACCTCAGATATGAATACCTCATAGAATTACCTTGTCATTCATTATACGGAATATATTTTTAACAGCCACCTAGAACTGGAGGTCTGGCTTGCTTTATCAAGCTTTCAAGGTCACTAAGGAGGGAGTTTATGAGGATCCAAATGAAGCTGCAGGTGTCAATGTATATGAAATTATGGTATCAGTAATGTGACATGAGGCCTTTCCACACAGGAATATTTTTAATGTTAACTCCTTGTTTAAAAATCCCTTTTGCAGACCCATCTGATTTTCCTATCTTTCATACTCATCAGCTGGATTTCACCAAAAATTCAATCCATTTCCAAGAAAGTTGGCCAGTGGAGCAGCCTCCCCTGCAGACACTACAGCTGTGTTACAATCATCATCCCCATGCTCCACATCCCCAGGAATTTCTTCTTTGCTGTCTGCAAAGTGTGCTACTGAGTTAAAGAGAGTAGTGAGAGAGTTTAACTGGTATTTAATCCCTTGTTTCTAGGAGTAGGATGCAAAGTTGGCTGCATTTCCAGGATGGATGCTGACTCAACGAGTTTTTCCAGTGTCCTGTGACAATCCCATTGGCAAACATCATTCCCTACACAGGCACCACGAGTGCCTGGACATGTGTGAGTGCAAAACCTATATAGTCTCAGCTTCTCTTTTTTAATCTAAATGAGGATAAGGAAGCATGACATGGAAAATCCCAGTTTTGTTGGGATTTAAGGCAAGAAAATCCCCCTTCATCCCCCTGCTTGCCTCCAGCAGTCTCAACAAGAAATTGAGCTAATTTGTTTAGTGTCAGCTGTCCTCGCTCAGAAAGAAAATATTCTTTCAAGGCTTACAATTATTACACAAGCACCCATAAACAATGCCATGTTTAGCACTTTGTAGCATTGAACATTGAAAGGAATTTTCTCTGATGGAGTTTGACAATTTTGTCCAAAAGAAAAAAAAAAAAATCACTTCTGTAAGCTTCAAATAGTCTTTAATGGAAACAGATTTAAATACAAACTATAGTTCCTTCACACTGTGCTGTAAATCACAAGGGAAACATAATTCATTTGCAGCAGTTTTCAACAAGAAAACTTGGCAGTCTTTCAGCAAGTTTCATAATTGCTCTATTTTAAACTTCATCTTGAAAATGCTCAAGATAGCTTTTAGTTTTATTGAAAGGTTAATTTCACACCTACAGAAAAATATCAGCTTTCCATTAGATCTAACAGAGTGTTAAACGCAAAAATTACAGTCTCTTCCCTATGAATGTGCAAAGTTTGTTGAGTTTTTAACCCACCCTGATTTTCCATGCTTTCCTGGTGGACCCAAAGCACAACAGGCACGGGGGCTGCCTGGAGCATCAACACCACCAGCACATAATCCCAAATCAGCCCTGGGTGAGAGCTGCAAGTCTTCACCAGCTGTGGTAATTTGGGTGCCAGCTGTGCAGGGTGGGGGGCTGTGGTAGCCCACACCTGAAAAACACCTAGCACAGAAGGCAAAAGGGGACATTTCCCTGGGAGAAGGCTTGAACAATACTAATTCTTCACAGATTTATGCCAAAGTGTCTCAAAAAGCAACACAGAGTCTCTGGGCTCACCTTATTGCTGGGAAAGGATAAACAATGGGTGGGTAAAGAAGAAATTTGTTAATTTCCCATCCCATCAGTTGTATTTTCTGTTGGAGTTTCTCCCACATGCCATTGGGAGCCAGCCTGCTCCCATGCCCATCTCCCACTGGAGGGGTAAGATCAGGGCACGAACAATGCAACATTTCTGGTGATTCTGATTGCACTTGGTGCAACACCCCGTGCCACCGAGGAACACCGAGCCCATCACTCGTTCAGGGCAGGGCAATGCTTCCCTGGAGCCAATCCTGAAGAGCCAGAGGGGTCCCAAGAGGACACTTCTCACCATCTAGGGCTATATACCTTGTAATTATTCTGTGACACAGCCTGAACTGCAGCCTCCCACGCTTTGAGAAAGTCCCTGCAAATGCAATGTTTTTGTGGTTTTGTGTCTGGCAACCTGCACCTCCCCAAAACCAGCACTTCTCCCTCTGCTTCTCAGACGCCAGCAATTAAACACAGAGAGCACTCGTAGCAGTAGTTTCAGCTACCTCTGATGATACAGACACCTCCTGGGTCCCAGAACCATCATTCCTCCCTGCAACAAGTTCATGTGTGAGCGTGCACAGCGCTGGAGGGGGCGGATACAGGCAGGGAGGAGAGAGTTTGTGCAGCCGTATGCACAAGGGATGACATTAGGGAATAGTTTTTGCCTCCAAGAAAACCATGATTCAGTCACTACCTTATGGGGGGGTGGGGGGTGCGGGAAAAATCACACTGAATTTCATTTAGGTATTTTAAGTTCAGTCACACAAGAAATCACTTGTCAAGGGAAGAGGAAGAGGGAGGGGATTAATTTTTCCCAATGAATCCTGGTACCATGGCTCTGTGCACGGCATGTTTATGGTTGCACAGTGCTCCCTGTCATTGCTGGGGCTCCTGCCTGAGGATGCAGGGACAGAGGGACTGCTCCCAGGGCTCAGGGGACCTGCAGAGCTGCCCTCTCCCCCATCTGACTGAGGCCACTGACACACCCAGCTGGGATCTGAGTGGGCTGTTCCCTGGCTGGTCCGATTAATCACTATTTGCAGACAAAGGATTAATGCAAGAGAAGAAACAGGATTATTGACTGCGAGTTATGCCCTGCCTGTGCCTCTCTCCGGCAGGGCGGGAGGTGCAGGGGAGGCAGGGTGGCACAGCTCAGCCACGAGCATCGCAGCACCCTCTCCTCCAGAGCACCTTCTCCAAGCCCACCTTGCTCAGAGACAGCTCTAGGGTTTGTGGCAGTTTGGGGAAATTTTGTAGCAAGCCTCAGATCCAATAGCCCCAAAGAAACAACTGAGGGCATCCCATGCTCTAGAGCCTTGGCCGGAAAGCCAGGCAAACGCTCCTCCCTGCAGCAGCAAAGGGAACTTGGGCATGGCACAGAGAGCCAGGCCTGCAAACACCTCGGCATGAATTCATCACCAGCAAGGGGATAGAGAAAACGGCCGGGAAGGCAGCCTTCAACCGGGTGTGGAGGCTGGGAGCAGCCAGTTCCTCCTAAGCTGTGCTCTGGGACCTTGCCTTTGTAAAGGCTGGGATCGCTGGGAGGGGAGGCGCAGCCCTGATAAGGAACTGCCAGGCAAGAGAGTGATAAAACAACTGGGTTTCTTTAACTGCTTGCATTCTTTTTAAAAAGGGGCTATAATTTCTCTCCACAGTTATGAGAATGAATAACTTTGACGTCTTGTATTCTGTTGTCTAGAAACAGCAAGAAAAATGTAGCTTAAGGAAGAAGTATTTTCAAAAGTAAAGCTTCCTTTTAACATTTGCAGGTTATCAGCTTTGCCAGGATCCTGGTAGTGGGTGAGCCATCCTGCAGGAGATGGATGGGCAATTGCTGAACAAAGGCTCCTGCAGTTCGGCTGAGTTAGTGGAAAATTGAAAAAAAAAAAAAGTTCAGTCAATACTGAGAACACCTCTGAAAGTCCCAGGTGAGCACCATCCCTCATCCCGAAGACAGGTAACCTTTATATTCCTCTCTGGTATTCAGTCTCTAGCCTTTAGAATTGCTGCACTTCCAATCTTCCTCGTGCAAATCATCACACTTCCCTTTTTTATGATATTCTAATTAAGAAAACTGTGATAACAGTAACTAATTATGTCCATAACACATTTTGAAGTGCTCTCTCCGCCTGTCAACACTCAGAATGGGAGTCTAAACTTTGGCAAGGGTCCCAGAGCCAAAAAAGGGTCTCGAGCAAGATGCCACTAACCTCCTGTCATTAATCTCAGATAAAGAAGTTCCTATGAACAACCAGCAATTCATTTACCATCAGACTCCGGGGTCCTTGTTCAGCTTTTCTGCTTCGGCTCAGTTACATTCTGCTAATCACTCACTCCGAAGCTTGCAGTCACAGTCACTTTACAATCTGATTTTCCTGAATAAGTGATAGCAGTGTGGAAGGATTGTGAATCAGGATGGACTACAAAACAGTATTTTATCTTTTGGGACATTCTGAACTGTAACACTCCTTTAAAAGAACAAACTACTAACGGAGCAGGGGAGTTGAAGAGCTTCCCTAAATACACACAAACCTGTCACGTTTTGTCACCTCGATCTTTTAGTTGCAGCATCTGAGAGCAGAGCTGCACGAGAGGAAGCACAGTCTGGAGAGCCCCTTTTGCTGTGGCCAGAAAGGAGAGCTTCCCAGAGCCCCAGGAGAAGTTAAAACAAGGATTTTCAAGGTTGAGGGAATACAATTTCATTTTAGGATCATGCGACAGCAAAGTCCTTGAGCCCATTTAACAGGCTGAGAAAACACACAGCTCTAAATTTTGCAAGTTCCAGCAATTAGCAGGGACTCTCCCACCTGCTTTGCTGGTACTTTACCAGAGGTGGTGGTCAAAACACCTCGAGGTATTGCCATCACCGACCAGCCTCCTCTGTCTGCAATTGCTCCATGTCTTCCTCTACCAGCAACATGCTGGAGCTGTGACTCCAGCCTCCCCCCCGACCAGTCCAAACTGGGACAACTGCCCCTGCTTCCCAGTGCCTCCCTCCCCCACCGCAAAGCTCTGCTGGCAGCTGGAGCCCTGCAGGCATTTCTGCCTCCACAGGGGATCTTTGTGTTTAAAAGGAAGGCAAACAGACTCCTGTGTGTCAAATTGGGGGTTCGAGTTCCCCTATAGCATCTCCGGCTAAGGATGTTTATACCATTTTACCCCTTGGTTAAATTCCTGAGAAAATCAATTAACACACTGGATTTCATATTGCTAAAAGATGCAAACTGTTTGAATGCCACAGCCCTGGGCTCTACCTGCAACATCAAAGGAAACCCATTTTGACAGAAAAAGGGTGAAATCTGCAGGTATCTGGCTGTCTGGATGGTGGGGAGTGCCTCTCTAGGGAGTTTTAATATTTTGGCCATGTCAGGCCTGTGAATTACAGCTTTTTGCAGTGAGTAAATTGATTATGTAGATTCATGTGGTCTATAGGATCCGTGATGTGCACAGAAGGTGACATAAATACACATTACAGTGCCAACAGCTTGTTTTATTTCAACGCCTGACAGGTTACAACTGACATTGAAGAGAACAGTGATGAGCAGCCACTTTGTGAGCCCTCCCTGTAAAAGGCAATTGCATCCGACAGTGGAACTGGTGGGACAGACCCCCAAAGCGCCCAGCTAATCTGTTGTGTTGGGGACTGGAGCAGGCCTACACGGTGGATTCAGAGAGTAGCTGGTAATGTGCTTCATGCTCTCCTGTGCTCACTGCAATTAGGGATGAGTTACTGGTCATTTCTTTTGGATAAACTTGTCTGGGCAACATAGCAGAGCCCTACCTCCCATTTAGAGAGCAAAATGTATTAAAAGGACTAGGCCTGGATAATGAGCCAATCAACCATATTAATTTCATTTATGCCATCAGGGTTAAAACCCACACAGCGACTGCCACGCTCCTGGGTGCAATTCAGTGTCTGAGAAACAGCAAGTGTTTCTTGAAAGCAACAGCAACAAGCAACAGCAGTTCCTGGGTTGATCAGGGCAGCAGGTGCTCCCCACATCTTCCATAACACACTTGCAGAACAGCCCTCTGCTCTCCTGTGACATACCACCATGAAGAGCTGCAGACTCAGACCCCAAAACAGCCTGGCTGGCCATGCCTGGATGGGGCCAATGCAGCCACCTCACCCATCCCATTACACTGAATGCTGCTCTGGGTGTGCACACTAAAACCTCTGCCCACAGGCTGCAGCATTTGTGTGTAAGGTGGAGACAACACTGGCACGGAGACTGACCAACACAGGCTTGCAAAGCAACGGGGGAAATACATTAGCCTTTGCAAAAAATCATAGAATCATTCAGGTTGGAAAAAACCTCCTAAGATCATCAAGTCCTACTATTAACTCAGCACCACCAAACCATGTCCCTGAGTGCCACGTCTACATGTTCTTTAGATTCCTCCAGGGATGGTGACTCCACCACTTCCTTGGGGAGCCTGTTCCCACACTTCAACCCTTTTGGTGAAAATACATTTAATAATACCCAACCTAAACCTCTATTGGTATAACCTGAGGCCTTTCCTCTTGACACTTTTCACTTTAGAGAAGAGGCTGAGCCCCTTTCAGAGGGTAATGATGTTTTGCCTGAGCCTCCTTTTCCCCAGGCTGAACAAGGAGTAGTTATTTCCTGTCGATGCCACTTCGAACACACAATCATCTGTCATGGAAGGTTTTTTCTTTCATTTATTCTATTCTATGGCAGAGCAAAACTAAGAATGTTGCCAAGCTAGAACAGCAACCCCCCGTGCCCATGTGAGTACAGCAGGTTACACCCTGCTCAAGGAGTTTATAGCAGCAGGGGTGGAGCTGGGCTTTCCCTGGAAGATGGCAGTGGAGGGGTTAAACCATGATGGTTGGCACAGCCAGCACGCTGAAAAGTTGATTTGTTTTACAAAACACACCTGGAGGGGTTTCACATTCTGATCCCAGCAACAAGAACAGGAAAGACTGTGGAGTCTCTCTCAGAGTAATTTTGCACTAGAATGCAAGTATCTCCTAAAACAGTGTTGGTGTCAGGCTAGTGGCCCGACTGGGAAAAGTGAAGGAAAAATAAAAAGAAAAAAAATCTAGGCTTCAAAAGAAATGTACTTAATGAAAAAGAAGTTAAAGAAAAAAAAATTGTTTTCTTCTACTTAAAAAAGTCAACTAACAAAAAAAAATTGTCAGAACTTTTTCATTTCATGAACAGAAATTGTCTTACTTCTAGTGCTCTCTTCTCCTTCTGAGGAACTAGAATTTTGCAGAATGAGACAACTCTGAAATCTCACTTAATAGAAAAGCAAAATGTTTGGGGATAATTAATTTCTGGGAGTTTTAACCATACAATGGGATGCAACACAGCATCTGTTCCTTTGGCAAACTATTCCCTCACATTTGTTTTGGTGTATCAACAGCTTAATTCATTATTAAGGATTATTCGCATGCCAGGGAGAGATTGGCATTTCTGAGAGATGCTCACAAAATTTCCGTGAGTTTTAGCACATGCCTCCTTATTCAGTTTACACCAGAAATATGGCATCCACCATCCTCTTGTCCTTAAAAATATTTCTCTCATTCATCAGCGCATGGTTTAGATCAAAACCAGAAGGCAGGAACAATTCCAGTTAATGATCTGTGAGCAGTCCCTTGTCTGAAGCATACACATCCAGAAGTGATGAGTTGTTGATCACTTGGATTAAAGAAAAAACAAAAAAAAAACAAACCCAACAAACCAAACAACCCTGAAAACGCTTTGTAAATTAAGTGCTTATTGAGAAAAAGATCTAATTTACAGCTCATCACCTGACAGTGTCAGCTCCGCACTGATTGCTGCTCCAGCCTTGCAGGTGGGTGGCATTTCTCCCCAGACTGGTGCTCCCTGCCCGGGGCCAGGGCATGCTCGGGCTGGAGGTGTTGCCCCCAGCCTTGTGCACAGAGGGCTACAGAACGGGCAGAAAGATTATCAAACCATCGATAAAAGCAGACCTGTCCCTGGTCTGCAATGAACTGTACTTGAAATATGGGTGTTTCCTCACACAGGTGCACTTGAACTCTTCTGTCACATGCAGAGGAAAGTCCAGCTCCTCTGTACACTCCTCTGCCTGCTGGCTCCTCAGGGCTGGGCAGGGGCAGAGAGGTTTTGCCCAACCACCTTCCCCATGCCGGCCAAAAGGCAAGGACAGCACCACTCTCCATAGGAAAACTTGGCCAAAATCACAGAGCAGAAGATGTAACTCTTCCGAAGACGAGCAGTGAGCTCCATAAAAGCCAGAACTGATTTAGAAAAGGCAAGGAGAGACCCTCCATGAGCACAGGGCTGACCCCTTTCAATCAAGGTCCCAGAAGGTGTTAACTGCCATAATTCTCTCCCAAGAATCATTTTCAAGCTACAATTTCATAGATCTTTTAAAACCATATACTTGAATATTTTCATGCATATAAAGGTCTGCTTCACTACCCTTGTAGGATAAACCCAGTAACCAATAATCCCCACATGTAAAGTGTCTGCTGGCTGCAGCATTCCCATTCCCATGGATGCTGTGGTATCTCAGGCATCTATTGAGTGGCCACAGCTCCAAGCTCAGCAAATTGAGCCCAGCTGCATCAGCTGTGCAATAATGTGCTCATCTGGCCCGTGCAGCAGCTCAGCAGCAGCCAATTGAGATGTCTCTGCCTCTGGCAGAGGGAAAAAGAAACCCTACAAAGCCACTCTGTGTGAGTTACAGCCCAAGCATGCAGGCTCTAAGTTAAATCACTGCAGGCAAGGGTACTCTCCCCCTGTACATACTTTGCCATATTCTCTCCCTCTGCTTACAGGGTGCTCTGTCTGAATCCCTCAGCCCCAGGAGGTACCGTTTGCTAGGTGCCACCATTTAGCAAGCACAGCACACTCTCCCTTTCTTTGGGTCAAGCACAGGAGTTAACATTTATAAGCTTTCTCAGCCTTGGACACCTAAAGTCTCTTTCTGTGACTTTATAAGGAACAAAAGCCTTCTGCAATTTGAATCACAGACAGCTGTAGCATGGTGGTTTTTTCATCAGAGGGGCTTAAAGTCTGCATTCAACCCTGCAGGCAGGGCTGCTGAGAGCTGGACCCGGGCAGTGCAGGAAAGGTGCACAAGCTGTGAGGGCTGTAGGGGAAAATCTCTGTGTTGGTGACCACTTGCTGCTTTGCCTGGCAGTTGTTTAAGTAAAGGGGCATTTACTCAGAGAAGGTTCCTTTTGTGAGCAGTGCTACAGTATTTGCACACCTGCTTTATGTTACATGCTGCTTTCAGCATTTTCCAGAAGACATCTTTATTGTTCTTGAAGATACAATATTGCAAAGCCAAGGTTATCCATATTTATATCAGGAATCATTTACCCTTCAGAGGAAAATGTGTTACAGAGTCGAGGAAAAAAGTCATATATGAGGTAGAATCTGTTGTGCATGAGACACAGATTTCTGCAGTGATTTGTCTGCGATGATTTAATTTAGCAATATATGTTGTACTCAAGAGTTTAAATTAGAAACCTGCTCTGAGCTGAGGAACTTTGATTAGACAAAGAGAACAGTAATCACTTGGAGCACTGCATGCAAGGGGCAAGCAGCCACTCAGAATCTCTAATTTGTAACTTATTTATGCATTGCAGAGCCCACACACCTTAATGGTTTAGATATTCTGCTTCATGCCAAATGACTAAACACTCCTCATGTGAGCAGACTGCCACTTGCAGTCAGGTCATTTATCTTTCAAAAAAGCAAGAATCTTGTCCTCTCTGCTTGGAGGTCCCGTGAGACACAGGCATTTCAAGGTGGCTCCATTTCATTCTGCATCATTTGAGAACCTGATGAGGACAAGTTCAACCAGGCAGAAAGTTGTAAAGGTGTTTCTCCATATGCAAACTGTGATTATTATTTTATGCTGTGAAAGAACTAACATATCACCGTGCACCACGTGAGAGCTGCTTCTATAAACACTCTAAGAACCCAACAACAAACCTCTATTTCTATCACAGAATGGTTTGGGTCAGAAAGGATATTAAAAATCATCTAGTTCCAGCCCTCCTGCCATGGGCAGGGACACTTTCCACTAAATCACATTGCTGCAAGCCCCATCCAGCCTGGTCTTAAACACTTTCAGGGGTGGGTGGGGCACCCACATCTCTGGGTAGCCTGTGCCAGCACCTCATCACTCTCACAGGAAAGAACTCCTTCCTAATATCCAATCTAAACCTACTCTTTCAGTTTAAAGCCATTCCCCCTTGTCCTATCGCTGCATACCCTTTAAGCAGGTTTTGTAATATCTTATAGGGTATGTGTGGAAAGCCTGAGCCAACGAGCTGCCTACTCAAATGCATCAGGAACAAGGCAGCATCTCCCCTTCAGACACTCTAACCTGGCCTCTTTCAAACACAGAAACAGGAGCATGGGGCTTCTGACTTGTCTTCCAATCTAGGTCTCCCTCTGGGGTGGAACTGCCGATGTTAGAGCTGCAAGCTTCTTTCCTCAGGCTCCAGCATCAGGCAATCCAGGCAGCAGGACCAGAGCCCTTGCAGCAGGGAGGATGCACTTGGGCACCAGTGCAGGAGGATCACAGCCTGCAGTGGGCTCCAGGATAGGGTTCATCCTCCACAGCTTTAAAAGAAACCCTCTGGAAGGGAGGTGTGTCACCATTCACAGCGTGGGCACCTCTGTCCAGTGCACTCGAGAGCAGAGTCCCAGCATCCTGCACTCCTTTTCAAAGATAATTGCCACAGTCTTATCTGGGAGGGAGAGGAGAAATGAAAAGCTACAAACACCTTCCTGTGAGGCCGCACAGATACTGCTTTTATCTTTATGGCAGTTTTTAGTGGCATCAGCACATACAATGCTCAGCAGCACAGCTGAAATCAGTCGTGTCTGGGATCAGCAGACAGATCTTTGCCTGCTGTCTTTGCTGGTACATTAGCACTTCTCACATTAATTCATCAAATTAAGAGCCCTGCAGTAAAGCAAAGAAAACTCGTTGGGATAAAAAAAAAAAAAAAAAAAAAAAAAAAGGCTTGTTAAATATTCCCCACAATTTTGTTTTGGATACTTCAACCAACGCATCCCTACCCTGTGGTGCTGCAGTCACTCAGCAATCCCTGGGACGAGTCTGTGTGTGGGGAGTCACAGAATAGCTTAGGTTGGAAGAGACCTCTGCCCTCACTGAATCCAACCTCTAACTCAGCACTGCCATGTTCACCATGAAACAACGTCCCTAAATGCCACATCACAAATTTCTGAACACTGGCAGGAGTGGAAACTCCACCCCTGCCCTGGGCAGCCTGTTCCCACAGCTGACCATCCTTGCAGTGAGGAAACATTTCCTAATATCCAGTCTAGACCTCCTCTGGAGTGACTTCAGGCTGTTTCCTCTTGTCCTGTTACCTGGGAGAAGGGACTGACCATACCTGGCTACAACCTCCTTTCAGGGAGTTGTAGAGAGCAAGAAGGTCCCCCCTGAGCCTCCTTTTGTCCAGGCTGAGTCCTCACAGCTTCCCTCATCAAATCTGTGCTCCAGACCCTTCCCTTCTCTGGACACTCCCCAGCCCCTCCATGTCCTTCCTGGGGCGAGGAGCCCAAATTTGAACACAGGATCTGAGCTGTGCCCTCACCAGTGCTAAGGGCAAGGGGACAGGCACTGCCCTGCCCCACTGGCCACATGCCCAGGTCACTGTGCAGGCTCCCCATGACCAACGACCACAGACGGGGCTGTGCCCCTCCTTGAAATCAGGATCACACAGGGCATCTCCAGGCCGTCCGTTCTTGTAAAGATGAACCCTTTGTATCTCTGGACTTGTATTTCCAGACAAGCTCCTTGCAGCCCCAGCCTTCCTTACATCCCCAGGGAACCATTAACTAATGAATAATTGAAATACATGATTTTGGAGTAGTGTCTCAGAGCTAACACCACGTGAGCACTTGGCTCCTGCCACATGCAGCTGGGGGAGGTGTGGGGTGTGTGTCTGGAGAAGGAGCTGATGACTTTTCCATGGTAATTACCTTCTGCAAGACGCAGTTAGAACACAGCAGTGTGTCACAGGCGAAATGGCAAAGCAGCAAGGCTCTGCTATCATCGTGGCCCCCCTCCCTCTAAACTAATGGGCCAGATTACAGTGGAGAAGCTTCTGAGAAGAAAAAAAAAAAAAAAAAAAAAAAAGGATATTTTAAAAAAAAAAAAAGTGGTGTGTGCCAGGAAAGTCCCAAACCCTCGTGAAATATTTGGCACCCTCTGGGTTCTAACTAGCAGGAACGGAGAGAATAGAAATACTAAGTTATTCATAAGAATTGTTTTGTACTCTTTATGCTCTCACTGGCAGTAAAGTAATACTCAGCTCACAGATATTAAAAAAAGAAAAAAAAAATTTTTTTCAAGGATCTTCCACCACACATCCCAGTCACGGCTGCCTGTGGCGGGTGACAAACCCTGTTCTCATTAACATCAATACCAGCGACAAGAGAAATGACAATTGTGAGACTAGGTTGAAGAGAGAGCCAGCTAAAGGTTAGGAGACCAGTACCTGCAAGCTGGGAAAAGCTTTGTCAGGAGCAGCAGCAGCAGCAGGGAGGACCAGGATGCCTCCCGGCAGAGGAAGGCACTGTCACACCAGCAGAGTGACTGCTACTCCGTTTAGGAGCATTTTAATGCCAAAGGGCTTTTAACAAAGCCCCTCTCCAAGGCACTTAAAGCTGCTAGGATGTCACAGGATAAGAAGGAGGATCTTTTAATGCATTAATAAATAGAGGGATAAAAAACCAAACCCCACAAGACTAGGAATAAGCCCCAGTTTTTCAAGAGAAAAGGAACTTATCCTGTGATTTGTACTGCTCACTGCAATCATAAGTGACCTAGAAAGTAATTTAGAAGCAAAATGAAGTTTTTAGATGAGATAAGTCAGAATAGTGAAAACTGGAAGAGATTTTTTATGTGTATATGCGCATAGAGATATTTTATATGTAGCATGTGTATGTCAGTAGTTATATATTGTACATACTACAATATTATAGCTTGTGTATAGATTAGTCAAAATATATAATACACATTTTTAAAAATCACTATATTTCATATACATACACAAGTCGACATAAACTAATAGCCCACCCCGTTTTCTGCCACGTTTCCCTGGGTACTCGGCCCCAGGGCAGATGTGGAAGGAGGAGCACAAGCCCCTCTGCACCAGGCAGGCAGGGAGAGCCACCGCAGCTCCCAGGGAGACCCTGAGGGCAGCGCTCACTTTCCAGGCACTACAGAGACCTGAGAGGTTGCAGCAATCGCTACCAATTCCCTTCCTAGCCAAGGTTCAAGCTCTGCCCCATTACATTAACAAACTGACTTTGTCCTCCAATCGATCTCAAGGCACCTCTTGGCCCCTGATAGCTCCTGGAACTCATCAGGATGCACACATCTAGCCAGAAATCTTGTTACAAAATAATTGTCAACAGCAAAATGCTCCCAGGGTGCAGCACAGCACACAGATCAAGGGGCTTCCAGCTCTAGGGGACAGTCCTGCCTTTCCTAAGCTCTTGCTGCTTGCAAAAATAAAATAGAAACAAGACCTGCCTGGACCTTTCTAAGGCTACCAGGATGCAAGTTATGTGTTCAAGACGGCTACACAACTGCACTAGGTCATGGACACCAACAACCTCCCATCTCCAATTAATACCAGCACTTATTTTCTGGTATATTAACAGATCTCTAGTGCAAGGAGGTATTTCACATACCTGTAAGGCAGGACAAAACAGCTCTCCATCTGCTCAGCCTGGGAAAACCAACAGACTGACCTCTCTCCCAAGAGCTCTGTAAAAAAGGGTGTTTTCCTTTAATCAGAATTTCTGAGCTGATTTGAAATATGTAGCAGCTGAGGGCTTCCATTTAAATGCCTGAGGAAGAGCTGCTAAACATTTCTCAGGGCTAGGAAAAAAAAAAAAAAAAAAAAGAGAGAACCAGATCTAAAATATTGTCCTGTGAGGGCTCTGGCTATAGCAGGCAGCAGGTGTGTCCAGAGCCTGGCTGCCACCCAGGAGAGCTACAAGCCCATGTCCTTGGGAGTCCCGTGCCAATGATGCATGCATCCAACGACACAAGGAAAAGGGTCACTTGAGGTTTCAAAAGTCTCCAGTGTCTCTTAGTCCTCTCTCAAGTCCCAAGCCCACTGTCCTGTTCAATCAGTGGTCTCTTTACTCCCTCAGAGCAGTGAATCCCCCCTGGCAGCAGGCAGCACAAACCTGCCTCTGCTGCAGCTCCGAGGCACTGCCTGCTTGTCCCAGGGCATCAGCACACCCCAAACACCCACCCCAGCTCCCCCAGCCCCACTTTGCACCCCCACACTGCCCAGGCTGTGCCCCCCTCCTTGGGGGGCAGCTCAGAGCACCATCGCTCCTCAAGAGGTGCTCCTCAAGCACCCTGGACACAACACAAGCCTGGGAGCTTTGGGATGAATTCAGCTCCATGTGGAAGAGCTTTCCATTTGACCTTTATCATCCTCGAACAGGGATGTGAAGTCTGCAATTCTTCTACAGTCTCAAGGGCTGGAATTGGTATTAGAGAAGAATTAAGCATTTCTCTTTAATTTGCTCTGCTTACCCACTCTTTCCTTCACATTTACTTGAGCACTCCCAGCATTTCTTGGCCTCAGGCTACATTCAGCAGAAGGCTTTAGGTGCTCATTAATTAATGCTTAATTTGTGTGGGCCTCTGCTTACAATTCTTATGCAAATCCTTATGAAATTGTGTTTTGTTTTCAGTTGAGCTGGAACCAAGCCCTGAAGAAGCTAAAAGATGAAAGACAAATTGAGGAGTATATGTGCAGGTAATAAAGCCTTTCTTGTCCTCAGAGGCTTTGCAGTAACCTCGGGTCATGTGTACTACGAGTATAAATTTAGAGGACAAATAAAGAGTGCCTTAATAGTTGAGTCTTGCAGAATGTATAAGAGCTGTTGTTGGAAAGCAACTACCAAGAAACACTTACTGATGTGTTGGTTATTAATGTGATGTTTTATATAAGTGCTTCTTCCCCTAGAAAGAAGATAGTTTTTTTCCAGAGGAGAAAAAATGAGCTTTTTCTGTATGATTTAATCACTGTGTATGTTGCCTGGTACTAACACTGCACTTGATAAAACCACATCTCGTATGATCTGTTTTTAATTTGTGCTCTTTATTACAGTTTGTTGTAGCTGCCTAATTAAAATTTGTCAGGGAAGTAATCAGCCTTATTTCTGCAGTGAGATCAGTTTAATAAGAAAGTAATTTTGCAATTTGGTTTCATTAATTAATTAGACAAAACCCTATATAATCCATGCAGTGGTGTACAAACCCAGGGATGCCATGACACCAGCTATGGTGTCCCAAGAAAAAAAAAAGGATATTTACCTGTGGATATTCTATCTCCAGTGTGGTTTTTGCCCCTGCCAGCTTCAGAGAAAAAAGCTGTCATATAATGCTTAACCTGAATGTGTCTGGTAGTGCAGTTTTTCTTCAAACAAACCTCAAAAGAGCATTATGTGGGGATGGAGGCAGAACAACTGGATCAAGAAAATTTCACCAGGAAATGTGTCAGCATCTGTACACCGACTTCCTCCAACAGTCCCAGGTGTCAAAGTAAAGATGTCAAAGTAAACATATCTCATACTCCTGGGAAAACAAATCAAACAAATAGTAGGAAGGCTGTCTGGGCAATCGTTGGAGGAAGAGGAAGGGTCTCCTAGTTGGGTTGTAAATTTTTCTGCTTGTCCCTTCTGTGAGAATTCTTGGACTGCCCAGCCTCATTTTCCAAACTCGAGCAGAGACCAGGCATCCATCAGTTTATGCAGTCAAAGCTGCCTTTCCAGAGAGCTCCTTTTTCAGTTTGTAGCATTGACTAATGCTTAACAAGGCTCACAGAGATCACATGCAGCAAGACAAGACTCACCAAAATCAGCTCCCATGATGCGTGTTCTCCTTTGCTCCAGTGATGCTTGAGTGCCCAGAGCCAAACCACCTTCTGCGTGTGAGAGGTTGCAGGAGTGGAAGAGTTCCTGGTATCCTGTACATTTATTGATCATCTCAGGACAATCAGAGGCTTGATTCTGCCCACTGATGAACTGCTGCACCTGTTTGGGCTGCTGGTTTTACTGGAGGGGCAGAAACATGCCCACTGGAGGAGCTGCCTCCCTCCACCTGAGAGGTCCTGCCCCATCACTGATTCCAGCAGCAGCTTCCCAGGAGCATGTGCCACATTTGGTGTTTCTCTACAATCAAGTTCCAGCAGATAGCAGCCAAGAAAGCAGGATCATGGCATGGAGAATAAAAGGAAGAGGAAACCACAAATGGAAATTGGTCCCTTGGCTCCAGGGTTTGCACTACGGGTGTCAGAAACGTGAGGCTGCCACCCAGCCCTGCACGGGGCTGCAGCTCAGGCTGCTGTGGAGTGAGAGACATCTTGGGCATCGGGTCCCTCCCTGCCCAGAGGCTCTCAGCACTCCAGGTTCTGTTTGAGACTCAGTGGATCTTTGATAAACAACCACACACTCATTTGTTATAAACCCAAATTTGCATTTTGGCCCAGAGGCTGTTGAACATTATTTGCTGTTTGCCTTTGCTGGATGAGGACTCAGTTCTAGGGATATAAACCCTGATATAGGGGGGAGGGAATAGCAGGTGAGCAAAGTGAGGAGACACAGCTTCACTGGAAACCTTGTAAACACACAACGCTGCAGTAAAAGTCAATGCAAGATTAAAAGCTGCCAATTCAAAAAGCCATAAACCACCTCCTCTTCTACATCTCTGTTCCCTGACTGAGCTTGAAACAAGGAGATTTTATTTTTTCAAGAGATATTTCAGAGTGCTCCTTTGAGGCTCACATATTATCACACTTTGCAGAGAACATAATTCTGGGACAAAGCTTTTCCTCTGCTCTGTGTGAGCTCCTAAGGGGTTGTACCACATAGCATCCTTCCAATGCTCCTGGAGAAGTCATTCCAACACTCCTGGAGAAGGTTTTTCAACCATGTAGCCACAATTTAACCACTTTTTTGCAGACTACAATGCAAAACTCTACCTCTCCCTGCAAAGAGACCTGCTACAGCAACAACTTGAGTGGATGTAGCTGCTGAGAAGCTTTCATGGGCCAGGACACATGGCAGCACTGAGGTGGGGTGTGCATCACACAGGCACTTTCAGTGTATGCACCTGGGGCGAGCTTAAACTTACATGAAAAAGTAACAACACCTCCTCTGAGGGAGGAAGAGACAAGGAAAACATGTCTCAGACAGGTTCCCTCAGCATCCAGACTCCAGGGCCTCTGATATGAGGTCTTACTGAAGGTACAGTAACAGCAAGACAGTTGAAAAATGTACTTCTCTTTCCTGAAAGGCTTTTGAGAAGTTGTACATACAGTGCATGGCCCCGGGCTCCCAGATGGAAGCTCAGCACACAAAGCCCTACCCTGACTCACCCCCCCCCCCCCCCCCCAGTCAGTGCACAGGGATGTGAGAGTTCCCCTGCAATCTGTGAGAGCCCCTCAGAGATTAGACTAAAGCCAGATTTAAAAAACTTTCTAAATTCAGCAGGCCAATGAGTTAAGGCCAGATACAAAGTAAGAAGTCATGGGGAGAAGCTGTAGGTGTGCTAATTAAATTATGAGAAGGAGCCTGCCTTCCTGAGCTGCTATTTGGAAATAGAAGCTGAAGATCTGAGGCTGAAATTCTCCCTGACCCTCATTTCTCCTCTGGCAGTCATCTGAAAGCTCATGTATCTGCAGAGATGATTCAGACTTTTCAGAACAGAACTTAAAGCTTAGATCCAAAGTCTACAGAACCTCCCAAGGTTCATACCTGAACACTCTCACAGCACAAATCCCAACACAACCCCAAGCACTCACACTCAAAGGTCAGGTCTTAACTGGCTACTCTTCATGCCACTTCCACTTCTGAGGGTATCAGATACTGACATGATGTTCCCACTTGCTGAGGCAGAGGAACCTGCAGATTTCATCAACTCAGCTGCTGCTCAACTCCTTAGCATTTGCTGGGCTCTGCTCTGAGAAATCAATGATGAACTGTCTTTGCTTCCAACAGGAGCAAGCTAGGAACAAAATAAAGCACAACAGTAGTCTTTTAAGCAAGCTTACAGCCAGCTCCCTGAGGATACAGCCAGACATGCTGTCTGCACCAGATCAGCTTCAAAGCCAAGAACTGAGAGTGCTCAGGGCAGCCACAAACAGTCTGAGTTAATAAAAGAGCATCTTCCACAGTTAAGGCGCAAACTTCTGCCTGCTCGTTACTAGAAGAAGATGCTGGGGCTCTTCCAAATGTGTCCTTCTGCTTTTGAGCATCAGGTGGGACTTCAAGGACTGATACAGATTGAGACTGAGCCTTGCACATACATCCCATTCACGTTGTTCAGGAGCTCTTGCAGAAACCATCACAGTGCCTTGGCTTCTGTGTGAGGAGCCCAGCGTAGGCTGGAATGCAGCTCCAGCTCTGCCACATGTGCTCACAAGGCACTCGGGTTTTCTGTGCTTCTGATTCCTTCCCTACCATTTGAATATCTTTGCTATTAGGTTGTTCAGGAATTGCTTTTTACTTTGAATTTTCACTGTGCTTAGCACAAGGGGCTTTTGATGCAAGCCCGGGACTCAGGATGTTGCTCACAACACACCAGAGTGGGATAAAAGGGGTTTGCACATGATGAGATGACAGAGTGAATTGATCTGATAAAAGGCTTTTACGTCATTAATTCAAGTCATGCAAGATTTAGAAACACTTCAGCAATAACAAAAACTCTGTTAGAGCCTTAGCAATTTCAAAGAACTTTTTCTTAATTGGCTTCACAATATTTTTCCCTTTCAGTCTTTTTTTTTTTCTTTTTATATAACAGAGGGATATTAGGAAATTTATGCTTCCAGTATCACCAGTGGCTCCCAAACAATCTTTTCAGGGTTGTGCTGTGTTTTCTTTGCCTGAGTAATAGGAAAACTTCCTAGAGACTCACATTCCATCTTCCTACTCCAGAAAAGGAGCATCAGCTGATATTTTAGGCTTTCACAAATATACCTGGCCAAAAAACAAGGGGACAGGGAAAGAGACTGAGTAACACCAGGGACAGAGTATCAGTGTTAAACTGTGATACCAGCATGGGTGATCCCACCCCTGTGAGGCTCGATGGGCACCCCAGGGAGCAGTCGTCCTCACAGCACTGGGACACAGTCCCTTGGCAGGGGATGCCCTGGAAGGACGTGTCCCTGAGCAGTCACACAGACAGACAGACAGAAACACTGGCTGCTGGCTTTGTCACTTCTTGCCACAGGCTGGACGCTGCCTGTCCTTGCAACCCACCACCACAGAAGGGGCTTTGTAGGGCCACAGAAGAGGTTTTATTTGTAGCAGGACCAGTTGTGAATGTTTGGCCTCCAGACCAAGCCATGTCCTCACTGAGGTCCAAACCCAGCACCTTACCTGCTGAGCTTCATTTCAAAACCCACCATATCCATTTGCTTTTCTTCTTTCAGCTCTATCCCACACCACACAGACCTTCCTTCTCCAAACAATTGGCTGCTGGTCTTCTACTGCAGTTTTTCCTTTACATCAAAATCCATTACAAAACATCATCTTAGCTCCTGAAAACACTAAAAGTCTTTTTATGTCAAAGAATTAAATCTCATTACTCAGCTGGCATTAATTTCCCTCTTTTAACACTAGAGGGTTTGATCCCTTCCTGTTAAAAATTCATGCTCCAAAGTGAAATTATTCTTGTCTTCTCTTTTCCAGCCAAGGAAGAAGAAAATATTAAAAAGGATCCAAAGTTTTGCTCTCATTCATTTCATCTTAGTAGAGTCTTAATAAATCCTTACAGAGGCTGTTCTGTTCCTGGGACGTGAGGCTGCTTTTTGTGTCCCAAAGGGATGTCACAGTGGGATAAATGTTGGCTCTGAGCCAGGACTTTGAAGGTAAGAGTCAAACCAAATATTGGGATGATGAGCATGGAATACTGAAGCTCTGGCCCTAACCAATATCACTCAGTTCCAATACAAACAATTTATTTGTCATCCTTTTTTTCCCACCATCTCTGGTCTGGACCACCTCTTACCTGGTTTCTGCTTTTCACAGTTTCATGGAACAGCAGATTCAGCTGGCTGGCATGTCTGGGTCATTCCCCTGCACATACAAGCCCAGCTCTGCCAAAGATGCCATGCAAAGGCTGGACTTGAAATTCCTTCCCTTGTGATCTCTAAACGAAGAGAGCAGTTGGAGGGGGAAATAAAAGCAAACAAATGCTCCCCTCAGCAGGGTTAACGGAGGGGTGGAAACCACACAGACTAAAATCAATCTTTACTAAGACAGCAACAGATTTTGTGTTCATTGCCCATTGTGAAACCCATCACTGGTCACACACCCTGCTCGGGGCTGAAGCCCCCTGGGTGTCTGGGAGAGCCCGGGGAGCTGGGCAGCCCTGCCTCGAGGGCTGGGGCTCACATCTTGGCACCTGTCACTCCATCATCTCCCACACTGTCCTAGGGAGAGGATGGAGAGGTCTGGGAGAGCATGGACTGCCTTTCCCTGGCATTAAACTGCCCTGGGGGCTGCCCCCACTGCTCACTGGCCTTGGACCCAGTGGGAGCCACTCGCTCACTCTCCCAAAGCACGAATGCAGTGGGCACAAATCCCTGAGCAGGAATGCCATGGAGTGTTCCAAGAGAGGGGTAAATTCAGCCAGGTTTGGACACCACTTTATTGCATTTAAAAGGGACCAGCACAGGGTATTCAGGCACACAGTGGTATCTCTGTGTGTGGCTCACTCATGCTTTCCTCATATGGTGCCAAGCCATTTCTGTTTTACAATCACAGATCATTTTGTGGTTTTCACGTTTTTGATCTCCTGCAGCAGGTCAGACATTAGAGTGAGACTGACTAACAAGATCATGAAGTCTTCAAAATTAATTTTGTTCTCAGGCTCCTCATCCAAGGAAGATATTATTTCTTGGTATTTTGGTTTGTTTTCTTGGCCCTGTGGAAGATTTTAAATAAAAAAAAAAAAAAAAGCATGAAGTTCCTTTTTTATTGCATCATTAGAAAAGAACAAAATACTTCTACCTATGTAAATATTTATGTATTTTTTATTTTCCCATTCAGGCTGTTATGTCCATATTCATATTAGTTTATAAAAGGTATCCAAAGAAATTCAAACAGAAATATTATCGCAATCAGAAAGAAGAACAACCAGACCTCAAGCTTCCATCAGAATCCAGAATATATATTTTAAGACACCTAATCATGACTGAAAATCTGACAATGATGATGATATAGCTGATAACTGCTAGGAAAAAAAGGGAGTTCTGTGTCTTGATAAAACTGGTAGGAGGAAACGACCAACCAACCAACCCTTTTAAATTTAATATTCAAATATATATTGTGAAGATCTCAGAAGCTGTTGATTTTACAGGCATAACTTTAGTACTGCTACTCTTGGTCCCCTTGGGCATTCCTCTTAGAATGGATTATTAAAATTCTGTAACATATCTATTATTTATATTTCCTTACAAAAAAACAACATGCTAGAGTTCCAGGGTAGTTTTTTAGCTTAATAATTTCCAAACCATCTCAGGATCCCAAGCTTAATTACTTCCAGTGATATTTTCAATTCTTTTTCAATAAGGTGCCTAGTTTCTAATTTGGTGCCAATTTCCTCTCACCAGCCAGTCATGTGATTTTATTATTTTTGGAAGTAAAGGTATTACCTCTCATTTACCTACTTGAGCTCTTTTTTATTAGTCCTATATAGCTTTTCCTACAACTTGATTTTTTTTTTTTTTTTTAATTTAAGGAGGGGAAAGAAAGCCCAGCAGGAAGTTTACAGCCGTGAGTGCTTCTCTGGTGCTTTTTCACCATACCCAGCCTGGTGGGTGAGGGCTTTCTGCCCCTCTCTGCCAGGAACCCCACCAGTGACCACAGTGACCACGGCTCTGTGGACAGGGCTGGCTCTCAGTGCTGGCTCAGTGCTCTGGCAAACCACCAAACACCTCATTAAATGCCATGGGTTCCTTCTCCTCATAAATCCAGCCTCTTGTCATCATCCAAGGGTTCTAATTTGGTTGGTTGGTTGGTTGGTTGGGGTTTTCTGCAGTTGCCCTGTTTTCTTTAAACTAACTCAAGCAGGCATCAGCTGTTTATTGCTGTCCCTTTCCTTTGGCCCAGTGTTAGACACAGGCTCAACATTGAGCAACTGCATCACAGAATATGTTTGTATCCAATCCCTAAAGTTTCACTTGGGATTACCCCATGGATTGATGCTTGCCAAACTGCAGGACAGAGCCTGAGCTGCCATTCCTGCACCCAAAGTGCCCAGACAGGGCTGTCCCAGTGCCACCCACTCAGCAGAGCCTCTCACCTGTATGAAATGCCCAAACTGGGATTGCAGTACGCTCTTGGTTTCAGCTTTGCTGAGCTTGCTCTCGGGGTCAGCATAGTTGTGATACACCAAAGCTGCTGTAGCAAAAGCCTTTTCAAGGTCTGAGCCTTTTGCTAGAGCTGGAGGGAGGAAAAGTTTATCCAAAAAAAAAAAAAAAAAAAAAAAAAAAAAGGGCTAAAAGGCTATAGAGCTTTAGAGATAAAATTGAAAGGAATATGTTAGAACCATCCTGGGTGGGTGGAAATCCGTGTAGTTTCATTAAAGTTAATGAGACTGAAACTGTTTATACCCACAGAGGATCTGGCCCAGATTTTATTTGGAGTGGGCCAGCAACATGCCTAATAACCCATGCAATTACACCCTGAAGGAAGCTTTCCTTAGGAGCCAGGGCTGTGACACAGCATGGGCCTTGAGACCCATCTGGTCTATCCTAATCCTGGCCATCCAGTAAGGATCTGCCACACCATGGGGACAGGCCATGGTGACCATCTCCTGGATGCATTTGGACTCCCAGATTCCTGTGTCAGGGAAAGCATGGCCCATTTGGAAGGCTGGATGCACAGGAGCATCTGTGTCTGAGCACCAGTGCTGCACTTCAGCATTATGGCATCTTGGGATTCGGGCTGGGTTCATCCCCCCACTCAGGCCTGACTCTGAAAGACTCTGTGCTCACCAGCCTGCTAGCAGAGGTTGCACAGATGATTTATGTTGTGATTTTTCAGGAAAAAGCAAGCACAAGAGATGCAACAACACAGGAGCACGTGGCACAGGGACCCCTGAGACCCTCTTGAGTTGCATCAGCTGAGGATCTGCAAGCCCTGTGACACAGCCAGAACTTCCTGCATGTGGGCTGGGAAAGAACCTGAACCCCAAAGGGGCAGGGAAGAGGTCCCCTTACCTTTTATTGATGCCAGCTGCTTGGCTATGGGTATCCTGGTGGTGAGAAAGCAGAGAGGCACAATTATCACTTGGTAAATTGTGTTGGGTATTTAAATTCTCCATGAATGAGCTTGCTCATTTCTGTTTTATTTAATCACTCAGGAACTCAGGGCTTCCCAAGGGAGAGTGTCTTTCCTTCACAGTGCAAAGGAAAATGGCCTCTACAAGCAGCACAAGAACATCATACAGCTTCTAATCCCTCACCTAAGTGAGTAGCCTGGAGTTGTTACTAAAGCTGATTATTAATTTTCAGTGAGGGACATTGCAACACATTCCATGTAATTTCTTCATGAACATGAAAGATGTCCCAGAGTTTAATACCCATTCCCAGAAAAGTACAGAGGGGTCTGTTATCCCGTCCTCAACAATGCTCTCAGTTTGGGGCAGGCACATAGCTTTTACTTCCAGCAGGACTCACATTCATGAGAAGCACCTCCCTGCTTTCAATCAAAACCTAAAATCTGCTTACTTTGTGCTGAATTGCTACAAAATAATTACAGAGCATGTGATAGAGACAAACACACCCAGATAATGAGTCTCAAGACAAATGGCAGAGCACCCAGATGCCACAACAAAGCGATAACTTACCCCTTGGGCATGCCTGCAGCAGCTGGGGGGCCTTTTTTGGTGGAAGCAGGAGCTGGCTGAGTGACCGAGTACTGCTTGGTACTGGGAACACTCGTTCTGCAGCCACACATCCTGAGGCCGGGGTGTTTGTGATCTCCAAGCAACTGGAGTAATAGCGAGCCGGTGAATGGAAGCTCTGCCCCGCGGAAGCAGCCTGCTTGTAGCCATGCCTATCAATAATGTAAACACTACCTGGGAAGTGTGGAGCCAGGTAAAGACACCGGACTACAGCAGCCCGGGAAGGCACTGCTGGGCTGGCAACTAGTATTAGGGCTTGTATTTTACAGGGGAATTTGACAGAAACAACCCAAACTCATAATGGGACCTGGATCCTCTTAGACCTGTGGGGATGTAACTTTGCATCAGGAATTAACTTCGACACTGCAGCCATTCATCTACGCAAATTATAATTTTAATGAGAAACTTTCCCGGTGTGGGATAATGTAACTTGCCCCAAGCTATAAAGTGAGTTATTCCGACAGCCGGAGTTGGAATCCTATCATTTCCTAGTTCCAGCGTTTCTCCTAGGTGAGCACACTCCTCCTCTAATGTTTATTCTATTTCCCCGTCAGAGTGCAAAGAGACCTGCTCTGCCTCCAAACCGCTTCCAAAGCAGCATCCAGCAGGGAGCCTCTGCCGAGGTTCCCACCCGAGCAGAGTGCCTGCTTCCAAAAGCAGCACGGAGCCATATGGCAGAGCAGTCGCACGTTAGCGGAGCTGGAAGGGCTCCAGTGAACTTTGTTATTTATTGGCAGGGATGTTGCTATTAGAAAACACAGCTTGTCACACTGCCTATCTCCATGCATGGGCTCCTCTCTGCGGATCCTTTGCCTAGAGGTGTCTAGACAGGATAACTTCAACTTAAAAGACCAAGCAGGCTCTTTAATTCCAGGGTGGTCTGTTAATAGATAGTGACTTCAACTACCTCATCCAGCTCATGGTTCCTGGTGACAGGATACAATGCTGATGTTAAAACTATCCATGATGAGACTTTATGTAACGGGACACACAAAGGAGACTGCAACAGATGGCCTAGAGCATTAAAATGTTTTCCTCATTTAGTAGAAGCTAAATTACTGAAGGCTAATGAATAAGGATGTTCACCACCTTACTGTTCCTGGATTTTAATTATCTTAAAAAGCATGGGAAAAGAGAACCTTTAATTTTCCATCTAAGAGTGTCATTACTCAAACAATTCAGAGCCTTTTTCTGAGAGGTTTAAGCTGTCTTAGATCTCTAGTGCATTCTTTAGGACTGGCTCATGAATAAAACAGAGCCTGTAATTGCAATGACGAAGCCAAAACACATATAATCAATGCTCATTATTCCATCAATTAACACACTAAAATTAAACAAGAATTCAAGCTTAGTAATATTCCATCAGCTAAAAAAAAAAAAAAAAAAAAAAAAAAAAAAGTCTTGCTATCATGTTGAAGTGATAACTCCCTTTCACATCTGTTGAACCATACAACGAGGCATGAAAAGCGTTACATCCTGGTTAACATGTGGAATGGGGGTGTTTGGTCTTAGAGTCCAGGGTAAAAAATGAGAGTGAGAAACAGACTCGGTTGCCTGTTTAGCAGTGGCAGGCAGTACTGTGAGCGGGCTGGCAAACCCAGCCCCTCTGTTTTGGGATCCTTCCACCGTAGATCAGATTGCAGCTCACAGTTGTTTTAATCTCACCGACTTTTGAAAGCCTGAGCTCTAGAACAGGTGATTTGCTTTGCTGGGGTAGTAGCAAGTTCAACCAAACCTGGGGCTCATTAATCCTCTCGGATACCCTAATTAGCGCATGCAGGAGCGTTGGTGCCTGACAGATACAGGGTAGCATGAGGATAACCCTCGCCTTTGCAGATGATCAGCTTTGAAGACAGTGAGATTTTGGCGGTGTGGGTTGCTCGAGTATTCTGGTCAGCAAGGTGTGTGTGGAGCCAGGCCATCTGCTCTGTAGCTATTTTGGTACACGCTATTTATGTTTGAAATACCCAGGTGCCTTTATCGGTCAATTTTTAGCACGTTTCACATGTTAACAATCCTGTCTGCACAAAATACGCAACCTGACGCTTCCAACTGCATAATCCCTTAAAATAATTGCCACTGCAAAAAGTCACGGCCTCTGCTTCACTTTTGGTATTTTCCCGGAGTTTTCCCCTCCTTTTGTAAGGAAATGCTTTTTGCATTCCAAGAAGGCTGATGTTGTGAAATGTGTGTGTGACAGCCCTGACTCCCTTAGAGGTGACCCTGGGTGGGCAGGGGAGGGGAATTGAACTCTTCACCCAGAGCAGCTGTGGCTGTCCCAGTGCTGGAAGCATTCAAGGCCAGCTTGGACAGGGTTTTGAGCAGCCTGGTCAAGGGAAGGTGTCCCTGCCCATGGCAGGGGGGATGGAACCAGATGATCGTTAAGCCTGAAAATACTATTGCCAAGCAATTTTCCCTCTGAGAAATGTTTTATTATAGGACACTTAGATTTCAGAAAGGCAGCAATATTCTTAAAAACCTAAAATCTTATTAATGGGGGGCACAACAATAAAAATGTAAGAACAAAAATTAAATGCAACAAGCAGCATGCCTCCTTGCTAAACTATTAAAATTTCATATTGAAATGTGAAGGTCTTCATAATAAGGATAGATGGCATTGACAAATGATGGGATAATCAACACCAGATATTAATAGCAAAATACAAATTATTGCTGATGTTAGAGAATTTCAAAAGGAAAAGCTCTTGGGTTTAGCAGAAGTAGGGAATAAAAGGAAATCCTGAAAAAGTATTTTTAAGTTAGGGAGAGCATGAGCTAAGTAGACCATCCATTCACATACATAAGGAATTTTGACTCAAATCTATCTTAAAACTAGTGGACAAAGGACTAAATGCTTGTGACATGATATGGCATAATATGAGAAGAACTTTTTCAGAAAAGGATTAAGTAATATGTGGCAGTTGTTACTCGGTAGTTCTTAATCTGTCTGTCATGCTAACCATGACTCTGGAGATATTGTCAGGAGCAGACTACAGGAGGTGCAATGCATGCTGATGCCACTGCCTCTTTCATCAGCACATCACAGTTTCAGCCAAGATTGATTCAGGGCTACAGCCTGGATTGCTCTTTCAATTTGAGAGCCTATAAAGATTGGAAATAATTAACCTAATCAGGTCAGGTAACTGCAACACGAATTCATGCAACAAGAGCACAAACTTTCTCCAAGTCTTAGGCATCACTGAGGCTCAGTTAAGTGCAGCCCAGTGGCTACACTGAAGGATATTTGGTCATCAGGAAAAATACACACAAAAACCCCAACCCCATCTAGCCAGGGCAGAGCCCTGTGGGCTGTGTTTGCCTCTGAACTCATCCTTGTCTCCTTGATGTGCTGGGCAGGGAGTGAAGCAGGCTGCAGAGCCAGTGGCACCCAGAATTACCCTCCCTGCCCTCTTCAGCACCTTCCCATGGAGGGCACTGATGCTCCAGCTCTGCAAAGTGCATCCCCTCCCCAGCCAAGAGCAAAGGGGGATCCCCCAAACCAGCAGGTGAATGTGCCCTTCCTTGGCCTCTGGGGCACCTGGAGGAAAGTCCTGTGCTCCCCCCTCCCCACCACACTCACCAGATGTACCTGCCTCTCCCCCGTAGCTTCACACTTGATAATGCCAGCATGCTCCTAACTTGGGTAGCTGACAAATGGGCTATAAAGAGAAAAACACATGGGAAAACAGGAGGGACAGCACAGAAGATCAAGGAACATGTTTTTTTCTCTCCCAGGCTGACCTAGTTATTTAGCTAACTGGCAGAGATGCTCACTAATGATGAAGTAGGAAAGCAAGGAGGCTGCCAGCAGCAGTTTCACAAAGCATGCTCGGGTTTACTTTGCTACTTTTGTCTTAAATCCAGGTAACATCAAATACAGTCTTTTTCATCAGTTGCTCCACCCTTGGCTATGCAGTCACCATCCCCAGCTGATAGAAACTTTCAGTTTCTCAACAACTGCAAAAAGATGTAAGACTCAAGCTCAGAGAAAGACAGAGGAAACATGCAAATCCATCTTCTTACATAAGACAGACAAGTGCATGCATCATTTTTGTTTTCACTTTTGCTACTGTCATACTTTATTAATCTGAGAAGCTATAGATGAAGAGATTTTTCTTCCCTCCTAATTCAGAGTGAAGATTAGTATCCCCAAAGGGTAACTGGTTCAACTGTTCTGTATGGCAGCAAGGAGCTGAGGTACCTGTGAAGATCTGGCCAGCTGAGTAAATCAAAGGCAAATTTTCCATGAAAACATGTGCCCCTTACACTACTTTTTGTTAACTCTTCCACCAGTTCTGCCCTTCATGAGAAAATTTTAGACCTGAAGTTACACAAATAGTACCCAAAATATGACATAAGCTTAACTGTGTTCCCAGCCTTGTATTAGAAACTGCCCTTTCTCCAGGGGTGTGAACTCCAGAAAGCTGCAGTCCTGTGCTCACATGGTTACACAAGAATTTAATCTAGTTTGAAATGCAGGAATAAACAAAAGTAAAACTCATTTCCATCCTTCAGCACTGGATAGAAAATTTTAGAAATGGGACCCTGCTGATTTGCATGCAAAAGTTCATGAAGAGAAAGCTAGTTGACACAAAAACTATTTCTGGTGGAGAGGCTCAGATATGGGAGCTTAGTTTGGGATATTTCTCATCAACTAATAGGAAGGGAATTTAAAAGAACAACAATAACAAAAGAGAGTAGAAACAGGGCTCTGTGGGAGAAGGTATGAAGAGCACACATCCCATCACACCCCTTGCCACATGCACAGATTTCACTTTCTCCTGACTTGCCAATGTCTAACTTTTTCCCAAACTTAAAAGAAGAAAAACAACCAAGCAAGCAAGCAACCAACTAAAAAACACTCCCCCAACAAACAAACAAAAAACCCACCCAAACAAACAAAAAACCCCAAAAAATTAACCAAGAGCCAAAATAACATTTTTCATTAACCCAGAAAATTGTACTTTGCCTTCATTTAGAATAGGAGAACATTTTGATATTCCAGTTTATTTTCTCTACAATGCACATATAGCTTCCCTGCAATCCTCAGAACTGGGATGGTTAGCACAGTACTGGGCGAGTCCTGGGCTAAGACAGTGGAAAGAGAGGTAAAGAGGCTGGCAGGTATTAAACTGCACACTTTTAATTTTTTTTAAGAACTTGTGATACTGACCTTTAATGACAGGTGTCTGCAGAAGTGTCGTACTCCAGTGTACATTAAAACAAATCCTCATAAACATGTTGGAAAACAGTAAGAATATGACCAATAAGGTCAGGCACAGGAATAGTTATTTTTCTTTAATAGTTATCTTTGTTATTTGGCAGTAACATTTCAATATTAACATACTCTGAAAACATGCATTTGTATGCAATAACTTTATTAGGGTCAAATAGATATCACAATATAGATTCATCCACTGAGTAGCCATAAATTGGTTACAACAATCATAGAAGAGACTAAGCTGTTTTAAGCTAAGATGCTTTCAACATTACAGCTCATACAATAAGATTATATACTGATACACTTTGATCTAGAAATGCAGATGATCAGTTTTGATTAGTACATTGTGCTTCAGGCTTTCATTTGTGTCAATGCATCCCATATGCTGTAGTGAGGGAGGGCTGAATTTCCCAGGGAGGAATCCAAACAGGCTACAAGTCTGGCCCTGGCTCCTTCAGGATGAGTTCCTCTGAGCCTGGGTTATTTGGTCAATCCAGTTACATTCTCCATTAGCACCAAGCTAGCGCTCAGAGCAGCAACCTAACAGAGGGATATCTAACAATCTTGAAACAGCACGGACAGCAAGGTTTTCTTCTCACAAGAGGGCATAAAGGAATATTTATGCTTGTTAAGGTCACAACAATACATGTGGTTTTCATGTTGCTGTATCAAGCAACAGGGCGTTTTCACATGATTTTGTATACTGATATCTGCACCTCTGTTATCTTAGTTAAATAAATACCTTTGTAAACATATAACACAGTTACTTGGTCCTTATTCTCCACAGCTCACATTAAAAGATTCACAAAACATCCATAGAAATAGTGATTTATAGAAGGAATACTTAGCTGAGTTAAATGGAATAAACATTGGTCAGGTACCATATATACTACTGAATGCCATTTCAAGGAAAAACAGTTTAGTTACAAAGCATTCAGAACTTGGGTAAGCCATATATTCAACTCTGCAAAATATATAAAAGATGCATACTTCTTTTAAACAGACATTTAACAAAATGTAGTGGCAGAAGTCGAGAAGTTCCATTTACACAGTCCAGACATTTGGTAGTATGAAACTGCTTATCCATGCACTAAATTACAGATGGATGACTCAGTTAACTGAAATAATAGTAAAATCTTCTGAAACAAAAAGGTATAACCAAAACAAATGCTCTGAAGAGTCACAGACAGGCAGTTTTGAAAATTTAGGTGCCATGTTACATGCATGGATATACAGAATAATCTGTAGAAATCATAATAAAACACTTCCGTTTTTCACCAAAATGCAGAAGGAAATTCAATTATATTATGCATATTAAATACTACAGACTTGAGGCTACAAAAAGCTTCTACCATCTTAACACATACAAAACTACCATAAAGTTATCTCTACAGTACATACTACAACAGCAACTCCAGGTCACTGGCGAGGAGCACATCCCCTGTGTCTGGCTAGTCAGGGAAAAAAAGGCCAACTCCAGCCCCCTGGCCACCTCCCATCTGCCAAAGGAGGTGGGCTTAGACCTTCAATGGACATTAAACACCATGCTGTAGTATTTATTTATGCAGAACCCTTAAAAATCTGGCGCCACTGAAACTTGAGACCTGTTAAACTCTCTACTTGTGAGGGATGCAAGAGCTTGTGCTGCGTGAACCCTAAATTTGATTAGCGAAGGAGGTTGGCCCGCTCTGCCCATAGCTCTGGGACTGGCCATATTCACCCACCTGGCCATAGGAGCCTGGCTGGTTGTAGCCACCAGCTGGCCCGTAGCTGTCTTGGTTGTAGCCCCTTGGTTGTAGCCCCCGGGCTGCTGCTTCTCCATGGTGTCTGCAGGGTGCCGCTGGCCTGAGGAGTGCCAGCCCGTCTCCTTAAACACAAACCAAATGTTGCCTGCCCAGAGGATAAAGTTCAAGTAGCCAAAGACCTGGGTGGGAAGAAGAGGAGCTCGTCACCAGCAGCCACAGTCTCACAGTTCAACCTAATATCATGGATCCTGCCTGGTCCCGGGAGAAGGCAAAGCTGCTCCCAACCCTCCTTGCCAAGGACAGGAGGAAATGGCCTCAGTTGTGCAAGAGGAGGCTCAGATTGGTTATTAGAAAAAAATCTCCACACTGAAACTATTGTCAAGCTGCCCAGGGAAGTGGAGGGGGTCACCATTGGTAGGGTAAGTGTAGATTTGGCAGTTGGGGACATGGTTTACTGCTGGACTTGGCAGTGCTGGCTTAGTGGTTGGACTGTATAATCTTAGAGATCTTTTCCAACCTAAATGATTCTATGATTCTCTCAAAACATGCTGGAAAATCTTCTCAGCTTTGGAGCAAATTCCCAAATTCTCCTCCCTTAGCTGTAACTCACACGGTGTCTGGTTTGCTTTTTGTTCCCAAAAAAAGGGTTGATTTTAAAAAAAAAAAATTGTTTGAAAACATAATCTAGTTTAAAGAAATTGTGGAAAGATAAAATTGAAAGAAACTAATTAAAAAGAGAGCTCTTAATTGGACAGGCCTAGAGGGATTTTTTGTGTTTGTTTTTTTTTTTTTTTAACATGCTGAAGTCCAATTTTATGTTGTTTTTTTGAGGATTTTTAAAGGAATCTGTAGGGCAAAACCTTTCCTTCCTAAAGGAGCACAGAGACCCCTTTGCAAAAGAGCTGAAGTGAGCAAGTTTAAAGCAGAGGGGCAAGCAATGCACTTGGACAGACACTTTGCCTTTTCCCCATCCCAGCCCTGCACACCTCATCCTGCTGCTGCTCCGTGGCAGAGCTGCTGTGAGTCACAGCCTGCCTTTCCCTGCAGCAAGACTGCACTTCCAACTAAATCATGTCAGCTAACTGGTTTACACCAGTCAATTTAGGTCAATACATGGGTAAAAAGATGAAAATACATTGCAAGGTAAGGGTGAACAGCAGCAATTAAAGTCACTTACAACCGAAGTGTTGAGGCTTGACATAACAGGGCTGTGAACAGGCAAGCATTTGTTGGACTGCTGTTTGCAGGCAGACATCAGCAGCAGCACTTCATCAGGGTCGGTTGCAACCTTTACATCTGACAGTCCTTTAGCCCAAGCAGATGAGCTCACTAGCCACAAGAATGAGAAGACCACTGTCACAATGAAATCCTAAAAGACAAATTAGTTAGAAGCATTATACTGGTGTGTCCATTGGAAAGGAAAAAATATTAAAAATCACCAGAAAAGTCAGAGGGGAGAAATACCAAGAGCTTGTTACTTAGTGGAAGGTTGTGTTACTGTCATCACCCACAGAGCTAATTTTCAGAAGTGCCTGACATGCCTAATGGGGCAGAGCCCCTTGGCTGACATTTGCACCTCTGGCCTTGAGGTGAGATTCCCACAAACACATGGCTGGTACCCAGGATGCTGAGCTGCCTTGAAAATGTGGCTGTTCAAAGCACCAGGCTGAAACATTGGGATGAATTACAAAATACACATGCCTGTAAAGAAGCTGGGCCCTCCTGAGGGCTGGGTCTTGCCCTGGGTGCTCCTACAGACAGTCAGGGTCGGTTTCCAATAGAAAGTGTTTCTGTCTTAGGGAAAACCTGAAATTGGCTAATCCTCAGGTACCAGATGAGGAGTTTTCTCACCAGCCACAGGTAAGGCCAAATGTCCCTGCTGCATAAGCCATGCAGCCACTAATTACCATGAGTGAGCAAGTAAACAGCAAGACTTGCCAAGCAGAGACTGCTCCCTGGCCCGGTAAAGCACTGGTTCCTAACTCCCATCCATGTGAAAAGACGGGAGAAGATGGGGTGGTCCCTCCTCTGCTCTGATCCACTCTGCTCACTTTCCCCTTGAAAGACTCTTGGGAGCATGCACAGGCATAAACTTCTCCTTGTCTTAGCCAGAACAAGTGGCCAAGTGACACTGTTGTTGTGTGGGTTTGGGGGGAAAGGAGGGAGGAGGTGTGATTTTTCAAGCTTTCTTGTGTCTTGCTAAAACAGAAGAGCCTTTCTGCTGTCATATTTCATCCCATCTGTCAGCCCACAACAGATGGCAGAGGTGCCAAAGTCTAACATACCACTAACTGCATCACTGCATCTTGATATCCCACCTCCCGTGGGGCTGCCTCCCCTTCCCCTTGCAAAATAAAGGTGTGCATGGAAGGAAGGGAAAACACTCATTACGAACCCAGCGTTTCAGGTTGCTTCTCAAAGAAGTAAGCAATCCCCAGGAAACACCATTCTCCTCTACAAGCACACCTGACATTTGGGGAAGCTCTCCGTGGCGCCACAGGGGCGGAGGGCGCGAGCCTCCGTCACGACGGAAGAGGCACCAGTGATAAAGGGAGCCATGAACAAAGGACGTCTCCACTGATGCAGATGGGATTAAATTAACTGTGCTTGGATGCTTTCCCAAAGGATACATCCTTCTCTTTTAACAATTTGTTTTCTGCAGGCCTATGTCTGCCACTGAGCTCTGAGTTCCTCTGACCTCCTCCATGCTGCCCGAATGGGCTCTCAAAGAGGGTGAAGCCCAGGAGCTGACAACTCCCTCCACACCCAAAGAGACTCCATGTGGGCCAAGGCACATAGCCCAGAGTAATTCTTGTTCTCAGGGAGACTTCCAGCAAAAGAAATTATTGCATCTCATACGTCTTAGCAGTGAATGAGAAACAGATTCCTAGAGGCAACCATTCAGTTGCAAACATTTCCTAAAAATTCCAGCTGGTAGAAACACGAGATGTCTGCTGAGCTGTGGGTGATGATGGGAGATGCTCTTTATTTGCTGTGAGGTTTGACATGCTATCAACCCAGATGCCAAGCCCCCATGCAGTTTTGGACTGACACAGGAAATGGGGACACAGCAGAGTTTTGGGGAATGTATTTTCTGAACGACAAGCAACCCTCTCCCAGTGCCACCACACCTGGAGCAAACTAAATCCAGATCTGTAATCAGTGCACTGGCAATGCCAATTAAAGAAATGCATAACAGCAGGTAGAAATTTGATGCAGAGACAAACTGACTGAAACTAATGCAACACAGGAGATCAAACTTGCTAAAGAGAGAGAAATTTTAAAAGTGAGCAAAGTTCTCGAAGCAGGTGACAGCAGCAGAGGTACAGACCTGCTGCTGAGCTTACAGGGCCTGACCCCAAGTTGGTGAGGCTCATGGCACAAATTACTGCATCTGACTGCTGGTACAGCCCATGTCTTGGGCTGTTAGTCCTTCCAGAACATCCCATGACACTGGGCAGTTGAGGGATGGCCCTAAAGGCACTAAGTATTTCCTGTTATTTCTCAGGTCTTGTCTTCTCCATCACACCCCATGCTCCAGCCTTCTCCTGACTTCCTCTGCTCCCCTGTGCCAGGGTGCTCACAAAGATTAAACCCTGTCCTCTCTGCTACAAACTCCCCTATTTCAGAGCAGGGCAGAGCCTTGGGGACAGGGCTCCTGTTCCTGGGGTGCCAGGAGCAGCTCTTGTATAGAGGAACTTCCAAAAAACTGTGAAGTCTGGCTGGGTGCAAGAAACACACTGAACCAGAAGGGAAAGATGGCACAGGGGTCTCAAAGCGGAAACATGCAGCCTGTCCACCAGCTGGCCAAGGAGACGGGACAGAAAGGCAAATGGAACACTGGGACTTTTTCAGAAGGTGTTCTCAACAGGGCTACATGGCCAAACTCAGGCTCTTGGAGGACTTTTTCTGCCTCCTCTGTACAATGCAAGGAGCAAAATGTATGATTCTATGACTACAGCAAACTTACATCTTCCTATTTATTTTGAATCTTTGTGAACCTTCAGCTTTGGCTGGATCTTGAACCTCTCTTGTTTTCAAGTGGGTTTGCATTTCTGGCTGAACATTTTCACAGCTCTGGGTGGAACAGAGTTACAAGATAATGACATGCTGAAAATAAAAGTGAATTTCAAGCTAAGCTTCTCTGTGGCTTAATGTCTATCTGGGGAATTTCTCCTTGGTAATTAAGGCCAGAGTGGCTGCATACTAAAACAAATCTTGCATTTCAGTGTTTAATATCCCTATAGCCTGGGTGAGTCTTTTTTTTCCTTTGGAACAAAGTAATTTTTTGTAGTTGCTCTCTTAAAGTGGTGTCTACAGATCTCTTCAGTGTGTATTGTTGTATGATTACACTACACTCCTAATTGCCAAGTTTCTCTCTCAGATCTCAGCTGAGATACTTTGCTCTGCCTACAGATGCCTTTGGGAAAGAAGGAAAATAGGAACATATAAAGAAAGGCAAAACCTGAAATTTAAAATACTCTGAATATACAAGGAGGGACTTTTTAAGATCCTGAAGTATGTGCAAAAAAAAAAAAAAAAAAAGTTCTTGCTGCCTTTTTCAAGTTAAAACTTGCTATTACTGAGTTTGCCAAAAATGCCTACTTGGAAGAATTTTATATATTATACATTTTAGAATAGAATTGTGAATGTCTTTTTTCATAATAATTGAAATATTTCTCCTTGCTATCAAGCAACTTACTGGCTTTTGCAAAGTGCCCCTCTTTGAAAGGGGCAGTCACTTACAGTCCCTTAAGGCTCCTGAGCATGGTTTTGGATTGCCCAGTGTCTGCACAACCTCACCCAGCCAAGAACCTCTGTAGAAGCTGCTCATTCTCTCACAAAGGGGATGTGTTTCATCTGCTCCAAGCTGGTCAGTGGCTTCCTCAGCCCTGAAGGCTGTGACACACGTGTCCCTGCGTGCACCCTGCACCCTGCTCTCCCTCCCAGCCAAGTCTGGCAGGATGGCCTTGGGCTGTCACGGCTGGAAACAGGAAAACCTCAGCTCTGGCCTGGCCAGAGTGCTCCTGGCATCCCTCCTCCCTCACAGAGCTGCAGCTGCTGCCTTGTAACTGGCTTCCACGCGGGGCTCATGCTACAAAACCTTTCCATTCGTGAAACTTCCTCTCATGCATTTACAGCCTCCAAGGGAGCAACCCCTCAAATGCTGAGGTCCATAAACCCTCCTAGTCAGAGCCTGTCTGGCACTGCCAACAGGTTTCATGGCCAGCCATGCAGCAGCAGAGGGAGATTTCTTTACCCAGCAGAGGCAAACCACTCAGAGGATTAGCTTTCACAGTCACAACCATCCTAAAAATTCAAGAGTACCCCAGCAAGAGCCACAGCCCTGGTCCCAGCTGGGAAAGCGGCCAACAGCAGATTGCTGCAGGCAGCAAATGTCTTCCTACAGTGGCATTTTAGCTCTTTTTGTGTTTGAACGAGGTCCCAGCCCAGATTTTCAGCCGAAGGAAGCTTTGAAAGAATTACATGCTTCGTGCAATAATGTAAGGCCTTGCAAGCGTGCTTCTGGCAGGGAAGTGCAGAGCCTTTTGGGAGGCACCAGCATGTACAGCAAGGTCACCATGGCTTGTGATGACAAGGGCAGGCTGAAACATGTCTTTGAAATGCAAAGAAATATTCAGGTTCTTCCTAATTTTATCTTTCAACTGTAAAGGATTCAGTCTTTTTATAGATCTTTCAAGTTTTTATAGATGGCTCTTCATTCTTTTCCTGTCTATTTTCTAGACAACTGGACGCTGGTGAGGAAGTACAACATGTTTAATCAAAGAGGTGTCCAAAGAGTAGACCAAGGTGTACTTAACTCACTCGATCTGCAACACATGTAAGGAACCAGATGCCTTTCTACATAATGTGATTATTCATGGAACTCCAAATGCAAAGGAAAGATCTCATCTTCTTAAGATATAAGCATCTTTATGCACCATAAGAATGAGATTATCAAGTAATCACTATAAAAACGGAATACCTCTTTTCAGGGCTATGTCAGTCATCTTCTGAATAATTTTATGCTTTTATATTAATTGACTGGAATATTAATAAAGTGATTTACATTTATACATGAATGCATGTGGTTTCTCATGGCCAAGCTATAACTTCCCAGAGACAAACCTGAAGGCACATAGGGTTGTCAGCATGTGGATTTTAAATGGAAAACATATGGGGTAAAGAAACCACAGGAAAAGTAAGAAGTCTGATTGATGGGGACTGATACACATAGCCTGTGACTATGCCTTTTTTTCTGAGAGACATATGGAAGCATCCTATCCCTGATCCCCTAAAATTTCAGCACAGCTGGGTTGGTTACTCTCTGCTTGCAAGAAGCTCCAAATGTATAGACCTGAAGCAGAGCATCAACACAGGTGCCTGGGCTGGCAGTCCCAGGGTGCAGCTCATCTCAAACCAGCAGTGCCTCCCCAGGTACGTGGTGTTAAACAAGCAGAAACCAGCTTAGGTTGGTTTGGTCTGAGAGATGGGGATGTACTGAAAACTGGTGGCATTTTGTACATCACATTCTTCAAAATCTGAGTCACCACCTCCAATTAATTTTGTTTAAAAGTTTCTGGCTCTTGAGCACTAATCAGTCACTTGAGAAGCTGCCTTGCCCTCGTGGTACCCACCAAGGTGAGACCCCAGCTCCTCGCCGCACACATGCACCATGTGGGAATTCACAATGGAATGGAAATCACAGCTTGGTTTGCAGCGCTCAGAAACACACAGTACATTCCTATGAGGCACTGAATCCCTGGTAACCTGCTCTTGTTCCTTCAGAAACTGGGAATCCAAGGTCCTCTCTTAGGTTCATCTGTCTGCATGAAGCCCCTCAGGGAGCCAGCAAGGGAAGCAGAGGGTGCATAGTGCAAGGACTCACTGCTGCCAGCCCTGTGGGAATGGGTGAGCAACACAACCAGGGCCCTGTGCGACCAAAAGGAAGGATTTTATCCCCAAAACCTGACAGGCAACATTAGCAACAGAAATTATTTACTGCATAGTGAATAAACACACCACTGCCATCCAAACAGACAGGGAAGGAGTTAACTGCTTCTCCCACTGGAAATATTTCCTTGCTAACACGCCTCACTCCACACTGAACGCTAAAATATTTCTCCACAGTTAAAGTGATGCTTTGTTGAGATCTCAGTACATGCAGTTCATTTCCCTGTATCTGTATAAACAAAGTAAACTTGAAACACTTGTGACTGAAATTTTCCCTGCAAGTTTCTTGTGACTTAATGGTCATTAAATTCCTTATAATCTTATCTTCTGCACCCAGTCAGGCTTCTGCAATTTGGTAATGCTTTGACAGTGTTGTGACTGCCTGGGCAGGGGCTTTTTGAAACAAATTGTAAAATTTCAAGTGAAAGGGGTTTTTTCCTCTCTCGACTTCTGTCACACTCATTTTTCAAAGCCTGAAAATTTGTCAGGAGAAAAGGCAGCTCTGAGAGGGTGCTGCTTAAAGGCAGATGTCATCCCAGACTGAGAAAATATGAAGCCAAGAGGAAGTAAAAGGCTTAAAACAGGAATGGTTTTAACTATGAAATTGTCATCAGGCCCTGCAGCAGAAGCAAGGATGGATGAAACTATCATCTTCAAAGTCTTCACTAAGAGAGAAAAAACTGGAAGTCTGGATAAGGTGCCTGATGCACTGAACCTGCCTGGTGACGAAACAGAACGAGGGGTGCCCTGCCTCCTGCACCAACACGTGCTGCACCAGATCTCTGCAGCACTTTCCTTGGGAAGGAACAATCTCAGGGATGAGACATCCTGGCACATCTGATCTGAAACACGTCAGTTCAGAGCAGCATCTGCCTGGAGCTGGAGGATACATTGCCTGCCTCCTTCACAGGATGCTTGACATCCCTTAGGTGAGCACTGCAGCCCTGAGAAGCTGGTTTTCACTCCAAGTTTTCTTTTTCCTTGACTGCTGAATTCCTCCTGGCTACAGCTGCCAGGAGCAGCTCTCTGGCTGGGGCTCTTCATTTTCCCTACAACTCCACTGCACAGAGGGACTCACACCTGTCCTCAGCCAGGCTGTGGTGCTGCAATCATTGCACTGGACAGTGTCCAGGGACACCAGCAAGGATGTGCTCCAGGCAACAAAGGTTCTTTTTTTCTAAAAATACCAAATACAACACAAATACAACAGAGCTTGCAGTGCACAGGAGTTGCAGGAGCATTTGGCTGGGGAAGATGGGACTCTCTTCCTGTCAGGCATAACCTCAGCCATTCCCAGAACCACTCACCAGCAGGAGCTGCTTTTGCTGTAGGACAAACTCAAAAGCATCTTTATATTCTGAAAAAAATAAGGTCCTATGGCCTTGGTTTAAATACCGGGAAATTGCAAACAGAGGCTTTGGTAACAGACACTGGTTTAATTTAACCTGTAGATTCAATTACAATCCATTACACAGAACAAATTAAGTCAATGTGACGTTAATGCTGTAGCAGATTGTGCCATGCATCCTGTGACAGACACGACTGCAGCAGCTGTTTCAGGAAAGTCCTGGAGAAAGGCAAGGGGCCACATCATAATGTGACATATTAATACTATTGTTTCTCTTTCCTTTTTCTACTGCTACAGAGGATAATGTTGTTGGTCAAGAGAAAAAATTATTTTCTGCAAGAAGATCAAGACAGAAGAATTCTGTAACAAATCCTTTGATGGGACTGCTTGAAATGAGATCTTGCTTGATACCAAGAAGAAGCAAGGCACTTTATTTATTTACTCTTTCTGCAGGGACCCCTTTATTTTGACCCCTTTGTCTCCTCTGTGAGGATTTCCTTACATTTCCTCACCATTTTCTCAGACAGGAAAGGTCCCAATGTGTTGGTTTGGCACCCTGGTTTTTGGTAGTGGGGGGGCCACAGAGGTGGCTCCTGTGAGAAGCTGCTGTAAGCTTCCACCATGTCTGGCAGAACCTGATGGCTCTGAAGATGGACATTCTGCTGGCCCAATTACAGAGGCTGGTAACACCTCTCTGATGACATTTATGTAGAAAATCAAAACCTCACATGGGCAGTTTTTCCCCAGGACTGGCCAGACACACGGCAATGTGCTGCCAAGGCTGCCGCCGTCTTTTCTTTTCCCTCTCCTCTGCCCAGCTGTAGCAGAAGATGGTAAGAAATGACTCCTATGGGTGCCTGGCTTTTGGCCAGTGTCAAACTATGACACCCGAGAGGCCCCAAATGAAAAGGATTAATTTCATTTGATATGGAAGGAGAACTTCTTTCGGTAGAAGTTCATAATTTTTGAATTATGCAAACTCAAAAAAACAGTTCATGTCTCTCTGCAGCAGGAAAATCCTTCCCTCAATTCCCAAGATGTTAAGTTTACCTTCCTACATTTTAGTCTTTTGCTGGCTGTTATTGTGGTTACTTCCTTGAATAGATTCAGTTTTTCTGCACTGGTGATTTATTTTTTCCCATTATATATTTCTGATTATTCTTTACTGGTGGCTTTCAGCACTTAAGTCCTGGCAAAATGTCTGACAGGTTTCTGTCAGTCATAAACTTTAGAATTTTCTGAAATCCAGAACTAACTTCTTCCTTACATGAGTCCTTGATAAACTCTCCCCACCTTCACATCAAGACCTCAGAGAAGTATTTTCTCTCCCTTGGTAACCTTCTCCCTGCAGTCATGAGGGAGAGGGTTGCCCATGGAAGGGAGACTGTGCTGCAACTCTACAGCCCACACATGCAGAGACCTGGCCCAAATTCAGGTGAGGGTCAGCACCCAGTGCTTGGCAGCCCAGCAAGACCATGGCGTGCACCGTGGGCCACAGTGCACTGACAGGCTACAGACACCTGGACCAAAACAGCCCTCACTGGCTTTACAGTCTCAATTTGTGAGAAAATAAAGGCACAGCAGGACTTGCTTTTTATCACAAGCCTTCAGGAATCAGTAAAAAAGAAAAATAAAGGCATGAAGAGCCACAGCTTGATGAGTGCAGATGATGATAAGTGGAAGTCTCATAAACCAGTGTGAAGACACAAATATGCTGGGAGCTCAGTGTCATGCTAGGAAAACAGCCGCATAATTCTCCAAAGCAAAATAATTTGGCAGTAATTAGCAATAAACAATCTCTTTGGCTTGGCTTTGATCAGGTGCATGGTTCCATCTGTCTGCTAGGTCAATGCCTAGGATCTCCTCTGCTTTTTTCCCCATCAAAGAAGCTCTGCTCTCACAGACATAGGGCAGAGACCCCAATTCTGCTACCACTCAGTTACATGTTCATATGATTTGTGTGATCATCATCACTGTGGGCAGTGGGAGAGAAACACAGAAGTTCACAAGTACATACAGGACTAAACTCCTCCTGCATACAGCCTCCATTACCTTTGGTGTTAAAATATTAAATCACCATTAAGATAAAAAAGCAGGGGAATGCAGAGATGCTTTGGACACCTGGATCTCACAGACCATGCCCAAACCTCAACAACCAAAAATGCAAGAGGTGAAGACCTACACCCGAAAACACTGCAAATGCTGCAAACACTTACAATTAAAGGCCCTCTGTTGTTCTCACGGTACTTGTTCTGGAAGAAGATATAAACCACGGTGGCAGCCAGCGAGTAGAGGAAGGCGAAGACCGCGATGGTGACGAAGAACTCCGCCGAGGAGGAGAAGTCTCCTATCAAGGCGAGCGTTTCCCGGCGCTTGCCTTCACAAGTGGGAGCCTCAAAATTCACTTGATGCAACCTGGAAAACACCCCACAGAGCAGAAGGTGAAGCACAGAAAATGGAAATTGTTGTCTGAATAAAGATGAGTACATTTGCTCTGTCTCCTTCCTGATGCGCATTGATCCCTGTGAATAACTGGCAGCTGTGGGCTGTGCTCCTCAGAACCCTGCGAGTGTCAAGGTGAGACTGAGCACTGGAACACATCTTTTAATCAATCCCAGAGAAAAGTTTATGTTCCAGTGGTTTGGCACAACCCTCCCTGTCCTCTCTGGGGTTTTGCCATGGTAACAACTGAAAAAGGATAACATGAGAATCAATTTGATTCTTAAAGTCTTACAATCCAGGCAGCAGAAAACAGGTCCTATTCTCAGTACTAAGCCCATGGGATACCCATGTTTGGACATTCATAAACACCTTGTATAAAATTGTCTAGTGCAGAGCTACCTGTGGCTGTTAGCCCCTAGGGCTGCAAGCTACAAAGTGCTTCTACATTAAAGGTTTTTAAAATCAAGTTGCAGCAGAAATACCCAACTTGGATCAAAGAAAAAGTCTGCATGCCCTGGTTTAAGCAACCTAAGCAACCTTCATACTCACACACTGTTTATCGGTGACTGAGCTAACAGATTTATAGTTCTGTCTGGAAGCTCCTGCAAGAGACTTTTTTTCCTGTAATAATTTTAATTTCTGATTCAGAAAGAGGATACATGGAGGGATCATTCTGGCAGGTCCTGTTGCATGGCCCAGATTCACATCAGTGGGGATGTGGAGCCCAATGCACATTGCATTGCTCTGCCCCATACAGGGTAAGTGGAGGGGATGAAGCCAGCAGCAATTAAAGAACTGATGATCTGGTGCTGAGAAAGGATTAGGCCATCTGGGAGACAGTCCTCTGCTCAAGGGCAATTAACGTGTGCAACAGCAAGCCAGTGGTGGCAGCAGCAGCCATAACTGTATTTGGCTAAATAAAAAGTTAATTCCCCAGAGGAAAAGAAAGTACCCACAGCAGAAATCGCAGAAGATGGATTAATGGACATTGGAGGATTGGATGACTTTCTGCTTTTGCTGGTCCTGATTAAATGTACCCAAATGTAGGCAGGACCTTTTCATCAGTGGTTGATGAATAACACCAGTTACTTGCCTCAGAGATTTTATTCCCTGTCATTGTCCTAGTGGTGGGATGAAAACAAAAACCAAGTCTGCTAGATTGCAGAGATGAGCAGAATCACCTTTCCAGCATAAGGCCAGCAAACCCTAAAGAAATCTGAACACATGAGAGAGATCCTAATGCTCATGATCGGTTTCCTGAATTCAGTGTTTCCTGGCATCACCATGCACACACTTTTCAGCAGGACTTATTGTTCTTTCCTAAAATTGGGGGATAAAAGGAGAAGTAAGATTTCCCAGTGCCTGTCATGCCAATTTTGTAGTCTGGAGAGAAAGTGGTATTGTTTTAACCATTACCACAACAATAGAAAGATTTGAAATGCATGATTTCATGATCTAAAAAGGAAACTCTCTGCTTTCCTCAGTACAGCTATGTATTGGCTTGGAACGGCACGGTTTTTGATAGTGGGGTGGGGGGCTACTTTTGGTAGTGGGTAGAGATGGCTTCTGTGAGAAGCTGCTGGAAACTTCCACTGTGTCCAGCACAGCCAGTCTCTGATGGCTCTGAACATGGACAGGCTGCTGGCCAAAACTGGGCCACTTACAGAGATTGGTAACACCTCTGTGATAACAGATTTAAGAAGAAAATCAAAACAAAGTGGGACACAGTTTTCCTAGCCAGAGAAGAGGAGGTGAGAGCATGTGAGGGAAAAAACACCAAGGGCAGTGGAGAAGGAGGGGCAGGAGCTGCTCCAGGGGCCAGAGCTGAGATTCCTCTGCAGGCTGTGGTGAAACCATGGGGAAGCAGCTGAGCCCCTGCAGCCCCGGGCATCCAGGGATGCAGAGATCCACCCACAGCCAGGGGGATCCACAGATCCACCCCAGCCCTGGGGATCCAGGGGGATGCAGAGATCCCCCCACAGCCATGGGGATCCACAGATCACCCACAGCCCTGGGGATCCACAGATCCACAGATCCACCCACAGACCCTGGGGATCCACGGGGATGCAGAGATCACCCCCAGCCCCTGGGGATCCAGGGGATGCAGAGATCACCCCCAGCCCTGGGAATCCACAGATCCACCCACAGCCCTGGGGATCCAGGGGATCCACAGATCCACCCACAGACCCTGGGGATCCAGGGGATGCAGAGATCACCCCAGCCCCTGGGGATCCAGGGGGATGCAGAGATCACCCCCAGCCCCTGGGGATCCAGGGGGATGCAGAGATCACCCCAGCCCCTGGGGAGGTGCCCATGCCTGGAGGAGGCTGTGATCCAGGGGCAGACCCAGTGCAGAGGGCCCTGCTCCAGGCTGGAGCAGCCTCTCCTTGACCCACACCACTGCAGTTCTGGGAGGGCTGTGTGCCCGTAGGAGGGGCAGTTTTGGGAGGACTGCTGCTCCTGAGATTTGGAGCCATGCTGGAGCAGTTCCAGGAGAACTGGCTCCCGTGGGAGGGACCCCAGGGCCTCACAGGGGCAGGACTCCTCTGCCTGAGCAGGGGAACAAAACCTCAGTGATGAACCGACCCAAACCCCCTGCCCTGTCCCCTGTGCTGGCAGTGGGAAGGAGGGAGGGATTAGGGGAAGAAGAGGTGTTTTAAGGGCTCATTTTACTTCTCATTATCCTCCTCTGATTCTATTAGTAATAAATTCACTTTGCAACTTAAGTTGAGCTTGTTTTGCCCTTGGAGTGTTTTCTCCCAGTCCTTATCTCAACTCATGAACACTTTTTTTTTTTTTTCTCTCCTCAGTCCAGCTGTGGCAGGGGAGGGTGAGCAAATAGCTTTAGTGGGTGCCTGGCATTGGGCCAGTGTCAAACCATGACAAGCTGCTTGGGTGTTGTATTGACACAGAACCAAACCGTGTTTTAAAGCACCTTGAAAGCTGTGGGAGTCTCTGTGGGGCTCTGGATCAGTAAAAAATGTGGTCTATCCCTCCTTCCCCAGGGGAATGCAGTGCTGTGCAGCCAGAGGCTGCCCTCACAGTCCTGTTAGGGCTCAAGGCCAGGTTCAAGCCAGGTTTCATCCCACCCAGCCCATGGAGTTGCAGTCTGGGGCAGGAAGGACACCAGCAACGATGTGCAGAGCCAGAGGTGGGCACTGCTCTCTGCTTTTGCCCAGCAGCAGACAAGGGTCTCCTTGACAGCCCAGACTTTGCGACTCAATGCTCAAGGCTAGGAGGGTTTTCTGTGGCTGATTCTTGTTGTTGGTCCAAACCTCAAAATTTCTGGTTCTTCAATAACTCATGACAATTTTTGTGTTTGAAGGGCCACACTCAGGTATCACAGCTGCCATTTTAAAGCCCTAATGCAGGATGTGGGATCTGCTTCTCCATCTGAGCTCAGCAAAAGCCAGGGTTTGCTGCAGTGGGGAGAGCTCTATGGTTCTGCTACCACCTCCTCTCACATCACTTGCACAAGCACTGTGAAACTGGGCTGAGCTACATTAAATACAATCCAAGTGCTTTGGGAAAAAGAAAAAGAAGAACAAGGCAATTCTGCATGCATTTCATTGTGTACAATGAAACATATTACAGCAGAGTTTTCTTCCACTCCCCAGGAGCCCTGAAACACAGACTGGACAACACGTGGTGCTGCAAGTAGCAGTTCAAACTCCTGTGCATACCAAAGAGGAAATAACTTAGGGAATATTTCTATCAAGATTCAGACTTGGAGTTGCTGCCCATCCCTACCCCTCTGACTGTCCACTGTCAACACAACCCAGTCTCATCATCAACAACCACCAGACTTTACAAAACATGGTAAAGCAACTGAGACCATTTTCCTTTTCTACTCTGTTTTCCTGACTGCACCTTAGTTCTGAATCATAAACCAGAAAAAAGTGTTCATATATTAACACCACATTTGTACCTTCCCAGCAGTGCTTTTGTGGCCAGGCACCCATCAGGGATACGAGATCACAGAAACCTTTTTCCATCAAGTTATTTTTATTCTCTTGCTTTTCTTTTGAGATTCCCTTGGTCTCTACGAGGATGTGCAGTAATTGGTGCCTCTTGTGGCCACCTCACCTCTGTCAAAACAACCGAGATCTCTGTTGTGCAAAGGGCCCCAAAATAGACCATGATTCAGACCTGGGAAGAGGAGCTGTGACAGGGAAGAGAAGCGAGGGAGCCAAGCCCTGCGGTGGTTAGGGTAGATGCTGACTTCACATGATGCATCTGAAAAGTTTCTTTAAGGCAGGGGAGGATCAGTGACAGAAAATCCAGTTTCACTGATCGAAACTTTTTTGATCTGGAATGGCATCTCCAAGAGAAAACTCGGATTTTTTTTCTCCACTGATGCTGCTGAGTCAGCCTTTCTGGGGGCAGGATGGTTCGGTGATGACTCACAAAACATTAATTGCCTCCGCCTCCCACTTTTGATATGATTCTACCTGTTCTGTTACTTCCAGTTACCTGTACTTCCTCTGACTTACTCTTTCATCTTCTCTTACCTCTCTTTGTTTACACCTCACCTTTTCCTTCAAGCCGTGCTCGGCCAGTGTCTTCCTTCTGCTGCTTCTCCAATTTCCAGCACCACCCCTGCCTTCCACCTTTGACTCACCATTTGCTAAACAAAACGAGGAGTCCCAAGAGCGATCCTTTGCAATCACACCCTTCGCACTTTGTTAACATTTGTTAGGCTGCAGAAACAGGAACGATTTGCACTAATTGATGGGCAATGCAAATAAGGAACACAACAGTAATGAATTTACTTAATTAGAGAAACCCTTCCCCCTGCAAGCTCCTCCAGGGTTTCTTTGCCTTGTACTGCACTGAGTATTGCTATTAATTCAGAAATACAGCTCCTGACTTTGGAATGTGACCTTGCACCCCACACTCAGCAGAGCTGCACTAAGGTCATCCTTGCTGCCCATTGTTACCAGCACCATCCCCTTTGTTAACAGCAACTGCCATGGCCAAGCCATCCAGGCCCGAATTCCCTCAAATTCCCTTCAATCTGAAGCAAGTCCACCAAAAGCAGCCAAGTTTCACTGATGAAGCCACAGTAATTAAGGGCTTCTGAGGTTTCTTGAACCACTTGGCAAACTTTCCATTGCCGTGGGAAATATGATGACAAGACAGCTGTATTGTCTAGCTTGACAAGATCAAAAGACGGCAGGAATGTTTTACAGTGAAAAAAAGGGATTTTTACATTGTTCCACAATAACGAAGAGCAGTTACGTTTTCAGATGCTAATTACCCTAGCTCTGGAAATAATACCTGAAGCCAGACACATTGAACAAAGCTACAGCTGTTACGTGTGCATGGGGGAGCAAAAGTTGTGTTCTGTCCACGTGAATGTGGAGTTGCCTTTTTTCCTGAACTGCCTCAGTACAATATTCAAGCCACGGTTTTCTTTAAATTGTACTCACCGTTTCTTTTAAGCAGCTTAGCTCCCCTGATGATCCTTGAGCATGAAAATGGTCAGAGCCAACTGCCTCAAAGACCTGTCTCACTCCACCAGCAGACACAGAAGAGCCCAAGCAGAAGGGTGAATAATCTAATCTTGTCTGATTCATCCCCTTCAACAATGCACACAGGGCTTCGACTGGAAGCCAACAGAACACGCAATTAACACAAGAACGTGCTCAAATGTTATCGATGAACCAGCATAGATTTCCTCTCCTGGGCTTTGATCGGTGTGTGGATTAATAAATAACAGATAAAGTTCTGCCTCCAAAAATTCTCAATGGGGTTAGTGTTTCGCCATTCCTTTACTAGGATCTAGTGAAAAACAGCCAAAAAAAGCACGCTCTGTTTTGGCAGGTTGTCCTATTTTCTGAAAATAGCATCTTGTAATCCACCCTCCAACCTGTCTACAACATGCTGGAACAAAATCTGCAACACCCACACATGTGCTTGTGAAAACCCAGAGATCCATTATCTTTTCATTGGGCTGTATTTCCCCCTAACTTGTTTCTGGTAGTCAAACTGTCAATTGTCTTTACTGTCTGCAAATCCCTAAGAGAAATACATTGCTAGAAATGAGTTATTGCAGTAGTGCTTGTGCAGGGGTTTCTTGGGAAATGTTTACCTTGGCTGATAATCTCCAAAATGAGGGGAAAATGAAATTTCAAAATACAGTAGTGAAATGCTGACATGCACAGAGCCCCTCAGCAGTCAAACTGCTCTGTTGAGGCACAAAAACATGACAAGGGTTTACATCTTCCTTTCTCTGGGATACTGAGTAAAGGCATTTCTTTTAGTTTGCCCTGAAAACACTGTAGTTCCCTCATTTCAGAGGACTATGCTGGGGTGCTTTGACACCAGTGCCTCCAGCCAGCCAGCCCTTGGGCAAATGTAACATTTTGAGATGCCAAATATGGATTTTTTGTAGGTTTAGTGGAAGAATACAAATAAATGGGAGCCTTTCCTCACACAACAGAGCTCATCATTCCTGTAAAACTTCTCTAGAGATCTTACCAACATTAAGAAAAACACTTTGAAAGTCATCTCTAAAAAAAATGTCAAAGCAGAAATCGGCCTGCAAATGAAAAGTCTTTTCTTTAAGGAAATTGGGGTCCACTGACTCTTCCAACACTCTTCTCAGCCTGTTCTTCTCACTGCAAAGAACAATTCCCTCAATGCTCAGCATTCCTGAATGTTTGGTGTTAAATCCTGGCTATCTGCATGACTGCTCACACAGCAAGGAACAGGCTTCCTTCCAGTCTTTAGGAAGATGGATGGAGTGAGCACTGCAGCTTCCTCATCCTCCTCCTCTCCCCAGATCTGCTCTGCAAGGACAAACTTCTGAGTGGGGGGATCCTGCAGCACCAAAACCACTATCCAGCAATTCCCGTGGGATCTGAATCTTTGCACCCAGGCTTCAGGAGCTGCTGAAGTCAGCCTCAGGCAAACAGCCTGTTAACACCACATTTGAACACCCTGAAGCCATTAATGATGAAGTTCTCTCCAGCCCTTCAAAGTCAAATGTCAGAGATGTTATTCAAGCCCCGGACAACTGCGAGGATGAGATGGGGTTTGTCCCTCAGCAGGACAGCACTACCATGGAGGTGACTGCTCCCTGGCCCTTTTGCACCTGTGCTATTCTGGTAAAATCAGAGGTTTCTACCCTTCTGCTAACAACGACAAGACTGTTTCTCACCCCAAGCTGCTCTCCAACAGCTCTTTTCCCAAGATGAAGAAATTACCACTAACTCAAGTATTCCCATCCCTTACCATTGCCCATCTGCCTCGATGCACATCCCAGTGCTGCCTGCACACACCATAGCCTTTCAAAACAGAGATGCTTATCCATCCTTCCTAACTATCCCAGCTGTTTTCCATACCTGACTCTAGCAGCTGCCCCAAAAAACATCTTTCCAGACTCCTCAGCACCCAAAGGTGCCTTCAGTACCTCCTCCCCTACAGAGTAGCAGCACATTTGTTTCCACCACATACCTGCCCCTACAAAATCGGTTCATTTTTCTCTGGAGACAGAAAGCAAAATTAAAATTCGCCATCTGACTCAGCAATCCAAGCCTGGTGTTTTGATTCTTTCCTTTCTAGAAGGAGAAAGAATAGAGTTGGCTGATCAAAGAGTATTTGAAAATATTTCACTTTGAACTTCTGTCCGCTCAATAAAACCTCTCCATTTATAACAAAAAAAATAATTCCAAAGCCCACATCACTCTAGAATTATTCAACACTACCAGTCATTTCACACAAATACATATATCATCTTGCAAACATTTATTCCTAGCTCTTATCCTGGACATTTTCACATCCTAAAGATCTACCCTTTGTCACAGCTCACTTTAGTGGCTTATACCCATCCAATCCAAGTCTAGAGCAGCATGACCAAAAAAAAACCCAGAAGGTGCTGCTGGAAAGCTAACTAGGAAAGCTGTAGCAACCTGCACTATTTTCTGGTTTATGTCCAGCCAAAATAATAAAAAATATTTCCCGCCTAATATTTTCAATTTCTTAGCTTGCCATGTTCCCAGCCCTCACTAGCACACAGCTGTGCTGCAGATGTTTGGCCAGCACCATTTTCCTACAGTACTGGTTCATCAGGACAAGGTGGCAGGCACAGCTGCTGTCCCAGCACACCACACTGTGTGCTGCACTGGGACAGGGGCAATTCCCCCAGGGCAGGCTCACCACCGTGCCTTCTCAGAGCTGGGCACCACACAGTCCCTCTGCTCCATCCCTCCACCCCTCATTTCATTTCTCCTGTTAAGACAGAGAGTCTGAGACCCCCGAGGTGCTCAGGCCTCCAGGAAGAGAAGCTACACCCTTTTGAGGATGGGTTTTGAGGAAGGCATTTGAACAGGGACATGCTGGTGGTGAGGAGAAGGCACCAGTGCCATACACCCAGCTTGAGATCCCCCTGCAGGACCCACTCTGGTGGCTGTGTGCTCAAAGCTCCTGGGAAACAGCCTGCACAGCACTCCTGGGGGAAGAAACATCCGGACTCATGCCAGCCCTGGGAATGAGCCTTCCCAGGCTGTGCACGTAGCAGGAATGCAAACCCTACTACTCCATCGTAGCACCAAAAAGCCAACAGAAAAGGCTAGTTATAGAACACGAGGGAGTGCTCAGAAAGCTGAGTGGGTGATCCCAACCCCACTTCCAAGCCTTTATCCAAGACCCATATTTATCTCCCAAGATAATTTCACAGCTCTTCTCAGGGAAAACATGCTGTGCAAGCAGAGCACAGTGCTCAAAGACAAGCTCCACCAGTCTTTACAACCCAAATACCTTCCCAGATTGGGCACTTACATTCTTTGTCGTACATATTAGTGGCATTATACTCTGATTTCTCTTCACTGAGCTATTTTCTTGGGACAAACTGCTTCCTAGTCTCTGGGCAGCTTTGCTACTATCTCTGAAGGAAGGTAAACCTTAATTATCTTTTAAAAAAGTCATCACCGTTCATGGAACAAGGCAAATGATGGGACCTGGAAATGCCACTGGCATATATTTGTATGTAAACAAGTATCCAATGTTACCTGGTCCCATCATGAGATCCTGGCTGAACCCATAGCTCATATCCCTCCTGCTGCCCTCTCCTCTGGACAGACACAGGAAACAGCTTCCAAACTAAGAAACTCCTGTCACAGCCAAACAAAAGCTTCCATTCAGAGAAAGATCTACATAAATCTAAACCTCTAAACACGAGCAGTGGAAATCATAAAGAAAAGGCCTAAAAACGTCATTGAATATAGTGAGACCATTTCTGAGAAGTGGCTGTGTCAAATCCCTGGGCAGTGTTTCTGCATGGAGCACTGTGGGACTGCTGATCCACCATTCCTGCACCCCAACACATTGTGCAGCTGCTCACATCATCTCCAGTTCACATTCCCTTCCACCATCAAACGGGCTATGAACCCCACGTAAAATATTCTAATTCTTGGGCATCACCTGGTGTTCAGCCAGAGCAACCTGAAGGCATAAATGCTTCACCCTATGACAAGCAGCATCCACATTCATTTCCATCCAGATCTACAGACCCTGAAAGCAGCAACTGCACCCCCCAGACCAACTGATATAAATACAAGAGCAATTATAGCAGATACAGCAACATTTACTCCTTTGTGTTGTATTTCAGTATTACTTTGTATTTAGCTATAATTTTCTCTAGTATATTCTCCTAATGTACTTAAATAAATCAAATTAAGTTTTCTGTTTGAGTTTTATGGGATGACTTCAATGAAACTCCCAGTTACAGTATGTCCAGTTGGAAGGATATGACAAGTCCTTTCCTCAGGGAGCTGCTGATGGACCTACAGACAAATTACCAGCACCTTCACACTTTGAGTAGCCCAGGAGGTGTGAATCCAGAGAGGACAGGCACTGAGTGGGGCTGTGCTGCATGGGGTTGGATGCACATCCTCTCCAGAGTCCACTGAATGAAAAATACTGCATTTATCTCCTGGCAAGTAAATTAACATAGAATCCAGGTGTGAGAGGAGACCAAATGCATCCCATGCATCACATTCCCTCTAGTCCTGGGGAAATCTTCAGGGCCCCTGCACAGCAAATGCACATTTTGGAGCAGGGAAAAGGGGAAGTGCATGTGTTTGATTGTCCCCAGCTGGGTCACCATGTGCCATCCAGGGTATGGCATCAATTGCCAAACAAAGCAAAGCCAAAGGGTGGCTGTTTTGGATGCTTCTGCACTGACAGCATGAAAACGTGGAAAAATATATTTGCAAGGAAAGTTGCCTAAAGTCTGTCTTTTGGAAAAAGCCTTTGTGGCAGGCACAGATAAAACACCCTCACTGCACAATGCTGCAGAGACTATTCATGAATATATATTAAAAATTCAAATTGTGAAAAAGCTGCATATATTAACAAATCCAAAATCAACTTCCACTTTAAGAACAAATTTGAACTAAAGAATTAATGAAGAATTTTTCTGGCAGTAAAACAGTGTTAAGCATAGAATATAGCCTCTCTGAAGAAAAACCAGCCAGTCTGGTCCATCCAAATTAAAAAAAAAATCCAATTTTTGAGTGCCAAAAGAAAAGCTCTACAATTTGAGTTTTAATAAAATGTTCTCTCTTATCTGCAGCAGACACCATCTCCAGAAAGTTGCTACCACTTTCCTTTTACCTCCAGCTGTGTGTCCATGAGCTGTGTGTTCTTCCAATGTTTTTACATGGATAAGAAGACAAGAACTGACCAGTCTGAAGAACTGTGCAGTAAGACAAGCCTCCTCTACGGCCCCAGTTCAGCGTACAAGGGTGTGTTTGTTTTGAGTTTGAAGGGATTAAAAACTACAGAGTAGAAGCAGAACACTGATGAGAGCAGCAACTGAGATGACCTCAACATCTGGAGCATTGCAGCAGAGCTCTCATTAGGGAAAGAAACAAAAAAGTTTGAGCCAGAAGCCAAACCATCCAGACCAGCCATGAAACTGTGAGGGTGGTGGGTGGTCCCTTGCTTCACCAACACCGTTGTGATGAGGACCACATGCACAGGGTCAGCCTGAAAGAGAAGCTGAAGATGTGGTTTTGCCAGATTTGTGGTGGTTTTCTACAGATCTCATGCAGGAACAAAGAGTGACTGAAAGCATCTCTGGTCCCTCACTTGTGAGCAAAGGGCAATTGCCTTTATCCACACTTCCAAAAGTGCAAACTGGCAGTAAGGACCATTCTTTGCCCATCTTGAAGATTTCTACGAAGTGGGTTTTGGAGACTGTAACTGGGGTCAGGAGGAGACCCTCAAAACTAGAAAAGTCACAAAGTCATCCTTATTTTTATCTGTTTTAATCAAAGCAGAAATAATCCCATCAAATTTTGATAACTGGAACTGCACTGTACATTGTGCTCATGGACAGCTGTTTCTGCAGACCACAGCTGCCCAAGTAAAAAAGCCCATTTTCTCCCATTCTACTGTTCTCTTTGGCTAAAGACAGTATTTCAGAGTCAGAGTGGTCCTTGAAGGCTTGTGGACATTGGAGAACACTGATTTGCAGTTTTCAATTACTTCAGGAGTCTGTAGCCATACACAAGCAAGCAAAAATCACATCAGGGCTCTGAACTATGGGATGCACTCTCTAATCAATAGAGGCAGTTATAGAAATGTGAAATATTCTTTCCTGATACAAACTATGTTTGTTCAAAGCTGAAAAGAAAAGTACTTATTCTGCAGACCTGGATCACCTTTTCCCCAGCCCAGGAGACAATCTAAGAGCAAACAGCTCTAACTAAACCAACAGCTCATTGATCAGTGCTCAGTTTGGTTTTGCAAGCTCCAGGTTGCTTCCAGACTTGCTTCAGTACAAAGACTTGACCAAGGTCTCTCATGTCTTCAGTGTCAGGGAAGTGCTGGGGCTATTCTTTAAATAGCTCACAAAGTTCTTGCATTCACATCATAATGGCATAAGATCCTTTAACTGTTTTTACATTGGGAAAAAAAAAAAATTCTAAAAATTGAGCTGCAATTTTCTAGATAGCCCTATAAATTACCAGAATGTAAAAATCACAACTGAGGAAAAAAGGTCTGTTTCCTAGTTAAAAATATATCTTAATGCTACAGTTTATATCATTAAATCATATTAAATATGAAGATACTTTGTGAAGGTGTCACAATCAGAGATATTAGTAACCTGAAGGATTCCCTGAATTTTACCCAGCAGGATGGATGGAACATTATCTTCCTTATTCAAACAATGTCCTCTTTCCACTAACAGTAGTTAAAATGTAGAAGCCCTGGTTAGGCATATTATTCCTTAAGAGGTCAAAATTACGTATAGAAAGCATTGCTGAGATCAGAGTTTGAAACAATTGTGGAAAATTAGAGCCATGACTGAGCCCTCAGTCGCATCCTACAGAGCCAGTTTACATAACAGGGATATTGGTGAAAATCTCCAGCTTAGCTGATGTATTATTGAACATTTTTCCTCATCAGTTCAGCTGTTAACCCCAGATCTGTAGTGCTAGATGAGACAGTCAGTTTGGCAAGAAAAGGGACTAAACTAATGCAGCTTTCAGGGCCAGCCTATTGCAGATCCAGAAGGGACCACGGTGACACAGCTTGTGCTCTTCTGAACTCCATCCAATCCTGCAACTCCTGCTTTTGCAAAATCTGCTTCTCAAAGGCACCAACTTTTGTTCTAAGAAGTTCCAGAGTGGAGAATTATCCCTTCATTATGCTGGAATGGGTCATGCAAAGTTTAACCTCTCACCTTCCCAGGAGCTCTGCCAAATCCACCTGGGAACTGGGGCAGCTACACTTTGGCACAGGCTGCACCTGAAGCCAATGCACTATTCCTGCTGGCTTGCTTTTGCTCCTGTCTAAGCACAGGAGGTTTATGAGGCCACAGTTTGGTTTTGCAGAAGGGGCATCTCCTGTAAGATGAAGAGTAAAACACAAACCTTAAGGAGTTTAGCTGACTCTGGGACTTTATTCCTTCCTATCTTCAACCTCTCAAGTCTGGGAGTAGAGCCCACCACAGTTGCCTGAAAGTCAGCACTGCAGGCAACTACTTACTTGAAAGAATTTCTATTTATCAGCAGCTCTCAGTCTCCCAGCCATCACAGACATTTGTAATCTTCCAGACAGAATGTTTCTCACTGAATTCTGAAGCAAGATTTACTACAAATGGATGACAAAAAATAGGATAGTATACACTGGCACAGAAATGTGCTAACATTAGCAGAGGCCTTTTCCAAAGAAAGATAGATGCAAAGCTCAAAAAGTTAGATGCTTTCTCCTTAGTTATCATTTGTAGCTTCTAAGTAGGCAATTTAGATCTGGCTGTCATATTTCAGAAGGAAGACTAGACTACCCATCGCATGCAGATGAGGTGAACACTTTCAAGGGTGCTCAATGGGAATGTCTTTATTCAAATGAGATGCTTAAAGTGAATAAAAAGCTCCCATAAAACACAATCTTCTTTTCCTTCAGAAGGAAGAATCACTTGAAGAGACAGCTTTACTAGCACACTGAAAAGATACTAATAGATGATTTAGAATAAAATGGAAAACATTTGTTTTGCTCACTGCTGTGATACAAAGATGTGCAAAGACATATTTTCATCAGGGTCACACATTAGCACCACCAGGAAATCCTGTAACTGTGGCTCAATGCTCCTAACACCTCTGCACACACTTCACCTAACCACTGCCTTGGGTGAGACTGTTTAAAATTTAACAATGTCACCCACCAGGCCAATATTTTCCAAGTAGTTTTCAGGACGAATACCCCAAGAAAAGAGAAGATATTCTACATTAATTCCCACGCAGCATTTAACTTGGAGATATGCTGTGTATGCAGGCTTGGGTTAAAGCACCTCCAAAAGCTGCAGGCAAAGAGATTTTAGAGCAGGGTCTGCCTCAAGACTTAGGGGCTTGTACTGAGATGGTTCTCCCTTCCATTGCCCTGCAGACCCATCCAGCACAACACCTCAGCTCATGGGATTCCCATAGCCAGAGCCCACCAGCATCAGCCAGGGTCTGGCTCAGCATTCCTCCCTTGGCCAGGACAGGGAATAACCACAAAGGGCAGGTGATGGCATCAGCACAGAGCACCTCTCCCAGCACATCACCACGAGAGCACTTCTGAGATGCAAAGGTTCATTTAAATCAGCAATTGTAAGAAGCCCAAATGTTTCAGCAAAATTGGTTGCAAGTGAACCATTAAGTTTGTGATATGAATAATTATGTAGCAAAAAATCTTCAGTACAGACTCGGTGAGTTAAGCAAACAAAAATACTTGCTTTTAGGGAGACTGATGAAAAAAGCATCTTAAAATAGTGAATACCAGTATCAAATATGTACACAGTAGGTGTACTATTCAATCACTTACTATCAAAGTAAACCCAAGGGAAAACAAAGTACATGATAAAAATGTTGCTGGGATCACAGAAAATAATAAACAAATAGGACCTCCACTAGGACTCTTATTACAGACAAAACATATTGCTTCAGGGCACTTGGATAAGTGACAAATCCAATCTGAAAGGGTGATGGACTGTGAGAGTAACAAATGATCCCAAGACGCTGAATTTTTTTCCCACCCCTCAAAGAATCATTGCCTGGGTGAGGGTCAAGTTAATGAACATCCTAATGTGTGCCAAATTTGCAAGAGACTCTGTATCAAGCACAGATCCTAATGCTAGAGAAAAACTGCTACTGTAGGGCCAGAGAAATTGATTCCATATTTGAACTTGTAAAACTTTCAAAATGCATATACAGATATCCAGAAGAGTGGCCGATTTGTGCTTTAAAACATAGGAAGGAAGAAATGTTTTGTGACAAAACTAGAATCAGGGCAAAATGAGAAAAAACCTCAGGTGAGTATTTGAAACATCTTAGTAAGTATCAGATTAGGCATGGAAGAGTCTGGCAGGATCTGTAGAAGAGTGTGGCAGAGCTCCAGGAGATAGAGTTGGAGGATATCAGGGTTTAGACTTCAGGTTAATTTCCACCTTACAGGGCGACTACAGGGTCATGGACGTGGGTTGTAGGAAGCTTAAATGGATTAGTGTAATGTGGATGGAAAGGCATCCATCTCATCTCCTGTTCCAGGAGAGACAGTGCAGCCAGATTTGGGGTCAGTTATGTCAATATTGGGGGGACTCTTCAGTGGTTACTGCACTCCAGTAGCTCGAGCCCAGAGCAGAAGCTCAGGTGGGAATGGCTCAGCCTCCTCATGCTGCTGACACAGCCACCCTGCACAGGCACCTCCACGGGGCCTTTTCTCCCTGGGATCCTGTCTCCAGCCCTGCAAAAGCACCACTGCAGGTTACTCTGGTGACTGGTGATTAGTACACTTCTGTGCTTTTCCTCACTTCTCCCTTTTCAAAGGGCAAATTAATCCAGGTCCAGAACTAAGTAAGAAAGTGATTCCAGCAGAAAGGAGAAGCAGCCACCTTGTGAAAAAGGTTTCTTTGGGTTTTCCTTTTGATGCTCCACAATTTCCTACTACCAAAATTACAACAGCAGTAAGACAACACAGGAGCCAAGCATAACTCCCATACAGCCATAACTTTATAAAAAAAAGAAAGAAAGAATTTAGTTTAAAGGTACGTTTAAAAACTCCCTGTCTAATTGTACTAATTATTTCTCTTGGACTCATTTTTATTTCTTGCTGGAGACTTTTTGCTATTTGTAGATTGTGGCTGAGAAAAATCTCAATAAGCAGGTGTGAATATGCTCCTTTGTTTTGGGAGCATCTGGAGCTCCCTGCTGTGGAATGCACTGCTGCTTCAGTGCATTCAAGACTGGCCCGGGGCCACATGAATCAACCCCACACCCCGCCAGCTCGCCCCTCCAGGTTTTGCCCTCCTGTGTCCTCCTTTTCTTCAGCTCTGCTGACTGGCCCCAGAAGCGTGAGGTCACAAATGCAATGCCCATCCTTTCAGTCTGGAAAACTCCCTCCCCTTTCTCATCTTGCTTTAATAGGAACGTTTGCAGGTTCCTTCAGTCTCATCTCCAAAACATCCAAGCCTTCTTGCTTTGCCAAGGTGTCCTGGTTAGCCTCACCACTTTGTTTACCAGCTTAAAGCTCTTGACACTTGTCATCTACTGGCCAAGGTCTAGCAGTTCATCTTTTGGGAGAAGAAAATAAAGCCTCAAATTCACAGCAACAGAAATGAAAGCAGCTGGTAGCGGGACTTTCCTCGTTTCAAGTCATGCTGGAAGGTGCAGCTCACAAAAAGCAGCGCTCAGGTATTTTGACTGCTTCAGTGTCACTGCTGACAGCCCCAACAGCAGCGGGGTGTCAGATGCTCAGCAGCTTCCCTCCTTCCACCTACACCTCCCCCGCCTGACAGCCAATAATCAGGACTGTGAAGGCATTTGAAAGGAAAATGCCAAGGGAAGATGGACCTGAATGCAAGACAACTGGTGGGAAATTCATCCTACCTAGCAATGCCTACCAGCCCATGCAGGAAGATGAGCCTCAGCCTCAGGAGCAGTCTTGATTAGAGAGCTTTAACTTTTCTGAGCTGCTTTTTCCAGAGTATTCACTGCTCTGATATGTGACCTTTCCCAACTAATCTCACTTCTGTTTTTAGAGCACCCCATCTCCATTCTGCGGAAGGAGTACTGGAGAAAAGCAAAAATAGCAAACACATGAGAAAGTCACAGGAATATTTAGGTAAAACACTGAGATGACACCAAGTTCCAAAGGCAGCAGATTTTCCAGTCACACATCTGCTGCCTCACGTAATCTGCACATCTCTGGACACTTTTTGCATATGTCTCAGGAATACAAACAAATTGTACAAAATCTGAGTATATTCATGCTTCTATTAGAGCAGCTAAGTGCCATCTCCCTTCTCACCTGCACGTTTCAGGTTTATTTGTAGCCAACACCCCATTGTACATGCCACACATCCCATCTGTGCATGCTGAGTTCAAGGGCCAGCCACAGCCTCAGCTGGATTCTTCCTGCAAATAAACCCTATTTTGCATCATCTCTGCAACATGCTGGAATGTTACATTACCCATCAATTACTTCTAGTTTTCTAATAAGTAAAACTGTGGGAAATTGCAGATCCAGTCACTTTCTTCTAGAAACAATGGTCGATGCACCTGGTGAAACACCAGGAGACACTTGATGGCTACTTCTCTCTGTTTTGAAATTAACTTTTAAAATAAAACACTATTTTATAATCATGCAAACTGAAAGCACTTCACTACAGGATGTATTTGTAATGAATGTTGGAGAAATTACCTATTTGGAAGTGAATCAAATTACAACCCCACATAACTCAATTTTCAGGATCTCTCCTATGCATACTAAGCAGAAATGAAAGAAAATGTAGACATGTTCGAGACAAAAAAATAAACATTTGTAATACCAGGAAATGTAACTTTTTGGAGTAATAAATGTATGTCAAGCAAGAACAACATTTTAAATAATCAAATTCAGTTCCCACTGTTTGGAATTTGCTGTATCTTAGAACATGTTAAAGAAATAGATGCTTTTAAGTCTGGTCCGTGCATAGCAATCATAAGCCAAACAGCATGTGATTTCCCAAGGAAGAAAAATAATTTCAGAGTCATAGTGTACTAGACTTGAGATCGAATTATGCATTCTTTTCTTAATCATCTCAACTCCCTGAAGAAATCACTTATACAAAAGTGAGTGGTTTCTGCAGTGGACTTGACATATCTAAAACCAGAACACTGTAGATGCTCTTTTGAAGCAGGATCTTAAATGGCATGAACATTATATATACATATACATATATATATATATGTATAACTACACTACAGTTTTCAGATACACTTCAAAACCATAAAAAACAATAAAAACTGTTTCCCTAAATTACTAGATTTAATACATTCAGACACCAAGAGATGCAAACAGGCAATTAATAAAATTTTCAAAAAGCATTTCAAAATCATGGTTCAAACTCATTTTGGTTTTCTGCTTCCCTCTCCCTTGGAGTAGCTATTTCAGATCCTTGCTACTGCAATGGATGGGACACCTCTCTCATTTCCAGCTTAGTTAATGGTTACACTCCAGTTTTCTATCTTGATGTGCTGTGTCGCTGTGGCGAATAACAAGACGACACAGATTCTTCTTTAAAACATGATCTGACTCTAGTTCATTCAAACAACTGACCCCTTTTATACCTTTTTGGACAGGTCACTCTAATTGGTGGGAGAGTGATAGAACTCTTCACCCACACTGGTTAAACTAGAGGGACATCAAAGGAAGTTCGTCCCACAGAAAGAATCCAAACCAAAGATTTCATTCCATAAACACAGACCTGATGTTTATGTTCAAACTGTGAGGACAGGTTTCAAAACCTATAACATCATGAAGAAACAGAACTTAGAAACTGCAGGCCTGGAAAAACCCAGACTACAGTGCTGTTTCATTTTTCCTTGCCTGCCGTTTCCCACTCCCCAAGCTTTCCTGGCCTCCACAGGGCTCTGGAATCTGTCTCCTCCCCTGAGCTGCCATTCCCACCAGTTGCCATGGCCCCATCCACACCGGGTGTAGCCAAACCCGTTCCTCCTGCACACCAGAGGAGAATTCTGGAGCCCCAGAGGGGTGCTCAGCTGAGCTCTGCTCTAGCTGTGGGACCTGCGCGGAGCTGGGGCAGCCCCAGCCCCGAGTGCCGAAGCGCCGCGAGCAGCCGGGGTTACCTGAAGGGGTAGGCAAAGGCTATGTCAATGCTGAGGTCACTCTCGGACTTGTTTGCACAGTCCACACTGAGGCGCAGCTCTCCAGAGTACCCGCCGCATGTTGCAAATGCAAAGATTGCAAAAAGCTGTCAAAAACAAACAACATTTTTATTTTATTTCGTTTCCGTGACCGCCACGAGCACATCCATGCAGTAGCTCTAGCTGCAGCACCAGCCCCCTCGGGTCAGGTTATCCATCACTCCTTGCATTTAAAGCAATGCCATACATTATTCCTGCACCCTTCCCAAAAGCAAAGAACCGTGACACATGAAGAAGCTCTGCTGCCACACACACAGACACATCACCATTTGTCCATGCCAGGCATCTCAGCTCTTCACTCCGGTCTTGAACCCCATTTGGGATTCACAACCCAAGCAGTTATTTAAATCACCCCACTGACAGGTGAGATTGGACAAGAGAAGGATGAGTATTGACTGAACATAATGAGTAATTCTTAACCCAAACTAAACACTGGCAGAAGTATTTATAAGGAAGAACCAGAAGTAGCAATAGCAGACCCAGACTGTTCACACAGCTGCCATCCCATTATGTGGCAAAACACAGAACTGAGCTGTCCCTCTCCAGGTTCAGTTTTATTCATGTATGACTTAGAAAAAAAAAAAAACTGTGTTTTTTAAAATTATTTTTCCTAAATTACTACCATAATCCAAAGTGGACATAGATGTGGAGTAAACTGACTGCAAAGCAGAAAGTAATTCCAGACTTTGGCTGAAGACAGGCAAAATGGAAAGGAACAAAGAGCTTGGGTGGTTCTGATGCAAACCTATACCACATCTTAATTCCAGGAGAAAAATAATAAAGGAGGGAGTATGCAGAGCAGAGACACATCAGCTTTCATATCAAGGGTTCAAAGAAAGGAACTGGAAGCAGGCATAGGTATCTTCAAACATCACTGATGTAGGCTTCCTTGGGAGACCCTAAGTAGAAGTGGGGACAGATTATTTATGCAGTTGTAGTTTAAATTAAAGAACAGGTTAGATTTTGTTGATTGCAGCACTATAGCTCTGAAGTAACTCCATTAGCTTTAACAGAGTTACTGTGAGACCTACAGAGGGGGTAGATTAGGGAAATGGCAAGCAAATACCCAAACCCAGTCACAATTAAATACACTAAAATCAGCAACCCAGCGGAAACAAAGAGTGTACACATCTGGGAAAGAAACCATGTTTTTGGACACTGAAAAATTATGCAGCAAGCAGATGTAATGGCAAAATAACAGACTGAAAAATACAATAAATAGAAAAACTAGATATTTTCTTGCTGCTTGAGGCTTTGTAAAACATGCCATTAATCTTAGTTCTCCCAATTCGCAGCACAAACAAAGCCCCAGGTTTCACCAGCCTCCTTGGAATTCAGCTTTGCATGTGCACCTTTTCCCCAGAGAGTGACAGATTATAGGGGTGACATCTGAGCACTGGGGCAGGGAGACCCTCCCTGGGTGCAGAGTGATGCGCTGAGCATGATGGAGCACAGGGAATAGCAGGAGAATGATGCAAATTTCCACCCTGCCACTCACTTCCAATGTGATCAGGGCATATCATACATAGAGGATAGATTTGCAAAGGTATTTAGGTACCTAATGACAAGAAAAGTTAATAAAAACTTTGATTGAATCAATTCTTCCTGCTGAGCTCATTGCAAAAGAGGAAAGCTGAACTTCACTATGAATTGACTTGTTAAATGAGTGCCACAAAATAAATGTTTTCACTACAACTTAAATAGTGTTCCTTCATCCTAAATGAGACACTTCCTCTGTACACAGAAGAAGTTTCTGACCCTGCATGTAGCACAGCACTGAAAATCAGCATTAATCACCTCAGGTTAATTTGTGAGGTGATGTCAGAAAACAATATATTAAGGAGAAGAGGAGAGAACACTGACCTGCTTTCTGGCCTAATTAACAGAGTTGCAAATGCAGATGTTTTGCAGGTACATAGGCACAAAGATTAACAGTGATATATAAAAAGGGAACTTGAAAGCCTGTGGTGTGAGACCTGCCATAAAGGAAGAGCCATCATCTCTCAGCTACCACTCTCTGCAAGGGGACAAGCAGAGGAAAGAAGTGCAATTGAAATGCATCTCCTTTAATCATGCATTAGAAATCAGCATAATGGGTGTCATGTTTTTTCATCAAGGGCACAGAGGCATGCCCAAAAACACAGCTCAGGCTGTTCCTTCCCAGGAAGTATCTCCTCCAGAATTCCCAGTTTTCCTCTCCCCAGAGAGCATCTCTGACAGCAGACTCAGCACCTGGCACCTTGGTCCTTCAGATTGTTCAGATCCAGCCTTTACTCACCCTTTAGCCTCACAACCAGCTCTTAACCAGAAGCTTTTCAGCAAACCCCTCCAGGCACAACCACAACCACCCTTGCCCAGCACACACACTGCTCCAGGCACCAGGCAGCACCCACAAGGCAGCTGGGAGAAGGAAAAGGACCACGCCACAGACTTTTCTACCAAACTTCAGTAATGCCTCAGCCAGCTCAAGCTTGGCTCCCTGCAGTGGCTGGACCAGATGCTGCTGATGGCTGGGATCACCAGAAGTGCCCAGCCAGCCCCCACAGCTGCATACTGAGGACACGAAGCACCTTTAGGAAGCATATTTCCAGTTTCCATCAAGGGAGTGCAGAGTGAGGGCTGTAAATCAATGGTACTTCCCTGGGCTATTGTGGCTAAGGAGCAGCATAATTTCTCTCCTCCTAACTCTGCATTTCCCTTTCCCCCCCACCCCAAGTCGTGTTGCTTTATGTTGTCAGAGGAGTGCCCAGAGCAATAAGCCAAGAATTACTAGCTGGTTTTTTGTGCACACAGTAATTCTGCGGCCATTTCAGGAATACTGTAAACACCACTGTATTTTATTATAGCAAGATTTGTGTAAATGGCAGCTGTAAACCCCATAATGGGAGCTTTATGGGCCAGACTCAATAAAACCTCCATCTGTGAGATAATTTTATTGAATCTGGCTGCTCTGAAATTGAAAAGTTTATGGAGAAAGGGAAAGTGTTTCCCTATGTTCCTATTTACTCTTTGCCTATAAATCCACACTCAGCACTGGGCCTATCTGCAAGTGGGCACACATCCTGCTTCTCTCCCTTCACATGAGATAAATCTCCCCATGTGCAGTTACCTCTGGTTATCCCATGGCTGCTGCCTGCCAAGGCTCAGGCCTGACAGCCAGTCCTGTGCTTCCCTGGAGCAGGACTGGGAGAAATGTGGTGCCTTGAGGCAACAAATCCTGGCTTGCTTGGCTGTGCCAGGCTGCCCACAGGAGTGGGAGCAGGGCAAACCCTGCTTTCTCCTGTGCTGCCCAGCCCTCCTGCAGCTGCTGCCTTGCCATTGTTACACAGTGGGGAGGCTGGTGCCTTCGCATGTGCCTGGACCCTTGCAGGAAATAGCAAATGCCTGTCCCCAACCTGGATCAGTGGTTCACATTCCATGTGGGATAACACAGCAAGCATCCCACTAATTCAGTGTGTGCTATGGAAGCAGTTGCCAACCCACCCAAGGAGGCCACAGGGAGGGAGAGGAAGGAACATTATTTGTGCTTCTCAGCACAGACTGGAGCAATGCACATCTCACAGGTCCAGTCTAGCCTGGCTGGAAGATCATCCTACTTCCTTATGGTCTCAGACACAATGCTGACAAGGCAATGAGTTTCTGTAAAGTGATTAACACCATTCCCAGATCCTGGTATAGTCATATTCCCTCTCTGACCTGCAGGCTTGGCCTGGAATATAGGTATATTTTTGTAAAGAAGTACAATTCCACAAGTTAATAACTTAACCAGCAGAAGTTATATTTAGTATGATACCATGCAACAATAAACGAGCCTTCCCTGTCAAATCAGACAAGCATGTTTTAAAGACCAGTTGGCTCCTTAGCACTTTGAGAAAAAATAGCAATGTAATACCCAGCAGAGCACAACACACCAGCACAGGACAGGGAAAGGTTCATTATGATTTATGGGACCACCTCCCTTCTTCCAATGCCAGGTTCCAATGTGATGGCAGTGAATCCTGTAATTCAGCATCCAGGTGCTGTCATTTATCTAGGCTCAGGGCTGGTTCCTTCATTTCCCAACCCAGGGGGGGCCAGGGGCTTGGGGTGTGTGATGCCCTGAGGGAGCCCAAGTCCCAGCTGTGAATCAAACAGTTGGTAGTGCCTCAGCATGTGACCCTGGACATCACTCATCCCACCGTGGAAGGGAAAAATAGGATGATTTCCTATGGCTTCTCCCTGTCTGGCTTTGCCACAATTCCCCTCAACGCCTGCTGAGCAACAGGCTCGCTCTGCACACCAGGGAAGGCAGAACAGCTCCTGACAAGGCAACTTAAAAGGCTTATGTGGCGCATGTTACAGCTGAAACATCCCAGCAGGAAGACAACTCTGTCATTTAAAATTGATGAAACTTCTATATATGCCACTTGCTTTTTCTGGGAGCATGTCTGTCCTGTGCAGCAGCCTGTGGCAACTTGCTGGCTGACAGGATGAAGCTGTGCTGGGGATGCACCCCAAACTACCCTACTGCAAAGGAGAGAAAAAGCTCTGCCTCAGGGCTCCTTGGTGGGTCCTCCAGAAGGGCAAGATCTTAGAAAGAAAGTGTTAGTCTTGCCTGGAGCTGTGGTGGCCAAAACCAGGCTGTGGGGGATGCAGTTCACTATGTGGTTTGGTCTCCAATGCTTTCTCTCGGCACCAAGGAAGGAAAATGGGAATGAACCTGCTGGATGCTTTCCCAAAGAGCGCCCCCCCCAGTCTCCTACTCCTGCCCTAACACTGGAAAGCCGAGGGGAACTCCTGACACTTTGAAAGAGCAACCTGAAATATTCAAAACGCCTGCACTATTATTAGTCATTTTACATGTTCAGAGTGTTTTAAAAGCAGACCTGTTTTTTCTGGCATCATTTCTGGATCTGAGACCTCCCTTTCTCCATACCACCATAACAGAGAGACAGCAAAACCTTTGCCAAATGTTCCATTGCCTTACATTTCCCACTGTGGCCAAGAGCGTGTGTGGAGCGAGGAGGGAGCACACTGCTCTGAGGGCTCTGGAGACGGCATCGCTCACCCAGCAGAGTGTCTCGTTAAACTGAGATTATTTATTTATAGGGCAGAACCAGTAATTGAACATTATTATTAAGGCTGTAAAGGGAAGGTTCAAAGGCACTAAATGACTGTACGGGAAACATTTACCGCAGAACTGATGGCCCAAAATATGTCACCAGCGAAGGATTAGGAAGCACTCTCTCCTCTGGGTCTCTGCCTGTTTCTTTTTTAAACTCTGGCATTTTTCCTGCATGGATCTGAGCTGCAGACTTCCTGGAATCACTTCTCCTACATACAAGCCTTTGTGCACTGGAGATTATCAGATTATTGACTTTGGGATTCCTAATTATATCAACTTGACTGGTTGATGAATTGGAGGTGGATAGCATCGCAGCCGACGCAGTTCTGGGGGGTGACAACTAGCTGGAGTCATTTTCCTTCAACAGCTATACAGGGAGAAAGCTGAAATATATTCTGCTCCTGCTGAGAAACAAACTCTAAAGATACAGTTCACTGATTGCTGGGATTTAATGTCCTCACCTTATAAATAAAAAGCAGGATTGCTGAGAAGGCTCCTGTGCCAGCCCAGCCCTGGTCTGTGTGGAGTGAAAACCCCCGGGATGAGGGAGCAACTTGAAGTTTGGGCATGAAGAACCATATATGCCACTGTCATCCACCTGGAGGGAACCAATCTGCTCCATGACTTCTCCACAGGGCTGTGGGGTCTTCATGAGGCCATCTACAGCAGTAAACCTCTGTCTGGCATTTTAGAGCACCCACAAAGAGCAGCCCTTGTTGCCACCAGCTGCATGGAAAGGCCTGACCCCAGAGCAGGCAGGAACCCCACAACATCCTCTGTTTAAAGCACAACTCTTCATTTAATACTTAGCATTTTTTTTAACAAGGAAAAACCCCCAACAACAACTTCATTTGATTCTTAATGGAAAGATTTATGGAAATGAAATTGGGGTATTTTTAGTGAGTAAAGATCATTTTATAATAACTTGGTTATACAGTACTTTAATCCCAAGGAGACAATTTTCTCTCTTTTGCTTTGAAGAAAACCTTTATCTTTTTCATTCATCTTCCATTGATTATTCTAAAAATCCCATTTAGCTCCACCAAATAATGGTATGGTAGTCTTTTCTCATTATATTTTAATAGAATAAAGCCCAACTGTATATGAGAGGATTAGATAGCCATTTGTTGGGCTAAAGAACACTGTTCCTCCAGATGGCCAGACAGAATATGTGTAATGCCATTCCTATTTATTAAGTTCAGAATGTAATGTAGGCTGTTTCATCCAGTATTTAATGGGTCAGCCACAAAGTTGAAAGCTAATGTTAAGGTTGGCAGCATGCATGGAGGAGTTAACAGGCAGAAAGTAGAGACACATACAGAACATCTCTTCTTGGAGTCACTGAAAAGTTGTTGGAGTACAAAGGTACTTACACAAGCTGGGAAGAGCTGCCAAACTCTCCCAGAACCTCAAACCATTAGTCAAAGATTTGAGGTAAACATTTACAAGGACCTGAGGGTTTTTTTAATTTATTGTATAATTTGCTTTCAGCACATGGACATTGACACATCAGTGATGTGTCTTCCATGAAACAAAAGGCACTGCTAGGTGCTGCAAACAGGCTTAGGAGTACCTGGGGTAATTACTAGGGGTACATGGCTTCATTTGGGATGTATCACAGACATACCTGCAGCCCTGTTCCCCTCTGGCTGTAGAACAGCCTGGCTCTTCCTCTGCAGCCTCCACAGCTTTCCCCTTGTGCCCTCTTCGTTTAAGGCCACAGGAGCACAAGCTGGACAGACATGTTTAGATTTGTACATATACTCCCTGAAGGAATCATGCTGTGACATATGTCACTACAGCAGAGATGTGCTCCTTTTTGGGCCTGAGAGCTTTTCTAGTCCTAGACTTCCACATTGTGACAGTGCCCAGAGCATCACAAGTGCCCAGGGTCCTGGAGAGCAGCCACTCCCTGCAGTCTGCCCCTCCTTCCTCTTGTCCCATGAGCTGCTTTGGCACCAACCACAAGTGACCACCATAGGCAAAACCATGGAAAGCCACGGCGAGGTGCGAGAGAGGTTTCCTAATAGGTCAAGTCAATTCTCATTTTACTTACCCATAATGTGCAACAACCCATCAGATACTCAGGTTAATGCATAAATGTAACTGTTTCTGCTCCCTCCTGAAAACAACAGGTTTTGTGCAGATTTTACAGCCTGATTATATGGGATTTATTGTGTAACAAGAGTAAACATTTAATTATAAAATAAAAAAGGTTGGCTGGCTGCTTCTTTCCTCTTTTGCTTGGTGGGTTCAAAAGCATCTGGGCTTAAAATGGCCCAAAATGTAATACAAATGCATACAGAGCACGATCCAAGTTATTACTGAGTAGGATTTACTCCCTCTAATAATCACAGGGATTTACATTATGGCTGAGTGACATGCACACATGGGAAGCAGTCTGTGAGGGGAAAGTGCCCCTGAACTTAATGTCTTTAAACCCTGGCTGGCTGATGCAGGCACAGGGACTCAGCCACCACCAAGGCACTGGGACCACAAACCCAGCTTGCAAAGGCAGCGTTGCACACAGTGAGCACAACACCTGCCCTGGGCTGGGGCTGGCACAAGGCACCTCTCCCAGACAGGGTGCCAGCCCCATTCCCAGCTCTCCCAGCATCACCACCAGGCACCACTGTCCCTTGGCAACATTCCCTGATGCTCCTGGAACTGCTTCCTCTCTCAGCTGTGCCTTTGTTCTTCCCATCAGCTTCAGCTCCTTTCCCAGCACTACTCCATGGACGTGGGCTCCTGAGGAGAATTTTCCTGCTCTGGAGACAGATGCACACAGCAGAACCGAGAGGCTGGAGCACTCCTCTGACCAGAAAATGCTCTGGCAGCTGGGCCCCCGCAGCATGGCACAGCGAGGGGGCTGCAACCAAACCCTCCCGGGTCAGCACTGACGGAAAATGATTATTACAGGAAAGGCTCTTGTCCTTCAATCATGCTGTATTATTTATGACCTAATGATTGCCCATTGACTAGCAGGGATTATACATTCCTGAAGATGTTTCTGGGTGAATGAAAGGGCATTAACCTCATTATTATCACGTCCATGCTCATCAGAGGCCATTAGTAGCTTCCTCTCAGCTCCCTAGGCTCGGGTGTAACTATCTGGTGTCATCTGCTGCCTGTCACCTGCTGTCCCACATGCCTGCCCTGGCTCTGCCTCCAAACATGGGGCCCATTGCCTCATCCCAAACCAGTTTTGAATGGAAAAATCCACTGGAGCTGGCTTTGACCTCAACACCCACCTCTGTGCAAAAGGCTGGAATAAGAATTTGCTCCTGGCTAAATATCAGCCCACATGGTAAAAATAATTTATTTTTTAATAATTAAGATGATGGGCTATAAATGAACGTTTGCTTTGCTGAGCTCTGGGAATTCACAAAGAACATTTTGAGCAAGAAACATTTTTAAAATTAAAACCTCCCTCTCCTTTTCTGCCACTGCTCTCATACTCAGTCCCCAGAGATGGCATTGCTCTCCTTCCCACCCTTAAATCATAAAAAGCAACACCTAAACACAACATATTTAGGAAATGCTGACAACATTGTCCTTATCTCACTAGCTCTGAAACAATTCATCTGGACAGGTTAGAGTTGTCCTGTTCCCCTACATCCTCCCCTTTCCAGTGCTGCTCCACACCTCTTGCCTCTCTCCTTTTTATTCACACCCCTTAATTCAGGTTCCCTGAAACCTGTACCCATACCTGCTTCCAAACACAAAGAGAAAAAAAAAATTTCCAAAATCTTGCCTGAATGTTCTCAATTTCCTTTATGGTTCAAAATATTTAATTCTGAGACAACCAGTCATCCTTCCCTTTCTCTCAGCTGCTAACAGCTGCTGCAAATCTTCTGCGCCACTTCCCCATGTACTTCAAATTCTCCCAGACCCCAGAAAAGAAACAAGACACTTGTACAAAACCAACAATGCACCGATGTTTTTGGCTATTGCAATCTTTAAATCTGCACTGCTGGAGATGAATATCCAGCTTTTTTTTTTTTAATCTATAGACTCTGGCCTGTGGAATAAAGCCAGGACCACTAAAATAAGGAAGCAGAGAAAACACAAGCAGAATGGAAAAAGCAATTGAATATGCTATAAACTTAGAATCAGGTGAAAGCTAATTATGGCCATGCTCACTGAAAAGATAAGGACACAGTAAGGGAAATAGACTTATTAATTATTTGTGTTATGGTAGCACTTAGAAGCCCTAATCCTTTATCTGGGAGTAGCTGTACTATACAAGGCAAATACTTAGATGTATCTTTGGGTACTGGTACAGAGTTTTAAGGAAAATGTGCAACTGCTCTCTTCCTTCACCTTCAGCAGTTTCTGGTTTGTTAATGCTTTTAAAGGAACCTGAGTCCACCATCAGACTCATTTTGAGCAGCTCACAGGATGGTCTCATCGGTCAAAGAACAAATAATTCAGCATGAAGGCAGCCTGCACTCAGGGCTGAATTGGGCAAACCCCAGGAAACCCCCAAAGTGGGCATGGGCTGTATCCATCACCATCCACATCCCCTGGCATGGGGGGCAGAACGCTCACCGCTGCCAACAGAGACGTTTCATCCTCATTGACTCTGTGCAACTTTGATTGCTTTTCTAATTAAGATACATTTTATGGTAATCTACCAAGCCTCTTAGACTAAATCACTCACTTAATCTGTTGTTAGTGCCCATATGTTTACAGCTTTACAGCCTGCTGCAGCATATTTGCTTTGCCACGGCGCTGGGGAGTTTGGGTGACAGATGAGGCTCTGCACGACTGCTCAGGTGGCACGGGGCTCTCCCACCCAGCCAGCCTGTGCACGGACAGACAGACAAAGAGACAGCCCTGACACATGCACAGAGGTTTGGAACAGGGAGGAGAGGCAGGCACAGCACTGCAGATACCCCATGCTGATCACCTGTCTCTTCCTCTGTCTCTACAGGCGGGCTTAGCACATCCTTCTCATTTTCTTTTCTTTCCTTGCCCCTTTTTTTTTTTTTTACCTTCCAAAATAAGAGGTGGCACATGACAGGCAAGGACTGCTGAAGAGTTTCACAGTACTGTCACGTCTCTGGCCCCAGAGCTCGTTTATCAAGGAGTTTCACTGCAGGTGCAAGGGCTCTTTGCAACCGTTTGGTCACATCTGCAAACTACCCCAACCCTGCCTGCAGCCTAGACACACCCATGGGCCCTTCCAGCTTCCTCAGGGCTGGCACTGTGCCACCACAGGCACAGAGAGGAGCTACCTGTCCCCTGGGCTCTCCAGCAAGCCAGCCTGCTGTGTAGGGACACAGAGCTGCTGGCAGGCAGCAGCTTCATCTCCTCATCTCACATCAGTCTGCCCCCACTGGCTCTGGATGAAGGAGCAGGGATGCACTGAATGGAAACGTGGCCCTTCCCTGTTCCCCATCCATGGCACAGCTCCCAAATGCCTGCATCCCACAGTGGTACCTCAAGCTCAGGAGGGACCTGGAGACCCCAGCTCTGCTCAGACCCCAGTTCTGCTCAGCTGGGCTGAGTCTCCAGCCTACCATGCACATACGAGTCAAATCCACAATGTTTGAAACTACTTGTGCTCAGCTTGCTGAGGGAAAGAGAGCTCACAAGCAAAATCAGGAAAAACCAAACTCCAGGTTAGGTTGTCATCTATCCTCCTACGTTCACAGAAAAATTCCCTGGGGAAAAATGGTCATATAATTCTACAGGAACTCTTAATCCAGAGTAAGAGTAAGCTGCCATCACCAGCACTGACAGGCAGCTGCTCCCCAGTATCAATACAAATACTTTTTCCCCTGCAGAGTTTCTATTGATCTGAACAGGATCAACAGAGGTGAGGAAAGTACTCATTATGTCTTCCAAGGATTTGGCTAAAAAGAGAGCATCAGACATTCAGAAGGAGTCAGATATTTAAGAAATCAAATTTTTAAAGGGTTTATGGAATTTCTTTAGGAATTGTTTGAGCTGCTAAAGGAGCAGCCAGGAAGACAGGTCTCAAAGGAAACGAAGCTCCTGGGATCCAAATACCCTAAAGTTATATTTGAAACTCCTTTCAAACCCCTTTCAAACCCTGATGCACCTCCTAGCAGGGGAGAGTGATTTCTCCATCCCACTGGCACAAATCTCAAATTTTCAGTCCCAAGGCTTCCAAAGCACCATGCTGTGAACCTGTCCCTGCAGTTGCACCAAGCCTAGTTTGCACATCAGACTGAAGTCATCTTGCAGAGTGGGTATCACACTCTTGGGGAGGTGACGGAGGCTGCTCCAAGGTCTGAGTGAGTGGTGGTTGGTGGCACTGGGCTGGGGAGCAGCTGCCCCCAGACCTGCTACTACCAAATAGCTAGAGAGGAGGGATCACCACACATTGCAGCATGAGGGTGTGCAAAAGGACAGAGACAAAACCCCATGAACACTGAAGTCTTGTGCATGTATGACATGATGAGCAGGGCAAGCTGGCCTGTCCCCCTGAGTTTGTGTCAGCCATACCCTCTAGAGATGTAGGGCTGAAGGGATCATTTCTGCTCAGCCAGAAACTCCTCCACCAAGAGGAAGCCTTGCAGCAATATACTTAACCACATTTTCACTTTGTGCCTTAAGTCCCTTGGCTGCTGGCAACCTGCCCTCGGGGACAGGGATGAGACTTGCCCCGCCTGCAGTCAAACCAGCCATTTCAAGCCACTTTTCCTGCTTCAAAGCTATTAGGATGAGATCAACTGCCTTCCTTAATAACCCACAACCTGGCTCCAGGGCAGTCTGGCACCCCTGCTATGATGAGTTATGTGGCACAGAAAAACCAGGCCTTTAGTTTTGCAGGGTAGGAGCAGGAACTGTGCTTTCAGCCCCCTCCCCTCCTGGGTCACCTAAACATATCCTCTGACCATTGCCCTGCTCACCTCAAGGACTGCACTGAGCCAGATATGGGGGCTGAGCAAAGTTAGAAACGCCATCCTCAGGCAAGCAGCATTATGCTCAGAAAGTGTGTGAGATGTGAATTGCTCAGACACCCATACCTTCCACACCTGAGGGGCTAAAGCACTGTGAAAAAGACAATTATTGTTACGTCCCTTGTTCTCTAACATGGTGGCACACGGCACATTTTCTGTGCCATGTTTTCTGTGCCAAGCACACGCATTCAAGCTATGCAGCTGCTCTAAATGTATATGGTCCTTATGAAACAGCAATCACAAAAACACCAGAAATCCTCAGAACTGCGTGCCTATTAACTACGTTTTCAGGAACAAAGCACATGGGCTCGCCTGTGGAATGCCCTGGCTGCCTATGGGGTGCTGTGCACCAGCAGCAGCTCAGCCCAGCCAGGGCACAGACCCAGCAGAGCCACTGCTGAGGGGCACACCACCAAATATCCCCATCAGCTGCTCTTCAAGCAGATGAGAAGGCACATGAACTATTACATTAAAAAAAAAAAAAAAAAAAAAGGAAGGGGTCATGGGGGATGGACAATTAAAGCTGTCCAAAAGCAGCTTAAAATGACTAAGCAGTTGTTGCCAATCTGGAATATCTCTCAGATTTCAGAAGAGTTTAGCTTGGGCTTACACAACATCCTTACCTTCTCCTGTGGGTTTAAAAAACTCAGTTACAGCCTTCTAACATCTTATTAAAGTACACTTCATATATCTATTAGCATACCCTGGTATCATGAGAATAGCAGACTATTCTAGGTTTAATCTGTTGATTTTCTCAGCAGATACATACTCAAACGTTCTCATAGCAGCTCCAACTTGTGCTACAGCTGGAGTTCTTAAAGACTTCTGGAGCACCAAAGCTATTGATTCCCATGGATACAGTTCAAGTATGAGAGAATTAAGGTGCCAATAAATTAATCAATATAATGCTGCAAACTTAAGTATTAGGTAGTCTGAAAGTATTAAAGGTATACACCTTGTTTTCCTCATGCTAATATTACAGTCCCTGACTTGTGCTGCCTGGAAAGATCACCAGGAGCTGTGATGGGAAGAGAGAAATAACTGCACCTCACTGTTATTCACAGGTAACAAGGAGGTCTCCAAGTTAACCAAGAGGGCTGAGGAATGAGGCTGTTGAGCTGTAAAAGCAAAGACAGGGAGCAGAAAGTCAGAGCAACAGTCTATAGACCTGTACTAATGATGTTACACTCTGAAAATTAAGCTATTTTCTTAATTAAAGGTTTTCTATATTTCATTAACATATTTTGATGAGGAGCATGTTGCTGCCAAGCTGTCATACTTTGGATTGATCTAAGGTTATAGGCAGTCGGATTTCATACTTCAGCTTAATCAATCTTAAATAGCTCTTACTGATTTTTTTTCTATCAAATATTGCAGCATTATTTTGGAGGCACCTTTGATTTAAAATATCAGAAGGAACACAATAAATAGGAATTCCTTTCCCCTTTAATCATCATTGTCCATGTTTCTGCAGTAAAATGAAGTGCAAAACAAGTTTTCAAAGCAGGCATCCCTCTCTGCAAAGCCTAATACAAACTGAAAATATTTCAACATATCTAGAAATCACAGAACATTTTGGCTCAGCATGAGACTACAAAGAAACCAAGACTAAACACAATTTTGTGGGCTTCACGATTCCTGAAAACCCCCACTTCTTCCCCAACCAGTACAGTTACACAAATAAATAGAGATGCATATAACTTACCGGAGCAAATATCACCATACACATTTACAAAAGGATTTATAATCCAACTTGCGTCTCCTGAAATAAAGCAAGGTTTGTCTCATACTAAAAATAAAGGCTCCCAAAAGCTTCTCACAGGAGAGAGAGAGAGAGAGAGAAAGAGAGAGAGGGAGGGAGGGAGAGGGAGCAAGCGAGCATCAGCTCCTTGCCTCGCTTTTTATGAAGCAAATAAGGAGAGCAAGAAAATCAATGCTGAGAGAAAGTGAGATGATATACCAATCAGGCAGCAGCCTCAGACTTGTTTGCAGAGGGATGGCAAAATGCTCATATTATTAGACACTGACTACACACAGCCTGAGTGGAGAAGCTGTTTCCCCTCAGCGAGGGGCTGGTTGCTTTGTCGTGGTGCAGGTACCACCATGGTGGGCTGGGAGACGCAGCCCCTTCCCACCCACTGCTAATGCAGCATCACTTTGGCCCCTGCTCCACAGAAAAGAATCAGCTCACAATCTTGGGCTGAAGTTGAAAAAAGCTCGAAGATCCTCCAAACTGTCTTTGGAGCAGTGCTTCTTCACTGTGGGGTTTGGGGGCTATTAAGACTCTGTTACATTTTGAGATGCCTTTCTCTGCACCTCAGACAGCTGCCCTGCAGCTGCAGCAAGGAGCCCATCCAGAAAGGGGAAAAGACTTCTCAAGTCTCTCATATCTTCATGTGTGCTGAGCTCACCCTGTGCTTGCACAGGACCAGCCCTACAAAGCATCCTCCTGGAATTTGGGCTTTTGTCCCTTTTTGCGTATCAGAAAAACCAGTGGGAAACCCATGGGTTGCCTTGCACCAAGAGGGAAAATTTTTGTGCTATTAATCCCCCCAAACAAAACCTTTGCTGTGCCACGTGTGTTGGGAGGAGGAGGAGGATGTATCAGAGGATGACCTCGGGCACCTGTTTGTGAGCTGGACACATCAGCAGCAGCCAAACCCCCACTTCTTTGGGAAGGTGCCACATTTGCTCCCCCCCAGGAGCTACACACAGACACAAAGCCCACACCTTGGCACTGCAAACTTCCTCACAAGAGGGGTTTCAGGCCAGTCCCACATCTCTGCTCTGCACTCAGGACATCAGCATGTTAAGAGCAGGAACAGATCCTCGTATCCCTCCTGGAAAGGTGTCTGCTCTGCACTCACCCGTGCCCCAACACCACTCAGTGTAACCCAGACTAAACCATACCATGCTGTTTATTGATCAGTGCTGAGCTGATCACTGTTTTACCCTCTTTTCTACCCACAGCATCAAACATTTACAAATACATGTGACATAAGGCAAATTTCCCTTTTATTAGGAGACAGAAGTTACATGCTGGTAAAAGGATACACCTGTGGGGTGACAACAGTTCTCTGCACTGCAAAATTGGAACACAATTGCTTTTCTCCAACGGCTTAGGATTTACAGTAAGTGCTGGAATTCACAGGGAAAATCCTGAAGACAAAAGCAATGAGGCTGAATTCATCTGATAATACAGTTTATCTGTTGGGGGCTGGCACTTCTAGCACAATCCAGACACAGAGGAGGCTCTGACAACCCTTCATGAGCATAGTACTCCAGGCCCCTTTCCCACAAGCTGCACAGCCAGGCTGACAGATGTCACTGCTGTCGATGTGGCCCTGCGTTTCCAGCAGATACAGCTGGTGGATGCTGTAATGAGGAGGTGCTGTGATGCTCAGAGTTCTTCAGGCTGAAGCATTGCTCTGCCGCGTGGTGCATTTTATCATACACGAAAATATTCACCAGCTACCTGCACACTGCCTGAGCCCCAGCCACGAAGATTAAACCCCACAGCGACTCTGGGCTGCAGAGCTGGGCAGCATTTGCCTCCCCCTGCACTGTGAGCAGCCCTTTGATGCCTCATAAATGCAGGCAGGAGCTGCACTCTGCAGTCACATTCGCGCTCCACGTGGTCAAAGGTGACCAAGGACCACACAAAACTTACCACCCACTGCATCAGCACAAAGAGTGATGCTGGCTCTCCCACAGCTCTGGGAGCTCTTCTCCAGCCTGCGGGTGCACATTGGTGGAGGATGGCAGGAGGAGACTCAGCTTGCCTCAGCTCCCCAGCTGATGCATCTCACTGCTCCTGGCCTTCTTCACTGCATTCAGTTCTCCAGCTGGCACTCAAATGCGCTGTATCTCATGGTGACCAGCCTCTTGCTGCAAGGTGTGAGAGTAAGTGAAATGCAAACACCTCTCATTTCATTTTCCAGTGAGAAAATTTATCTTCCCTTCCCACAGCTAACAACTGCTTACTTAAACTCACCAAAGTCTTCTGAAAACTTTGAAAAACATACATTAAGAGTTTTGCTGAGCTGACAGCTGCCACGTCTCAACCCTCTAAAATATGTGTGCACCTGGGCACCTGTGTGGGATGCAGGAATGCAGCTTTAGCCAGAGCACAAGGGGTTGCAGTAGACGAGGACTTTCCTGTCCTCACAGGACACACCTCCTCCAAACACTGTAACACAGACTCCAGAGGATACAAAAACCAAGGGCTGCTTTTTTTCCTTAACTGGAAACACACCACAATGCTGTGGATCAGTTCTAACACTGCTGAAAGTGAATGTGCCGGTGTTTGCTGACAAGGCAAAACACTTGTCAGGCTGCAGCAGACCCTGCAGCACTGCAGCCTGGTCCTTTCTCTAGCTTTATTAGATTCCTTTGCAAAAATTCATCTGAAATACTTGATGGGGCACTCAGCATCACCATGAAAGAAGAGCAGATGCCAACACCAGCACTGCTAACCGTGTCTCTGTGCTGGATCAGAGCTTTTTACTACTGATTTTTTAGTTGGGAATTTCAAAGCAAACCAAAATCTTCCTGGGATTGAAGCCCCAAACTCCTTTAGTACTACTGCCACTGAAAAGCAGCATACATCTAACAGATTTGCATCAACTCTGAGCAAGGTTCATGGCCAGTGTAGCTGAAAGGGATGCAGTGACACCAGCCACAGGACAGGCAGCAGCCTGGGGAGACACTTATCCCCAGATACAGCAGGACTCAGGGGAGGCATCTGCATGAGGATAGCTCAGAATTACAAAAGCTGGAAAAGAGATCACTGAGTCCAACTTAATGCAGCACTGCCAAGTCCATCACAGCCCTAGGCAGCACATACAGTTTGAACACTTCCAGGGACAGAGGTTCCACCACCCCTCTGGGCAGTCTATTCCAAAGTTTGGCTACCCCTTCAGTGAAGAATTACTTTTCCTAGTATCTGGCTCCCCACCACTCTTTGCTGTCTCTTCCCACCAGCCCACCACAGAGTATCCAACACCCACAGAGCAGAAGCCCAAAGGCACTAACTACCCTTAGACCCCTCTTTACTCCACTGCTTTATTCTTAACATGTGTATTCACATTACCCCAGAAGCCCTGTTCATGCCTGCTCCTGTGTGTGTGTGCAGATTTACAGACACCTCTAAAATCACACACTGCATTCTGGAGATGAGGTTTCATCAGTATAGTCATGGAGCACTTGAACTGGAGCTTTTCCACATCAGGGTCCTCAGCTCTGCCCAAAGCTGGATTGCACCCTTGCCCTGCCCAGGTAAAGCCAGGAACAGGATGCACCACCAAAGGCCCTTTGGACCATGCTACTGCATTGGTGGCCACTCCACGTTTGGAAAAGTTTTATTAGTAATGTTAAAGTGTCCATCCCACCTGTGCTGCAGAGAAAGCATGAATCAAGGCAGCAGTGGTGTCCAAGAAGGCTGGAGCCTGGCAGAGGGGCTGGAGCCCCAGCTGGGAGAGGATAATCAGCCTACCTGGAGCCGCTGCTGTAAATAACTCACCAGTACAGGGAATATTAAGACAGGCTGCCTGTTTGCCAACAGAGATTTTCACATTTCCCTCTCAATCTTTATTTAAATTTGGGAAGACAGAAAATTAACGAAGTCTGAGATCTATAACTGGAAACCATTTGTTTTTCTTGTGGAAATGGAACGTTTCCTAATGAACTTCCCCTCCCCCTGTGCCACTCAGATCCGGATGCAAATATTGCTGCGAGTTTATCAATCTGCGGCTTGTTTCACGCAGTTTGCAATGCTAATGAGTAAACCAATTTTGACATATTATGTAAGCCAGTTTCTGAAACAGAGATTCTTGGCAGGCCAAATGTAAACACAGACACCCTCTTGCATCCAATTTAAATGAGCATGTTGCTGAAAGCACTAAGGGCTTGATTCTGTTGACTTATTCCTGATTTACTCCAGTGAAAAAAAAAAAAAGAGGGGGGGAAAGAAGAGAAAGAAAACTATCAAAAATACCCCTTTCAATTCAATTACTAGTGCAGCAGCCATTGGCAAAATGGATCTAGTTTTGTAACAAGGAAATGTGCTGGAATAAGCTAATACAGGGGTGGTGACTTGGGCACTGTGTGAGCATCAGCACAGCACACGCCCAGCAGCACACATGCCATTCCAGATGGAACTGAGGGGGGAGATGACAGCTCTCCTCTCCCTCATCCCCCCAAGCCAAAATTAGGGCCAGGTAGTGGCCCACGGGTTGGACCAGCCCCAGGAGGTGACGCCTTCCAGCCTCTTGCTCTTCCACCAGAGCTTTGCAGAAGAATGATGCTGCCTATGAGGGCAGCAGACACAGCCCAAGAGCAGCACCAGCTGTATTGAGCTGCCCCTGCCCCTCACCCAAGGGCCAGTAGGAGCCCAGAACACGAGGGAATATTTGTTTCAGCACACACTAAAACTTTGCACTTCACCAGCACATGTCCAGGTGTCAAGACCCAACACACTACTCACTACCTTGTCCACCTGGCTGAAATCTGGCAACAGGCTCCAACACAGACACAGTGATTAATGGATTATATCCACTTTTAAAAACTAGCACCAGAAAAACACGCTGGAAGATACCCACTATGGATGGCAGACTGTAACAACCAGCAGAACAACTCCCACTGACATAGGGATGAGCTGAAAGTAGGGGTAGAAAAAAAAAAAACCAGAGGGGATATGTTTTTAAAAGCCCCTAAAAAAAAAGGGCTTTATCAGAGAGATGAACAGGATTTTATTAAAGTGAGGAAGGGCCGTAATCAAATCTTTCATTTGCACTTTTCCCAGTACCATCTGGAGCATTTGCATCTGCCAAAAGCACGGCGCATTTCTTCGACTAGCGGAACCAAACGGGGTGGAGGCAAACCTGGAGGTGGCCTTTGCCCTGCTATCAGCTCTGGGCACCTCCACAGTGCTTGAAAACTGACACACGTGTGTGAAGTTGAACTGTGATGCTCCTGCCATGACAGAGTAAAAGCAATAAAATCAGAGACATGCTGTGCTGTGAGGTCGGGTGTGCTGCCACAGAATGTATTTACTGTGTGTCAGAGATCCCACCAGGCATCAGAGCTGCAAAACACCACCTCACATTAAATTCCCTGCACAACATCACAACCAGGATACCATTTATCATACCCGGATCTTTCACATTAAACGGTAAAGGAGAGCAAAAGGAAGAATACTTTTAATCTCCAAGCAAATATCCCATCCTGAACTTTCAATGGTGAAAGCAAACCTGAGAGTTCTTCCCTTTGTGCTGTGCTCCACTTTCAAGCTGTGATCATAAGCAGCCAAATGCCACACATTTGTTGGCTCATTAAGTTTCACCCTGCAAGTTTAACAACTGTGTATTTCTAAAGTAATTCACGTCTTTATGCCATAAGAGAAAACTTACTGCTGTCTAGACACAGAGCACAGAGGGGAAAAAAAAAAAAAGGACAGTGCTTGAAAGGAGGACAGCAGACAAGGAAGCATCACTTGGGATGTGAACAACAGGGACATGAGATGCCTGTACAGCCCCAGAACTGCAGGGCTGTGGAAGAGCAGCAAAGACTGCAAAGAGAAGATGTCCTGCAGATCTGAGGGACCTCACAGATTTTTGTCCAAGTCCAGCTCTTTGCCAGCCAACAAACACCCCCACGACTCACACTGCCATCCCAGCATGGAGCCCAAGGTGGGAGTGAAGCCCAGAATCACATCACAGCATGGATTCCCATCCCAGCAGGGAGATGAAGGCAGCAATCAACCAGTGCAGAGTGATGTGCCATAGCACCTCCCTCCATCCCTCCTGCTTATCTACACCTGGCACATTATAGTAACAGACAGGTAAATGGGGATTTAATTCCTAACATCTCATTTTTTACTGTAATTTTAAATGATTTGGAATAACTCCTGTGGTTAGAAGTCCAACTGTTATTCAGAGTTAGTCAATTTGGAAAGCCCTCACTGTCCATTCAAGCATCCCCTGGATTCCTCGTGCTCAGAAGAATGTTACTGCCATTTCCTCATTCCTAATGCTTTCTGCATTTTTTAAACATTGTCCCATTTCTGCACGTCTTAAATACCAGATACTAAAACCATATAAAGAACAATCAGAAGGCCAAATGGATACTGACTGGATGATGAAAACAGCACGAAATAAAAGAGAATCAGATTATTTTCTGTTGTAATTTTTATAGCTATTTAACAGGAAGAATGGAAAAATCTAATTACTGTCAACTGTAAGTTTTCAGCTACCCAGCCAGCAGCGTGCTGTTATTAAACTACTGTATAATTGCCTCTTTTACTCTGCTTCCCACAGAAGTTGTGTTATTTCACTCATAGTTAAACTCATAATATTGGCTTCATAACTAATCCTGTCAATCGAAATCCCCGGGGGCTGGTGCAAGGATAAAAATAGCAAGGAGTTGTTTCTTCCCTCAGCTTTCTTTGCAAGCCCATTTCTGCAGGCACTGGGGCTGCAGCTCAGCAATGCCACAGACCTTGGCACCCACCACAGGCCGGTGAGCTGCTCCTGCAGTTCCAAGGAAGCACAGAGGGGAGGGACAGGTCTTTCCAGCAGGAGATTCATCCCTTGTGCTGTGTCTATCCCAGGAAAGGCCAATCCTGCCCATCTCTCACTCCTGACCCAGGAAGCTTAGTCGAGGAATTTGATGTTGCACAGTTGAACCCCACCTCCAAGGCCAGCTGTGACTGCCTACCCTGGGACTTGCCAGCCCTGAGGTTGAGATGACACTCACAAAGCCTGAGGATACATGAAAAACATGGGTTTGCTCCTTCCCCAAACACTGGGACAGACTCTCACATACAAAACCTCACCAAGACACCCAGCTACCTCTTCAAGCATCCAAGATACCCACTGAGATGTCTGTTGGGCTCCAGGATCTCAAAGGTCTTTTCCAGACTAAGTGATTCCATGCTTCTCCACGATGAATACAATTTGCCTGTGCACTTACAGGAAACTGCAAAAAGCACCACTTTCAGCCACCCAAATAGTTAAGCTCTGTCTGAACCCTTACTTGTTTCCTGTACATCCTGGATTGATGTCCCTTGCTAATTCATGACGTGGTCCTTTTCTGGAGATGGCACTGGGTTTGCTGTAGATGACCCAGCCAGGGTCTCCTGCATGTCTCCTCCAGCATGTCCTTCCTTCCCTGTGGGACACTCCTCTTGCCCAGGACACAGAGAGCCTAAACTCACTGTTCAGCTCAGGTTTGGGATGAGGTGACAGGGCTGGAAGGGGTGAGGGAAGATGGATTTGACCTCACAGTCAGCCCTACAATCTGTCTCTCTGGAGACAACAACCCTGTGCTGGGGTTGCTCTCTGGTGGGCACGCACAGAAACTGCTGAGAGCTGGCAAGGAAAAGATGAGAAACAACACATTTCCCAAAGTGGTGTCCCAGAGGGAGGTGCCCATGCCAGGAGGGGCCCAGTGCCAGGGCTCTGCATGCACCTGGACAAGCTCCAGAGTCATTTCTCTTGCCTGGAGGAGCCCCTCCCTGTGCTGGGACTGATACACACAGACAAGAGCACAGAGCACATCAGCACACTCACTGCACCACCAGGTCCAGGTGAGAATCTTAACAGAATGGTTCATCTGAGGTGTTTTTCCTCCTGGGAGACCCACCACCCTGCCTACTACAGCCAGAGACAGGGGTACAGCATCCCAACCTTCACTCAGCCTGCTCCTGGAGCCATCCTTGGGATGGACAACAGCAGTCCATCAACACAGGAGTGGGAGAAACAGCACCAGCTTAAAAATGTTTAAAAAATAGAAATTGCTCACCCTTTCTCCCACCCCACAGCAAGGATGGACCAGCCCCAGCACAATGCTCTGCAACCACATAGGAAACTACTGCTTCCCATGCAAGCCTGAAACACCCTGACCAGGAGTCCAGAGGGACCCCAGGGTTCAAAATCCCTTGTGTGCACTGTGAGAGCCTCTGGGAAGAGAGCTCTTCCCTGAGCTGTGTTACTCTGAACCTGTTGCTTCATTGTTTAAGATAAGAAGATAGAAAAATCATTTTTGCCATTGCTTGGGCTGCCAAGCAGCACCACAGTGCTACCAGGCAAACCAGAAGAATTCCCACCACTTCCATCCTGGAGAGCCCTGGTGTTCCCAAGGGTTGGCTGACAGAGCTCTCAGCAGCCCTGAGATTTATAATGAACATGGCCCAACACAGCGTTAGATTTCTCACCCATGGTGTTTGTGCAAATGAACCCTCAGGCTGACAGACATCCTTACTCAGAAATCTGCAAAGACACAGAGGAACTGTGTTATGGCCAAAGTCACCCCAGTGCTGGCACTGTCAATGAGCTGCTACCTCCCTGCCAGCAAGCAGAGCCCACAGTCTCAGCTGTGCCAGGCACAGAGAGGACAGAGGAGGGAAGCACCACATCAGGGCCAATGCAAACCCACCAGCATGACTGAGAACTATTCCTGTGTCCAAGTACAGCAGGAGAGTAAAGGATAAGCAAGGAAAACTGAGGCTGCCAGGCAGAGGAGCAGCAAAATCTCCTATTGTTCCTACAAGTGTTGGAGATGGCACAGCACACAGTGGAGCTCATAGTGACAAAACAGATCTGGTGGCATGAGCCAGCCTGCCTCAGGGAGGTGACAATGTATGTCCCCTCTTTGGATGCTCAGCCAGGTCCTCGAGGAGAACATGGCAAAGCAATCACTCTTATAAACACAGGCCTTAATATCAAGATCAACATCCTTGGGGTCTTATTCTTCAAAGCCTTCCAGAGCTCCCAATCTTCCTTTATCTCATCTTGACTATACTGCTTGTGGTGTGTCCATTTAAAATTGTCAAGTATTCATCCTCAAAGAAGAGGAACGAGAGTCCCAGGCTGTCCTGCGATCCTCATGAAGTGACACAGTGTGTTCTGATGAATTCCCATCAAACAGCAGTAGATCCTTCAGGATGAATCTGGAAGAGGAGAGCACAGGCTGTGTAAGCAGCAGGTAGATCAAGGGCAGCCCACTTTTCCCATTTGCACAGTGGCCCAAGCACACAAGAAAACGTGTGCAGGGTCTCTGTATTCCCCAAATTAAAGTACTATGGATAAAAGGATGAAAATGTATTTCAATTGACTCATTGGTCAGAGAAAAATGAAAAGGAAGTGCATTACTGCTTCCATAAGTTCTAATTATCAGTGGATTTTAGATGCAAGAGCAAAATATTAATCTTGCTACCTATTTTTCAATAAACATAGTTCAATCAAAGAAGCCATCAACTTTCCTAGATGAAAGTAATTAAGGAAAGTACAGGCTGTTGTGTTTGCAGAGACAGGAGCCTTCCCCTCAGCAAATCATATGCTCCCAGATGCATCCAACCCACCAAAAGCTTCCAGCCAGCTGTTAGCCCAAGGCTTGTTCCCAGATGTGGGGCACCCTGAAGCTCTAGCAATCAACCCACCCACTGCTCCAGCTCCCTGGGATGTGCAAATCCTTCCCCCCTACATAACTGCATCTGTTATGGGAACAAAACTCATCTGCTTCTGAGAAGAGCCCACCATGCCACAGGCCTGCCCCTGTGCCAAGGAACAGGGGAGAGGAGATGTCTGTATGTGCCTGTCTCACACTGCAGGACACTTGCACCCAGCTCTGGAATGGATTGACTTCTAGTCACAACCAAGGCACTAGGTGGTCCCTTATAACACAGCCAGGGTCCACTGAAGAAACTCCACATGGAGAACAAAGGTGAAGGAAAGCAAGGCTTGGGCCATGTGTTGAAAGGTTACACCTCTCCAACTGATGTCCCCAAAAGTGCAAGTGTAGCATGCTGTGCTGGGACATCTTCAATTCTGTCTGAGACATGTTGACTACTGCATGTCGACAGGGTATCTTTATTGTCCTGATGCTCAGAAAAACCAGTCCTGCCCCTAACAGAAAGTAACATGTCCAATGCAAACATAGGCAGTGTCTTACCTGAATCACCATCAGCAGGGCCCTTCCAGACTTCGGCTCCAGGAAGGTCAGGGGCTGAGGTATTGTATTTCCCCTGTGAACGAAGGCGAATGGTGCATTTTTTAAGTTTCACATTAGGCAGCCACACAAGTCTTTAGGCTGACCTTCCCTGTGGATCGCAGAAGACTGTCCTTGTCCAACCAGCAGAGGCTTTCTGTGCAAAGCAGCTCACTGTCCTTGGGCTTTTGCACATTTTGTGTGTATTGGCTTTGTGAAGTATTTGTTATTATTTCTTGAAATGAGAACCCCCCCAGGAGCAGCACTTGGTTTACATGGAAGACAACGTTCTCCCACACCAGTCATTTCCAGTAAAGTAGTCCACAAAAGTCTGGGTGCCCAGTACATGCTTGTTGGCAATTTATGCAAATCTAGTCTACAAATAATGGTGACAAATAATGCTGAATTTGAGCTGAGGCTGTCTGAGATCGCAGGTGTTAGTTAGGTTATGAGACACAGTGGGTGGCATGTTAATGTGTTCACATCTTAACTAGTGGGTATAAGCGAGAGGCTTGATCTACAACTGAAAGAAAAAACTGAAAGAAAAATTGAATATAGAGCACAACAGATATTGCTGAACAGATTCGCATGTGGGCACTTGACTTATCACAATGCCTACATAAATATGTATGGAGCAACTGTTTCAGAGAGGCCCCATGCATGGACAAGCCTGTAAAATAAGTTTTCTGATCTAAATATTAAAAGTGTCCCTTGGCAAGTAATGTAAGTAATAGTCTCTTACAAAATCACTGTTTCAATTAATTTTACTGGCACCACCTTATCTGTGCAAGAAAGAGAGAGAAGCATCAAACAGGCTCGAAAGCCAGCAAAATAAATTCAGAGTTATTTTCAAGATGTCTGCTTGTCTCACAGTTAAGAAAATGCACCATGAGATGGAAAAACATGTTTAAGTCCCATCTCTGACAGGGTCTAATTTTTCTCTGTAGAAAAGTAGGATGTATTTCTTGCAGCAAACACAAACCATTTTCTCTTACTTCAACGAACAATCATTTTTCCTGAGCAGTTACATCAAACAACTTTTTTTTTTGTTTTGTTTTACTGCAATTGTCATTATTAAAAAATAAAAAAATTAAAAAAAGAGTACCTTATCCCTTCCTTAAATCGATTAGAAACGTCATTCCCATTACCCTGTGGAAGTGAATTGAACTATTCCCAACAGCCACTCAAAAAATACATAATCACCATAATTACTGGTGGCATCTAATTAACATTCAGCTTCCTCTCTACAGCAGCTACAGCTGGACAATCCATTTATTTCAACCTAAAACTAATGCTCTCCTAATTATTTTCCATCTCACTAAGCAGCCCACCTGTGCCCGTTTTCACCGTCGGCTCTGTCTGGCACAGTATGAGGGCAGAGCCTGGGGAGCTCAGCCTGGAACAGCCTTGCTAACAACTGCCCCATGCAAACCTGCTCCCACTAATTATACAGCTCCTGGCTCTGTTAGCCTGCTTAACCAGCATTCAAAAAAAAAAAAAAAAAAAAAAAAAAAAAAAAAAAAAAAAACAAAAGAAAGAAAGAAAGAAAATAAAAGGCAAAGAAGCTGCAAAAGGCTGTGGCCATCCCAAGGCACTTTGTGCTCTGGGTTTGATAGCACAGGGCAGAGGATAAACGAGCCCATAAAATGCACATGCCTCTGCTCTGATGCTGTGGATGATCTTCCAGAAGGGCATGGGGTCAGGGTGGGCACACCAGTGGTCCAAAAGCCTGGCACATCCTGGTGCTGGGGCAAACCCTCTGCTGCCACCTTTGTTCTCCTTCCCTGGCCACTCTGTTGCAGCAACAGGAACAAAACTGCTCAACCTAAATACTATTTTAAAAATAAAGACAGTGAGGGATTACACAGATGTAGCAGCCTGCTTTTATGAACTGCCCAGTATTAGTCACTCTGAATAGAATTAAGTATATGCAAATCCATGAGTTGTTTCAGTCTACTCCTAGCCCTTTCCACCTCCATATCACTAATCAGACAACTTTTTAATTCACTTTTATTTTCCAGACATGCATCACCTCTTGTTAGGAAAAGTAATGCCTGCTGTTGCCATCTAGATGAGCTCCAACTCATTAGCTCTGTTTCCTTCCAAAACTCAGCTAGAAACTTACTTCCTTTTTTGCTTACTCCTCTCTCTTTGCTATTATGTTTCTACTTATATAATTTCATCCTGTAATGATTGTGGCACCCCTAGGAATGATGATCTGCAAGATTATCTTGCAATTGCATTCGTATTTGAACTTTCATCATTACAACTAAATATATAAAGGGGGATGAGAAGGAAACAGAGTTACTGGGGGAAGCTCTGGCTGAACTTCTCCTGAACTCAGGAATTACTAATGCCTCTTTCCTTTCCTTCGCCCCCACTTTAATTTGTCAGCTCTAGGGTGAACCTCTGAAGGCACCAAGAGCCCTCTGCTCAGCCCAGCCAGCTGGGTTCACAAACCCCACAGTGACAGGGTTTACCCCCAGTCAAAGAGCATAAGACAAGTTAATGAAGTTCAGAATCTGTAGGGAGGAGGAAGGAGCTCAGACAGCACAATCTTGTAGACCTCACTTGCTTCAGAGATCAAGGAGAAAAATACAGCAGGTCAAGAGAGGTCATAAGAGTTGTCAGAGATGAGTGTCAAGGGAAAAAAATAAATCAGTGCATGCATATTGGGAAGTTATTTATGCAATAGTCAAGTAGTTCTGGTTTTGATACCAAGGTAAGAACTCCATGCACCAGTTAAGATCAGAAATTCGGTATCTTCAGGCTGTGAGCACAAATTTTCCCCCACCTCATCACTTGCTGAGCACTAAAGTGCCTCCAAATGGAATGGTCCAGACTTCCCCAAACAAATTTTCAATTCTATAAAAGATAGCCTAATCTTGGCATCTGACCCGTAAAACTTTTTAGATATGGCTACAGGCAGAGGACCAAATTTTATGAAAATGCCCTAGTTCTTATCAGTGCAAATCAAGCTAAGAGAGTTGAAGTCCCAGCATTTGCTAAACTGAAGAGCTGTCCATGTCCTCCCCTGGCTGTCCAGGAGCACTCATATTTGAAAGACCAACTGCAAATCAGTGTATTTTTCTTTGCATTTTTTACAGAGAAGAATTTAACAGAGTTAACACAAAAATCTCCAGCCAGAAGAACATTGCTAAGTTCCCCAGGTGAACACCTTGCATCTCATTTACCTTTCAGGTGAAGCCCAGGTTTGCAGACACCTGGGTTTTGGGCTGCTGGACTCCCTACACCAGCCAGGCTCACACCTCCCTCTGCACATTATCTCTCCTGGAAAGGGCACTCAAAGCGTCAGCAAGGAAAGAGCCTTGCAAATCCCAGAAGTTCACAACTGGCCCAGCAGAGGAGGAGGGATGGGGGATTTTCTGGAGTCTAGTTGCACATACACCGTCTCTGCAAGTAGTCTCAGCAGGGCAGTGTGGGACTTGGGCAGTAAATAAAAATATTTTTTTATTTACTTTTACAAAACTTCCAGGAATGCAGATTCTTTGAAACCCCACTATCCTGCCCCATCAAGCTGAGGCTGTCCAGCAGGCTCACAATGTATTTGTACCCCTTGTCACGTTGCAGGGTGCCAGCCACAACCAAATTATTTCATCTGATGCTTGAAGACAGGACTTACAGATGATAAAACAAACAGCTCCTTCAAACTAACGGCCCTCTCCAAAAGCCAAGCAGGTAGCAACTTATCACTTCCAACCTCACTTGGAGCAATTGCACTCCTAATTGCTTTTAGCCTCTTCCGGAGGCAATTAACTCCCTACTCACCTCCTGACACTTTCTCACTCCAAAAGCAGTTCCCAGTTCACTGCCACAGGGCTCTGCATTTGGATCTCAAGCCTCTGTCTTTGTTCCCTTTCCTCTGCAGGGCTGTGCACGTGTTTGTGTCTGGGCATGTGTTTTTTCACCCTGATGAATTCATTATTTATGGGGCTGAAAGAGCAAAGCTGCTGAAATCATTTAGCTCTTCTGCATGTCTCCCAAAGGCATAACAAACATAATGGGAAAGCAAATATCAGGCTGAGCAGGGTTGCTCGAGGGAGAGCACAGAAGCGAAGGTGGGGATGCTGTGCAGCAGGAATGCCAATACCTGCCATGGCTGCCTGCCTGGCGTGGGGCTGCACCCTCCTGCCCTGGCTCCACTGCTCGTGGGGATGCCAGAGCAGCCTGGACCCGCACAGGGCAGCGCTCCAAGGGATGCTCTGCATTCCCGACTCGCTGACGCGTTCAGCTTTACCAGAGCTGGCAAATGGCACTAGAGGGCAGAGCTGATTACCCTCGGCAGGCTGAGGCAAGGGAAAAACCCACTTTCAGGCACCTTCTGAATTCTCCACAGGCCTGTCCAACACCAAAAGCCTGTTAACACACAAAAGCCACCAAATCAATTTCCACTCAGAGTGACAAGCCAACTGAGAGCCTGCAGTTCCCTGCTCTGTCTTAACTAAGACTGGAGGTGAGTGACAGCCTCTTGCCAAGGCAGCAGCAGCTCTGCCTGGGCCTGCCCTGGCTCTCTGCATTCCAGGGTGCACAGTGCAATAGAAATAACACAGATCCCTCGACAGCAGGGTGGGGTAATAAAGCCTGCTCTCTTCCCATCAGTGATGTGCATGGAAAGGCTTTACTCATCAGGAAGCTTTGATCACAGAGACCAGAAATTATGGACCACTTTGACACTCTGCTGCCCAAGCTTGCTGCTAAGCATCTCAACAGATGGAAAGTGCTTTCAAGCAGGTGAAACCTTCAAGGTTTTAGCTTTTGTTTTGAGCAGATGACCAGAGGCCGGGAGAACCCCCTGTAGGTGGGCAAACCAGAACTGTTTGAATGCACATCTAACCCATGAACCAAGGATTTACATTCCAGAGGGCACCTCCAACATCCACCACTGCATCTCCTGGGCATCAGCTCACTGCACTTGGCTCAGGAGGGATGGAGGGACTGTAATTCCCAAAATTGACACTCTTGTGCTCTTACATGGAAAGGTCTTTGGATACACACTTGCTAACTTGAACAGACTTTTCCAGTGTCCCTGGTACTGAGAGTTTCCTCGGATGAGGATTATGCCCCCAAGAATCCTGCTCCAAACCACTCAGAAATCCTCTTCTTATTATTTCCCCAGTGCACACAGTGTGCTTTTCTTTATTATTATCGAGATCAGTCATCCTGCAGGCTGTTTACTGTTGAGGAAGGAAGCAAAGGAGTCTTGCCCCAGAAAGTCACTGTTCCTTCCAGAGTCTAAGGAACTTGTTCATGAAGTACCACAGTGCATCACATGCCAGGTCTTCTGCCAATGAGGGTACTTCATAATAAAATCTCTCATGAGGAGAAGGAAAATACCTGCAAAATATAACTCAGAGCACAGTGCATTAATGGCTTAGGCAATAGCTTAGAGTAATGCTGGCTATCTTATTACCATGAAAAAAAGTCTATTAATATTTAAAGAGAAGGAAGGAAATAATACTGGTTTCAGGTCTCAGTCACATTTTGTACCTTGCCACAACCACTTTATTCCACATCTCTTCCTCCTGGGCACACCCTGCATCTTCTTCTTTGCAGAGGAAAGGCAATGCATTGTTGTATTTTTGTGCAGAATTTGATTTCAAAGTCATCATTGTAAAGAGGGTTGAAAGGACCCTCAGAGCAGAGGCCAGGCAGCTCTGTCTTTTCTGGCAGATGTTTATCTAACTTCTGACTCCTGGTGACTGCAACTCCACAACTTCCTGGGGCAAATCTACTCCAGTGCTTCTCCATCTGCTTCTTAAAATTGTATATCCATTAATAGCATATCTTCTCCCAACCAGCACCGACAAGAGAACAGCCCATTCCCTTCCTCTCCTCTCTGCAGCAGCCCAGGAGAACTCAAACATGGTCTTACATCCTTCCACTAACTTCTTCCCTGACCCAAATACAGTTCTCCCCACAGCCTCTAGTCTCAGTTCATTTTTAGTATCCCTTTCTTGACTCTTGTTTTCCCAATTAGCTCTTTCTTTTAGGATGAAGCCCAAAATGTGATGGTTTCTCAGAGTCTAACCAGCTCAGAGCAAGGCAGGAAGGATTGCCTCACCTGCCCATCACTCAGCTCTCCCAGTATGCTGCAGCCCCACTTACAATCTGGCCACTTTACAGAAAACTTACTTCAAGTCTGTGAAGCACCCTGACCTCATCAATCCACTTCCTGCAGAGTCCCATTCCAGGGAACTTGTGAAGCTGTTCCTGCACCTTCCCAAAGGATGCTTACATGAAATCAGATGGCTCCATATATTTTCTCAGCATCAACCTCATCTCTTAACTTACCTTAAGGAGCAGCCTAGCTCTTTGCAATGCCTACACAGAAAAATCAGACTACACAATACAATTTAGTAAGCCTAAAATCTCTTTATCTCCTTTCTCACTGACTTTCCTTGTGCATGTTTTCAGTCCTGCCCCACAGATCTCTGCACAGGAATTGTGCAGGCAGGTCTGGCTTACCTGAGCACATCACCTGCTCAGCTCACACCTTCACCAGCCCCTTGGTCAAAAGAGCTACCAAGAGGCTGTGCAAAGCAACTCTGGGGTTGTGTAAAACCCAAGAACATTTAGATTTGCAAATAAAATATCTTCACTCTGTCAACTTAACAATTTAGCATGCAGTCATTGACTTTAAATACAGTTGGGCAGAGAACTAAGATGGATATTGTTCCTATTCTTCAAATAGTTACCAACAAATTATAGTACTATACTAATATTAGAGGTATTTTTTCTCTAGGTACGTGATAATCCTCTAACTGCGACTGTGGCTATCATGTACACTGGTGTTGCAGCACTGTGCTGGGCTCATTGAATTTACACTTCACCTCCAAGGTCTGCTGCAAAGTGTCATGACCACCCTGAAAAAAACAACACTTAATTCTTTCATAGATGCTGACTCTGAAGTACAGACCACTCAGAAAAAAAAAAAGCTTATGAAAATTAAAAGTGATAAACAGTACATATATATGAGTAATAATTCAAAAACAATATAAAGCACATAAAAGGACTAGTTACCTACCAGGGAAATCACAAAATACTAACACACCTGCATAAAATGAAAATAAGCCAAACAAGGTTTAAGCAGCATTACAAAATCAATATCCTTTTAATGTCAATGACCAAATCTGAACCTGGTTTCAGCACCCTCCAGGTTTTTAGCATATTTTAGCAATTCTTTAGTCCAAACATACCTGCTAAACCTGCGTGGATGCATTTATAACAACTCAGATGTGGCTGTGCAACAAAATATCTGATTTACACTTGCAAATTCTCATGAAAACTATGAACAGATAATTGACATAGGCAATTTTTCAATGTGAGCTCAGAAGCTGACAATTTAATCATTTTAAGTGTAAAACAGCCTCTTTGTTACTGTGAAACACAAGGCCTGTCATGAGGTTATAAATGAAACACATAAATTGCTATCTGAGGAATATGAACCATGAAAGCCAAAGAGCACCAAGGCCTGGATGGATTTAAAGAACGAGCATGAATCAATAGTGGTAAACAGGAGTCTTCAAACAATTTAAAGGAGAACTCTCTCTGTGCACATTTGACTATACATATTACCATATTAAACATGACATTTATAAAATCACAGAATGAATCACAGACTGGTTTGGGCTGGCAGGGACCTTAAGGATCATCCAGTTCCAAGCCCTCTGCCATGGGCAGGGCTGCCCCTCACTAATACATGCTGATATTTTGGCATAGCTGGCCATCCAGGAGGCTCCTGTGGAGATGTGCAGGTGCCATTCCATGTGATGTTTCCCATGCCCAGAAAAGCCATCTCTCCCAGAACCTGTGGATGCAGTGTTGTCTCCCATGGCAGGGAGGAAAGGCATCCAGCTCAGGTGAGAAATAAGGAAAAAAATCTGCATATTTATATGTTTAATTCAGCCAATCACATAGTATTAGTATGCTATTCCATCAATTTTTTCCCTATTGTTTCTAACTAGTTTTATAGCTTCTCCATACAGGGACTGTCAGTGACAAAATTCAGTCATATTCTGCAGTATGTGATTTCAAACATACACAGGCTCAAACAAGGCTCTGTAGACAGTGATACTGAGGGGTGCCTAAATGATTGCTTTCACTCAGCTTTCAGGGAATCAACCCTGATTTATGACTAAAACCAATTTCATTGAAATCGAATGGAAGTCAGACTCTGCCCACAATTTTACATGCATTAAGTTCTGGGAGGTGATGGGGAAAATGGACCATTATCCACAGGCACATTGATTTCTGAAATAACCACAGCACTGCAAAATTAGATGATGCTGACCCTGTGGTGAGCAACAGTCTCCTCCAGAGCCTTTTTTGCTCATCAGTTGTCTCTTCTGCAGATCCACCTTCTTCTCCCCAGGTTTCTCATTAACTCTGGTCCCAGTTTAGGGCTTGTGGAGATAGGGACAGCCCGAGCTTCCCACAGGAAGGTCAGGGTGGGTGTGTCAGCTAGGGCACGGTTTGGAGCAGGTGGAATTAAAAAAAAAAGAGCAAAGGCTGCCACTTCCATAGAGCTTACAGCACAAATAACACAACAGTTATTTAGCAATCTTGTCATTGCAGGCAAAGCTACAGCTGAGTCCTGATGGTGCTTTGATTTTAAAGCCCAATCCTTGAAAACACATTGGCTGAATTAAGGATATGGATAAAGGCAGTGGGAGGATTTTTCCCTGCAAAGTGCAGAAAACAGTTTGTCTTGAAAAAATTAATCACAAAAAACATGCCTCTATTTAAACAATTATTCCCAAAGTTTTGGAAGAGATTTCATCTCCCCTGGAACTCAACATTACATTTGGGTTAACAAGCACCAGAAGTAAAACCAATTAAAATTTTACAGTCAGTGAGGGCAGAACCAACAGGGTATAACAGCCTTCCAGATTTTCATTGATAATGGTGATGAAACACAAATATTTATGAGCTGAACACTGCCTCCAATATCATTCAGATAGAGTCCTTTTAGTGCTCCAACTAACCTTTCAGGATTACAAGAGAGGAGACTTGCAAGAGATAAACTCTTCACCCCAGCTCACCCTGAAAGTACTTTATCACCATGTGTCTCTCCATCACTGTTAAGCAAAGGAGAATGAAAATGTGAGACAGGATAATGCTACTCATAAAAAAGAATGAAAAATCTGGAGGATAATCGAAGTGATGGATCAAACTCATGCTGTGCTGATTTTTGCCTTTTTCTTTTATATATTATCTGTATCCTTTACACATATATTTGTGGCCTATTGTTGTATCACTGGCAAGTTTTCCCAGTAGTTTTTCTCTAGGCAGAAAGACAAAACACATTCCAAGGGTCCCTATCCTATTTTGGTTCTCCCTGGCTACCAAGGTTGAGAACAGCTCTTTGAGACACTTTTTCATGAACAAAGTACAGCCAAAGTATTAAGGGAGGGGGGGATTACCTCATCACCTGTGCTTCTACTTGGGAATTTCTGTCTATTATGCTAATTTTCTAAATTTATCGAAACTGTTTTCACCCTGTGTGGGTGGGCTTTTGTGGACATTTTCCATATCTGTCCCTGGAGGCCTCCAATAAAGACCAACCCTTATTTTACTGCCTACATTAATATTATCTTGAAAGTGTTTGTTGTTTCATTTATAGGTTCCTTAAGGCACCAAACTACTGCAAAGAAATATGCAAAAGAAAGCCTTATTTACATCATAGCACTGAGGCTGGTGCATTATTAAAAGGAGCAGCCTTGAGCTCCTGATACAAGAACAAAAGATCTTCTCATTCACAGCCAAGGCACAAGAAGGAACTGCTTGCCAGCATCTCACTAAGTCTGTGAACCAGCCAAGAACTGAGCCCAGATTTCTTCAGATCAGCATCATGAACACATCCTCCCTATCAAAGGAAGGCTGGAAGAAATGCCCTGACAGTGCAAATCCATACAAGAAAATTAAATCTACCTAATCAAGAAAACACTCCTCCGTGTCAGTGAAACGTATCACTGCAGGTCAAGAGGAATTTGTCTCATCTCATAAATGTCACACACATGCCTCACGCTGCTCTGCACTTGCTCAGCAATGTGCTGGAACCTGGAGAGAAATATGACAATCCTGGCACAGCACTAAGCTCTCACCCAAGGGCATTGTCCACAGGGCAAATGGGGTCTGCCCAAGGTTCCACCTCAATGCCCTCCCTTCCCTCAGAAATGACCTGTGCCAGGTGACACTTAGGAAAGAGGAAAGAGTGAGAAGCCAGGGCTGTTCAATATACAAATGCTGGAAAAACTCTGAAACAGGTACAAGTGCTGCATTCTTCTTGTCTGAGATGGTGTAGGACTTGGCTTTTTTTTTTTCTTGACCAGGTCATTTCCTTCTCCATATGGAAGAAGGTAGATGTTGCAACCTCTAGAAAATACAAGCAAGGAACTTCATCTTAAACTAAGGCAAGGAGATTCCAGCTTGACCCAGAGGGAAGAACTGAAGGGTACTTGTGATGCCAAGCAAAAAAATCCTTTACAATCGCTGTGCTGCTTTGCCCATTTATCAGTCTGCAGTTTTGTTCTAATTGCATAAATCAATTAAGCAATTTATCAAGCACATTATTTTGTGTATCTATCTGGATGGCATATGAATTGAAGACTGAAGTGTGTCACAAAGCCATACCTCACCTCTGGGGTGGCTGCTCAGCTTATCACCTCCTCAGCCCAGACCAGCCCACAGGTGCCAGACAGCAACAGCAGGATTCACAGGCAAGGTAAGGAGTGTAGCATTAGGGAGAGGAATAGGAATCTTCTGATCATCAGCAGTGAGAAGGAAACTTATTTGATGCACTCCAGGGAAGAAGAGAGTGCACCTGTAAAGCCAGGGAGTTTGTCACAGTTGCTTAAACAAACACTGAACATGAAACATGATTTGCTTTAAATTCTACTGTAAGGGACCACCATTTGTGCACTCGCTGAGAAAACAGACTAAAATGCTTTTAACAACTATGAAGACTGAAATGAAACTATACAGAACAATGTCAAAACATAGGTAACAAGGAAAAAATATTTTCAATTGAAATTCCCTTAACCCAAATTGATACAGAATATCCAGGGCAAGTTTCCCAAGGTGTGAGTGTGCGATTACACACAGGACTTCTGCAGCACTAGTCTGACTCCAGGGAGCATCTCCCCAGGTACTGCTTTGCCAGTCAAACCATGCAAAGCTGGCAATGCAGAGAGGCACTTACCATGAAAAGCCCAGGAAGACAAGAGTGGCAGAGTTTTGCAGAGCAAATCTGCAGCAGTTGGGGTGTAGATGGTGTAATGCTACCTGCCAGACCACGGGCATGCTGCACCACCCCTGCCTGCAGCCCCCTTTTACCTCCTGGGAAAAGGAACACCAAATGAGGAACACCAAATGATGTTTCCTTGTGATGGACTCCAGATGGGCTTCTTAAGTAGCTTCTTAAACTCACTTCTGACTTTTCTGACTCACAATGTGCACAGCATGAGGTGCTTTTGGCACATACAGATATCTTGGTGTGGGATAATTTACTACAGAAATGCCCAGAAATGTCACTGTTCACCTCTTGACAGCAGCTGATTTTGCATCATTCCCCTGACACTGAAGACAACCAGGTAACAGAATAGCTTGGAACACCAAGGAGCACAGAAAGAAAGTCTATTAAAAGCAAGGCAATTCTCCTAAGTGATTTACAAAGCTGCAGTCACTGCAGAGCATGTGAAGGACAGACAGTGAAGTTCATTAAAGAGCTCACAGCAAACACTCCTTGTGTCAATTCCACTCCAGAGCTATCCTCCAGCTTCCATCTCTGCTGCCTGTACACCTGGTTCTTCCCAGGTGTTTCCAAGAAGGGCAGCTCTCAGGAAAAGGCATTGCCTGTGTGCTCTGCCCAGGACATCAGCACCCTCAGAGCTGTGAACCATGCTGGGGCAGAGCCAGTTTAGAAGAGTCTGACCTTCTCTAACCCAACCCTACCTCACAAGCTGCAGGAGCCAGTCCAGCAGCTGAGCTCAGCCTGTTACAGCATTTCTCTGAGAAAACAGCATTGGATCTGGGCTGCCTCAGGGAAAGGCAGGTTTGCTCTTTTTGCACTCTCCATCCATGAAGACAGTCCCCTCTGGGCCAGGCTTTGAGCATGAGCACTCCAAATATACACACGTGCTAAGGAATGGCTGGGCACAATCCTCCTTTTTACCCACAGCTGCTCATTTTCCATCAGTCCTTGCTGCCAAAGAAGATCTGGCTGCCTCTCACTCACCTCTGAACAGCTGCATTGATCCTCTTGTACCTGCCTTTAATCACCAGGGTGGCTGAAGTTCTCCAGATAAACATAAATTCTCTTCATATGGAATTATCCCCCATGCACGGCTCCCCTTGTGACAGGAGCAAGAGTCTGAAATGAGTGTGAGCTGTGCACATTCAATATCAGGCTGAGCCTTTAAACATCCCCATATTTCTTTTCTGGTTTTTGTTTGGTCAGTTTACTTTGGGTTTGGGGGATTTTTGCTCGTTTCCCTTTTCCATATTCTTACACCATGGACAGTATGTGCACTGGGGATGTGAAAATAAACTGTGGCAGCAGGTAAACAGGCAAAGGAATGGGGACTGGGACTTTTGCCACATTTTGGATAGTACAGAACAAAACCATGCAAAATCTTGGGTTTCTAAAATCCTTATAATTCCACAGCTGCTGCCAAGCACAGGAGTTTGATCCCAGCAGGGAGGAGTATCCCAGAGGAGAGGTGATTGGCAGTCAGATCCCCGTCCTCAGCATCTCAGTGCCTCACTGCAGCAGCACAGGCCCCTTCCACACTATTTAAAATATCATTAAATACCACTCTTGCCATACAGTACACATAAATATGCACTAATCCATGCACAGGAATGCCTTTGGTTGTCTCTGATACAAGAGCTGTAACTGAAGGCACAGCAAAGGGGGGCAGTGCTCCTCACAGCAAATAGCTTTTCCTTGTATTCAACTTCATCACAAGTAGGTTTTTATATGCTAAATTTATGCAAACAAATGCTATTTTGACAAAATCTTTTGTCAGCATTTTTATAACAACGGGTACCTACAGAATATAATGACTCCAGCTCACTGAAGAAAAGAGCCAGCACTTCTGAGAAAATCAGATTTAAGAAAAATTATTCTGGTCTGAAATAACCGTCAGTATTTTCACGAAATTATTCATTGTTTCTTTCACTGGTGAAATTTATTGCAAATAAACATAAACAAAACAGAATTAAGGAGAAGCAGATAAGTTTCTTCACAACCTGCAAACATCCCCTTGAACTTTCCCTGCCATTCCAGTGCACCAAGGTATGCAGGGAAAAGAGGCTTCTGTCACAAGCTGGTGTAGTGCAGGACCACCAGCACCAAAGCTGTTTGGAAGCTTTCCAAAGCCCTGCTTCACCATCACACGCATCTGTAGCACATTAAGCTGTGCATTTGTTATCTTGGAGCTTTGAGATAAATAATGTTTCCTATCTGACTAAATAAAATCACATCACTGCTTCCAAAGGCACCACTGTAAGGGCTCGAGGCCCAGCAGATCGTGCTGTGGAGCTTCTCAGAACCCCCTGGAGCAAGGCTTGGTAGACAAGTGCAACCTGCTGCATCTGGAGTCTGCTCAGGACAGAGATATTTGGATACCCTGAGAGCAGGACATCCTTCCCCTGCAGTGGCATTTTGCAGCACCTGCCACAACCTTTCTGGTGGTTTTCTGAAGTGGTTTCTAAACTACACCTGCAGCCCTCCAGGGCTCTGTCCCTGTTTCTCATGAGGGTGGCAAAGCAGTTGGTTGCCTAGGTAGGGCCAGGTATCTGGTCTGCAATTTGTTTGCTTTGGTTCTTTTTCCAAATATGCCATAATCTGTTGATCTATGTAATGCAGATTACAGACTCTGCTTACACATAACTACTTGCTCACTTAAAAGATCAGAATCAAGGTTGTCCCAGGTCACAGACAAAAATGCAACATCTTCTCTTAAAAATATTTTATAAGTAATTAAAATACTGACTTTCATCAACCTGGTGATGCTGCATGAGCTGTTCGAGATGAGAGGTGTTTTATGAAAAGTACATCCTGTATTTGGAGTTCTCCATCCATGTAGCATAATCACATGACCTGGAAAAATCTCTGCAATTATGATCCCATTACTGTTCCCCCTAATATGTAAGAAAAAAGAACTAACACTTTTTAGTTTGCTTTTGTCAAGATTTCATGGGATCCAGGATGAATACAGCTACCTGGGCAAAATCAGGAAACTCCCATTCAAAATAAGATCAATTGCCAAGGTGACCCAGCTGTAGCATTGCACAGTGAGACACAAACCAGGAAGGAAATAACAGTTCTCCCTCTGCTCCATCTTCCTGACATGTGTGCCTGAAAGGCCATCTTCCAAACTAAAATTGGGACAAACTACCAACTAAACACAGGCTTTTAGATCTTCATATTCCATCTGAATAATAGAGTATAGAAAACAAGTTGCAGTGATAACAAGTTGCAGTGCTTACTATTTTCACCTTTATTGAGATGAAGCATTAAAAAGAAATCTCTAATACAGATTCAGAACAGGTCCAAAAAAAATTACAGCAATTCCAACAATGACCCATGCATTACAGCAGATACACTTGGCCAGTATGTTATTAAAAAAGACACCTAGAGTGGAGAATGTTACTGTCCAGAAGCCAGATGAGCTCAAAGAGACATCTCTAAGTGTTCAGACCAGGAATGATCTTTATTCACTCTTTCTAGCAGGTGTACACAGACTTGACTGGAACCAGTGGTCATCATTCTTACACAAGTTGAGCTGCTCACACATTATTATAAATGTGTATATATGCAAAAAAACCCAAAAACATATACAGTATGGGTTTTGTATATAGATAGATATATAAATATTATCCTGGACTTCACAAAATAAGTTTTATACCAGGACATGCCCCCTCATTGGCCTCAGAACCACTATAACTACACAAGATGTTGTACACTTAATAAACATGGTTTCACTGCTGTACAGAAAACAGTAATACGCACAAAACTGGACACACATCTATTTTCAGCCCACCAGAATAAACAAAAAGATATGTAAGAACTGGGAAACAGGGAGATAATGAGCTGTCATAGTGAGTAACAGTTTGGCTCCAGTGGTGCAGCTCTGAACAGTCACAGTTACCAAATAATAATGTTTACTTCAGCATTTCTGTCAAGATCAACTTGATGCCTCAGGCAGTTTGGGGAAGAATCACTTAGTCGACAAGCAAAATCCAAATTCAATTGGAGGAAACTAATTAAACTGAGCATGAAAGTCTTCCAAAATACTAAGCTATGTCTGAAAAGACACCTTAGTACAACTGAACTGACAGGATTTTGGAAAAGTCTCTATTTCTCTGATTTTAAAACACTGGGCTCTTAGGCTGTCCAAGAAATATGTTTTATAGTCCATCTCTTGCAACAAAGCCATTACTGGGGAAGGATGAAGCAACATTACCTTCCCAAGAATCCTTTCATGTCATTTCTCTGATACAATGCTGCTACGCTTCAGATGTAAAGGATGAAAAGTCACTTTAAAGAAATCTTCAAGGATCTTTTAGTTGGTTTTCATTTTACAGAGTTTTGGGTCTGTACATTTTACTCTTTGAGATGCACAAGGGTCCTGACTGCAGGCTGGCTGAGTCACTCGGGCTCTGCAGGGGTGAACACCTGAACAGTGGCAGCTGCACATCCCAAACCACTGCTCCCTGGCAGGCTCCACCTGGGGGCAGGACAGGCCCTTAAAACAAAAAGGATAAGTGATTCCAAAAACCCCCTAACCAGGTAAAGGTTTTCTTCCAAGTCAGACTCTGGCAAGTACAGCAGGTATGGATTAACACAGGCATGCTATTATATTACTTTTAATTAGTTCCCTGTGTACAATGATCCACATACTCACCAGTGATACAAAACTTAAGAATTTTGATACATAGAAATGATATGTACGTTTATTTTCTCCAAAGTATACCAGATAAGAAGCCAGTTGTACTTGATCTCTGTTACAGTCTGTTCTTCCCAAAATTTCTCATCCTTTCCCGATAACACACTCCAGGTGATGTGAGATGGAGCCGCTGAATTCCAGCAGCAATGCGAAGGCACAGATGGGGTCAGGGACATGATCCCGCCTCTGCAGACGCGGAGCCACGGCAGAGCCGGGATGCTCCTGCCGCTGCACACAACCACCTCAAACGGGTTTTATCCCTGCAAAACCTGGAAATCAGCAGCCCTGCGCTGTCGGGAAGCAGCGTTAATCCTGCAGCACCCCAGTTCCAAGGGCAGCGCTGGATGCGGGTCAGGCGGCGGAGCCCGGGTCTGCGCGGCGCCCGCCACCAGGTGTCACCAACTTCTCGATCAAGGCGGATGGAGCCCAAAATGCGGCTCTGGCAGCCTGTCTGTCACCCGCCGGGACGGCTGCCACCCGTACCGCCCACAGAACCGGGCAAGACCCGCACTGTGCCTCCCCAAACCACATGCGGATTGTCCCTGTTCCCGCTCAGGTGTCCCTGGTTATCTCCCCTGGGTTTACAGTCACTCCGACAGCCTGCCACCCTACAGAAAAAGGGAACTCAACCCAGCTGTGAAGTCCTGTTCCCATGAAGGATATGGGGGTTTGAGGGTGCCATGTGCTGTCTCTGACCCTGCTTCAGCCCATAGGGAAACCTACTATTCCAACATTTGCTTTACTATCAAAAATAACCCACTGAACAGTTATGGTCTAGATTTCCAGAGAGGAAATGGTTTGGGTGAACCCCACAATTCCAGCTGAAGAGCAGTTAGCTTCCAGATGTGTAAAACGAGGTATAAGACATGAAGGTTAAAGAGTATCCTGGAAACAGGCAAGTGGCATCCATAAAAAGCACTGTTACTGATCCTGAAGTCCGAGCAAATGGTGCTGCCCAAAAAGTGGGAGCGACAGAAAGAAAACCTATGGGGAATATCATCTTTCCAGTCTCTTATGTGCATGCATGACATTTAACAATCAACATAAGAACTAGAGAGAAAGCATGAGTTACTAACACTTTTGCATCAGTTACAGAACTTCTGAAAAAACCCAATGTTATCACAGGAGATAATCTCTCCCAGGCTCCCAGTGAAACACACAGGGAGCAGGGATACACAAAACCAGCACCCAACACCAGCACTGGGAATGCTGCCACTGCACTTGGTGCCTACAGACATTGGCACACTTTGAAGATGATCAACGAGGAAATATTCTTGCAGCATCTGATCTGGACACTGCCTCAGCCTAGGAAAGACACTCCCGGAGGGACTCAAAATTCTCTATTTATTCTGATTTGAGCTGCCACGCTTGCAAATGTCTCTAACTGGGAACAGACCTTCCTTACTGGTTGATAAGCCCCAGGTCCTTTGGTTGAAGCAAGCAAAGCCCTGCTGAGTGAAAAAATTTAGAGGCCTTGAAACCTTGAGAATCAAATGAAAATCAGGACTTTCTGTTCCTCTTCTCTATCCCTCTGATTATCCATCCCAATGTCAGAGCCTTGTCAAACACCTCAGAACTCACAGCATCCATCTGGCAGGTCCTCATGTCATCATATTCTTTCAGATCGTCACTATAATGGCAACTGAAGGCACCATCACAGCACACTCTATCCATTAGGGTCAAAGAGGATGTTGTACTTATCTTCATATAAATTAATCCCTGGAATCCCTTTTTTTTTTTTTTTTTTTCCAGATTAGGCCTTGCAGATGCTGAACTCAAGAGACAGACACAAAACTAGAAATGTTTTACTCTGCTTTCAAGGCATCACTTTATGTGGAATCCATATCAGGAATATTTTCACTTTGGATAGCCACCAAAGCCCCATATCAAGTTTAACTTAAAATCTTCATACCAAGGCTGAAAGAAATGCTTCAAGATTTTCAATTTCATTTAAAAATCTGAAAATTTTCAATTCAAAGGAAAGCTGTAAGTAAAAATGCCTCCAAACTGTATTGATTTCAACACTTATGTAAAATTTGTACACCAACCTTGCCTAACAGCAATGAAAAATCTCAAGAGTATTGTACAAGACGTCAAAAAAACCTTGTAATCTGGAACAGCAGAGATTTTCCCATTCTGAAAAGCAGAGGTGCTACCTGTGGTTTTAGGACAGGCATATGAGCTGAACTGTTGTAGTGAGATCTTCAGCAGTAAGTGACCCTGGTGTGTTCAGTTCATTTATCACCAGGAGTCACAAATGTCTTCCCTCCCTCTGGTTCTCTGCAGAGTCACACCGATGCTGTATTCTGCACAAGGATTCTGCTGTGAAAAATATAAAACACCCCAGAAGTTCACAGGGAGTGAGGCAGAAATGTCCCAGGTTTTGTCCTGCTCCCACCACGGACCAGGGCAGCAGCTTCTGCATAAGCCCAGGCTCAGGCCCTCTGCACAGGGAGCCTCAGAAAGGGCTGAGCCATTTCTCCCAGGAAGGCATCTCCTCCTCTGACAGTGCCTGGCTCAAACAAGCAAAGAGGGCTTGTGCTCTGCTTTGATTTTGCATCTCATTATCCCACTCTTCACAGCCAGCAGATGTGAGGCAGCTTTTCACTTTTTGGAACATTGCTGCATCCAGACCAGATAGAAAATATTGCACAACACCAGAAATCTGCCCAAATACATCAAAGTGCTATATGCTCTCAACCCTTAACCTACTGGTTTAATCTAGAAGCAATTCCAGGCCTCCTCCTCAGGAACCCTGGGTTAATTCCCAGCTCAGACACCCATTCCTTCCGTAAGCAAACACCAGCCTTTCCTGCCCCTTGCTTTCATGCATGAAACAGAGGTGGTGAGAATTTCTATAAAGCAGGAGGATGCTTGGCAGCCCTTACAACAAGCTGCATTTCAATACAGCAGAGTGAAGTTAGTGCCTAACTCACACTAAAGGGTTTTAGTCGTGTTTTTATCAATGGCGAGGCACTGCAAGTCAAGAGCTCTGACAATACACCCTAAATCATACAGGATTACCACATTGTATCAAACAAACATATAATTAAGCAGCTTTAATATGTTAACAGTTTGGAATCAGATTAGTGTTGTATTAGGCTAATAGAGTTGGTCCCCATTGACCCAGATCAATTGCTCAACTCTGTTTACTTGGATTTTTTTTCCAGAAATTTAAAAACATAAATCTAATTCCAAGCAGAACATGCACATGCTGTAGGGTGGGATGAAGTCATCAAGATATCTGGGCACGTGGATAAACCAAGTGCAGCTTAACTGGTTCAACCACACAAAGGAGAACAGAATGCTCTAATCCCCTGTGATGAGATTTTTGTACCACAAGAAGAGACAATGGACTTGGGACCTGAGCAAGGTGCTGAGGCAGCTCTCCACATTTGCAAATGGCCCCAAGTACTGTGTGGCTCCACACACCCCCAGGACCAGTGTTAGAGTCCAGCACACGATGCAGAAACAGTCCCCAGAGGTCATGCTGCTTTTGCACCCAAAATGCAGGGATGCAAGGCACAGATGCAATAAAACCTGCTGCCCAGCTTTCCTGGGCTACCCAAGCTTTAGATACAGAACTTTAGGGATCACACACATCCTGACAGCAATGCTGGGATGTCTGCACATGTCCATGATGCATGATCCCAAATACAGGGCTCACTATAGCCAGATCAGAAACGCTCATGATGATTCCCATTCATAGCTTATTCTTAAGGATGCAAAGAAGCATCCAGGCAAAAAAGAAATGTGAATAGTGGAGAATGGAGGGCAACCAATGCCAACCCATAATACTCCTGACCTGTACAGCACTGATGAGATTTAATCCAGCCTCATCTAATGCAGCCTACTATTGGCACAGCCACACACCAGCAGCAGAGTGAAATCTTGTGACATTAAGGTTTGGTTCAGATGTCAGACTTAGAGGTGACACTTCAAGGCCAGACAGTTCAAAGTCCTTCCTACACATGTGCTCTCTACTTAATTTCTTTATGTGTGTATGCACCTGTATGAGTAAATACATACATTTTCCCCATACATATATGTAAAAAATATATAACATTCTATCACAGAATGGCTTAGGTTAAAAGGCACTTTAAAGATCTAGTTCCAATCCCCCTTCCATGGGCAGTGATGTCAGCCACTGGATCTATATATAGATGTATCCTATATTGCAGCAGGGCAATGGCAAGATTTTACTTCTTAACTTAATATGGCTAAGGTAAACACACATTAAAATGCAATTTCTTTTCAGCCAACTCTGTATTGCTTTATAGTCACAAAATGTGGACTAGATTTACACAAAATCAATGTCTACTTATCGTAAACTCAATTGTCACATTTTTCTATATCCATGCAAACAATTAATTTTAGCAGTCAATTTATGCTAATAAACAAGGCAGCTTCTAAGAAGACAAATTCTGTTACTGTCTACATTCAAAGTACCACCCAGCCAGCAAGAGAGATTTGATTTACATTGCATGAGTATTAGGGAGTCACCCAAGCACCCATAAAAGAACTACACACATAAAGGCTGAGTTCCAAACAGTTAATACATCACACTCATTCCAAGACAAATCCTATGGTGCAGAGGGCAGGATGCTGTAGTCACCTTACAAGTGGACACCAAGCATTTATTCCAGGCAAAACTACTCTTATTCTCAGTAGAGAGCACCAGGCTTTGATTTACAACACATAAATCCTAGTTCAGAGTGTTTATGCTACTGGGGACAAAACGTTTCCTTAGAAATATTGCTGGGAAAATGTCAAGCAATGAGTTATCACTGATAGAATGACATGGGGACGACAGGTTTTTGCTGAGAGTAAAATGGCAAAATACAGAATGCAAAAAGGTTTGGATGGCACTGTTTCTTCTGAAGTCTGAAGCTCAGCACTCAACACTACAATGAAAACCCACTTGCATCTGTTCCATTTACCATGGAGTATTAAGCAGCAGTGAGATACTCTTTGTTTGCCATCAAGCACTTATTGATGTGTAGCCCAATAAAATGAAAATATTTTATCTCAGAGACTTCATCAAGCATCTTTGTATCACCAGAACACACCACCATTCCAGAGCAATATGGTTTAACACTTCTCTTCACATTTATTGGTATTTACAATGTGCAGCAGTAAATGACCCAAAAACAAGGGACAAGAGGCTCCTCTCCATTTGGGAACACATCTTTGGTAGGGTGCACTCATTCCTGTCCCCTCTGCCCTACAGCTGATACACAGGTGCCTCTTGCTTCTGGAGAAAAACAGCAGCACCCATGAGGATGCTCTGTCCAAACCTGTACTCTCCAAGACCTGGCATTTCTTCCTTGTGAAACCTATTTCTTCCCAAGAGCTGCCAGCCTGGCCTGTGCCCCTTCCTTATCTTTCCAGCTGCAATGAGGAACCTGCAGAGAGCCAAGGCTGAAGAGCTGCTGGCTTCTCAGTTTTATCTTTGTATTCAAATGCCTTTACATTTCTTCACTCTTCAGCAGACTTCCCCCCCACTGGGACTGTGACAGTGGTGCCATCAGCCACACCACCCTGAAGGCTCCTGTCAGTGGGGTCAGTGGTGGGAGATATTCCTGAGAATTCCCCCAAATGCTGTTGGGACAGCAGAAGGTCCATCTTCCCCTCCCACCAAGAGATCAGCTGACTGAGCCCCAAAAGGAATCGCCATTGATTCTCAAAATACACAGGTCTATACTAGCCCTTTCCTTATCTTTTAAAATGGAAATAACATGTTAAATGATGCAGCTGGAAAGGAAAGTCCCAAAGAACTATTACGGCGCATGTGTGTTTTTCCCTTAAAGCTTTGATTCGTCTCACATAATTGTAGACAAGGAAGGATGACATGTTCTGTACAGAAATTTATTACATTGTCAAAATCCTTGCTCTGAGTTTTCAAAATGAACAGTTTTGCTTGAAAAATACTGTGTTACAGAATTTATACACACATGAAAAAGACAGTGTAACGCATCAAAATCAAAGTACTTCAGTTGACCAGATCTGAGTTTTAGGGTGTTGGTATCTTTTTCAAGGCAAACAGACTTTCAAGATTTAAACATTCCTTCCTGACTCAAAACAGACAAAATTTTGGCAGTCTTGCCTTTTTTCAGTGAGACGTGAAGGCTGTTTCACACGTGGCTTTGCCAAGCATCACTGAGGCAGAAATTACCCTCATGTGTGAGGAGAGGGCAGATTTTTCTCCTCCCATGCCCCACACTCTGAGACAGCCCCCTGAGAACATGGTGGTGGCCACACAAGGAAATGCCCAACAGTGCAACCAGGGCCACCTCTCATCCCATCCCATCCCATCCCATCCCATCCCATCCCATCCCATCCCATCCCATCCCATCCCCCTGGCTCTCAGAGGGCTGGAAGCAACACGAGGGTCACTGAAGACATGCTGCTAAGGAAGCACAGCACCAGCAGCTCTCATCAATCCCTTCCTTTTCTCACAGAACTGCCCTTGCTTCTCTTCTCCCCTGCATGTTGGCAGAGGAGCTTTGTGCTCCCAAAGGCTGCAGCTCTCTGTAGGGTGCCTGCAGCCACACCAAGTTGGCTCATTAGCTCAGACAGCTGTTCTCCCCTTCATGCATCTAAACAGCAGAGTTATTTTTAAGTGTGCCCATTACACCTGAAAAAACTCTTTTGTCTCCCTCTGGTACAGCAATTTCTCACCACACCAGCACTTTTCCCTACCTTTCCCTGCTATCAGAAAATTTAAAATCCAACACCAGGCAGGACAGTTCTCCTTGGCCACCTCTTCTGTTTTTGCAAGGTGTGGTCCCACCCATAAATGTGTATTTTCGCAAATAGTGCTTAAGCACCACAAATGCAGAATATTTCAGCCTTTTCAGTGTGGCTGCTAACAGATTTATCACCTTCATGTATTACCCGGCCCATGGCACTTAAGATTAATCCAGTTTTTTGTACAATGAGAAGCAGACCATGGTGAAGATGAGTCTTCCCCAGAAATCAGACTTCTAGCAGCATGCAGGAGAAAGGAAATACAAGGACACCTGACAACCACCCTGCTATCTTGAGAGAGCCAGGAGTGGGTGTCCACCACATTCCAGCATCCAAATGGCTCAATTCCCAAGGGGAGACCAAAAGCCCTTACAAAACCCACCACAAACTTCACAGTCTTCACGCTCAGCCTGGAAAAAATGGGTTTGTTTTCCTCATAAGCTTTTCCTTCTGCACTTGAAACATGTAGGAAATACCATGGTGCCTCTGGAGCCAGGATGCTCCTTACACTAGGATTGTGAACCATAGCCAAACATTTTATCCCCCAAAGAGGTTGAGGTTGTGGCCACCATCCCCAGCCCAACCTCTCTTATTTGGCACTGTTGTTTGAGTATGAGACATAAAATCATTGCTTTTAAGACACCATCACTTTGAAAAAATCAGATGGCATCTTGGTTTGGTTTTGTATTTTGGGAAGAAGGAGAGAGGTTCTGAAGTTGTCAAAATTAAAAAAAAATAAAATAAATAAATCAACCACATAAAACCCCCCCCCACATTTGCTTATCAATATCAGTAGCTTGAACTAGCATTTTATTTGTGTTTGTATAGAGTGACAACATTCAGGTGAGACCAATAATAAAGCACTAAGTGTCACAGGTTCAGAAGTAATGTTTTCTAGGTAAAAAGCATTTATGAAGAAAAAAACGGCATCACAATTCCATTCATACTCAAATGTGAGGAAATGAGTTGGCACAACCGACAGCTCCATCTTTTTAACATATTTGTACTTTGCTTATAAAAAGTAATGCAAACACAAAGTAAAAATGTTCAACACAGAGGATAAAGAAACACACGATCAATGTCTCCCACTCCCCACAGCTGGAGGTGACACATTCCCTCAAACATGGCATTTATCTTGGCATTTCTAAATTATTCACTGTTATTACTAATTTTTTCTCCTAAATACAAGCCAAAGTATTACTTTCCAAATTACTGGCCTCTATTGTTAGTTACCTGCAATTTTTCACCTCCTGTGCAAGTCAGGGCTGTCGCATGGAACTAAAGGTTGAAGTGTGAGGGACTGTTTGTCCATGAAACCCATGGCCTTGAGGGTGCCACAGCTCCAGGACTTCTCCAAAAACACACTGTGAGAGCTTCTGCCCAAACAAAAGGAGTTGAGCTCAAAAGGAGGGGAAGGGAAACCAAATCATGGGGCTGCTACTTCCCAGGGACTGTCCAGAAGGGGTGGGAGAGCCGTTCTGGCCCTCGAATGATCAATTCCCACTGTCTCCCACCACCCTAAAATCAGGTTTTATGAGGAATTCACTGCCTTGCACAAAGCTACAGCCTCTGCAGAACATGTTTAAACAAGGGACAATTGTTCGGCATTTGTGAGAAATGTGGCCAAGCCCCTTCAGAAAAGCTCTTTGGAATCATGTTGATGCATCATCCTCTTGCCACGGTATTTTTAGAGATATCTCTGATTTCTAGCCCTTTCCCGGGTAGGAAAAAACCCAAACAATTTGGCCACCATGAGTACATGTCAAGGAAAAGCAGCCACACAGGCACCATAATATGATGAATATGTAGCAAGTGCTGGTACCCTTTTGCTGTAAACAGGGAACAGACACACAGAGCATTTGGATCCAGATCTTCTTCCTCCAGGTACTGACTTCAAACGCTTTGCAACAGCTAAAGCAGCACAAGGATTCCACATTCAGTTCTGAACTTCTCCCTAACCTTTGTGGTGGCATTAGCATAAGGCAAGGAGACATATTTTGACTCCCATCTGTGCAAATCCTCCCCGTGCTGCAGAATCAACATTCTGTCAACCAATTATTTTATGCTGTATCACAGCACCGGGGTGTGGGGGGAGAGATGAGGGGGAATCATCACACCTACAATCAAAAGAGCAAGGTTTTGCAACATAGCATGTACTAAAGATGTCTGTCTTAAGTCAAACTAGCAGCCATATTTTATTCGAGAAGCATGTAAACAAATCTGGCACATTCATTATAAAAAAATTGTGTACCTAGCATGTTCATCACATTTCAGATATTCCATTCCTCCCTCCCCACTGAGCTCCATGGAGACAAGTCAATCAGAGTTAACCATCTGGTAATCCTTAGCCCAGGCTGTGCAGCTGCTACCTACCATTTTTAATCAGGGCTATGTCTTCCATTCATGCTAAATAGGAGGCATGAACAGCTGCTTGGCCAACACTTTCAAGCAAGCGCTCTCCCTCTTTAGTATTCCTGGCTTCTCTTCCTTTCAGCTTTACATTTTGCCCATGTTTTACAAGTATTCACTTTAAAAAAAAAAAAAAAAAAAAAAAAAAAAAAAAAAAAAACAATAATTGTGAAACAAGAGGAAAACGCTTCTGGTCATTAAATCTTTAGAGAGTATATCTGCTTTGTACAAGTTCCAGGGGACACACACTGTCCAATCACAGTCTCTGATTTTAGAAAATAAAAATTATTGTGTCCATGGAAATACCTTGTTTGGGTTTTTTTTTTTTTTAACTACAGATCCTTGCATAATGGTTCTCTCTATTGCACATTTCAGGTAGAGAAGTTTTAAGCATGTGAGAGGTAAGATAAATTTAAATGAAGAATATATGGGTTATTTTTTTAAATGGGCACAATAATTCCCTAGCTTACAGGGAAGGTTTCTTGCAGGTTTCCTGTATCCCAGCACCCAAGCAGAAGCCTCCCTGCCTCTGGAAGAGCACATGCCAAAATCACCACCAAATCAGACTATCTCACCTCCTTTGTTCAGTCCCAGAGGAGATGCTTCCCTGTGAACCATGCCTTAAGCTTCTCCCATCATCCAAAATGCTTTGGGGTTATTTTTGTAGGAAATCCAATTGAATGACAACCAAATCTCTTACAGAGATCAAAATACTCCAGCAAAGCACAGCACAGCAGTATCTCAGCTGCAACTGCTCCAAAAAGCAGCATGCATCCTGCCCAGGAGATGGGTACCAGCCCAGCTCCATGCTGGGCACACACACTCATCCCTCACTCTCTGCCTTGCATGCAGCCAAAGCCATGACTGTAAATCTCTAACCACTGTAACACGAAAAAAAATCAACCCCTATCCACTGCCAATGGCAGATCTGCTGCAAAGTCAGATTGGAGATGGGTCATGACAACCCATGGTGGTGCCACCTAGTAGGAATGACTCCGAGAGAACTGGTACCTGGCCCAGCAAGATTTCCACCTGGATTTTGTGTGTGCAGACATTGAGGTGTTGGCTAAGCCTGTTTGTTTAGGGCAACTCCTCCAGCATAGGTGCTCCTGGAGAACATGTTTTTACATCTGTTTTTCCCCTGCAATCCTCCTTTATCCACGAGATGTTTTACATATACTGGTCTTTCAGAAGAGCAGAATCTTGAGAGCATGGAAATCACCCTCTGCCTCTATACTCTGTGCAATTATAGTCACAATTTATACCCCAAAAGCATTAGAGAATGTTTTAACCCTGCAGAACATTGTTACTTGCTCCACCTACCAACAGACAAAACCAACATCAAGGTCATACTGAAAATAATAATTTAAAAAACCCATGATGATACGATGATACAGATATTAGAAAACATTGTCTTTATTAATGACATGTCACTGGGGTGTAAAATCTTGCATGGCTTAATCAATTACTTTGCCTAAACAGAAAATAAACAGAGGACATTTTCAGTATACAACAGTGCATAAAGGTTAATACAATCATACATTCCTCTGAGCCCACCATGAATTCAGCATTTAACTTCCATGAATTCGCCACAAGTAAAAAAAATAAAGAAATAAGTTAGATGACAGGATGGTGTTTCATCTTGTGGAGGGAAAATTCCTCCAAAACACAAACATGTCAGAGCAATTTTTAAGAGAAAAATAGTCTAGAACTGTGGTAGAAGGACTCTGTGAAAAAATAGCTCTAGGATAATGAGTGCCATCAAATTGACAAGGTCCACTTCTCCTTATGGCCTTTACGCACACATACACAGAAAATTACTGCAAATATTCTGCTTTAACAGCATTTTAGTTTTTCATCAGAGATAAAAACAGTCTTTGCTGTATCTAAACGTGCAGATTCACTTCAACTCTTACATCAATCAGAGTGAGGAAGAATAAAATATAAATGCTATGTTAGCTCTTCTGGGAAGACTTATTTAAACAAAAAAAGAAAAAATCATCCTCCTGAGTGATGGACCAATGGATGTACTTCTCTAGGCAATGAACAGGCTGAGGGCAGTGAAAATGGGACAAGAGAGGTGTGGAAAGGCAGACAGTGAAAAGCACAAGTGCAGATGATTTCTTGACTGGAAAAATAACGCACAAAAGAGTGGAACAGTATTCTGCCACAATCCAACCCAATTAAAGTGGAACCATGGGCTGTACATATCAAACTGGCCTTTGCTGCCTTCGGCTTGTAGGCCAATATTCCCAGTCTGAAAATCCTGTGTATGTTTTCTGATAACAGAATCCTGTGTATGTTCTCTGATGCACCCTTCCCCTTGTGCATCCCTTCACACTATGGAAGTGAATACAATTTAAATGTAGGATACAAAACACAGTAAAAACCAATCATGAGTTTACACACACTAACCAAAGGCAGCACCAAGCTAGAGGAGCATTAAAACCATGAGAGACAACTCATTTTACGGCACTCGCTCTGATTGTGCCAGCTGCTCTAAGGGCAACCCTGGGAACAGCAATATGTTTCCAGAGGTCATGATGTGGCAGAAACTCAGGCTCAGCAACTCTCACACAAACTAGAACATGCCAAAACAGTGCACAAAACACCTTCTGTGACTGAAATGAAGCTCAAGAGATGTCTTCGATCACTGTAGTGCTACAAAGTTGTAAAAAGCCAAGCTTTGCAGCCAAAATACTCTTATGAATTACCCCAAGAAGCTATGCCCATGCTGTTGTCAGCAGTTGCTACTTCTGGCAGAAAAGCTGATTCGCTGATGGCTGCTACACAAAAAAGGGACATCTCTTCTGATACAGAACCATTTCCTCCCCCAAGCCCTTGATTTCACAGCTACAAAATGATTCAAGGGATGTTACCCCTTCTCCTAGCCAGGGATGTCTCCTGCAATTGGGAAAAGCTTATGGCACTTAAACTCCTTGACAGGCAAGTGAAATCAGTGAAGTACCATTAATCCTCACAGCAATTAATTTGGTATGGAGCAAGCCCTGGAGAGACACACATCCACCACTGCAAAGATTCAGAATGGCTCTGTGCTATCACACTTGCACACCATGTGTACCACACCTACCTCAGATTTTAAGAAGTCCAGTGCACTAATACAGGATGTGCTGGGATGCTGAACCCCAAACCCGTGCAATGAAGGGTTCAGTTTTAATAACTGGAAGGGTTTGGATTTAATAATCCAACAGATGGGGGGATTCGTCATAAAGTAACACCTTCTCTTTGAGAAAAATCCAATTTTTACAGAACGTGGTGACAATAAAAATTGCATTCTTCCTTAGATTTACTCCTAAAAAACCCCAGCCAATTCACAACCTGCTGGATGTGAGCTATAATAATGGTGGTGGTGATGATTTTGTTTTCTCCCCTCCCCACCAAGCATACTAGTTATGAAACAGAGACTGAAAGAACTTAATGGGAATTTCAGCATCTTTAATTCAAAAAAAAAGAATGAACTAGAAATCTGGAAAAATAACTTGTGACTAATATGCAGATTTTATCAGCCTGTAGATCGGAAGCCAGTTTGCTGGAAGTTGTCTCCTTTTCTGCTAATTTGCTTCAGATGAAAAAGGCACTTGTGTTCTCTCTCTAAGTGAATACTTCACCTCAATGCCTTTTGCAGCATATGCTCAAGCTTGCAGTTACTATTGATAGAGTAGGAAAGAATGACAATTCTCAAGATTTCATAAAAATTCTTCTTAAGCCAAAATGTTTAAGAATTTAATTTAAAATTCAGATATTTACACTCAAACATCAGTCCTGAAACCTGCCCTTGCAACACTTCTACCATAGGTGGAATTTAACTTTAATGAAGGCTGCAATGGTGTGTGTTCAGACTGTGGCCTCACCAGAGCCTGTCATGAAAACTGGTGATGACCATAAAACAGTAGAAGTGTTCAGAATATTTTAGGCCAAACATCCAGTGGAATATCTGAAAACTGCTAATTTGGAAGAGGATAGGCACACAATTTTCGAGTGGGAAGTGTGCTCTGTGGTCATCAGACAAAATCCTGGGAATATCCCTGTGAGGAGCAGAGGAAGCTGGTTTAGCAAGAGGGCAGAGACTGGGGGAGCAAAGTCTCTAAGGGAAGAACAACCATGGCTCCTTGTATCCATCATTTTTTGAACCCACCAGCCCCAGAGCTAAGGCATCATAAGGTGAAGTCACCAATCATAATCTGCAAAAGGGGCCAAACCTGCATGATACAGATTATTCCTGCAGGATCAGACTCCCAGCCACAAGTTTCTGCAGCAGTCAAATCCTTGGTTTTCTGCATCCTAAAAACCACACATCTCAGAGGTCTGTGACAGGAGGGACATGCCCTGACAGATCATTACCCCTACCTCAGGTGTCAGTGCAGCACTGGGAGACTGGAGGAGAAGCCACAGGAGATGGTGAATCTGAAGGCTGCTCTGTTCCTTCACTCCTCCCCTCCGACCCCACAGCCACACCACAGGAGATGAGATGTGCAACAGGCAAAGTGCAGATGTATTGCAGTGCCCATTCCTCTGTGTTTCTACTGCTCTGATTGGAGAATTTGTGAAGGCATTTCTATCAGAAAATGGTAACTATGCCAAACTTTGATCCCATCAGTGTACAACAGAATACAACTCTGATTTCCAATGCTCTTAGGCATGCAATAAACTAAAGGCACCACGACTAGGAGGTACGTGCAGATAGCTACACGAATGCCTTTGGTAATGTTGAGGACTACAACTATGAATTATACCTGGAAACAAAACGTCTATCTCCTAGTTTTTTTCCTGAAGCATCATGGTATGGATAGAGGCTGGCACAGGAGCTCACGCAATCTCTTAGACAAAGTGACTAAAGCTATCAAAATATGTATGCCTGGGTAAGCAACAAGATACTGTCATTCGGTTAACAGCACCACAAATGAGAAGCTATCACAGAAAATGTATCCCTGAGGAGTGTGAAAATACATTAACTCCTTGATGCTCTTCACAATCCATTATCAGCTACAGGAGGCAGGCCACAATATCCAAATCCCCAACATCAAAGATTAAAGTCACGATACACAGCCATAATCAATTTTAATTATAACAATCACCTTGTAAACAGGTCAGCAGCTAATTGGATCAATAACTGAATTCCCATCAAGTGCAATGAGCTGCACAATCAGCAGCTTAAGTTATCCCTGCCTATGGCTACAGAGTTTGTTCTCAGCATTACTGGGACAAGATCACTTTTAAATTGGCTGGAGCTGCAGATCCCAGTGTCCCAAAGGCTCACTGCAAAGGGCAAGTCTTTCTGAGAGGCTGCAGAGAGCTACGTACCCACCACAGAGGTCTTCATTATAATCAATACTTGAAGCACAAAACATTCAACAGCAGGATATCTTAACTCCTAAAACCAGCCAATTATGTTTGCTGAATTAGCCTGTGTGACTGAGTTGGTGAGTCCAATGAAGGAATAAGGGTGAAACAAAAGCCCTGTTTAAAACAGGTCACTCCTTTAGAAAATTTTGTAATTACACACTGCAAATACATTTGCATGTTCAATGAGTAGTACATGTTTCTTGTGATGAGAAAGACTGGAAGAGCTTAATCAAAATCTAGCTTATCAGCAAAGGCTAATTGGCTTCCATAGCACATCATCCATCAGAATCTAGCATTAGTGCAAGCTTCGCCAACCATTAGTTGGCAGAAAATCCCAATTTATTTTGATAACAGAGGTCTTACCTCCGGGGGTTTCCATGACCACATAATCAGGTGGTGCATCAGTGGCCTGTCCCATGCCCTCCAGTCAGCATCACCCAGTTAATCAACTCAATAGCCAGGGAAGATGGGAACTGACCATGATGCAGAGTAATTTGAGAAGAAAGAAAGGTACAAGGGTGAGATATAATGAGTTGGAATCCTTCTCTTTGAAGAAAGAGTGCAAAATAAAAACTAATTAATGAACTGCCATGAGTAAAGCAACCCAAAAATGCAAAATAATGATGGACTGAAGTTTTCCCTACAGCAAGCTGTCATCTCAGTTTGTGAACTGTCAGGCTGATTTCCCCAGCGTTATGCAAAGAAATGGTCCTTTTTTCTTTTATTTAGACTTCATATTTCAGCTACTGAGTCTTCTTTACACTAAGCTGGGTTTGCAGGCAAGGAATAAACCCATGCCTTCTATTCCTGGGCATGATCTGCCTATGCAAAAATCTGGAATTATTTTAGGGAAGCACATCTTAGTACTTCCAGACTTGCACTTCCACCACCACAACACATGACTACGAATGACAAAATCTAAAGAAAGTCGGACCTTATGGACGGCAGAGGCTGAAGAATCATTTATTAATGTAACATTTCATCTGAAATCATCTTACATCTGTGTCATGACTTGAAATTCCTAAACTCAACCTAGTAGAAAGTATCACAAGATGGTGTTGGCTTGATGCAAGACAACAGCGAGGAGACAAAACCAGAATTTATTGCCATACCAAACCTAGCATGCAGGAAACATTATTGCCACTTCAATCCAGTGACTAACTCAAGTGTGAAGGAGCGAGTCCTGCCAGGATCACCTGCAATCATCTTGTGGCTGTGTGCCACCAGGCCACAGCCAAATGCTGGTTGTTTTGGAGGCTCACACCGTGATCAAAAAGACAACAAGACAAATCTGTAGGTATTACAGATTCATCAGTACAGCACTTATTACTGAGAACCTGAGCTAATTAGCCCTGCCCCACTGACAGCACCACCCTGGGACCCAACCCATCCCCTCCACATGGCACTGCCTGGTGCTGGTGGGTCCCAAGGCTAGCTGGGGGGACAAGGGGCACCTGCCCCAACCACGCTTGTCATTCAAATCACCCAGCTACAAAACCCAACCACAACGGCTAAATACAAGCAAAACAATCTAATTTTGTGCTTCAGAAGATCAGCTAAGAGTCCTCTCACCGTCTATAAATCCAAGAGCCAGACCTGGGCGATTAGGACCGCGTGTTTCCTAGGTGATAAGCCTTTCATTTTTCTGAAAGACATTTGAAATAGAGCATAGGAAGATTAATCCTCCCCAGAGAAGGGAGAGTTCACTGACTAATTTCTCTTGCATTTAGATGTAATAATTAGGCGTATTGATTCTTCGGCTTTGTTCCTTACCATTATAATGAAATAATTATGGCAACTTCAAGGAAATATTTGAAAGCTCATTTCACTTTGTCTTCTCAAACGTGGGCCACGAAACACTTACGCACACACTCAAAGGGAAGAGCAAAGGTAGACACTCGCCTTATTTATCTCTGTAATTCATCAGGCATCAACTTCAGGCAGCAAAGTGCTGCCTCAGGCTCCACTCCATTTGCTGCCTATCACGACTATGAAGGGCAGCACAAAGGAGATGCATCTGGTGCGACTAGGACACACATTGCTCTGCTCAGCTCTCACAGCAGCTTGTTATCAAGGGGGACTGGAGAGAGGCTGACCCCCTCCAAGAGTTATGAAGAAAAAAAAGAAAGCAACACTTGTAATTCCCCTCGAAGGGCCTCGTGGTAGTGTTTGTACAAAATATTACGCAAATGCTATTTCCAGTTCAAATTTTTTAAAGATTCTTGGAAGATAATGGTAAAGTGTCTACACTGAAGAGCACTCATGATCTCTCCAATCTCTCAGACAGCAGCAAGAGCAGGTTTTTCAAATACAAGTATGACATTTTCCGTGAAGGACTCAATCTTTGCAGCCACAGGAGGAAAACAGACAAACGGTTTGGGGGCTCCCTGATGGTCCTCAGGGATGTAAAGCTTGGCTGAATGGATAAGGCCCTGAACAGTGTGCATTGTGCACATCTGCATGGATACTCAGGGAGTGCTGAAATTGGAACAATTATGAGAAGGATGAATGAAGATATTAAACATGCAAAAAGTTCCAAGAAAAGCCACTTAAATTGAAAAGGATTTTCTCATTTCTAATTCAACATTACTAATTCAACAGCTGATAAAGAGTTCTCTGATCTCTCCAGCATGTCTCAGATTTAAACAATTTTAGGCATTTTTGTATCAAATAGCCTTCCAAATATTAGTCTTGTAAAAATAGAGGGAAATGCCTATGCATTTTAAAACATGCTTGCTTCATAAATATCACTAAAGGTGATACAAAATCATGGTCTTACAGCCCCTGAGTCAACTGAATAGAAAGAGGTCACTCCCCCAAAAGCATGCAGATATGCTGCCCTGGAATATGACACCACATGTGTTAGATGTGGATGAGTGTTTAGGGTCGAAGTTAGCACAGAACTTTCCAGAAGTGGGGCATTTCCTGCAGACTGGGATTGAGCACTGGAGCATCTTGACCCAAGAAATTACACTGCAGTCTTCTCCACGTTTTGCTCTTCATGTAAAGCTCACCCAGGCCCTCGTGACTGATGCAGCTCTGGCACAGTGTGAGCTGTTAATGTTTAATAGGCGTCTCCTGTACCCAGTGGTCACTGTGACAGCAGGGAACCAATGTTTATGATTCAACACTTCAAACGGAAATCTTAGCTGTGGCTACCTCTCAACAGGAGGAAACATCTGAAGAATGTGTTTTTCTGATATTTTTACTTCCTGAGATAATGAAGGGTGCTTTCTGTATGACTCACATCCATGTTTTTCACTTGTGATATTTTTAAACTCCGAGATCCAGCACTGATTGGAATGAAAAAAGTGCGACTTTTCTCTCGTCCTACCCCAAAGGGCCTTTCAGCCAGGGACAGGTGACAGTGTCAGGGAGTGACAGGTGACAGGGAGTGGGTCATCTCCATGTTTACAATGGGGGTAGAAAGCTTAAAAGAACCAAAATTTATGAATTTAGAATTTATGAATGTCAGCCATATGTGAAAGCTAAGAGGTTTGATGCAAAAGAAGTACACAGACTTCTTTCCTATGAGAACGTCAAGTGTATTTGAAAACAAACAGAAAAACCCACCCAGAATAAGGGCTCCTTTCTCTCCTCTCCAGCCAAAAGTATCTTTACAGTGTAGGTGACAGCTAAATTTTTTTAAATGAAGTTAATTAAATACATAGTTCAAAGAGATATCCTCATGACAATTCATCCAATGCAGATTGTTTACATGAATTTCCTCTCACTGCACATTCCTTCCTGTATGCTTTTATTAAGGCATCAGGGAGGAACCCATGCCTGTCCTAGTTCGCACCCAGACCATGCAGATCTAAATTGTCCAGTCCTCAAAGAATCAAAATACGCAAAAAACAAATACAACAATGATAAAAGAGTTTCATGTTTTGAAACGCTCCCCAGAGTCCAGCTTCTCTTTCAGCTTGGAGAGGGCTGAAGGGCTCCTTGCTGGACCAAGGCTCACCATAAAATCTCATTGGCTAGGCTAAAATGTCTTTAGCATCAGGCCAATGTAAATGCTGCCTTTCTTTAAGTACAGTTTAGTTCCTTTAAAGCTCCATTCAAGAGACCTAAATGCCAGCCTCCCGCTCAGACACAAGTAAGTATTCAAAGGAAATTCACGGGCAAGGTTTTGCTCTGGGCAGAAAGATTTTGCTTATGGTTTCACAAAACTTTTTTTTTTTTTCCTCCATAGGAGCAAAAAGGCAGAGGAAAGTTGAGGCAGAAGAACCACACAAGCAGTCAGAACAACAATAAAACTTGGAAACTCAAAGGTAAGAGAGGGGTTTCTGCCCAATTGGGGAAGGTGGGTGCAGACACTCACAGGGAGCTCACCAGGCTCCTCTGTACTGCCAGTGTGAATAAACAAGAGTGAATCACCAAAACATCTGAAGCGACTTGTTTTAAAAGAAATAACCTGCAAAGGCCTGAACACCTGACTAACAGTTAAGATCAAAAGAGGTAACATCAACACAGAAACCTATTCAGTCTATACAAAAATGTCTGCAGCTCTCCAGGTGATAGGGAACACACTGTTTGCTTTGCAGCAACACAGAACTGTACAAGATAGAGTTTAAATACATTTCCATTCAGATAAGTTATCTCTTCCCCTCCCCACCAGCAGTTTTTAAAAGATTCATCTTGAACTTACAGCACTGAAGGGCTTTTTCTTCTCAGATTTTTAATTCACTGGCATCATAAAGACCTTAAGCAATTTACAGCGTGAAGAGCACTTTCTCCTCAGATTGCCCTGCTTTGAGTCAGTTTGTATATTATGGTTACTTCATTACTTACATTGCATTATACAGGGGCAAATACAGCAGGCTCTGCTCTCTGCAGCAGATGTGCCCCAGGGCCAGCACGAGCCAGATGTTTCCCAGGGCCCCACATCAGGAGCAGGGCTGGGATGCTTTACCCCAACTGCCCCTCTGCAGGGCTGAGCCTGCACCTCTTACCTTCCTTCTAGTCTGAATGTGGGATAAATCAGAGAAACTGCAGAGGACACAGCCACATCAGCAGGCTACACTAATCAAAGTGCTGCAATTAGCAAAATAAAAATAAAATAATAAAAAAAAAAAAAAAAAAACAACAACAAAAGACCACCAAAACAAAACAAAAAAAAAAAAAAAACCAACAAACCACCAAGCCAACAAAGCAAAAAACCCAAACCTATGTGAGACACCCAGACGCTGTTGAACTGGAAGGAACACTAGAGGAACCAAAATATATTTCTTCCTGCCTCTTGTCATGATGGTCTCAGCTGTTTGTCCTCCTGTATGTCAGAGGGATGACAGCCAGACTCCTCAAACCCTCATGCCACACTCCCTCCGTGTAGTTTTGGTGATAGTTGCAACAGGGGAGAGTCAAAAATTACAGGTTTAGCAACTGTGAGCAACCAATGCACAAAGTTTTCACAGTGCCACTCAGTAACTGTGTAACAAACAGCACCTGGGCTAGAAATTCCCATGGGTTTTCTTTAGACATCTTCAAAGCAGAGCATTCCCACACCTTGTTGCCTGACTGCTGCTTCTGTGAGATGTCTCCTTTTCATAAACGCTTCCCATCTCTACATGCTACATGTTGGCTTTAAAGATCCCAGACAAATACTGGTGGTAAAGATCAGAATAGACTGCAAGAATCTCACCTTCTTCTTTGAAGGCACCTGCACTTTCTTGGTGGGGTAGTGAGCTGCTGCAATGCCAATCCATAGGGAGTACGTGACCACTATATGTGGCATGTTGAATCTGATTTTTCTGTGTACCACCATATGGAACAGAATCTCAGCGGCATCAAACGTTTACCTAAACTCCATTAATGTCTTCTGCAAGCCAATATTTATAGCATACACACCAGTAGCTGCTGTCAGAGTGTGTATAAATGTTAAACTGAACTGTTAAAGAAACATAATGACAGATGTAGAGATGCTGAAGAGTGCAATCTATTCTAATTTATGATAATTTATTTCCATCATCTGGAGCCCTATTCAGAAGAGAAAGCTGAATGCATCCCAAAGCGCATCATGGGGTGGAGTGTAAAAAACCCCAGAAAAAAAATAAATTCTCTTTTAAACGAAGCAAGAGTACTCTTGTCCTAACACCCAGGACATGCTTAGCAATCTCTCTGTGCAGAAGAAATACAGATGTGGGGTACTCAAGCCCTGCCCCTTGGCAGCCCAGCGACACACGGGTTTCAGTGCAATTTGGGAATAGCTGGGAACTGTTTGTCCCATGAGAGATGTCTGATCACTGCTGAGTCACTACTTTTGGGGACTAAGCTGCACAATGAACATTTATGAGCTCTGTCAGAGTCCCTCCAGCTGCATGAACAAACAACGCTGCACCCATGGGTGGCCAGCACTAATGAGCACATAAATTTGAAGAGGGAAAGCCATTTTTAGAAATGAGCGAACTACACCATGGTGAGCTACATGGCACAAAGAGCTTTTCTATTTGATTTCTCAGCAACACAAGCTGTGCTGGCTCAGTTCTGCCATGAGACTCGAACCCAGTCTCCCCCTCCAGTTGCTGTCATTCTGCTGGGAAAGCCATGGTGGAGAGGATGAAAGAAAGAGAAGGGAAATAAAAGCAGCGACAGCACTCGGTCCCTGCAGCGGAGACCGCTGCTGGGCCACGGGGGACCACGGGCACGGAGCCCACTTCCATGGCATCATCCCTGCCTGGGAAGCAGCAGTGGCAGGAGGCTCGTACCCCGTGGCACAGCCAGCATCCCCTGCATATGTCGGCCCGCCGTGCAGCCAGCTCCTGCTGCCTGCCAGGGCCTCGCAATCTGGACAGGCACAGATTCTGTGCTGGAACAGGCGCCCTCTCTGCAGAGTGCCTGCCACGAGTGACAGGCTGCCACAGCACCCCAGGACCCTGCACAGCCCGGGGAGCCTGCTCAGCAAAGCACGGAGGCTTAGGAATGCTGATTCTCTGCTGAGGGGAGTGTGCCACCCCTGCACAGCTCTGAGAAACTCCACAGTCGGCCAGAAAGAGGGCTGGGCACAGGATAGATGCACTGACTACAACACCAGCATGCACTCATGCACTTGCATGTCAGATGACACTTTTCAACCAAAACAATTTTCTGCATTTTAGACTCACTTGTCTTTTTCCAAGAGTTGTCGTCTCTCCAAAATATCTTGACTTTTCTTTCTAAGTGCCAGTGCTGAGGGCTTGTAACATCTGCCCTGGGAACACCACTGCTGTGCCTTCAGTGAGTTTGGGTTAGCCCCTCACACTGTCCCTGCTCTGGAAATCGGGTGCCACAGCCAGACGGCACCATTCCAATGGGCAGAAGGGCCCCATCACTGACTCCTCCAGAAGGAGTGAGCCTGGGGCATCTCAGCAGGGTGTGCAGAGGAGAATACAACTGCTTCTGTAGAGAGTATCTCTTTACAGAAATATTTTGTGTTGAAATATTGTAGTTTCTGTCACAAACACTCCTCCATTCATGATCTCAAAGTGCCAGTTTCCAAAGGAAATTGAGACTGAGAATTATTTTTCCCCTCAAGTAAATGAAATTTCTTTTCCCAAAGCAGCTCTACAATAACTCCTTTTGATGTAGCAATGACAGTTTCTTCCCTGACATCTTAGGTACAACCCAAATCGCAAATGACAAATACCCCACATGATCCTCAGTCACCTGCCCCAGCCTATAATCCACGAGGAAACTCTTTCCAATACCTTTCCTGCTGCTCTGTGCCTGGCTGCAAGGAAAGCCAGCTGCCTGCCAAATGCTCCCAAACTGGGCACTTGGCTGGGATTAATCGATGGATGTGCCCAACCAACAACATACAGCACTGCTTCTGCTCTCTGACTGAAGAATCAAAGTTTATTAATTATTCCACTTGAAATTAAATCCTTTTCGCAATAAAAATCTCCAGTCTTGGCCTCAACCCTCTCAATGAGTAATTCCATCAAGGAAACTCTTCTTGCAGCACCATTCACAGAAGATTAAGAAAAGGGAGTGACTATGTTTAGAGAGAAACTCTACTGAGCCATACTTGTGAGTAATCCCTCTGTCCACATGCCCGTGGGTCACCAGTTGGAAAAGACAGCTTGCAATGCACTCAGTACTTGGCAGTGAGCAGCTTTTGCACTTTTATCCATCCTCAAATGCACCCTTGCATCTGCGTGAAAGATTAGAACAAAACCTGCTACAACACAACAGCACACACCATGTGTATCAGCTCACCAAGATCAAAGGCACACAGCAGCGAAGAATTTAATTAAAATGTTAAAATTAAACAGGAAGGCATCCATTGTTTAATTTTTTGGCAGGCATCTTCTTTCAAACCGGGTCCTAATTCCATTCCAGCACACTGACTGCCCTTGGAGATGGCAATCAGGAGAGCTCTGCTGGATTTATCAGCTGCTGGATTTGGCGGTGGGGGAATCCCACGCTTGCTTTGGCTTTCAAGCACAGTCCCTAAAAAAACACTAAGAGAAACTGCTCAGCTTCAAAGGATAATTATTGCTACATACAAATTCTGCAGTAATAAGCCAATTTCCAGTATCAAACCTAAGCCCCTAGGGTTGGGCACGAGATACACCCAAGAGCATCATTCCCCCTTACAGTCCCAACAGGGAGGTGTGACCTTGTCACGTTCAACCATGTCGAGACACCCTTCCCTCCATACAAATGCTGTTTGAAATGGGGTAAAAAATTATGCAAAGGAGTGGTGTTTTGTGTGCAACTTGGCTTTTGTGTGGGGAGGAGCAGGGTGCACAACGATGTGGTTTTAGCCTGGCATGCAGATGGGAGCCTTGTCTTGTTTGGTTTTGCTTTGAGCATACCTCCAGCACAGGGAGAAGATTATTCTGAAAACAGTTCAAGCAATGCTCAAGTTTGCTTGCTCAATAACTGTTAGATATTTCCCAGCTTCCTGGGGTGTTTTGGGCTGAATGCTAAAGGCAGCCATAAACCATACAGCCCAACTCAAGGAGGCTGAACCAAGAAACCAGATGTCTCCCTGGCTTTTGGGAACCTTGAAAGGAAGAGTTTGCTACTTCTTTAATACTGTTTGGGATGCCATGGAGGCTTTTCACCTAGTATGAAGATTGTCAAATGCAGTGTCAAACATGGGGCCCCAATATGAACACCCAACATGCACGTCACAAAGGATTTGAGCTGGGGCTTATCACTTCAAGCCAAAGATACTTTGGATTTGCATCACATGAGAAATTACACAGAAGGGCAGAGCATTAACATCAGGAAAAGAGAAGACTAAGGACAAACACAATAAACTTCTCTTTGAAATTCAAAGAGGTACTGTAGAGCTGTTACTATAAATTACTTCCTGATGTATCAATGATCTCGCTGATGTTGGGTAGCACTTCATTTTGAAATCTTCTCGGCAGAATTTCACCCTCAATACTTCAGACCTTTGAGTACTTCTAGTGAATGTTCAGACAGGCTGTTCGAAGCAGGCTCTAGTATTTCTCATAGAATAAAGATGAAGTTGACAGGTTGGGACTTTTGCAAGAGAGTCAAATCAGATTTCTTTCTGACAGCAGGTCTGGGACTGTACACCTCTCCTCTGAAAATGTGTAACACTTCATTGAAATCTTCCTGCTCTAGTTTTTTCCCTGCTTCCTTAACCCTACCTCCCTCCTGCACAATTTAGTGACTAGTATGGGGTCTTCTTAAACAAAGAGGCTTCTCCAATCCAGCAAAAGCTCCCAGCAAGAGTGATCATGGTCTGATCACTGAGAACATCCTCACTAACTTCTGCCTTGAAATGGCCCTGCCAAGCTGGGCTAGAACATCTGCACCAGCACTTATCCAGGACCTGGAGCCCTCAGAGCTCCCCACAATGTTTATCCCAAGCCTCAGGCTGCAGCACTTTCTGCTCCCCACAGTATGAGCTCAGCAGCTCCCACAGGCCCTGCCTCTGACACAGCCTCCTCCCAGATGCTAAGGCATTCTGGAAAAGGCACAGACAGAACAGCTTGCTCAGAGAAACACATTTATCTATCCATTAGAACATCAGAAGAAAAGGAAAGGTAAAACAATAAAGGGCAATGAGCACATTACTTCAGCCTTTCCTGAGCCTTTCCCTGGGTCATGCACCTACCCCGCTGCTTTAAGGGCCAAAGCTGACATTCATCTTGTGAGACCTTTCTGCTTTGCTCTCAACACTGAGATCCATAACATTTGCTTCATGCCACAGATGGCTGCTCATCTGGAAAACCCTCTCTCCTTAGGGGCCACACCAGTCTAATCCTCTGCTGATCCTTCTCCCCTGGCAGCATTATGAAAATACTTCACCACAGCAGAACCCAAGCTGTCCAAGACAAGACTCTGCTCCCTCCCACCACAACCAACCCCTGAGCCTGACCCACAGGAGTTCTCCCTGCACCATCCATACCAGCTTAGGTTTGAGCACTTGCAAATACCCCATCTAAATATCTGGAGCATGCACTCATGGATGTGCCTGCATCCATAGGCTGCTCATGAGCAACACCCAATATCTGTGTTTATATAAAATATTGTTAGAGAATACTTCCTCACTTAAATAAATGTTATATATATATATATCAAAGCCTTTCAATGACATAAGTAATATCTACAATTATAATAATTGGAATCCCCATAATTTTATTTGATTTAGGATTTTCCTTACAGAATGGGAAGCATTATTAGCTTTTTTAACTGAGTGAGGTATTCAGAATGGGAAAACACTGCTTCCAAACACAAACATGAGAAGTCTCTACAATGGCCAGAAGATAAAACTCTGCAAATTAAAGCAAAACCTTACAGTTTGCCTATATTCAGTATTCTTTTGCTTTTGCCAAAAAGCAAGCAAGCTGTCACCTTAGCAACAATGTCACACTTTGCAGCACATATGCCACTTTGAACAAACACCTTAAACACAGCATCTCCACCTGTATGTTCCTTCCTATAATGTTCTTAACAGCACTGTGTAGATCCCCCTGGGAGTAAAATCCATGAACACAGCTGCTGAGCTGGACAGACAGACAGCCAGCCAAGTGCTGTTTCCCACATTGCATCCCAGGCCCATACCAAAAAACTTTTTTATTCCGTGCCCAAGGGGAAAGCTGGGCTTGCAGAGGTGTGGTTTTGTCTCCCACCACCAGCCCTGTGCAGAGCCCAGTGCTACCTGCTTTCTGCCTCTCCTCTTTCCCTGCCCAGGACAAGGACCTCTCCCCTGGAGCAGACTGGAGAACTTCCCCGAGCAACATCTCCTGCCCCTTGGGATCACACAGTGCCATGAATGCAGGTTAAGCCAGGGACCTGAGCATCCAAATAATAAAAAGGGCTTTATAAGAAGCACCTCCAAGCCTCTCCTCTCTCAACTGCACCATCTGAATCCAGAGATGTCAACATGCAGGGCTTTTACCCGGAGCTCCAGTTATGCAGATGCTGATTTACAGGAGTGATGACTGAAACATCGCCCTCATAAAAATTGTCAAGGAGACTTTAACTGTGTTTGTCTAATAGCAGAACCCTCTATCTCCACAAATCTTATTGCTAGTTTGAAAGTCAGATGATTTTTGTTCTTCTTTTCATAGAAACCTGGTTTGCATATATAATCAAATTTAGCATTAATGAGTCTCTTTTCTCATCTTCTATTCCTAATGCTTCAAACAGCCATACTCAATAAGAGCAGCCATTGAAATGCCTTACCATGAGATTTTACCAGTTTCTCCCAGGTATTTCCACAGCAGCAGCACGTAACTCCAAAAAGTCCTGCTCCTGGAGCCCTGTCTCTCAACCATATGTGCTAATCCTACATAACTATTTTATAGCAGGTCGCGCTCTGTGCTGCTTGGAAACATCAGGATTTAAATGAATTATTAGGTGACCTTTTAAAATCAGCTCTTCCATGATCACAACATGGTCCTAAAATGGAAAATGGTAGGCATTTTCCAGATGAAAGATGTCATTTATTTGCAATGTGGTCAGGCACTGCTGACCTTTTCTCTTCCCCTGTATCAGCATTTGTACCATTTTAACAGCAACTTGCTGATAAGCACAGTTCTCAGTTTCCAACCAGATATGCACGCAGATAATCACAGATGTGAACAGCAGAGCAGCCAGCTCTCTGCAGACTGCATAAAACATGGGACCACAAGACAGATTTCCTGTTCTTTCACTTGTGTTCTGGGTTTCCAGTCTTTAGAGCTCTCATCTTTCTTCTGCTACCTTGATCTAAAACCGCATCTTTTATCAAAGCCAGAGGTTTCAGAATCATGAGACTCGCAGAAGCTGAGACTTTAAGACCACAAGGTAAAACACCATGTAGGCACTGTGAGTGCTTCTGCTGCCTTTATGCCAGCCCTACTGGCAGAGTGACATATGGCTTCCACATCAGCCTTCAGTGAGACTACAAGAACTTTTCAGATCCTTCCTACTGCACACCACAGAGCCTGATGTCTAATGGCAAAATCCACTTCCCAGGTTCTTCCTAATCAAAATAACTTGTCTGAAAGAGTTCCCTGCCTGCAGACTACCCCAATAAGTGCTCAGAAGTTGCAGGCCCAAAGCCAAGGACAAATGAAGCCTGTTTCCAGGGCTCAGGTCTCTTGGATGCTCACATCTTGTTGGTTCATCATGACAATTTTTGCCTGCCCAAGCTGCAGAGTATTTTGCATGCATTATGCTAAGCTGCCTATAAGAAATCATCCAATTAATGACAGCTTACAGAGAAGGGTTAGTTACATGGTAATTACCTTTCTAATATTAAAATACCATAGAAATGGATTTACATATTTTGATTTAGTGGCACATGTTTTACTGACCTGACCCTACACACACAAGACCATTGAGGTAGCAACTGGGACCTAGTTTACAAGAACAACTAAGTACTCATATCCCCAGGCAGACATCAAAAGACTGACCATACATTTTTAACAAGTGTATGTACTTCTTACACATCAAGATGGATAGGTCTAGCACTAAATGCAGCATCTGATCCTGGCATTGTATAAGCAAAATCACCAGGCAATAAGAAATATTACTTTTTTAAGGCTTTACTGTCAATATGTGGGTAGAGAAGATCAAACACAACTCTTCCACCCTGCATCCATGAGGAGCATTAAGCTTCAGCAAGCTAACCCTGCACCATCAACTAAATTTCTCTGCCCATACCAAAGCAGCTCTCTGGTTAGGCAAAAACCAAGCAAATATATGCAAATGTGATGAAGAGTCTCAAGCAACTACAAAACATCTCAGGCCCATAATACACTACAGAGCAAACTACTAATCACAAATGCTTCATGCAAGCATTACCTTCTTATTTCTTTCCCATTTATTTTCAGCATCTCAAGATATCTACGCTTTTCTAGGGCACACTTGAAAGCACACAGCTACTTACGTCCATTCATATGCATGCAAATAAAATCCAACAAAAGTTCCACGGCCAGATGAGCAATCAGCACTAGGACAAAAGACAAGACTTATTATCAGTCTTTCAAGATTCAGATTCCCTTTGCCTTCTGAACACACATCTGTGTGCAAGGCAAGAGGTGCTAACCCTTTCAGAATCTATACCATCAAAGCAGGCGTGACTCTTGCCAGGCAGGCAATAGCCTGGCCTTTTTCCTGGCTCACAAGTCAAGTGATCACAGCATGAAGGCAAGGAAGCAAAGCAAGGTTAGCTTGGTCTATGTGCACCATACACACATTTTTCAAACCATCTTCATCCAATTTCCCCCAGAGATTTGTTGTCCAAATGCCCTGCAATGCTTTGGAACTCTTTGGTATATCCCATGAAGATGCTCACGAGCAGTGATGAAAGCCAGTCATGCAAGGCCTGCAATTGTTTTGGGTTTTTTTGGGTTTTTTTTTTTTTGCATAAAGGCAAGAAATAAAACAACTCAGACACATTTGAGTTCACTGAACATCCTAACATTCACTTCCAAGTTGTCCTATTAAGAAAAGCCATAATGTCCACAAGATTAGTCCTGCAACATAAATGATTCACACGTGCCCTGATGAAAGCTGCATCAGCTTACAGAGTGTGAGGCCTTTGTGCCAAAAATACCCCAGCCCAGACACAGCTGCAAGTTGGTGGAGATGGGAGCTCACTGCAAGGTATTTTAAAACACCAACCTATAGATAACCATCAAGGCAATCACAGCATCTCCTGACTGGCACAATGGTGGAGTTTTTGCATGCCTGCTATTTATGGAGGAATACAGGGAAAGACATTATGAACTGCACTGCAGCTCCTGCACTGTTACTTGACAGGAAACTGGACGAGCATCAGGTTGCTTTGGGTTTGCAGAAAGAAAGTTGTTCGTGGCAATTCACAATGTAATTAAACACACACACCCCACCAGAACCCCCCATGCCCCCCCCCTCCCCTCCCCAACATAGGGATACAAAGTTCACATTTTCACAAAAATAGTTTTTGCCAGTAACAGCCTGAGTACAGCAGGTAGTTCCTATACCCATCACACTGTATGGGAAGAGCTTTGCTTTTCATTCAATTTCCTCTTCTAGGGCTTCAGAGAGGAAGCAAGTGCAAAACAAATAGACGAAAAGTGACAAACTTGCTTGTCTTGCTCACTTTTTGCAGACCCCAATAAAAGCAGTCTAAACACACCCAGAGAGTCACAGGACTGAAATTAATCCAGGAGACAAATGAACATATTTCTTCTTTTTCATCTTTCCTTATTCATTATTGTCAGGTGCACATATAAGAGAGCTATTTTTCAAATGAAGTTGTAAGAGTGTTTGTGACATTGCTACTGGTTGTAGTGCCACAGTAGATTATCTGAGATATAAGCTTCACAAGAACATTCTTCTCATACAAATATCTGTGGAGTAACGGCTAAGGGACTAAAGAGGAGCAAGAACAAATAGAGCTTTTAAACAGTTCTTCCCTGCTCCCAGCATTTGCCATGAGTTGACTCAAAGCTGGAAACACCCAGGCCTCACCCAGTACAGCTGTGTGCATTTTTCCAAGCTCAAATTTGTGACCCACATGCTTTATTGCCAAGGTGGAGTTAAAAAAAAATGTAACTCTTGCATAATTGCTACAAGTCAATTTCTTGGTTTCTTTTCTTTCTCTTAACCTTTCCCAGGCCTGAACCAATGTTGTCTCTTAATGGCTTCTAAATGCAATTTCTTGTCTGAAAATAAGATTACAATGTACATGGGAAATACAAATGAAAACATATTACAGTGCTATGAATATTCAGAAGAATCAGCCTTATCTCAGCAGCTCCTCTCTGGGTATTAGGCAACCATCAGAGTAGGAGATTGAGAAGGTCAGATAAGGTCCCTGCTCCTCAAGACAGAGGACCATGTCTGAGCCAGACTACAAGTAACCTGGAATCTGCACACCTAAAGATTAATTCTGCTACAGTTACAGTTTCACATCTGAGAATCCCACAGCCACTCCAGTTGCCTCCAGACCTGCAAATGCACGCACCCACAAACACACAAATTCCAGCAGCAGAGGTTCACAAATAAAGATGTGCTCACCCCAGCGTCACTGTGAGCCACCTCACCAAGTGAAAATTCAAGGCTGGACTGCATGGACAAGCTGAGGACATTTTCAGCCTGCACCACCTCCACCCTTCCAGCCTTTCTGAGGAACTCCCACAGCTCTGCCATCTGTGCTGCAACACCACAGAGCCTCCCCCCAGGCACGAGAGCCACCCAACGCCCAGGATCGCTGCGTCACCAGCTGGGCTATGAACTTTAGTTCCTTGTAGATGCAATCTAGGACTCAGTGGGAGGTGTTAAGGGGTAAAATTTGACTGTTCTGATCAAGTGCAACAAGGTCTGTGAGGCTGCCGGGGGACATGGAAGTGGACACAGAACTGACTGGAGCATTTGGTCTTCTTTTAAAGTTTAAAATTATGATTCGGTTGAAAAAAGGAGTCTGAGGGAGAGGTGGACAATTAGCTGAGACTGGAAAATGGTAGAGAGAGGTGGACAGCAGCTTGGAGGCATGGTGAGAAGAGAAGGAAGATGGGAGTAAAAAGATTAATTGAATAGAGATGGAATTTCAGTAATCCAAAAACTTTTAATATACCTTTCAAGTATATTAAAAAAAAAATAAGGTCTTCCACACTCTGAAACATCATAAACTAAACTATGGTTAATTCTACTTAAACATACATGTCAAATGGAGAGAAAGTAATTTCTCAGATCATCTTAAACATTAACACATTGCACCCTTCTCCCATACTCCCTTTATTGCCAAGGACTGGCCCACTTTGGCCGTGTCAGAAGAGCTCTGCTTACACACAGCCGCGTGTACACATATGTGTACACACACAGGCAACGTGCACTTGCAGCAGCCAGAAGAGTTCTACTTGTGGCTTCCAACCCTTACAAAGGCAGCTTTTATATTTGGCTGTTGGAAGAAGTTACAGACCCAGGAAAGTGCCAAGAGAAGAGTTTCCACTCGCTGTCCCGAGGATGCCAACACACTGACAGGGGCGGGAACAGTTTTCTCGATGGCACAGCCCATGCCCATCAGCCCAGAGTCCTTCCCAGAAGGGCTCACTTCCCAAGCTCCACCAGACATAGCTTCATCAGGCAGACAGCCAAAAGACCATGCTCCCAGCAGCTATTTGCCATACGAACAGCTTAGCTCCCCGTTCTTCTGCCCTGCAGAGTGGCTGAGGCACCCTCAGACCAGCACCTGGGGCTCAGCCCCTGGATGTCCTGACTTCTCCTTGAGGCAGGAGCAGCAGTGCTGAGTGGGTTTGTAGAGCCCTGGGCAAAGAACACAAGGGACCTTTGTCCATTCACTGCCACATGCAGGTGACCCCTCTCTGGGGCCACCCTGTCCCGTGCCATGGCACCACCACATCACCATCACCCAACAACACAGGACCTGATGCTTCAAGGTGCCCAGTGGAGAAGAGGAAGCTGCTTCTGGTGAGCAGGGACAGAGTCTGGGGTGAGCAGCTGCCCCCAGCACACCAAAACACCCCCTCAGAGGCACCCTGGTCCGGGCTGCACGTTGCAGGTGCCAACATGTGGATAAACACACCCGCACGGGGATGCGCCCCCCAAAATACACGCCTTACATAATTCCCCAGCCAGTCGGCGTTAGGGGAATGTGATTAATCCTCCATGACATGTTCTGAACTTTCCGTTCAGAGAGGCTCTCTGCTCCCGCAGACCTACTGGCGATGGATGTCATTTGACCTGCAGACTTCACTAGGAATGAGCATCAGAGCAACACACAGTGACATTGCTCCGCACACCAATTATCTGCCTCCTTCCCCGCTCGGCCCAGAGACAAGTTTTCTAAATGCATAACGAGGATTTTATTTTCCTCGGTGTTTTTTGGTGCTTTTTTTTTTTTTTTTTTTTTTTTTTTTTTTTTTTTTAATTCGTTTACAGCCAGCACAAGGATGGGGGCTCACCCACAAACCCAGCCAGCCCAGCGCTGCAGGACGCGACTCGCCGGCCGCTCGCCCCCCGTCCCCAGCCCCCGTGCCCCCGCGTCCCCAGCCCGGCCCAGCTCCCACCTGTTCCGCCGGGCGCGCACTTTGGCGACAGCCCCCCCCGCAACCCCTCCGAGCCCGGGACTCACCCACTCGAGCACCCTGAGGAAGGCCAGCGGCTCCTTCACCACGCGGAAAGTGCCCGCGGAGGCGAGCTGCGGGCAGAGAGAGGGGTCAGCACCGCGCCCGCCCCGCGCCTCCCTCCCTCCTGCCCGCCCTCCCTCCCGCGGGGCCCCGCGTACCTGGTCCACCGCCTCCATGGCGCCGCAGCCCCGCGGAGCGGAGCCGAGCGGCGCGGAGCCGAGCGGAGCCTGCCGCCCGCCGCCAGCCGGGATGCGCGGCGCTGCCCCCGCGCAGGCCGGGCGGAGCAGCCGGGCGGGGCCCGCGCCCCCCGCACGCGCCCGCCGCCGCCCGGCCCGCACCGCCCCGCCGGCCGCCCCGCCCCGCCCTGCCCCCGCCGGCCGCCCCGGCCCCCGCCCGCTGCCCCCGCCGGGCCGCCCGCCGCCGCCGCCCCGCGCCGCCCGCCCCGCCGGCCGCCCGGCCCCCGCCCGCTGCCCGCCGCCGCCCCGGCGCCGCCCCGCCCCCGGCCGCCCGCCGCCGCTCCCGCGCTCCGTGTACTTCGTCTTTCTGAAATTAGTGTTGCTTGGTTTGTTGTTGTGGGTTTGGGGTTTTTTTTTTTCTTTTTTTTTTTTTTTTATTTTATTTCTGGCACGAAGGAGAAAGGAGACATCGGGAAAAATAAAATAGAAAAAAAAAAAAAAAAAAAAAAAAAAGGAAAAGAAAACAAACTGGGTCCTCGCCGCGCGCACACAGAAAGTGTTAATATTTTAGAGGATGGCACCCGCCGCCCTGGGCTCTGCCGTCCTCTCTCCCCCTCCCGGGACGAACTCGCCCGCCTCTCCCCCGCGGCCGCAGGGCTGCAGATCCGTGCTCTCAGCCCGCGCTCCCTCCTGCTTTTCGAGCATTTCCTTGACAGCAGAACAGCGTTTTCTGCCTTGCTGTTGTCCTGGCCTCGTTTCCCGGCAGAGCCCTAACGATTCTCATGCATCCCGGGTGGCACAGCCCGGCAGGAGCGGAGGTTCCCTGCGCACTGACAGCATTTCCAGCTCCTTGTGACCCTAAAACGGCACCGTGAGGATTTTGCTATGGAGCAAATTCCTGCCCCACTAAAGGCTCCGGACACAAATCCATCACCCCGTTTAAGGGCACAACAGCCTCTAGATTGAGAGCCCGAGTCTGCAAACATTTGCATATTCAACTTCACTGCCACCCTGATAACCGTTGTGCCACCAGAAGGACACCAGCGCTCAAATAGGATTTCGGCCATAAGTAGGTCAGAGATGTGCCTAAAAAATACCTGGAGCTTTTGCTCCCTGTAAGGAGTCAGCCATCTGCAAAAGTTAAATAAGTCAATTAGTTTTGCTCAAACTAAATCTCTATTATAAAAACCCCAAACAACAATCTAAATGCACTCTTGGAGTAAACAAGATGAGGGGGAGAGGGGGGTTGGGCGGGAGTTGGAAGAAGATGAATTTATGAAGTTTTCACTGGAACTTAAGGCAGACAATTTTATGTCAAAATCACAGCTCTGGAACAAACTCAGCTGAAGTCTGGTAGCAGTGGGACTGGGTCCAGATTTTTAAAAATTTGAATAACCTTTTTTTCTTTTTTTTTTTTTTTAACCTATCAAAAACAGCTTTCAGGTCAGAATTTCATTTAATTTATTTCAATTAAAAAAATCTTGTATTTTCTGTGCTTCTTTCTTTCTGCCCTAGGAGAAAAAACAGGAAAGGAAAATGGATAATTTTCCTTACAAAATATTATCAAGTATGCTTTTATTTATTTATATAACATTTTCTAGGAAATACAAAACACTTCTCAGCAATTCTAGGAACTGCCTGCTGGTGGCCCAGAGCTGTGGGAGGCAGGGTCCCCTCTCAGAGGCAGAAGGACAGAGCATCCATAAATCTCCAAGATGCTCAAGCAGGCAGGGATGCGCAATCATTCATCTGACTTTCAGCCAGAACTTCTCCCACTGGTACAGAGATGCAGAGCCAGGTCACTGCAAGCCACCTGCCTTCAGTTCTCATGCCCGAAGAAGAAATTATCATGGAATATGCCATGTTGGACCCACAAGGATCATTGAGTGTGAATTCGTCTAGTCCCCAAGAGCAGCAGGGTAACTATTCTTCCTCCAGCAGAGATTTCCAGCCCTGGTGTCTGGTGTTCCCACCAACAAAGCCCTTGGCTGTGGGAAGTTTCATCACTTGCTGTTTACTGTGACTCTCATGTGCTGTTTCCTTTAATAGGTTTCTTTCATGGAGAGACTTACAGCTGTGGATGTATTGAAGCAGTTCAAAAACCTCCTGAGAGATTAAAAAAAAATGCTGAAACATTTAGTAAAGCCATGACTTAGCAGTACACTGGGGAAGATGTGGAGAATATTTTTTCCTTAATTTTATCAGTGATGTATTCTGGAAAAAAAACTTCTGCCCCATCTCCATTGACTGCCACAGAGAACTGGAAGCCTAATTCACTAACCCTTTATTAATTACCTCAAATTATAAGCCTGACATTTTAGTAGCACTTGAACTTCAGTTTTCAAAAATTGTCAAAGAAAGGAAAACAAAAGCAAATGCTCTTAAAATCTTCATCAATGGCAGGTTGCAAACTGGGATGTATCCACCCCCACTGTTCTCTAGGTCAGCACACTTGAGTTTTCAGCAGATACAGGAGCTCCCTCACGCTGTTTTCAAGGTCTTTTTCTCCTTCCCTCTCCATCATCCCAGCTACATTTCATCTTGATGCTCCTCAGTGTTTGGCCATCCCCACCTCAGCTCCCCTGGCTGGAAATCCTTGCAGAACCATGGCAGGAACCTGGGTTTATAGCCAGTGTTCAGTACCTCTTCTTGCCATTATTAACTCTTCCAGATAGCTATTAGCATTTGTTCTTGGATATGGCAGAGTGTCTCTGGCTTTCACAGCTGCTCTCTCTAAATACTATCCCAGTCAGCTCAGAAGTAAGAGCTCCTCCATCCCAGTTTTTGAGCATCCTGGTGCAAACCTTGCACTGAAAATGGCATTAAATCTCCACACTTTTTGATCCTACACAATAATACACACTCTGAAACACATGTTCAGGTTAGCAGACATGGTGAGTCTGCAATTACTAGTGATACAGTAAGAAGCTGTACCCCAGGACACTACATTTATATTCACTCTTCTCACACCTGGATGACCAGGCTTGACATGCATGAATCAATAAAAGCCAGAGAGGTACAGTTACAAATCTCCTTGTTGAATGAAAAGTAGGCTGGAAAGACTCAGACTATTTCATAGGCACAGAATCTCACACACAGGAGGCTCCTACCCTTTCCTTCCCTTGGAAAGGGTCCAGCAGTGCTGTGAGGAGAAGTGGCCATGCCAGTCCTGCAACACCATGGGAGACAAAGTTTTCCACAGGACACCAGTGGAGCTGTAGTGCCCATCCAAAAAAAACCCCAAAAAACCAAAACATTAATTGGCCCAAGTCCTAATAGGGCAAGTTTAAAAGCTAAAGTCCTAATTTCAGGATTAGCATTTTGTACAGCTACAGACAGTGATTTCTTTCCTGTTTCTAGGAAGCACATACCTTGATTTTTCATTTGGGTAGAAGGTGGGAAGCTTCCCTGATTAATGGCAAATGTTAGAACTGCATCTGTTAGATGTTATGTGTCAGCAGGAAAAGCATCAATATGTACCTACCCTTCATTTCTACCTTGGAAAGATTTTCTCAAAGGACTTTGCCAAGAGCTGTGTGTTAGACTCCTCCCAGGCTGCCTGAACCCATGTTCTCATAATTAATTTCCTACAGTGTGGTCTAAGCACCAGACCAAGTGAATTCAGGGGTTTGCTGCCCACTCATGGACTGCAGACCACAAGGGGCTGGAAAGCAGCAGATCCATGAAAATATGACTGTGCCAGCAGCACTTCTCAGCACATGACTCCGAATCAAATTCTCCCTGTGGGAATGGAGAAATAGCCACTGCAAGATGGGGACACTAACTTTAGGGATGGCAGTGCTCCTGCCCCTGCCCAGGACTACAGCAGTGAGAGCTATGCCAGCCTGGAGGGGCTGAAAAGGACACTGAGGCTTTGTTTGGGACATCTTTGACTTAAATCTTCTACCTGCTGGTGTGGAAAGGGTAATCTCTTGTTCTCCTGGGCTGAACATTAAATGTAAGCCAGGTGTATCTGCACGCAGGTGTGTGCACAAAAGGTAAATAGGAGAAAAAGCATCTTTCCTTGCACGAAGCAGAGCACAAAGCCTACGACCCATGGGTCATCCAGGCTGCAGCAGCAAGGGCCAGATGGTGGGGTCACCCAGTCTGAAGTGAATTTAAGGCAACTGGTGATGGCACCAGTGCATTTTTTTGTGAGCAGTTGGGTGTGGAAATGAGGTCTCGCACACGCGCTAGGAGGACCATATGGCACTTAGCACACCAGATTTCCCAGCTCCAGCCAGGCCTCAGTCTCACACTCTACCTGTCACTCTTCTCGAGATCCACACTGTTCGAGGGTCACTTCATCCTCTCAAGGTCTCCATCAAATTTGTTTGCAATACATTATCTCTTAGAAAGGAGAGCTTGGTGCCATCTCTTGGATCTTTCCATTGTTTTTAAATCTCCCAGTCATTTTGATTAGGTTTCAATATTTTCCCCTGGGGCTGTATTCTGCACCAGGGAGCTTTTCACCTTTTCCTTGCACAGAGTTCACTCACCCATCCCAAAGCCAGTCATTTCACTCGGCTCAGCTTCACTTTTTTTGGTGTGTTTTCTCTAAAATTTAATAACAGAACAGCAACAAAATATGAGGCCTTGGGATAGCCAAGAACTGCCTTTCATGTGGCCAGGAATCACATATGGTGATCCATGGGAGAGACCAGATTCTCAGGTCCCAGCCAGGTCCTGTACCACATTTTCCCACACCCATAAGCTCCCTCCCCCACTGCATTTTCAAATCCTAGGTGTACAGCACCGGCTATAAATAATCCTTTATAAACCTAATTTCCCAGGGAATCTCATTTCTCAGTTTTCCCTGTGTGCAGAAATGATAGGGCCAAGCAAGGACGTCAATCCCCCCTCACTGCTAAGGTAAATAACTTGAAATACCACAGAACTGCAGAATGTTCTATCCTCAGAGGCTGAATAAAGTCTGCATACAGAAAGCCATGTGCTTGTTTTAGAGCAAAATAGCTTGGGAAAAAAATGCACATCTCAATGTGTTGCCAGACAATAAAAAGTTTTCAGGATTCAAATCAGCAGAGCAATGAGGCTACTGCTCATTATTAAGCTAAAGGTACAAAAGTATTTTTGAAAGGAGCTTTGTTGAATCAGCATTTGCTTTTGTAGCAACATGCACAATTTCTTTAAACAGGGTTATTTTCGGAGTACGGCATGGAAATAATTACGGAGCACTTTCTAAAGGTTCAGTGATTAAGGCAAGAGCAGCCAGCTGTTTGGCTGCACAGCTGATGTTGACCAAAAGTATCATGTCTACAAGTCTAACTATCTCAATGAGATTTCTAGATGTCATGCAAGGCTCACAACTATTTCTCTCCTCATCTCTAAGAATAGATGCAGAAATAATCTTTAGCTTTTCTTTTTGGATTTTAGTTATATGCCTGTTAAATAAAATTTAAAATTATATTATTGAAAGTCAAGTTTTCCTTAGTCCAAAAGGTTTGCCTGACTTGGCTGCAACCTTTGTTCCATGTACAAAAAGTGATCCTGATTTGATTTTAAAAACTAATCAGTCATTTTTCTTTTCCTTCCTAATCTTTCCCTGCCATCCTGTCTTGTCATTTTTGATCCTAGCTTCCAGAGCACATTGTCTGGCTTTAATCAAAAGCATTCTGTAATTAGATTCCAGCTAATTTAGCTTAGACTATTTAAAAGCAAAAAAAAATAACCTTGCTTCATGGTAAAACCCAGCTAAGTTTCAAAGTTGCTGAACAGGGGTAACTTCATTTCATGAATGTATCACTTTCAACCAAATTCATCCCTTAAAATCTGGGAATATAATTTGTCCTGGGCATTTTGAGAGTGATTTTATACACAGGAACATGAAGAGCACAAATCATTGTGAGAAGCACTGCTGCAGTCATTTTCAGTCTCTCCCCAAAAACCTGGGTCTGGAGCTCTAGAAGGGACACTGTCAGGGCTGGGATCCTTCAAATCTGACCTACTTTTCCATTTCATCCTTTACCAAAGCAAATGTTTAAATGCTAGAATTCTTTTTTTTCCTTAAAGGAAGAGGGGAAAATGTCAGTGCACTGGCTCCAAGGAAGAGCTGCAGAAACCAGAGCTGCCTTGGGTCGACAGCAGAGGAAGAGGCTTGTACCCCATCCTGCATGGAGAGGATGCTCTCAGCCGTCCCAGCCCCAAGAGGGAGATGCCCCCATGCTGTGCCCTGGCCCAGTGTTTAGAGCACAAGAACAACAACAAAACCCTAATCCCCCTTGCTGCTGGGTTTGCATGAGAATAATCTCTTTTCAGGGTAAGGAATTAGAGGGTCAGGGCTAGCCAAGAGGTGGGGAGGACTCACCTTGCCAGCTCCAGGATTGAAGGAGAAATACTGTTGCCTCCTTCAGTCTGGAATAAAGCTTTGACAGCATGGTAGATGCAAATCTCATATAACACATCGTGGAAAATACAAACCCACCAAAATCCCCGAATTCACACCAGCACAGCCCTGCAACTTGGAAAGTGTTTTTCACAGTTGGCTGTGTAAGACAGCTGATAAAAATGCAAAGGACAGGAAACGTCCCAAACAGCATCACTCTCCAGGGGATACCCATCCAGCTCCCCGTGTACCCACAGCCTGGAGTCAGGAGCTGGTGCCCCAGCACTTCAGAGAACAGCTCCTTCTCCTTAAAACTGCTGCCTGCTGGTCTGAGCTCTCACTCAAACCATGAGAGGAAAATTCAGCCTCTTCTCCAGTCAGAGAAAATTCCAGTTCACGTCATCCTTTCCAGAGGGTGCCCCAAGCACAGGGCTGCAGATGAGGCCAGGCTGAGAGGCAAAGCATCATCTGGTGTGCTGCCCAGCAAGGTCACAGCAGCAAGGGGGGAATACTCCAAATCAGATAAAAACGCTCAGCAGGTTCCACTGGTGAAAGCCTGGGAATGCAAGGCATTAAAGACAGTGACCCGCTTGGATGTCGTTGTAAAAGGCACCTAATTAGTACTTGATGGTGCATAGAGGAGTTTCAAGCGCAGCACCAGCTCCTGTCCATCTGAAATAGAAATTCAAGAAACTTTTCGGAAATGAGCAGTTCTCTACATCCTGCTTTTGGGGATCAGAAACATAAAATGAACTACACAAGTGTAAATTATGGGAAAGCAAGAATCTACAGCCCTCAAAAAACTGCCTGTATCATCCCTGAACATCAGCCCCCACTCTTGCCCTCCTCGCAGGCCATTCACACATTATCTTTGCTTTCCTCACACTGACTACAGTTTTCTCAAGTGCTTTTTCAGCCTCTGGGGTTGAGCAAGAAGCAGTGCTGTAAACTTTCAGGTTTTAATAAGCTGGTCTCTGCGTCTTATTGGAAATTTTGCTAACCATTTGTCAGCATGTGCTGAAGTCATTATTGGTGACATCTCAAAACAGGAGAATATTAATTCATAAAATAAACTTTTTATAACAATAAGTAATTTAAAAAATTGTCTGGGACCTTCCTTTCCATAACAATGAATAAAAGAACCCTTTCTCATACTAAGTATTATCTGAATTTCCTTCAGATTTGCAATCTGGCTAAAGCTGTTGTACAAATCATGCCAGTTGCTGGCATACTATTCACAGCAATGTTGAGAACACAGAAATCCATTCTCTGCTCCCAGGATGACAGGATGATGTGTTTTTAAAGTTGGGTTTCAACAAATTGGAACTAATTAAAAAAATAATAAAATCAAGGTATTTTTTTTTAAATTTTGATGAAAAGATTAAAATACAAAAAAAAAAAAAAAAAAAAAAAAAAAAAAAAAAAAAAAAAAAAAAAAAAGAAGTGCACACTTTTTCCTGGTCATTTCAACAGTCTTTTGAGCTCACATTGCCTTGCAAGGCACTCACAGGGAGGGGTGCAGCTCACCCAGCACAGAATCAGCTCTTCTCAGCCCAAGGTGTGCTGCATTGAAGTCTAATTCCCCACCAAGGACTTCACAAGATCTTCTCAGGTGCCCAGAAAAGAGGAGCAGAGACTGGATCCTCACCGTTAGTCAAACCCTGGTCAGGCTCTCCTCTGCCCCAGGGAGTGTGAAAGGGCAAAGAGCTTGCTCTCAATTTGTTTCTGAGGGAGTTTTGTTAATACTCCTGAAATTATTCTTAAGGGCTGTAAAACACAGAGAGCCAGCCAGTGCATTATTCCTACTTACTAAGCAACACCCAGTTTTCATGAGGATAAATTCCTCCCCATCTGGTCAGAAATACCCTTTTAGAGTTGTCCAACAACAGTCAGTCCCTGATGCTACAGAGAAGGTGACTGTTGGTTTTGTTTTGAAGAACTCAGACCCCACTACTTTGTTGGAAAGAGAAACATCAGGAGACCCTGCAGGACCGAGAGCAGGCAGGGACTACTAACACAAAACCCACAGTGAGAGGGTGTTACCAAACAGAAGAAGCAGCATGAAATATGAAGTGAAAAATATGGATGGAAAATAACAAAAAGGAATTCAAAACTCAGAGACATAAGCAAAACAGCAATTAAAAAGAAAGCAGACACAGCCCATCATAAAAATCCCAAATAGCTGCAGTTGAGAAGAGGTAGAGAGGGCTGTTCTAGACAGGAGATTATGTTGAGTTTGCTTCTCCCAAAGTCTTGTTAAGTGAATCAGCAAGGGGTGGGGAAAGCTCTGGATAGTCCCCCAGCAGGACTATTGCCTGCTTTGTGGAGGGGAGATAAGTGTGCTAAATAGAGCTTTGTGTAAGGCAGCAGTGGGTTCTGCACAGAGCTGTTCCTGAGTCTGGGTAGAACTGCTCCAAGTCTGATCACCTTTATAGCCATGTGCCTCCCAAGAGACATAAATTTTTCTTTTCATGCTGAAGGTAATTTTTCTTAGAAATGGCAAAAATCTTGAGTTTTGAGATGGTAAAAAAATAGTAGCAGAAGGGAATTATGCAGCATCTTCTTTCTTTCTGTTTTCCTGCTTGTACGTTATCACCTCTTGTCTCTCTTCCTCCAACTCTGGCTTTTGACTTCATTTCCTGCTTCAGTTTTCATAAACATTTGAAGTCCTTCAAGGACATCCCTTCAGGTGCAGAAGGAGCTGGGGGCTATGGCAGCTCTCACAGAGTCATTCTGGGGGATGGAAAACAAAGGCTTGAGTCTGTGAAATAACTTATCTGGGAGGAATGATAAGCTCAGGCTGTCTGAGAGCATTTGCTGGGCCTGTAGAAGAATGGGAGGCTGGAGAAGGAAATAAAAAAAAGTTCTTTTACCTGCAGGCTGTTGTCAACAAAAGGCGGTGTAGTGATACTGCACTGCTTTTCTCCAAATCTGCCCTGACAGGAGCAACTTCTAGAGCAGTCTGATCTTTATGAAGGCCATAGAGTTTATTTCAATGACCTCTGTATACCAGAAACTCCTGGAGAGGCTGGAGGTCTGTAGAGAATCTCCATGTGTTCACAGAGAATCACAGAATGGTTTGGGGTGGAAGTGACCTTAAAACCATCCAATTCCAGCACCCCTGTCATGGGCAGGGACACCTTCCACTGGACCAGGCTGCTCAAAGTGGCCTTGGACACTTCCAGGGATGGAGAAATATATATAAAAATGCAAATATATATTTTATTATATTATATATATATATATACACACACAGAGATGTATTTGTATTTGTACCCCATACTTTAGTGGGTGACTGTCCTAGTACTTAAAAGGAGCAGTGACTTCACTGGCAGTGTTTCCCCATAGCATTGTAAGCCATAAAAGAGCCTGTGTGGCCAAAATACCAAATCCAGCTGTTCTGGTCTTAAGCAGGGAGCTCAGCAAGTGTGACTAGAAGGGCAGGGTCTATCTGTTTATGTGTCAGATAACAGCTTTGAGTCAGTGGGGTGATATGGCCATGGAAAGGCACAAGTCCCAAGCTCAGGCTCTGGCCAGGAGCAGCAGTTCCCACATGTCTGCTGCTGGCCCCTGGTCCAAGAGGCCGTGTAAGCATCCCTACACTTCCCTGGATAGGCACCGTGGCGTGGGAGCTGTCAGTACAGAAAAAAAAGGGACAATCCAGGCTTCAATGGGCAAATGTTGGTACTTTCAGACAGGGAGCTTGCCCTTCTCTGCTCTTCCCCTGACTCTCCAGGAACTGTCACTGATGTGAGAGAGAGCTTTGTGGAATGGTGGGGAGAGTTTATTGCCGGGGTTTGGTTCGAACCTGAAACCAAGTCTGAACGGGTTCCCGACAGAGAGGGGCTCGTGGGAGAGCATTAGGATCCTCTGCTGAAATGTTGGCTGCCTCATGGTTTCTCTCTGAGGCTGGATCTGATAGTGCTGGTAGTGTTTAGACTGAAAGCTCAATTGTGTTTTGACAACATCTTTTCCTAGTGTGACGGAGAGGAACATATCCCAAAATCTGTCTTCTTGTGCCCAGACTTGTTCTTCAGCAGTGTTTAATATTCTAGGTTTGGATGCTCTATAAATAAAGCAAAAGCCTCATGAGTCTCTGTGGGACAGTCTCTTTCCTCTCCTCCTGATTTTAACACAGGAGTCCTGGAAATTCAAAATCCAAACATGTGCACGAGAAAACTGGAGTGTGGCCTCCAGCATGTTCTACTCCCCAATCCTGCTGCTGCCCTGGGGGGGACCAGATTAGGGGGAGGCAGTGATTGATGTCTCCAGGGTCTTTTGGTCTCCTATGATGGAGGGATGAGACATCACATGAAATGAAGGAAAATGAGAATAAATTCCAAGGAATTTGTTAAAACAAGGAATTTTTAATCTTAAAATATTAATGAGGTCTTAACCAGAGTGGATGAACATATGTATGTGTAAAAGTACCTGGTCCAGTCCTCTTGTGCTGGAGGAAAGGATTTAAAAAAATCCATCACAGGCAGGTAACAGATGGAAGGAGCAAAGGGCAGGATTTCCCCAGCTGAAGGGCTGATCTCCCTCACAATTTTTACTCACTGTGGGAGGTCTTGTGCCCTCAGGACCAGGACCAGCTACATCTCAGAATCAAAAAATCATGGTATTTACCAAGAAAATGTTGATATTAAATGTCTTATTGTGATTTATTGATTTAAAACCAGGGCCATATCTACAGTGTCATACTAAACACTCCATCAACTCAACTAAGTGGATTAATTTGAAAATATAAGGTCAGGTGATTTAAATGCTTTTCAGAAAGTATTTCATAACACATTTTTTTCCTTTGATGGGAAAGCAGGGAGAAAGAAAGCTCTTTTTATCTTACTATGAAATCTCTATTGCCACAAACAACCATATCACTAAATGAAAGACGCAATTAAGCCACTGAATGAACAAAAATAGAACAACATTCTTTTGTTTTTAAAGGGTATTTTCTCTTTGTTACAGGCCTTACCAGTAATGAAAATTATGTGCACATAACAGCTGGAGGAAAGTAGATTCTTAGGACAATTTTCACAGGTCCCAAGCAGGACATCTAGTGCAAAATCTGCTCCATGTGAATATGAGAGTTGCAGGGTCTGGGGTGGTTTAGTTGTCATTCATCTAATTCTTTTATACCAATCCACTTTGTTATGAGGAAATCCACGTTTGTCTTGTGAAAGCAAAACATTTAGGTCATGGGGGAAAGCGTAAATTGACAACTATTGATAAGCAATAAACATTTCAGTATACATGTTAAAATTAATGAATTTTGTATTTTAATGTGGTGCTTCTCTGGTATTTGAGCTATTTTGTTTTTATCTTTTGTAATTCAGGTGAAATATAATTCTAATTCACAAAACAATTGTTCATTCTCAACCCTCATCTATGCAAAAGCCTTTTTACACCTTTTCAGTAAAGTGAAAAGGGCCTAAAACTAAGATTATTTTGCTGGCATAACATGAAGAATGCATTATGAGTGAGAATCAGACTTCTTACCTAAAATATATCAGAAAGGAAACATGACTGTTTTCCATGGTGACAGGATATTTTTTGCCTGTAATAGCCTAATTATATGCATATTTACATATTAATCTAAGTTTGCAAGAAAGAAGTTCAAAGCGAAAATCAGGGAAGTCTAATTTAAAAAATAGTAATATTTTTTGTTTGTTTTGTTGGGCAATTTGTCACGGTGGATATTATTTATCCTCTTTTAGATATATATGTATTTAATATATATAAAATAGATATTTATGTTTATGTTTACGTTTCTTTTTATTCTATTTCTATTTCTATTTCTATTTCTATTTCTATTTCTATTTCTATTTATTTTATTCATTTATTATTTATATTTAATATTTTTATTTATATTTTATATATTTTAATATTAATATTTTTTATATATTATTGTCGTCTTATATATATTATTTATCCTGTTTTATATTACTTATCCTCCTTTTTATATCCTCTTTTATATATGATATTTTTATCAGTATATACTCCGCTCTACGTTGCCATCATAATGCCTTGACCTGCCTGGCTCCACGCAGCAGTTGCCATCTCCATTCCTTGTGCCAGAGCCAGAGGGCACAAGGGGGCTTTCCTCCACCTCTGGTTTGGAATTCTTGAAGGGTTCGGGATAGCAAAAAGCAAATTAATAAAACCCCAAACCAACAAACAAAGGGTGTCCAGCTCCTGAGAGGAGGACTGGGGAGAGCAAGCTGTGGCCCGAAGGCTTCGCATGGGGGATGCGAGCGCCGAGGCTGCGGTCCGGTCCCCGGGCGTGGCGGGGGCTCCCTGCGGGCTGTGATGGGGGTCGGGCAGGGCTCCCCGGCTCTGCTGGGACCCTCTGCCGGCTGCACCCCTCCAGCATCCCCGGGCTGCTCCGCGCCTCGGGGCCGGCAGCCCGCGGCAGCTGCGGCCGGGCTCGCCCTGATCCCGCACGGAGCTAAATCTGGAACAAGTCCTCCGAGATCAGCGGTGCTTCCCTCGCATAAAGCCGCTGTACGACAGGCAGATTATCCCAGACCAGATGTCACTTTCTGCAGCCGCTGCGGCGCCGGCACAGAGCGGGTTTCGCTGGCTGCGCCTTCCAAGCTGAGCTTGGGTTCTTGCCTTGGCCTGCTTCAGCATGGGTATCCAGGAGAGACAGCTAGCATTTATTGTTTGCCTACCTTATTTTTCCAGGAGCTCAGTTTCGTTGTTCCTAAACACGGGTCTGGCACCTTAAAAGATGTTTTGCTAAAATAAAGCTTAGAATTGTCAATGTCAAATTTAGGATACACGGAGTTCGATAGCTTATACAGTCTTAGGGGTGAAATCTTTCGTTTCGTCAAAAAAACCTGGAACTGTTCCTCAATCGATCACAACTCTAAAACACCCCTAAGTATTTCAAGGCTCATGATTAAATAATGAGATCTGTCAGCATCAGAGCAAGCAGAGCAGCCCCTTTTAATCTCTCAGCCAAATACGATCATTGTTTTTCATCTCCCTTTCCTTGCCCTGGTGCTGGCCATACATAAACTATTTTCTCTTACTGAACAGAATTTTCAAGAGCACCAAACCACCCCAAAGTCCTGGGGTCCTTCCTGGCATGTCTATGTCTCTGTCTCTCACAGAGGGTGTGAGTAAACAAGCTTCATACCATCCAAAGCTGCTATCTGCGCGATTCACCTTTTCTTCGAGAATGAAGAAAAACCTTGCCTGCTTCTGATGAGAGAATGATTTCCTAAGCTGGTTGCATTTAACTCAGAGTGAAACAGAGACACGGTTTATTACTTGTACTGGGGAGTAATTTACCCTCTTGGTTATGTGTTGGAAGCTGTGGGAATGGAGAAAAAGCTGCTTTGTTTGAAAGTTTTGCTTAGAAAACCAGGTCCATACTGGATATTTAGCAGATTTGACATTTCATTTTCTTCATAATTGTGTTGTTGCTGAGGGAGAAGAAATGGTTCTATAAGGACTTCTGTACAGACCAGAATACCTTTGTTTGTACTCTTGAATGTGTACAGATTAAAGCTTCTTCCTAAACTCTGTGCTGCAAGACCCTGTCACACATTATTGTGAGTGAAAGAGAGAAGGTGATCCAAACATGACTAGGTTTAGAGACTGCAAATCATTTGCACAGCATTGGTCCCGGTCTAATCTGCAGATTAAAAACTTCCATTTTTGGAGGCTTAGAAGAGCAAAGCACCTGTACATTCCAATGAACTCCTTTTGCTTTGGATTCAGGCATAGAAAGACATCAAAATAACACCAAGAATAGCGAGTGGCTGAAATAGACAAAATTTTTCATTGTACAGATTCCTTAATGACACTATGGATATGCTTTCTCAAATACTCGTTATAGCTATGACATGAAAAGCTCTCTTTGGAGCTATTTTGTGCATGTGGACTAATCTGTGGAGAGAGAAATGGAGAAGACATCTGTCCTCCATTACATAGCTCGAGTTTAATTTTGAACAGAGAAATGGAGCAGAGGAGTGTGCTCTTCTCTATAGCTGGAGTTTATGTCTAGGGAGAGAGAGACGTAGGTTTTTCCCTGGGAGTTCATCCCTGTTTTGCAACCTGAGAGGGGTAACTTTTGCCCATGTTTCTCCAAGCCTTGCTGTACCCTGATTGTGCATAACCTCGTAGGGAAAGGAGCAGGAGTATCTGACATCCTCCTCCAGCACTTGTTGTATTTCACAGCAGGGGTTTAATGCCTTGCCATAATATTTTTCTATAACACAGCATGCAACTCAAAATTCCCCATACTTTCAATTACTGGACACCTGAGTGAGGAAACTGCTACTGATAGGATTAGCAGTGATGCAGGATAAGTGGCACGCGGTGACCAGTGAGGACCTTGGAGCAGTTCCAGGGGCTGGTTTCCCCACAGGAGCAGGCTGTGCAGTGAGAGAGGGGTGGCCAGAGGCCTGCTCATCGTACCAGATGATGAGCTGGGCAGCTGTGGCTGCTGTTTGCATGAGATGGAGTACTGGATGCTGTAGGAGTGTGAGAGCAGTTCCAGAAACTATTGCTGGTGGCAATAGGAGTCCCGTGAATTTCCTGGGGGCAGGGTTGGGTCTCTGATTCCCTGCATATTTCAAGCCAGATATTTCATCTTCAAGCTGCCACTGAAAGAGACAACCTTTGTTGTCTCTTGTGCTTATAGATGCAGCAGCATGAGATCTCATCTGATGTAATAATTTGCTGCTGGTCCTGGGAGCTGCAGCAGGTCTCCATCAGTGGGTGAGCACCATGTGACTGTCAGGCTGCACCAGTCATGACTTTCCTTTGGAATGATCGTGCATGCCATGATATGGAACTGTGAACAACAACCCAATTATCCCTCATTCACGATAAATGGTAACAGATAACATATAAGTGTCAAAAGGCAGAGCACCAGACAGATCACACAGCCGACACTCTGGCTTCCTTTGGATGAGAGTGTGGTTTGTGCTTCCTCATTACAGGGCATGATCTCAAAAGAAAAAAACAATCCTTTAGATAGGCTGATGCTTTAGTACTCTGGATTTAAGAATGAGAACTGATAGTAGAGGGGAATCCACTCTGGAGCATCACAAGGAAAAACAGCTCACCTGAGGTAGGGACAGAAATATCTGTCTGCCAGCTCACGGTGTGTGAAGGTGTGGAGCCCCAGCTATGGTTTGGGTATTTGGATTTGCCATTCAGGCAAAAGTTGGGTGATAACTGGTGCAATGAGTTCCCAAGAGGATGTAGTGAGGGCTCTGAGATGTGGAGGGGAGGCAGAAAGGAGGAAAATTGCAGCCCACTTGCTTTATATTTCTCAGAGTGTAACCACCAGAGGAGGTAAAAAGCTTCTCAGCCTCCAGTTCCTTACCTTCAATCAAAACACAAACCAAAGACATTTTTATTACAATAAAAAAAGGATCAAAACCAATATCAGAGTGTTATAAGAAATAAAGGGAAAAAAAGTGATGGATACCCACAGTCAATAATTGGCATCCAACAAGATAATCTCACATGTTACAGAATTTACAGTGGTCACCACCAAATAAAATGACATAAATACATGAGTAAAAAATGCTTTTTAAAAATCTGTTGCACTGGGAGGGTGTACAGACCTAGCAGCTGATGGGCAGTGGAGATGCAATTCATCAGCATTTTTTCCTAAAACTCCCTAGTGCCTAGGTGCTGCTGGCTACACTTAGGTAGCTGGATGCCTCAGGGGGTTCAGTGTAATTACTGGTCTACAATCTGTGTTCAGGAAAGCTGTGATTCTACAAAGTCTGTAAAGTTTTCTGATTTCTTAGTCCTGTGTTAGGCAGTAACAGGTGGCTTGGGCTGAGTATCACACTTACAGGCATTCCCAGGCTGCTCTTCAAAGGTCCTTTTGCACCTCTTTCTTCCATTTGCCTGTTCCAAAAATGAAAACTTTTCATGACTAACAATCTGAGGTGGAATACCTCACTCCCGGTTCACCACAGAATAGCCTGAGCTCATAACCTCACAGTAGGAAGAGTTATGCCCCTGGATTTAGTAAGTGGGGCACTTGTTACTGCTCCGTGGGTAGAAATATCCTCTCAGATGCAAAATCTGAATTCCCTCACAACAAAATTCAGCAATCAAGAGTTTGACTAGATCTTAGTGCTTCCAAAATGGATGGCATAATTAAATGATTTAAAGCCTGCTGTAATCAGAAGTGCACAGTCAATGAATATTCAAGCTGTTCTCATTGTTAGGGATGATAAAGAAACATCTTCTCTTTAGGTGGGTTATTATTTATTGTCTAAAGAGTCATCCAGAAGATGGTGCCACAGTTCTGCCTGTGAAATGAATGCCAGCCCAGAAGAGAGTCCATGCACAGAAAATGATATTTCATAGAAATTTAAGAGCAAACTTATTTTCAGGGGCAGTTCAGAGCTCCAAACCTGACACTAAGTCTGTGTTAAGGCTCTTGTTGAAAACTAGGGCAATGTATCTTCATTGCTTTGCTCTGTGTCACTCCAGGCAAGGTCAACCAGCACAGCAAGGAAGAGAAAACCCTTCCCATCTCCCCATTCCCTTCTGAAAAAGAGATAGATCTTTGGGTATTTGTTATACTGCTTGTTCTGGGTAGCAGCTAGACATCAAAAATTATAAATAAGATGAGGACAAAATAAGCCTTGTTCTGAATGCTTCACAAGGCTTCAGTGGCAGTAGGAAGTGCAGCATTAAATAGAGGCTGTAGCTGTTTCTGTTGGTTAAGGAAGGACAGTATTTCTGAGGCTCTGTCACTAAAAAAAATGATGAGGTCAAGCCTGTAGATCCTTGTAATGAGATTAAATAATCTGATTTCCATTTCACAAAGCTTTGCGCTAACATAGAAGGAAAAAATGAAAACTGAGATTGGTATGAAGTAAAATCTTTGCTCCTACCAAAAGCAGGCATTTAATTTTTTCTTCCATTACAATTTTCTGTTGTTTGAGGTCTCTTCTCTGTAGCTCAACCAATTTGTCATCCGATTAGTCTGATGAAGCATAGAGAAGTCATTTGAACTGTAAATTTTCTGCAGGCAAAATAAAATGCAAACAAGAAGAGCTTCCTGTGCCTGCCAAAGTGATGATACTCAGAATACAAATAAGAAAAAGCCATGCTGACAGCATAAGCTATTTTTATATTCTGTCATTGGCTCCCGGGCATGGCAGTTTGAACAGGACCGCATCTGTATTCCCAAACCCAAATAAACCATGTAGTCTTAAGTGAAGTTCATGTCTTACAGAATAGCTCTTTAATCATAGTGAAAGGATCCATTGCAGGAAGGATGAATCATGATGTTGATTCACACTCAAGCTGTACGTTTACTGTTCAGATTAACCCGGACACAACAGCTCCAGAGAGGAGGGTTTCCTGCTGCTGACAGGAGACGTGCAGGAGAAGCCAGCAGGGACTTCTGTGCTGGCAGCAGGAGCTGATGACTCTTCACAACTGTGGCTCAGTCCTGGACCTTTTAGAAGCAAACGTCACAACCTGTCTTTCTGTGGTGGCTGGGCACTGACACAGGAGTGTGTTCGGGGTGTGGGTCCCCTGCCACCCTCCCACGGTGACACCCCCAGCTCCCCAGGGTGGCTGGATTTATCACGTAAAGGTCACCTCCAGGGCGACACTCACAATAGGACAGCCCCCACTTCCTCACTTGGAGGATGGGGTGGGGAGAGATGCTCGGCTGGGGCTGTCCTTTCCCACAGCCTGAGCAGCTCAGCTTCACTCTCACGTGGCTCCTCTCTGAAAAGCAGCTGTGGCCTCATTCCCTTCTATAAAACCTACAGAATTTAGAAAACACAAGCTCTTTCTCAGCACTCTTACACTGCTGTATTATTGTACAGACATACGTCACGTACTCATTACCTGCCAGGATGCACTTAACAACCCTGGCTAATTGCAAAAACATCTTGCTTTTATAAGCTGTTTGCCACTGCTGGACCTCAAAGTCTTTTGGGAGGTCAGGAGCATTAGCAACAGGCAAGATTTCCCACAACAAGTGGAGCTGAAAAGAGCACTAATAGGACTGTAGCTAGCAAATGGACCGTGCAGTGACACAAAGGCCTCGATCCTGCAAATTCTTCCAAAATAATCCTCTGGAAGATATTGGTGGAGCAACAGGAGACTTTTATGGTGCAAAGCAACTGCTGCTTATGAATTTCTGGAAAGTAATATTACTTTTCTAGATAAGCATCACAGAGGAACTTCTGCCGAGCCAGGGAGTGTTTTACTATCCAGGCACTATTCATTCAACACACTACAGTATTAGTTAAGTAATTCTCTCCCGAATTAGAAAATTACTTTGATCTCTACAACAAATATTTCTATAAAGCTAGGAACTTGCCTGGGTTTGCACAGACATTCCCACAGCACTTTGCACTTCAGGAACCCATCCTCTGCTTCAGCAGGGATGGGGCAGCTTCCCACTGGGGCTGATTTTGGCAGCCAACTACCCCGGCTGAACCCCTGTTCAGTTACACTGGGGAAATACCCAAGCCCGTGAGCGAACTTAAATGTAGTTCTTACCTTAATTGGGAGTAGTGGCTGAAGGCTTTGCTTCTCCCCTCACTACCCCGGTGGTTGCTTGGCTGGCTGCTCAGCAGCTGCCTGGGCCATGTGGTTTTCTGGCGAGTGCGGGTTGTTCCTGGGCGAGGAGCTGTGAAGGGATGATTGATGATCTGATGGGAGCCACGGCTGTGTTCCCACCCACGCTGCTGCCAGTCCCTTTCAAGAGAGAGACGCTGCCATGCTCTGCTTGATGAGTGAGTGCAGCACAGCACACACGGGACGAGTCCATCAGGCTTTCTACAGCTTTGGACAGGCCTGCCTTTATCCTGGCTTTGCTTCTGAGAGCTGGGTATGGTCAGGGATGCTCCCAGTGCATCCCAAACACAGGAGTTCCCTGGCAAAATGCTTCCCACCCTGGATGCCCGGGTGGATATCAGCCTGCATATAAAAGACTATTAAAAGCCTTGCCTGGTGAGGATGTGAAAGGGGCAAGATGTAAGTCCTGGAGTGACCTGTAAGAGCAGTGATCTCCCAGGCCCCAGAAACCTTGTAAAACAATCAAAAGTAGATAACACCTGTGCACCCTTTCTGAGGAAATAGAGCTTTTTGGTGGATAGAAGTTGATCAATAGATTTTATTTTAATTTTTTCCCAGCCATTTTGCTGCAGGAAGAGGTGATATTGGGAGTTAGGTGGATCCTTTCTGCTGCTGCGGACTGGAAGATGCTGCACTAGGAGATGTCAATATTGTGGTGACTTAGCCAGCATGCAATGAGGCCTTGTGAGAGAGCCCTGAACTGTAAATCCACTTGCTGAAATCCACCTGACTCAGGCTTGAAAGAAAGGAAGGAAAAATACTACCCAAATTATTAGCATTGACTTTTGCCTTTTTCATTAGGACTTCTCCCTGCAGGAGAAAAAAATGAAGGCAGAGCTAATGTCATGGATAAAATTGCAGCCTAAACCTGATTTTCATGCTCTATTTATTACAGCAGATCAGAGGTTTTGTATGAGATCCTTGGGAATGTAAAGAACAGTGAGTTTTTTAGACCAAAGCAGCAGTTGCATATTTCTCCTACCTCAACACAAAACTCAGATGTTTTCTCAACCTGAACTTGGTCCTCATCCAAAGACTGACCTCAGGAATGAAGGTCCTTGTTGCTGGCTGGGAATCTGACCCCAAATGCCCACACCAGCCCAGTCAGCTGTGGCTGGCCTGGAGAGCAGCCACTTTCCCTGTGCTGGAGGGAGGATGTGTCACCCCAGGTGCTGCAGGAGGAACTATTTGGTGTTCAGGTGGTGCTGGTGCCAGTGCCAGCCTCTCCAGCAGTGAGAACAGTGAGAGCCAACAGCCTGGACCACCTGGAAACCCTCTGGCCGTCTGGGCATGCCATGAGCATCAGGCACCTGCTAGAGCCACAGCCCAGCCCGGGAGCAGCCAGCGGGCGCTTTGCAGAGCTGCTGGCTGCAGGCAGGCTTTGTGACTGTGCAGCGGGGAGTCTCTGAGCCCCGGCACCCTCTGAGCACCTTCTCTCTCTGCCCAAAGGCACCCAGAAATAGAGCCCTGCCTCCTCCCTCCAGACTAGAGCATTCCCCAGCAATGCTATTGTTTTTTGGCTGCTATTTCAGATGCGTGGTAACTCACTGGTGCAGCAGCTAGGAGCACGCATCCGCTCGTTTTCTCTTTCTGGGATCCATCTGGGTGCCTTGGGGGTGTTAGAAATCCTCTAACAGGAAATTAAACCAAAATCCCAGCTCCCAGTGAGAGGGCTGTGTTTCTAGCCCAAGCTTTGTCTTTCAGGGAAAATGGCCCCACTTATCAAGTTATCTGTGAGAATGACTAGGCCTCCTGCCAGGAACGCTATCGGCTGCCTGCTGAATTACTCACTATTCAGTGACCTTTCAGCAGATTATTGGAATTATTTTGAATTTCAATGGAGGTTGCTGGAGCCTCCTTCCTTGCAGGCCGGCTCTCTGCCTTCTATTAAATCTCTGAGCTGCCAGCACAAGCTACTGGGTCCAAGGCAATGGGAACGGTTCTAGCTGGCTGGCTCGTGTGATGGCTTTCCATGTGTGTGATCCATCAGAAAAGTTGTGCTCTGAATCCAAAAGCAGCAAGACTGTCATGATCAATATTCACCAAAAGTGAGGTTTTGGTTTTCAGTAGCAGAGGTGTAGGGTCTTCTTGTGGGACACTTCATGCTGAGGTAGATGCAAAGGAGCTGATCTTTTCTTGAGGGGATCTGCATTCATTTGCACAGAAGAAGGAGGGTTTAGATTGATGTTTCCTTACATGAACATAACAGAAGGTGAGGAGGAGAGAAAATAATTAACAGATTCAATCAGAACTGCTTTCAAGGCTCTTCAGAGGTACTAGAGAAAGAAAATACCAAATTAATGGGAAGATTTTGTGTGCTGATAATATTAACAAATGGTCCCAGGTTGGCTGAGTTTTAAACATGGACCTCTAGTTGGAGAGAGAGCTGCTTTCCCAGCAGGACAGATCCCTTCTAACAATGCCAAGAAGCCATTATATTGTTGATGGATCAGCTTGTAGAGGAGAGAAGAGGACTGTGAGTTGTGGCTTGTGAACCCTTCCAGCAAGAGCTGCTGGAAACTTCCTCTTGTGCAAGTCTCGTAGGCTTTCTTATGACTTTCTGTCCTATGAAGATTTCTTGAGTGTCCTTGAAACTGAGCTGAGTTGTGCTGCAGAGACTCGCTAACAGCAGAGCCTGTTCTCTGCTCTTCTCTGCCTGTATAGGCAGCATTAGAAACCAGGATGCTGAGCATCTCAACTATTGATTGATGACAGCCTCAGGATTCATAACCCCAGACAGCCCTTCAAAGCTGGTAACAGCATCATTTCATACCCATTTACTGCTGTGACAACGTTCAAGTGCTGAAATACACACTGGAGGTTTCTAAGCCTGTAGTTCATGTGATGGGAAATATATCTAATAATCAAAAATTCATCTCGTACTGAGCTTCCAATAGCAGGAAACCCATGCTTGCAGTTTGTGTCCCTGCTTGGGCTGTGCTGAGGTGAGGATCAGGGAATGGGGTGATTTGCAGCCTTTATTGATGCTAAAACCAACCTTTCCCCAGACAGTTTAATTTGTAGCCCATTTATGCAGGACATAGGGTAGTTGTACACTCATTTGTGTGAGAAGAGACACATACTGTAATCATAGCTACATTTCTAAGAATTACACTACATAATTGCATGTATATTACATTACAGCCTCACAAACCTGGCAACACTTTCAGGGAAGAACAGCTGTTATAAAAGTCGGTACTTGGAAAAAAAAACAATACTTTTATTAACTGAACTTATTATTGCAAAGCAAGTGAGTATTTCTTATGTTTGCCATTGAGCAAGTGTAACCATTTAAATCGGGGCTGTTCCTAGGGGCCGGCAGCCTTTTCGTTCGCCAAAGAGCATAACTCTGGCTGTGACAGGGCAGTAGGAAAATACATAAATATTTAATGCTAAAGCAGCACAACTGAGCTGCATTTTCCTGCAATTTGCTCAGCTGCCACTTGATGGGGCCGAACGTCTCCTTTTGCGGCGGGAGCCGCTCTCTTCCCCCGCCGGCCGGGGCTGCGCGGGGAGCGGCGGCAGCGGCCGGGGCGATGGACCGTGCTGCTGGTACTCCGTCTTTTGAAACATCACTGCTCTGGGAGCCTGTCTCGCCTTCCCAAACCTCACCGTGCTTCACTTAACTCTTCCTGTGCTCGTTCATGGTTGCACATGAAATTGCTCTCTAAACACTTCTGCTTTGCCCGAGGAAAAAGCTATACCTGTCCTGCAGCTACCGGCAAAGGCTGGTATGGAGCATCTCTTGGACAGGTCAAGCACACTCACAAAATGCATCTGACTTTCCTGAAGAAGCCAGGGTTTATAGTTTTCTTAACTTTACTTGCTGAGTATGTCCACAACCTTTCATGAAATCCTTCCCAGCAGAAGGGAAGGAATCCTCCTCCTCCCCTCAATGCACTTGATGTAAAACATCCAGTTTGGGTTCCTCCAGGTGAAAAGGAATGTGGAAGAATAATAGAGGGACTCTTGGAGAGCTGATAAGATGCCAGGGGTCTGGGATACACACTAAGGGGCAATGCACTGGAACACCTTATCTTAGGTGTTTGTGCTGGGGCTGCTGCTAAAAGGAGCTGTTGTCTCCTGCTCCCTTCTTGCTGGAACAAACAGCTGTGGAGTTGCAGGATATCAGCTGGGGTGACCACAGGCTTTACATGTTCTAGAACTAATACAAAGAAAGGTGTGTCAAGGTAAATAAGAGAACCCAAACTAAAGCCTTGTACAGCTATGCCTGGGTGGCCCAGGAAAGCCCCACATTTAGGGAATGGGGTTGCAGAAATGGCACCACAGCACTTGGAATTACCTCTGTCTGAGCTGGAGGCTGAGTCTGAGGCTCAGAGGCACTCAAAAAAAAGACAGTATTTCATTACTTGTGCTCTAACTTGGAATGTCCTTGGCTGAACTGGCGAATATGTGAAGGTCATATATGTTTATGAAGAATAAACATCTGAGGACATGAAGGAAAAAAGAAAGTAAGCCTTTGTCTCTGCACAGGTGGGGGATGTAAGCTTGCAGGCTGTTGCAGCAGTTCCATGCTCCAGAGTTTCCAGGCTGTGCAGCATTCATGGTCTGGCTGAGGGTGAGGTCTTCAAACTTTCCATTTATTACGTGGCATCACTTGTGGAGCACAATGCCCAACGTTGCTATCTTAATGCTCTGCTGTTGGTGAAGAAACTCCCTGATATTGCACAAACATGCTGTATGCTGGCAGGCAAAGCAGTGGTGCTAAATTGCATCAACTCTGAGTATGAGTTTAAACATAGAGCTCTTTTTATAACACCAGAAGAATCTCCTCGTGGTAACTCAGAGATTGCCAGCCCACAGGAGGAACAAGGCAGGATTGCAACAGCATGGCCTGGCCAAGGGGCAGAAAATGGTGAGGGAAGGGTTAATCAAAGGTTTTTTCCTCTCCTATTTGATCACAGCTACTTTCACACAAGTGCTTCTAATTGCTTTCACCAAAGTTTATTACTTCGAGTTATTCAAAAGTAAATTGTGACCTTTTCATGTGCAGATGGTCATAAAAAAGGGGGAACTGTTCTAAACTAAATCAGGAGAGATTTAGATTAGATGTTACAAGGAATTCTTTACAGTGAATGTGATGAGGCTGTGGCATAGGCTACCCAGAGTCCAGAGGAGCTGAGAATGTCCCCCATTCTCTGAATTGTTCAAGGCCAGGTTGGACAGGGCTTGGAGCAACTTGGTCTAGAGGAAATTGTCCCTACCCATGGCAGGGGGATTGGAGCAAAAAGATCCTTAAGGTTCCTTCTAACCCAAACAATTCCATGATTACGTGATTCTTTGAGTCTATATCTTTTTCAGACAAATACAAAATTGATTTGTAATACAAATGAAATGTGGCATGTTTAACAGATTTGTACATCCACAAGTTGCTTTGTGATGGTGCCCCCAGGAGATGTTATTTGTTATAAGAGTTAAGACATGGTTATGTGAAAATTGGATGATTTCTAGAACTTAGTTAAACATGAGAAATCAGCATATTTTTAGCACAATATCAGGCTGAAGAGACAGTAAAGGTGCTCTTCCTCAAAGAGCAGTCAGGCTTGAGCCTGTTCCATGTATTCACAGCCTTTGAAAACAGTGTAAGGTTGTGAAGTTTAGCAAAGAAAGAAAGCTTGAGGCATTTTCACCACAAAGAAAATCTGACCACTGGGGAATAAATATGGGACATAAATAAGCAGGATTAAAACACTAGGTAGTACTTTAATGAGCACTTCTGCTGTAAGTCAAGGGTGTATTATTTGGAACTGATTGCTCTCCATCTATCTGTTGCTAACAGGCTGAGGGACATAAAGTATGTATGACAGAAATGGGAATCAAGGATGTAGCAACAGAGAGCATCTTGTAATCATAACATGGATCTAATGGGACACTGGTGATCCCTGATCTCAAACAAAGATGTCCTAAGTGGGGATATTGTGAAGCTGGAGCTATAAGAGAAAGGTTGATGAAAACACAGCTGCTTTTGCCACACAAAACAAAGGCTGTGTGATGTGTTCAAGGGCAGGACCTTGCCCAGAAGCCCCAGCTGTAAGTGGCACTGTGCATGTGGGACCTGCTTAGCCAGAGCACAGCTCTCTGCCTCAGCAGGTGATGTGGTTGGTGACAAGCAGTGTGGCACAGAGGGACACAGCTTGGCATGCCACCTCCCTTGGCCCCACCGAGCACAGTTCTGAGCGATGCCGAGACCTGCAGGCTTTGCTGGCCACGGGACTGTGTGTCCAACAGGCAGGTCCCTGGCAATTTGCCAGCCCTGGGGGGCAGGGGAGAGTGAGAAATTAGGATAACTGGCAAAAAAGAGCAGTTGTACATTAAGCACAAAAGAGTAATACTTGGTTGATTAACTTTCTAGGACAGTGAGATTGCTGCAGCTGAAGGGATTGAGCAAGTGCCTCTTGCAGACACCTCAATTCCACCCCTAGGTATGGGCACACTGTCGAGCCTGCAGGTGCCCATCGTGTTGGCAGCTGAGATTATCACTTTGTCCTGCAGGTCCCTCTGTGCCTCCCTCCCTTCAAACAGTGGGGCTGAGAGGGGAAAGTCTCTGCAGAGGGACCAACACGGCTGAATGTTCACATCTAGCTACAACAGCAGTGCCTGGGGGCTTCCAAAAGCCAAAGCTCCTTCCTCCTCACACTCCTCTTCACCGTGCAGGCATCTCCCGTTGGCTGGGAGGGATGCAGGGAGGGGTGCAGGGAGGGATGCAGGCAGGGATGCAGGGAGGGATGCAGGCAGGGATGCAGGGAGGGATGCAGGTAGGGATGCAGGCAGGGATGCAGGCAGGGATACAGGGAGCCAGCAGTGAGGCTGGATGGTGCTGCCAGCAGAGCTGGAGAGGCTCTTATCAGTGCAACACAGAACCAGCCATACATATTCATTTCATCCCCAGTCATTTTGATTTTCTATGGGTTTGAGAGAGCTAGCAGGGCCCCCCCTTCGAAAGAAAGTCTTAATAATAATCTTTTACATTTCTTCTGCCTTTGCTTCAGAAACAAAGGATTATTTTACATATTTTACACGATTTTATTGGTAGCATAACTGAGGCTGACATGGAAATTAAGACATTTTGAAAAGTAGCTGGTCCTGTGTTATTCCAGGTCTCTGACTGGCTTATAATGCTCTGGGGCAGCATACCCAAGACTGAGGGGTCTTTGGAGGGAAGATTTTTATGAGCGCAAATCTCAGGCCCATTCCATCAAAGGGAACTTAAGCTCTTTCAGAGTGTTTAATTAAAAAAGCTGTATTATCTCTATCCCTACCTCAATTAAATATGTAGAAATTATAAATTGGATAGAAACCTCTTAAATTTTTAGCATTCATAGAAGCTTCTATGAGCCTCCCTGTTGCCAACTCTGCCAGTGCTGGAGGCTTCCTTCAGTTGCCTGCAAATTTCCTTCTTCAAAATGCTCCAAAAAGGCCGGCCCTCTGGGAAGCAAAATACCAATTACAGGGCAACCTTGTGTGGGTGATGCATCATTGCCCCTAGGACAGGGGGGTTCTTGTCATCTTGACACTGGGCTCTTCTTTTGATGTGCCTGTGCTAATTATCTGAATACAAAGTCCTGTATTTCCAGGCACATTCATCATCATACAAATGTTGGATGTTTGTTAAGTACCCTGTCACATACACTACTGTCCCATTGATTTTGATTATGCTCAAAAGCAGCTGACCAAAAAGTAACAGTACAGTATTTTAGAATACTCTCTACAAACACCATTCAAATATCTGCACATTGTTCAGCTATTTGTAGTAACGTTGTGCTTAGTTTAATAAGTTGAGAGTTCCTGCACTAATGTGTTGACAGCTTGCACAAACTTTTCTTCCCTCAACCTGTGGCATGCAATGCTCTCAGGGTTTTGAGAGTTTCATACAGGAATGTGTTTTATTTCTCACTATTTTAATGAACCATCACAAAAAAAATCAAGACAACAAAAACTTGTATCTTGTCTAAGCGTTACTTGAATCTGTTGCTTAATCAATAGTATCCTTACATAAATAGCATCAGTGTGACCCATTTCTCTACTCTGTTTTGGTTTGTGTTTCCTTCTCCCTCATCAGTCAGGAGTCACCTCCTCACACTTGCCAGCATTTTGGAGAAGCCCCTTTTGGTGTCTGAGAGTGAAGTGCAGTGGAAGTCTGCATGTACTCAGAGAGAAAAGAGAAGGACTTTTTTGCTTCGAAACCTGCCAAAATTTCCAAGAAAATTCTCTTATCAAGGAGTTTCATACCTTATTTCAAAGAAGGCAGCCTGATTTGAAGACAATGTGTTTGATTTGCCCTGGCTGAGCGACTGCAGGATCCTTGGAAGGGATGTGGGAATGACTCTACATCAGAGCACTGCAGAGGTTTGTCCTGCACTTGCCCCCAGGAAAGCCAGGTCTGCCCTTCTGGGTTTTTTGGTAGGAGGTTGCTGCCTTCATGGAAAGTGTTCCTATCAAAGAGATTGTCTTGCCTGCTTTTCACAAAAACCAGGCAAAAATACCTTCTAAGAAAGCCCATTTTTTACAGAGAAATCAGGATCATGGGACTTCAGAAGAGTTGACATGGTTTCCTTCTTTGAAGCACAATAATATTTTAAATAAAGGAGAAATTCTTTGTTCATAAGAAGACTGCATTAATTTTAAACAATGATTTTTTACTGGGAAGTAGAAAGAACCAGAAGTTGAGGAAAGGGTATCTTTCTTTCATCTGTAAACTAATTTTTTGTTTGTTTACCAGAATGTAAATGCAATAGGAAGGCTTGGAAAAATCCAGATTTCGGTTATGCCTCACTCGAGAAATACATTTACCCTATTTGGAGCGCAGTTCATTTGTGGCATTGTAATTTGTTTTAATTTTTATGTATTTATTGAGGCATGCAGGTGTTCAACAAGCTTAAGTGGGGAGTTTCACAGGAGACTCACAAGTTATGCAATAACCCACATTCAGGCACATTTGGGCTCTTACAACACCACAGAGCAACCTAGAATGTTACAGAAGCTCACATGTCAAGGGAAGGTCCAACACTACTTGTGACTGTGATTTCTCTGCTTTTTTGGATTTCCATGTCCCAAAACTCTCTGAATGCTTGGTTCTTCACATGTTGTTGTTGCTCTCCCAAGTATAGGAAGTTGTTTAACTTGTTGCTGTCTCTTTCTTGACAGATCTCAAGACCAGCATATTTTAATGTAAAACATTACAGTACAAACAGAAGACAACTCAGAAATACTGAAATATCACCCCAAAATCAGCTGGGATTTAGGAAGCAAATAGACAAACGCTACAACGAGCCCCAGCCATATGAGCTGTGGCATGTGAAAGACAACTGAAGGCAACTTGGGAAGAAGCATTAAAAATACTCTGAGAAATTATGAGGATGTCTGAGATGATGAGAGCTGCTTGGAAGGGTAATAAAAAGGAAATACATTATAATGAAAGCTGGGAGAGAGAAGCAGTTTGCCCATTGCTGCTGGCACTGCTGAGCCATGCAAGATGACCGAGGCCTTATCCCCAGCCCGTGTGATGCTCAGGCACCCAGCACCTTCACAAGCTGGTGACCAAGGGTGTAGATGAGGGCAGAAGTTTGTGTAACACAGGATCACACAGCACCCGAGGGGACTTTTCAAACCCAGGGGGACTTTGGCACCTGTCACCAGCATCTAGGGGAAACATTCCCCTCTAACTCGATGATGGCAGTTGACATGATGAAGGCGTGACAGCTTCATGTGTGAAACAGCAGCAGCTTGGCTGCATCATTCAAAGGCTGATACAATGGGCACAGCTTGGAGTGTATGTGAGAAGAAAAGGAGAAAAGATAAAGGTGTCATTAAGCCTCTTCTGTATTTACACTTAACAAATATCTTAGTAGGTTCCTGCTCTTACACATTTTCAGGAAATGTTTTTAGGAGAAGGAGAGATTAAACATGACAGCAGGTGAAAAGCTCTTTTCCTAGCATTAATTTAGCAGTGTAGTAAGCCTCTTGGAGCACAGATGTGTTAAGATGTGCAGGAGAGGGATTTAGCTCATGAGTGTCGTTTGTTTAGGCAGAGAGCTGTTACAGAGATGTGTCTGAAGCCGTGAGCAGGCTGGCACCAGGCAGGACCCAGGCTGTGCCCTCCCATCCAGCAGGGAGGGTCCCACCCGGGGGCTGCTGCAGACAGCTGTGCATCCCTCCTGCTCCGGCAGGATGCTCTGGAACAGACAGCCCAGCTCTGCAAAATCCCCAGGGAGTCAGAGAGGGACTGGGGGGCGTCTCTCATAAAAGAGGCAGAGAAGAGAGGGAAGAAAGAAGCACAGCTGTAATGAATAGCGCCTCTCCCTCTCCTGGCTGCACGCAGCTGGTCTGATGCAGTCTTGGTGCCAGCAATCCTCCTGCCGCTCCCTGTGGCCGGCAGACAGATCTGGGTGACAGGAGCTGTGCAGACAGCCACTAGCTGAGCTGGTGCTGCTTCTGGGAGGTGCCAGACGCTGCTGAAATCCGGGAAACCGAATGTGCAGGCAGAAGTGGGAGCAAAGCAAGAGCGGGCAGGAGATGGTCTGGGAGAGTAGAGGCTTCTTGTGTAGGGACGCTGGTGACTGAGGGCTTTGCTGGCCATTGCACGGTGTGTGCTGGGTGCTGAGGTGAGGGGGAATTTCGGTGTCCCAAAGGAGTCAGGGACATCCCTGCAGCAGGGGCACAATCAGCTGAGGCCATGACGGTCTTGTTTGCGTCCAAGCACATTTTCCTATAGAAAGTTGATGCTTTCTCAGCTTTCCAGTCTAGAGGATATTTGTTTCAGACAACATCAGGCAGCAGGAATACCTGAGGACTCTCTGGGGTCAAAAGTCTGTGTGTGGAGAGATGTAGGTTCCATAAAGGTGCTTTATGCACTGCAGACATCGACTGAGACAGTCCCGGGGTCCAGGCACTGTGCTCCCCTCACCTGCTCGGGTAGCTGAGTCCTCAGGCTCGCACCCTCATGAAGCAGAATTGGCCTGAGGGCTTTTCTCCTTGCATGAGCTGTTTCTAAAGCCTGGAAACCAGACTGCGATGTGATGAGGCTGCAGCACTGTGCTGCTGACGGTGCCCACAAGCAGCACAGGGCACAGAAATGGGAACCTTCTGCTCATCCCAGAAGATACAGAGGCACCCACAGTCTGTGATGGTGCTGGTGACTCCTGTCAGGTTAGTGAGAAGCCTTCATCAGATCTTCATGATGAATTAAGTGGCAGTGCTTTATAAAAAGTACTCCAAATTTATTTTGGTAGTTTTTTTCTTATACCTCTCTGCTTTTTCCCCTCAAAGTGCATTTTTTTACACTTCATACTCTTAAAATTTACAATGGTGGGATAGCTGCTATTTATGAACAGAGAGTGCTGTTGATTTAGTTTTAAAAATTCACCATCAGTTTCATGACATTTTAAGAATTCTGCAGTTACATCAGGTGATTAAAATGTACAGGGCTCTTCCCTGACTTGCTCTGTGCTCTCTTTTCCCACAATCTGTGAAAGAGCCAAGACAGTCTTCAGAGTCTATGAAAAGATTATGCAGCCTCTTCACAAGTCTGCAGGCGAAAATGAGCCCAATTCACCTGAAAGCCTGACAGGATGCTCACCCTCATTTGCAAGCTGAGATATCCAGCATTAGCAGCATTTCGGAAACCTAGAGCACAGCAGATGCCTCGTAATCTTCAGGAAAAGATAAAATGTCTTCCAGAGGCTGATTTTCACTGCCCCGCTCCGTCCGAGTTTGCATCATCCTGGGAGGAAGAATTCTGTCCCTGAAGGGGATGGGTGCGAGACGAGAGCTCTGGTGATGCTCTCAGGTTTGCACAGTCTGCACCTCCCTGCTGGCAGCTGCCACATCCCCAAAAGCAGCGAATCTGGCTGCTTATTATCCTGCTTAATCCCTGCCTTAATCACCCTGGGACATGAGCGGCATTACTGATACCCACGCACCCAGATGGCTCCAGCCGCCGCCCCGGCTGCCCGCAGGAGCTGCGCGCTCAGACCGACCGGCAGCACTGGGCATTATCTCAGAGACACAGGAGAGCCAGAAGACACAGCAGACACTGTCCAGAAGTAAATAAAAGCCCAGGCTGTGAGGGGCTGGAGTGCAAGACCTGCCCTTCCCAGCAATAATGTTTGGGTGGGGATTTAAGTACAGTAATTACTAAAACCGGGGATTTTTATTCCAGAAGCACATTTTGCGTGTGATTGAGACTCTCCACGACCCGACTCATTTTTTATTTCTTTATCTGAAAGAGAAGTGAGGGTGCGTGAGAGTTGGGAGTGTGTCACAGGGGTTGGGCACTGGGCCAGTGCTCCATGTCCTTGCCCTGAGCTTAGCAGCCTCCCAGAGGGGATTCCCACCTCATGGACCACACACCTTTGTCAATTCAAGGCAATGCAGGGAGCCTCACAGAGGGCAAAGCTGAGCAGATGGGGGGGGTCTTACATCATCTGAGTTTCAGGAGAATGTAAGGTTATTTGTCTTAGACATGCAAACTTCGTTCTCTTTAATGTTCTGCGCAGCACTTGTAACAAAGGGTGCTTTGGCAGTGCCCTGGATTCAAATGGAAATCTCTTTGTTCTCGCAATTAGTTTTGTGTGAAATTTTTGGACATAATTTCTGTGTAAATGTACAGTTTGCAAGCTATTTTATCAGTAGATGTTTTTATTTTGCAAGAACTACTCCTGTTGCAATTTTCAAAGCACTTACAAAAATTGTGAAGCACAGCTCTTCACTCCAAAGATGTGACCCACCCATTAGGGCTCTTTATTAAGTTCTTCTTTTCGTGAATTATGAAGTCTCCCAGCTTCCACAAGCCTCCTTCCATTTACTTTATTGATTCCCAGGCTTCCTAGTTACAGTAACATTATCTCATATTTTAAGTTCTACTCACACAGCAATTAACATTGCAGTTAACATCTGGACCACCTTTATGTTGTTGTGGTTTCCTGGCTCTTTCTGCCTTGCTCTGAAAATGCAATATGCAGCAAGCCTGCATATAACAAGGTATTTTTCTAACTGACAGATGACAGCTCCCCTCTCTGTCTCTATGCTTTGGATCAATCTGCTCACCGGTTTTATTTTTGCTGTTATGTTTTGTTTTGCTGTTATGTTATGAGCTCTTACAATAATGGAGGTCCCCATTATGATGGTGTTTTTTGCCACTGCTGAGGAAAAGGACACAAGTGCTGCCCTGCAGGTAAAGCTCATCCTCCTTCATCTCTGTCAGGGCTGTGCCTGCTGCTGCCTGAGGCCAGAGGAGTGGAATAGTTGTCTCTAAAGTCCTTCAAACCCAAACAATTCTATGATTCTGTGATCTACCCAAAGTAGAATCAAATGCCCCACATCCAAACACACTTCACATCATTTTCTTTGGGTAGAAAATGTAGAAGTCTTTGCATGGGTGTAAGGAGAAAGAAAAAGCTAACATTGCAGAAGATATTAACATGGCTGAAAATTAGCACCTAATTCAAAAATTACATGGTTTTTGAAGGATCTTTAGTTTTAAAATGTATTTGAGGAAGTGGGCCCATCAGTTTTCAAAAGGGCCATAATTTCCATCCCAAGTAGCATGTACATCAGCAAAATACCCAGAAAACATGGGAAGATATGCAATGCAAAACCCTTCATGTTTTCTAAAATATTTGCATTGAGACACTACACTTCTGTAAATGACTCACCCTTATATTTCCTTTTGTATAACCCATGCACAACACATATTACAAAAATGGGGACTATTAGAGACTTTAGATGAATGATCTTTGCACTTTTTTCCCCACAGGCGACACATGTCTGACTTGGACATTCAATATAACTGGATATTCAATATAAATAATATTATATCTAATATATAAACATATTATATATTTATTATATAACATAATATATGATATTACAAAGAAATAATATATAAATAATATTTTATTAATTATAAATAATATTATAAGTCAATAAGGGGGGATGCTGCTGACCCAGAAGGGAGCAGCAGCTGCCTGGGGGCAGAGTCAGACAGCCCTGCAGTGCTGCTGATGGTCTGAGGTGTGTGGGCAGCAGTGCTGAGCACATGTCTGAGCCAGGACTGTGAGGATTTTTCAGTAGATCCTAGGAATATGTTACATATCTTCAGGAACTGTCTAGCCCTGTGCACAGATCACAAAATTACAAGCACACAGCTCCCAAACATTGTTAAAAAGTTTCTTGAAGTCTGTCTGCAGCATCTTGCCATTAGATATAATTAACAAGTATGTTGTGCACAGGGGTAACTGCTCAGATCAAAGCTGCAGCTATTTAATTTTTCTGTTGCAAACAGCAGCATCTGGAGAGCTCCCTTTAGTGACTCCATCTTTATTCAGTAGGCAGAGCCTTGGCTGCCACTATTTGATAAATAGAGGGACAAGTTGAGGGGTCAGTGTGAATCTCCAAACATTCAAACAACCACTACTATAATGTTAGGAGGGTTGATAATTATAGATACCCAGTGCATTAACTGGAGAATATAATGGCAAAAAAATACAAAAAAACAAAATACAAGCTTATATTCCCTCAGGCTTAGAAGGTAAATTGCATTTTTAATTATGACAAACTTTACATTTGGTATAATCTATTATTGTATCATTTATCTCCTTTACAGTATCATTTAGACACCTCAGCTGTGGTCAGAATCCAGCCGTGCTCTGAAGAGGTTATATTTTAAGTCCCTGACATTCAGGGATATTTCCTGCTGTCTTGGTTCTGTCAAGACAGAAGTGAAGCTAATTGGGAAAAGGTCTATATGAGTGTATGGAGGAGTGTGAAATGTAAATGTGAAGATTCCAGGTATATATTACTGTGCAGCACCCTTCCTAATATCACCCCGAGTACTTGCAGAAGGTGTCCCTGTGAGGTCCCTGGGGTGTGCTGGGGAAGCAGGGTTCTCCCCACTGCTCTGGGGCAGAGTTGGGTGCATTCCTGTGCTGGAGCTTCATCTGCTGTGATGCCCACACACAGTGGGTACATGGAACAGCCTGGATAAGGACTGGGCAAAACCTGGGTCTCCCCTGTGTATTGTGCACACACCTTTGTCACCCCAAAAACAGCAGCCCCTCCATGCTGACTGTAAGTGGGGGACCTCTGTGCTCTGCCTGTGCTGCAGCCCTGAGGAAAAGTGTACCTGTCCCTGTTGCTGTCCCTGTTGCTGTCCCTGTCACTGTACCTGTCACTGTCCCTGTCCTTGTCCCTGTTGCTGTCCCTGTCCATGTCCCTGTCCTTGCCTCTGTCCCTGTCTCTGTCCCTGTCTCAGTCCCTGTCCCTGTCCATGTCCCTGTCTTTGCCCCTCTCCGTGTCCCTGTCCATATCCCTGTCCCTGTCCTATCCCTGTCCCTGTCCCTGCCCCTGTCCTATCCCTGTCCCTATCCCTGTCCCTGTCCCTGTCCCTGTCCCTGTCCTATCCCTGTCCCTATACCTGTCCCTGCTCCTGTCACTGTCCCTGTCCTATCCCTGTCCCTGTCCCTGACCTTATCCCTGTCCCTGTCCCTGTCCCTGTCCTTGTCTTATCCCTGTCCCTGTCCCTGTCCCTGTCCTATCCCTGTCCCTGCCCCTGCCCCTGTCCCTGCTGGGCTCTCCCCTCTGCCTGCTGGCAGCTTTCACCCACGAGTCTCTCTCTGCATGCTGGACCAGCAGTCCCCAGCCCATTGTTCCTCATCAGCATGTGTCACCATAATTAACAAACGTGATTAAGAAGTGCAGAAGTGCTGGTGTTGCACCTTGTCACTATGGCAGCATTTTCTTTTCTCACTTGGCATTATGAGCTAATAATTAAAGCTTTAAATTTTTAGCAGCTTCATGTAATTTAAAGCAAATTTTTTGTGGCGTCCCCTGATGTTCTCTTTGTCCTCATGGTACCTAGCCCAGGCTGCTGCCACACCAATCAGTAGTAATTTTGTTGTTAATTACTGCATCCTAAAATGAAAATTAGGTTTAAAATTATATTGCATAGAAACAAACTTACGTTCAATGTACTTTTCAGGCTAACAGGAATGGATGGAAGAGAAGCTTGTCATCCCCATTTCTGGTTTTACTAGTGTTTTGTAAGTTGTTTTCACAGAAACACAGAACAACCCAGGTTGGAGGGCACCTTCTTGGATTATCTAGCCCAGCTTTTATTCTTTAATACACATCATAAACCAATGAGTCCCAAATCTTTCACAATATTTTGCTTTTCAGACAGTACATGAACATAGGAATAAAAATTGATTTAAATAATTATTTACAGAAATAAATAGTCTTAGGTCCTACATGGATGCAGAACTGTAAATTAAGCTCACAAAAAGAATTGATGATAGTCTGGGGACTCTCATTTAAGACATGACTTTAGGGAGAGTGAAGGGAAGTGATAAAACACACTGGATAACAAGAGGATCCAGAATGCTGCTTCACCTGAACTTAAAAAAGACAGTGATTATTGCACTGGCCAGGAAACACTGGGCCACAGAAAAATGAGTATCTTACTGCCAGCAAAGAGGTCAGTTGATTCAGGTGCAGCATAATATTTCAGCCTAATTTATTTACAGGTGAGTACAGTCATGGACAAATATTAGAGTATTAGAAGGCCAAAGTGAATTAACTAAAGAAGCCTTCCAAGATCCAGAAATCAACTTTTGTTGCAGCAATAGCCATTTCTAAAGAAAAAAGCCAGTAGCCCCTATGGCCCAAGGGACTGATGTGGATCAGTCACTTAACATGAGCCTGCACTTTGTCATTTTGTCAGATATGAGGCCACTCTTCCCTCAGGTTGCTCTCCAGACAAAGGGGTTTATTATCTGCTGCAGTCTGATTAAAACAGATGGCAGAGTACTGCACAGCACCTTGTGGACTTTAGCTTGAACTTAATTATGGATCTTCCCAGAGTAGAGTCTTGTGGCAAATGTTGCCACACATCTCTTTTGTGGCAAATGTTTGCAACCAAGCACCCCAACCAGCCCCTCATCAGCCAGGTCTGCACATGGCAGGCACAATTTTTGTGCTACTCCATCAGCTCATCCAGCTTCAGCCTTCACCTCCAGATGCCCTGTTCTAGATTAGTTTACTTACAGGGTAAACCCAGGTTGCCTATGAGGTATTAGGGAGCTTCATGCTTAGAGAATTAGGGGAAAAGATCCCTTTCCTCTGCAAGTGCATTCTTTTGAAAATTTAGTATGGGCTGAAATGCTCTGCTTTTCCTGGTTTTGAACAGCAACATCAACCTCTGGCCCATTTTCTGGGAGTGCAATGCCTTGTTGCCTGGTGTGGATTAGTGAAAGACTCCATTTATTATCATTATGTCAGTAATGTACCTCATCCATGCTCTTTGCTAACAGCTCCAGCAATTATCCCAGGATCAGCTGCTTGCTTGGGATGAGAGGAGGCTTGTGGGAGTGCAAACCCTGGGGACCTGGTGACACCTGAGGGATCCAGAGCCTGTGGGGTGGAGAGAGAATCTTCATCAGCAAAGGTAACTGTGGCCCTTTTACATGCAAAATAATTTTTATATTAGCATATACCCTGCAATCTCACGTAAAATCCACTATAAGCTCATGGATAAGCCTAGCTGCAGTGTGGAATTAGCTAATAAAGTGTAGGAGGCTCATTTTGCTTTGGCTGGTTTTTTATCCCCACGTTCAGAAATGTTCACATTTCTGACTTACTTTGTCATTAAGAGCCATTGAGGTGATTCCTCATGGCCATGATGATGCTGGACCCCCATCAAGGGGTCTCTCCTTCACTATTGCTCTTCCACCACTGCTAAGTTTCCCACACTCAGGAAAGACAGGCAGACAAAAAGAAAACATACTGTGTAGTTTAGCTGTGTACCCAGTGCATTAAGCACACTGGATTTTAGACAAAAACAATCTGGCTTAACCTATATCCCGTTTGTCAGGATTCCAAATCTTTATGGTGTGAAAGTAATGATCTTTGGATCAGCTGAGGGTTCCTGAGGCGTGTGGCTCCAGGAGCTGGTGCCTGCAAAACCATGGCATCACTAGGCTTGGGACTCCTACACTCCTCTCTCCAGTGACCATTGACAGCAATCTCTGGCAAGCTTTTGAGCAGCTCTCAGAACCACCTTGCACAAGGGAAGGGAGAAAATCTAGTCTTGGTCTGGATTTGGTGGCACTGCCAAACCCAGCTCTGTGACCGCCCATGACTAAGGACTCAATCTCATATAAAACTTTAAAAATTCAATAAACCCCTCACCCCACTCCATTTTGTACAGAAACCAGAGAGTGCTTCAACTTGGCCTTCACAGCTTTCCTCCCCAACCCAGCAGGGTGCAGAGCCAAAAAGCCAATCCAGTCTATCATGGCCAGTGGGATTTTATCAAATGTGGTGAGTTTTATGAAGGCAATTGGAACTGGGAGTGCAAATATAACAGGAAGGGCTCTGCAGCACTGGGCTCATCACACAAGCTGGCTCTGGCACAACCTCGCTGGGTTGTGGCAGCTGCTGCTCAGCGCCCATTAAAAGGCACTGCCTAATTCTTGGTCTACAGCTTTTGTTACAGACTGTTAGCTCTTTGTTCTCAGCTAACATTGTTCTAAATACTGTGTTTTGTAGGGGCTTTTTATGAAACTGCTTCAGTAACCTAGTCTGAGCTTAAAATAACCTTATTAGTAACACCTTAATAATAAGTAGCCTTCCTACATATGATTGACTTCAAGGCATTCCTTCAGCTTTAGGTAATCTTCACAGTGGTTGTTTGAGGTGGGTGCTGACTGCAGTATTTTGAGACAATTATTTTAAAAATGGAGATGATGCAACAAAAATTTGTTGGTTCTTAGGCCTGGCACTTGCTCAGTCTTTACTGGCATGAGGACCATTCTCTGCACTTCAGTCCATCAGAGGCTCTTTTGGGATTTCAGTATGGGGGAGCTTATCTTTCCAAATTGATATTAAGATATTGAGGTCCTCCCACAGCAGTGAACTGTCTTTCCTCTGTGCCAGTATTTCATTTGAATTCCCTGGAGGTAAAACTCAGATAAAGAATAATAAGCTTTGTGATTCATTGCTCTTGTGTGTGGAGGAGAAAATACCAGTGCAGAGGGCCCAGGAACAGCACCGTGGAACTGTAACTACACCAGCATTACAGGGAACTAACAGGACCTGCCCAACTACTGTGGGAAGCACACACTTATTTTCACCCATTTACTCTTCAATGCCTTTGTGATGGCCCTTACTAACAAAAAAACCTTATTGCATCTCTAAGTACTTCTCAGGAAAGCTGGCACAATACAGGAGCTGACAGTATTTGCTGCAAATGCAAAAGCATTTGGGATTTTCCTACCTTTTGCTTGATCAATTCTCATCCATTTTAATTCTTCTAATCACCTTCTGGCACTTTGCCACCAGCCACTGTGGGAGTTTGACCTCAGTGTGACTCACCCCATGCTTATAGAGATGGAAATGAGTGGACAAAGTGATTCCCATTGATGAAAGACAGGAAGTTTTCTCCATTTCCTGGCATTTTCCAGGTCTTTATCCAAATGGAAACATTCTTGGCTTATCAAGCTAAAAGCAGAAGTCAGATCAGGGCCAGTGAGTTAATACAATTTTGCTAAAAAGAAATTCTTTTGAAAAGACCTTTGCACGGAGAAGACTAAGATGATAAATTATGTGGTCTTGAAGGACGAACGTTTTTTCAAAATTAAAATAAAAGTTGTGCTTTGTTCAAACACATCACTGCAGTGTCTACAGACCCATTATATTTGTCATTATTTTTTTAGAAAAGCTTTTTATTGCAGGCTCCAGTTTTGCTGAATCACTTGAAGAAAGAGATGATTTAGCTGGTCTTTGTTCCCATTGAGTTTAACAAGAGATAAAATAAGTGGCAGGGGACATGCGAGAGCACCTTGCCAGGGCCTCAGGGAACCCCGCCCCCTCTCATTTCCAAAAGTGACTGTTCCACCCCATCACATTTGCTAGGAATTGACAAATTAACCCAGAAGTGGGGAACCTAATGCATTGCTTGAAGATATCTATCCATCCCTACAGAATGCACACTGATGTTCATGGAATCTGACACTGCCCCCATGGACCCAAGCCCTTGGCACAGCAGAGACCCTCGGATTCTCAGTGCCCGAGGGAGGCTGTGCCTGCCAGAAGGTGACCCCCTGCTCGTTGACGAGCTGGTTTTGCAGGCAGGTCCTGTGCTATACCTTCAGAAAGGCTTGTGCTGAATGCGTCACGGTGCTTAAAAATGAGTATGGCACCATGACTCATTCCATATAAACCTGTTAGTCCTAAACACAAAGACGTGCTTAAAATTGTTGGCTGGAAAGTTTATTTCCCTTCTCACAGAGCTGAGAAAATGTCACAGCACTGCATAACCCATTGTTTTGTGCATTAAGTTTTTCTTCACTTTGCTCCGACAGTAAATAAAAATGGAAAATACTTGCAGGAGATCCAGCAATTTTTATTGTGCCATGGAGTGTTGAGTGTATTGGAAGGCTGACCTCCGAGACTTCCAGTAATATCAATTTGCAAGCCCTATTAGCTCTGCATCCTAATTCTTGAGTGGTTTCTGCAAAATGAAAATTACAGCCCCCCATATGACTTATTGCAAACACACAGATCCTTTTGTTTAGCGAAACATCTCAAAGGCTGTTTACAAATGTGGGTTAGCACTGAGGTTTTCTGAGAAATTGAGAAGTCACGGAGTGAAGGCAAGATGTGTGAAGCCAGGCTGTCCTCCCTTATCAGAAAAAGTTGAAGTTGTTTGCTTAAAAATGGAGAGTGAGGGGAAAGTCCCTCACCTTGAAAGGTTCACCACAGCTTCTACACAAATGAGAGGGGCTCCATCCCTCCCCCCACCACCCTGGGTGGCACCTGGGACCCCCTGGGAAATGTAACCAAGGGGGTCCGTGTAGGTCCCTGGAGAAGGACTTTCTACCAGTGTGAAGTAGTGACAGGACAAAGGGAAATGGCATTAAGAGTAGGTTTAGACTGGTCATTAGGAAAAGTCTTTCCTGTGAGCACGGTGAGGCACAGTAACAGAGTGTCCAGAGAACCTGTGGCTGGCCCATTCCTGGGAGTGTGGAAATCTAAATTGGATTGGGATTGAAGCAACCTGATCTAGTGGAAGGTTTGCCTACCCATAGCAGGGGGGTTTGAATTAGATGACTTTCATGTCTCTTCCAACCCAAACCATTTTATGATTCTGTGATTCTATGACAGTTAAGCCTGCTCACCCTTACAGAAAGGGACCTATAATTTCTTCTACATGAGAGGCATGAGGACTTTCTTCTCCAAACACAGGGCTTATGGAAACAAAAAGGCAAAGCAGATTTGCCACCCTCTCAGATCCCCACATGGACATTCTGGGAAGGAGTGTGCCTGAGGTTGCTGTCAAAGCTCCTTCATCTTGCACAGTGAAAGCCAAAGTCCTGATGCTCTGACTCTCCAGGTGCTGCAAGGAGAGGGATGGAGGGACATTCCCATCATGCATCTTCTGGCAGCATCACCCGGGGACCTGATGTCCCACCAAAATCTGCAGAGCTGATGCTCGAGGCAGAAAACCCAGAGAGCCTCTATTGGGAGAGAAATTGCTATTAGACATGCATAAAGAAAAACCATTAATTTCAACAGAAAATGAAATTAAACAGAAATTTAGAAATGCGGGAGATGGCTGGCTGTCTCACCAGGAAATTACTGTCCCTTAATGCAGTTAAGGAGCCAGACCCCAGGGCAGCTGGGCAGATAGCCAGAGCAAGAGGATTTACAAAGATGCATGCTCTGGATGAGTCCAAGCACTGGAAGGGGCACCATGAGCAGGCACATTTGGACAGTGGATTGCTGAGTCTTAGATGTGGCAGACACCCCCACAACATCAGAGCAGCCTCCTGCTGTTCATTTGCAGATTGGTGGGAGAGGCTGATGTCGAGCACCGGCAGCTGAGGGTCCCTGCACAGCCCCAGGAGGCCCTGATGGACACGGTGCCCTCTGTCCTCAGCAGCTGGCAGCTCCCTGCAGTGCTGCTGGGCCTGGGGGGCCTGGGGCTGTCTCTGAGGACAGGCTGCAGGCACAGGATGGGTCCCTAATGCAGACACATCTCTGCAGTGACCACTGTTGTCCCTGAAAATCAGCCTTCTGATTGGTTTTAGTATAGTGGAGTCAGTTCTCGTGAACTGCAAGATAAACAAGAATCATGTTTGCATTCCTTTGTAAAAGATATCACCTGATGGACTTCTCAAGTGACCAGTGGAGATGGAGAGGTGGGAACTTCTCTGTCCAATCTCTGATCACTGTCCAGAAGCTTATATATACAAGGTCAACAATAAACTAGGACTTCCTTTCTTCTTCTCTGCCTGAACACCTGTTGTGTGTGTTGCTGTGTGTTTCTATCTGTGTCACAGTAACAGACCACCCTCACCTTCTTTGCCCCTCCCTGATGTTTGCTCCAGTTGGCACTTTCGGGGCCCTCAGCTGGTGTTCATCCTGTGTGCTTTTGTCTGGGCCAGCTCTCCAGGGAAAAGACCGTAAATTAGCTTCTCCCAGCCCAAGGAGCTGTGATAAGGGAGCACTTTGCAGGTTCATAGTCCTTCTCCTCATGGGCAGCAGACCCCATCTAACCCAAACCTCACACCAACCCTCTCTGCAGCTGCCTGCATCACCCTCTGGCTCTTCAGTAGTTTTAGCTTTGAAATCCCCCAATGGAGTGCAGCTAGTGAAAGAGAAGGGCTCCCCTCACTCTTTCCTTGTAAGGCTGACAATGCTGAAGGCATTGGAGAGAGGGCATGAAAAGGCCTCTGAGTGGAAATGTCCATAAAGAGAAATAAATGGATTAAAAAAGAAGGATTCAGCTTTGTTCATCGTAATTTGCAGCACAGTCTAAGCTCTGAACATCTCCAAGGACAGAGTGTATTCATGATAACCCTCAGGAACAGGGAATAAAGTGTGTAATTGAAAGCAGTGTCATCTTCTTCACAGTCAGAGAACAGAGCAGTTAACTGAGATAGTAAAAAGATGTCAGCTCAAATATCTCGTCCTTTTCATCTGTAGGTTGTTTAATACATATTTCCTATAAGAAATAGCAGGCAATTGTAAAAAGGTCTTCCATCAGGTTCCAAGCTTTCTGTAATGTTAGAATATATCTCACCACCCTACAGCTATGTTCATATTTATGCTATTTATCCCTCTTAAATACCAATTTTAACACAAATTTCAGAAGCTGAAATTAATTAGACATTTGTGTAGATGAGTGCTAAAGATCTGAAAGCTTTATTATCACATACTGTAGTATGAGAAATAGCAGAAGTCTAATAATATGACTGAATAGTAAACATAATGGAAAGGAGCAGAGAATATTGAATCTTTAACTCAGCCCCTATGGAAGTGTTACAGACTGCCTTAAAATTGTGGGTAAGGAGGTGAGTGCTTGGCAGCTTCTTTAGATGAGCTAAAGCAAAAGATGTTAAATTATGCATTTCAAGATCCAGAGAAATCAATGAAAACATCTTCATAAGAACCCTTAACTGTCACAATTTCCTGTCCCCTGTCTTTTTCCTGTTCTCACAAAATATATCTTTATCTCAGCCTTATCTTTGGTGAGAATTTGGGTTTTTCATACATTTGCAGAGTTCATGGTGGAAGGCAATTAGTGAAAGAGCTTGGGCAGAGGCCATCAATATTGCACTGCTTGATTAAAAAAAAGCATCAGGAGCTGGCAGTGAACTATCCTGTTATTGGCAGGGTAATTTAGTGCTTCCCAGTTCCTCTGCAAGAATGTACATTTCCTCCATTATCACAGGGTAAGATCCCTGTGGGCAGAAACTTGGGACGTGGTTTAAAAAGTGAACAGGAAACTAAGTGAGACCATGACACTTTTCCAAGAGCCTTAGATGCTGCTGGCTCCCTGGATTTGGTACAACAGAGCTAATTTCTTCAGGTCTTTACAGAAATCAGTGAGATAATTTCACAAGTATTATTTGAACAATTATTTACTCTAATTAAAATATTTTTTAAAGATCAATGAGTTCCTTTGACCATATTGCGCTTGCAGCAGTGAGGACATCAATTTATAAACCCATGGGATCACTATTTATAGGGAGAGGTGGCTCTGCCTTCTGCTTTTCAGAGTCATTGACTTTATCTAAATTTCTTAATCTGTTTATTTTGTAAGGCAAATTTTCTTCCCTCTACCTCTGCTGCTGTTTGTTATTTTTAAATTAATGGGGTGTTTATCCATACTTCCCATCCTGGTGACAAAATCTTTTCCTCCCTATTGCACTAAGTTTTCTCTCTACCAGCCTATGATTTATTTTGTGTCTATCACGTAGTCAGGGAGCTGTGATAAACAGCACCATAAATTAATGAGAATCAGATTCGATTCAGAGGAAAGGCCCTGAAAGGCCACCTTAAGAGTAGAGGCTGACTCTGAGTCTTGCAAGATATTTTGTGTTTTCATTTAGCATGGCTTCAGCAGCTAAACCAGTGAATGAGCCAATCTCAGGGGACACTGGTCAGGTTCTCAGCTCTGAAGAATATTCTGAGGTTTGTTTTCATTCTAAATGGAAAAAAACTCAGATAGAAAGCAACCTAAATGTTTCCTGTAAATATATTTTTTTGTTTTATTTGATTTGGGAACATGGGAGCATTTCTTTTCATTAATACTGGATTGTGTAGTTGTGATACAGGACTACACTTTGTTTCAGTAACATGAAAAAAGCTATAGTCTAGTACTTATCCTATTACTACAGTTAATATTCTACTAAAATAGAAGATCTAGGTGAAACAGCTCCAAACTATTATGAAATAAAATGTTTTGACACAATTAAAAAAAAAAAAAAAAAAAAAAAGTAAATCAAAATTATTCACTTCAAATTTCAAAACTACACCTGAAGCTACTCTCCCTTGCCAGAGCATTTCTAATCAGAAACCTGCTACTTTGGAATTATTTATTAGCCTAGAAACACGACCTGTTTGGGCAAATACAGCCTAGAGGAAAGGAGCCACATTCCCAAACTTTTTCTTCTACAGCATCTGCTGTGGAGAAAACCAGCCCTGAGCTGAGGACGTGGATAAATGGTGGCTGGTGCTCAGGAGCTGCAGGTCCTGCTTTATTCTGCAGCTGCACCCAGACTGCAGAAATATCCTGTGCAGCTCCAGCTCTGCAATGAAGGAGAGAACGGCTTGGAAATTAATAATAAGGTCCAATCTAATTGAAAATCCTCTCTTTACCTTTGGAAAGGTTAATCTCCCAGCTGAGATGATGACCTTCAAGATCTATGGTGGAAAGCCCAACAGCTCCGACGATCATCACATAAATTATCTCTCCCAACTGCAGAAAAATCACCGCAGTTAACACGGTTTAGTAGTTAAATTTACTTTATTGTATTTCACACAGCCCTATTTACACTTTAAGGACTCTTTGTTTCTGTCTGTTAGAATACATATTGATTATTTCAGTTATAGAGTGCTGCAGAGCCACTTGCAGGACTATTTACAGCAGAGACAAAGCTCAGGTGTCCTGGAGGATGCTCTGTGGGACTGGAGCTGAAAGACTGAATTTTATAGTAGTTAATAAAAGCAAGACCAACGTGGAAGATGGCATGCAAACATCCAGTAGCCCGTTTATACAAAGGGTTTATTTTCTGAGCATTCATTTAATATTTCAAAGTCCCAGAGAAGGACAAGAGGTCATTCCCTGCCTTTCAACTCCCCCAAAATTAATGCAGCATTGTGACTACAGGTGCCTTAAAAGGCAGTGACTTTGAAACTGTAATTTGGGGCAGTGCTTGCTCACTGTCATTAATTATTGACTTTGTCTTCAGAAGGGAGATTTGGAACTGAAACATGGTAAAAAATTCAAGGATTTTTAACCCAAACATCTGTTTAAAGAAGAATTTATAATTTTAGACGTTAGTAAGTAAATTTAGCTGAAATCTTAAGCAACTTCTTATGCAGAAAAAAAAAAAAAATGCTCTCTAACAAAAAAAAAAAATTACTTTTATCCTCCTTTTTTCCCAGTCAAATTGATGATTAAATATTTAGGAAAACCAGTTTGATTAATAAGGAGCAGCATTCATCTGCGGTGGATTATTTCAATGTACCAAAGGTCAAATCAAAACTAACTGAGGTACTCTCTCTGCCTAAGGAGAACTTGTGGGTTGTAAGTGAGAAACTGAAACCATTTACATGGGCCCTTGTAGGAGCTGTTAATGTTTTGGCCCTTTGCATGCAGCAGAAGTTGTCTTTTGGATAATGATCTTACTGAAACAAGTATTAAAATCTCTGCACAGGGTTTATTTCAAAGGGGGAAAATATGAAACTTCCAACTGAAAAGAAGTGAGGGAGTGGGGAATAAAATAAGGGAAAACATGATATTTTGGCAATTTCAAGAAGAAATATTTTTGGAATGTTAGAGAACTTTGCTTTAATACTTTCAAACTGATATCAAACTATTCATTTGAAAGACTAGCTTTTTTTTTTTTCCTTGTAAAAACTGACTTGAATTTTTAATGAAAGAACATCATTAAATTGTTTACAGTGAATCAGAGCTTTCCATTCCAAGCCAAACAAGAGTTCCAGGTATAACCCATTTTTTTTTTTAATTGTTTTATCTAATGGTAATTGTTTTCATTTTGGTCAAATGTGAATAACTTTGCTCTTGGGAAGAAAAATATATTTCAGAGAAGGCACATGACAACTGCACATTTTTATGAAGAAAAAGATAAGAGGTGGCAATGATTTAAAACTTGAGATTGGCCTGGGAATAACAGAGACAACAGTCAGTGCAGCAGACACTTATAATCCCTTGAATTTCCTCATTAGCTGTTTAATCCTGTGCAATGACATTTCTTTTTAAATCTCTAATTTTAAGTAACTCAGGTTCCTCTGAGTTCCTGGGGGTCTAGGACTGCACTAAACCTGTTCCCCTTCCCTGAAAGTCCTTTAGTCTGGATCCTGGGGTCCAGCCAGCCCCGTGCCATGGGTGCTCACCAAATCCTGCTGTGTTCACAGGGTCATGCAATAGCCAAAGGTGAAAACAGTAGTTTAAATGCAGGTATTGGGATACATGTAAGTGATTGGTATTTATCCATCATAAATGACAGCAAATCCTTCTTTAGAATATAGTAACAGTTTGATTTGACAATATTAGAAGATATATTTGCATACTTAATGTCAGGATTTGGCACACATTACAGTGTCTATGGAAATACATGTTTTTGTTTGCTTAGTATCTGAAATATAATGGCAGACATCACACCAGAGCCTTGCACTATCTATGGCTTGTGCAATCCCATGTCCTGTGGAAAACTTTGCTGTGTGATCAAAGGGCTCCCTGGTGTTCACCATTTAATCTGATTCTAGGGAAGCACAGAGGACTAGTGAGCTCCTGGACAGCTGAATACTTAGATTTGCTACTACACAGCAATTCTTTTTCCCAAATACTAAATATTTGCATTAATACATAAATTCTACTCAGAAATGTCTTGCAATATTACTAATAAAACATGGTGTTCCTTGCCCCAAGTTATCTACAATTTTAACATAACATGAAAATAAAAAAATAAGCACAAAAATGAGGACAAAGATGTTGAGAAGGAAGAGAAAAGATGATTATGTTTTATCTGATAAACGAATTTCACAGTACACTTATCCATGGATATCACAACCCAGAAAAAAACCTCATTTTCTCATTGTGTGCAACTCAAATATCCATGTAGACTGACACTGGAAATACCCATGGCAGAGCTCCTATTGAAATCCACAATACTAATATGGATTTAAACTAGTTCCTTTACACGGTGCAGAAGATGGCGATTCATGTCCATAATCAGCACAGAAACTCAGCTTTCTAGAGGGTACAAAAATATCTGAGTGGGGACAACCCACAGAAGCTACTTTGCTAAATGAAAATGGGATTTAAAAAAAGAAATATTCTGAAGGATCCTGCCTGTAAAAATAAATCCCATGTAGGAAGCGGCAATGACAGAAAAATCAAAATTGTCACAGATGACTCTTCCGCGCTGTCAACACTAAAAAGCACTTGGAAAAAGGAACCCTCAGTTCAGCTCCCAAATCTTCTCTGGAAATAGCAACCACAGTAAATTTTAATCACTTCACTGATTGCATGGGAGAAAGCAAAAGCAAGAACTTTTCCCAAAGCTGTAGTTTAAGGTTTGTTTCCAAGCCCAAAGGCTTCGTCATCAGTTCTAGACTTCATACTTCCATCAGCATGCAGGTCAGACCCTGAGAGGTGCTGCTCCTGCTAAGGCACCTATTCAAGAGACAAACCAGGAACCAAGGGTGAGGACCAGCCTTGTGATGTGCCCAAGCAGGACTGAGCCTTGCATATCCCATCTGAGCTGCAAAATTGAGCCCTACGGAGGAGGACAGTTCTCATTGATGGGTATTGTAAGTAAAAATATTAGGGGACTTTGATCCTCCAGATTAGCACTGCAATTTTTTTACTGTTTTGTGGGGGTTTTGGTGTTTTGGTTAGTTTTGTGGGGTTTTATTCTTAGTGTTTTTTTTTTTTTTTTTTGGGTGGGGGGGATTAATAATTTTGCACAAATTCCCTGGTGCTGCCAGACTCATTCCCTTGTACAAAACCCCATTGGTTGTGGGGTTGTCACAGGGGCTTGGGCCTCCTTCCCAAAGAAGACAGTCTCACAAATATGATGCCAAATATATTTAGAGCTTCCCTTGCTATGACCCTCATTTACACCATACCAGGGAATGTTACAACCCCAAGCAGGAGGAGCCCATACATCCCCTCCTCTCCCAACCTCATAAATTACTGTGGCACTGCCTGAAATACAGCACCGAGCTGCAAAGCGACATCCTGGAGATCAAGTACTTCTGAGAAAATTCCCTTCTCAGACCACTGCAGATGAAAAAGAGGGAAAAAGGATGAGAGATTTGGATAACCTCAGAGGGGTTGGTGCTGGCTTTCTCACACCCATCATTGTGATAGAGAATGTTCCCCTACTAGTTTCGATCGTGCAAATTTCTGCTAGTTCTGGGGATGAACTACTCACATGATTGAGAGCATGAGAGAGGTTTGAAAATAAATCCACGTGTATATATGCTGATAACACCTAAAATATATCCCCAGGGCTTCATCTGGAGAAAGCCTGAGCAAGCCATCCTGAAGTGACAAGGTAATGACCGCTCTGCTCTTCATTTCTGCATCCTTAGCCTGCATGGCCAGCCGTGGCCAGAATACAGCAGCTTCCATCTGGCCTCAGGACAGCACAGCTTCTGACTCTTAAATCTTACATTATCATTAGTGGGACATAGGCAGCTGCTTAAACACTTTATGGGAATAGACTTAAGCAGGAACTTACATGCTGTGCTCCACCAAGACATAAAGTATTCCTGAAACAAGTCAATGAATTTTTCCTTTCTTTATGCACATGCATAAAACGTGGACCTGAGGTGAACACTAAATCAGAGTAGAGAGAACTACTTTCTCTCCCAGTCTAAGTAAATTCCTATTTGTTCTGCGCTCAGCTCCTACCAGGTATTTTTCATGTCTCTTGTACTAAGAGGAATATCAGGCTCAGTTTTAGTTTTTTAACCAAATTATTCTGGTGGGCATGATGGAACACATGCTGCATATGGCACATGGAGAAATAGGTACATAGGGCCCATTAAAATACCACTTTTGCACAGTGAGTCTAATAAAATAACACAAGTGGAAAAATTAGAATCATTAATCTGTCTCTAGGTCGAGACTTATCAGTCTGAAAAGGAAGATCTCTGAATTATGAAGCTTTCAGGAGTGCACCCAGGTAATAATAAATTTGCTCTTTCCCATCTATTTTTAAGCTCAACTGTTTGTTGGGTATACAACAGGCACCTACTATCATTGCTGCAGAGGAGGCTTTGTCAGCATTACCATTATTAAATCCTGTTCTCAGAGTTTTATATCTTTCCCGTGAATATTTACTCTAGGCTCAGAGTTGATATTTAAAGTGTCACCTAAGAGGAGATTAATTCTTGAACAGTATTTTCAAATGCCTAGAGTTAGGAACTTGGAAAGATGCATAAAAATAAAGGGAATTGGAAATTGACACATCGCAATGCTTTTCCTAGTAACAAATATTTTCTACCCCCTGGGGAACCATCTTGTTTTGTTTTTACATAAGGCACAGGCCTTGTTCTGGCTTATCAAGGGCTTGACTGAAACCATTTTGTTCACTTCAGATGAGCCTGTGTTGGGGGTAGAGAGTGTCTGGATGTGCCATGTTTCCACAAGGCATCACTCCACATGCAGGGTAGTTCAAACTTGCTGCTCAATGAAGCCGGGTGGGAAATGCTCCCTGCAGCTGCGAGGGTGGGATGGCTCCAGTGCAGCCTGCCCAGCTCTGACTGTGCCCAGGGAGAGGGCAGCAGACTCTGTGGGCAGAAGGCTGAAGGGAAAAGCCACATGAGAGACTGGTGTCAGGCATCTGTGGCTGGCATAAGGCTCAAGGAGAAAAGATCAGCTGTGAATCAATCCCGCAGCATGGCTGGGGGGTATTCTGCTCCTAACCTGAGACCACACTCTGGGAAGCCCCAGTGTCTGCAGTTCTTACCATGGGGCTCTGGCCTCCACCTGCACTTTTTCTCCCCCAAAAGTATAAAATCAGGGATCTCAAATACAATTTCCTGTGAGGCACCAGCAATTAACATTTCTGATGTATGCAGAAAGGTCCTTCAAGCATCCAGTTGGTCCTGCACACTCTAAGACGAGCTTTAATTTTTCCCACCTAGTAAAGCCTGGATGGTCAGACATGGCTCCTGCTTCCACAAGTGATTTACACACTGGTGTCCTTAAACCAAGGATAATATTTCTTTTCAAACTGTGCAGCTTCATGAGAGCCTGATGCTGATGCAGCACCTTAGAGAGACACTGTGACACTGCTCCTGGTGACTGCAGGAAAACCAATGTTTCATCCCTCCCTAGCTCACTTATACCTCCTCTGTCTTTCACTGTCATTGTGACATAGCCTGGACTCTCACAACACACTTGCTGGATATATCTGCTTTCTAACATCACCTTCCTGCCCCAAATGATTCTCTAATTGTTTTTCTTGATGCGAATTTAAATCCACCCTTTAGTTGCTCTTTATAAGGAGCTCTCATGTCTCCCAGAGTAGGATATTCACTTTGTATTTTATGCTTGCTAAGGAACAAACTAATTTTGCCAAGGCCAGTCTAAATGACAAACTAATTTTTTCTCTAGTGGGCATTTAAACTTTAAAAAAAGCAGAATGATTGTAAAGACTGTTTAGAGCCAAGTGTCTGGCAGGCGTGGCATTTGTCACTAGGGAGACAAGGGCCATCAATCTAACTAAATTGCTGTGTCTATATGAAATTCTTGGCCATAATCAGGCACTGGAAAAAAACAGAAAACAAGCACAAATTTCAAGCTTCACACCCTCAGCCTTGCAGGAGCAAAAATAGGAAATTTCTTGTTGTGTCTTTCCCTCTGCCATTTTGGGATGTGTGCTCTTGGCAGAGGGGACATTCGCCACCCACCCACGGTGCATATAGGGAGGAGCATTGCCCCTGGCCAGCACCTGCAAGGGAGCAAGGAGGGACCACTCCAGAACCAACCAGGGAGGGCATCTCTTGGTAGCATTGCAGCAGTCACAAGGGCCAGGAGCCCACTTACAAAACTGTGGCAAAATCCCCCCAAAAGAATCCATCTCTAGAGATCTTCCAGCCCAAAGGAAAGGATGGTGAGGAAGGAGATGCAGGAGGCAGGACTGTGGAGCTGATCCAGATTTCCTGAGCTGCAGCCATGAAAAACTTCCCAACGGGGTGTCTTACAGGTCCCATGAAAAGGGACTCTGCCCTCCTCTTCCAAGTGATCATTACTTGTAAGACATGCTGGTCCAAAGGGCCAACTGTTTCCAGCCAAAACAAATTTGCTGCTGCTTCCCTGCTGCCTGCCCTGGCAGAAGCTCAGGAAAGCTTCTCCATGATGAGTGTGGAGGGTTCAGTGTACCAGAAGTAGGGTGCAGAGATCATGCAATGATTAGGAGGGCTATTACCTGTTTAAATCCTTCTGATTGGAGAAAAATAATCCTTCCTCTCCAAACAGTACTATAAAGGAGCCTGACTAAATCCACCATTTTACATTTGCCCAACACCTCCCTCTCCTGTGCTGGGGTCTGTGAGTGGACCAGCTCATGGCAGAGATTATCTTGCAAAATGCCACTGTGCAAGGGATTACGCAACCAGGGCATACAGGCATCCTTCAGCCAAAATGTCCATGCCAGATATAGTCAGATACTTTAGTAAAGCTGTTTTATTAGAAGGTTTCCTTACATGCCTTCCAGTTAGCCTGTGTTAGATGTTCACTTTGCAAGAGCCATGTACTGGCTCAGTCCATACTTGCTGGCCAGGCTGCTCCCAGGGGGACAGGGCACTTCTGCTGCTGATGCAGAGTGGCTGCAGAGTCCTGTGGGATGCTGCTCTGAGGGGTTGCTCTCCAAATTATGTTCTATAAATGGCTTGTGGAGTATGGTTCCTGATGGCTTTTTTATTCTGTTCCCTTGCCTTGCTGAATAACAGTATGCAATTTCATTTTAGTCAGGCTTACTCTGCTTCTACACAATTGTTTTCTCTTTTTTCATTGTCCAAAGTAATCAGGGAGATTAGATTAGGGTTACTTTGAACATTATTCAGAGAATTCCAGCTTTGTCCAGTCTTCTGCTTTTGTTTTATGTCCCGTCCCTATCCTCTCCCTCAAACTGCCAATTTGTTTTTTAATTGGCATCAATAGTTTCCTTATACTTACTTTGTAAATCATATTGCCTTAGTGGAACACTGTCAAACGCTTCCCTGCAATCATGATGGATGATGTCCTCTATTACACACTTCTCTAGTAATGCCCCGCTGTACTCAGAGAAGTCAAACACATTTGTCAGACAGAAGCCTTCCTGGATGAATGCAACAGTCACTCAGGAGGTCTTGGTTACTCCTGCTCCAGGCTTGGGGGGCATCTCTCCTGCTGCAGATTTGCTCTGTTTCTGGTGTCTGATATGCATCATTTCATGGAGCTCCATTTTTCAGACAGTGAAAGAACAAACAAGGTCAGGCACTTGGAAGGACAGAATTCTTTAAAAAGAAAACAAGGACAAACACCCGGGTGCCAAATGTTTTTATTATTCCCAGCAGACACAAATTACCATTCTAATCACCCAAACTGTCCTTTTCATCTAGAGGATTTTTATGTGAACATCTCACCAGCACTAGTGACAATGTGTTCCCCAGAAAGTGTGCAGCACAGGAAAGATGAGCAACTGAGCGTGGAAAGGCACATTTGCTGGACAAGACCCTGGCAGCACTCTGTGCTGGCCCTCAGGCCCCATGAGATCCTGTTGTCAAGGAATCCTATCCTAAACCAGCAGGCAAATGGTTAACAGCATCTCCAAGAGGACAAACAGCTGAGCTGGAAAACCTCAAAAGCCCTGCAATCTGTAGGTTTGCCTACTCTGGCTTCTCATATGGTTGGTCGGGTTACACTCAGTGATGATGCATTTGCATGCAGAAATTGCTGTAGACGTTAGAAGTGCCATCTGTGTCCTCGTGTGACAAGTGTCCCTGTCAGAGCCTTTCCCACATGTATCTCCCCAAACTACCCATGTCACTTACATGGTCATTGCCCCCTGGAAACAGTTATCCTAACTGTTCTGGAAATTTGAACAGAAATTTAGTCTAGCCATGTTTTAATTCTCCTTTTCCCTCACAGAAGAAGCAGATTTGACCCACTAACAGTTGTCATAATTTAGTTTTAGTATATTTCATACCCTGAAGTATATTAAGAAATAACTTCCAGTTACCCATCTGGCAGGCCCACTTTCGTTTCATCAGCAGGTTGGTTTAAATGATCAGGTAGAATGAGGTCAAACAAAGCTAAAGTTTTTACAGTGCATTCAGTACCTTCTGTGGAGACCTCAATGATGATAATTAGGAGGAAGGATTGCAACTGCTCCTCCAGAGAGGGGAACTGCAGTCACCTCCCTCCCAGCTGTGAGAGAAGGGCACAGTGGTGCTGTCTCGACTCAGCAATGTGTCCTCCAGGATGGCTCTTGGTGCTGAGCAGATGCCACAGCTCCTCTCTGGTCCCTGCAGAGAGATTGAGCCCCTGGATACTCCTGGGGGACAGAAAATGGAGGGTTTGGTTCTTCACCTTTCTGAAGATTCCTGCTGCCTACTGATAGCACAAGGCAGAGGAGACATATGGTAGAGCAGACCACACAAACTGCCTGTCTCACCCTCTATTATTATTATTTTTTTTATTTGAAGCAAGAGACATACCAAGGCTTTCCAGCCTTTTGGGAAAGATGAGCTTCTTAGAGTCCAGTGCTTACAGAAACTTCCCTAAGAAGCTCTTTAGCATGCAGCTTGGCACTCTGAAAGAGTATCAGACAAGTAGATCATGTACATATGAGACATGCCCAATCTGAAAGCTACCCAGTATCTTTTATATGTGCTTTGCCTGGGAGTCATTATTCAGAAAAACCTGCCAGGGACAATACTTAGATGTGGCCTGGATTGGCTCCACCAAAACCTAAAGGGGCTTTTAGACCAAAACTGCATGTGGCCAGGAGAGTTTGGGGGCACCCTGGTGAGGATGGGAAATGAGGTCAATATCTTCTTGTGTCCTCTGACCTGAACTCTATTATCCTTAGTGCTCTGTAAAGAGCAAATATAAGGAGAAATACTCTTTCTCAGAGTGCTCCTTTGTGAACTGCTCTCTTTGGCTCTTGTAGGGTCAGCAAGGACCCTACAGCAAGGGTAGGTGACCCTGTCAGCAAGGACAGCATCCCATCAATGTGACATGGGCAGGGGCTCTGGCTCTGCTCCCTTCTGTCTCTCCCAGGAGGGCAGCTGAACACCCACAGCTCAGACACTGCTGCTTGCTGGCTGAGCTCTGATATTCTGCCTTGCCCATATGCTTCACAGACACTCAAGCTGGACACAAATTAATGTGTGGAACAGGTAGTTTCACATAACTGCTGGGAGCAGTTAGTTTGGGAACAGAAGTGAATTTTATTGACAGATAACAAATTGAATTTTAATGGCCAACAAATGGTGAGAACTGTCTCTGCCACACAGGTATCACAAAGAGACTTTTGACCTTCTAAATTAATGCTGGTTGATTCTCTGCATTAAACCAGCTAATCACCAATTGTTTTATACCCAATCCCCGTAGATCCACTTTTTGGAGCACCATCTCCCTGATCTGGATGGATGTCACACTCCTCTGATAGACAGGGAATCTTTGGATAAGCTCATGTATTGCTTTTGCTCTCATCAAGTGACCGAAGAAATAAGAGTAATTAAACAAAGATGTCTAGTGGAAATTTTAATCTTCTCTTCTAAATGATGATGGATGGCAGTGAGGGATGAGTGGGAGAGAAGATCCCTGTGCTGTGTCTATTGTTATGAGCAGTTGTGGGCTAACAAAAAGTTTATCTGGTATAAAGCACAGTACTTGGCAGAACAAACAAGACCAAGCATGACTTCAGCTTTTCACTATCTGCACTAAAATGTTTCAACTTTTCATCCTTCTATGTCCAATTGATTTCCTGTCCTCTGGTATCTCTCTCTATTATTTACAACACAGGGAAAAGCAGTATTAAGCAAAAGTTTCAATACCTGTGTCCAGTGTCTTACTGAGCCTGGTTTTCAAAAGCCCTTGATGGCTCAGGCATTTGTGGGGGTGTTTACTGAAATCATTTGTGCATAACGTTTTAGAATTGTGCATTTAGTGCTATGTGGAAAGTGATACATTTCCTCCTTGCCAAAAGTACCCCACTTCCACAAATTTGTTAAAGCTTATGAAATATCTTTCAAGTCAGCAACTTTTAGCATACAAAGGGGTATTGTCCCACCTTTTGATCAAAGTCCTGAATAGACATTTTGGTGACATTCCAGTTACTGTGATTTCATTCTAGTGACCTTGTGAAAATCAAATGCATTGGTCCATGTTTCCTCCAAGAAAAATCCCAGCTGGTGATTCTCTGATGGCCAAGTAACAACTGAGGAGGGCTGTGTAAGGAGGGCACTGAAGATACTGCTGTGGCAGAAGGACTGAGCAAAGCAAGGCGCTGAAATAAACGTCCTAGTCAGACACAAAATTGGTGGCAAAGCTGATTTGTTACACAGGAGATCTGTAAAGGAACATTCAAGAAATGAAAATTAATTCAGAATTGGAAATGTAGACAGTCTACTTCCAAATTGACGTGAAAAGATTACCATCACTGTGCATAAAGGCAACACATTCCTGCACCCATGCAGAAACCTCAATGGTAGAAATGGCCCAAGTTCCTAGAAAATCAAAGATGAGAAAAAAAATCTGACAAACTGAAGACAACTATGTGAAGTGCCAGAAGAAGTGTTCAACAGAACTGCAATATGCAAGAGAAAGCTTGTTACACGAGGCATTAGCCCACTTAAAAACAATCAGATGGAAGATTTTCAAATTTCTAGGGCTGGATTTGGGGGTAGGGATGCTCAATGAGCCTGTGAGGCTGCTTATCACCTTAACGATTGAGTTCGTTCAGCAGAAATGTCAGAGACTTGCTGGGGAGAACTAAGATGTGCATAACTTAGCAATGATCTTACACAAAGACCTTCAATGATTCATCAAAAATCCTCTAGACAGCTACAAAATATGAAACCTAAAACAATCTTCACTGTTGCTGCTACCATTAGCATAGAAAATTTAAAGCAAATGTTAGTCATTCATTCAGACGTGGGCAAGAGGGCTCCTGGTACGTGGTGCAGTGCCAGGACCACCATATGCTGAGGTTCCCTGAGACAAGGTATTTACACTGTGACCTTTCCATTTTCAGAAAAATCCAAAAATCTGTCACTCACAGGATCTGGGCAAGCAAGGACAAATCTATTTGTCCAAGCTTAGGTGTTTAAAATATCTCTCACATGGCACGTTGCGGCCTGGGCTGCTGGAGTGGGATTCAGCGTGCTTGAAAGAACAATCTATTCCAAGAGCAAAACATGAGGCAATAATGCTAAAAAACACATAAATCCTAGATGAATAGAACTTTCTGGAAAGAGCAGATTTTACTTAGCAACTGCAATCTCCTCTTTCACTCTTCTTCTTGAAAAAATTGCCAATCAACCATGAGCAAAGACAACATCATTATTTCCCAGGTCAAGCTTTCCAGAAGTCATGCTCAGTACAGGGTCCTGTCCTTCCTTCTGTATTTCTGCGAGCTTTCAACCAACTGTGGTGGGTTTCCATCATGTTCTTCAACGCTTGCACAACTGCAAAGCCTTCCATCGGTACCCCCTTCCAGGTTTTTGTTCTAAGTAGCTATTGCCTCTGGTATGATTGACTCTGCAAATAACTTCTGTGTTTTGGCTGCCCTGACCCAGCCATGCCACTGCAGAATGACAGTCACCAGCCCAGGCAGGTAGGGAGGGAGGGGCTCACCTGCAGCACCTGCACCTGCAGCACCTGCACCTGGGCTGCAGAGAGCCCAGGAAGCTCAGCCCTTTTTCACTACACCAAAATATATTCTTCTTCCAGTACTCTTTTCTTGTGACATATTATAACAATTCTGTGTTGAATAGCAATGACAGTGAGTTTAGTAACCATTGGACAGCTCATAAAAATATAACCCAAGTCACGAGCTGGGAGTGGGGCAGCCGTGCCTGGATTTAATGCCTCAGCCCAAGGAAGCTAATTTGCAATTATCTCTCTGAAACACCCGGGTGCCTCTGTTTGATACAGCCGCAGAGTGAGCTGCTAGGTCTGATGACTGCTCACTGCACCTCTGCACATAGCTTTTGGGCTGACATCCCATTTCATGGAAACTGCTCCCAGTGCAGCCTGCTGATGTCAAGAAGCCCTTCTTGAGTCTTTAAGGAAGTGATTGAGACTAATGGGAAGACAGAGCTGCCAGCAGAGGGCTGCAGGGCGACGCTGCCCAGTGCCAGTTCTGTACCTCCACAGAACTCCTGCACTCAGGAGCAGGAATCTGGGACATATCTGGGGTGACAGAGGCAATAACACCTGTGGGTGCAGCTGGGGATGCAGTGAGTGCATGGAAACTGCCCCAAACCCATGGCCTGCTGCAGCTCCCTGAGGTCAGTGCATGTCTTGTTGCTCACCTGCTCTCTGGGAGAACAGTCCCAGTCCCTAAAGAAAGCAGACTCACAACCAGGCAACACTTTTGCATCCTTAGGGAGCTGATACCCAGCCCCAGAGGACAGGAAAACATCTTCAATATCCATTCAGTAAGTGATGCTGTTTGTATTTAAAAAAAAATTAGAGAAAATAATCTTTGTTTGAGGAGGGCAAGGATGGATAACAATTGTTCCATTGCTTGTCAGGACACATTTTTTCCCTTAGGCTAGCTCACAGCAGGAACCCAGGCCAAAGGGAGAGAAGCTTGTTTGTTGATTCCATAGCTTCTGTGCTATTTTTTCCAAATTAAGCAGAATGTTTTCTTTGGAAGTTCTATTCATTTTATACAGAATAACAGTTTAACAGCATTGCTTTCTTCCAAGAAAAGTGGTATTGACAGCTCTATTTTCAGCCTTAGACCAACAGGCTGGTAGGACCAATGAGCAAGGTAAGCCTTTCTGAGGAAGTCAAACCACTGAACTGTACATTGTACTACCTGAACATGCCAGCTGTGATCACGGAAGCCCAAGATTTTAGGGGGATATTAACTCGAGAGTCAATAAAATTATTTCTGTGTCATGAAAAGCACTCTTTCCCTCTAAGTTTACAACTGATGTGCTGTGCATGATGGTGTGGCAGGAAAGGAATGGCAGAGCACCAACAAATTACTTATTATTTCCAATTACACAAAAATAGAGGAGTGGGAAGCTCAAAGAGTCCTGTATGCATCTGGCACAAGCCCCAGTGTTTACAAGCTGACAGGACACACTTGGGGTCTTGAGAAAAAAGGGGATTTCCAGTGGGAGAAGGACCCATACAGACCACCTTTGGACAATTGCACACGTGTTTGCAAAGATTCTGTAAATGCTCAGTTTTATTTGCAAAGTCAGTGCTTGCATCCCAAGCTCCTGTAAAACTGACTGCAGAAATGAGTACTTGCTGTGCAGAAGAAATCTTGTTTGACTTTTTGTTTCCAATTTTTCCAATTTCAGATTAAAGTTAAATCGGAACATGACTTATGTGGTTTAATTTTACATACACATAATTTTACATATTACATATATGCATAATTTTACATATATTACCTGGAATAAACATACATATTCCCTGGAAATAAGTCTTCACACGTTAAACTGTGGGAGTGGACCAGTTCTGCTGGATTCCTTAGTTCAAAACAGAGGAAAAGTGCCTGGAAGTGTCCAAATATTTTGGGGCTGATGTTTGTCATGTAGTACAAAATCCTGCTTTTCACCCTACAAGTTTCAGCTTCATTCAATTAAAAAAATTAAATAGAAGTCGATCCTGAAATGAAGTGCTTTCAATAACCTAAATTATTAAACAAAACAGTTTTCCAAGTTTCACCAAAACTTATGGCCAGGTTTAGATATTTAGTCCCGAGTTTTGCAATTATATTTATGTAATGAATATTTATATAGAATTATAAATGCATAAATATATATTCATGGAGATGTGTGTGTGCATGCATATTGTGTGTAAATACACATATACATAAACATATCCACATATAAAAGTGAACTCTGAGCAGCCTACTAAGAATCACCTGGATGCAAAGCCAGATCCTGATGCCATGCCCACATCCGACAGGGTGCTGCTATGAAGAAAAGGTGATGATTGCTACAGCTGCTCCCCACTGCCCTGCTCCACTGCAATCAGAAGGAAGTTGGGCTCCAGGCTGTGAGTGGCATACATGAGCTCCCAGACATTTAACTCTGTGCCACAGTCACTGGGGTGTGTTCAGGAAATAAAATGGTACAGCAACAAGGCATCTGGATCAAATAAAAATGCTTGTGCTTAATGAGCCACATCTTTTTCTGTGAGTTATGAGAGGAGGAACACAATGGTGAAGGCACTGCAGGCTTTGACAGGAATGGAAATGAGAGGAAAAGGAGGAAAAACAGGATGGAGGTAAGGGAACAATATCCAGAATAGGGAACAGCTTGCCAGTTTCCACCAAGGGTAACAGGGAAGTGAGAGATTTTCATTAGTGGGAAACTGGCATTCCCCTGCTTTTCAATTTTAACAAACCTTCTAATGATAATTGTAGACTTTCTGTATTTATAGTGACCCAGTGCGTCTGCAGACAATAGCATCATCTACCAAGTCCTTCTGCCATGATACAATTTCAGCCATTATCTTTCATGCCTTTCATTAAAGTATGAAAGGAGATAAGCAGTATAAGGCAAAATCATTTCCCAGTAGTAGGAGGGGAGGATCAGAATTAACTGGAGCTAAGGAGAGCCAAAAGGAAAACTGAAGGACACATTAGAAAGAAAGGCAGGCAGAGCTGTGCTCACACAAATTCCTGCTGTCAGCACTGGCTAGTGCTTTCAGGAATGATCAAAGGTGGGAAAAAAGGAGAAAGGACTAAAAAACCACGAGGTCAATGTTTCAGAGAAAATGACACGCTGCACTAAGGGATCCTGTCTGCAATGGTCATGCTCAGCCAGGCAGGATTCCCATATAATCCTTTTCCTCAGTCTTCAACAAACACCTTGGTAAAATAAAAAGCTGGGCATTTAAAAACTCCTGTGCTCAGCAGAATTAGTCAAGTGCTTCCTATTTGGACTTATGGAGTAAGATGGGGCACAAATTCCAGATTTCAGCCCAAAGGACCATAGCAGATACTAATCATGTGGCTGATTCCTGAGCCAAATTCCTGAGTTTTAGAGAAATGCACATTCCTGGTTATGTCTAAACTCTTTTAAGATCACTGTGAAAAAAGAGTTGCATCTTAGATGCAAAAAATCACTTTTTTTCCCCCATTCTTATGTAATTTTCTGTAGTGACTTGATATTGGTGAGGTCAAAAAAATCTTGAGAATATTGATTTGAAGGAATTTCTGCCAACAACTGATACCCTTGTGTGCTTTCAGATGCCTCAGAAAGACTAAAAAAATTAGTAGGAATTACAGAGTAAAGTGTCTTATACCCAAATTGTCAGTCTTGTATTTCCACTAGCACACCAGAAAATTTTCCATGGATCCTGGATATTCTTTCCAAAGATCAGTCTCCTGGCTATCTCAGAGTAGTAAACCAGAGTGTCATTAAAAGGCACTTTAGTCTTGGCTGTAATTTTTATACTGCAAAAAGCATTTGGATGATCAATTTGCATTAAAATAAGTCATTAAAAATATGGCAATTGCAGCCTCAGAGCTGTATTGGAAATTCACTGCAGATGATGAACACTGGTAGAAACATGTCTGGAGAGGTGAGCTCTATACCCAGCAACATAAAGGGCCCACAAGTTTTTTTTTTTTTTTCTTGTGATTTTATTTTTTGACTTTTTTTTTTTGTCCTGTGACAGAACCAAGATCATGTCTTGGCTCCATCCAGCCAGAACACATCTCCTAATCTTCCCCTTTCTGTTTACCTAAAGAAGCCTCCCTCACCCTCCAAAGCATAAATCATTGTTCTGGGGAGAAGCCATCCAAAAAATGTCACCACAGCATTGAAATATGTAACATTTTGCTTACTTTGTAATGTCAGTGAAAATAAAAGGAAATAGTTTACCATCAACTTTCTACGTGCTTACAGTTTAGATAAGGTATTTTTCAGCAGCAAGGAAGGCTCAAAGGCATTTTCTCTCCTGGAAAGTAGTAATATGAATAACTTCATAGAGATGATGTCCTACAGCCTTGAAATTTATTTTCTAGCTCAGACATGTAAATATTTTCCTGTTCCCTGAGTGATCCCACCCATGTGTGGTGGTCTCTTTTGGAGTCCTGAATATTTACTGCTGACACCTGGAAGAATATACAGCAAATGATGAGAAGAACACCTTTGGTGGGGGAAAATGGGAGGCAAAAGGAAAACTGCCCTGTTTTGCTGACGCTGATAGTGTCACATGCACTGTAGCAGAGGTGAGGAGGAGTCCCACACCCTCGGAGAGAGCTGTGGTGGTTTCTGGGCACTCAGGCAACCTGCACCACCCTCCCCTGACATCGTCCATCACCTGCTCTTCAGCAACGTTATCCAATGGCACTGCTTCCATTGATGTCCCCAACAGTCACAGGAGAGGACTTCAGGTGCTAATTCTTCAAGAATTGGTTAAAAATAGCAATGATGTTACACAGCTAGGCAGGAAGGATATGAGAGACCTTGGGGAGAATTGCTAATCAACATCTGCTGTTTCATTTCTCAGTCTTTGACTGAGATTGAACTGTTATTCCTTTCTCATGAGTTTTTAAACAACAGCACAGTGAAAGATTTGATGGTCAAGTTAAGGAAGTTATGAGATAAGTATTTTCTACTTTCTGCAAATTTTAAGAACTTACAGAATTGATTTTCTGTATAATTTTGCCTTTCTCAGAAGTTGTAAGCATTTCAAAGGTAGCTGGCATTTCTATTTCTATTTAGCATTTGTCCACTTCATCATTCTTCAGTTTGCATTTTAATAAAGCTACCAGAGGAGGCTATTAAAAATGAAAACTAACTCATGTTCTTTCTTTGCTAAGACAAAAACATAAAAAAGAATCTAAGCATAGAAAGTGAATGTGTTATTAGGGGATGACATTTCTGAGCAGTGAATAATGATCCTTGTGGCTGTGACTTACTCTCATGAGAGGAAAGCTCTAGCTGCCAGTTCACTTCTGCTGTAATCCAAAGTTTTGTGACCACATGGACCACTCAGCAAATACATATTGCTTTTCCTTGTCTTGTCCATAGAGGCAAGGGGTTCCTTCATTTGCTCCTTGGCTTCCTCCACCCCTTCAAAGGCACCTGGGGTGGGCATGAAGTAGGGCACAGGGGGAAGATGGGCAGAAGAAAGATGTAAATGCAGATACACTCGTCTGAATGCACAGTTCATATTGCAGCTATCAGTTGATGACTTTGTTTCATATGAATTTAAATATGTGAAAAACAGTTTCCTACCGAGGTTTTGTACAGTGATGTGCTGAGGTACTCTGGGCTGAGAGAAAAGGTCTGGATAACAGGGATTTGCCAGTGTGGAGTGAATGTAAATGCTCATGTAATCTGAAAAGAGCAGAATGTTTTTCCAGGGCAGGAGTGTGTCACAGTACAACAGTGTTCCTGAGGCTGCCAGGGGCAAGGCAAAGTCAACAGCATTTATTTCTCTCCTCTTGCTGGTCTGAGTATGGAAAACCTCAGATAGAAACTCAGCATTTGCTTTCTGCTTCCTCCACAAGCGCCGTGGGCACCAGGATGGGTGAGTGGCCCTAAGCAAGCCCTGCCAGCTTGCCAGCAGCACCAGTTCCTTCCTCAGGGCTGGGGGCTCAGGCCAAGGTCTCCCCCACGTCATGTCCTGCTTGGCTGCCTCAGCCCTGCCAAAAATAACATTTCAGCTGAGAAAAGCAGCAACGGGTGACATTTCCTCTATCCTACTACATCACCTACTGCAGGATGAAAAAAACCCTTCCATCCTCCCTATCCCCTGCATCATTACTTTTTAATTCCTAAGGGATTACTTCTTCTTCCTCTCTCTTCCTCTCTATTTTCCTTCCTCTGCTCCTTTGTGCAGGGCTGGATTGTAATGTTACACAACCACCGCCAGCCGTCTGCCCGGGGGCGGCTCACCGTCACCCAGATGTGTCACATGAAAGGAGAAGCTGGGCTTATAACACTCAAGAAATGCTATTGCCTGCATCTAAAACAATAAAAAAACCCTTCCCAGCTTCATCCTTATAGCAGAGCTCAAGGTAATCCTGCACACCTCCGTGAGCTGCTGAATGAAAAGGATTCTTGTTGCTGTTCTAGGTGTGATTTTCTAACAAGCTTTGGGTAATTAAGAAGAAATTTGAAAACTGTAGCACCTGGAAGATCGATGCATTACTGCATCCCACTCCAAACCCCAGCACCAGTCACCAAGACTTGATCAGATATAAATTGCTTGGTCATTAATCTAAACTGATTTTGGTCAAAGCCCCTATCAAAACCATAGGGTTTTGTACCAAATTAATGTACCAAAAACATTGATCCATGTTTTCTAATACAAGAGAGCTCTAATTATGCCACTGTGTATGTCAACCCCTTCCCATGTCCTAGCCAAACTAGAAATACTGAGAAAATAGCAATCATTCTGACACATATATATCCCAAGGCACCTGGAAATTCAGGCACTGGTACAATGAATAACCCATGATGAAAAGACCCCCGAAGTGTAATATAAAGCAAAGAAAGAAACATCAGAATACCTTGCTACATAAGCCAGTAAAATGAAACTTCCCTGAAATCAGAGAGTCTTCCCATAGATACAGTGAATAGGCTTTTAATCAGACTAGAAGTGAACCTCTGTGCCTGATGGATGTCAGGAATAGGTTTCCTAATGAGAACATCAGGAAAAAAAAAATCCAGCTTCAAGATATTTTCCCATGATTAACACTTCCATGCCACTGTGCAATGTAAACAAGTATTTCTGCTAATAAGTATTTGACATGAAGTTACAAGTTACTTTTAAGGAAAATATGTCATCACAAGCTCAGCTCTGCATGTCACTGCAAGTTTTTTCTCACCTTAGATAATGAATTCTGATCCTGTTAGCCTGTGAGTGTAACAGGCAGGTCATACTCTTAGGGCAATCTCCTTAAAAATAAATAAACTCTAAAAAGGCCCATCTTTATTATGTGGTAGGGGACTCTGTGTATGCACAATAAAAATTCCAGGTTTAAATGACCACACATGGTTCTATAATTCTGGTCATATTCAAATCCCTTTGCTGGTGGAATTTGCAGTGCAGATAAGAATGACTGACAATTGTTACTTTCATGTAATTATATCAGCAAATATATTCTTTCAGCTTCTTATTTCCTGATATCATAATCACTGGTGTCACCATGAATTTGCATGCACAAAACCACTTCCAATTCCATTCAGTTTCTCAAACACAAAAAATTCCTTGAGCCTCTCAAGCCACCAGTGTGCAGATCTTTAGTCATGGCCTCTGATTTATACCCCTCTGCACAATTTAATTCCCAATCCTATTGCTCCTTACATCCTAAGGATCAAGGCGAGGAGGCTACAGCTGACAGGCAGAGAGAAAAGCTCTGAAGTCAGCAGGCACAAAAGTGATGCACAGATGATGCCTGTGGCCTGACATCCTGCAATCATCCATCTCTCAGTCCATTAAGAAATGCTTCTGCTTCACTTTGCTCTCAGGACCAGGGGACACAGAGCACATGGCAAAAATAGATGAGAACTTGATTTCCACAAGGGTACAGGATACCAGGGCAACCATAAAGGCTTATGATTGTAAAAATTTGTATGGACAGGAGATAACCCTCCTTAGAGCATTTCAGTCTCTAACTTGGGGCTTGGTTGCTCCAGTAAGGGAAAGGAAAAATAAGTGTATGAAATGTGCCTCTCAGTGACGTACACGTTCCTAGAAGAATTTGTGAGTAAATTGGCTAGAATTATCTTCAAATCCAGCAGTCCTGGCACACATTGTGACACGTCATGGATGACCTGGCCCACAGGCACACAAGCCTCTTCAGAGCTTTGCCATTAATTTCAGGATGAGGATGATAAAAAGCAGAGAAGGATGAGTTCTTCTCTCTCTTGACAGACCTGAGTCATTCACTTGGCTCCCACAGACAGGATGTAGAGGTGCTACACAAAGAGTTTGGCTTTTTACGTGGAGCTTGGTTTATTTAGCTACAGGAAAGACACAATTTGACCTTCTTTGGTCTTTCAGTAGGATGTGGTGGTGGGTGGACAGGCTGAGGCTCTGAGCAGGACCAGGTCATCCTGGATTCCTATGATATAGCATGCCAGCCTTCCCTACACACAGGCTTTAGCTGAGTTAGTTTACTTCCCATTTTCAGAGGTCTGAGGGTGTCTGTGTGAACCAATCTACCTCTGGCAGCAGCAGGCTGGCACTGGCTGTCTCAGCAGGGCCAAAACTGGGAGAGATCAGGCATTGGTATGGCAGGATGCTCGTCAGCAAGGGACTCTCCATACACTGCACCACGTCTGGGGCTCAGTCCAAGACCTCCAGAAATGAGAAAATCAGCTAGACACGATTGTGAAACATTATCTGACACTCCCTGGTAACAATTCAGTGGCGTCCCCTTCACTCTGTGCCATCAGTTCTACAGGGCTCTCTTTTTAGTCCTCAAAAAGCTAGAAAACTGCATTTTATCATGCACGTCACTGGGGAGTTCAGGGAAAGCTGATGTATTAATGAGACTTCCCAGAAGTTTAATCAATGACTTCTACAGCCTTGGGATGGAAATACAGCTATTAATATTTCCTCCCATGCTTTTTGTTTGGGTTTTTTTTCCCTTTTAATCAAAAGAGAACCATTTGAGCATCGCTTGTTAGCAAGGGAAGAATCTTGCACTCAATTACCCCTTCACATTATTTTACAAAGTACAGGTTTACAATATATCCACCAGTGAGTGATTGCACCATCCCTATAAAAAAAAAGCTGTGTGATTAGGTAAGGTAAGGGAGGGCTAGGATTAAATATCTCCTTAGTTCTGGTCTTAACACAGAAGCCATATGAGTGAAGAGAAAGAGCAGCATCATTTGACTTTAAACCTGAGACAATTCATGACTCAGTGAAGTCTCTTTGTCTTTACGTATTGGCATTTGAATCATAGCAGTGGTAAACTAAAATATTTGTCCAGCAGAAACGGAGCAAAGATCCCAAGCCATTCAGTGAGATATTGGCTAATGCATCCATTTAATCCCTGCTCGTTCAGTTCAGCCTGTGGGAAGCCCTTTGTGTCTGGATGGATTTCATGGGGGTTTTTCTTCACTCCCCTTTTATCTCAGGAGCAGTGGTTGGGCAATCTTGCTGGGCTGCTGGCACTGAAGGGCTCTGGGAAGAACTTCCTGGCTGTGCCAGGGTTTTTCATTAAAGTCTCCTTTGTCTATGGACAGGAGAAGGGCTTGGCTGGCCAGCATTGCTCTGTGCTGGGGCTGTGAAGGATCTGCAGCCACATCCAAAGTTCAGCAGCAGGTTTATTTGTCCTGCCATGCTAAGGCCTTGTCTTGACACCAGCACAATTTACTTGCAATTATTTCTATGGAAAAAGTGGAGTGGTTGATAATTCAAAGGAGGAATTGTTTTAGCTTGGGCACTTTCATTCCATTCAGTTTCCAGCTGCTCGGCAGATTATTATTTTGCATTTTAACCTCTACATCCCTCTTCAGATGCCATTATATCCAAAAGGAAATGCTTTGAAAGAACTTGCAGACCTAAGCTGGGTGAAAGGCTTTAAGTAATGTAAAGCTGTTAAAGAACAAAGAGTTCATTATGTAGGTTTAAAACTGTTCATTTATTTGCAACCAGATTGTTATAGAAAAATCTGCCAAAGTACGTTCAAGTATATCACTGCCTGAGTAGCCCTTACGGGGGAGGGTTTTTGTTTTTGTTTTAACATTGCATCAGTAAAACAATCCCAAGCAACCTACAAATGCAACAAGGTTGTTGTAAGTACTAAGTACTCTCACCAGACTGAAATTTGAAAATACGAACTGATGCTGATAGAAAGAGAAATGTAAGAATGGCAGTGGATAATACACATTTGATTTTGCTTTATGAAGCATTGTTTTTTTCTGGGGTAAACAGCATATTTCATCTATTTATTTACAATGTAAACATTTATAAACTGGTAGCTATGAATCAGGCTGTTGTTATTTCATTATTAACATCTGATTCCTTCAAAGGGTGTTTTGTTCTAGATATGAAGCAAACCTGAGGTCTTATACTACCCTGAACATTTATTCGGTTGAATAAAATTTTGTGTTAAATATGCCAAAAAATGGGAGAGAAGCTGCCTACTGCCACGAGTTTCTGAAAGTATCTTTATGGCAAAATGTCAGAACCTGGATACAGGTAAGAGATGCTGATCCTGCCACGGCAGGCAGGATTTGGGACAGACTTGTGGCTGAGGTAGATCAGGCAGTTGCCTTGGTGGACCCACACTCCCCAAGGAGAACAACTCCAAAAGTTCCCTGTTCTAGAGACAGCACAGAGCAGCTTCTAACAGTTCATTATTTACTTCTAATTTTGTTACTGTAAGAGCCATTAGTTGTGCATTAGGTAACCTGCTTTCTCTGCAATTCTGTCATCTATTAGGCACTTCTCTAGATGAATATTTATCATTACTGCTGTGTTTTCTAGCAGCTATTGATATTGCTGTGCTTATTTTGTGTATGATGAATTTCAGTATATTGGCTTCTGGGGTCGGACTAGGCAAGGTCTAGCATGAATTGACTGTGAGCTGCACGTTTTTCAAATGCTGCCCACCCTTTGTTGTGCCTTTGAGGGTCTTTGAGGGCTGAGAAAGTCCTGCCCTAAGGTCAGTCTGCAGCAGCCAAGACAAGCACCAAAAGGGATGATGCATTCTCTGGCCAAGAGAAAAAAGCATCCCACTTTGCAAAGATGCTGACCACCATGATGACTGAAGGGCATCTTCAGACTGAAAGATTTCTCCAGCATTTAGCCAGCTCAGCAGTCAAAATGCAGCGTGGAGATGCCCATCCATGCCTGGCCTTTGGCAGCTATTCCCACCTGCCCTTTGACAACCAAAGAGAAGGATATTGCACCCACATTTCTGATCAATTAGCTCCCCAGAACTGATTCTTGGCTCTTCCTCTGAGTGCTGTTTCAGCCAAACCTGCAGCAGAGCCCAAGATTCTGAACAAAATGAAGTCTGGCTGCTGATGTGGCATCAAGTAGCAATTTGGCCACCACAGCTGGGAATAGATTTCTTTTTTTTTTTTCACTTTTACCTACTCAGCAAAAGGAATGGTTATCAGTCTCAGCTCATCTGTGCATTCCTCTCTGAATGCAGCCACAGCTCAGAGAAACTTCTGAGCATCCCAGCTGACAAGACTTCCAGCTCAAGCAGGCCCAGTGAGACAGAACCGGGGTCAAGGGATCAATTTTTGATGGGGGTGAGCAGTCATGGGTGCTTCATCCAGGGTACATCCCTGGCCTGGAACAACTCACAGGGTGCCCAGCAAGGGTGATGAATATCATCCTTGGAAAAAGATTAAAGTGTTCAGCATGTTCATTTATATCTTAGGCTACAAGGTCCCTCACCTGTGCGAGTTTTTTCCTCATTAGCTTAATTAAATTATGGGATCTTGTTCTGAGCTTGACAATTTTATATGACATTTTATTTCAGGGGATTGCCTAGTTTTCCATATAAAAAGGAACATCACCTAGGAATCCTCCACTGTGGATTCTAGGTTAATTACAATGGCTCTTGGTGTGACTTAACAAAGAGCAAACTAAGCTGTAAGCCCATCAGACTCAAATATTGAGCCTGAGAAACAAATATTTCACTTAAACACCTCTTTTGTTAGTCCTGCCTGAGGCTTGCTTTAGCTGTTTCGGGACTTTCTTTTTGGAATACAAAAAAAATTCAAAAATAAGCAAATTGCAGGAAAAAAAGGAGAGGAAGTCATTCATCAAAGACATGGTAAGTCCATACCAGCAACTTTCCACATTAACATTTCTCTATTTGATATATTCTGATGTCAAATATAAAGACAACACCCTAAATACTAATCCTTATTACCTCACATGTGTGTATCTTATAAAAATTTAGAACTATCTCTATTCTTAATTATCTTACAGGAAAATTAGACAGGGAGGTGTTTTGATAAACTACAAACAATCAATAACAAGGAAAGTTCTGCTTTCAAGAGGAAAGGATGAAATCAGTCCTTAGCCTTAAGCTACCAAAAACATGCTTGATTTTCCAGCCTTTACTGCCATGAATCATCTTGACAGTGTCCCTCAAACTCATTGGAAGCCAGGTCAAGGAAAACATTAACCAGCAAATGTGATTTCCTTGGGAGGTGATTGACAGAACTGAGCTCTGCCATTTGTTCTCCTTTTTTCCTTTTCCTTACCAGATGGACAGAAGTTCATTTTGTGCTCTTACCTGGATTCTTTGGCCGTGGTCTGTCACACAGGGGGAGCACTCACTGAATGTCTTGGTGTGCTTTCTTTTGTACTTTTTCTTACAATGATGCATGAGGCAAACAATGCTTGAAGAACTTCAATCAGAACATGAGCTGTGAGTCCTCATCTTTCCAGCACAGTCAAAATGTTCTGTTCTCCTTGGTTTAACGAGTAAAACAAGAAAGCCCTCTAGGATTCAGATACTGGCCTATCTCATCCCCATTTTAGAGAGTTTATGGATTTCCATGAGCTGCAAGTTTCACAGGTCTCACATTCTACAGAACAGTTTTCAAATGTTTAAAACTACTACACAAATAAAAATTTGAAGAGCACATGACAAACACATGTAATTATGAGACCAAGAGCCTGCACCCCTAGCCCTGTCTGCATGCCCCAAGAGTGACTCTGCAGAGTGTCACTGTTAGGTGACACAGGTGTTCACTACACCTGTTAATTTTTTTGGGCATTTTTTTGGTAGCAGAAATAAGGACAGGGTTGATGAGCACATGGCTGGGCTCTGGCAACATCATTGTCCCTTCCAAAGATTACCCACACTCCTGGTCCTGGGCTGCCACTTTCAGCCTATTACAGGCTCAGACAGATTGGGTTTCCACAGCTTATGATCAGACAAGTGTGCCATTTGTATTCTATTTGTATCTTCTCCATCATCAATACTTGGAAGAAAAAATAGATCTGTCAGTTTCAGAGTGAAAAACATTTTGTTCCAGCACCTTTTCTTCCTTAAGGAGATTAGAATAGGTATATTATTTTCATTCTGTGGTTACAAGACAAATTAAAATAATAGCATGTTCCAAATGAGATTGCAATACATGGATTTGGTTTATTTAATTTGATTTCTATGACTGGAATATTAAATTTGACTATTCACATACTTAACAGGGCAGTGAATTATTCACAGGAAAGTTTGAATTGTAGTTAATTTAACCTCCTGCTAACCCCAGTGAAACTTGTTTTCATGGAGGTGACTCAGGGTCTGGAGAGCTGCCCAGAGACCCAGGCTCAGGTCTCCTGGGCTGTATATCTGCAGCCTAAAGCATTTGGAGGGGCAGGGCCCTGCAGGTACCAGCGCATGATGTGAAACGAGGTAATCCCAAAGGGAACTATCCAGCCTCACAGAATTATGCAGACACTGGGTGTGGTTAGCTTTTGGCTGAATAAAGTCTCCAAAATAGTACCTTGTGTATCAACACGCTCTCAGTGCTTTTAGAAGTTAAAAGTAGCAGATGCTCGGCTCTGCTGAAAACTGAAGCGGTTTTATGCTCTGCCCAGATCCAGTACAAAACAACTCCTTGTGGTGACAAAGACAGATTTCAGTCCTTTTAGAGAAGGCCAAGCCCCTCCTGCTCCGTGCTTGATACATCCCACTCACGCTTCCCTCTGCTCCGTCGGCGTTGCTAGACCCTCTGGTTTTGTTGTGTTACACAGGAGAGTGAAAAATAAAGCAGTCGAGTTTTGCAGCTCCAATTTTAGCAGTACTTTCACAGTTACTATTGTGTTAAAACTCCACATGACACAAAGAAATCTAGTAGGTCAGCAGCTTGAAAATAGAGTCTAATTTTATATTTCAGCAAGTTACATAAGAATTTGCTAATCACTTTTCGTAATAGAACCTGCTTTTTCTCTAAAGCAATTTTAAATCTTTCTCTCAGAAGAGAAAAACACACACAGTGTTTGAAAGGTCCCTTAAAGACAAAACCATAATTACTCAGTACTGCCCTTTCCAGAGAAGATTTCCAAGAAATTTTCACAGGCTACATCAATATTTAAAAATAAAATCAAGTGTTGTGTTTGAAAACATAGTGAGAAATGTGTTGGGTTTTAAGTAGCACGACACGATAATGTTAGCACCTCTGCTAAGGAAATCTCTGAAGCACTTGTAAGGACCCAACTAAATTAACAGGGAGTTTTTGTTTTCTGGATTTCATGCTGTAAAAGTAATTTGACTGTGCTTTGCTGGTGATTTCAATGGAGCTGAACCTGTAACCAATTTGCCAGCTATAAAGGGGAAGTAAACATTTTAAAAAGCCTTTGGTTTTCACTCTATGTGAATAATTAGTGGAATTGCTTTTGGAAAATATGTTAAATTTTAAGTCAAAGGGATAAAATACCCCTCAGGACAGTGAGATGTCTGCTCCTGGCCGGAGGGCAGAGTGACAGACTTTTCATTACTGTGTGTCAGGATTGGAAGGGTGCAAATCTCTTTTTACCTTTGTGAGAGATCAACCCAGGCAGAGCAGGAGGATGACCATGGGGTGGCTGGGCAGATCAGGCTGAGGGCTGCACTCCTGTACACATCCTGTGGATGCCGTGGCAAACACAAATTGTCATTTCATTTAATAGTAAAGGTGAATTTATAGATTATAAAGAACCAACTGTTTAAGAATGAGTAATCAATTAATTTTACATTAGCGTTTAACAACTCAAAAGCTTATTTGAACATCACAGTTAATAGTTACCTATATTGCAGCCTATTGATGGGCTTTAGTAACCATCAATACCAGACATTTTGCTGCTTGGCTGTGCTTTCAGCTACAGGATTTAGCTTCCAGCTACAGGATGAGCAACATGCCCAGCAAGCCAGCTTTCATCCAATATTAGTATCTTTCTCACAGGAGATCTTTATTAACTGTGTGCTCATTGCAAAATACAGGCAGAGGTTGACGAGTTTCCTTCTGCAATGGCCCTGTGAAGCAGGACAGGTTGTCTTTCTAGTTCAGTAATTCTGTTGCTTGCAGGCTTGGCAACAAAAACGTTGCTCTCCTCCTCCGTTTGTACCTCTACAATCATTAGGGACTTTCAAACCCTTGCACCACTGCTGACAAATCTGGCTGCCTTCACTTGTTTTATAGATTTCTCTCTTTCCTCGAGGTTTCTGGGTTTATTTAATTAAACATCTTTGTTCGTTTGTTCTGCTTGATAATTAAGTCCTTTTATTTTAACCATCTTTCTTCAAACAGAGAATTCATATGCATGAAGGACAGCTCCCAGAAGTGAGGAAAGGAAGCTACTGAGTGCTTCAGCCACATTGCCAGCAATGAATAGTATAGGTTTTGATTGTGTTGCAGATTTTAGGAGTCATCAAATAAAGAAAAATTGTTAAAACAGTGCAGAAAAATTCTACCCAGGCCTTCATTTCAACTAATGCATTATTTATGGGACTTACATGACTTAGAGGTAACTGACATTATTGTTATACCTTCACCTTTTTCAGAGAGAAAAACAGCCCTTTCCAAAACATCCTGATTTTTATCATCCTTCCATTTTATTCAGCCTTTCCTCCTCCAAGAGATCTTTATTCTGTGCCACCTTATGTCTGTGGAGCTGATACCTCCTCCCAGAGCTCAGTGGTCATGGACTTCTCTGCCTTAATCTGAAAACAAAATTTTCACAACAAACTACACACAATAAACCAACCTCAGTAACTGAATAGATATTACTGGTTACCACTATCAGAGCCCATCCTTCATTAATGCAAAACTTTTCAATATCTTGCTGGTTGAAAAGGGGTTTAAAATGAGTCTGGGCAATAGTTAATCTTCTCCTGAGGTCTCCAGACCTACCGTGGGACTCCTCCTTGGAATTCGTCCTGCATCCATCACTTCATTTCCTAACCAGATGAAGCACCGTGGTTTCTGGCCTGCCTGGCTCTGGAGCTCTCATTGTAACAGCAGCCTGGGCATTAAAAAGAAGAAAAATACCTGTGAGGACTTTTTCAGCCTAATACCTTTTTACTAGAATTGATAAAACATACACAGTTTAATAGACGAAGACCTACTAATTATCTGAAAAATATCTAGGTGGTAGTGATGATAAAACTATTCACATTTCCCCTTTTTGTGCTTAGCATTATTGGTGTAGCTGTGAATGACTTCCAAACAGGGGTCAGGAAAACCAGTATGGCTCCTGCAGGCAAAGATTTTAGCTGAATATGTAAAGGTTTTCTGTGGTTTATGGTTTTCTGAGAAGTATTTGTATCAGTGTTATTTTTACCACACTGAGTACACAGAAAATATGAGCAATAACAGGCATTGCACTGGGGCTGTGAAAATTAACTTCAATCCATGCTTACCACAGATGACAAAGAGAATTTATGAAGAAGACCTCTGATTTATAGTGAGCAATTGTATCCTTGGGAAAGTGGAGAATTAATAATATCCAGAGCAACTGCACAGATTTAAACTGGTGGCGATATAAATCAATGGAGAGGGCTGCAGACCCGGAGGGGGAGACCCGAAGGGAAGAAGCAGGTCAGGCAGCTTCAAACTAGCAGCCACAGCTAAATCTAGCAGGGTCTGCAAATCAGAAGAGGTTCATGACCTTAACCCTACAGGAATATCACCAACAGCTGGGATGTGGCAAGTGAGTCTGCATTCCTTTTCCCTTGCCATGGGTAGCCTGGCAAATTAATCTACATTTGGGACTAAAACTGTGACACCAGTCCATGATAGGGAAATGAAGCAGGCTAGGAAGTAGTTCAAATATTCTCTTTTGCAAATCATAATTTTTAAAAGAGTTTTTTATTTAATTCTTCACATTTTATCTTCTTTCTCCCTCCATTTCTTATTTTTTCCATTCTTAAATTTGTTCCTTATTAAACACATTTAAAATCTTGCCTTCACGAAAACCTTAACCCCTCTCCATACAATTTGTAACATTTTTTCAACCCTGAAGATGGCAAGTTCATATTCCATGCTTTGTGGTGTTTTATGATGTCAAGATGGCTTGATGCATCTCTGTGCCATGGAGTAAAACTGAAATCAAACCAGACTACATTCATCCTGCATCCATCACTTCATTTCCTAACCAGATGAAGCACCGTGGTTTCTGGCCTGCCTGGCTCTGGAGCTCTCATTGTAACAGAAGCTGGGGCATTAAAAAAAATGGAAAAATACCTGTGAGATCTTTTTCAGCCTAATATATTTTTACCAGAATTTATAATTGTCATAGTCCAGCTTCTGATAGAAAATGATGGCAGTATTTCTGGATGAATCAACATGGCTTCTTGCACATTCCTGATGAGCAGAAAATCCAAGTCTATCATTCAAGAATTGTTTTAAATTCACAAAGTCAAATTGTTTCACATTTGTGTTTGGAGAGGCAGAGCATTATGTACTTTATTTCAATAGGGAAGCTAAGTTTACATTCAGGTATTTCAATGATAAAAATATTTTATTATACAATATGATTAAATTTTTACTTATGAAGTTCTTCTATCACCATCTCATCATCTCTTTTACTTCTTTCATAGTTCAAGCTCTCAGCTCATACTCCTCTGGGTAATATTTGATGGTTGTTTTTTAAAACAGAGAGAACTCTTGAAAAAGTATTCTGCCTCCACTTCTTTGACTCTTACCTGTAACTGGTATAGAGGTATAATTAGACATTAAAAATAAACACATTAAGCTTCTTAATTAATTATGATTTGCCTATCCATTTAATGTCCTTGTAAATTATTCTGCAGGAGATGTGATTGCCTTGTCTATCCTATAGAGGCTTTCCAAAGAGTTCTGTAAAGCTGAAGGCACTTACTAATTGTAATAACAACCAATGCACAAAACAGGCACTTGCACTGTCCTTTCTTATTCATAACTTCCCAGTCTGCAGGCAATTTACAAAACCCCTTAAACTGCCTATTTGCATCCCAGGCTTTATCTTTAAACAAACACCTTTTGTATCTTACAATTTTAGGTGTAGTGTCTTGGCTCCAATGTTTTCATAATTCAGGACATAAGTTAAATAAGTTAGATCACAGCTACCTATAGCTATCTTAAAAGCATCACTACTGAATATTAGGCTATTTCCCAATGCCTTGGGAAATAAACAGGCCTGATTATCCCCATTCAGAGGACAGCAATATTCCCTGGGAGCATACACACAGCTTCATTCATCAGTGAAGACTACTAATTTACAGGGCACATATTTCTGCTACCTGATATTGCACAGTTTTGTGATGAGTGATTAAATAGCTTGATAATCAAGAGTAGATTAGGAGGGAGTGGGTTTGTGATGTTGGATCAGGCAGCCTCTCTTCTCAGCTCTTTTCCTTGTAATAGGTGACCCAGTGGTTGTCTCTTGTGACCATGCTGTGCTCACAGAAGCGTGGGTGGAGGAGCAGAGTCAGGAGGCAGTGCCCATGGAGGGGTTGGGAACTGTGCCCACCTCTTATGGCTTCTCATTTGGTGTTCTCCACGTGCCCGTGCTGGGCTGCACAAACTGCACAAGCTGCACATCTATCATGGCTCACATAAATGGGGGCTCCTTTGCCAAGCTGCCAAGACACCTCTTGAGAGCTGGGTTTGGTTTGCTCCCAAAGACCAGCAGCTGTCAGGTACGGGCCCCAGCAGGACCTGGGACCATCCAGGATCTGACAACAGAGCCATTCTGTGGGAGGATGGGAGGCTCTGTGCCAACCCAGTTGCCACATGGGAATTCACATACAGTTGGGTTGTTTGCACTACTTAACAGGGAGTTCATTTGCTTTAACCCAGCTCTTTGGATGTCTTTGTCTGGTGCACCTTTGAACACTTCTCAGGAAAGGAAAATCCCATCTTTGCCCTGCTGAATTGGGTGATGCAGGTGAATTCAGGTGATTGCTTTCTCACAAACAAGGCTCTGTCTCACAATGGTAGCCCAAGGCATTGATCTAGAGGAGCGAAGGGCTATAATTATATCTGTTACCACTGGAGGTTCCCTCTATGACACTTTCTGTTTCTCTTTTCTTCTCGTAAGAATACATAGTGTAAAGAGGAGAAACTTTTGAAAAATTCTCATTCAAATTCTTTCTATTTCACCTTTCCCCCTCCTCATTTCCAAGATTGTGTGGGTTTGCTGAACCCTTTGCTTCTTTCAGCTGATTCTTCTGCATCCACAGTGCTATCTTAGCAGGAGAATCCTCCTCACACCCTCCTCCTCCTTCTTGTAATGTTCAGAAACCACAGGCGTGGGCAGGACTCCTTGCACTGAGGTTCGTGGGCATTTTCTGCGGTCTCAGTTATTTCTGAAACTAATTATCTTATCAGCTCTTTTTGACAGGATTTGTTGGGAGCGTGCTGAAAGAAAACAAAGAGCAAAAGCTTTGAACGTTTAGAGAGAAGTCAAATTGGGGCTCAAGTGCAGGTAACTCCCCTACTGCAGGTAGAACCTCCCCATCATTCCCCCACACTTTGGAACAGCTCTTCCTCTGGCTACAGCCTTTTTTCAAATTGCTGTGCAAGATGTGCAAATGTTATTTGCCTTACTGCTGTCAGCTCTTTTCTCCACATCATCTACTACTTCAAATAACGCTTTGAAAAAGGAACTCTGATGTCTGCCTTCAGATGAAAAATGACAATCCCTGGGTAACCTGTTCAAGCACATTGATGGGGAAGCTGTAATTTCAGGATGGCATCTTTCCCTCTGCAGTCATGAGATTTATTGCAGATGAATGGAACAACTGAGAAGTAATTTCTTACTCACAAGTTTCAATAGATACGTAAGAAATGTCCTGATAGTCCATTGAGGATCTACATCAGATGTTAATTTGTGTAAGTGCTTTCACAGCAGTGTAACTGCCTTCATCCTGGCATGAAAAAAATACCTTCATGAGCATATTTTTCCAGGAAATCTCAGAGGATTACTTTATTTCATTTGGTTTTTTTGGGGGGTTTATTTATTTATTTATTTATTTATTTATTTATTTCTAATAGTTTATCTTCTTTAAGGTAAACTAATGTGTTCAAAACAATTTTTTTTTTTAATGCCCAGCGTATTTATATGCCTTTAGATATGACTGTAGACTCTCCTGTGCAGTGGAAGGAATGCCATTCCTGCTGTTCTCCTGCAGCAGGGCATTCAGGGGAAAACAGAGAACTGGAAATTAAGCCTAGAGATGTAATGGTGCCAGAAGACTCTTGTGAGCATGTGGGTACCCACAAGGGCTGTTGCACATCACATCCAACCAGCAGCACATGTGGTGGCAGCTTTCAATTCAGCCTAGTGATTTCCCGAACTTTTCACCCAGGTCTAAGTCCTTTCAAACATGTTACAAGAAGCTCTTGACAAAGAAATTATGCCCAAAGAGTATGCAGGGGTTTTGCTGTTTAGAAATATAAATTTTCCCTTAAGAGGCCATGATTAGCCAGTTGATTTTGCTGCAGAGCTGATGGTCATCGAGATAAAGCTCCATGGCACACAGGACACATTGAAAGTGCTGGCAGCCCTTGAACATGGTGCCATTTGTGCCAGAGTTACGATAAATGCGCTGAAAAACACTTCCAGTTATTTTAATTTACTTTTTCTCTGCATCCCTGAACTCTGATCACTTGCAAATTGAAGTGCTCTTAAAAACTTTAAGTACTCCATTAATTTTAAATTGCTCTAAACTCTGCAAGCCCAGAAACCCAAAGCACTCTTGAAAATTTGTAGTGCTGCAATTACTCTGAACCACTCCAAAAATGTGGGTTCAAAATCCATTTTGTGTGTTTATTTTTTTTAGGTTCGTATTTTCCCTTGCAGTGCAACAAACACATCAGAGACATAAATTCTTCAGCCCACTAGGAAAAAACCACATAATTCTAAGAACAAGTCTTCAACCAAATTGTTAAAATAAAAATGGAGCAACTTTGAGAAAACTTAATGCACAAGGATTGCCAGAAAATGTGTGCCTTTGCACACTCCTATCTGCACTAAGACTTAGATGCAGGCATCTAAAGCAGAAATTTGAGATGAGCACCTCAAGAGATTGGCCAGTGCACGGAGCTGGCCGCTGGTCTGGCTGGGAGCTGCTTATATTTCTAATTACATTTGCACCAGACTCCCCTCTGTGGGAGCTGGACTGTGCATATCAGGCTCCTGGGCTGGGCTGAGGATGAAGAGCCTGTCTCTGTCCCCTGTCCCTGAGGAGTTGTGTGCTCCCAGAACTCCTGCTTCCTCAGCACAGCAAGGGTGGAGTCCAGGGGGAGCCTGCAGACAGGCTGCTTTCAGCTAACATCTCCTCAAAAGGAAAGAGCCTTTTGGCAAGGTGTGGGAGGAGCGGCACAGTGCTGCCGCCACTGAGGACAAATCACTGTGATCTTCAGCTGCTGGAGGAGAGTTGGGGATGACTAATATATGTTAAAGCAGCACAAAAGGTCTGGCCCCCTGGTAAAGCCTTTGATTTCAGTGGCGGCAACTGACGTGATACTAAGAAATGCTTCACATGCTCAGCTAAAGCTGTCTGAATAAATAGAAACTTTAAACAGACTTTTCTTTAGAAATACGATGTGAAATAATAGCTGTGCTGGAAAGCTTTTGGGGATCTCTGCTATGTAATTTGTCTTACGTTTGTTTTCCAAGATTTTTTTTTAATAAAAAGATAATTCAGTCACAAAAATAAATAATTCAGCATTTTAAAAAAATATATAAATAAAGTATCTGATCATTATTTCCAAGAAACGGTATCAAATATTAAGGTTTTCCTCCTTTTTAAAGCAACTGTTTCCATCACAAGTTTGTAGCCTCCCATGTGGCTGAGCAATGCAACACTTTTCATCTTCAGACAAAATAACCATCTTATTTTTGCAACTCTTGCAGTCACAGGTAAGTCTGGTGCTTAGAAGGCCTCTACATTTAGGGTCTGATCTCTCTGTTGTGTTCAGCTAGGAGAAGGAATTAAAATTCTAAATGGTCTAAATACCATTTTTCATCTCTGGGGAGATTTTCACTTTGGGAGCTCAGCATCCTTGATTGCCTTTGGCACAGCCTTAATTACATGAATACATGACTTCGAGCCTGTGTGTCCTGCAGTGTGCCCATGGCTGTGACCAGGAAAGGATGTGTCATCAGAGAACTCTCTGGGCAACCCTGCATGGGATGGCATGAACCCACCAAAATGCCTTTTAGCCAGGGTTTGGGGTTTTGGGGGGGGTTTTATTTGTTGGTTTTGGTTTTGTTTTTTTTTAGCAGTGGTTCCAGCTGGGGTGCAGAGCCTTGGTGCGTCCCAGGGGGACACTGTCCCTGCTCCCTGTGACCACCAGTGCCTTGTTACACTTGGAGCACAGCAATTCCCCAGCGAGGTAAGAGCATTGACAGATGGGTCCATGCAGTTTTTCAATACTACTGCCTTATGAATGCCAAATAATCAGTCAGCCCACAAGTGATTAATAATGGCTCTTCTTGCCCTTTTCCTCCTCCATCCTCCCCCTGGCAGATGCACCAGCTTAGACCTGCTTTTGCCAATCACCGTGTGTATACTCCAAGACAGTGAGGGAATCACCTCTGCTTGGGTCTGGTCCCCTCACTGCCTGGCTTTGTGCTGGCACCCAGAATGAGAGCTGCTCAGAGGGAAATGTATCCTAAAACACTTTAGCCATCATCACCTGCTAATAACCAAAAATCCATCATTACTGTATGGAACCTAAATGAAGAATCATTACATGTGTCAGCTATTAAGTGATGCATGATGAGGTGCTTCAGCAGTTGATCATGGAAGAGATGAAACTACTCTTTGAAACATAGAGGAAGGGGAAAGACAGAAGAATCTGTCTACACTAAACTAAGCCCTTTCCAAGAGATGAGACACTGGTTTTGTTGTACTAAAGTAACTTCTAATAAAGAAAATCATTGGACTTTGTGTTGGAATAAAATAGAGGTCTTGGCTCAATAGATAGAATCCTATCTGATAGTAGTGGCTGCAGTCTCAAGCTGTGCCAGGACTCTAATAAAAGATGCTGTTTCCCAGTGCAAAGCCTGATGAAAACATTTTCACTATCAGTGGATCCCCTTCAGCACTTAGGAGCATGCTGCTGTGATCAGCAGCCTCACACTGCACAGTGTTTCAGAAACAATTGTCCCAGGCTCCCCTGTATTAGTCCTTTAGCCATTTTATACATAATTACCCCTCCTCAGACCCAGCTCTCTCTCAGAAACTTCTAGGCACAGCTCTACTACATCCTTATTCTTGCTGAGCACAAGTGCCCCAATTCCTTTCAGCACTGACTTTACCTATAACTAAAAGAAAATGTGTGATTTCATCAGGTTTTGCTAAGCAGAACACCTGTCCCTGCATCAGGGACCTCTCCTTTCCACTGCTGTCTTCTTGCCCCACCACAGATCAGTGGCCAGCCAGATCTGACAGGGCTTCATGTAGTTTTTTCGAGGTACCAGTAAAACTGCCTGCCTTGAGACCAAGCAGCGATTTCTGTGGAGATTCCACTTGAAACATACCCACATCCACTGGTCCTGGAGAGGGAATTGTTTAGCTCACATTTGATTCACTTTGTATGCTGTGTTGATTTTGTACTGAACTGGCTTCTTGAACAGTACATTGTGGAATGCCAAGTCAAATACTTTACAGAAGCTTAAATCAATACTATTCCCTTTATTAAGCAAAATTGTAATCTCATTATTTAAAAAAAAGTCCAGTCAGTTTTAGAAGATCCTTTCCTATTGATGGGCATTAATGATATTATCCCTTCCTATTTTTTAATTTCTGCAGTTGTTTCTCATTGTTTGGGATCCATTATCTCCACAGGATCAGAACTCAGCAGGCATCCAAACCATTCAACTTTCCCTTAAATAGCATCTTTTCTTCTCCCGTTGTAATTTTACCAGTACTCCATGATCACTGCAAAACCAGCATTAGCAGGCCAGAAAAAACCTGTAAGTTCTCCTCAAAACACTTCTTTGCAAATTATTTACACTTCTGATTTGAAGGTGTGGAGCTATTGTAACTGTTCCTTGCTATCCCCTGAACTACTGCTGTTATGCAAATTTTTGTTCCATCATCTGGTGGGAATGCATCATTTGTGGTTTTTTTTCTCCTAGATTCAGAACAGGAATATTTGTTCATTAAAAGCATTTGCCTTTCTGTATAATTGTTGTCATTTCTATAATTTCAATATGGTAATAGTCCAAAGACATCATTTGGTTTATCTTCAGCCTTAATACACTTTAAAGACTTCCTTACTGCTCTCTCCTCTGTAACTGTAGCCTGTTTCTTGTATTCTTTTCCTTTGATTATCTAATTTTTCCAGTTTCTAATATCCAAATTACAGTAATTGCAACATTGCCTTTTTCTGTTTGTTTTTGATTTGGATGCAAACATTGCTCTTTTCATTGTTTCTCTGACATCCCATTTCTGTAACCCATCTCAGGCATCCTTTGCCAGCAGAGGGACCAGGGCTCTCCAAGTTTTTGGCTGCAGCAGCCTCCAAATGTATTTGTTTGCCTTCTGAGTTCTGTTTCAAAGTTTGACCTGGTGTGTAATTGTTTTGCACTGGGAGTCTGACTTTTTCAAAGTACCAAATGGATGTGTGACTGAGATGTTTTCCCTGCTTTCCATGAGTAATGATCAACTGTTAATCTTGGGCCCCTGGAGGAATGGCAACATCTCTGTTCTTCAGTTAATTCCTCTCTACCTAGAGCAATATACCTTGTTGGATCCCACTTGTTTTTGCATTAGCTGAAATAAACTCTAGAGCTTTGGGGTGCTGACAGGTGCACAGAAATGCCTGAGTTTGGGCAGTCCCCCAGGCACTTCCTCACTTCCACTTCCATCAGAGGAGTACCCTGAGCTGCACACATTTGCTGGGCTGGCAGAATAAATGCACTCATGTGAGCAGCAGCTTATTCCTCAAAAGGGGCTGTCCCAAAACTGAAAACAGTTTTTCATTGCTGGCATAATTGGTTCAGGGATTTCTCGTTTTGGCTTTTCTACGTGGGGTTAATTTATCAGTTGATGAGCATTTTCTGCTGGATAGGCAGCACATTTTCCTGATTACTTCTGTTTCTGCCTTTAGGTAACAGACCTAGATAATCAGAGGCCAACCTATGGCCATCTTTAAGGATATGAGTCTGGCCCAGCTTCTGCAGTCAGAGTCATGTGATATTCACAGTGGCAGAATTTTGAAAGAGGGAAAAGGGTGACAGGAAACTCTTGATGCAAGTGATGATGGCATGTTGTTTTCCTCCAGGAAGTGCTCACATCCATGGTGACTCTGCCAAGAAATTGGTGAGATGAGGGAGGAAAGCTGGCAGGACATGCAGTGTGTTGGATGGCTATCCTACCCTGGGGCTGCTGCCTTTCCCAGATGACCTGGGTTGCAGGCCAGGGGCTGAGTGTGTGTGGAAGGGCTGGTGTCGGTGCTCCTGGACATCTTCTCTCTGGGATGACGCCTCTCTCACTTGTCAGCCAGACTTTGGAGACTTGTACTAATCACACAGTGTCAGAATTGAGAAAACTCTCTTTTAACCACCTTCTCAAATACAGACACTATATGTTTTCCATGCATTTCTCAAACAAAGAGCTCCCAATGGAAAATTCAGCTCATCTGGATAGCCATGTGGGTTGGTCTCACACTCTTATGGGGGCTTCAGCAGAAGACAAAGCCAGCAAGCCATGAAGGCAGTACCCTGCTCTTTGATGAAGATACCTTTCTTTGCATTTTGCTCAGATCGTTTAAAACAAATTGTATCAGTTTCTTTCCCACTGCACAGTCTGAATCTTAAAAACCATCACACTTAGTTGTGACTGAATGGAGAATAACCTGTTATATTCCTGAGAAATTTTAGTCCTCCAGCATATGACTACCCACTCGGATAACTGCTTGTTCCACACAGCAGCCAAATAATTAGTTCTCCGCTTATTTATGCCACCAGGTTGTAATTATTTTCTGGTAATAATCTTGTGTGCAGCTTTGTATAAATACAAAATAGAAAAGTAGCCCCTGTGCTAGGAATTTACAGTTCAAATAACACAGAAAATAGTGCTACTTAAACAAATATAGGCTCTTCATGGTGGGCTTAACTTACGCAGTTAGCCATCAGCTTAGGTTTCTATCAGACAAAATACAACTAAATCACAAGTGTCAACTCTGACTGCTCACATCAAAATTATTACAGAAAGTCACTTATTATTTTAAGGAAAAAAAAAAAACAAACAAACAACTCAAAACCAGAATCTGGGTTAAGTTTAATTTAAATTAAATAAAAAATTATGTATTAGAGCAAAGCCTTGCTAGCATCTTCCTCATCTTGTACACCAGTCTGTGCATTTCCTAACCACTGAGCTTCTCAGGAATTCTGCTTTTCTCTTTTTACTCCAAAACTTTTCATATGGCAGCCCATTGCACTCAGCAGTTTTGAGCATGCCCTCTGCAGTGACCCATTACCAGGTGACATGATGCTCACAGTATCCAGGGAGCAGGGAAACCCTAAATTTCCAAAGCACATAGCTGTCTGCATCTTCAGCATCAAGTTTCTTCCCAACAGGCTCTTACAGGAAGGCATTTGTTGGACATTTGCATTCTTTAGATAATACCAGGATCCAAAATCTCCTTTTCTACAGAGAGCAAGTAACTGAACAGCATCTCCAGGATACCACTCACAAAGATGACCTCTACATGCACAGCAAAATTGATTAAACGCACACTTACTTCCCTGCAGTTTCAGCAAGGCCAGCAGGTCAATCACATTAATATCAGATACTCTGTTTTATTGGAAAATTCTTGTGGAAATAAATGTCAGCATGGCTGCAGTCCAAAAATTTAAAGATTCACTGGTGAAGTCAAACATAAATGGATCTTACCTTGCAGTTTGACAAAGTTTCTTCCATTGATATTTGTCCCTAGGTACCTCAAGCTGTGGATGCAATACAGGACATGCTCCACAGCTGGGAGGAATGTTAGGATAAATTATCTTAGAACAACACAGAGGCAAGTGAAATTTAGTTCTTTTGGGTGCATTACATCTCCCCTGACATTGGAGATGTTATTATAAACATCTCCATAGGTCCCATGAGCTCCTTTCAGGGCTGAGGAGACAAATGCAGGCTGCTAAGACAGGAACTATCAGACCCATTGAAGGTACCTGCCATGAAAGGGGATTGACCATAGCCTGAAAAAGGCCCTTGTGCTGCCATCTCTGCAAAAGATGGTTCTTGTTTGTAAGGAACCTGCAGTTTCAGTGAGAGATGGTTTGAAGGGTGCTTGCAGCAGATCTCACAGGAATGCCATGGCCCATCAGCCCTTTCACTCCTTCTCTTTTTGCAAATCCCTGTCTCCTGCTTCCTTCACCAATTCCCTGCCCTGAAACAGCCCGTGATCCATGATGGGTGTCACTGCAGCTTTACTGCAGTGGCCACATGGGCTGGAGACCCAGAAACAGCAGAGCTTGAGGATCTTCTGCTCTGCTTCATTACCCCAAAACAGCCTACAACCTACTGCCTGCAAATCCCCAAACCTCCAGATTTTAGTTTGCAGTACAGTATGTTAACAACACACTACACATTCAATTCCTTAACTTCAAATATCAGGGTATTATAGAACAAGGGGGAAATTAAAGGGAAAGAAAAGGTCAATGCTTCAGCAGTCCTGGCCTCTTTTGCCCCACCATCACACAGGCAGTGGAACACTGAGTCTGCAACCCATCAAAAAACTCAAGCATCTGCTGAAGCCAGTGAAGTGATCAAGACACAATGCTACAAGCAGAGGAGTGTTTGTATGACTGGCAATGACTCCATAAATTTCATGTTTTATTTACTCATCTTCATCCTTGTCAGATTAAATTAGATTTAAAAATGCTTGGAAAATATTGTACAAATGTCCTTTATCATTAAGGGAAGATTCATTATCTGAATGGCATTATTAAACTTGTATCTTATGCCCTTTTTAGTACATTTTTTCCCAAGTTAATTACCCGAAGCTTTTCAGCACCAAGAGCACTAATGAAATCTCTAAAGGGCTGCAATCTAGCAACTTTGTGTTAAAATAGAAAAGGCTTGAATCTATTCTAAAGGTAAAAAATTAAGAGTACTGGCAGATCTTTGAAGAATATATAATGTATTTGCATTTTCAGAGATTGGCTCATTGTGGTACCTGTAAATCACAGGCAGCAGAAATCATGCTTTTTTTTGTGTGCTTTTGGGTCTCAGAAACGTTTGTGGTCTCAGCTGTTTTTATGACCAGCCAAGTGCCACATTGCCATTTCAAACACTGTCCTGTGTCCAGTCCTGTGCATCTGAGCTGGCTGCATGTGGGGGGTTTTACAGGTAAACAGAGAACATCTAAAAACATCTTCCCTCCAGAGACACCCTCCATGTGGCAGTGTTTTTGAGATGGGTTTCCCAAGAAGCCTGTTACTCCCTGCCCTCCCCAGTGCAGACACAATGATCTGTTAATGCTCTGAGGAGCAACAGCTCCTCAGCCATGAATTACCATGGGAAATTAGGTAGTGAGAGACAAACCAATTATGGATGCTGTGACATATGCCCTCAGAGGGCTTCATCAACTGCAGCAGTATCTACCTAGTCCTCCACTTTGATTTCAGAGGGCAAAAGGGCAGCAAACATTAAGGAAAGTGGCCCTTTGAGAGATTTCTTTCTCTCTCTCATCTACAACTGTAACACTTTTAACAGATGAAGGACAGTAAAAAGGCAAGAAATAAACATGACACCTTAACTGGTTTGAATATTTTTAGACAGAGAAACATGCTATTTAATGTGTAGAAAATATTATAGAAAAGAATTATGTCTTTGCACTGTTGTAGAGCTTTTCATTAAACAGTGCAAGGAAGTCAGGCAAGAATTTGATGAACAACTCTGAGTTTGGCATTTTTGGTACTTCAGTATGATTTATTGTGTCTTAAGAAGTGGCTTGACCAGACTCTGCACAAGTCAGTACAAGGGAAGTATATGATGCTGTCACCCAGCAGAAAATAGTACAATGAAATGGGAGCTGAAGGCTAAGAAAACAACACAAAATGTTTAATAAAGACAATATTCAGCAAGCTGTGTAGATAGACCAGCTTTCCCCACTCTGCAGGGATTTTCGAAAGGACTGGGGCTCCTGAACTAAGGCACTGCTGAAGTGCAGCCATGTTCAGTCAGGAATTACTGGGTGAGATTCAGTTTTGGAGGCTGCAGTCAGCCTCAAAAATCCATTCTCATCACTTGTGGGTAGAAAACCACTTGATTGTGTCCTTCGATTTCAGCTTGGGTAGTGTCACTACAGGGCAGAGCAGCTTGGGTATTTCCTCCCTCTCTGCAGGGAGGCATCCCTGCCCCTGGATTTCTGAACACACAGGAGCAAGTTTCTGCTTAATGGTGGAGCAGACTCTGGGTTTTTTCCACTGTCTGTGGCCTCAGACACCTTTGTGCACTGACAGGACCTCATGGAATGGCAGTGGGATCCTCCAAGGAAGAGGCACAGCACAAAGCCTGCTCAGGAACAGCTTGTCTGTGTGATACAACTGCTGGTTCCTGTGATGACTGGGGAGCCAGCAGGCAGGTTTTTGTAGTTGTAGTTATTCCCAGTGAAGAGTTCTTTACCTCCCACTGTGCTTCAAACTACAGGGTTTAACTGATATTAGCCTTTTTCCAGCTGTTTGAAATCTAGTGAGCAGTGCTGCTTTTCTTCTCCCCTCTGCCACTGCTTGCCTCCCTGAGGGGAATATTTTGGCTGTCTTCCCATCTGAAGATGTGTTTGGAAATTTGGATGAGCCCAGGGAGTGAATTGTCTCTTTCATTCTCATTGCAAACACCACTAGAGTTATTTGTCTTCACAGTTATTTCCATCTCCACATAATCGTTGCAGAACACCAACATGCCCTCAGCCATGGTTTTAACTGTCCTGTGGCTGGTCCTCCTCAGCATGAGCTGTTGCTCCTGTTTTTCACGTGGTGTTTTTGCTAGCCATGATTCCACAAGTATTCACAGAGGCTTGCTGGCCTTCCACATGCTGCCTGGGCACCAAGCAGAGGCTGCCACACATGGCACAGGCAGCACAGTGCATGGCCAGCACAGCACACTTACAACATGGGGGCTGTATGACACAGTGAATGTGCAGCACCAGGCATGGACACTCAGTGTCACACAACAGTGTGCAGGTACACACAGTGCCGCCAGAACAGCACACATGCCATCATGGCACACATAAACCGTGTTCAGCATGGTGCAGCAAGCATGGACAGCATGGGGTGTGTACAATGCTCAAGATCACAAACCTGTGTCAGGTTCCCATCAGGTGCCTCTAGACCCTGTTTGAAAGTCACCTGAGGGGCACCAGAGGACCTGAACTCTCCAGCAGATTCAGTCCTGCTGGCTCTCACAGAGTCAGGCTGCTCCATGCAGCCTCTCCACCTCTGTTTCAGCCTATCCAAGCACCACATTACCTTGCTCATCCTTACTCTGCCATCTCACCAGAGTGGCATGAAACTGACTGGAGCTGTTTTCTTTCATCCAAAAAGCTGCTAGAGAGGTACACAGACTTGGTCTCTCTGCTCTATAGACAGTAAAATATCTTGCAGTAAATCAGCTTGCTGGAGATTATAAAGCAAAAAGTTTGCAAACAGAGTTTCAGCCCTGCACTTCAAAATTTCCTGTTTAGAAGAAGGCTCTGTTTCGATCACACAATCCTGTCAGAGAAATAAAGCCTGGGTCTGTGAAACTGCACGTTTAGGACTTGTCCTAAAGGCATGTGATTGATTGATTGATTGATTGATTGACACACACAGGATAAAGAGGGTCTGGGCAGACAAGCTCATGCCAAGGCTGATGGGGAGCTGATGGGTGTCCTGGAAACACAGCATCTGTGTGGGTGTAAGCTGGGATATCCTTGTACCCAGAGCATGTGCAGCTCTCAAGGCAATGCCAGATGGGGGGACCTGCATTAGACCTGGGAGAGCAGAGCAGCTTCTGTTCCATACCAGAGCTTTGCTGATGTCACAGTCCAGCTGCTGCAAACCCCCTGCTGAAACAAGAGATTTTCTGCAGGACAAGCCATGCACTGGCTGAGTGTGGTGGAAGTAACTCAAGAACTCTGCAATCTAAAAAGTTACATCTTCTGACACTGACTACCTGTTGCAGATTGATTTGCTGTTCAACAGGATCTGTTCTGTTCTGTGCAATATCTCAGCAAACAATGTTCATTTCAGAACACTGCTCAAGACCAAGGCAGTAAGATGTTCCTGTGGATCATAGAAACCATGATACAGAGAAATATTTTTGTAAGTGATCTGACCATTTTTATAATTTATTTAAAAGCAATAGTGTTCTAGGATCATTACAGAGAACATAATATTTTTAGTAATAGGCACTAAGGCAGTTCTGTAGCAATTTTATTGTCATTATTATCCACTTAACCACCGCTTACATTTAGAGATGTTAATTTGTTTGTGTATATGTATTCATACATATACATATATATATATACACACACATATATATATACACACACATACACACACACACACACACACACACACACAACACACACACAATATATATATAAAGTTTCTTAGAGAAGGAGAAAGTTTTGCATCTAAGACACAAAATTTTGCTAGCCACAAAAATACTTGGGGAGTAATGGGAAATGCAAATGTTGCACAGATGCTTGGAAGGGATCCAAACCAAGGCTTTTAAAACCTCATCAAACCTTCCACTTCTGTTGCTGCTGCTGTGTGGTATCATGTACAGAGATGCCAAATTACTTAGAAGGCTGAAATCTGCAACTCAGCACCTTTCCCATCAGTAAATTAGAGAATCAAAGTGGAATTAAGCTATTAGAGGAGGTATTCTTGGTGTAAAGAGGCATTAATATGTTTTTAAGGGAGAGATTCAACCAGCAGTTGCTTTACCAGCTTGTAAAACGTTCAGTGTGAGGACAGCCCCAGACCACTCTCTGCTGAGGAAAATCACTTTCTCTGTGTAAATTTTGGGAGCTTTATCAGTCTGTAAGTTTACCAGGGCCATATTTGGGCTGTATTTCTCCACAAGACTGGGCCAACTGCATCTCATTTGGGTGAAAACATCCCCCATCAGGGCAGGAGGTTGCAATGGGGGATTTTATAAGACAGAGCTTAGTGGTTTGCTTTCCCTGAGAAGGCAGAACCCGTAGTGGGAAGGGTGAGGTTGGCAGCAGGGCTGTGCCTGGGGCATCAGTCAGCCTCTCATCCAAGCTGCCTGCTTATGGCAAAAGAAGAGGAAAAAGTATTGCTTTTCACTGACTTTCCAAAGTCCCCCCAGGTCTCCTGAGTGCAGCACCACAAAACCACAAGTACAGGCCTCCTTCAGGTTTACATTGCTGTGCTCTGGTGCTGTGTTTCTAACTCATTTCTAAAAACATTTGTGTAGTGGAGACATTGCAAGAGCAGGGGATTCCAAGCAAAAGGCATGAAATTGACTTTCTTTATTTTTATCTGTTGCATCCAGATGATGTCTTTCTTCTTTTCTTCTTTTTTTTTTTTTTTTTTTTTTTTCCCTAAAATTGGCTGTGGATTGGTTAAAAGTAACTTTCAACCTGTCTGAATTTGTGGAAGCCTAAAAGTTTCCCAGGGGAACCAATCAAGAATTTCCCAGGGAACCTGATAGTGGCATTGTCCATGTGAATAATTAAAAAAATGATCCTCTGGCCAGAGAAATGTCTTGGACAAAAGCAATAGTTCACCAATTCCTGAACAGTTCAGGAGGGGACTCAAGAGTTTTCTTCCCAATTGGTCTTTGAGTGTCAAGATGATCACTCATTTTCAAAAAAATCATTTCCATCATTTCCAAAATAATCACAGGAGAAACAGCCCCTTTCTAGGTCTGTGAGTTTCCAGTTTGAGTAAATCCCCCAATCCCCACCTCTGCAAACTCATTTGCTCCTGCCAGCCCTGGCCAAGCTTCCAGATGGGACATACAATTGGCTGGATGTTATTTCATCCTATCTGGATGGCAGCAGCAAAGTCCTTATGAACAGCATCGAGTCAGCTCACCGAGTCTGAGCCAGTCCTTTGCTGAACCAGTAGCAGAGGAATTTCTACGTATTGTGAGCCAGAGCCGTGCCACCAGTGAGGACACTGGGCCACACCCGAGCAGTGTTCCCGGGAAGCAATGAACAGCCGGCTGGTATTTGTGTCAAATTGTTGATATGTAAGCAGGGAGCATGCTGTGCATTTAAATCACTTTCACACTAAATTTGGAAGAGAAATGATTAAATATTTATTCTGTGCCCAAAATACTGCTCTAGCGCCCTACTTACTGATATTACATATTAATTCACATAGATTTTGCAGTACTGATAATGCATTTATTTTAAAATGGTGACTCTGAGGCATTCGTCATGATTGGGATGTTTAATAAAAAGAAAGATTCATGGCCCCAGAGGAAGCCCATCTAGTCACTTCTGTAAATCGAAGTGGTTCATGTGAAAGGAAATTCAAGGGTTCATAATTACCAAGAAAAAAGCACTAGATTTTTTCTTCTAGCTGTAAGTTATTAGTGATGTGTTGAAGACCAGTAAAATCAGATTTTCCAGAGCAAAGATACTTAAAAGCCTAGTAGAAATTCAGAGTTATTTACTTGGCAATTGGAGTACTGTACATTCAGAGAAATAATCACTCAGCTAGAGTAGAATTGCTACACATCAATTGCTCCTTTCCCTGGGTACGAGAGGTTCATGTTCTTCTGAAATATGAGGACTGGTTGAAAAACTACCACAGAAAACTTAAAAATAAGTAAATAGATTCACCTTGAGTTGCAGTGACCCCAGGGATGGCAATCAGGCACTGACTGGCAGGAGCAATCCAGCCCAGGTTTTGCAGGAGCCCTGTGCATGCTGGAATAGATCAGCTGCAATTATTTCCAGGCTCTGGGCGGCAGAATAGGGTGCATTTGATAAATTGCCCATGGTCCTCCTATCTGCAATAAGACTCAGTCATTTTTAATTATAGACGCCTAGAAAGCTGGGAGCCAGTGCTCATTGGGCAGCAAAATATTGCTACAATCCTCTCAATAGGGTTTGGAAAAGGATTTCAGTGCTGAACCTGACACAGATGTGATGCTGCCAGTCTGGCCAGAAAGTGGAGATAAACAGCTCACTTGTGGATTTTGCTGAGTAGCTGCAGACACAGAGAGAGTCTGGTCTCTTTCAGGGCCTGCTGGGTCAGGCTAATTTGTTATTTATTTTCACACCTGGTATGATAAACCCTAGGAGGAGGCTGAAAAGACCAGAACGAGTGTCAGGACCAAGCGCATCCTCCATGGCAAGCAGGATCTGCCGTGGTCTGTGGAGGAGAGCAGGGCACACAGGGCATGTAGTGTATTTCCTATCACTATTAAATTTCCCCATCTCTTGCTTCATGTTAGCAAAGAAGGCAATTCAACCTCTCCCCTTCTGTCCCTGCAGTTTTTGCTCTCGCAGTGCCTCTGAGCTGTAATATGTGCCTGGAAGAAACACATCAGGTGCATCATCATGAGCATCAGCCTCCAGGCACAGGAGGCACCAAAGCCAATGTGCTGGCTGTCTCCTTCCCGAAGAAGGACTGTGGGAGGCAGAGGCTTAAGAGGCAGCAACACTGCCTGTGGAGGCCAGGGCTGCTTCAAAGCCAGCCAACAGCACCCCCACACAGCTGCAGCTGTGGCATATCTAAGCCCAGTTAGAGGGTGGAATAAGCACTCCTACCTCAGCACACAGGGCTATTTCTGACTTCAGAACCTGGATGCTGTGGGAGGTCCCATTTTCCTGTAGATGCTAATCAGGTCTGGAGAGCAGAACCCAGCACGTGCAAAGGAGGTAGAAGAGAGAGAGAATAATGGCTCAACAGACTTTTTCAAAAGACTGTAAAGCCTTTCCAAAGCACCTTCAAATACACTATCCAGAAACAGATTAGGATGTTATTTTATTACAAACTGCAGTTTTCCAGCAGTGCAGGTGGAGACGGGAACACCATCTCTTCAGTGCCCTGCCAGTCCCCAGTGGGCAGCTACCACTGCACAGGACACAGATGACTGGTCCTACTGTGAGAGCCCCCAGCAGGCTGGAAGTTTCCCTTTCAGGTAGCAGTTTGCTGAAGAAAGGAAACTTGTTTACCCTTGATACTTCAGGGCTCTAAATGCTCTGTGTGCAGGGCAAGGAGCAGGCTGAGCACTGATAAGAGAAATGCTGAAGTGAAGCAGTGACACCCCAGCTCTTGCACCATCTGTAGCTGCAGCAGCTGAGTGTCCCATGGTGCCTCCCTTCCCCATCCCACACTTCCCTGATGTCAAGGATTAAGTAAGGCCAGCAGCTCTCGCTGGCCCGTGCTTTGCTCCTGCCACAGCCCTGGCGCAGCCAGGATCCCAAAGTAAATTTTTGCTGAGTGTGCGTGAACAGGTGAAAAGAGCACCAGCTTAAGCCACTCTGTCTGGGAGACACAGAAATCTATATAACACTGTTACCAGGAAACAAAGATTGCTTCCTCTGCTATTTTAGGAAACAGTGAAACAAATGGAGCCTAGGACACACCAGGATTTCTATTTCCACTCTGTAAATGAGTGTTATCACCAAGAGGCAATGTTTTCCTGCGGCACTCTGTAGCCAGACTCTATTCATGCCTGAATCAAAGGATGTGCTGGATGAACCCGCCCCCTCACCTCCCATTATCCAGCTCTTTAAAGTTCCCTGTTGCAAGGTGCAAACTGTCTAGCCCCTCACAGCATGTGCCCAAGGACGTGGCAGCAAGTCCTCAGGGGAATGTACCATTTACTTGGCACTGCCTGTTGCACAGCCTAAGACAGGCTGGCCCTCAGCAGCTCCTCTGCTTCCTCTTTCAGTTGCTGCTGAAATTTCTCATCTTTATGAGCTGTAAAATATTTTAAAGTAGAGTCTTTGCCACCTACGTTTCCTCTTTTTTCCCTTTTGCTTTCACCTGATAATGTACAGAACTCAGAACTGTATTGCAAAATTGCTTTTCTAAAGCAAGAGGTACAGCCAAGCAAAAACTTTTTTTCATGTTTTGACTGCATGTTGCCTAAGGGCTAAATCTGCAGTAGGTAGCATCCAGAAGAACAAATGATCTCTGATGCTGGACTCCTATAAACATCAAGAGTAGCAGCCAGCAGGCACCGTGTGATTGCTGGGGGCCTGGCACTGGGCAGTCGTCAAAAATCAGGAGCTGCTCTGCAGTCAGTCTCAAAGTGAGGGTGAATCCTAGCTGGGGTCTCTGCACATCCCTCCAGAGGTGTTTTCTGATTCATACCCAACATACTGCATATGTAAGGCAAATCATCTCAAGCTCATTAAAACATCACCATCTGAGCTGGGCTGGGGTAGGAGCTAGTGGGTGCAGTGGGTGACTGGCCAGGAGAAGCAGCACGTGCCTCGGCACTGGAGTCTGTGCTCTCACTTTGCTCCCAAATCTCACGTTCAGTGCAAGTGGTTTGCAAATGACCTCACATTCCGCCAGGGGTGATTTAGAGTGGATATTAAGGAAAAATTTCTTCACTGAAATTAGTCAGGAATTTGAACAGGCTGCCCAAGGAAGTGGTGGAATCGCTATCCCTGGAAGTGCTCAAAAGGTGTGTGGATGTAGCCCTTGGGGATGTGATTCAGTGTTGTACATGGCAGTGTTGGGTTAATGGTTGGTCCTTTCAGCCCTAACGATTCTATCATATTCCATGGCCACAAGGGATCTTAGAGGAGGCTAAACAGCACAAGAGATGTGCCTTACTCTCTCTTTCCTCTTCCTGACAGTTCCTGAAACTCCCTGCTGTCAGTGCACGTAGATTTTACAAAGGCGCTAATTGCTTCCAGCTTTCATAAATATTCTGGTTTAGGCCTTTAACCAGGATTAATAAAAAGGGTGTGGGTTTGTTTGGTTTTCATGCAAATGCAAGTCTCCCTGAGGGAGCTATTCTGTTAAGCTTTCCCAAATGGCTGCTTTAAGTGGAGTTCACTCTTTCTGAGGATTTCTCCCAAGCCTTGGGTCCTGCCTGCTTGCTTGCACAGGCAGTACCACAGCACCTGGTGCTATGTACACAGAAAGTCTCTTCCCAAAGCCAAGGCTCTGCTTCAGCTCTGCTTTTCTTTACAGTAATTTCCACAAATCATTATCTACACTGATTTCCCCTGTCTAATGGAAATAACTGGAGAGAGATACAATTGCTACAGTAGTGATTATTCTAATATCAACAGGTTCTTCCCTCTGACACTGTATAAAATGGAAACAAATTTGAAACATTTCACAAAATACTTTTACTATTCTTCATCCAACTCTGTTTTCGATACCTGAGGTCACCTGGAATTTCCTTTACTCAGCTGCAGTGGCTCCAACCATGAGAGGTGGGAAGCATTTCACCCTTGGCAGGGATTGGTGTGTGTGTATTTGCTGCTTCTTGTTTGTAACGTAAACAGGCGCAGGCACAGAGGTGGAATATTCCCACATGGTGAGCATTGCCTCTTACTGGAACTTGCAAGAGAGCTGGTAATGCAGGTACTTCGGATCTCATTTAGTAATTATTCTGGAAAGTGTTTCAGCAGATGCAATTAACTCACAATGCTGGGAACAAATATGTAGGGGCAGGTTTTTAAAACCTCCTGGAGCCTGTTCCAAAGTGATAAGCTAGAAAGGACCATGGGTTTTGCAGCTGTGTTCCATCTTGAAAATGAACTACCCAGTATTAGCCATCCTTTTAACCCAAAGCGCCTTTGTTTTAAGCATCCTGAGAAAACAGCAATAAAAACCAATATATCATCAAAAATTACTTAGCTAATGCTCTTATTTATCTACATTTACCCACTTGTGATGGGTAATTACACAAGCACCCACCATGAAATAATACCACTGGAAGTTAGGCACGTATAATGTTGATGATTGTTCCACTGCTTCCCTTCCTGCGCAATGCCAGACAGATTGCCTTGCAATAAGATGCAAGCAAATGCAAGTGAGAGATGTTTTAGAGGAAGCTGCATACATGCCTTTGGACAAATACAGCATTCAGAAAGTGAAAGGAAGAGGCCTGAGAATTTTTGACATGATTCTTACCTTTATTCAGTAAAAAGCATGAACGTTGAACATTCAACCACAGTCACTGCAAAAACATGGCTGTGTGAATTAAGGAAATAAAGTGTTGATCACATTGACTGTGATGTGTCCTCTGCTTCCCTGGACCAGCAAAACTTCCAGATGAACCATACTTCGATATTCAGCCAGGTCATTCAAAACATAACCAAGTTCAAAGTTCTCTAGTGAGCCAAATCTCACCCACTAAAGGATAAATATAATCATGAAGGATTTAAAAAAGAACACACATGGTTTTCTTGTGATTGTATGTATCTATTTTACATCAATTAATTTAAGGAATCTTTTCTGACAATCTGTCAGAAAAGTCAATCTGTCTTTATAGTTAGATACTCAATGTCTGTGATGTTCCTACCAGCAAAAGTTATTTCTGTCATTCCCAGCTGCTTTCCTCTAGTGAATCCACCTCTGCAGAGTTACCTCAACAATCAGAGCAATCACCACAGAAAGAAAACCTTTCATAAAAAATGGTCCAATTTTCCTCTGATCATCTGAGAGAGCTTTATTGCTGTGTAGTCCAGGAGAGGGGAGACAGAGAGCTGCAGCTTCTGAACATCTGCCTCCTCAGCTATGAGGGAGAGCACCTGCAGCCTCATGTCACAGATTTTTTTTTTTTCCATTCTGCTATACAATAAATGATATTTCTTTCTTGAAAATCTCAAAGACTTCTGCTTTCTCCTCTGTTGCGTGATCACCTATAGATAATATCATCATAGGCACTGATGTAATTTATTCAATTTTTTTCTGCATTCACAGTTGGCACAACTGGACCCAGGACAAGGGTTTTTCTTCTGATGGATACTATAAAAATGGCATCAATCAAAAGATAGAAATACAAAACTAAAAGACAACGAAAAAGATAGAACTTTTCTGAGAAAGATTTTTGAGATATCCCATCACCCTTGTGGTAGTTATCCTTGCATTAGCAATGTTAGGGGCCAAATGGCACTAGCAGGTGCTGTATGACCTGCCCCCCTAGCAAGGGACTGGCAGCACAACTACACACCTTGGGTAAGCAGGGCTATTTGCATCACAGCAATGATATCATGGTGCTTCGAGTTGTTTTTCGGGGAATAAATAAATAGGGAAGCATGAAATGAAATGATACTGAGAAAGGCTGAGAAAGGCTGAAAAATCTTTTCCTAGCTTCAGCTTGGGCCAGCTCCTTTCAATGAGAAGAGCATGGAAAACTGTTTGCAGGAACTTTACAATTTTGCTTTTCCCCACAGAGAGTTTGTCATCCCCAGGTCTTCCCCCATTGCTGCCAGGACACACACCATGGCAAGGTGATGTCCAGAATGCCACAGCTCTACCAGATAAGGCTGATGGAAAGGGAGAAAGCCATTTTTTCGCTCTCTACACCAATTTTTCAGCCACTTCTCATGGCTTTTAGAAATTAGGACCCAGAAATTTTTCCAGAATCATCTGCTACACTGAGCTTTTAATTAGAAGTAGGCAAGAAGCTCAGAAAGCCCAGCTGTTGTGAAAACGCTGGAACACATCGTGAGAAGCAGTGCCTATCTCCTCTCCCGCAAGCTATTCTCACAGCCCCATCACCATGAGCCAATGTTTATCTATTCTCCCTAAATATTTATTAACATGAATTAACAGGTGACAGGTATTTTGACATTTAGAAAAGAAGCACTGCTAATTGAGAAGAAAAACTAAACCTTGAAAACACCCACCGACCACAAATACACAAATATATGTAAATGAAGTCTCAGATCTGAAAAATCACCAAAAATTAAACCACTGAGCACACGATGTCTTCACTGACTCATCCCTCAGAACGGCTCCTGAAGTCCTCAGCTTGCCCCAGGTAATCTTCAAGGCAGAATACCGTGATATCGTTACACGTGTCATAATTAGTGACTTGGATGAAATATTTATCAGCAATATCACTTTTCGATTAAGACTTTTAGCCGCACTGAGGTGTAGGAAGAGCTGCTTGGTGGGAAACAATTTCTGCGAGCCCCGGGTCTGCGGGAATTCGTGCGGCTCAGGCTGCTGTGGGGACACAGCAGTGTCTGTGCGCGGCTGTGGGGCACAGCAGGGAAGCAGGACAGGGACAGCATGTCTTGCGTGTGGGCAAGCGGGAAGGAGGACACAGCAGTGTCTGTTCGGCTGTGGGCACAGCGGACTGAGGACACAGTGTCGTGTCGCTGGGGCACAGCAGGGACATGGAGGACACAGCAGTGTCTGTGTGCGGCTGTGGGGCACAGCAGGGACAGCAGGGACATGGAGGACACAGCAGTGTCTGTGTGCGGCTGTGGGCACTGGGGCACAGCAGGGACATGGAGGACACAGCAGTGTCTGTGTGCGGCTGTGGGCACAGCAGGACAGCAGGGACATGGAGGACACAGCAGTGTCTGTGGCGCTGTGGCACAGCAGATGAGGGCACAGCATCTGTGCTGGGGCACCGGGGCACAGCAGGGACAAGGAGATCACAGCAGTGTCTGTGCGTGCGTGCGGAGGTTTCGGAGGGACTGTGCGTTCTCTGGGTACACCACGGGCACAGCAGTGCATGTGAGGCTGTGGGGACCCTGAGGACACCGCGGTGCCCGTGCGGGGCGGTGCGGTCGCCGCCGGGCTCAGGCTCCCTCGGGGCCGTCCCCCCGCACCGCCCCGACCCCGCGGCCATGGCGGCGGGCAGGCCCCACCGGGCATGCGCGGGGCCGGCTCGGCGCTCGCTCCCCTCGCCCCGCGCGTGCAGCACCGCGGCCAGCGCCCGCGCGCACGGGGCGGGGCGGGGCGGGGGCGCGCGCGGGCGCGGCGGCGCGCGGAGCCGGAGCCGGGCGCGGACACGGCTGCGCCGAGCGGAGCGCAGCCCGGAGCATCCCGGAGCTTGCCCGGCCGAGCCCAGCCGTCGCCGCCGCGATGTTGGACCCGTCGTCCAGCGAGGAGGAGTCGGAGGAGCTGGTGGAGGAGGAGAGCGGCAAGGAGCCTCTGGCGCCCGCCGCGGCGCGGCTCTCGCCCAGCCGCCCCGGCGAGGGCCCGGGCGGCGGCGGTGGCGGCGGTGGCGGCGGCGGTGGGAGCGCCGGGGGGCTGCAGCCCGGCGGGCGAGGCAGCAGCGCGGCGCGGCCCGCCAGTCCCAGCCCCTCGGTAGCCAGCGAGAAGGAGAAGGACGAGCTGGAGCGGCTGCAGCGGGAGGAGGAGGAGAGGAAGAAGAAGCTGCAGCTCTACGTCTTCGTCATGCGCTGCATCGCCTACCCCTTCAACGCCAAGCAGCCCACCGACATGGCCCGCCGGCAGCAGAAGGTACCGGCCGTGCGCTGCCCTGCCCTGCCCTGCCCGGCTCTGCCCTGCCGGCCGGGCCCTGCCTCTCCTCTCCATCACCATCTCTGGCTGCTCCCTGCCTGCCCCTGCCATCCGCCCACCCGCCTGCCCCCTTCTTACCAACCCGCTGTGGACATACCCCTCTGCACGCTCCTCTAGATACCCCTCTGCCTGCATCCCTGCCCGTTCCTCGCCTCTCCTGCCGCTCCCCAGGCCTGCCGCTCCCCGGGCGCCCCAAGGGCACTCCTGGCACAGGGCACCTTGGGCCCGCGTGGTGCGGTTTGCTGGCAGCAGCCCTGTCCCGGGGCTCGGGCAAGCCCCCTGACCCCTTGTCACCCTCCGTGCTGCTCCCCGACATGGTCTCCCACACACAGCCGGTGCGGTGACATACATCGTTGCTTCTAGTTACGCAACATCGGGATTCGGGAAGTTTGGGATGTTGGCCATCTAAAGGTTGTCGAAAGGAGAGAAATGGGTTATATTGCTGGAGAACACCAGGCACGTGCTGTTGCCTCCTCCAAAGGGACTCCACAACTCCATGCTTACTGCAAAGTTTGCTTAACTTGGAGTGCTGGCACTGACTTGGGGAGTTGCTGAGTCTCATTTCAACTTCTTGCAAGTGTTTATGTTTGGCGAGCTCCCCAAGACCGGCTTCCCAGCAGAATGCATCAGCAGAGGTTTGTGATGAAGTCTCTGCCACGGTCCTGACTCTTCCTCCCCCAGCGTGTCACCACAGCAGGGCCGCATGCTGCTCCAGGCAGAGCCTGGGCAGGAGTGCTTCACCTGGGCTCCCCATCTCCAGGAGCTGTCTGGGAGCTTGTTCCTCCTCTGAGGCACGAGCTCATGGGCCAGGGCAGAAATTAAGTTTCTTCTGGATCTGGACACAGACATCTTTCAGTCAAATGCAGCCAACTTTTTCCCGGTGGCAGCCAGAGTTAGGTCTGTGATGTAATGTAGCTCTCTGAAACAGCAGGCTAATTTTTTGTCACCGTTTTCAGTTGAGTTTCTTACACTGCAGTTTTAGCCTTGATACTGTTCTGTGTTCACAAATGACCTTTACAATTCAGGCAGACTCCTGGATGTATTGATGCAAACGACATTCAGTTCTGCTACACCACAGGACTATTATTAGTCATTGCAACATACGGAGGTAGGAAAGTGTATCCGTACTGTATCATGTAGTTTAAAGGCAATATAGGACAATCTGTTGCTGGAAGGTTGAATGATCTGCTTTTGTTTGCTGAGCAAAGTACATAGCTGAAATTAAAGCCAGGTTTGAAGTTTCTCTTATCTGTTCTTTTTGCCTACAATGCTTTTCAACAGATTGTAGTAGTTTTGGCTTTGTTTCCCTTATGTTAGAGATGATGAATCTTACATTATCGTAAATTTCACTGAAATAAAACCAAATAAGTCCTGTGACTGTTTCTCACGTAAAAGTAAACTGAAATTGATAAGTACTTTATCCAAAGGAGCATGCGGCATCTTAGCAGTTCAGAGAAGAGTGGCTAGGAAGGACAGTTTATAGTCCCTGAAATCAGAATAATGCACTGTGAAAGGGCAAGAAAAAGGAAAGGAAAAGGTGGGGAATCAAGTGAAGGTGAAACAAAGAAATGAAGAGTAATGAGAAAAATGACAAAATGGCAGCAATATTCATGGGTATGTGGAAGTTACACAGGATCTTGAGAGGAAATAATCCGTTCTCTTTGAAATGAAGAAAACGGGGAAACATTTCTGGCTTATTAACAGCTAAAATAGGTGTGTCTTGGGGGGTGACCATCTCCCGTCAAACTTAGCAGTGAGATGGAATTGGGAAAGCTAAATTTACCATGTTGATACATGTCAAATTGAATTCACCCTTTAAAAGGTGAATTAATTCTGGGTTTTTTTTGTCTTCTCTATATCCCTATATTCAGTAATCATGCTGGGAGTAGATTCTTGCCCTTTTTTCTTAGCCACAACTCCTGTTGAAGTCAATTAAAGGACTACCAGAGCCTGGAGTTTGTTGATGAACTTCATGTGCTTCTCTGCTTTGCTTTCCTGTCACATCCCTCTGGAAAGTGCATCCTTCCTTCTCTGGCTGGAGGGCACCCAGAGGGTGTGAAGGTGTGTGACTGTATTGGTTGGGTCTTCAGTAATGATGAAAGTATCAGGTGCTCAAGAGTCACCACAGTGGTACACATACATTTTGCTTCTTAGGGGAAAGGTGAGAGAAAACTGGATTTTGGTCCTGCTCTAAAGGGGGCTTTGGGTCACTTTGCTCATCGGCAGAGGAAGGATAAATTGCTTCCTTTCCCATGTGCCATTTGCCTCTCCACCCTCACAGTGTGCAGTTTGCCAGGGAATTGTTTCATCCTTAAAGAGCTAGGGAGCAGATGATCCTCAGGCATTGTCATGTGCAGTCTCCAGGCTGGTGTGCAGGACCACGCTCCCTCCTTTCCCAGTGGTGCTGGACAGAGGCTGCAGAGGGAGCTGCTTGATCCACTGCACGTGCCAGCCCCTGGAGATGCCAGGGCCTGAACCTGCCCATCTGCCCACTGCAGTCACTGCCCATGGAGCACTGCCCAGGTGAGGGGACCTGGCTCACACCAGGCTGCTTAGACCCTACACCCGTGTCAGGGAGGTGCCACCACAGAGATGTCTGGGCAGAACTGCAGTAGTGAGTGCTGAGGACCCGTCCCTAGCCTTGTTCAGCAGGTTTTGCCCAGTGCTGGAAGGAGAAGGATGAGGTTTGCCTTCACCTGACTCACAGCTCTCCCCTGTAGAACGGAGATGCTGTGACCCCGAGCACAGCCCAGGCAGGTGACCATGGCTTTGCAGGCGAGGCAGTGAAGCTGTTGCCTTGCGGAGTGGTTTCCTGGCTGGGTTACCTGATAACAGCCAGCCCATCCCCACCACAGCTGGAAGACCACAGCTGAGGTGGGCTGTGTTGCAGTCAGCCCCTGCCGGGCTCCCAGAGCCCAGGCAACTTCTAATAACTTCACCTTCTTTGCAATTTTCTCAGAAAAGAAAGTGTTGATTTTGTTGTGGCCGCAGCACTGAAGTTCTTGCCTGGGCTGTAGATCCCTGTGGTAGCTGCCCTGAGGTGGCTAATCCTCCCTCCTTGATCCTGCAGTGCTGCTGTGTCAGGGCTGGCTGGTGCCCCGGGGCATGCGTGTTCGGGTGCTGTTGTGAATGCACCGGCACAGCAGGCACCACTTGTGTAGCCACACACACCTGTGTAGTGCTTCAGAGCTGGGACATGCAGCCTGCTGTTCTGCAGCACCCAGGAACCACCCTGGAGTAAAGGGAACTGTGTAGTTAAGGTGCTGTTGCACCACAAAGGTAATTTCCTGCTGTTTGATAAATTAGAATGTATATGAGAGCGAGGAGAGCAGCAGAAAAGTGTGAATGGATGGTGTAGCTGGGTATTTACTGCATGTGGGCATGACAGCACTGCTTGTTTACACCAGCAGCAAACTCTATGTTTCAGATTTCCAGATGAATTTAAGCAGATGCCACTCAGAACTGATTATTTTTCTGATCCTGACACCCCAGAAATTTTAGCAATAGAGGAAAAACTGTTTTTTGGATCAGCGTGTTCAGGTCTACACCTCTGCTTTGGGTTTATTTTGATGTCTGTGGGGTAAGGCTCCACTTGAGTAACTACACATCTGTGATGTCTACCTATAAATTTTTTTATTTACATCTCACTAGCACTATTTCCTAAAGGAAAAGAAAAAAGGCCTATTAGATACCTGCCTGTGCTGTCTTACTTCCCACTTAGGTTTCTTTTTTAAGCCACCACTGAATTCCAGGCACATTTGAGATGCAGACAGTGCTCTGCAAGATACTCATCCCTGTAAAACTTGGTTAAAATAGGGAGATTTAATTTTTACCTTCTATCCCAGATGGGAGGAACGTGCAGTGTGTGGGCAGCCTTTACTAGACACTGGGGAATCTGAGCAAGAGACCCACTGAATTGGAGGAAAAACTCCCATCAGAGCTTACAATATTGCTGGACATGGAAGGCTGCAGCTCATGATGCAGCTCAGGAGGAAAGTGGCTTTGCCAGCTCCATGGCTCTCAGAACAATGTGTTTTATTACTGCAGATGGCACTGAGCTTGGTAATTGCTTGCCCAGGATGTGTGTGGTCTTTTCTCTAGCTCATGCTGATTTGTTGGAAGTAGAGTCGAGACGACCAGCCGTGCTTGGTGCCTCTTCCCACTTGATCCCAACTGTCTGAAGTCTTTGGGAAGAGAGCTCAGCTGGCAGCCTAGGGATGTTGGAGAAGGTGTGTGTCTGTAGCGATGCAAACCAAGCATCCTTGGATGTGGGTTGTACCTCTTGCTAAATATCTCTGCAGCACAGCAGTCAAAAGGCACAGCACAGTCCTGGAATTGGTGTTTGCTCCTTCAAAACAACGTAAACTGAAAACACTTGTTGGGAAGGGGGCAGCAGGAAGATCTTTTTAGGAGATAAAATGGGGTGAGCACATTAGGTCAAACGTTGTAGGAGTCATGATTGCCACTGCCTGTTTTACTTCCTGAAGAACAAGGGAGTAGGCAGGCAGGAGAATAAATCAGTTCCCAGTAGGATAACTGCAGGATGAAAAAGGTTCCAGATTTGTTGCAGATTACCAGGACTACTCCTGGGAGAAGTAGCTCATGATTTGGGTCCCTGTGTAAGCCTGTGGGATGACGTCAGGTGCATTAGCAAAATTCTCAGTCAAATTCAGCAAAGCGCTTGAGCTTGTGCTTTGCTGAATGGTGATTGATTTAAGCACAGTGCTTAATGCAGAACAGGTGTGAGGGGTCAGAAACTGTTACATTGGCTACACTGCATCTTAAAATACTGAATTTCTGCCATTTCAGCAGGCACACAGATGCTGCAACAGTTAGGACATAGTAAAGCTAGTGCAGCCTTCCAAATAACCACATACTTCTTCCTTGTCATGGGTTGGATTGTTTCTCTCATGCCATACTTACAGAAGTTCTCTCATAAAACCACAGCACATTGTTCTTCTGGGACAGACCCTGAACTCAGGTGGTGCTGGGACTTGTTTTAGCAGCTTTCTGCTGGGGGAATTTGTATTTCCAGTCAGATTCTGTTCTGCTGATCCCAAGAAGCCCTTGGAGATTTTTAGTTTTCTCAGCTCTGCAGGCAGGAGAGGTAAAGACGATGCTCTGCTTGTTTTCTGTCTGTCCCTCGGCTGCTGTCTAGTGTAAGAAGTAGATGCAAGGTCCAGGCAGCTCTCAAGCATGAGCTGGACCTCGTGCCCAGCTCTGTATAATTACTGGTGCTGTGCCTATACAAACCTGGACGTTCAGTTAGAGGCTGGCTTCACCACTTAGATGGCTCAGTCTGGCACAGGCCACTGCCACCATCGAGGGGGAGCTGTGTGTGTGGCTGGGCTCTTGGCTGGGGCTGTCCCCAGCCCTGTGCCAACCCTGAAGTGAAGGTGAACCAGGTTGCAGAGCATCACGATGGTGAGGAAGGTCTGGCACATCTGAGATGCTGTGCTGCTTAGCAGTGTGGAGTGCAGAATGCGATTACTGTGCTCAGATTGTCTGGAATCTGCAGAAAATGGTTGTTTTCAGTTAAAACACTTATCATTTATTTTGCCAATGCCTTATCTTAATTTAATTCTAGGAGATATTAAATATTTGTCATACTTTGACTCTTTATATACTTGCAATTTATTGGATTGTGAAGTGGGTAATTAAATAGGCTGTGAGCTTGGTCCTTGGCTGTTGTAAAACTTTGTAGTTCCTGATCCATAGCCTGACATTTCTATTATTGTGGGTGGCACCTCTTGGACCAGAGATGTTACGAACTAAGAATGGAGAAGACTTATCAGATCATACAGCTCCAAACCCTGCTACAGCCCATAGTTTCAAAAGGTGTAATTTATTGCCTTGCTTTGCATAGTCTAGACACTCTCCCTGAAGCACTTTGCCTCTTGCACAACTTGTAATTCCTTCTGCTGAATGTTGAGTCACTTGTTCTCCATTTACTTATGTGGAAAGTGGTCGGCAAGTCGTTCCCTTGTGCGATTTTTTGTTAGCTGGAGAAATATTTAATTTGTTTTTAGCTTGTTTAGCAGTAGCAGCCCAGCCATCACAACTCTGCTACTAGCAGTGTGTGTATACAAACCCCAGAGCTACTGCCAGTGCTGTAGTCCAGAGTGGTACAAGGTAAACATTCTATTTCTATTTCATTATGTAAACTTGATCAGTATGTTAAGACCAATCAATACAGTATGATCAATAAAGCTGTTGCTTGGAGGGTGTTGATGTGAATCCAGCTAGTGGCTTCATCAGTGCCAGGGCTTCACCCACAAAGTGATCTCTAGAAATCACATATTTTAGTGTGTCTTTGAGAATTAAGACTACTTAAAACAGTAGAGTTCCCTTAAAACAGCAGACAAAGGGACCTTCCCTGATGGTGAGCCGCTCTTCTCCATTTGTCACCTGGGAGGACAGGTGGGATTTGATGGATGGCCCCTCAAAGGTCTTCACTTCCTGGAAGTAGAACAGGGTGAGGTCCAAAGGAAGGTGCTACCTCCCTGCCCAGGTGGGTGCAGTCATGATAGGACAATCAGAATTGTCTCCTTATCTCGGATGCTCCTTATGCAAGTGGCACCACCAGCTCCCAGAGGGTCAGAATTGGGCCACCCTTCTTGAAGGGCATGCTCCAAGGTCCAGCAATATGGTCCAGCTGCCTTTTCATGAGGGTGGGAGAGGGGAGATGCGAGAGGTGGAAGGTTCCTGGGGAGTTCCCCTGTGTCAGTACCTTGTAGGTGCTGACAGAAATACACAGAGCATCATAGCCTGGAACTTGCTTAGGAAGGAGATATTTGTGGGTACAGGATATTTGGGTTGCTTCAACCGGGTTTTCCTCTGAATTGTGTGGACTTCATTCTTAAAACAGGACATAAAGTGCAATTGCTGAGTGTTTGATGTTAACCTTTTGAAATTGTTGTTTGAAAAGGTGCTTTTAGTGATAATATTTGGTATTGTTTGTCTGTGATTCAGGCTGATAAAGTCAGACATTTTCTAGAATTTAAACACCTGAGTCAAAGTGTCATGCAAATATTTATTTAGCTTGGGGTAAGTGATGCTGTGTTTGTAGTTTTCATAGTTCAAAACCTGTCTGTCTACTTCACAGTAAGTTGGGAACTTGGACTTTTAGTTGTGTCAGGTATACAATGGGTGTTTCTCTTGGGCGTTTCCTCGTACCTAAATGTTAATATTTGATGAAGAAACTTAATGAAATCATGAAATGCAGATTTAGTCATGTTTTTCCAGGCCAGAAGGATTATTTTGGTGACGGTGCTGTGGTGTTTATCTTTGGGGATTGGCAGTGCAATGTGCAGATCTTGAAAGAACCCCACTGACTTTGGCAGGACTTTGGGCTGATTCTACGATACATTTGTGTAATACTCTGACAAACAGGGCTGATGGTCCAGCACTGGCCTTTTGTCATCTCATGTGCTAAATTAGGGTGACATTCATAGAAGGACAAGGTTCTTTTAGATTGTATAAAATTAAGAGTCTTCAAATCTAGCTTTGTCTGTAGACCCTCTGCAGACCACCTTCTGGGTGGGACGTAGAGCCACATTTGATGATTTAGGATTAGCATTTATGAACTGGATATGATCCTGTACAAACATGGAGCAGAGTGACCCTGTCCCTGCAAATCTATCACTCACTGTATGTCTTCAGCCAGGTGAAGAATTTTTGGAGAAAAAAAATTCAATAAACTTTTTGGCAGTGGAAAAGAAGTACTTGTTTAGGGTGTTGTTGTTGCCTGATGTATTTCTGCAGGAGAAAGAGGGCTTGTATCCAGAGGAGCTGCAGCACTGTGATGTGCACAGGCTCAGTTCAGTCTCTTGGAGCAGGGATAAAAGGGAACGGTTTGGCTCCCAATTGCCTGTCTGGCACAGGGAAGGACAGTAATAGGGAGGAAAGGCTGTTTTCCAGGCACATACTTTGAGTAGCTACTGATAGAAGAAGCTATTTGTTAATAATTGTCTTGTTGAAACAGTCTCACAGGTTGCCTTGTAAAGAGCAGTGTCTGCTCTAGCATTTGAATTTGATTTCTAGCATTAGCATTTGATCCTGAGAACCCATTGAGCTCAAGAGGATGACACTGGGAGTTCGCAGGTTCTGTAATTTTATAGCAGCCACTGATGTCTGTTAGTTGCAGTGCACGCTTTCAGTCCATGAGGTTTGTGGGGCTGGCTAACTCCTGTAGGATGCCATTCTCCCTTTCCTGTGGAATTTGTGAAGTTACCAAGGCACATGATGCTGAGTTGGCATTGCCCTGAGGTGCAGAAGGATTCAGTCCCGTTGAGGGATTTTACTGCTTTAAGTACCCCAACATGTGACCACAACCCACAAGTTTTTCCCCACCTCCACATCACAGGGGAGCAGCCCCAGGCTTTCCTCAGAGCCCCTCAGAGAGGGACAGTGATTTGCCTTTGTTGGTAGGGACATGGGTGTGTGCATGAGGGTCATTTCAGAGCCTGGAGTGTCACAGCCAACATAGAGATTCTTGTTGGCACTGGAGAGGACTAGGTGGCTGGCTGAGATAAATAATATCCTGGTGAGATAAAGGGACTTGGCTGTCAGAGGAAAAATAGATCCATACTCCTAAATGCAACTCAGTGCTCACTGATGTTGGTTCTACAAGAAAGCATCCACCCATCTGATTTCTCGCTGGGGCTTTGCTTGGAAATGAACTCTTATCTCAAGGAGTGATTTGGGGGAGCCCTGTCCAGCCAGTTGATCAAGTGAACCTAAATACTGCAAAGACACTTTGGGAAGAAATTTCTGGGCTTGCTCTGGCCAGCCTTACATGTGGCTGGTACAAGGGGCTGTGGAAGGGAGAAGTTGCTCCATGAATAGCCACCCACATGCAACCTGTGTTCAACTCAGCACTCCCCTCAGATGTTCCTGTCCCTGTCTGATGGGTGTGGGCTGGGAAGGAAGGAGCATTCACGTGTTATATTTTAGGCACAGAAAATACTGGATGATTTGGGAACAATTAATTGCAGCCATCCAGAAGTTCTGTCATACTGCTGCTGATGCTGCCAGGGGCTGTAGTTTTTGCAAGGAGGTGGTTTCACTTTGCCTGATGTGCTGTTGCAGGAGGTCAGCTCCTCCCACATCTCAGCAGCAGAGGATTTAGGCAGCTGGAAGGTGATGTGGCTATCACATAAGCAGAACATCAAGCAAAAGGCAATTTTCTTCTAAGATGCCAAATACCTTTTCCTAATTCAGCAAGAGGGCACAAATGCTTTGCATGTTGCATGTGACGAGTTTGCTTTTATTGTCTCCACCACTAGACTGACTTCCTTCCTAGCATACTGCACCCATTCTTCTTGCAACCAGAGATGACAGACTCGTCTCTGCCTCAGGAGGAAGCTAATGGGGTGACGCAGCAGGAGCCAGCTGCCTTGCTACCTGCATGGTGACAGAGCAAGGAGGAAGGAAGGCCAGAGCCAGCACTGCTTCAGCCACGGGCGAGGCTGCGTGACCTGAGAGTGGCGCATGCTGCAAAAACTGTGCCTCCCACCCTGGCTCAGCAGACCACCCTCTGCCAGTGAGACCTCTGGGCAGAAGCCACCTGCTGCTGTTATCTGAGGATGTTCTGAGCTGCATGGGGTTGGTTTTTGGTGCATAGCAGAGAGCTAGCTGGAGTTAGGACTGCAGAGAGTTTGTGTGTGCACAGTCATTTGTGAGGGCAGAGCAGCTCCCAAACATGAATTGATGAGATGCTCTGTGATGGAAAAGACTGGGCAGCTGGGAAGGGCTTGAGGCCTGGCTGAGGGAGTTTGGAGTTGGGAAGTTTCAGCTTTGCTCCCTCCCTTTATTAGGTGTTTGGTGCTTTAGTCTGCAAACTCACCTCCCCTGGAAGGGTACCCATGAAGGAGCTGGGGCAGGGAGGAAGGATTGCTGGCATTTCTCAGGTGTGGCTGTGTTTTCCATCTCCCATTTGCTCTGCATCAGGTATGCCCAGGGCTATGCAGAGATGGTGGGGAATAATACTCTTCTAGCCTCTAGCTGTCTCAGGAGAGAACTGGTGTCCTCAAAAGGCTTGAGTTGATCATGAAGTGGTGGGTTATGTTGGCTAAGGCTCTGCTCAGTATGATTTCTGCTTGGTTTTGGGCTCCTGAACTTCAGTGGTACCTTCTACTCTAAAAAATGTTAGTTGTAGTTCTGCAAAGACCCTACCCCTGCCTTCAGCTGTGCTCTCCTGGGTTTTATCTACTCCAAGGGCTACTTCTTTCCCAGAATCTCTCATGACACATTCCTGCACAGCCTGAGCCACATGCCCAGCAGGGAGAGCAGCAGTTGGTGCACTTGTTCTGGCCTAACTGATGTAGGGAGGAAAGGCTGGGCAGGGAATGGCATCAGAGAGCCTGTTCTTTAAAGAGCAAGTTGGCTGCTTGTACCAGCTACCATGAGCCTGCATGGCTGAGCCATGGGCAGCCCCTCGAGGGTCACACCAGCCCGGGGAGAGGATTATGAGCAGAGCAGAGCAGAGTGGTGGAGCATGCCTGAGGCACTGGTAGGGTACAGAAGCAACATACCAGTGGCATGACGGAGGAAGTGGATTTGTCACTTGAATTACACTTTCAAACTTCTGATTTTGCTTGGTTTTAAGTACTATCACAAGTGCATGTGCTTGTGCAAAGGTTATGGACTGAGCATGATGGGGTCTCTATGGGCATTGTTAGATTTCTCCATCAATAGTGAAAGCCACTGAAGTGCCTGGACTCCTGTGCCGTACACATTGCTGGCTGATATAAAATGGATGTTTCCTTCTAAGGCTGCATTGCATCCCTGCTGTTGAACTTCTGTTTGGAATTCCTCAGCCTATGACCTCTGAAACTTCTGTGGCAAAGCTCCTGCTTGCTGCTTATTTCATGCAGCAGGATGTGACTGTAGAAATTCTTCCTGTAATTTCATCTCTCTGTAAACTCCCTTCTCTCAGCTTCTGTTGCATGCCAAAATATTCCTTTCTGCAAAGAAGTCACCCCAAAAGTGAATCAGATCCTGCTGAGCAGGACAGTCTTCCCACTACCTATTTATAGTGCATGCAATTACCCTCCGTGCATCTCAGAATTCTAATTGCCTTTTTATTGCTGTTTGTAGTGTGTTAAAGGTTTTTGAATGCTCATGTCTTGTGTTCTCATTAGCTCTATTTATTCCTCCTTTGGCTCCCTTCCTCAACCTCATCAAATTTAGCATCTTCGTGCCTCCAGGGCCTTGGACAGCTCTGCCACTTCTCACTTCTCCCATGTCCGCACTTGTGTTGCTGCTCCAGATGCTTTGAGTTCCCCAGTCTTGGTCTGACGTGCTCCTGGGACCTGTCTCCTAGAAGGGGCTCTGTGCCTGCTGTGATACCCTGCCAGTGGTCCCTTTGCTGGGCAGGGTAGCTCAGGGAAGGTGCCTCAGTGTCTCTAAGGCAGCTGTCTTGCATCAGACAGGGCTGTTTAGCATGGTGAGGCTGCCCAGACAGTCAGGGGCAAGTACATGATTTGCAAATGGGGAGCAATGGTCAAAAGTCTGGGGAGCAGCTGACAGTAGGGACTGGGAGTTGGTAAGCTAGGTGGGAGGCAGGTGCTGTGGCATGGGGTCCCCTGCATGGATTTGTTTTGCTGGGGTGGCCCCAGAGCTGCTGATGTCACCAGTAGTCCCCTTGAAACAAGGGGGCCTTCTCTAAAGCCACAGTCTCTTGAGCTGGGGGCACATACAACTGGTATCACTAAGATGCATTTTTTAGAGATTTGTGTGTGTGTATCCTGTACCAGTTTTCACCTGATGGCCTTGTACAGCACCTGGCACCATGGTGGGTCACTGGGGACAAGCCGTAGCCTGTGTTTGTCTTGTGTAGTTTCTTGAGTGCAAAGTCCTTTACATGTTGTTTGCTTTATGTTTTAGCCTTGTTGTGTGGCATTTCCATAGCTCAGATTAATTTAATTATCCCCTGAGGTGCTTGCTTGCTCACAGTTGTCCAGGACTTTATTGACCTCCTCTTGTGTATTGAGGAGCCCACACAAATCTGAATCATCAGTAAATGTAATCACAGTGCTAGATGTTTGTTCTTCCAACTCCATGATATATACAATGAATGAAACTGGTCTTAATACCTGTCTGTGCCTCCACTTTCAGCACTTCTTATGTTCCAGCGTGCTTATTTGCTGTGTACAGCCCTTCCACTCAGTCCTACCAGCATTCGTATTGACCAGAGGAATTAATGTTTTATTTAAAATTGCATCAAAAGCCTTCTCACCCTATAGGTAATTTATGGCCAGAGCTTGCCATCAGCAGCTTCAGCACGTCTGCCAAGCTCAGTGTCTGCTCAGGGAGGGCTGGGCTCAGTAGCCTGCAGTGCTCTTGGGCCGTGCTGAGGACGGGCGAGCTCTCCGTGCTGCCAGCCAGCATCCAGCGTCCCTGCCTGTGGCTGGGCTCAGCCTCTGACATGGTGGCACTTGTGACACGGGCTGTGCAGCGTTACTCTGGGCTGGCAGCCTCAGCTGGGGGCTCTAGCCGAGTGTGAGGGTTCATTAGTCAACAAGAAAATTACTGAACTGAAACAGCCTGGAGCTCCTTGGTCTCAGCGGGAGTTTGCTGTTTCAGGTTCCTTGTGAAAGGTGAAAGCAAAGGCAGAACTTGGCAGTTTGGGCACTGAGTAGGGGCTTGCGTTTGGGCCAGGTTACAGCTTCAGCTCTCTGCTCACTTCTTCACAGACTCAGACAATTATCCAGATCTTTCTCAAGCTGTCATCAATAAGAAGGTGGTGAAAATATTACTCCTTCCTCCATAGAGCCCTGGAAGACAGAGAGCTTGCGAGATGCTGAGTTAATTTCTTAGTGCAGGATGCAGGTCTGGGGGAGCACTGGAGCTGAACCTGGTGAGAGTGGCCGTGCTGTAGCTCAGACACACTCAGACACTGAGCACCAGGGGCTGCCCCTTCCGTGACTTGCTGTGTCCTCCAAGCAGCTTCTACAGCTGCTCCCTCTTAAAATAAGACAGTTAATAGTCTTGCATAATTCATGCTTACAAGTTGTACACATTTGATGATAGAAGGAGCCGATGTTCCATTTACACACATGGGGCTTCATATAGATCTTAACAGCTTGGGCACAACAGCCGTGCACCCTTTCCTGCTGTTTGTGTTTGGGCAGGTGGACAGCAGGCTGCCTGCTGTTTCCATAGGCAGGGCAGTGCCTGGCTTGCCTGCAGCCTGCTCCTCTGACATTTCCTGAGCTTGTCACGGGTGCTGCCCTCCTTCAGGAGGGAGAATTACGCTGTAATGCAGAAGCAGGATAGGAAAATCTTCATCCTCACTGCTCTCAAAACCCAAGTACTGTATGAAAAGAAGGCAGTCTGGAGTCCTGAGCCTAGTTTTGCATTGCTGGGAGTCTGTGGAGCGAGGCTCTGCTCCAGATGGGCTCTCTCGGGATGCATATGGATGTGCTCTGGCTGCCCTTGCTTGGGGCGCTCGCGGTGCAAAACGCGGCCTTCAGATGTTTGTGCTCTGGTGATGGCTCAGCTTCAGGGACAGCAACTGTGACTAACAGGAACTGGGCATTTTAACTAGTGGAGCAGCTGAACTGCCCTCTGTTAAAGCCCACACAGTCAGGAGAAGAGTAGGACCTGTGATTCTTTCCTCTCGGCCAAAGGCACTGGAGCCAGCGGCCGGCCAGAAGCAGCTGCCTTGCTCTTTGGTTGCTGCAGGTTTGGGAGGGAGTTACAGCTGCTCCAGTAGTGTGGCAAATCATCTCCGTTTATCTTGAGGTGTTATGCCTCGATGATGTCAGAGAGTCTCTTTACATTGCATATATATTCAGACTAAGCAAATCACAGTAGTTTTCCTATTAAAATTTAATGACAAAAGATGACACTTATAAATGATTTCTTACCTTTTCTCTTTAGCCAGTTGTTTCATGTGCTGTATAACCCTCATGCCAGTGGTAATAATCTTACCTTGCTGTAACTCAGGGAAACAGATGTGCCTTTGAATTTGTTTTTTTTACCTAGACAGAATCTTCATGGTAGTTGTTTGTTTTTTTTGGGTTTTTTTTTAACAGCTCTGATTACTTGCTTTGCAATGCTGTGACCTATATTCAAGGTGAAATTTGTGATAAATACTTGCTTTGGGGAGAGAGGAACAGCTATGTTTTTGAGAAGATTAAGGCCTGTCAAGCAGCAATCCTCATTTCAATTAGACATCAAAATGCAAATCATCAAGACTTCAAAGTGTGTCAAGGTGAGAGTAGAAAGGACTTTAATACATTCTGAGATTAAGCTGAAATCCTTGAGCACTTTAATTGTTCTTGGTTAGTTACACTGCCTAGGAATGGTATGGGGGTAAGTCACAGTTGTGCAAGGAAGCCCTTGAAAGATATTTTTAGCCCCAGGACTTCAGGGGCTAGAGGAGGGATTTGCTCACCTAGATGCTTGGGAGACTTTGGTGTGTTTGAAAGGGTGAATGACAGAGCTTGGGCAGTAGGGAGACTGAAGTATTTTTTAAATTTCTCCTTAAAGAGATTAGCTACCATTTTAGGAAATGTAAATGAAAGTCCTAATCTTCATTCTCTTTTTCTTTTATCTCCTTCTGACTTCTCAAATAAACATTAATGAAAAGACTGGGGGTGAGAGCCATCAACAAAATCAACTTGGCCCTGTTGAAACCATGGGTACAAGGTCGTAGCTGTTTATGTAACAAATCTCACAGGATTCAAAAAATGTCCATGGTGTCATCTTGTGCAATTTTTCAGAGGTGTTTATGGAGTCACAGCACTACTTTGCACCAAAAATTGTAGCCATACACTGTAATTGTACATTGTGCACCTCTTTTTACCCAGTTTGAATGATCTCACTTTGTAGACACAACACAGAAGCTTAATGAAAAAATATAAAAAACGCAAATTATGCATCGGTCTTGTTTTAAAAAAAAATTATTATGTTAGCATGTAGACTCTGCACTAGAAAAACTTCTGCAGACAGAAAAACTCTTTAAATGTCTGTGTTCTTGAGAGCTGGACCTTGTGTGAAGAGCATTTGCAGCCACCTCACATCACCCCCTTCCCAAGGGAGCCAAGCAGCCAGTGAGTTCCCCATGGCTGGTAGATCTCCCTGGGCCCTATGGGGCTGGGGCTCTTTTTGCAAGGCAGATCTGGGCATTGCTCTTGGGAGTTGCTGGGCCTTGGTGACTCAGCAGAGGTGGGAAGGGCTACAAACAGGGAGGCAGAGGCAAAGAACCAACCTCCTGCATCATGTGGGTTACTGCTGAATCACTGTTTATGCTGTTTCTGTACCTGCTGACTTGCTGCATGGAAATAGGGTATCTCTATTTTTAGTTCTTACCTTGTGCATTCATGCACATGCACGCTGCATGAATTGCTGCATGGAAACAGGGTGCCTCTATTTTTAGTTCTTATCTTGTGCATTCATGCACATGCACGCTGCAATTAGACTTTTTGTGATGGGAGCAGTTTCTTGCCTGCACAGGGAAAGTGTTTCAGAATTGTGGCACAGTAATGAGTCCAAATTTCTTCCCTTCCTAAAATCATCTGCACAAGGAGAGAGTGGGAAAGAGCTGCTTGCTCTCTGTAGCAGTACAGTATGTCCTGAGTGCCTTGGAGATAACCACTGCAATTGGTGCCATCCAGACATGGTCCTGCCCCACTGCCTTTCTGGCAGCAGAATTATAGCTGCCAAATTTTATTCCATACCCTGCTGGCTTCCTTTAACCTCTCCTTTAGAGCTTATTTGATACCTAAATAGGATTTATCAACTATTGCTGCAGGACCACAGTGTTTTGGTGTGTTGCTGTCAGTTTTTATTCTGTGATTTATTTTGCCCCTGTTGATGCTAGTGGAGCAATACTGAGTTCTATCAGTGGAGGAAAGGGCCCTAAGATGAAACCAGCACATTTGTGTTGGCAGGATTTGTATGTTGGCTGTTACCTGCTGCTGCATTAATTGTGCTGTGAAAACAGGCACCACTTTTGAGGTAATTTATAAATTACCTATATGAGCTGCTATGTTGAGGTGAGGCAAAGCAGTGACTTGTTGGTAGCAAAAAATGACTATTTTCATTGGGGACAAGATCTGGGGTTTTTTGTTAATGCTGCAGGAAGACAGTGGTTGCTGGTGGAACATTCCAGTGAAAACAAAGCTTTCTTATTCTAGTGTGTTGTGATTGACAGTGGCATTTTGGGAAGAGAAGAAATAAAAAGTGCTCTGCGTTTAAATGGCTCTGTCATTCATGCAGCAGCAGCTTTGTGACACTGTCTGTCCTCAGCTGCTGCAACTTTGGAAGCCCAGATTCCCTAGAGCTGATGAGATTATTTGACTCAGTGATATTCTTTAGAAAATGCTTTATTCCCTCCCTGGTATCCTCCTGGTGCACAGGGTGCTGGTCTCTGCCACCAGAAAGCCTAGGAGTGAGTGCTGCTGCTGCTAGAATGAGTAAAGTCGTGCATAAGTGACAGCAAACTGGTCTGAGTACTGTGTCCCATGTAAGTGTGGCAAAAGGGTCCTCAGGATCAGCCTTAAAATCCTGTCTCCAAACCCTTAATGCTGTACTTGGCATCCATGAGGTTTTTCCAGCTGCCCTCTTTGATTTGCTCTCAGGAGAAGGTAGCAGGAGAATAGCTGCTGCTCTTGAATACTGGGTGAAGTTTGGCATTGGGTAGGTGAGAATTATGCCTTTGACCTGAAGGTCTCTGTAGCTTTGGTTTCTGAAAAGCCTGGATACTAAACTGTCATCTCCCAGCAGGTCTCATGTCTTAAACTACTTGCAGCAGACCCTGTGGAAGCTTGCTTTCCTTAGCTAGCTTATTCAGAGTCTCAGTATCCAGAAATTAGTGTTGCCTCTAAATTCAGATCTATTTCTTAAATAACCACTTACTGTCCTGTGAGAATTTGGTCTGGCCAGCAAGAATGACTTAGTGATTCTGGTACTCACTCTGGCCCAGTGATGCCTGATGTCTTTTGGGTCCTTTGCTGCCCTTTGTCATTACAGACCCTTGGCACCTGCACCCAGGAGAGTATAGTGTCCTTGTGAAACCCTTGCTGGTCCAGTTTCTGTCCTTGTTTCAGGGATATCAGGAATGAAGCAGTCACTTGCATCACTGCAGAGTATTTTTCTGCCTCTGGAGCCACACATAGAGCTGCAGCACGTTCACTCCTTGCTGCACACACAGTCCCGGCTTTTTCCTGGTGTGAAAAGCCTGCTGAATTGTTTTAAAATGTCACAGCAGGAAAGAGCTTTATTTCTTGTACTCCATCATTTATGTCAGTCCAACTTGTGTGCTGTTTGCCAGAAGCACGTGCGCGGGTGTAAATGCATTCGCTTTACATGGATCTGTTTTCTGCACATTTGGGGCTGCCCTGCTGAGGAGCATCACCAGCCAGTGCTGGAAAACTGTGGCAAAAGACAGAAGAAAGGGAAGAGGAGAGGTGGGAGTAAGGTGCTCATCTTGAAGCAGAAACACCAATTGCTTCTGCTTTACCTCCCTATTAAAAAAAGACAGGGAGGGCCTTTGGACTGTGCAAGGACACTTTCTCCAGTAGATGGAAACAAGGTAGAGCAAGGGCTACCCAAGAGTTGCTGTTTAGTAACAGATCCATGGTAGCTCTTTGTTTTGGGGGGAGAAAGGTTTGGGCGCTTAATGTCCTCTTTTTCTGGACCTCAAACTGGACTGCAAATATTTTCTCCCAGAGATGTTTAAAGCTAAGCCTTACAAGGCTGAAGTGGTGTGCAAGCAGCCCCAGCTCTCCCCGAGGCTTCAATTCTCAGGATTATTCAGAGATGTGCAAATTAGAAAGGTGCTGAAACCAGTTGCCTTGAGCTTCAGTGGAAAAGCATTTGATGGTACGTGGCACCTTGCAGATTAGTTCCCAGGCCCCATCCCTTGTTTGGTGGTACTTTTCCATCACTGATGCTGTGTGTGGCCAGAGCTCTGTGCTTGGCTTATAGCCACCCTCTTTAAGGCACAGAGAAACCAAGGCAAGGGGAAGAGAGGCTGAGCACAACCTGTGCAGAGAAGGTGCTCCCAAATCAGTGCTGGCTGCCAGCTCTTTCTTCACTGTGCCCAGGGAGATGCCAGTGGCTGTGCCAGGGATGCTCTGGTGCCAGCGTGGGGCACGGGATGTCTCGTCAGACGCCTGAGCCAATGACTTGGAGGTCAACACCTCGTTAGAGCAAAGCCATGTGCCTGCCTTGCCTCTCTGCTCTCTAATTGCTGCCTCAGTGCTTCCTATCTGCATCCAGTAAGCGAGCTGCTGGCTAGTTAATTACTGCTCTGGTCTGAGTGCTGTATTACAGTTCATTCTGTCAATACTAATTGTTTTATAGAAATATGAAGTACCTCTTCCCCTTTCCTCCAAGGACTTTGAGATGCAATGAGGGCTTTAATGATATCATTCTCCCTTCTGTCCACTGTGAGCAGGAAAATATCTCCCATTTTCAGTGGGCACTTAGGGCTATCTGTTGGAAGCCACGAGCACTCTGCTTCTGAGTTCTGGTCCTGTACCTTTCCAAAAAAGCTCTTTCCTTGTCCTGGTACCTTTGGTGCTGTGTATTTATAACTAATCAATTGCAACCCAAGATCAGAGCTATGATTATCAATTGTCCTGATGAATCCAGGCAATGCTTCTTTACATTGTTCCCTTTCTGGAGGGATTTCTTTTTCTTGCTTTTCAACCTTGGTTTAATAAATAGGTGCAAAAGAATAAGTCACTTAAGCAGGTGTTTTAGGTGGGCATCTACTGAGAGTGCACACAGTAGTATATAAGGATAGAACTTAAGGAAAATTCCCCGTTTCAGGCATGAAATTTGTCAGCTCTTGGCATTCAGTTGTATCTCCACATTTTTGCACTGCACCAGGTGGTCAAGGTGGGTAACCACTGGTGATGGCTCTTTGCTGGGGGATTTATAATTTTGAGTGTGTTTTTATTATTGCTCTGCAGTAAACACCAAATAAACCCACATTCATTCATAATTAAAGAAAAGTAAATTTAAATGTGCCTCACGTGTGTTGAGCTTCAGGTGTGTTTGTAGTGACTAATGCTTTGAGGCTGTGCTCTGGTTCTCTTTGCCTCACTGGAGGTTTTGCTGTTAACTTTTAATCATTAGTGGCATTGCACAGAGCAGGATGGATTCCCAGGTGAGCAGCTGCGATCTGTGCTAGCTGTCATGCAAAGATGAAACAGGAGAGCAGGGAAGAGCTCTCTGCCTGGCTGTGGGAAAGGCCCTGCCACTGGGATGCTCCAGACCGGATCCTGACTGCTTTCAGTACCTACAGCTCCCCGCAGAAGCCTCAAAAATGAGATAAGGATGTGCCTGAGGGTGCTGATGTGATTTTAACAGAGATGGGGAGGACTTGTTGACAGAAGGATGGATGGCAGAGTCCTATTCCCAGAGGGGTGTGGAGGATGAGAAGTGTTTTAGCCCTTCACTACACAGTACCTTCTGCTCAGCACGTCCCTCTCTGTTGCTCAACACGTCTGCAGGTGCACATCCTGGGCTTCATCTGCTGTCAGCTGGTTACACCAAGCACAAGGAGGATGGCTGGATGCAAGGGTTGATGGTATTCCTCTGTCTTCCCAGGGGATTCACAGAGCAGACCATACTTAATTAGACTTGCTTTTATACTTAATTAGAGTCGCTTTCAGAAAACAGTGCAACTTCTGGTGCTATCAGCGCTTTCCAACGGTGAGCATGGGAGGGCCAGCAGCATGGAGGTATTGCAGACCCACAGGGCCAGAAATGCTCAGACTGAGAGGCAGGAGTGCTGATCCATGAGCTGAACAGTGCAGAAAGACTGCTGGCTACTCCCACAGGCATGGCACAGTGCTGGACTGCTGGACATGCTCAGTGCATCCTTGTCAGGCTGAGGAATCCTTGTTGAAGGTCTGAAACTGCTGTACGCAGGCTGAGATTACAGGGCTGTCAGTGCAAGCTGTGAACTGGGAGGTGACACAGCTTTTTCTCTGGAGGAGAGCTTTTTTGCATATTGTGTGGGATTTGTAGGATTTATAAACAAAACTTACTCCAATACAGGCTGAATCCTTCCTGTATTTTATTAAAATATGGGGGGTCAGGAGGCGAAAATTAGCCTTTTAAACTTAATCTCTGTCTTCTTCATCTGTATTGAGCTCTGAATGTGTTTGTGACCAGAGATTTGTTGTTTGGCTTGGAGTTCCTGTGCAAGGACTTTCCGTCTCAGCGGAGCACTCAGTGCTTTTTCTGCTGTTCTTTGCAAACATTCAGTGAAGTTTGATGTGCTGCTGATGTCATCTGCAGGATGTTCTGTTCTGTGGCTTTAAAATGCATTCCAGTTCCAAACCTGCTCCATTGGGCTTAAGAAAGCCTATGCTGGTGCCCTTTCTGTCACATCACCCAGGCTTGTGGAAGCCTGCATGTTAACTGCTCTCTGGAAACAGTTTCCTGGTTCTCAGCAGCAAATGTGATTATGGTTACTCTGGGGAATGGAAGCATGAGAAGCCACGTTGCATTAAAGGTCAAGTTCAGTTGATTTTTAATCCTTTGACAGCAGCAGCCTCCTCTCTTCTGCACCTGTGATTCATGTGTGTCTGCCAAGCCATAGGCAAGGGCTTAGGGACTGAGTACCAGGTAGGCCAGGCTTTGCTTGTGGAACTTTTCTGGGGAAAAGAGGCAGTAACATCTTGGCTCTTAGCTGTTTTTGGTTTTTTTTTATGAGAAGAGCCCAGTGCTGCTGTCTGTGCGTGGTACCCAACGCTGCTGCTCTGTGCCTGCCATCAGTGGGAACAGGGGAGCCCCAGCGCTGTGTGCAGCTGGGGTCTGGCTGGGAGTGCTGGCACCTTGCTGGGTGAGACCAGCTCCTGGAAACCCACAGGCTTCATGGCAGTGGGGCCAATTTCCAGCCTATGCCTGCCTGGGGCCTGTGGCATGAGGATGTATATTTTGGGAGGGTGTGGGATCCCATGTTCTAGGTGAGTGAGCTACCACACATGTACCCAGGGATATGCAGCAGCTCAGGATGTCACTGATGATGTTTGTCACCTTAATATTCATCTCCTGTGTTTGCAAATCTTGGCATGAGCTGCAGATTCTTGTGTTAGTATTTTTGGGGTAATTTCCTTCAGTTTCTGATTAAAATGCATGTGTTTTTCCTCATTTAAAAATATCATCTGTATCAAAAAGCTAATGATCACAATACCTGGCTTCCTTTTCCCCAACAAAGATGACAGCAGTGATATAAATCATTCTGTTTGCTGATTGTAAAATTGCTACCTTCAGGCACGTCTTTATTTTAGGGTTGGATTTTTTGGCTGCCACAATTTACAAGAGAAAGACAGTTAGAAATTTTCTCCTTTTAATATGTAGTTTTCACAACTCTCAAGTCTCTTTATCATGTCAAACTGCTTTGGCTGCCAGGGCTGGAAAAAGCAGAAGATTAAAGTGCCTTTTTTTTTTTTTTTTTTCTCCAAGCATGCAGCTGTGCATATAAGTATACGGTGACTTTCCTGACGTAAGATAAAGTTATAAAGAGTTCCTGGTGGGCTTTTGCATTGCTCTGCTATTGTGGTCTTTGTTGCAGTAGACACTGAATGTTCGTTTCTTGGGACTTTTTTCTTGTCTGATTGGAGCCTCAGTTACCCTCTTCTGGTTCCTGGTGTGGTTGTTGTGGGACCACAAACCTCCCTAGCATTGAGGTGCAGCAGCTTCAACATTGCAGAGTCCTGCTGAGAATTTAGATTTTAGTTACTACTTTTCGAAGTGAAATCTAAAAGGGATTTTAATGCAGCATCATGTGGAAACACCAAGGATCGTTTGTTTTGTTGCTGGGTTAGTTTTTTTTTGTTTGCTTTTTGTTTTGTTTTGGGGTTTTTTAGGTGTTTTTTTTCCCTCCCACCTCTGTGGGAGATGTAAATGCCTATCTAGAGAAGTCAGGAGCTGCAGAGACTATCTGAAATGCCACCTCCCAAATGGCCGAGCTCTGTGCTTGGTGAATGACGACAGCAAACCTTATGAAGGGTATGGCTTGTATTTAATTCTGCTTTACAATCCCTTTAATCTAGGATTATATCCAGTTGTTTTCTTCATGCAGGGTGTATGCTGTCAGATAAAAGCAATAGCATCTGGGAGGAGAAAAATTGCTTCAAACAGGGGCTGAAAACCTTGACTATCGGCAGGTGCTTTTATCAGAGGCATAAACCTATCTCACAAAAACTGTCCAGGCAGGTGCAGGGGTTGACAGGACCCTCCAGCTCTGATAGATTAAGACCCTGGAAAGGCAACTGGTTGCAAATGAAACAGTAATTGCTTTCCCCTTACTGAATGAAATCTTCTCTGAGGCGATTACACAGATTAAAGCTTCCCACTGCAATGTACCAGAATAAATATAGCCTGTGCCTCTTGCGGGGGCTGCTGCAGAGCAGCACTGGCTGCAGGAGGCCTCCTGCGAGGTATGGCAGGGCAGCTGGAGTGAAGGGGAGAAATCCTGTAAAAATAGGGCTGGAAGGACCTCAGGCTATCTGAACATCTTCCTCTCTTACAGCTGGATTGAGCATGCCCAGGTTGTTGCTGGTGGCACTTGTCCAGCTGGTCCCACTGGGGATGTGGGGACATGAGTTCCTGGGTCAGCTCCTCCTGTGCATCTGCATCCTTACTGGGACAGGACTTTTTCTCCAGTATCCAGCCTGGTTTCCTTGCTGTAACACATACTTTTAATTTCTTGTCGTGACTGTGAGTGGGAATTAGTTATTATTTTTTCAGCAGATTTTTCCATACTTTGAGGTGTCTTGTCCTCAAAGACTTTCTGAGGGAGCTCTTTCTTTCTCACAGCCCTGCCCTGGGCTCATATTGTTATCTTGCTCCTGCCCCCCTTCTCAGGGGCTCGCTGGGTGCTCAGTGCCACCAAGGTGCCCTTTCCCTGCACTGTGTGAGTACTTAGTGCACCTCCAGCCATGCACTTTACATGTTAAGTTAAGCCATTACCCTAAATAACAGATGCATTTTACCAACCTGATAATTGGTAGTAGGTGCCACTTTGACCAAAGTGCAAGTGAGAATTTGCCGTGCTTACACAAAATCATTTTCCTTGTTTATCACAGCATGATTTAACTACCTGGTGCTGTTAGTGGTGTTTGATTAGGTTGCATGCTATATAATTTCAAGTACAGTGTGTGGGGGGTAGTTGCATAACAAAAATTAAAGTCTGAAATACAGGAGTCATACATGTGAGAGCCATAGAGATCCTTTTCCACTCTAATTAGCTTCTTTCCAGAAGAAAAGAAAAAAAAGCATCAAAAAATGCAGTTCACTTCAGTGTGTAGTAGAAGATGAAGCCTTGTGTGGGCTGGAGCAGTGCCACATGATGAAGCATCATTCTGGGTTGTACAGAGCTGTCTCTTCCCTGCAGCAGTGTGCTCCTGTGAAGATCTGGCTTTTCCTAAGGCATTTGGCAAACCTGAGGGCGGCAAGTGCAGGTATGGTGGGAGGGGTTGCTGTCTCTCTCCTCAGTGCCCAGCTTGTCCAGACCCTCTTGGCACAAGCTTGGGCTTCCCTTCCAGAGCTCAGTATCAGTCCCTGCCCAAGGGACACAGACTTCTGTCCTTGGCACAGCCCTGTGAAGGGGACTGCTCCTGGCTCTCAGGAGTAACCATGTGAAATTATTCAAGTTATGAGTACCTCGGGGCTAGGCCTGGTAGAGTTTTCTATTATTTTCATTTTGCACCAAATGGTACAGCGAGGCACGAGACTCAGGATATCAGCTCAAAACCAGGCCCTGGAGCTGACCTGGGTGCTGATGGGACAAGGGAGGTGCCTGGGCAGCACAGGCTTCTGCAGAGGCATTTGCGGCCGAAGGGATTTGAGTGAGCTGTGGGTGAGTTCTCAGAAGTGCTTTGAATTGTGACAGTGATTGCAGCACCATCACCTCCTATCAAATGAATCAACAGGAAAGAAGTCTTTCTCTGGCCCAGGGCTAGTTAGTTTAATTAAAAGTCTGTTACTCTTGCAGAATTTTGATGTAGTCAGCTAAGTTGGTTGCTTAAATGATGTAATGTTGTTATGCCTATTTTTCCTGGAGTCTGAATTTCTGTGGCATAAGTAACAGGATGAAATGATCTGCTGCTGTCTGTGGAGAGCTGATGAGAAACGAGTGGTGGAGGTGGTGGGTAGGCACTTAGAACTCTCTGCTGTGAGACCTGATGGTTTTGCTGCAAATTGCAAGGGCCAAGGCTGTGCCAGCAACTCACCTTGTGTGGCAAACTCAGGAGATAGCCCAACAGCTCAGCACCTGCTTATTAAACTGTTTTGAAGAAAATAACCTTGACATCTAGTTTATCCATTCTCAGGGGATTGTGATTTGTATCTGGCTTTTTATCTAATTAATAAAAATATTTTTTTTTTTGTATCTTGGGGATGAATTTTCTCTAGGCCTTTGCTTATCCAAAAAATCTTCAATGACTTGGAGTGATGGTTGTAATGATGGCCTTTTCTCTTGATCTGAACTGCTGGACCCTAACGGGGACCAAAACAACGTCTTTAAATTTCAAGCCCCTGTTCTTCCATACATGCAGTTTTCTCATGGCCCACCTCTTGGTTTTTGTTTCATCATCTTCTGATTCCAAGCCCTTGTTTTTCCAAACCTATACTTTCTTCTAAACAATCTTATGTTTCCACTGGGGATAGAAAGGCTTTTCTGTGCCCCATCCCAAGGAGCTCAGTGGTTGTTGGCAGTAGCTGTTCATGGAGTAGCTGTAAGAAATGCTGCAGTGGCCACCTGGTTCCTTCAAGCTTGCTGCTGGGGACTGTGACCAACTGCCACTTGGACACTGGAGTGGAGTTTGGCTTATTGCTGGCACTTCACTGGTCATTTGTGCTGCTCCAGCTACAGTGCCCCATCCCAGCTGGGATCCAGCCCTTCTTTGGAGCCCTGGCTCTTTTCTGATGCTCACAGCCGTGATCATTTGCCTGGTACAGCTGTTGGGACTGACTTAATGCAGTTCTGTACTCTTCACAGCACTCATCAAGACTGGAGGCTTTTTGGCTTCTTGGCTGCTCTTCTGTCAGTAGTTCCTATTAACACTAATGGAAATCACACTCTGGCATCAGCAGAACAGCAGCCCTGTGCTGTGCTCTGCTGTCTGACAGGAGTGGAATTGTGGAGGTAATTCCTTCTGCATCACACAGAGATTTTACTGCAAGGGGTCTTGCTGTCACTTCATAAGTACTGTGCCAGCTTGATGTTCTGTTATTTTCTTTCTTGGGAAGAGCCTGTAAAGCTGAGGAGTGTAGTGGGGGTTAATGCTGATTCTCAGGCACCAAGAATATGGGAAGGAGAGGCTTATTTTGATTCCAGCCTCTGACACAGTGCTTCAGAGGCTTTCCCTGTGGCCCTCCATAACTACAGGGTATATTGCTCTCTCTTCAGCAGCAGCCCCTGAGCAGGAAATGTGGCCTCTGTAACCCACCCAAGTGTCAGCCCTTAGGCAAAGAGGATTTGTGCACAGCTTAGCAGAGGGCTCAGCTACCAGCCCCATTCAGAAATCTCCTTGGTCTCCCAAACAGTCTGATGGGTGCCTTGCTCTTAGCTGACTCATGTTGTGCAGGCTCTGGGTTGCTCAAGATAAGCATCTTTATTCTATCATGTTCTTGCTGTTAGCCTGCAATGTGGCAAAGGCTTCTTGTTGTTGTTTTTTCTGATGCTATCTTCAATTTCTTTGCTTCTCCATTGTATTGGGATTTGTTTTGCACATTTAAAACACATTTCTGTAAAAAATGTCTAAGGAATTAATCACAAAGCTCAAAAATAGTACATGGTTTGTAAAGAAGTAGTCACAGTTCAAAAGATTAAAGGAAATAAACATTTCTATTTGCCACCTAAATTTAAGGGGAGCTTTAGTGTATCCTGGGGGACAGCATCAGAGGGAAAAGTGAGATTGCAAAAACAGACATCAACCAGAAGGAGTGATTTGTGCCTAGCAGTTCTACATTCAGGTTTGGGGAACTTTGCTCCTGATAAACTCTTGGTCTTTTAGTCAGTGGAGGCAAAAGTATCTTATCCAGGGCTGGAGGTGATGGGCAGGGATGCTGAAGTTCTCAAGTGACTTCTGTTGCCAGCTTCTCTGGCAATTTTTTTCCCAATATTTCCTGTGGGGGAAGATTTTATTGCTGATTTTTTTTTTTGCTACAGCAAATAATGCATAATGTCTGACTCTCGGAAACCACAGCCAGGGTTTCAGCTGGAACCTGGCAGCTTTCTCTGCTGCGTGGGTCAAGCCAAGTGCTGAAACCTGGCTGGAAATGGGTTGGAGGTGGAACAAAGTTTCCCACCAGTTTGTCCTTCTCTTGTCAGTGTGGGCAGGGTACTTGCCCACTCAAGAAACCATTGAGTGTAAAATTCTGAAGTTTGGAAAATGCAAACAAGGAGGGGCTGGGTGGCAAAGTCACATTGGCATTGCTGAAGGAAGCCCTGCCAGTGTGGAACCAAGGGGAATGGGCTTGTTGGTGCTGCTTTCTGGCATTTCCCCTTTGTGCACTCCCCAGCCTGGCCCAGCTTTCTGGACAAAGCCTTGGTCACAGTTCAGCCTGGGCCCCTCTTCTTCATGAGGTTTTGAGGCCAAAGGAGCTGTGTGAGCCAGTGCAGCTGGTGCCTGGTATCATCTGCCTTGACCTGCACATCCCTGCTCCCTGCCCATCTTCCAGCAAGTCTACTCCCTCATCCAGCTGCCAGGGAAGCTCACTGCTGATATTCCAGAGGGCTGGGAAAGCATTTGTCTCTGAGACAACTGGCAGGCAGGGCTGCCTGTTCTGGAGCAGGCTGTGTGGGCCCCCTCCGCAGTGTGTGTCATGCCAAGGGAGAAGCCATCGCTGGCTGTGCTGGTGCTGGCCCAGCAATCAGCACAGGAGTGAAACTCTAAGCTCTTTTCATTCAAATATTTTGGGGCATTTTCAGGTAAGTGACTGGGTTCCCACATCCTCAGTTCTGCAGCTTTTATTTAAGCAATATTTAAGATTAGTGTTTTTCCTTCCAATTTCTGCGGGTACCAGTTATCTCTAATTCTTCAGCGTAGGCTGAGGCTTCTAACGGGAGTGTTTGAGTTAAAAAAAAAAAAAAAAAAAAAAAAAAAAAAAAAAAAAAAAGCAGCATTCCATGCTGTAGGCTGAGGTGAGCTGGAGTCACTGGGATTGTCTGTGCAAGTACAGCATAGTGTGGGGTCTGTTTTATGGGATCAGAGTAACATGGAGTACTATGGTCCAGCTGCCACCAGGCTCTGGGATCTGCCACCTGCACAGACCTGTTTCCTTGACATAGCTCACTGCTCACATATTGGGAGGAGGAAAAGGAGAGTGGTGATTCAATGCATTGTGCTCATTTGGGGAGCTTATTTTCCTGTTTTTGTGGTTTTGACTGTTATGGTTTCCATGATCTCTTGTAAGGCTCCTAGAAGCAGAAGGGAAGCTCAGGATAGAGAATGCTGTAGGCAAATGCTAGCACAGCTGCCTTTTATGAAGAATAATTTCATTTTGTCTTTTTCCTCTTTCTGTATGCCCACGTGTTTTTCTGCTCCTACAAACACCCTTCTGAAATTATATGCTTCAGTTCTGCAGTAGCTTTGCTGCTTTTTGTAGGGGTTTCAGCTTGAACTCTTAATGTGTAGACAAACTCATTACCAGATGTTGCAACAGGCATTTCTTCATTCCTGCCCTTTGGGACTGTGTTCTGCTCCCTCTGTGCACAGCCTGCTCTCCTTCCTCCTGGTTTTTTTCACCCATTGTAAGGTAGCTTAAGACACATAGGAAATCTGGATTTTGAGCTTGGACAACATATTCTGGGGGTGTGTTGAAGAGGATATTCACTCCATCTGTTACATCCCCTTCTACTGGAGGTCACTGTTCTTATAGCATCAGCTTGCAATTCTTCTGCACAACCCAGAAAAATGAGGAGCAGAGACAGCTCATCTGATGGGAAGAGGATAGCAGGGGGCTCTGACCCTCCCAGCAGAAATGCACAGAGCTCATCCCTCACTCAAAGCCTTTAAAATTATTCCACCTCAAGCCCAAAGCAGAAAAATGAATCTTTCTTCTTTTGGAGACAGCCTGCAATATACTACACTTCACAGGAATCCTTAAAACAGCTTTCCTGGCTTAAATGAGAGAGTTTTTAATGTGTAGGCATGTGTTTTGGAGAGGATTTTTATGTAGGGCCATATACAACTGCTGTGTTGGAAATTGCCAGACTTTAGAGAGTTAATCTATAATAGTGGTACCAAACTTACTCTTTTGGGTTTGTTAGGAAAGCTGGATGTTTCGAATTACTATCTCCAACCTTTGGCCAAAAAAGCTCCACAGGCCATCAGAGGCACAAAAAAAGGCTTTTTTTAGGTGGTTTGGTTTTTTGGGGTTTTTTACACCCAGTTTACCAGTACTGTCTGCAGGCTGATAGGAAGGTGATTGGACCAGACCAGATCTGGCTGCATTTGCTCCCTGTGCCCTGGAACCAACAGGAAAGATTTGTGCAGTTGGTTGCTGCTGCAGGCACTGGGTGGCTGGTGCTGGGTCACAGCAGGCAGCTTTGGGGGGATATTCTTTTGCTCTAATTAAACTTGGCAGGAGGTGAAGGGCAAAAGACAGCCAGCATGCTGGCCAGAGGCACCAAGGGTAGGGGCTGCTTGCTCAGGGAGCCAGGATGTCCCTCTTGCCATGGCCAGGTGCCCCCAGAGAGCATTCAATCATGGGTTGGTTGTGGTGTTGCTTCTTTCATTCCACCGGTGGGGTTTCCGTGGGGAAGGTCCTGGTGCCAAGCTGTGCTCAGCTCAGATGCCTCACCCCTGTCCTTCCACAGTTCTCCAGGAGATCTCCCTGGGCTGCAAGGCTCAGACTGATCACTGCAGACTCCAGAGCCTGTCAGCCAGCAAATGGCCTTTCCCTTATCTTGAAAACCAGTGTTGAACTTCATCCCTCATTTCATGCGAGCAGCTAATTGTCCCTTTGCAGATGCCAGTGTGGGCCCTGCCCACCCTGCACACAGGCTGGGTGTACCAGGACTGCCCTAGCTGGGTTTCATTTATGCTTACAGCCTAAAGCTGAGAAAAGGCCACTGCTTCCTCCAGCTTTCCCTGTCAAGTGAATGTGCTCCAAGCCTGGAAATCTGAGCGCTTGCTTGTGCAAAGCCACCCTTGGGGGTATGTCCCCATGGGGCTCTCATTCCATCTCTGTGATGTCTCAGAGAGTTTGCAAGATTTGCCCCCTTGTTTTCAGCCTCCTGACAGAAACTGAGTCCAAAGAATAGGGCTGTGGGAAACTAATTGGATAATTTTAACAGTGCCTTTCTTTAAATAATAGTAAATCTCCCCAGTGGAATGATGTTATTGCAGATGAATTTCTATGGTGTCTTTGAAGGAGCAGACAGACATTCTCAGCTATTCCATATACATACCAGCCATCCTGTGAAGGTATATTCCCATGTCTCTGCCTGGTAGTAGGCATAGAAAGTTGAAATGCTGTTTTCTTGCAGTAGTTTGTTGCCTCAGAACAAACTACCTTTTACTAAACTTTCTCCTCCAGCTCCAAACAACATGCCCTTGTAAAATCTGATATTACTCACTTTAGCAGGAAATGTGAGGTGGAGGAGGACGTGCACTACAGTTTCACACCTTTTCTCTTGTTTTTCTATCTAGAAGAAATTCTGTTCTGGCTTGACTGATTGATTGAACCTTTTTCAAATGCTGCCTGAAGGAGACAGCTTCTCTTTTACTGGATCAAAGATGCATTTGGCTCTTACACAGATTTTCTTAAAATCTGGAGTGTTTTCTTTCTTTTTGTTTGTTTCTTGGAACGCATGGCAGATGCACAGAATAAGGGAAAATTTCAAACACGACAAGTTGTACTTAGCCAGAGCCATGGTGTGTGGTAGGTCACGTCTCTTAGTGGGCTGCTTTGAAAATGTGCTTTCTTTGGAAAAGAAATATTGCTCAGACCTGTATCTGCTTCCTCTTCTGCTCCAGCAGCCCAATTTCATGTTGATTCAGACAGAAGCCCTCTGCTTTGGGGGCTGGTGGTTTCCCCAGCTCTTGGCAGGGGCAGTGTGGGCATATGGGGTGCCCACAGCAGGGCTCACCATCTCAGCCTTGTCTGCCTGGGAGCTCCTCTTCGTTTCTTGCCGTTTTGTTCATTCCCATCAAAGACATTCCCTCCCCTGCTAACTTTGCCAGGCTGAAACCAGCATTTTCACAGAGGCTGGGACACACCAGGAGTCCTTGAATCTCCATTCATTTGTCTGCCACTTCTGCTCAGTAAGAACTGTTTTTAAAATACCTTGTGGCATGGAGGAAAGGCAGAGTTTAATGATGAAAATGATGCAAAAATAACACCAGTGATGTAGATGTGCATTTTTTTTACCTTAAAAAAGAGTAGAGAGAAGCCTGGGTTTTTTGTTTGGACATCTGAAGTGTCAGTAGGAGATCTTTGGCTCTGATTGTTTAATATCTTTAAGTCAGCATGAGCCACTGTATACATTAACCAGGAAGGATGATTGGCTTCTGCAGTCTGTAAAGTCTGCCTGGAATAGGAACACAGAGATGGAAATAGTTCAAATAGTGATTTAAAAGTGTCTCTAAAAGTAGCTTGCTTTTCTTCTGGGATATGCACCATCCTCGTCTGTGAGAGGCTCTGTCTTTTCATGCATGTAGCCGCTTCTGGAGAGAAACAAAGTACTGTTCCTCTCCTTCACAAATGGGAAATGCAGCACAGAGGGAGCAGACAAATGGGTTGTTGGACAGCAAGGACTTGCCTGAATCCCAGGGCCCCCCAGCATAGACCACCTTTTGGTCCCACCTCGTCCCTCACCTTCATTTGTGGATCAGTTAGATTATGGATATTTAACTGTCCTTCCTTAGGTTGTACCTGGGATCATACAGGGCCATTTCCAGCCCCTGGTCCAAGAATGGAGATACTTGGGTAATGTCAGCAGCCAGATGGGTTTCTGATCTTCAGAGTGCTGAACTGTCCAAATAGCACTGGCCCAGGTGGTGGGAAGAGGTTCTGTGCTATTAGTTACCCTCAGGAGGGGCTGGCAGGGTGTTCCTGGTCAAAGGTGCTCTGGCCACATTGATCAGCAGTGTAAAACCATCACTTCTATGCAATTCTTTCTTTTGGGCACCTGGGAATTGTTTGTAAATGCTCCTTTGTAACACTTTTAAGAGATTTTGCACGTTTGTTTTATTATCAAATAAATACAGTATCATCTGTCTATTGCAGATGGTTGAATAAGAGGTTTTGCATACCTGTGGTGGTGAGAGAGCAGGAGGCTTAGGGCTTTGCAGCCACTGGGAAATAGATGTGTTATATCCATACCCTAAACTGTCTTCTTTACTTCCTTACAGTCAGGCTCTGAATATGGAAGTTCTGGAACTTGTCCTCAGAATATTGTGAAATAAATATGAATTCTAGTAGGATCATAGCCCAACCTGTTCCTGACTTTTCCAAGGGTCTCAACATGGGTGTTTCACAGAGAAGGACCTGTGATGTTCTCCAGCTCCCCACCTCCTTTCTCCACTGCAGCACACCAAGGTCTTGAGGCATGACAGGATGGGAGGTAACGTCTCAGAAGCTGTGTCACATTAACACTCACAGGCTTCCATAGACCATGTGTTGTTTTCCATCCAACAAAAAAAAAGGAGTGAAAATGTTGCTTTCCAAGACTGCCTGTGATGCTCCAGAGGAGAAGGAAGATCTTCCCTCCATCCTTTTTCCTGGGTTAAGTTTGTTTTGAGGTCTCAGAGCAGCAATGCACTGTATGTACCACATGCACTGCACTGGTGGAATGGAAGGGCAAGGCATTTACAGAGAATTCCTACAGCACTCGGAGCAAACATGTCTCAAAGTGCCCCTCTGGCCAGGCCCTTGCTAGGGGGGTTTGCTGGAGCAGGCTGTGTTAGTGGCCCTCAGGACTTGAGGTTAATCAGACAGTGACTGGGAGGGAATAAAGAAGGTAAGAGATGAGGAGGAGATAATGCAGCTGCAGAGTCCAGCCTGGGAGTAAAGGGATTTTTGGGCACCCAAAGGGGTATCCAGTGTTGGAGGGCTTTGCTTGTCACTCTGCCTATTCTAGACAGGCTCCATTCTATCTGTCTTCTGGATTTATTTCCTAGCTGTATTTCTGCTAGTATTTTTATGGGTTTGTTTTTTCTGTTTTATTAACAGAGCAGCTGCACTTTTACCACAGGCAGGATGATGCTGGGCTTTCTGCTGAAAGCTGCCACATCATGATGATGTGTTTTACCCAGCAGACCTCACCAGGCAAGGTTCCTGGCACAGCAGAAGTCACCAGGGAGGTTTCTCAGAGCAGCAATCACCCCTCAGCTCATCCTCAGTCACTGGCCTAGTATTTCATCATTGCTATTTCTTGCTTCTGTTTTGTGCTGGCTTCTCTATTCTTCTAAGATCAAAGTCATATTTTTATTAGCAGTAAAAAAACCAGGGGCTTGTATCTGTTTGATCATACACAGAAAGATACCCAGCAGGGCTAGCTCAGTCTGTTGGCTCTGTCACAAACTCACTCTGCTAATGGCTTGCTTTGGTAAAATAAGATCAAAGGTGGAAAAAGTTCGAAGTTTTCTGTGCTCTTGTCAGGTGGCTCCATCTTGGGGTTACTTGCCAGCACATCAGCTGCAGAGGAGGGACCAGCCAGGAGGAGACAGATAGGAGAAAGAAACTCACAGGCAGGAGCAGAATTTCCTGGTTGGAACCACAGCTGAGTCACCTGGTCTTAGTGGGAGCCTGCCCATGACAGAGGGGGTGGAACTGAATGATCTTTGAGGTCCCTTCCAACCTGAACGATTCTGTGATGTTAATGGAAAAGGACACCCTTTGCAGAGGACAGATGCGAGGGGTCAGATGCAAGGGTGGGGTGTGAGTGTTGGATGGATACCCCTGGTACAAACAGAGATAGCAAGTGAAGCAGGCTGTGGCAAGGTATCTTTTGGTGTACCTGCATCTAGGCTTGCCCTGTGGTGACAGGTTGAAAAAAGAAGGCGGAGCTTGGAGAGCACAAGGGGAAAGTCATCATGGCAAGGCCCAATCCCAAATCCTGGGTTTGCTTTCCTTTTTTTTTTAGCATTGTGCACTGCAGCATTTCAGAAAGTAGAAGCATTCATAATAGCATTTTAGGTCTTTCATGTATGTCAAAGAAGTGTGCCTGGCTGGCAGAGTGAATCATAGAAAAGAAATATACTCAGGGTTTGAGAGGATAAAAAAGCACATCCATGTATTCCAGAGAGCAACTCGGAGCCTGTGCTTTGTCTCTTCAATAAATCTGCTACTGGATGTAGTCTGGGACTGTGGAAAGAGGAGATCTGCACTGCTTGATCTAGAGCCCTGGCTTAACCACAGGGATTGATGTTTTGCCTTCCCATACTTAGGCAGCAATACTTGAGCCTCTTTACAAAAGAAATGTTCCAGCAAGTGCCAAAATCATTTAACACTCACTGCTTGTGCTGCAAAGCTGCTGAAGTTTGCTCGTTATAACAGAGGTAGTGAGAGGTCCTGGCAGGGATTGGAGCTGGTGCTGTGGGGAGGCATGGTTGGGTGGTAGCTCTGTAGCTGGGCAGAGGGAGGGGCTTTTTTCCTCTGCTGGCTGCTCTAGTGGGTTTTCTCTCCCTTTTGGTCACATTGCTGAAGCAGATATTTACCCTTAGGTCAGTAAATACTATTCTTGTGTTCTTGGGCTGCTGGAGTGAGAGCTGGTTCAGTCTTTGACCTCCAAATCGGTGCTGTGCTGCTGTGAGGACCCAGGAGCTGTTTGCATTGTTTGTGCTCTCTTAGCACAGGGCGGATGGGCATGTAGGAGTGTTTCTCCCAGAGGATCCCTGTTGCTCTGACCTATCCCAAACATCACAGGTGGGCTGAGCAGACAGGGCATGAGCTGCTGCAGACAGAAAGGGTTGTGTGTGCTCTTCACTGCCCACGTGTGTAAACCCAGGCATGGTCATGGTGCAGTCATTTTCTCTGCAATAAATCAGCTGGACACCTCTTCTGAGAGAGGAGTAGGTGACACTGGGGTGGCTTGCCAGGACAGTGTCTTTTGCTTGTTTGCCTCTCACAAAGGATGAGTGTGGCTGGAGAGTGGGTGGCCAGTGTGGATTCATCAGGGCCTGTAATGCATGGACCAAGGGAGAGGCAACAAATCAAGCACCCACAAAAAGGGAATTTTACAGGCAGCAGCAAAACAGTGGATGTGTGCACAACAATCTGCATAAGGTCAGACTGTAAGGGTGTCCCTGGAAAGATGTATGGTGGCTATCAGGAACCAAAGCACAAGAAGCTCTTTCTGGTAAAAAGTATTAAATTTCTCTGAAATAACCAGAAAAGGCGCTGTTAGGTGGCTGGGAACAGTTTCCTGAGACTGGCACTTAATGCTGGTTGTGTATGTGAGCAGTGAAAATCCAGCAGTGCTCAGTTGTTTGCAGAGCAGCCACATCTGCCCAGGAGAGTTAGCAGTTAAAACCCCAAATGCTGGACCTGTGAGTCACCCCACCTGTGGCACTCTATTGTAGGAAGGAAATCAGCATCAGCAGAGGGACAACCTGATACGTTTTCCCAGTGCAAAATAACTTGATTGTTTTACTTGGGGTTTTTTTCCAGTCTCATGCCCATTGTTGGGGCCACATGCCTCTCCTGAGACCAATGCTCGGCTGCTCTCGTCTCCTCCCCACACCTTCCCTCCCACATTGTTTGTGTTGTGACTGGTTTTCTGACTGTGAAAGCAGCAATGATGAGAGATGCTCATTTGGTTGGTTTACGTTTTTCCTAAATCACCTGGTGCTGAGGAGTAATGAAATATTTATTAGATGTTACAAAACCAAACTGAGAGCAACAGCACAGTGAGCAGTTAAATATTCCTCCTTTCTTCCCTGCAGTGGTCCCTGAGCAGCAGGTGCCCTAAGAAGGAAGAGCTCAGTGCTGCTTCTGGTTGACTGCTTCTGGGCTTTCTGGACAAAAGGCAGAGTTGCTTCCCTGGGAATTACCTGCAGTCCTCAGCTGAAATGATTCCTTCAGGCCAGGGGTGATGCCGGTGGGCTGAGCCATTAGGAACCAGTGTGCAGTGCTGCAACGCATCCTCAAGTCCTGCCAGCAGGAAAGACCCTTCCAGTGGGATGTGCAGTGTGCAAGGGCTCTGTGAGGCATCAGAGGTGTTCAAATGTGGCAGTGAAGGGGGTCACTTCTCAACCACAGGGTGCCTTTCACTTGGAAATATCCTTCCACAGAGCCTAAAATCTGATTGATTTCAGCAGCCATCATATTGATGGACAGGGCTTTTTTAGCAGGTTTGAGTATCTGTACAGGTGTGGACATGTTATGCTGCAGCTTGCTACTTACTGACAGATTCAGCAATCTACAATCTAGGATGGCCCTTCCTTCCAAATCTTCTGTTGGTTATGGTGCTGCTGTAGCATAATGTAGGTTGCAGGGGAGTTCTAGAGGTCTCTGGCCCAGTTTCCCTGTTCAAAGCAGGGCTCCCTCCCAAACCAGATCATTTTCATGCAGTCAGGCTGTGGAAATTTGAAAGGCTGGAGATGCTACAGCCTCTCTGGGCCTCTTTGTTGCTGTACTTATTCCTGCATGCTCAGACTCAGCAAAGCATTCTGGAGAGAGGATGGCTTAGTGAGGCACATTGCTGTGTATAACTTTTTCCAGGGAAGTTTTCTGTGGCAAACAGCTTCCTCTTTGCAGTGCTTGTGCTTCCCTGGTGTAGGCGAAGGAGGCTGGAGACGATGCGCAGAGATGGTGCCAGCTGCTCACTGGCTGGAACACTTTGGAGACGGTGCCATAGCTCCCTTCATTCAGGTTTGCATTTGGCTCCGAGTCAGACTGAGTATGTGCAAAAATAACACAGAGCAAGAAAGCTGCTGGTGAATGTTTGTCCCGAAGACACCGATGTGCTGTTTGCTGGGATCTGCATCAAGCAAATTCATTTGGTTGCCTCTGTGATTTGCTCGTGGCCGGAGGATCTTTAATCAGGTTGTGAGGTCACTAGATTGTGCTGGGCATGTGGTTTTTCTTAACAAAGTTAGACCAAGAAGGTGGGAATCATTTGGGGCCCGTATCTAGTCACTGGTGAGCTCTTACCCATCATGTAGTCTGTTATGGGGGAGACATCTGCCAAGCTTCTTACAAAAAGCTGTGCAATCCACGAGGGATGCCAGCCCAAAAGCTCCATGGGTGCTGTGCCTGATACCTGTGCCAGGAGTTCACTGCCTCAATTGATTACAGTTTTTAATATGCCTGTGTATATCTGGCAACTTAAATACTCCCATGCTTTAGACAGGTAAATGTCTGGGAAACACTCTGCTGCATAAGCACACCACAGTATTAACTTGGGAGAGTTCTCTTGGGTCCAGAGTGCTGTTTTCTGTGATCCCTCTGGAATGCAGAAATGACTGTTTGTTTTTTAATGGCTCACATGAGGGAAGCAGTTGTAGGGAACATCAGAAAGGTTTGGAGAAGTGAGGGAAGGTAAACAGAATAAACCTCTTCAATCCACCAGTTTTCCTGCTTACTGCCAGCACTCTTGTGTGATGGCATTTGGATTTTTGTTTGCATGGGATGTAGCAAGGCCCTCAACATCCACACACCTGCTGGGCTTGCAGTGTTGTACTAATGTCCTTCCAAGTGGAAGTAATTCTGCTATTTGTGAGCACCCTATGGAAGGTAACTGAGGAGTGGTTTGTATTGGCCCCTTAGTTGGCCTTCCTGGATCTGCAGAAGCTGTTGGCTTACTTTATATGGATTTCTAGCTTATCACTGGTGCCTGTAATTACAAGAGATAAAATAACACCCCTGCCTTTAAAGCACTTAAGCTTCCAGTTGAGTGTTCAGGGCACGTGCTCTTTTAAGCCTGTGGCTGAGTTAGTGGCATCACTTGGCACTGCCTCGAGGCTCTGGAGCATGATGCTGGTGCTGAGACTGCCCCCCTGCTTTGCTCCAGTCTTTGCTGAGAGGTGCAGCCTCCCAGCTGCCCCAGAAGTGCTTCTGGGATTTGGCAGCAATGTCTGTGGGCCCTGATGAGGAAGGAAAGAGGCATAAAATAGGAGGTGAAGTATGTTGGGCATATTTGGTTAACCTGCAGCTCTGGTCTCCCCTGCTCCCTTGTGGTGCTGACTTTCTGCACCAGGTGTTTGCTGCTGTGCTGCAGAGGCTAGGTTTAATATGAAAACAGTTATATTGTGTCTCAGATCGACATCTGATAGCATCCCTAACAGTGGCACAGACGTGGATCAACACCCAGCGCTGTCTCACGGTGTGATGGGGGTGTCAGACTGAGGGTCCTGTTAGCTGAGGACTGGACTGTGCTGCAGCCTGGTGTGAACAGAGAGGATCTCCTTTTCCCTGGATGGGGAAAATGCTGGCGTACAGCTTGGCCGAGGAGGAGGCAACTGACACTCTAGTAGAGACAAACCCGATGATTCATTTCCACAGCCCCCAGGAGCCTGCGTGTGAGCTGTGTATTGGGAATTTCTAGGAATTTCAAGGAGCATCATTTGTTCTGAAGGTAGCCCAGTCAGTACTGAGGAAGGAGGATTAAATACAGCTGCTAGATGGCATTATAGGAATTGAACAAGCAAGGACTTTTGGAGGTTGTCCTAAGAAATAACCTGGACACAAAAATGTAATCAATATGCCATGCATGTTGTTAAAATCCCAAATGAAAAGCCTCTTGGCTGAGTATCCGTGCTCGTAGTATGTATTTCCTTGTGCCTCAGCATCCTGATTTCAAGGTTACCTGTAGTTTTTCTGGTTTTCCTTGTTTTTTTAATAGTATCTGTTGCCCTGTCATTTCTTTCTGACATTCACAATGCTTGCTAATACAAAATTGTCAATACATTTAATTAACATCTTGCCTTCCTCCATAGCATCTCAAGATAACATCTAGCTTCTTTGAGATAATGAAATTATTAATAAAAACAGCACCTTCCCACAGGTGTTTCCCACTTGATCACTGCATTGTCTCTGGCTCCTCTTATCATTCACCGTTTCCAATCCCATCAGCTCTGATAGGTTTGGAGCCTGTTTTACATGTGCCCCAGGTTGCCCAAGGGCTCCTGATGTCTAGGGTGCTATTGGCAAACACCCCAAAGGGGTTTAGGTGCCTGATGTGGCAGATAGGATCCAATTTTTGGTCCTAACAGTCTGCCATCCTAAAAGCTACAAGCTTTTGGCAGTGCTTTTCCTCTGGGCTCATGGCCTAAGGCTGAGCTGGGTCAGGTTAAGGGATGGTCTTTACTCCAGCTCTGTGATGCTGAGCTTTGCTGTGTGTCAGACCCTGTGAAGTCTGGGCTGGTGTTTTGGGGGTGGGAGTGACCCACCTTTGCAGCACCCATAAGGTGGTGAAGGCTCTTCCACGTTTCCAAAGCAGAGCATGGCGAGTCTCACTTTGTCACTTTGATGAACACCTCTCCATTAGCAGCAGGATAATCCCAGATTATCACATCAAATTGCTATTGCTCACTAACTCCCCTCAGCGTGGTGTTGAGGAATTAATTATCAGTGTTCATGATGTTCACTACTGCAGTCCCTAAACACCCCACATAGCACATCGTGATTGTAGCTCCAGTGATTTTATCACTGCATTTTCTAAGTGGTCCTCTCCTGCTTTTTATCACTTGTGGTGTTTACCAGGCCTCATTATGCTCTAGTTGTTTGAATCTCTGCAGTTTTTTATACTTTATTCAAAGGCATTTAGATGCTTAGAGCCATTAATTTTATCATTCTCTTCCATTCTAATGGGCTGGTTTCTTCCATTGCTGTACAAATGAGAAAAAGACTCTTCTCTAGACTTTTTGGTCGCTAATAAATACCTGTCCTAATTCTTACTGCTCTCCTTTCCCTTTAAGTTTGAAGTTGCAATATATACATATTGTTTGCTTCCTTCTGTCAAAATTAATTCTTATCCTTGAACGTGGAGTAACCTCATGGTAAACCAGTCCCAGCTACATTTCAATCCCTGCAGCTTTTCAGCATGAGTGTTGTCTACATCTTAAGATGTTAGGCTGGCACTGCTGATACATGATGTGTGTGCCTGCTGTAACTTTATCTGCATTGTAAGGTGAAGGGGTGGGTTTTTAAGCTATGTCTGATTTTAAACTGACAGATAAATTGGAAAAATAATGGCATGTTATCTTACAAGGCTGGAATAAACCCTGTAAACTTTCTATTAATGTCATTGTGACAGAATTAGAATTGTCTTGTAAGTTATATCAGCTGTATGCTGGAGAGGAAGTGTTTTGAGCAGGAAAGAGACAGCAGAGAAAGTCCTTGCTAGGAGAACAGGTTTGCTCTCATAGGATTTTGACATTAAACACTTTCACCACTGGTTTTGACTAATGTTTTGTATGTGAAAAGACAAAAGAAATGATCAAGGACAAAAAAAAACCCCAAAACAAACAGCTAGCTAGCAAGGCTTTCCATGTGGTATGAAACCTCAGCTTCTGAAGGGGAGGAGAGGCTGAGTGAGAAGGGGTAGCACCAAAACAGATTCTTCCAAGCACTCACGCAGCAGCTTGCTTTTGATTTGACTGTACCTGAAGTAGTAAAAGTCTTGTGTGCATTTTGTAGTGGCAAAGTTGTTTAGAAGTGATGCTCAGGGTGACTTCAGGTGCTTGTGATGCCTGAATGAACTCGCCAGGCTGCAGAGTGCACGTGTGTGTGTACCCATAAGTGGCTGGTTCCTCAGCTATTGCTGCTGTCCCCAAAGTAGAGCAGAAATGCAGGTCATAAGCACCCCAATAAGATATAGCAGATGGATTACTGGTTTTTTTTTCCTCATACATAAACCCTTTTTTGACGAATCTTCTTCTTTTGGCATGTTTTACAGATAAGTAAGCAGCAGCTCCAGACAATCAAAGATCGTTTCCAGGCCTTTCTCAATGGAGAAACCCAGATTGTGGCAGATGAAGCATTTATAAATGCTGTCCAGAGCTACTACGAGGTAAGGAGAGACAATGCAATGCTCTTATGAATCCCTGTCCTCACCTCTCTTCACAGATGGGGTCGAATTCTGAATTAATGACTTGTCCATTATCACACAGTATGAAGCAAAGGGAAGTGCAAAGTGGCTTCTGTCTGATGTCTGGTACATCACAATGTTTGGGAGGTTCAGGGTTTGAATGTAAACCATGGAACAGCCATAGCAACCCCTGTGTCATGGTGTTTTATTATAGCTTGATTATGGGGAAGACTGACCTTCCTTTGAGCTGAAAAATAATTTCCTGATACTTTTAAACAGTGTATTCTAAAACAGGGAAGATGGCAAAATGAGTAAAATCAATGTCATGTGCTCCCTGTGAAAAATACCAAGAGAAATCTGGGCAGCACATTCAGTTCTTGCGGAAGCTTTTGTATTGTGTCCAATTGACTTTGGAATTTTCAGCAAGAGTTTTGTCTTTTCTCTTTGGCCTGACAAGTGCTGCAAAACAAAGGGGGAATGAGGAGGATGTGCATCTACAAAACTAAACAATACCAGAGAATATGAAACATCGTTCATAATTGTGCAAAAGAATAATTATGCATATCTGTCTTTTTGCACCTCTTTGTATGCAGCCCATAATGCTGCCTTTTTTATCTCTGCTTAGAAGGAAAGTGTGTCTGGTTTTGAAGGAAATCAGTGCTTGTCATTTCTATGAGGAATGTTGTTTACTTTTTTGCGAGCCTTTCTGCAAACCACTTGTCTTTCTCCCTAGAGCTGTTTTGTCATAGAAGGTGAAGATTTTGAATTGCCTACATAAAATATTTCTCTAGAAGTGCAATCTAAGAGGGGACCAAAATCAGATAGTAAAACTGAAGAGAATTTTAACTCTATAGGCTATGACAGCAGCTGCTTCTGTGTAAGAAAAGCACAAATTATCCCTGGATTAACGCTGTTAAACAAGTCTAGTAGTTCCTGCTCCATCCTTCTCTGTACAGGAAGGAAGCCAAGAGTTATTTACATCTTTTATCAGAAAAGAAACTGCCAAGGGATCATCTCAGCTTCACTGAACAGGTGCTCTCAAACAAAATCTCCAAGATGGAATGAGCTGTGTTTTAGGATGCAAGAGCAGCATAATCTGTTCAGATAAGATTATTGGGCAGGAAAAGGAAACTGTTTAAAACCAGGCAAAATACATTTCTGTTTCACTCCTGGGTCTGGCTGACTGTTGTCAACTCCAGAAGTCCTGTGCTGTATAAATGCCCCAAATTATCCAACTGAAAAAGAGCAATATATTAGTACTAGATGTACACAAGCCCATGTTTTCAAGTGGACCCTCCATTGGCTCTGTCCTGCTTAAAACAGACCACAATAAGTGTAATGCATCACTGTGTCATTTAGCACAACTTTATTTTTCTTCTTTTTAGCTGTTGGTCTCCTTTAGTTGGTGGCCATGTGCTTTCAGCTTCTGTACATCTGAAGCTTGCCTCTGTGGATCTTCCTCAGCACCAGTTGTAGTGGCACAAGACAAAGCCTTGTCACAGAAAGCCTCTGCCCCTCAGGGTCTGAGCAGTGTTCCCTGCTGAGAGTGTTCTCCCTTCCCTCTCTGCAGAGATGTGCCCCCCTTGGTTGATCCACTGTGAAATCATGGCAGATCCTGCTTATCTCAGCTCCTGCTGGGTGCTATCTAGAAATCAGCATTTACTGATTTATAAATCTGCAAGATGGCTTGGGAAACACACAGCTGAAACTGGTAATCTCTGTGCAGGACATGGCTGATGTTTCTAAAAGGTCCACTTATTAATGGTGCAGAATAAGTTCATTACTTGGGAATGATTGGTTTTTTGCAGAGGAAGAAAAATGAAGGGTGACATTGTAGGTCAGAAATGCATTTGCTGTTGCCCTGAATATGTTTGCACGGCCACATTTTGCTGTTAATTCTGGCTGTCAGGGTAAACATGTGGTTGTCAGTCTTAGGCTAGATCACAGGCTGCTATCAAATTAAAAAATTGAGTGATCTGCTGCTGCTCTGCAAAGCACTGCTGTGCCTGCAGGAATGCTGCAGACCCGTGTGCACAGACAGGCCCAGCAAACTCCAACACACTGCAGGGGAGCTTTTCTCGGGTCCTTTGACTTCTAATGAGTAAAGCTTTGTCTATCACCAGCACATTTTGCAGCAGTCACTTCAGTGCATATGATGGAAGTGTTTCATTAGACCCGTTTACTTTCTGCTGTGGGCAGACAGAGACACAGTGGCATGCTGGGCTCATCTGTGGTGTGGCAGGAGGTGCCTGACCCAACTCCTGAAGGTCACTTCCCTTCTGCAAGATTTGGTGTGTGCACCCATGCTACGATTTTTCCCTAGGCAATTCTTTGCTCCTGGTAACCCTACTAAACAATCCTACAGCTGGGCAGTTCACCTGTTCTAAAGAAAACAGGACAGAACACCTTTTTTTATCTCTTTTTTATCTTCCTATTTCATGGTTTCTGCTGCTTTATGTCTGACTGGTGCTCCCCTGTGTCCCGCAGCCTTCCTTTCCTCTGCTGGCTGCTGCTCCACACCCAGGGAGGAAAAATCAGGGCTGAGAGAAGATGGGGAGCCAAATCCCACTGCTCATGATGCTGGGGTGAGGACCATGATAATAACAGCCACTGGTGCTGGCAGGTTTGGGAAGTCATTAGCACTGTCACACAGGTTCAGGCCTGGGCACCTGGCATGGATGAGGGGACATGGGAGCCCAGGATGCTGCAGTGGGGCTGGTCACTGTGATCTCCCATCATTTCCTGCAGTCAGTGGGCTGATAATTTCCTTGGCTGCATCAGGAGCTTGGCTCTTGATAGCTCTCACCCATTACTTGAAAGCACCTGCACACACCTGGGGCATTATCACTCATGTTTAATCTCCATAAGGAAACAAAGCATGTGCTGCTGTTCCTTTAGCATGGACTGAAGGGGTTGCTGCTGCCATTCTGCCTGTCTTGTCTGCAGGGAGTGAGTGCTCCCATTGTGATATTGGAAGGAAACAGCCCAGCTCTTCCTCAGCAGCATTTTTGATCTTGGACAAAACCCACAACTACTGCCAACAGATGCCTGTGCCATCAAGCATCTGAGAACATGGAGTACCATGTTGCTGAATGGTATATAAAAAACCATAAATCTATAATGTCCTTAGGTCATCCTCAAGCTCTTTAATTATTGAGAGCTGACAGATACAGCCCTGTGAGGGCACAGCTTCTTCCCAAGCTGCTGTATTCATCAGTTCTCAATACTATTAATAAAATAACAGTTTTCTTACTGGATATTGTTTGCTCTTCTGTCTTCAGGGCTTGGGAGAGGAGAACCAACACAATATCCCTCTGTCTCTCTAACCCTTCAGCTCTGTGTTGCTCCCAGGACATCTGTGAGAGTCTGTCACATTTTGACCCTTTTGCTGCTCTTGCAGTGGGAAGAATATCTTTATGAAATGTCTTCTCCCTCCCTTTCTCCTGCTGTCAGTGCCCTGCATCTCTGCAAAGGTTCAAGCCATGCTGAACCTTTGCACTCCCCATTCCGTGACAGCAGGGCAGGCAGCAAGGATCTCCTCTGGTGTAATAGAATTAGGGTGTAAACCTGGTCCTTGCAGCGGTTTCCTAGGGGCCCGGTTGCCAGAATAAAAAAACAGCAGTGCTGTTGGCTTCAGTAAGGTGACTCTGCTCCCTCTAACAGGGCAGAACTTGGTAAGGCAAATGTAGTTGTGCAAAAACTTCCTTATTAAAACATCAGATGGAACAAAATAAAATTCTGCTTTCCCAAAGGACACTTATGTTTCTGGTGAGGTGTGACCATAACATCACATCAAGTCCTAATTGCATCAAAATACTTCATTTTAGTGGAGGCAAAGCAGAAGCTTCACTTGATTTCATTACACTTCTCAAAGTACATCTGAAAGCTCTGGCAGCATGTGGTGGTTGAGTGATGAGTTTGAGGTCCTGGCAGTCAAGAAGCAGCTTCCCAGCAGTGAAACCACCTTTCATGGTACTTAAAGGGGATTTTTTTTAACTGACACTATTTGGAATCGCCCTTTCCTTTGCAGGTATTCCTGAAAAGCGACCGCGTTGCCAGGATGGTGCAGAGCGGAGGGTGCTCAGCAAATGACTCCCGGGAGGTCTTCAAGAAGCACATTGAGAAGAGAGTGCGCAGCCTGCCAGAAATCGATGGCCTCAGCAAGGAGACCGTCCTGAGCTCCTGGATGGCAAAGTTTGATGCTATTTACCGTGGGGAGGAGGATCCCCGGAAGCAACAGGCCAGGATGACAGCGAGTGCTGCCTCGGAGCTCATTCTCAGCAAGGAGCAGCTCTATGAGATGTTCCAGAACATTTTGGGGATCAAGAAATTTGAGCATCAGCTTCTGTACAATGCATGTCAGGTAAGGTGGGAATGGAAGAGGGTGTTTTGGGGAAGGCTTGGGAAATACTGCTGCTATGAACTTGAAACTTTGTGTCTGACCAGACACTTTTGGAGAGAATTTCTACCATGAAAGGAGGGGGTGGTTTATGGTGGGATTTCTGCACTGCCAGTGTTGTTCTGGCTAACAAAGTGGGCCTTTTTCTCTTGCTCATTTTCTTGAGCAATTATTCCATAGGAATGCTTAGATGGGAAAATTTTATTCCTCAGCTCCATGTCTGGGTGAGCAGGTCTTTGAGGTGGTTATGTGGGCTGTTTGCCTGTGGCTTGTTTGCCCTTCCTGTGTCTCATCACCAGTGTAAATGACAGAGGTCCTTACAGCCTGTGATATCAGCAGTCAGATCCCAGGAGCCCCTGGGGTGGGTGGCTTATGCAGACTTGCCCAGTGAGGTTATACAGGTTCTCCTTAAGTAGAGGGAGTTTTGTGATGCCTGCATGCCTGTGGTGGAAGGAAAGAGCATCCCAAAGCCCCATGACATCAGGGTAGCTCTGCTTGCACTTGAAAACCTGTCCCATTCATCTCTTTTTACCCCAGAAGGGCAAGTTCTCCAGAGTTGCATGGCCAGGACTCTGCAGTGCTGCTTGTGTTTCCAGCACTCTTGCTGAGGGCTGTCAGTGGCTATCCAGACTGCTGGTGACCCAGATTACAGTCCCCTGCTATTGGATATAAATATCACAGGCGGGGTAAAGGATGCCAGAGTCACGGAGAGAGTAAGGTGTGGAAAGTTTTTGGAGGAGGAGCAGACCTCAGTCTTTTTCCTGTAATTCAGGGCTTCAGCTTCTTATTGAAATGAATACATTTGAGACCAATTCTGTCTGTCTTCTGTCTAGACAGTTCGAATTCTTTTTAAGACACAGAGAATTATGTTTGATCTGTTCTTACCTCTGTAAAGAGCTTAGTTATCTTGCAATTGTTCTTCTTCATCTCAGACCTTAATGGCAGAGTGGGGAGAGGATAATAAATGTCCCTGAGTAAAATAGCAAAAACTGCAGTGGCCCTCATAAATTGTGTTTACACAGATTTTGTGCCACTGTCATCTGTTGGAAGAGTTCTTTAAAATCAAAACCGTAATGTTTTCAGTGATGTGTCAAGAACTGAGTCAGTTCTGTCGTGTTTTGGTTTATTTTTTAACTTCAACTTAACCAACTCCAGCCCTGTGTCTCTCATCCTCTCTTGACCTGTGCATTGCCAAGAACCAGGGTGGCTTTGCGTGAGTGTATGTGTGTGATCCTTCCCTCCCGGTTTGTGCTTCCCACCAATACAGAAAACACTGTTTGATCACAGCTGCCCTGCTTTGTGATCTCTGCTTGTTAGAACCTTTCTGGCTGACACCATGAACCCAGAGGCTGCTCCCTGCAAATTGCCCTGTTGCATCAAGCAGTCTTTTTCCTGGATTGGTCCTGGTTTTAATCTGAAAGCAGAGAATTTAATTCTGGGTCTTTTCTAATACTTGGAGGCAGTAAACCTGTAATTTAAGCTTTTACAGGAAGACATAATTTCTGATGAAAGCAAGGATTAGCATGGAAGTTACTCTTGGTTTTAATACCTGGATAGTGAGGATTAGCTGTGCAGAAGGGAAAGCCCTTTGTGCAATGCACGCCTCAGAAAGCTGCAAGGCCAGCAGTCATTGAGCAGCTGGGTGTTTTCCTGGGATGCAGTGGGAGTGGTTAAAGTGCCCAGGTGCTGTGTGGTGAGACCCTGTCCCATGTGGAACAGGTCACTGCTGCTCCTTCCTCTGCAGAGAGCGAGCACCCAGGGAAACCACAGGCTTTGCTCTGGGGACCCTTTCTTTGAGGCTACCTGTGGTCATGTCATCCAGGCTGTACCAGCTGGAGCTCTCTGGCCAGCAGCAGACACTTTGTACCTCTCTCTTGCCATGGAGCGCTGAAATTGCTGCTGACCATTACTCTTTCTGCAGGGACTCAGCCATTGCTTGCAGCCAGTCTGTTGGAGTAGTCATGAGCTTCTCAGGGGTAATTTGGTATGGTATAAGCTGCACTTTTTTTGACTGGTGCTTGTCTGCCATGCATGGGAGGAATCAGGAAAAGCAGCCTTTTCCCTGGCAGGCTGTCTGAATGCCATCACTCTCTGCAGAGTGGCAGTACTGTGCTGTTCATGCAGTTTATTAGTCGGTCACCAGTGATTAGAAAAGCAAAGCCCATTGTCTTCTGTGGAGGGGCTGGCTGGTCTGTGCTCTCCCTTGCCTTGGTGTGCAGGGTGAAATTGCCCAGAGGCTGTGCAACGAGGCAAGAGGTGACAAGGCTTTGCCTAGTTTTCCTCTGAAAGCATGAGCAGGAATGGTGCTGAGCCCCCCCCAAACACTGCTGGTACTTCTGTGGTCTGAAAGTAGATGCTTTTCTCTATGCAGCCTCCTGTTACATCACACTAATTGCATAATGATTGCATCACTGGGACTGCATTTCCATTCACTTCTGAGATACTTTGTTTGTGCAGAAGGAGGATGATTTCTAAAGAGATTTTTTAATACAATATCCTCAGGTGGAATGAGATAAGCACATTCTTAAGTTTATTCTTAATGTGATAGCAGTGATTTAGCAGGATCTGAGATAGCAGTTATTGACAGCAAGGTATTAATGCAGTTGGAAAGGCTTTTAGGAAACAAAGATGGGAAGTGGTGTTGTAGCAGCATAGTTGTGAAGATTACAGTGTTGTTAAGCACAAGCTCTGACTAGAACACTTTAAATAATACACAGAGTCTTGCGCTTTTTGCATAACACATGCCACGTGGCTTGGTGTTTCTGCTCCACTGGAGTCAGCCTGGGAATTGAGCATCTCTGGCTCCAGCAGCGAGCTCCTCTGCTGTGTGAGAGGTGTGGTGGAGGGAGAAATGTCTTTCAGTCTGGGCTTTCTAGTCCAGAACTGGTTGGCAAGTCTTAAATTTAGCTCTTCTGCTTTGTAATTAACCTGTGGCTGTGGAAGAGTACTAGAGGAGCTGTTTTCTGTATGTGTTGGGCAATTCCAAACTTGGGTTCTTGCTGCAGTTGGTATTCCCTAGGGTACTCTATTTCCTGCTGACCTTCATGATGGCTGAATTCAGAGCATCTCTGAAAATCAGGCTGTGGTGTTCTCCCTGTCTTGTTCTTTCCCAGCCGTAGGGCAGTGATTTACTTTTCTGTCTCAAGCTGTGTTTGGAGCTACAGTATTTTTAGCTACAGTGAGAAGAGCCAGAGCTGGTACAGTGCTGTTCAGTTAATCCTGCAGCAGGAGCAGATGTTTAGCTCATGTCTGTGATGAGCTGTGCAAGTCCATCCTTCTGCTTCAGAGGAAGAGTGGGCTTTCCCTGCAGAACTGCCTGAACTCTCAGGATTCACAGTCAGACTTTCTCTTCTTTCTCGGCCCTGAAGTATCCCATATACTGTGGCAAAATAACCTGTGCTAAGCATGATTCTCTTAGATGTAAGATTTGAAAGCAGATAACTAAATATAGGCATGTCCAACCTGCTGAGTGATGCTAATATATGGTCATGTTTTTTCAGCAGCTATATCTGTCCACCCATGTAGAAGGCAAAACATCAAAAAAGTATGCATGTGTGGGTGGGCTGCAGCACACACCAGGTCTCATTGCTGACTGGTGGCTATTTCATGTAAAGGCATAAAGACTTCTCACCAGTGCAAATGGAATTGTTTCATAAGTTTTGGGGCCCTGTGATTTTTAACTAGGAAACATTTCAACCCAAATTTTCTCAAACAGAGCTGGCTTAAAACTAGAATTCACTGTTTTGACATTTATTTTCGCAGCTGAATTAGGACACTATGTCCAAAGGCTGACATTTCTCACATAGCAGAAAGTTCCCCTGACAAAAAAAAAACTTACTTAAGTGTTTGAGTTTAGCTCAAGTCGGTATTAGAAATGATTTGCTGGGGTGGTGTCTTGCCTTCTGCCCCTCTCTCATCTCTGCAGTTCGTGTGGTTCTACCAAACTTGGTTTCTTCACTTGCTCTGGTGTGTTGAGCCCCTCACGTGCCCATCACATGCCCAGCATGTGTCAATCATGTGCCTGGCACACGGTCACACGGCCATCATGTACCCAGTGTGTGCCAAACACGTGGCACGAGCTGACTTTGCTGACTTAGCTGAAAGTTGGAGACATCTCCTTAAAAATATTTCCTAAATCCTTTCTCTTTGCAGAGAAGCTGTGCTGTGTGCAGCTGCAGCCCAAGTAGGGGCAGAAATTCATGTGAGGCACTGTGACAGCTCAGACAGTGAGATGAAAGCTAAGGTCACCTCAGAATAAATGTTTGATTTGTGTGTATCCTCCCCAGAGTAAGTATTTCATTTAGTTTGTTGTGATGAAGAATTCCCAGGCATGCCTTGCAACGAGCATGGAGTCCAGGAATGTTGTGCACAGCGTGGAGTTACCTGTCTGTGCACATCTCTGTCCTGTCAGTTCAGGGCCTCAGGGCTTTAGGATCAGATCCCCTCTTTCTGCTCCCCGTTTAAAGAACACAAAGCAATTGATTTTTATTCTAGCTTCATCTTGAACCTCAATGTCTGTGAAATATGAATCTGCAGTTCTGAGCATTTAAGCACTACCTCTGGCTGTAATGACCCTCTGAAAGGGTGGGAGGTTTGCTTGGACCCTGGAACCCCCTACAAACAGCCTGTCCTGGGAATGGTGGTGGTGAGCTGGGACTGCTGTGGGACTGCAGGCAAGAACCAGTGAGCCTCCATGCGCTCCTCTCTCCAAGGCTGGATGCATGTGCCGTGGACAACCAGCAGCTTGGGCCAGCACTGCTCTCCCCCTTGAAAATCCCCAGGGTATCAGCCTTACCTTGTGGCTTTTTTTCCCCCTCTTTCACTATTTAAAACTCCTTTTGATCGCTCCACCTATTTTCACTCTGTGAGCATCATCCCCACCCTGCCTTCTCTCCCCCCACTTAAAACAAAGCCACGACTAATAAAAACGGGTTAAAGTGGTTTAGAGATGATCAAAAGCCTCAAAATCCATAAAGCATCATGGTCTGTTTTCAGTAATTCTGTATTTATTTCCATGGAAACGGAAATGGCAGCCTGGAGCCTTCTGCAGGGCTGTAATTACTCCTGCAGCAGCTGCAGCTCCCTGTCAGGGCCCGAGCACCTCCCAGAGCCTGCCGTGATTTAGCGCCCAGTGGGAAACCGAGAAAGGAGAGAGCGCTGGGAAGTGAATGAAATCTTCCCTGTCATAAGGAGACAGCGTAGATTCACACGTGATCCCTGGGGGAGGAGGGGCAATCGCCCTGCTCCATCAGCTCAGCGTGCAGTGTTGTGAAGAATGGTGTTGGCACGGGAGGCAGGGAAACTGGCTGCTGGCTGACTGTGCTGGGCCCTTGGCTGCCAGGTACAGCCTTTGGAAGGGGGTGCTGATGGAGGTTACCCAGGGGCTACAGAGAGGTGCTGTGATTGTCCCTCTTGGTCCCAGGCAGTCCAGAAACAGTGACTCTATGTGCAATCCATCGTTTGGTACCTATAATTCAGAGCAAGAGATGTGGTTGGGATAGGACATCTGTTAGCTCCAGCATCCAGTGGGAGCTGCAGGGAAGACCTCAGCCAGTTGGAGGGACATGACAGGGCAGAGAGATGGGTGGCCCTGCCAGCCCAGCAGTGTGCCACAGTGCTGCTGCCTTTTGGGGAGGGCAGTGCAGAGATCACTCTCTGCCAGGGTGGGACCTGAGCCATCATCATCCAGTGTCTGATTTGCACAGACATGTGTGGACCTATGTGTGCACCCATTAGCTGTAGGATCAGCTTATGTTATGTGCTGTTACGGACTTAGAGAGCAATCTTGGCCCCTGTAATTAAATTTAAAGCAAATTAGCTCTTCTGTTAAACAAAATAAATCTGATGTAGCCTAATGCTGTATTCTCCAGCTATGGCTGATCAATCGCTCCTGCAAAGAGCAGGCAAATGCTGCTGAGCAGATGGTCTTGGCTGAGGCATGGTCAATTAAACTAATTAAAGATGCTTTCATTTAATCAGAGGGTGTTTTAACCCTGTTAGCTGCCAGTTGGGGATGTGTTTTCGTGTACTAGGAACTTCCAGTTCTGGCCCTTCTATGGACTTCTTCTGGTTTTCAGTCCCTTTATAGAAACAAGGCCAAAGTGTGCATCCAAAGAGCATATATCTAGCAGAGAAATTATAATTTCATGCAACAATAGTGAAGACTTGCAGAGGAGAATTCAGTTGTTTTCTTCTAACACTAACCAAAGATGTTTATTAGCCTGAAGAACTTTTTGCAATGAATCCTTCCCAACCTACCTCCTGCCAGCCTTCCCTCTAGGTTTAGGTGTGTGGCTGCCTCTCCACAACCTAGAAAAACATCACTTGTTCCACTAGAACAAGCAGTGGCTCGTCACGGTGTATTATTTAGGGGACAGAAAATTGTTTCAGCATCCAGACTGGTTCTGGAGTGGAGGAGCAGCCTCTTATGCCAGCTCTCCACTGCCATGCAAAACATCTTGAATGCTGGGAGCCCCTCTTCCTAGGGGTTCTGGAGACAGGTTTAATTCATGATTTGCTGTTCATGAGGACTCCTCTGAGCTGAAGCCTTCTTTTCAGATTCTGTGATTTGTCACAACTGGGCGCCCTCACCATTTCCCTGTCCCTCATTTGAGATCTGCTGCCCTGCCTCACTGTAAGGGGTGACACCACCAAGAGATCTTGTTGGTCTCAGGGAGAGGCATGCCAAACGTTCTCAAGAAGCAGCAGTAGAGCAGAATCATGCCTGCAGACCATGAGTGACCCCTCCCTGGGCTGCACAAAGGGCTGCAGCGTGCCAGGCCCCCTTCTTCTGCCTTTCCAGCAGCTTGTACGCATCGAATTAGAAACAGTTGTGCTTTGTCCAGAGGCCATGTGGACAGCTCCTGCTTCAGCAGCATGGATCCCTGCAGGTACATTAGGGCTAAAATCAGGGTGATTTTCAAGATGTTCATCCTTTGGGAAATTATAAAAATCCTTTTTTACCCTCATCTAATTAATGAGGTGTTTTTGTGGTGCAGCATCAGCTGAACGCTCTTTGTTGTCTGTGTGGACTGATTAATTTTTGCAGTTTAAGGCTTAAATTGCCATCAAGATATCTCTTTCGTTTATTTTTGTTTCAACTGGCCCATGAATACTTTTCATCAGCAGCATTCATGCTGCAAAGGAACGCATAAAAAATAACCATGGTTACCTTATAAAAAACATCATATCGATGACTTGACATTTCCAGTCTACCTTAGCTCCTTTATTTAAGGGCTGCTGTTTCTCTTCTTTCATTGAAAATATAGTTGTTGGCTATTCTTTTCTGCTGCTTTGCCAGATGTTTGGTTTTTTCCCCAGATCAGGAGTCTCATTTCAAATCAATGTTTATTAATACAATTTTATTTCCCTACCATAACATTGCATTCTGAAAAGAAGAAGTTGAGTTTTGAATTCCTGGCTCTAGGTAGGAGCAGCTGGGAAAATATGAAGGATTTAAGCAGCTGATGTGTTGTTGATCTTCTGCCTTTTGCAGCAGAGGTCTCTGGGAAAGGAAACACTTTGATCCTGAGATACTAATTTGGAGAGCTGTTCTGGTGTCTGCTGCCTCTCAAGTGCCTGGCTGCTTCCACCTTTCCTGACACAGTTGTGCAGGGAGATGCTGAAGTGGTGGGAAAGGAAGGTTTTGCAAAAGCTTGAGAAATAAGGGAGTCTTTGAGCATCACTAAGTTTGACAACATTGGGGAATTACAGCTTGAAACTGTTTCAATAGAGAAGAGATTTGGGATGGCACCAAGTACAGACTCCAGAGGTATTACCTGTAATGGTTTTGGCAGAGGGGAGACTGAAGAATGGGGGAGAAAGTGGACAAAAAGTTGCTGATTTAGAAAAAAAACCACTTTACACTGAAAAACTCAGTGATCCCATGGAGTGTGTTGCCACTGTGCAGGGCAGTGCAGCCTCAAACCTGGTGGGTCTGCCCAAGGAGAAGCCAAGCCAAAGGTTGTCCATTGCTGGGGAGAGGGAGTGATAGCTAAATGTGCTACATAAAAATTAAATGTCTATTGCTAATCTCTCCCCGAAAAAACAAAAAACCAAACCAACATAAAATGCAACTGAGATGGCCTGGAGTGCAGTTTCTGAGTCAGCTTCCATGGGGTCTGGTTCCAAGGTTTCCAAAGGTGGGACTTGGCTCTCAAAATGCTGTCTTTATTTCGAGCAATCTTTCTTGCTTTCCTGACTTTCAATTCAATACAAGCCACTCAACATAAAAACCAGTTTCTCAATGCGGAGAAACATTGTGGACCGTGTCTTGTTAGGAAAGGAAAATGTCACTCCTCCTGTTTGTCTTTCCTTCAACCAGAGATGATGAGCAGAAGACATGACAAAGAAATGCCCCCACTGGCCCCTTACAGAGAACATAATCTTATTTTTCCTTTGAGCAGCATTTGTTCCCTGCAGTACATGTTCCTGTCAATCAGCCCAGGAGGCCTTGGGAGACAGAAGGGGTGTTATCCAGACCTCTCCCTCTTAAAGCAAGGAACTGCTAGCTGCAAAGGAACCCATATGTGATGCTTATCTTAAGGAAGGCTGGAATACTTAATAAGACATAACTGGTGCATGACCCTGTACTATGTTAATGCCTCTCTTTCTCTTCCTCTTCCTTTTAACTGGAAATACAATGGTCTTTAAATCTAATTTGAATTCCACATGAAAATCTCAATGCTTTGCAGCACTCCAACCCTCGCTCATGTGATTCATGTGATTACCTTCCTGGGGAACTTTTAATGCCTATCTCAGGAGCAAAATGGAAAGATACAGTCATACTTTCACATAGTGGGGGTTATACTTGGTCATGCTGGCTTCTGCCAGAGCTCCAGGGTCTTCATTTCAGCACGCAATGTCTTGTCAGAGAGCCTGGACTGGTTCCCACTGAGCTGTGCTAGCCTAAGGTTACACACTATTCTTTCGGTTTCCTTTTTTTCATGTTATATAGAGAGATCATTCTTCTGACATACATCATCCACTAAGGGAATATTTTGAAAGTTCTATATTAATGTTTCACTAGGTTTTCTCTAATCTTATTTCTGTAAGATGTGGTTTGCTCAAGGCTGCTTCTTTGCAGTCCATATTGTGTTCAGATTTCCAGAAAAGGGAATTATTAAAAAAAAAAAAAAAAATTATTCACCAGTCCTTTCTTCCACTCCTTAGATTTCATTCTTCAGGCCACCAGTGTTCCAGGCAACTTGAAAAATGCTTCATGTCACAGCTTAGGATAGACAGTGTAACTTTAATTCAGAAGAAACTTTGGGAGTCAAATGGATCAGGCCATAGAAAGTACTTCATGAATATAAAATACAGCTGGGTTAATCTTCCAGTTTTCATCTAAAAAGTACCAAATTAAAAAGAGAATAGGTATATTTCTTAGCAGAAATGAGATGCCAAGAATTTTCTTCAAAAGGATATCAGAGTAGGCACATATTTGTTCTCACTGAGCTGACTATAAATTGGGAAATGATCAACAAAGTAGATTTTATGCATTTCAAAGGCTCAGACTCAAGATTCTTAACTTATGTAAGCTGCTCCTTACCTCAATTTCAGTGCTGAGTTTTCATATTCAATACACTACATTTTTTCTGGAACATCCGATTCTACTCATGATTGTGAGAAATTAGAGTGCAAGTTCAATACAGAATTGGGTGCAACACAACTTCAAATACAGCTTCTCATGTATTTAAGTGGCCTGTAGCAGCCTGAAATCACATAAAAACTGTGTTGGCCTCCATAGCACAGATTTTGTTGTATAATGCAGGGAAGTAGTGATGTTTCCTAACAGCAGTGATCTGTGCATATGTTTTTCAAGTGCAGCAGCCAGCCTTCAGTCCAGTTCTTTTGTCTCTGACAGAGAACAGTAAGATGAGGAGGTGATGGCACAATATTATTTGTCATGAAGTCCTTGTAGAAACACTGATAGCTGTGACAGGGGCACGAGTGGAGTTTCCCAAGAGCTCTGCATGCCAGCCCTGAGTGCTGGTGGCCCAGGAGAGCCCAGGGTGGGGTGGGGGTTGGAGTCTGAGCCCTGTTGTGCCCCAGCCAGGTTCCAGCACCCCGTGGGCTCCTGGGCAGTGGTGGAACCAGGCTGCCTGCTTGTGTGTTCAGGCTTGAGCCTTAAGCATGCCTCAGATGTGCAGAGGAGGAGACAGCTAAAATTACAGGCATTTCCCACAATAAATGAGAACAAAGAACAAATGCATGATTTTGCTGTCCTCTTCTGAATGTGCTGCGTGGGGAATGATATTAGCATTTTAAAAAGTTGTTGGGGAGGATGCAGGCACAGTGAGAGACAGTGACCACAGGTCAGGTACCCAGACTTTGCCCAATAACCTGCTGAGTTTTGGTTAAGTATCTGCTCATTCTCATGGGTGCAGCTCATTTCTGCACCTTGCCTGACTGCTGCCTGTGTGTGCAGCTGTACTGGCAGCAGCAGCAAAACTGCACATCTCCAGTCCACAGGAAGGGAAACTGGGCAAGGTCGGCATTGATGGTATTTTGCTCCAGGTATCAACATAAAAATGTAAAATGTAGGGTCCAAAAAAATCAAAATATTAAGTCACCAACAAAGATGGGAGATCTTGTAATATAACACAAATTGCAGTGAGATGCTGAAGGGAGTGTAAGGCTTTACTCCTTGGCTGTTCCTTAGCAGAAGGAGCATCAGTGATGAGTTCTCTTTTTCCCAGGCTGAGGATCATGAGTTGTTGTCTTCTGTGGAGAGTTTTGCTAAATATAACTATCTTCTTTTGTGACCTAGTTAAGTCCAAACTTGACAGGGAGGAAGCCTTTCGGGTGTTTTAAATGCTAAAATTCTAATAGTGCAGCAATTAAATGGTCTCATATTTCTTCTCAACACCAGTCATTTATCATGCTGATATTTCTGCCAGCTTGTTGGAGAGCTCATGTTGTGCAGCATAGGTGGAATGAGCTGCAGGCGTGTGTTTGGCTGCCATTGCCAGGAGTCTCGTGCACCCGCGTGCAGAACCGAGACCAGGACTCACAAAATAGCTGCAAACCAGAGATGTTGTTCACGGAGAAATTATTGACACAATAATTTTATTAAGTCCCATGATGCCTGTCAGGTCTGATGAGAATGCTGTTTGCCAAACGTAGCATTTTATTTTGTATTTTAAAATCACATTAAAACCCAGTGCTCTTTATTTCTGATGCAGGCTGTAAGCAGCAGTTCCTCATCACAGGACTCACCATCCCCTCATAGCTTGATGTCTTATTCCCTTCCCATGCATATCCAAATTCTTACTGTCAACACAGGCAGATAGTGATAAGATAAAGGGGGGAAATTTTAAAGTAAAAGAGGAGAGCATTAGATTAGGTATTAGGAAGAAATTCTTCACTGTGAGGGTGGTGACACACTGGCACCGGTTGCCCAGAGAAGCTGTGGATGCCCCAGTCCTGAAGTCTTCAAGGCCAGCTTGAATAGTGGAAAGTGTCCCTGCCCATGGCAGAAAGGGTTGGAAAAAGATGATCTTTATGTTCCCTTTCAACCCAAACCATTCTATGATTCTGTATTTCTGTGAAGAATGTAAAATATCAAGTAGTTGTTTTCATTCACCTTCTAACTCTGCTCTTCACTGACCTTTCTGCTTGTAGATTTTTCTCTTTATTTGCCCTTTTTCTCCATAACAGTGGATTTTGGCTGGGAATAGTTGTGCTCAGATGGTTAGGTATCAGTTGGGTGTAAATTAGCTGAGGAGCTGTGGCTGCCACTGTCAAAATGATTCCAAAATAACTTTGTGTGGGAGAGTGATGGTCAGGTCAGACAAGAAGAAGTGTGGTTTGGGTCTGCTCGAGGGGAATGGAGTGAGAGGGGATAATACCAGTTAGATTCATGAAAGAGCAATGCACTCCTAAATACTGGCTTAACTGCTGTCAGAGATCCTTCATGTTACAGTGGCCCCTTGTGAGTGTGCAGCAGTGTTTGGGAAAGGGGCTCTTTCCCACAAGCATCTGCAGTATTGGAGATGAGGAACATGGGTTTCTTTGAGTCTGGTACAACAGCTTTCCTCTGGGAAGTCCCTGCTGACAGCGTGGTCCTTTGCAAAGCAAGAGGACAAAACTGGACATGGGTTTTGCTACTGGTTTGGCTCACTGATGAGCTGCTGTTCTCCCCAGGGGTACCAGCTGCAGCCCTGCTGCTCCCCAGCCCTGCTGCTCAGTGCCAGGAGCTGACTCTGCTCCTTTCACGTGCAGTACTTTGCCCAGCTGTGTAACTCCTGATCCCCTTTATTAACAGTCAACGGGGGCAATTATTCAGGGTCACTGATTGGCCAATTTGTTCTGGCTTTATGTATGGCAACTGCGAAACAGCTGCTGATGTCTGGCAGGCAGTAGAAGTTTTATTTCTTTTTGTTAAAATAACCAAATATATGTTCAATGAGGTAATTTGGATCATTACACTTTCCCATCATAATGCCCATTGCACTTTCATCCCTTGTATGGATAAAAACATAAGGAGCATCAATGAAAAAAAAATATTATCTATTTCTGTCCTAAATATATGAGTAGAAAAGCTGGTTAATTGTAACATTGTATGTATGTAATTGTATGAGCCTGATCTGAGCTTTGTCATTAGTGATCTTGGGAAAACCTGATGTGTTTCAAAATAAGAGTGGTTTTCTGGTTGATGACAATAAAAATACATTTGTTTAACCAGATCAGTGGTTATCACCGTCATGTGAAGCACCATGTGAACCACTGCAAGCCAGGATCTCCCCTGGTATCTCTATCTTATATTTTATCTTGTCTGCAGCCAGGGTAGCAATAGAGCAGGGAATGATGGAGGGAAGGGCAGTGCAGTGTGCAAGGGCAGGACAGGGGCACGTCTGTCTCCCTGAGGCATCCTGCCATACCAGCATGCCTCAGCAGAAGAGATTCTCTCTCTCCACTGTTGCCTGAATTTACTCGATGCCAGATATCAGTCAAAAGTAAATCTCTCATTTGTCCCGTTCAAAGAGAAAGAGTTCATAAGAATCTTTAGTAACAAAATTCTCCCTGTTCAGAGGCTGCTGGGAAGGGGTGTGCCAGGGTGCTGAGCAGCAGAGGAAAAGGAAAATGGGTGAAATAAAGTTTTGCTGAAAAAGGAGTAAATGCCCATTGATAGCATGAAATTGGATGTAACTATAAACTCTGCTGGACATAAATTGACCTGTGCCATTGTGATCCCTGGAGAAGGGAAGGACAACTGGCAGCAAGTAACAGCAAGAGATGATCTCAGAAAAACTGCCCAAGCAAACCAGAGCTCAGCTTGGAACAGGAGCATTTCCTTTCAAAAGTGTCATTAGCTGTCTGCTGCAGGCTGCAGTGATCCCTGCCTTGAGATGAAGCAAAACTCAACCCTCTGGTCTGATTGATGTCAGTGATCTGTGTGGAGAGCTTTTCCAGCTGCTTTGGGGTGCTCTGGAAAACCCGGGGATGGATGTGTGGACACAGCTGAACTGGATATGGGTCAGTTCCACCTTGCTATAGCAGCTTGCCTGCCCTGTTTTCCCACATTTGAAGCCATGGTGCTACCCTTGCTTTTCTCAGGATGCAAGCCTGTAACCTTCAAGAGAACCCCTGGCAAAATTTAGAGGAAAATCAGCTCCTTTTTTTAATCCATACTCCCCCTTTATTCTTTTTTTTTTTTTTTTTTTCCCCTCTGCTTGAAAAGAGACCCTGGAGAGGACTTAAAGGTAAAACAAGCAATGAGGAAGTACAAGTTGTCATAAATAGTGTCGAAACAAGAGTCAGACTTGCAGTAAGGTAACAGGGTACCTGAGAGGGTGGTGACAGAGTTGTGAAAGGTTTTCAAAGTTTGTGTCTGATTGATGCCTTGTGGGCATCAGCTAAGGATTTTCACGACATTGGTGGGCAAGAACAGGATGCAGCCACAGCCTCAGTGGGTGTGCTGAGGTGTCCAGTCATGGTGCCAAGCCTTTGGCATGTGTGAAGGTATCCCAGGAAACATTTTGAGAAACCATTGCCTTTCTATAGGGCAGCAAAAAAACATCTTCTATATCCTAATCTGGAATCTGTACTGTAAAATTATGTTGGAAATGTCTTGAGAGTTATGTGAAGGGATAAGGAAGAAATAAAAGTTTGACTCAGCTGGCAAAATGGTCCAAGTAATTTGTTTGCAGATGTATTGGAGCAATGTTTAATTGTCCATGTACAGGAGCAGTAAAACTGAGATCAAAGCAGTCACTCTTGGCTGCCACTGATAGTCAGGGTTGGGAGAGCTGGGCAAAGGTTGTGAGAGTCTTTCTCTCACCTGAAGGATGCAGAGGATCTTTTTCTACCAGATATGCTTAAGTTTAAATGCAAGGTCAGGCCTTAACATAGCAATTGTATGCTGAATTTAATAGGGATGTACAAGAGATTGCACAGGAAGGGGCAAGTGGCTAATTTTGGGTTGGGAATCCACCCCATGGCTGGGCAGGTTTTGGATACCATGAAAGTGTTATTGCTGAATATAGAATCAGTTGTTTAACTGAACTTTGTCTAGGTAGGTTATTTCATTTTAGTCTGCAATAGAAGTTGTGGTGGGCTCTGAAAAAGAGTCTTGCAACCAGGAGGATTGGAGCTGTTCCCTGGCCACCTGCAGCCCAAAGCCTGTGCTGTGGAACTGCCCATGTTAGGAAGCAGGGCTGGCATGCGTGGAGCACTTGGTGCTGCATGGCAGCAAGGATGAGGTGATGGCAGATGAGGGGACACTGCTTTGCCAGATGAAGTTTGTTACAAATTCCCATCTGCTCAGAAGCAGAAGCTATAAGGTTTGTGCTTGTACAAGTAATTATTTGTTATACATTTTTAAACATGAAATCTAGTCCAAACGGCAAATATTTTTAGCGTGTGTCATTGTGCAGTTAAGGAGGCTGCCAGCAGCATAAACCAGAATAACTGCGTAGTGATCGGCCTGAGATGGGATTTTCTGCTTTGCCCGTTTTCTCCTCCCCACACTTGGGTACTGGTGCTCTCAGCTGGGCTCCTGCTCACATGAGCCAGCATCTTGCAGAGCCAGCTGCTTTGTCACCCCCTCCATTCATTTTACCTGTGATGGAAAGCACATCTGGCACAGCTGGGAGGTATTTGGCTGGGTGTAAAAATGACTCTGGAAAAAATAGGACAGGATTGCTGCTTTTTCTCCCAGTGGAATATGGAAGAGGCAATCTTACATCTCTTTATTTTCAGCAAATCACGCTGTGGAGTGAGCCTGCACATGGTTTATAATGTAGGCACGTTTGGGCTGAATGAAGCATTTTTTCAGGTTTTTAAGGAACTGGTTGAATTGTTTCGGCAATGTTTTACCCTCCACTCTAAATTCCACTAAAAAAGAGTGGGAGAATGGATTTAAGAGGGATCTGAGCATTTTAGAAACAGGACAGCTTAGCTTTTTAAGGTTGTGTAAAAATGTAGGGAGGAGAACTGTCTGAAGATGAATGCTTTTTGACAGGGTGGGATCTGTTGCAGATTTTGCTCAGCCTGTGAGCCGAGTGATTTTGTTATTGCCTCAGCTCTCACACAAGGTCACAGCATAAACCTCACTTGATTCCTTTGCACCTGCAAAGCAGCACAGGCAGGTACCAGAGCATTTCCCAGCTTTGCTGGTTCCCAGTAAGAGCTCCCTTGTTTTTGTCCACCTGTCTTAACAGCTTTCTCAGCATTTGGGCCATCAGTGCTGTCGGAGCCTGCTTTTCCCTGTTGTTTTTCCCTATAACTCCCCTGGAGAAGGAGAGGCATGCAGCGGGTGTGCACCAGGGACTGCAGTCTGACCCCATGTGTTGCACATATGCATCATTTTTTTCTAGTGCCCTGAGCACTGCTCTGCTGCCCTTGATTTCCATAGATCTTTGATTAATAATAAGAAAGAGAGGGGAAGGGTTTCAGCTGTAGGTTCTATATGTGTCTATTCCTGTGGGTTTATTGCTGGTAACATCTGGTGGTGCCTTCATTATCATCAAGTTACAGAGCAGAATGCAAAAAAAAAAAAAAAAAAAAAAAAAAAAAAAAAAAAAAGCTGAATTTCATGCTTCAAGCATGGTTTTTCTCTTTATCTCTTCATTGATGTATTTCCTAATTTCTAAAATGAGCTTCAGCAGTTGGCTGAGATGAACAGGTGCAGGTACTGCAGACCTGCAGTCATGGTTGCACTCTGTCTCACATCTGGATTCCAGCTATATATTTTTGCACTGCTCTCTTACATGTCTTTTTTGCGTATAAAGGGCATTGTCCTTGAAGCTTAAAGGGAAGCTTGAGAGTAGACTCAGATGAAATGGGATCAGTGAGCAGGTTATCACCTTATTTTTTCAGAATGCTGCCACACAGAAAGCACTGAGGGACTTCAACAATAGCAGAGACTGTAGTGCCATACTCTCTGAGTGTCCAGTATGTTTTCCCTAACTCTCTAAGCAAAAGCCTCCTGCCCTGCTAACAATTTCAAAGGAAAGAGGTCATGCCTTGCTGAATGTACTTCAAAATAAAACACGTTTCCTCAGAAAGCAGGAGATGACAGTGTTCCTGGCTGTCTGGAAGAGTCACTGTGCAGCTACACTGGGGCCTGACCCACCAGCCAGCTCTTACCCTGCCCTTAAATCCATAATCTTTTGTTCATGGAAGTCTGCTGCAGATGACTGTGCCATCTCCCCTGGCATCCCAGCCCTCTCCTTCAGGCTGCCCACGGGGTTCAAGGATGCTGCTCCCTCTTCTCCAGCTGTGTTGTATCCTGGCATGTGCCAAGGCTGAGGTAGTCCAGCCTAGGTTGGGATGGATGTGTTGGGGTTGGGCAATTAGTGTTTTACTTGGCTTTAAATACAAAGAATAATGAGTGAAGCAGTGTGAAAAGGAGCTCTCCACCCACTAGGGATGGAAAAGCTCTGTCTGGAGGTTCTATCCCTACTGAGCTCTAGGGAAAGATGATTGAGAGGCAGTGGGTAAAGCCCAGAGTGGGACTGGGGGAAAGCTGGTGTTGGTGCTGACATGAACACAGTGCACAGTCATCAGGACTGCAGTGCTCTGTCTCCTGCCCTGGTCCCCCCATCCGCAGGGTGTTGGGGTCCTCGTCACCCACAGCCCCTGCAGAGAGCCTGGGGGTGCAGGCACTGCTCCAAAATGCTCTACAGCAGCCTGGCTGCATGCACCATCTCCTGGGGCTCAGGGGTGGGAGGGGCAGGGACAGCCTTGGCTGGGAAGTAAGGCGGACAGACAGACACCTGGGGGTGGTGGACAGATGGACACCCCCTCCCTCTGCTCCAGCTGGAACAGGTTGTAGGCAAACAGCTCTCCTGAACACAGTGTGGTGGCAGAGCAGCTTGAAAGCTTCAGATAATAATATTTCATATGGAGAAGGCTCTTAATGACATGGGATGTGATTGACTGCCTTTTTCTGTTGCTGCTGTATTAGCTGTACTTAAATCAGCTTATATTAACTGCAGTTATATTTAATGCTCTCTGTCTACACAGCTGAATTTTTAGATTGTTAATTTTCACTTGCAAATTGTTTAATTATGTCTGAACTTTTCATAAATATTTGGAACGTGAGTTAATATTTTCTATTGCATGCGATACATGGTCTGGAAAAAACTAATTGTTCTTAGTGCTGTGCACTGGGTCTGGCAGTGTCCTCAAAGCCTTGATGCTCTCTTATCTGCAGTTTCTTGCCTTCACAGCTGATGTGTCAGAAATTGAGGTCTGTAGCTGGTGCTGTGTGTGTGTGTTATGGTCAGGAAAGCCATTTAGGATTCATTTGGCTCTCTGACAAGAAGAAAAGGAAATGTTTATTGTCTGCAGTGTGGTAACATGGTGGAGACTGGAGGCTCATGACACTACATGTGCATATTATTGCTGTGATCCTGGAGCCTGCTCTGAACATCAGGATGAGATCTGGAAGGCAGTGGTTCTAGGACTAGGAGGAATTTTTAGGGTCTTCAAACCCTAAAGCCCCAAAAGCTCATCCCTGTTTGCCCATCCTCTAGCCAGGCAGGGCTGCATGCAGGGCCACAGTTTGAGGTGATTAAAGCCAGTGCAGGCCTGGGAGCAGCAGTGCCATGCTCTGTGCAGAGGGAGCAGGGCTGTCCAGCCATGTGGCAGGAGCTGCTGCTGCCAGGCTGAAACACCTTATTCTGTAATTGTTACAGTGTCTGTACACAACAATTGTTTATCATACGTTTAATACCGACAAATACCAGCACTTTCTCTATTGTGCAGACGGTTTGCTGGGCTGACTGTCCCCACCAGTAAGGGGATGAGGATGGTGCACCCCATGGGAGGACTTGCCCCACCTGCTAAGCTCTCCCCACACATGGTACCTTGTGCTGTTTGCCTCCTCCTCTCAACTTAGGGACTCACTGCTTTTCAAAGCATCACATTTCTGCTCCGTGTTTGTTTCTTTATAGCTATGCCTCTTGTTGCTTTTCTGTGTCTCCCTCAATTCTTCTCACATCCTTGATCCTTAATGCAGGTGCCAGAGCATCTCGCAAGGGTATTATGTGAGATTAGATCCCACATGACAGCTCTCAGCTCCACAGGGCCCTTCTCAGAGATTCCAGACATCCATTTTGTGCCACAGGTCCTTCAGGGGCAGAATAGGTCCTGTTGGAGGGGATCAGGCAGTAAGAGAAGTGCTGGATGTTCCCAATTAGTGAAGCTAGGATTCCAATCCATATTTCTTGTGGTTTTTTTCATGTTGTTGAATGCTAATTCTTTTAGAAAGAGGTGGCTTTTCTGAAATGCAATGATAGATTAGATAGGATTGATATGGCTAAGGATTGATATTGCTTCTGTTCAAAACCAGGACATTTTCTCTGAGGTTCTGAGGTAAACTTCTCTGGATCCTTTGAATGACTCAGACCACAGATATTTGTGCACTGCTCTAAGAAAAGCGAGGAATTGACCTTTTAATTAGCATAATATAGTAATTTAGCATAGCAATACTGATTGCTTATTAATAATTTATAGTTGTTGTTATGTATTGATCAAAGGGACTTTGAGGTGTGATATTTCTGCTCTGGATTTTGATAAGCTAGATACCAATTAGTGAGCAGCATATTAGATGCAAGTCAGAGGGACTAAAATAGCTGCATCTGCAGTGGAAAGCAGTTCCTTTCCAGTTATCTGTTGCTGTAGGAAGGGGGTCTGATGGTGACCTGTACAGAGACTTCTGGAGAAGTGTGATCCTACTCCCAGGTGAGACCAGCAGCTTCAGCTCCCACCTCCACCATAGGATGCCATCTATTGAGAACATGTAGCAAACTCTTTATGTGCTGCAAATTTGCTGCCTAGAGGTTTAATTCTCCAAGTTTGCTGCATCAAACCAGTGTGAAAGGCATCAGCCTGTTCAGGAGGTCGATCTCTTCAGATCTCTGGCTGCGATAAATCTAAACTTCACAAATACAAAAATGAACTGTAATGGGCAGGATTGCAATCTTTGCTATCCTAGTCCTTGAAAAAATGGGAGCCATAAGCTTCTCTTTATATTCCCTCTCCCTTGTTTTCTCCTGATTTAGCACATGATAGAACCAAAAAGTTGTTGTTTTATGGCCAGTTTCTTCTTTGCCTTTTTTTTAGCTCAGAGCTTCCCGCAGAAAAACAATTACTGCATAGACACCATTGGAGGTGTTCCCACATCTTATTCCATCACATTTAATCCTAATGAGTGTCAGGGTACAGAAGCTTTGCTGGACTACATCCTCATGCAACTTGCTTTAGCTCCAAAAGCCAAACAAGGCTTTAAATTAAGTGATGAATGTGTCTACCATTAAGCTTTTAATCAAAGATGAGGATTTGAGGATATGTAGATCCTTCTTCCATAATGGATTGGGATGAATTAATTACAGATGAGTCTAGCTGTAAAACTTATTTTGAACTCAATAGTAGTGTATTGCCATATTTAGGAAACTCAGGTGATTCTCTTTGCATTAACTGATGTGAAATTCAGCATATGATAAGGAAACACAGACAGGCTAAATGTAGTGATGTACCTCAGGCAGCATCCACCAGCCAGTGCTCCAGTTTCTTCCATGGTGCCATAGCTCAGCGTATGCTGCCTGCACGCCTCCAACCATCCTTATGCAATGCCATAAGGAGATGGTATTAAGGCATGCTCAGAGGTCAGAGCCTCTGGACAGCTTTAGTTTTCAATCCCTTTCAGTGTCATACACCTTGCACGGATGATCTTGCAGAGGGATTTGCAGGGTTCAAAAGTTCCCTGGCCACAGATGGAAAGCATGTGCCTTCCCAGTGGACGTGCTCTGCCATCCCTTTTCTTAGCAGCTTGCAAAACGTTTGCAAAGGCAGGCAGCACTTTTTTATTCCCCTTCCTGTTTTGCTGAATCTGGTTTCTTATTTACTTTATTTTATCACTGCACATAAATCTGGAGGCATCTTTGCACAACCTGCTGGAAAGATGCACGTTGGGTTTGCTTGTCTCAGCTTTCCTCAGCCCCACTGTGCAGCTGTGCAAATCTGTGGAGAGGTGTGGTGGTAGGCAGGTGGGTAACTGAGAGGGCACGGAGAGATATCATCTTTTCCTGCACAGGATCCATGCCTGGCACCAGCTTGTGCTGGGGGATCCATCAGCACTCTGCTGATGAGCAGTGAGTGCCCGTGGGTTGCTGCTGCCTGCAGCAAAGAGGGCATGAGAAACCTCTGACTGCATGTGCCACCAGAGCTGCTCTGGTGGAAAATCATCTCAGTTCATGCGGATATCTAAGACAGCACTCGGACCACGGTGAATCCAAGGGTGGAGCACTTGACCCCACCTGGTGAAGCAGGCACAGTCCCAGCATCCACAGGCAGCTGTAATGGCTGAGAGCCTGCACAGCCCCGGTGGCTGCTGAGGCACAGAAATGTATTGCAGCACTCAGAGATTCACCCTGAGGCGGGGAGAGATGCTCTACATCCCAGGGAATGTTTTCTCCCACGAATCTAGTGCAACTCTAAAGTTTGTGAAGCATGAAATAAGATTTCCCTTTAAGAGAGAATCATCAGCCCTTACTGAATTATCCAAGTCCTTTCTGTTGTTTTAAATCACTCTCCCAGGACCCCCTGGGTGCTCTCATGCAGAAGGCATTCATTAGATAACCTAGGAGTTTGCTGGGATAGCAGGAGCCAGCACCTATCCACAGCAAACAGCAACTGTGCAGCCCTTACTGAATCATTATGGAAATGACTGAATCCCTGCAGCATAGCCTGTTTTACCTACACATGAGCAAAATAAGGTAATCCTCTCCCCAGGGTAAGGGTTTTGTCACATTTTGGGGTGCTGGAATGCCGGAATTGTGTAAAGAGCTAGGGCTGACAGGAGGGAAAAAGACAATTTTGGTGAGGTAATAGGCACAGGTTCCTTGAGTTAAGGGGAATTTTACGTTGTACTAGGAAGATTCTTCATGACTGAACCTAAGAGACTGATTTGGGGAGCTCTGACTGGCCAGAGGAGATGTAGCCTTAAGCATCCCTGCTGTGCTGCAGCACTGGGAGATCAGCCCCCGGAATGTCAGGGGACCATATGTCACTGCAATCCTAAAGGCTGGTGAAGAAGACATGTTCTTGCAGGTCCCTCCAGATCTTTGAAATCCTCTCTCAAACTGCAGGAGTGAGAGTTGTTGAATCCATAGTTGGTCTGCACAGATGCTGATGCAGAGAAGTGCCCAACATAGTGAAGCTGTCCTTGCTTCCTCTTCCTTGCTTCTGTTTCAGATCCCAAGGCAGCCAACAGTCTGTGGGTTGCAGTTTGCTGCTCAGAGGCTGAGCATCTTGCCCAGGACATTAGTGACTTACCCTTCTGAGTCACCTTAGCATCATTCATGTTCCCAATTTAAAGGGAAGTCAGAATCCACCTGTGGCTGAAGAGGGACTGTTCAGACCCTCCTCTGCTTTCTGCTTCAGTCTCGTGGGAAGAGGTTGGGGCCTTCAGCACCAGACTGCTGCCATCCCACTGTCCTTGGATGCTTGTAGAGAGGAATATTCACCATTAATGGGAAAAGGATGCTGCAGAGCAGTCTGTGACATTGACATGGAGCATATATGTGCCCCATGGTGCCACTGAGTCCTGCCTCATTGCACTTTATCTCCTGAAGGAGCAGCTTTGTGGTAAGAATCCAAGGGCATCCCTGCAATGAGTCACTTTGGGGGCCGTGTTTCTTTCAGGTGGAGCACTCCATGGTGCTGATGCCACCACGTGTTGTGAGTACTCCTGGACTGACGGATTAATTATTAATTGATGTGGCTTATGCATTTTTCAGTGTTTTCTCACACTGTGCATCACAAAGTGAAACCACCTTTTATGAGACAAAGATCTCTCCTAAAGCCCTACATCAAAGCTGCAAAATTGTCACTCATATTGTGATCTTGTTCAGCCTTCACCATGAGCATGTTTTGCTTTGAAATACTTAATCAAGTGTTTGCTGAGCTACAGAGCTTCTGGCATGTTAAAGGATGAGTGTCTTGAAACTTTCTCTTTGAGGCATTTGGCACCTATAACCACACATGGCACATGCATTTGGCTACACTAATTGTTTTGGGAGGAGTTAAGCCGAGCTTAGATCAAGAGTGGGTCATGGCTTTTGTCTTAGTCCTCCAGCCATGGAAGATAATTCACAGAGTGGCATTTTAAGACCTCACAACTGCATGGTGGTGTGTTGGATACAGGGATAGAGAAAATGAATGTTTGGGATTGCTGAGAGTGCCCCAGTCAGGATAGTCCCTGCTCGGCAGCAGTCCACCTCATCACCTATCTCTGGGTGCCAGTACTGGTGGGGAGGAAAACCAACACAGGCAATAGCTGAGGATGTCTTAGAGACCTGGACTAAATGCTTTCCTTTCCAGAAGAATAAAAGCCAGATGTGTTTCCACCCCCAGTGCAGCATAAAGCTGCTGGAGCTCCACATTTTTGCTGCCAGAGCATTTAAAACTTGTTTTTCCAGAACCCTGTTGCAGGAGCAGGTGTCATGGGAGGGCCACTGGATCCCCCACCACAGTGTAACCTTTCCCACGGGAGGGGAGGTGCCCTGGGACAGGCCCCAGTCATGCTTCAGGAGCGGGGATGTTGTGACATCTGCTGCCTTTGCTGGGAAGCAGGAATCGGCGTTAGCAGTGGCTGGCAGGGAGGGATTAAACTGTTCACTGGTCCCAATGGTTTCTGGCTGGTGCTGATGGCAGTTACACCAACAATACCTGTCACATCCACGGGGTACATGTCAGCATTGAAGGCTGTATCTGTATTTTACTGGCAATGAAAACTGTCAGACTCTCATGAGGAATGTTTAAAACCCATTTCTCTTATTTACTATTGCCCACCAAAAATTATTCCTTATTAACAGTTTATATGTAAAAAATCTCATCTTCTTGCAAGGTCTTTTTCTTGCAACTGAACCCTCCCCAGGGGTTAGAGTAGACACCTGCCCTGCAAAGCCTGCAGTGATAGGCTGGCTGCAGTGCCAGTCAGTTTTGAGTTCCACTTAAAACCTAAGCGAGAAGTTTTTAATTTTTATTCTTTTCCTTTAGCAACTGTTACACCAATGTAATAATCTCTGCAGGGCAGGCAGAGAGAACTAATGTGGTTGCGGGTAGACGTATGAAAACATCTAATTTACCAGCAGGCAGTTGGGTAATGATCAGTTGAGAATTACAAATTATGTAAATCATGTATTTGTGGCATGCTACTGAAGAAAAGCCCAGTGCATATGACAAATCATGTATATACTGAAATCTATAATACTTCTCACATTTAATTGACTGGGGCAACCTTATGATTTATATCTTCACTTTATTCACAGCACACCCATAACATAATCATAATGCAGAACGAAACTAATTCATTTTCTCTTTGACTTTTTAAATCATTTATGTATTTGGCTGTCAAGTACTTGAATATAAAGTGGGCATGTATGTGGCAGATAATAAATAGCTGATTCTCTAGTTAAGAAATTGAGTTTTAATGATATTAAGGTTTGTGTTTCCTTACTTGGTCTTGCTCAGATGCCTCACATTTGCATCTTGCCTTATTTCAGGAGCAAAGTATATTTTATGGGTACCAGCTCTTAATGGCCCTGTATCGTGTTATGGCTGTGTGAAATGTACTCTGCTTGCTCTGATGACAGCAGGAGCCTTTCCCAGGCATAGAAGGAGACAGTGGCTGAGCTGTTGGGCTGCTGCTCTTAGTCACAAGAGATCTGCAGGCAGGGGCTGTCTCATTAGTACCATTCTGTAGACAAAAAGAAGAAAATGTTATTTTGGCTACTGCAAATTAGGATTGCTTTCCCAAAGATCAGTTTTTGTCAAAGAGCTATCATGCAGAATCATTGAAAATACAGCCTGGAATTTTTTTTTCTTTTAAATAACAGTTTGCTTGGCCTTGCATCACTTCTTAATCTTGGGAAGCTCAGCCCTGGAAAGCAGTACCTTACCCACTCAACACAGGCACAGAAATTGTTTAGGCTGTTTGTTGGCTCCTAAGAAAAGTAATCTTCTGCAGTCAGATCTTTCCTTGACACCTGTAGCATCACTGGAAAACATCTGCACAGTCAAGATAGTGCAGAAAACATGAGGCAGTTTGTTGGCTCATTATCATACTGCAAAATCAACCCTCCTCCACAGCAAACTCCTCAGTTTCTAAATTTAGCTCCTGAGTTATTTTGGGTAGTGTGTGATTAACCTCAATTACTGTAGCTCAGATAGAATTCAAATAATGCCCCCTCCTTCAGAATTGCAAAGAAATGGAAATCTGGGTCTGTACATTTCCTACCCTTAATGAAGCAGCTCCGAGAGGTGCTTCCACAGTGGTGCAGGATAGTTGAGTGATACATTTGTTCATGGAGACATTAACAGGGGCAGCTGATCCTGAGAGGTGCTGGTAATCTGTGGCTCTGTACTGGTGCTGGGATCAGGAATATAAAGTTGAACCACACCAGCAGGTTACATCATGTGGCTTGTGTGAATGAAACCATTGAAGCTTCCATGAATCTGGATCACAGTTGGGACACTTTGTAGTTTTCCTGAATTAAACCCATAACAAAGGCTTTCAAAAGCTAATAAAAAATATATTTTCCATCAATCTCAGCCATAGTCTGTGTTGGCTCTCTGGAAAATCAGTGGTGAAGCAGTGTGCAGAAATAACACCTGCATCTGTGCAGATGTGCACGACTGTGGTGGGAGAGGCAAGGTGATGGATGTGCAGGCAGACAGACGAGGAGAATGCTATGGGAAGTGATGGGTCGGGGCAACACGGTGTTTGAGCACCAACAGATGAGCTCATCAGTCATTAGGCTGAGAATCAGAGCTTTTGTCACCATTGTGCTGTAACTTTCCAGACTACATTGCACCAGACTGCCTCAGGATGAGGGTGCTCAGCCCAGGAGGCAGCAGGGCTGCATCAAAAACTGTCTGTCTGTCTGGTGAACATCGTGTCTGTCCTTTGTGGGGGCTTCTGTTCCAGAGTGTGGCCTCTCACCACTCATCAGCAGTGTAGCACAGGTGGTCAGCCTGAAGAACTGAACAGCTCCTGAAGGTGTTGCATTGATTAATTTTTCACCTTGATTTGCCTTTTGTTTTTACAGCTGGACAACCCTGATGAGCAAGCAGCCCAGATCAGACGTGAGTTAGACGGTCGTCTCCAAATGGCAGAACAAATTGCCAAGGTAAAAAAAAAAAGTCAACTGTTATTAATAACTTCTTCATTTCAGAGTATACAAGGAGTTTCATGCAGTCCCCCGGTCCTGTCATTCTCTTATAAGTTTCTTCTCACAATAATTACCAGTTTAAAATTATCAGATTTTTATCTGCAAAACAAGAGGAAGCTGTTGTGATGTGCATTTCTTGGAATGTCCTGATGAGCTGGGACAGTTTAGGTTCCTGAAAAATCCCTTGTGAATCCTCAGAGGTGTCACATTTCTATACTAGACAATAAGGTGGATGATGGTGTGTAAAAAAGGAGCTGGGAATAGTCCTAATGGGATTTGTGTTTGCTGGCTGATTTACCTTCCTGCCTGTAGGTAAATGCTGCCTCAATAAAGGTCCTTGTGTTGTCCCAAAGAAGTTCACACTGTGCCTGAGAGCAGTCAGGCCATCATTCCCCACTGCAGACATTGCTGCTGTTTGGAGCAGTTGGCATGGGACCTCCAAACAGCCTTGATAACCAAGCACTCAGCTGATCTCTCTAGAGACCCTTCTGTAAGGAGCCACCTCCCTAGGAGCAAATCACACCCTCACACAGTGCAGATTCATGTGGCCTCCAGTGGACCATAGATGATGGAGAGGATCCTGTTGACATCAGTATGGCTGAGTTTTATCCTTGCCTCTAATCAGATGCTCTGAGTCACTGATAAAGCCCTAATGGGGCTGAAGTAATTTGGAATGATCTATCTGGCTGTTCTTGATAATCAAGAAACCATTACTACAAGGCAAAAAAAAAGATCTAATCAGAGACACAAACTCTGTCTAGGGGCCTGCCTTTCAGCAGCAGTCCTCCAAGCACTGAGCTGGGCCCAAATTAGGATTTTTTAATAAGAAAGGTAATATCAGAGCTGTTTGCAACCACACTGATATGCCTGGATGTGAAAAGCAGAGCATATTGATTTATAGTCAGGTGTTAACAATGGTGCTGGTGGAGCCTGAACAGCTCCTCCTCACTAACACCTCTTAAACATCTGCTGCTGTTTCCTCTTTGGGGACATAGGCTCTGTTTTTTCCCACTTCACTGATAAAATTAGTGAGATGGCCAAGGACCACATGGCCAGTCAATGGTGCAGCAAACAGCAAACTGACTGTAGCTCTTTTGTTCAGCATTTGGCTCTTTGCCTCTTCATTCTTGTCAAGAAAACCTACAGTATTTGCAGTGAAATGTAAGCCTCTGCACTGAGTGTGGCTACTCTGGTTCTGAGATGGGTAGCCAGGCCCTGAGAGCCAGAAAAAGATTGCCTGGCTTTGTTTTTTCATTTTCTCTCTATGGCATGTAGAACAATAATACGCATGATTCAGTAGCAGCCAGTGAAAGCTGCAGCTTCATGAATTATTTTTTGCAAATGAGAATTTGCCATTTCCATTCTTCCCCCAAGGATGCTGAAAACAAACCATGGCACTGCTGGCTGTCCAAGAGAGAGTGAGGGGGGAAACTCCTCAACATAACCTGACATGTCTCTGTGCAGAAATCAACCTTCAAAATACAGCAGTGCAGCTTGGAGGGTGGTTTAGAGTAAAAGGGACTCACCTGTGTTCCAGTTGGCAGACAGGGATATTTAATGTGCATCGTGGTACTCAGCAGATTTTCTCTCCAGAGTGTCGGGTCCTGCCAGCATCTGCCTGCGAGAAACCTTGTTCTTTCAGATCTGTGGATACTGTATTTTGGAGGCATCCAAATGACCTTTTGAATCCTTTTCTGTAACCTCCTTTCTGGACAAGGCTGCTTTCCCTATAACAGAGGGCAGGTTCACAATTCAGCTTAGTGAAAGGATAGCATTTCCATTTTTATCTCCAATTTGCAGCTTTTAATACAGATTTACTGCCCAGGGAAGCTTACAGTGCTTGTGAAACCAGCACTGAGGTGCTGTCTTGGAGATTCCATGCTCGAGGCAAATTAATACCTCGTTGATAAATTAAGAAATTCACACTAGGACATTTGCACTTCAGAGGCAGCAAAGGCTGTGGGGTCTTATGGGACCAGTGGCTCTGCAAGGCTTTGTCTGAGCTGTTGTGTGACCTTGAACAAGTCACTGTTCCTACCAGCTTTCCTGCCTCTGGATACCAGGACACAGCTCTGGGTCTTTTTGCCTTCCCACATGCCCAGGAGAGTGCAGTACTAGGCAAGGTCGCCCACTGAGCCTGACTCCATCAAAGCACATCAGCCTTGGAGCCAGGTGGCTTGAGGATCACACTCTGGCAAGCAGATGTTTTAAAGCTGAATCTGGACAGGCTTTTCAGTTGGCGTGTTGTACTTTTCCAGCAGCTAAATAGAGCAGCATGACAGCTGAGAGCTTAGTGATGCCAAGGCAGGCATATATTTTTCTCTGCAGTAGCAAGTGCTCTGCTGTCCTGTGGTGCCTTTTTCCCCTCCCACTCACCTGGCCTCAAGGACAAGGAGGAGCATGTGTAGGGGAACTAAATGAGACCTTGTGGTGACACTAGAGTGATATGTCTGTCTGGGGCTGGACCCACTCTGCTCCAGCCTGCTTGACACGTCTTTCCTCAGTATCTTAATTGTCTCTCTCCATGCTTGTGCCTCTCTCCCTCCCTTGATCCTCTCTCTGCACCCAGTACATGGGGAGGTGACTAATGCCCTTTCTTGCTGTTGTCTGCATCTCTTGATAGTGTCTTACTCCAGACTTCCCCCAGCTTTATCTCCCATCTGATGCGTCACTTGAGACCACATCTGCATCTCTACATTTCCAGCATCAGTTAAATAGTCCCAGTTAAACTGCCATACATCACTTCAAACTACATTTTTAGCCTTAATACAAGGAGTTGCTGGTGGCACACAATGAAACGTCTCAGTCCTTGCTGCACTGCTGAAGAGGTTTGTGAGGGCAGTGCCAAAATTGCAGTCCCTGGAGAGATGGATGACAGCAGGGTAAAAAAGCAATAATGTCTGAACATCATTGCTGCAGCAGTAGTTCTCAAAATGTTCAAAACAGTTGCTTTTTTTTTCCCCTCGGGGTGACTTGCAACTTATATAATGCACAGACAAACAAGAGGCTGATTAGGTAGTTTATTTCACTTTAGGTCTAATTTACATGAGGGAATTGCTTCCCAAGATCGAGGCTATAAACTGATGACTATACTTCAACTGCTTGGTGTGAGTGCTGCTGCGAGCTCTGCTTGTAGTGGGTAAGATCTTGAGGATTGATGCAAAAACTAGTGCAGAGGAGAACTCTTTCAGCAGCCTGATGACAGTCTTCTAGAAGAAACATGACCTTGTTTTCTTTCTTAGCATACATTTTACAAATGGCTTTTTACATGTTGTGAATTGCCACCAGGATTGTTTGCACATCAGCCTTGTGTTCCCTGGCTGCAGATGCTGCCTCACTCTCCTACGCCTTGCACAGCAGCTCGTAACCCACTGAGAGACACTGGAATCCCGAGCAGATTCAGGCTGTGGGAAGAGTTGTCAGAAGATCTAGGGCTCAAGCCAGTGATGGGCAGCAGTTCAAAGCTGAGGACGTGCATTGAGGAACATCATATTTTGATCTCACTGTCACCCTTGGTTTTCGAGTTTAAGTTTCCTGTTGGCAGCAAGCGGCACTGGAGAGTCTCACAGTGAAAGGTTGTCTTCTTGGGGGGAGGCTCCAGCCTTGGCAGGTAGTGGAAAGGATGTTTTACTGCTTCTTACAGTTAGGACCAAACATTCCTGCCTGCACAGAGGTGGTTTCCCCTCTTTGGGCTCCTTTCACACTTAGAAGACTGATGAAGCAACCGCTCAGAAGTGTTTCAAAAAGAGCTGGCACAATTTGGAAAACAAACTTCTTACTGTCAGCATCCTCTGAATCCTTAGTAAGTTGCTGTTGGTCACAAAGTTCGGTTGAGATCCAGCCTGGAGTGTTTCTAATTGAGAATACATCCGTAGGAAAAAGCCTATTTACAGACAGAAAAGTCAGTGAAATGCAAGTTACAAGAAAGTTGGACAAGTACCAAGTAGTAATTCTATGAGAAACTAGCAATAATGTTTCTGCATTACTCAGGGGGAAGCTGTAATTTGTCATCTGGTTTGTAGGAGTTCCCTGCTCAGAAACCTCTGCAGATACTCCTGGGGATTCTCCCATTGCAACAAGTGGTTGTTGATTGTCACAAACGTTCATTCTGTTGTGTTTATTTCCAAATCCAAGGAGCGCAAGTTTCCCAAGTTTGTGTCCAAAGAAATGGAGAACATGTACATTGAGGAGCTGAAGTCATCTGTCAATCTCCTGATGGCAAACTTGGAGAGCATGCCTGTGTCTAAAGGAGGCTCCGAGTTCAAGCTGCAGAAGCTGAAACGTAGCCACAACACCTCAATAATTGACATGGGAGAGGAAAATGAGAACCAGCTTTCCAAGTCAGACGTCGTGTTGTCGTTCTCCCTGGAGGTAAGCTACATGCACACAGCAGAGTGCACAGTTCATGGTAGTAAAAAGTGCAGCAGCCAACTTCTGCTCAGTTCAAATTTAGGTTAGGTGGAGAGAGGTGAGTAGAAATCACTCTCTCTTTACTGGAAGCTTTGCTTGTGATTAAACACTGTGTCCTTTGTTGAAGCAATCTGTGTGATGTGCACTGTCTGGCATTTTGTGACGATGTGCATCAAATGGCTCAGAAATCTTCATCATTAACTGATCTCTTGATGCAGTTTGTTACTGAGTGTAGCCCAGTAACTCTGAGCCTGTATTGTCCCCAAAACCATTACAATAATGCAACACTGTAAATATCAGCATGTTTTAACTATTGCCACCTAGAGGGGTTGCTGTATTTCCCTGCGAGAATTGCTTCCTTTTCGAAGAATTGTGAAAAATTCCTGGGGTTTGAATTCACCCAACAGATTGGTTTGTAGTTTGTGTGGAAATACTATGCTGTGCTGGGTTGCTCTTTGCTCTCTGTTGCATGCTGACTTTCTGCTCAGTGCTCTGCTGAGCAGTTTGTCTGTGCAGCCCAGGGGAAGGCAGGGTGCTGCTGCTGCCTCTGACACGGGCTGCATCAGTCCTGGAACAGTGTTGCTCAGTAGCAGTTTTCAGCCAACTCAGTTGTTTTGTGCAAACACATTTGTGGTCTATTTGTGGGCATATTTACTCCAAGGAGTCATCAGCTCACCCATACAGAATTGTTGTTGTCTGTCAATGAGTGGGTTTATGTTACATTGTCAAAACAACTACCAGGATGGAGTCAAAAATGTAGGATGCAGAAAAATCAAAAAATTCTATTTTTGTGTAGTTTCCAGTTTATTTATCTTCCTAGGGGGTCTTTTGTTATACATATCATGCTAATGCAAAACTTAATAACCCTGATTGTCCAGTCTCAGAATTTAACTCATTAAGTGTCTGAAACCATCTTTATAGTTTTCAGTTCAGTCTTATTTAAAACTAGGGCTGTGAACCCAGAGGTGGTGCCTTCAAGAGCAGCATCAAATAAGGCTGGCTTCCCAGCATTCCCATATGGAGGAGCTGTCACAAAGCAGCAGCCCCTCTTGCAGAAGCTGTGCAGTGTGTACAGCTGTGTGGGAAGGGTTTACAACAGGGAGTCACAAATGCTCTGCTCCAGCTGAACCCTATTTGGTTGGAAGTCAGAGCCCAGTGAAGCACTGACTTCAGGAGCTGGCAGTTCTGGGCACAAAACTGCTGCTGCAAGAAAGCTTTTACCAAAAATGTGCACTCATCAGAGGGTTTGTGGAGCTCCTTGTGATAGGAAGAAGATCCTCAGCTCCAGACAGATCAAAAACCTGAGGAAAGGAATTTTAGACCCCTGTGTATATGCTACATAAGTAGCTGTAATAATAGCATGTAATAACATGAACAGAAACTCCCACAGTGATTCTTGTAGAAATGTTTAAGGTGTGTGGTTTATGGGATTAATTGCCTTTTAAAAAAAAAAGAAAAAAACCTTAATTACCTGCAAGGAACTTAGGTAGTAATTTCTTAATTAGAAAGATTTTCTATAAGCAAGATGAAGAAAGAATTTTTTTTTTCAAACAGAGCTGTAGAGTGGACAAAGGGAAGCAGTTTTAAACTGGAAGAGGGTAGATCTAGATTGAATATAAGAAAGAAAATGTTTTTGATACGGGTGATAGGACACTGGAACAGGGAGCAACTGGAACATAGGTGTTTCGTCCTTGGAATTTTTGAAGATCAGGTTGGATGGGGCTTGAGCAACCTGATCTCCTGAAGGATATCCCTGCCTCAGCTTGGGGATTGGACCAGATAATCTTCAAATGTCAACCCCAAACCATTCTACAATTAGTACGGAAAATATGCTTTTGGCACAAGCTGAGTAGTTGTGTGCTTTTTTTTTTCCTTCTGGATTTCACATATTAAGGCACTTTTAGATGGGGCAGGACCATGTCTGTGAAGCTCATCTCCTGAAGCTTGGACACCCAAGGTTTTCAGCGAGCCCGTGTGCAGTCAGAGGGAGTCCTGGCCTCCATACAGACCTGGCTGGCTGCCACAGTCCCCAGTCAGCCTGGGCAGTGCCACCGTCCCTGCCCACCTGCCACCATCCAGCAGCACGTGGAGCACCCCAGCACTGGCTGACCCCATGGCTTCAGCAGCCACAGCAAGGCCTGAAGGAGGCTGCTCCTCTTACATTTCTCCTCTGTCTGCAGGTTGTCATCATGGAGGTGCAGGGGCTGAAGTCACTGGCCCCCAACCGCATTGTGTACTGCACCATGGAAGTTGAAGGTGGGGAGAAGCTGCAGACAGACCAGGCTGAAGCCTCAAAGCCAACGTAAGCCTTCTTTGCTTTTTGGTATCTCCAGCACGCTCTCCTCTGCCCTGTCCGCCCTGCCGAGTCACTGCAGATAGCTCTGGCTCCTGCATGCTGGGGGCAGAGGAGAAACATGGCCTTCCACACATGCAGAGTGTTGTCCTGCAGCTAAGAATGTCTCATAAGCCCTGGCCGAGGGGAATAAAGTGTTAATGAGAGGCTTATGACTCGTGCAGCCATAGAGAGATAAATTTGTGCCTGTACGTAAGTGCTTTACTAAATAGGGATGGACTTAAGCATGTGCTTAGGTAAGTACTTGTCTGAGTGTCCATCTGAACTGGTGCCATCAGGTAGAGGTACATTATCTTGTCCTCACTGTCAGGGTTTTGGCAGTCCTACAAGAAGGAGAACAGCTGGCAGGGACACAGTCTGGCAGCCACAGCCAGAGGTGGAAGAGAGGATCTGAGAAAAGCTTCAAATGACTCAGCTAAAGCTTTATCTGAGGCCTCTCTAGCCCAGTCCCATTCAAGGGCAGAGTCTTGTTCTGTCCTCTTTGACCTCATCCCCAAATCCCCACTTCTGACCCCATGCTTGGCTTTCTTTTGTCTTACCCGGATGTTGTTAAGTGTCTACCAGTAGTTACTGGTCTTTGTTATTTGGAAGGAGAAAATGATGAATGGCTTATTTCCTTTCCAATTTGTGGGATTAGTTAACTTGAAACACTGGATTTGAGGCAGTTTTTCTCTGGATGGCTACAGAGATTTCACACTTAAATTAAATTAAATTCTCAATGTGCTCCCTCACAGTGGAGAATTGTTAAGGTGAAGCCTCCTCCAGGAGTAGGGAGCAGTGCTATTGTGCTCATATCCCATTTCCAGTGGCCAGTCCTCAGAGGTGTTTTGCCAGGAGTTTCCCAACCTTGTGGAAGGAAATCCAGAACCACCTGGCTGCAGGATATGGGAGTACACAAGCACTGCAGCCAGCTCAGGAACAGTGGATGCAAGCAGGACAGAGCAGAGATGAGTACAGGCTGCCTTCCCTCTGTCACTGTCCTCTCACAGAGCCACAGAAATTGCTGGTGCCTCATGCCCTGTGCTGCACCAGAGCAGTAGGAATCTGCAGTTAGTTCAAAAACAATATTCCCAATCAGGGGAAGTGCTGCAGCCTGGCTGACTTTTCAAAATGCTTTGAAATCTGCTTTAGATAAGGAAAGAAGAGAGCTGTGCTTAGAACAAAATTTCCATGAGAACTTACAATTGTCACTATTTTAGGTATTCTTATTGCTTCAGTGGAGAAAGTTGGGCTCTATTTAGGGGAAATTGCTGCTATTCATACTGAAAAAGTGCACTTCTCCTGGGTTACATGTACTTGTTTAGATTGGTCTGTTCATCCCACTTTTGCTCACAGGGTCTGCCCTTCTATGCACATGTCTTCTTGCTGCAAGATATAGCGCCATTTCTATGAGAATTGCTTTGAAAATAAGACCTGCAGGAGTGAACTCTTTATTGAGCAGGTCTTTTTATTATAATTAAATGTACAGTGTCTGGGCATGAAGCCATAAGCTCTCAATAAAATGCAGCCAACAGTGACTGTTGCAGTGTGGTAGAAGTTAAGCAAGTCCATCACACTCATCCTCTCTCTGCATTGGCTTCCTGTAGAGGTGTGAGCCAGGCTTAAAGTCTTCTGGATTGCTCCAGCACTTGGGCTAATACCATGGAAACGGCTTAGGAGGGCAGTAGGTTTGACAATTTTATTCCTAGAGGATCCTAGGACCTTTTCATTCCAGAACCAAAGACCAGCCAAGCTGAGGCTCTAGAATTACCTTCACAGAAACCAGAGCCATCACAAAAAGCTTGTCCTTCTTTCCTCTACATTAGAGGTGTTTCTTTCACCTTGCTTCCCCTCCCAGGCACAGCAGCAAAGATACAGGAAACCAAAGCTCTGTGAAAGCAATTTACTGTACCTAAGTTCCCCTCTTGAGAAAGAAAGACAGAATGAATCAGGTGTGACATGTTTGTCATCTTGCCTAATACGAGACTTGAAGGCCCTCAGGTGGTCTGGTGATGAGGGCAGTGATAGAAACAGCTCAGAGAAGGTTTTGGTGCTTTTTTGAGCAGTGCTGCTTTAGGATTTATGGCCAGGCAAAACAGCCTTCTTGAGGTGTTAGTTTAGATGCTGACATTAGTCTCACTGAGGTGAGATCTCAGTGACCTCACACCATGTTTGCTTCTGTACTTTTGGTAATAAGCAACCCACCCCTAAAGAAAGGAAGCAGCTCAGTGAAGGCACAAGGGACTGCTCACTGCCCAGCATCCCAGGATTCGTGGGCTTTGGCAGGGAATGCTGCCTGGCCTTGGGGTGAAGAATGCTTGGGTATTTTGAGCCTCAGCATTATGAAACCGTAAATACTGAAGCAAGTTACCTCTGTACATTCCAGAGATTTTATATCTCAGAAGCTCAGAAAATGCAGGTTAAGCACCCATGCTCAGAATATGCAGTAAATATAGTTCTGGAAACAGTCAACATTTTTAAACTGCCAGCCTTGAAACTTTGAAATTCGGCTTTGCCATTGACTGGAGGCTTTACAGGTTACAAAAGGCTAAATTTCTTATAATCATCAGGGGAGAAAAATTACATTTGAACAGTAGGATTCACTAGAAGGCATCACTTTTCTATGACAGCTCTGAGTCCTGGGGTAGAGAGTGTTAGGGGCCACTCAGCCTTGTAGGACATCTTTTGACTTAACTCATGGAGTTGTTCACTCTATTCTCTTGTATCCTTGAAATTCCAGCCCTCAGCTAGAGCACCCAAGTCACAGCACATGGTGATGGTGGCTGTTCTTCAGCTCAGTGCCATGCCAGGGCTTCTAGCCTAGCTTCCACACCTCTAATGGCAAAAGGAAGTTCACAGCCAGGGAAGGATTCCCAGATGCACTAGTCCAGGTCTCTGTGAGATTCTTCTTTCATCTTTCTGATGCAGAACCAGCAGTTTTAGAGAAGAAACATCTTAGTGACTTTGGAGCTTGAATCTTGTTGACAGAGGCAGGGCAACAGCAGGGTTAGCAGCCACACACACCCAACAATCAGATGAGTTGTGTGCAAGGAGTGTGGGTTTTGGAGCAACAGTAAATACTGGCCTTCTATTTCTTCTCAGGCTTCTTGTTGGATTCCTGACATTTAAAGCTCAGTCCCTTCATGTGAGGATTATCTGCCTCAGTGTAGATGCAGGGGGTTGGCACAGCTCTAGAGAAAGCCAGACCTGAAATAGCAAGGTTCATTTCAGATCAGGCTTGCAGTGTTTTATTAGTAGTGCTTTTAATAAGTTGTGTAAGAAAAAGCTTTTCTGTATTATGCCCTAACACGCAGATGCCTCTAAAAGATATCTCAAATCCCTGTGTGAGAAGGGTTTTACTGCTTTTCGTACTGGAACTGTATTCTTGCAGATGGTTGTGGGATTTATACCTCTCCCCCCCTTCCCTGCATAGTGGCCTGTGGTCTGTCCTCTGCATGTCTCCAAGATGCCCTTCCAGAAGCTGTGTTAGTAGTGTTGCTGTTTGTTCAGCCTGGGAACAGGGTTGTCAAGGGGTTTGGGAATAGTACAATAGTACAAAAGATCCAGCCACAGCCCCCTGTCCTAAAGTCTCTAGAGAAGCTCCTGGATATATTTAAACAGTGACCTGTGCTTGTGGCAGTGTTCATGGTCAGCATCTTAACATCACATTTCTCTGATGTGAGCAGAACAAAAGAAAAGAGACCCAAACAAGAGCAAGGACCTATGTGCCTTGTGAATAAATGTTATAGATTCTGGACTTATTTTGGCACCCAGATAAGTCTCATTCTCCCCTCTATCACAATAGTGAAAATTGGGTGTCCCTGCATTGAACTGAGCTGAACCATTTGGGGTAGAAGCAGTAAATACTGGTGGGGGAAGAATCCAGCCAACCTGTCTGTGCATTTGACATGTCAGGAAGGGACAGGGGTGTGGGCTGCTCCTCTTGAAGTGTTTTCCTTTTGAGGTTATAGATCCCCCTTGTAGAGCAGTCTCTTCAGTCCTAGTGCAGTAGCTCAGAGAATGAGAGGTGAGGATGGAGCTTGTTGTTTTCTCAAGGAGGAAAGACCCCTCTTCATTGCTTGGGGGTTTTTTCCATTGTGTTTTCTTCAGCATGTGCTGCAGGGCAGTGCTGGAGAAAGGACACTCAGTGGCTCTCATCTGATTCCATGCCACGTCTTACATTTGTAGTGACCAAGGGCTTGAGCCTTGTGCCCTTTCCAGAAAATTCACTCTTGATAAAGTAATGTCTTTGGTAAACTTTTAAACCTCCCCCATCTCCTTCCCCTTAGCCACCTCCCTAGGAGACAGGGGTATCTGGTTTTTATCTTTGTGCTTGTTCTAATGCTGCTCCCTGATTTGTTTCAAGGTGCTCTGACAGCTCTGCTGCTTATCTCTGCTGCGACAGGCTGCCCTTGTTCAGATCCCTGCACCAAACCTGCAAGCTTATCACTCAGCCAGAGTTTTTGTTTCAAATTGGTGTGCCACATCCATCAGAGCCCTCTGCCTGACCATGAAGAGGGACAGGACCTGCACAGCATCCTTCCTCAGTGCTGTTTAGTCACCTTCTCCTTCTGGGAGATGGCACTGAGCAGCAAAGGGAGAAGCCCTGCGGGAAGGGAGGCTGGCAAGCAGGGATGCTTTCTCTGCAGAAAGGGAAAATCTGGTCTTTTCATTCAGGAATCCCCTGCCTCAGGCCCTGGAGATTGAAGTGATGCCCAGTGGCTTTGCACAGAGGACTGTGATAGGAGTGTTCTGTTGCAGTCAGTGTTTTACTGCCATGATTTGTTGGGAGATGCTGTGAACACTCCCCTTTGGTAAAATGAGAAAAGTCTTGAGATGCATAAATTCTAAAGGAATTTTCCATACTCCATATAACTTATTTAACTCTGCTAAACTACAGGGATTTTTATTGATGTGGGTGAGAGTACAGTTTAATTCTTGGTGTGCATCCCTCAGTACAGCCGTTGTTGCCAGGCCTGGAAGGTCTCTTCCAGACATGGCAAAGCTCAGGCACAGGTCCTGTGTGGCTACACAATTTTAAGTAAACATATTTAGGTTTGCTTGCTTAGCTAAGCCCTGTGTAAGCAAAATTCATGATGCTGGGTGAAAAACAAAGCAAAAGGAAATTTTAGGAAATAGCTGCTTTTTTCTTGCCTTCTTTTTTCTCCTCCTTACTCTTCTAATTGGCTTCAGCATTAAATATAAGCTGTCTTAATTACCCACAGTGATTGGATTGCTTTTTCAGTCACATGACTTAATTTCACAGCTGTGCAGATGTTTGCAGCTCTTTTGCCTTAGGAAATCTCTGGGAGCCTTAGGAATGTGTTAAAACAGGTGACTGGGTACAGCAAACAGCAGACACCATTGTTCGTGAGGTACAGTCCTTGTTCCTGGGGTGAGGCTCTGAGCAGAGGGTCAGTCTGCCCCAAGGCATCTTTTGGGGGAACATCTTCCAAGAGAGGTCTTCAGCTTTGATCTCTATGAGCATGGTGCAGATGTCCTGAGCCCGTGATGCTGCTAGGCTAAGAGGTGAAAATGGCAGGGACAGGAACTTCAGGGCAGTTACTTTTAGCCCCTGTCTCTAAGGCTGCAGGGTACAAAGTGGTGTCCAAATCCCTTACACAAGTTTTCTTTGCTTACAGCTGTTTAGCATGACTAGGAGACAGTTTTCTGATGAGACTGTGCATGACTTTACACCTGAAGGGTTCTGCTGTTAGCTTGGTTTCACCTGCTCTTCAAGTCCCTTTTTGTGTGACAGTATTTCCATAATGCTCCTGAGATTTATGCTGTGATGTTCCCATTTCTGAAAGTGGAGGCTGTGGACAAGTCATTAAGCACAGCAAAAACTGCACTAAAAAGTTATTACCTGAGTGCAAGTATGTGATCTACTGTGGGAGGTCTTCACGCAAGTGATTTACTACCCTTTTTAATTAGGAATTCAGAACCTTTTCTGATGCTCTCTCATAGCAGTTCTGCAGGATTGGTTCTTACCCAGCTCAATCACTGTGGGATAAAAATTCTGCTGTAGATTAAGCAGATGATTTTTTCTCCAGAATAAAGGCAAGATCCTGTAGGGATTCCCTTTCCCTGAGTGTCACCCAGACAGCCACAGTGCTGTGGAGGAGCCTCCTGGGCAGCCTTGGAATGCTCTGCTGGGACTGTGGTTGGTGGTCCCAGGTGGGGCCCTATTCCCAAAGGTCTCAAGTTCAGTCCCTGCTCTCCTGTACCACACTAGAAGCTTTGTTTTGAAGAATAGTGAAGGCTTGTTTCTCTACACTTCCCCTTGTACTTGGTTTCTTCCGGTGTCAAGTAAGTGCAAGCTCTGACTGTGTTTTCCTGACTTTAAGAGCACATTTAATAGCATTGCTTTCACATGGATTCTCTGGTGTCTAGTAAGGGTTGAGCTCATGCACCTTCTCTTTCACAGATTAATGTCTTGCTTCTCTCGCCAGCTGTCTAATTTCTTGAGTGTTCCTATGCACTTGGGAATTATGTATTCCTGTGATAGCACATACATTCAAATTTAAGTATTCCAGAAGGTGTGATGATGCCCAAGGCGATTTTCATCGACACCCGTCTGCTTCATCACTCCTATGCTTGCAGCCTTAAGATGGGGATAGGAAAAACCAAAAGGACATTGAAATGAGTCTGAGGCTCAGTGATCTGAAATAGTGCTTAATTAAGAGGAAGACTGCAAAATGCAAGTTCTGGGATGCATTCAGTCATGATGTTTATTGCTCATACTTGGTGTTCTAAAATTAAGCCATGCCTTAGCGTAAGTTTGGGACATCATTTGCCAAGGGAAAGGTGGGGGGTGAGATGTGAAAGGGCCCAGTTGTTGGTTTATTTATTAAGTGCTGTGTACAACTAGTGCACATTATTATTTAATGAGGATTGCTGCTATTGCTGCAAAGCAGTGTAGGGAGATAGAGGACATGCTTTAAAGAACTGTCACTGTTGCTGCTCCTGCCTGGGCAAAGCTCTGGAATGGTGAAATGAGAAGGCCAACCTTGGTAATGATTTTTCAACATTTTAGGTGTCCTTTCTAGGTAGAGTGTACTGGCTATGTGAATGTGCTGTGTTCTGCCAACAAACCACAAACTGAGTGTAAAAGCACTTAAAGAGAGCAACGTACTGTTGTCACTACATGGGCAAGGCATGCTCGTGGAGAGAGGAGGTTGCAGATGGCCAAGTGGGCATCACCTGCTGGCATTGTCCACTCATCCCCACTGACCCAGGACCTAGTGTGAGCTTTGGTTCTAGCAGTCAGAAGTTGGGCAAGGCAAAGCCTTGATTTGACCTTCATGTTCTGGATCCTGTCTTAGAAATATATAGGACAAGAAAAAATGTGAGTAGTGGCACAACAAGATATGGTCTCACACTTCTTGTTCCTCCTTTTAGCTGATTTTGGAAGGGTGCATGTCCCGTTCCACTATAAAAGGGGGAGTCAGGAAGCCCTGTAAGAATATAACATATGTTGAGGAATAAATAAAAATCAGATTGGTCCCTCTCAGTACCTTATGTTGTTTTCCGCTGTTTGCATTTAGAAAATATTTCACTGCTCTCTACTAAGTTTTATAAAGGAGGGTCTAGACTATGTTGGCACAAACTAGTAACCTGTATTTTCAGGCAGAGGATTTCTGTCTCCTTTTCCATGGTTTGTGTGAGATTATGTACATCTGGCAGGGTATGGCCTTATTAAGTCCAAAGTCATGGCCAGGCCTTAACCAATGGCACTCCTCTGCAGCTGTATTTCCTTCCATGTGACAAGATCTGATAGAAGTGATTAATCATATTTGGTCATTCTGTGAAGTGAGCAGCTCTGTGGCTGGTTCAGTGGAACATCCTTGGCCAGAGGAAACTTTGATTAGCATGTGTGTGGCGTTGAAGTAGCCCTATTCAAGAAGTGGTCACAGCCACAGACAGTAAATGCACACAGGCATTTAATGAATGAAGCTGTAAACTCATGCTGTATCTAAAGCAGATACACTGATGGAGCACATACAGTAGGCAGCCCTTGTAAAAGCAATTATTGTTTCAGTTCAGACCTCCCAGTAAAACAGTGCTGGGCTTTCATTTCCATTTTCCCCTGCTGAGTTTTTCTCCTTTAATTGTGATAGTATTAAAAAAGAGCACAGGGCATTTGAAAATCAGTCATCATTTAAATCATGGAAAGTAATCAGGCAACTTTTTTTTTTTTTTTTTCCCTGTTAATACCCAAAAGATTGTGGTGATTTGCACTGGCACAATTTTGCATCCAAACCAGCTGAGGGATTTCTGCAGCAGCGTCCAGCCTAGGATGCAGCAGCCTGGGAGGGGTGTGTGGTCCTGGGCTGGGCGTAGGCATGGCAGAGGGACATCTCTGGGGCAGGAATGCCATCTCGTGGCCATAAATAGCTATTATGCGATTTTTAAATCCACCTCTCATGCCTTCTTCCTTCCTCCTGACACTTCCCTAGTGTATCAGTCATTCTCAGGAAACACAAATCAAGCTGTATTTTCTGCATAGCAAAGATCATCCCTTTTTGGGTTCCTAAAGCTGTGCTGTCGGCCTCAGCAGCTCCTCTTGGCTGCGGTGCCCTGTGCTGGCACTGGAATGGGACCCGTGGGGATTGTGTGTGAGCCACGAGCAGATCCAGAGCAGACCTTTGCAGGCTTTGCTTTGCTGCAGTCTCTGTCAGCTTTACCCCGTTCCTTCTGTGCCTTGCACGCTCAGGCACAGATGTGGTGCTCTCCAAGACATATTTCCCTCTCAGCCGGCAGTGTAGCACTGCCGTAGCCAGTTTGAGGATGTGGGAGTTGCAGCTCCTGGAGGGAGAGATGGTCTGGTACTGCTGTCTGCATGATGTCAAGCAAGATGGTGCCTGCGTGTGTGACACATACATTGTGTCTCAGAGCTGTGGAAACAGAAAAGGGACAGACCATGAAATGCTGGAGGTTGGAACACCTCATTAGCTGCTGTAGGAGCCCAGTCCTCAGAGACACACTGTCTCTGCTCACCTTTTGAATAGCACCATAGTGCTTTCTGCAGTGGTGTTTTTGGGAAAATAAACACCCTTTTTGTAAGCAAAATATTTACCAGTGGTGTTCTCTTTTAGCAGAGGGAGTGTTATGCTTGGCAGGAATTAGGGTGCCATGGGAAATGATGGATTCACTCAGAGCATCTTTGGGTTATCCCATCAGAGCAGACACCAGAGCTCCATGCAGAGATGTGACCTCGCTCGGTGTTCTGTGGCTCCAGGGAAGGCAGGTGCAGCCACCTCTGCCAGCCAGTGCCTGCAGGAATGCTGATTTGTCAGCACCTGCACGGGAGCTGCATCAGTGAAAGCGCATTTTGAATCACTGCAAAGTCTGTGCGGGAAAGTCTAGGAGGAATCAAATCTGTTTGTGCTGTCACTCCCACTTCAGCTCAGCTTGTTCCGAGGGGATGGGACTGAAAGGCTGTTCTGGCAGCTGAAAGGGAGGGGAGGAAATAAATGCAAACAAAAATAGGCTGCGTTGTCAATCTGTGTCTGATGTCTTTGGTTATCCTGTTTTGAAGGTGAGTAAACACATCAAAGTTTTACTGTGGGAGGAATCCCAGAGGAGGCTCAGCAGCCCTTGAGTATCAAGATGTATTATGGATGCAAACCATTCTCAGTGCATTTCTCCAGGCAGAATGGAAAGGTGCCTTTCTTAGCACCTGAGTGGTATTTTCCTAGCCCAGGATGCCTAAGCAATATATATGCATCTATATGTGTTCATTGAGATTTTAATTTCAAATCTTTTTTGTGAATCTGCAGCAGTTACCTCCAGCACACCTTTCTAGCAGTGGAAAGACAGGGCCCTTTATGTCAGGCATCATTTAATCTGCTTGCTGCCTCTAAATTGGGATAAGGCAAATTAAGGCCTAACTCTACTGGCTTAGATCTCTCCTTATTGCAATAGCAGCACCCAAACCAGGTGACTGAGGCACATGTATACAGTAGTACAGTCCCCTAAATTTGTGTGTTTTCAACTGAGGTTTGTGTTCCTACTGCAGGAAATCACAAACCTGTTTGTAGCTGTCCCCAGCACAGCATCCTCAAACTGGCAGTTGTTTATGGCATTCTCCTGCTGAAACAGAGTTGTGTGTGTGGAGTTGTGCATGCATCCCACAGGTCTCCAGGTGTGTGACCCAGCCTGTGGGTTTTCTTGGAGTGCCAAAAAAAACCCGGAATTCTTCTGTGTTTTTGGGTTTTTTCAAATCCCAAAGACACAAAATAAAAACCTGTTATCCATTGCCATTACCCACAAGAGCTGCAAAGAATACATATTTTTTTCAAAGGCTTTGGGATTCCCTGCTTCTATTTATTATGGCTTTGTGACCCAGCTGGTGCAGGTGTAAACATCTGCCTCTGCCACTTGTCACGGACACATCTGTTCTGCCAGTTCAGTGCCTCACCTGCCCTGCTCCCCACAAGGAGCTGTCAGCTCTTCCAGCCTCTGCTTGTAAGGGGCTCACCATTGTCTAGTTTATGTATTCCTAGGCATTCCCAAGCACTCCTTTAATTTAAGAAAATGGGTATTTTCATGCCAGTGGGATTAATGCAATCCCTGCATGAGGTGTGCTCAATTATAATGAACTATCACCTCCGTGTATGGGCAAGGGAAGTTCAGATAGATCAGTGATAATTGTGGTCATCAACCTCTAGTTCATGTTTATGAATGGCTGATATAGATAAAACATTAGAGATTATAGTAAAAAGCTATCCTGGGTGTTTCTTCATGTATAGTTAACTGTTAAAGATACTTTAAACCTGTTTATTTTCCTCCTCGCATATGTCTCTAGGAGTATGTAGAAAAGAAACACAGCTTAGCATTACATTAGAGGGAAAAGTGCACTACTCCATCAGCTGCATGAAGGTAGGTTAGCTCAGTGCCTGGTGTGTGTCTGCTCTAATTCTGTTTTTCCCAGTGCTCAACCATGAGCATACATGATTTATGGCCCAAGATTTAAAGGTCTCTCCTGGGAGGGGAGGAGTGTGCTACAGTAATAAAAACATCATTTGTTAGACAGGATTTCTGGGAGAACTAAATTGAGACTGTGTGTAGCATTTCAGTCTCAGCAATGAAGTGGGATCTGAACTCTCCATCCTTAGAGCAGGATCCAGATCCAGCAGAGACCACGAGTGGGTGCCACAGGAGGCTGAGAAACCAAGGCTGGATTAAATCATCACACCACACAAGGTGAAGCAGTCACCAAGCCCAGGCACTGTCTGTCAGGCTACTGTCTATGCTGCCCTCTTGATGAACTTCCCTTTACCAGCCAGCTCACCTTGGAGACCTAGCCACAGGTACACTAGGAGGGACGCAGACATGCCAGAAGAGAAGAGATAAGGGTTGTAAATGAAGTGCATGAAGCACAAATCTCTTCACCAGCCTGCACAAGGGAGGGAGGCAGCCAGACAGGCTGTATCCTCACCAGATCCCACTCTGACAGTAGAGGACAGCAAGGGAGGCTAAGCTGCCCTTGCAACTGTTGTCCCAAACATGGTCACGTATGTAAGGGACCTCTGTGCCCTTATACACAGCCAGCTGTGCAGGAGGGTAGGTGATGCTGCTGCTGGTTTTGGTGACCCTGTGGGATGGAAGCAGCTGCCTGCCATGTCCTACCTTCCCAAGGACGTGTTCCTGTCTTGGGAGTGAACAGGCACTGCTGCTGAGTTGGTTTATTTAGAACTATACCGAGCAGGTGGCTCAGTAAACTTCTGCAAATCTGGCCAACATGTAGGGATATTATTCTGCAAGACTTTTTTACTGAAGTGGTGAATTTATGGGAACAAGGCAGAAGGGCATTATCTCCAGCTGAGAAGATCTGTCCCAGGAAACTGCTGTGTCCATTGAGTGTCTTGGAGTGAGCCCACTGTGCGGACAGCATAACTCTCCTCTAGTACACATTTTTACTTTCATTTCTTGATTTTTTTGATGTTTATTCTGTGCAAGCTGGAGAGGGATAAAAGATATCCTGTGATAATTTTGAAGCCCGTGAGGTCGTAGATGACATTTAAATGTTCCTCCCATGGAAAGCACATGGCTCTGCAGCTGCTCCCCTGTTAGCCTGGGTAGCAGGGCTGATTCATGGCCCAGCAATACTACCCAGTTGCACTTGTTCATTATTTATATAAATCACAGGCATCAGTGTTCCGGCTGCATCAATTTCCAAGAGCTTTGATGGAAGAAGGGTGACTGTTTTAAATTAGGCAGAGGCTGTGCAGACTTTCTGGAGAGCACAGTATATGAATAAAACAATTAAATTAATTTTCCTGGGTATTAAATGTGTATGTTCTCTTTTAGGAAGGTCACAGGTGCTAAAATTTCCTTTAGAGGAACTTGCATACTAGAGTTGAACAAAAATTACTAAGTCAGTGTCTCTCAAGGACAGCTGAGAAAATTGTAGGTCACATAAGTGGGATATTTGGAAGAAAAGCAGCTGAAGTCAGAGACCCTCCTGGTTTTATGTGATACATGAGTGCAGTCAGGACAGGGATCTTTACAGGATTTTGCTCAAGCCTTATGCATATCCCAAATAGTATTTCAATCATTAATTTTAACAAGCAGTGCCACAGTGTTCAAATGGTTTTTGTCTTTTTAGCTATGTAGTAATTAACTTTATAATTGCTATATCTGCATTTTAGAAGCCCTCATCCCTACAGCCAAAGATCAGTAAAGCACTTCCATAGGATGAAGAAGTTGTTTCTGCAGTGACCTTATGGCAGGAAAGGGTAAGAGCTTGGTACATCAATGAGAGGAGAGTGGTCTTACAGATTTTGGCCATAAATTGGGAAGGGCTGAATAGCATCAGCCTGAAGGTTTTTCAGACCAGCAGTGTGAGACAGCTGAGAGCAGCCAGGTCTGAGCAGCCAGGTCCCTGCACTGGCAGTGGTATTGCTGCTCCTCAGGTGTGAGTAAGGGCAGTGTCTGTGACAGCTCCCAAATGCTCTTGAAATCACACAGGTGAGCCCATCCTTCAAGTTCTCCATGAGGCTGTGGAGGTAATGAGAGACAAAAGCTGACCTTTGTTACTTGTTGGCCACTCACATCCTCTGGATATGTGTCATTTTATGTTCCATTCAGGATAAGATCCTAGCACTTTAGGCTGTTTGGTCAGTAACTGATGGCACCTCTAGGTGAATCTGTAGACACAAAGTTTACAGTGATAATCTCATTATGCTTGCAAAAGGTAAAACAGGGGCCAGCATCTGTCAAGTTAACACTTGGAGCTTATCTCAACCTCTGGCACTTTGCAGCCAGAAGATTTTAGCTGCTTATCCTGTTTGATGCCTAAATAGAAACCCTGGACACAAAAGTAGATCCTGGTGATAGCACTGGAACAGCACAGATGCCATAAATAGAGTGATGATTCTAGTAAATTCTCTATGCACAGCAGCATTTCTTTATCAGTTCCAGACTTTGGGATGCACTGGCTAATAAGAAATGCTGAGCTGAGGGGTTCAGGTAGGATTCAGATAGTTAATGCAGTCCTGATTGAGGAAGTGCTGTCAGGGCTGTTCTGCTTGTGTACTGTTCTTATGGGGTTTGTACATCCATATGTATCCATCTGTATGTGTGTGTCCTTTGGACAGAATGACATTTGTTTGTCTGCATTTTGCAGGTGTTTTATTGCTATGTGTTCTGTGATAGGGGGACAAAACAGCATGGCTACTTCATGGCATTTGTCCACATTGGGTCCCAGTGCAGTTTCCCAACAAATGAACTCCTGCAGTGATAACCTGCTTAATGATTAAATATGGAAATGAAACCATTACACTGTTAGTCCCTCAGAAAATCCTAATACCTAGTTACTGTCCAGAGCTAATTTTCTGAACAATAATTTAGTACACAGCCCAGATAAACTGGGTACTCAGATTGAATACAAATGATGTTTCAGTGGCATGAATTATGGCCTTATGCTGAGCATCACTATGGCAACTAATGACATCACCACAGGCTCCAACCAGCACAAAACTCAACTTTTGATGGTCTCCATTTGTTGGCGCAGATCTTTTCAGGGCTTTTGGGGGTATGAATATGTAAGCACCAGTGTTGTCAAGGGTTTGCTATGTATGTTTGCTGTCATTTGAAACATTTATTCTCTTTGTGGTTAATGTTGTTCCCATGAAGGAAACCTAATGAAAATTACTGTTTGTATTTGGTTAGTAACATTTGTTGATAACATATGGTCTGGGAATGCTTCAGCAAATAAGAGCTTTTTAATAGTAAACAGAGATACGAGTTCTATAAAGCAGATGCTGTCAAAATACACAGTGTAAGGTTGGATATTTTCTTACTTTTGCCTCTTACCCAAAGCAAGATAATCTTTCTACTTTCCCTCCTGGTGACAACACAGTTTTTTGAGAGAAAACATAACCTGTGACCTGAAACCGTGATTAGAAAATTAAGTTGTTTCTTGCTTCTTACCCATAAAACATTTATTAGGTAGCTGATGGCTCACACATGAAAAAGATATTATATAAATGACCTGACCGGACCTTTAGTGCTGTAGATAATTTAAGCCAAACCTCTGCTCTCTGGCACTTGTGGCAGTTTGGTGCATCATCATAAGAAACAAAACATGTGAAACAGTGACACCAGGAGAGGAAGCTTCAGAGCAAAACTGATGAAGAATCCAAGTTTGTTAATCAGCTCTGTGCCAAACATGCTCATCTGCTGAGCTCGGTTGGACAAGATTTGCTCAGTGGGGAGCAAAGCATAAACCCATACTCCTAGAGCACAAAAAGAAGTGAATTATTTTTACTGATAATTTTACAAATGCTAAACCTGCTGCTTGGTGTTCATCTTTGAGGAACATCTAGTCACTGGACCATGTCTTCTGAGCCTTTTCAAGGGAACTGAACTCAGCAGAGGATGTAGTTTGAGGGCAGTCTAAAGTGAGAAAATGTCATTAACAGAGTGAGGGAGAATAGAAGTGGTTAGTGAGTTACGGTGTAATCTCTCACCTGACTTGCAGCATTCTGGGTTGCAGTGTGTGTTCCACCACATCACTCAGAGGTGTTGCTCATGGCATGCTCTTGGCAGGGTCCCACATGGAATGAGTTCATGTTTTCTGTGCGTTTGGGCAACTCGTGATTGCAGAAACTGGTAGATGTCCTCTAGGGATGTGTGTCTAGAGGCTGTGGATAATTCAGCCTCCATAGCACTCCTTTCCATGCCAGGGAATGACTCACAGAGTACAAATAGTAGACAGTGGATCATAGTGGCATTGCAGAGGTGGCATCTTCCTCGCCACTGCAGTCCCACCCACAAGGAGCCGGTGTCCTGCTCTGTAGTCCTAGCAAACTAAGATTATTCCAGACATAATGGCTTGAACTTAAACTTAGGTTGGTCTGAGACTTGGAAAGCAACAGGTTAAGTTGCAGTTTCTTCAGAGAAAGCAAACCTCACTCTTAGCCTGGAAAGGAGAAGTTAATTAGCCAAGAGAGGAGCTCAGGCATGAGTGATTACAGGCATCCTGGGTGCAGATGTCTTCAGTCCTCTACTTCTCTTGTGGCTACACAGGCTGGCACTGCAGGAGACGTTGTTCTTTCTAAATAAGAAAGTTCTCTTAACTTTGTTTCCTGCTGCTCCCAGATGCTCTCTTTTTCCCCCAAGGACCATCATGGGTTTTCCAAACATCTGTCCTACATTTCCCAAAGCAGATAATTAATGCCCTTGTCACTAACACAACCCAACCACTTTGGCTTGTGTCAGACACATTTTAGGTTAACTATTTCATGCCTGAGCAGTGTTGCTACTGACCTGCACACCTCTCTGTCCTTCTTTCAACAGCTGGGGCACCCAAGGAGACTTCACGACAACCCATGCGCTTCCTGCAGTGAAGGTGAAGCTGTTCACAGAGAGCACAGGAGTGCTGGCTCTGGAGGACAAAGAGCTTGGGAGGGTAAGGAGATTTTGAGTTTAATAATGTTTCCTTCTGGCCCTGATTTTCTAGAGAAATCTCTCCTGTACAGAAATATCTTTGGAGCACAACATGCTCTGCTTTTTTGCCAAGCTTCAGGAGAGGGAAAGAAAGCAAGCTCTGCACTGCTGGAAAGGAGTGCATCTCGCATGCTGTCTTTGTTGTGAGTTTTTAATGGCAGCATTTCAGCTGGCTGTGCCTGCCCTGAGCAAAGGCAGAGGATCTTGTGTGCAATATTGGCAGTCCGGAAAGCCTTAAAAGTTGCTTGCGGAAATGGACATTCCTGAGGCAGAAAAGGGGATTATGCTGGAGCAAAAAGAAGGGATTTAAGTTTGGCAAGGGACTGTTAAGTTTCTCTCATATCTGCTGAGCAGCTGGTGCACAGTTTAAGCTTTTGAAAGCACTGACTGCAGTATGCCCTGCAAAAGGCCTGGAGCCCTGGCTTCCCTGGGATGGATTGTGGCTGAACTGGAGGCTTCAGTGGGCCTGGACTGGGGAGTGAAACATGAGGGTTCATTGCTCCCATCAGTGGTGCTAATAGCAAAGAGCTCAGATTCCCAGGGTATTGGCCACAGAGCAAATCTTCACACCCATCTCTGCCCTGTGGTCCCTAAACCACAGGGTCTGCCCTGGGTCTGGTGATCCCTGCAGCCTACAGCTCCAGAATATCTGTGGGTGGCACTTCCCTATGGCTTTGGGACATTTCACTTGTCTCCATGGATTTTGTGCAGCTGTTTAATTTATGTTGGCCCCAGACAGAAGTGGCAGCAAACTCCTTGCCATGCCTTCCTCAGCTTCTCAGGCTGAGATCATCATTGTGATGATCTCAGGATCATCCATGAAAATCCATGAAAACCAGTTTGGGATAAGAGGACTTGGCACCTCCTGTCATGGCTCAGCATGGCCCAGGTGATCTCCAGGGGCAGCCTGGGCTCTGTCTGCCTGGCCCTGCAGTACTCCTTGCTCTCCATCCTGTCTGTATGGCTATGGCTAAGAAATCCTTGGTCAGGAAAGCCACTGATCCTGTTGCAAGTGCAAGAATCATACTTCCAGCTATGGATTAACCTGTTGGAATGGTTCTTGCTAACTCCATGGCTGCTTTTGCCTCAACAAGGAAGAGTCTGTGTCCATTCAACATTTTTCCTAATTAACATGGTTTGTGTTAATCCTGTTCATAAAAGTGCCAAACATTTGTCCAGGTCCTAGTGAGCTGTTGATTTAAATGTATAGATTTATGGTGGAGAATGCTGCATGCTATTTTGTCTTATGTAATTCATGTTCATTTTAATTATTTGTGTTTTCATGTTCATGAAGTATCCTTTGTTCTTGCACTTGAGAAAGAGAAAGGCAAGGCTACCCCTCCTTTTTTCCTCTCGGTCTTCTCTTCAAAGAGAGTCACAGCCCCCTCAGGCTTTCCTCATCCACATCTTGATCCTTCCTTTCTCCCTATCCTCATTTTTTTGTCAAAGACGATGACCCTTCTGGGCTGCAGTACTACAGCTGAAGACCTACAATTGTTTTGCTGCACAGCATCATAATATTTTCAGGATTATTTTCAAAACCTCCTACTTCAAACAGCCTGGCACCCTGCCTTTATCCGCTGTGGCATGCTGAGCAGAGCTTTTCACCCAGCCGGCCGTGCTGCCATTCACGGATTTTCCCCTGAGTGGTTACACTCAGTGCAGCCCCTCTTGCTTTGTAAGTCTTGTTTCCACTGGCAGCCATGAGCAGTGCTGACTTTGCTGGTCTTGGGAAGCAATTAGCTGTGCATGTTGTTCTGAGAAAGATGTCAGCACCCAAAGCAGCCCCTCTTGCCCTGAAAGGCTGATGAGCCAGCCCTACCAATGTGCTTTAATTCCCAGTCCAGCGGGAAACCATCCCTCAGCCCGGAGTTTCTGCCGGCTGAAGGACATAGGCCAACAGTGGCAAGTGTGGGGAGCTGGCAATGATCCCCCCTGGCCCGTGGCCACCAGTGCTTTCAGTCGGCCAAACTTCAAAGGGATGCTCTGTGTGCCCAGGGCGGCCGAAAGATGACGCGTGTCTGCTCAGGCTACATCGAGATTTCTTCTTTAAAGTAATAATGAAACCGGGAGTGTGTTAAGCCCCTGGTTTGGCTGTTGGAGTGGGCAGGAACCTGCCTGCGTGGAGAGAGGAGGAAAGCAGGTTTTATACACAAAACACCCTGCTCAGCTGCCCTTTGAGCAGTGGCTTTGTGCTCTGCCAGGCGGGTACAAATCCCACTTTCTATTGTGAGCGTTAAGTTGGCAGTGGGCCGCCACTCCTCAGCTCGCCACTTTTATCCGAGGGAGAACTGGAAAATGCTCCCAAGCCCTACACTGCTGAATGGGCAGCTGAAGGCATGGGAATACATCCTGACCCTATTGAAGCCAATGGCAGGGCTCCCATGGATTTCAGCCATGCCAATTCTTCAGCTACTGAGGGCAAGGAGGGGAAGAGCTGTGAATTGCAACACCACTGAGAAAAGTTTGTATCTTTTGTTGAAAAAAGAGTTAGAAATCAAAGTGGAGAGCATGCCAAACACACAAAGTGGCTGCTGCCTTGCTAAGAGATGCAGCTTAGCACAGGTGTATGTTCTTGCACGACCTGCCTGGCACTGGGGTTCCTTGGATGCTGCTCAGAGCTTGAGCCTGTCATGCTTCTAACACCCCCTGCCTCATGTGGAGAACTCATTTGTCATCTTCAGCATTTGCTTAAATGTGTTTTCTTCCAAGAATGATGTAGTACAGACTGGTGTTGTTCAGTTATCTGTGTGACTAATAACAGATTCAGATTCCTGATGGAGAAAGCAATTCAATAAAAGAAGTGATAAATAACATTAATGGATAAAGGCAAAATTGAGAATCTACTGATGTTTACCTCAGGCTTTAGAGGAGGCAGTAAAATAAGTTTTAGAGTAATTCATCAGAGGGCAGTAGCATCAATGATATTTTGGTGGAAAGCAGCCACTAGATTGTTGACTCAGCAGCAAAGTTGAAGAGCAGAGGAATACAAGATTATAGTCTGGGCTGGAGTTTGGCAGGGACATAGACGAAGCATGAGCAAGAAATGAGTGATGGGAGCACATCAGTTAATGAAGGTGAATGCTGCTATTTGTAAGAATTGTGAAACAATTTGCTTGCATAAAGGTTAACAGATTTAAGGAAGATTCATCTCACTGCAGCACAATGGAAACTTGAATTAATTTTACCAGGCAAGGTCACCTCTGAGAGGGAAAGCATCAGAAAGGGAACACATGTAGGAGGAAGTGGATTAGGCCACCTCAGAGGAAACATGGAAATACCAGGAGGAGATGGTGGATGTGGTGTTGTCCTAGAGGAATACTCAGTATCTTACTCTCCAGGGAGCTGTTCTGCTTTGCAGTGGTAATGGATGAGTGGGCAAAGCACAGCTGTGTTCAGGAAAGACTATTCACCTGTTGGAGCTTTCACTTTCTTCGAGCCAAGTGCTCGCAGTGGTGTTCATCTGCAGTCACTGGTGTTGCATGGATGTGCTCCAGCTGGAGACCCTCCCAGCATTTCCTGCTGCATGAAGGGGAAGCAGAGTCCTGCAGCCACTTATGTCATGACGTGGGATGCGGATTTTTTCTCCTGTTGTAGCTGTCAGATGTACCCTCCTGAAATGACAGGAACTGCTCATGCAATTCTGTCTGCACAGCCCCATGAGCTGATTGAGCAGTCAAAGAATATATAACCTAATCTCAAAATAATAAGATGTACTTCAAAAAAGCAATAAAAAGCCATCCTCATTGATGTGAATAGACATATCCAGACTGACTTCTAGGACAAAACTAGGTCATCTGATGTATTTCTGTTCCACATTAAACCCTATCTTGTGGATAATTTTTCCATTTAACATTGTTGGGTTTAATTCTTACAGGTTGTTCTCCACCCTACTCCTAATAGCCCAAAGCAGTCAGAGTGGCACAAAATGACTGTTTCCAAAAACTGCCCTGATCAAGACCTGAAGATCAAGCTTGCTGTGCGAATGGATAAGCCTCAAAACATGAAGCACTCTGGGTAAACATTTGTCTCAGTCTAAAATAGTTTTGTTTTGAATGTTTAGGAAATTTTGCTTTTTTATGATTCTCAAAGAGAAACTTTTTCTCAAGTTCACAGGAGGTGAAGCAGAAAGATAAATATAAAAATGGCATTAGTTGAGTCATTTATTATAGTGCACTTTCCATATTCTTAGTGCAGTTTTTTTAATGCATGAGTCAAACAGTTTCAATTTTAAACAGTTTTCCTCACAAGAAATTATGCTTTTTCCTGTGAGAAATAATAGCTGAACTGCCCAACTCTCTTACTGAGAATAATATAATTTTTAAAGTTGTTCTGTGTCTCCCTGTATTGATTTCTCAAAACCAAAATCACAGTGCACTTTCCACTTGAAATAATTATTTATACTGAGATACATACCGCAGTTAAATAGCAGTTGCCAGGAGTAGGACTAATAATTGGGAAGGTTAAAAGGGACATCTTTCCCCTCCAGGAGGGAGTGTCAGAAGATCTGGGGCCCGAGGGATCCCTGACCACTTCTACCTTCATATGATTACAAATTAAATCATCCTTGGGAAGATCTAGCTGAGGCCATTGGCAAGGCTCTGATTTCTCTTCAGAGCTGAGGATGTGACAAAAAATAACTGTTCAGGAAACTCACTGTTGGAAATAACTCTCCAGTCTGTTTTTGGTGCTATAAAAAGTGACTTTGTTTCACTTTTATTTTCATAGCGTTTTATTAAATTCCATCCATTATTAGGTGATTGAGATCACTCATTTTTCTAATTTCTCCTCTTCCTGTCTTCTCTGCTGGTAAGATAAGAGCCAGTAGTCTTAGGTGAAGTTTAATTTTTTCACCATGATCACAGGCACCAAAGCAAGAAAGGACAGATCCCCTGTCTTGTTTATTTCCTTGACCTCAGCTGATAGCAGGGCTGTTCTCTAGCTTTCTTCAACTAATATTTGATTAACATGATACGGTTTAAAATTCTGAGATTTTTGCTACCAGAACAGAAATTATGTTTCTGTTGATGTTAGCAGCATTATCCAGAAGGACAGTTATTACCCTCTCCTTGGACTAGCCAAGGACTCAAAGCCCACATTAGCATAACTTGGAGTTTTGTGGTTTAAACATTCACCAAGAGTATGCTAGATCTCTTCTGGCATAAGGAAACCCTTGCATAACCAAAAAGGAAGTATTTTTTCTATTTATTGAGTCTGAACTAAAGTAATTATAATGATACATAAAGCATGTTAATGCTGAATAATATCCTTATGTTTATTATTAGCCTGGTGCTGCCACTAGTTTTGCCAGTGTTTGTGTTACAGTGTCACAGTGGCCAATTCATCACAGAGATTAAATGCTTATTTTGACATTAATTTTTAAAGTTAATTCTTCCTTCATAGAAAACAGTAAATTCACTCCTCCTCAGAAATTATTTGGTTTGCTTGAATTATCGTAGCCAAGCAATTTCTCAGCTCTCATCTTAGAGCTGCTCAGTGAAGTGTCCTGGTTTAGTCACTCCAGTGGATATTGAGATCCTGTGTACTGGGTTTGATGTAGGAAGTGTCCCTCTGTTTGACAGCTCCCCTCAGCAAAATGATTTCATGAAGGCTAAAGCAGATTTGGGGTTTCTCTCCCTTAATTCTTCTGTTGAAAATGCATTCTTTGCCCATCCAACAATGTTGTAGCTATTCATTGGCACTAAAAGGCTTCAAATCCTGAGCAAGTTGTGAAAGGCAAAGGGAAAAAGAGAATTAATACTCTGTAAATTTAAAACTCTGTAAGATTTTTATGTAACCTTCTTTGCAGGTAATTTGTTCAAGCTGGCAATAAACCCATTCATGAATGCTGCTGAGCTTGAGAGTCTTGTAATTACTCCTTCTTGTGCATCAACTTCGGTTTCTAAGTGTAAACAAAATATACTGAAAAGGAAGAGAACAACAGACTAGCACTTGTGTACTGAATTCACCTGTTCTTTTGTCCTAGGTATTTATGGGCCATTGGCAAAAACGTTTGGAAGAGATGGAAGAAACGCTTCTTTGTCCTGGTCCAGGTAACAGATGTAACTAGAAGTGATCTTAAATCACAACATGAGATATTTGAGTCTGTCCTCTGGCCATTTTCAGTGCTGTGTGATTGATGCTGAGCTGTGGTTATCTGCAGGGTTTCTGTTAATCATGGATTCTTTTCTGAATGTATGGATGTTCTCAAGGATATCCCAGTTGCAGACTTTTAGCCATGAGTTTCCAGATGCACTTGAATGCTTGATAAAATGGAGAATCAATTTTAATGAGGAATTAATGAGGCAAGGAGAAGCTCAGTCATAGTTGGAGATTCTTGGGCTCTCTTTTGAACCTCCAGGTTAAATTTGGAGCCCATTTGAATCTACAGAAGTTTTATCACTGGCTGTGTCAGAGTCAGCATCAAATCATTCTTGACATTTATCTTGCCTTCACATTTATTACTGCTTCTCATTGTCTGCAGCTCTTACTGATCATTTTGCAGTCATCATTTTGCAGTGTCTGCCTTTTTCCTTTTTTTTTTTACTTTTTGCCCTCCCAGGAGACATGCATATTTGACCACTGTTCAGAATTTCAAGGAAACAGGCAGATATCATCTGTAACCTAAAAGGATCTGGTCAATGCTTTGTGTGTTAGATCTCCTCTCACCTTCCAAGAGCAGGTGAAACCACTGCACTGGCCACAGAAGTGGGTGGTCCCAGTGTGAGTGATCCATCTTCACACCAACCTGAGGAAGTCACAGAGTCCTCTTGGGTCCATCTCTCTCTCCCTCCTCTCTGGACTCTCATGGTGTGTTGTCTCCAAGTGGGAGGAATAAAACCTTTGTTCAGGGTTTTCTATGAAAGCAAAACAGACGTGATCTGATGGAATAACATGGAGATCCAGCTGAGATCCTGTGACAGGACAGATCTGAACTGATCAGGTCAGAGGGTCAAACCCTGCTGCTGCTGAAACAGATGGCAGGTGTGCTGTCGAGGGGCAAAGTGTAAGAACAGAGATGGTACAAACCAGGTTCACCAGACTCCACACTGGGAGCATGCTTGTGTGCTGTCTATCCTGTGCTGGTAAGGACAAGAGTCCAAGCAGAGCCCCCTTCCACCTTAGACACCTAGTTTCTCTGGTCCTAAATCACCTGGTATAAGCTGCTTCCTTTGTTTTGTGTTAATTACTGCTCCAAGTTCAGCTGTCTCAGTAGGAAGCTTAATTTTATTCATTCCCCTTTTAGCCATCATTGCTGGCTTCCATAGCATGAAACTATGGGGCAGATAAGGAAATCCATCCTTGGGAAGTAAAGGGGATCTATGATGTGTGGAACGCATGTAAGTAGGAGGCTGTTTGGAGAGACCCATTATAGTCCTATAGCCAAGTATGATCAGCAGAGACCATTTAAGTGCCCATTTTGTACTCCACATGGGGTCAAAATGGGCACAGAGTGGGGGGAGGTAGTGCAGAGCAGCCACAGGGCATGCCTCTATCTGCCTTTCCTTTTGGGAACATTGTATACTGACCCTGTTCTTGGGCAGAGATTGAAGGATTGCTTTTCTCCATATGTTTCCTTTATGATGTTTTGAAATGAAGTTAGAAGTGCTATGGCAGTCCATGATCACCTGTAGTGCAACTGGTATTGCTTTGCCCTGATTCAGTCCTATTAGACCAAGTTCTCAGTTCCTTTTTCCCTGTGAGCAGGGAAGCTCCAAAGCAAAGAGTCATTTTTCCTAACCTCATTTCTCCCGTAAATAATTCTCTTGATATTCTTCTGTGCAAGGATATGCAGGTTTGGACATGGATTCCCTTGTCTCTCTCAGAGCCCCTGGCCATTCAGTGTGGTTGCAGTTGCTTCTCTGGTTTTTAGCTGCTATATATTCTTCAGCTTGCTGTGGAATTGAAGCTCTCAGAGTTATTCCATGTTTTCTCATGTTACTAGGTCTGTATTCGTCAGTTGGCATATCAGAGCAGAATTTGGCCAGGAAAGCAATTCATTTGAATAAGATGAGCAGACTTTTGCCCCCAGAGAGTCTCTGTAGCCCACCTCAGAAATTCCAGCTGCCACTGCAGCTTCTCTGTTATGTTACCGTTTGCTCAACATTTGGTGCAATGTAAAGTGTTCTGCCGTACATCAAATATAAACAAGAAACACTCTCTATGCAGTCCCTCAGATGTAGTTTGAGCATATTGAACATGTCAGCAGGCAATAAAGATGGAATAAAAATACTTTGCTGTCCGTATGTTTGTCATTTGCTTTTCATGCAATGCAAAGGATGGGTGCTGATACGAACAGGGATTGGCAGTAAAGGTGTTGATGTCCAGGATGCTCTGAACTCTGCTAAACCACAGGCAGAAAATAACCCCTGCAGGAAGGTGAGCTGGCTCTTGTTACAGAAAGTGGACAAGGAGCAGCCCCTCTTTAAGGAGCTTCATCCACACCAGGCTGCTGCCTGCACCAGAGCTGAGAGATAGAGCCGAAAGCATAAAGTCCATTTGGCATATAGTGGTCTGGTCAGTCCCTGACACTGCCAGGAGGGCAAGGCTGTTTGGAGGAGAAACTAAACATTTCCTTTCTGATCCCTTGTCTCTGTCCCTTACCTGTAGCATCTTCTATTGCAGCTCTGTCTCCTCTCCTGTTGCTTGCAGAATAACCTTGCCCTCATGGTCTTATGCTCTCCCTCTTTCCCCATTTCAGATGGACACAGCCTCGGCTCCTTCAGTGCTATTGGGTGGTACCACTCTGTCTTCTGGTACCAGTGGTTAAGAAATTTGTGGTAATAAATACTCAAACTCTTCATAACTATTTAAGCAAGGCACAAAAGTGCCAAACTGCATGGGTGGCACCAAGGAGGAAGGTGTTGATGGCAGTTTGTCTCTTTTGTGTCAGTGCTGCCTTGCCGCCATGAACGGAGGCTTTGCGCGCGTATGGAGAAAAAGCAGCTCTGCTGGGAGCGCTTCCACTGCTACTTGGCTTGTGTAAGCCCTGGAGAGAAGGGGAAAGGAGCAATAAGTGCCTTGTAATTTGGGTGGAATAATCCCTCGCACCTTCTGTGTCTGTGTAACTGCAAGGGTTATACAGGAGAGAAGTGATTTGTTTGGGTGTAGTGAGTGCGAGCAGTTCCTTTGTGTCATTTCTAGGCCTGAGCCTCAACTCTCAAGCACCTGCCTTGCTGGGTGGACTTGGCTCAACCCCTCGGGGAAGGGTTATGGCATGGCATGGCTGGCACAGCAAGTATGTGTGCTCCTCCAGCACTGATCCATGCATTAAGAGGGGTTAGTTTTCCCTTCCGAATGAATCGCAGTCCTCTCTGTACACTGCCCACCCTTCTCATAGACACCCTTTGAGATGAGCAGCAGAAGAGCAGAATACTGATTAGATGTAAATTACATGGCAGAGACTCGTTACTTGCCTAATTTTAAATCCTGAGATATGCAGTGTGAAAATGATGGCAGAATATGGCCCTGAGCTTGGATGGAAATGGTCCGCAGCATCACAAGCAAGGAAAATGCTTCGTAAAGGCAGCAGTAATGCCAGTGGCAGTGGTAAGCAAAAGCAATTAAGCTATTTAGGGCAAAGTTCTCTGTGACTGGTTAGGAAAGAAAATGTACATCCATTGCAGATGTTGTGAGGAAGTGTTTTGTAAGTTGCTGTGTCAGCTGCTTGAGCGCAGCACACAAATTTCAGCCAGTTTGCCAAACCCTCATGCAAAAGCTGGGATTTTTGATAGCTGACAGAGCTTGTATTAATTCTTTGCAAGGTCTAATGTGCTGTACTGGCAATAACACCATGGTTGGTTCTGGTGGGTTTGCTGGCTTTGCAATAGGAAATTTCTGATAATGATTTTTTAAGGGCAAGTGAATTAATTGCACTGAGATTTCAGACTGAATCTGTTCATCTCTTATCATAACCCCATTTCTGTGCTCTGGCAGCATATGGGAAGTAACACTCCATGGTACCTGGATGACATGTCTGTTGAGTAGCTTGAAGCAGTTTTCAGCTGATTGTGTCTGATGGTGTTTGCAGAATGTTGTTGGAACCAGATCAACTCTCTGCAGATTAAAACCAGTTGCAGTGTCTACGCCTGGATCTATTGTTCTAGTGACAGACTCCCTAAACTCAGTATAATTTAGACTAACAGTGACAGTTCTTGCTTTTAGCAAAACTCGGCTGACTTGGGATACAATGAAATTAAGTAAGTGTTCAGTAACTCTGAATATCACCCAGAACTTGAAAATAATTCAGCAGAATTCATTGTGACACACAAGCAGTTCTAGACTGGGGTCTTCAAGCCGAGGTGAATGATCCATAGCCGGTCCCCATAATCATAGGAAATAATATTTTCTCTTAGACTCTTGCTGAGAACTAGGCATAGATGGTGATTCTTGTGAAATGTGGAGTGTGATGATACATACAAAATATCTGGAAACTGCTGGTTAAACTGGTGCCACAGCTTGTTCTGCCTGGCTGTAGTAGGTCCTGCATATCCTGTCCATACTCACACAGGATGAATTCCCACCACAAAGCCCTGCCCAGGAGAGAACACACATCTCCTGCTAGAAGAGAGAAGCTGGGACAACTGTTTTGTGCGCTGTTTTAGAGCTGAATGGATCTGCTGAGATGTGAAATCTGTTGTTTTCGCATTTTTTTCTTTAAGCTAGATCATTTCCTCTGCCTATGTGTCAGGAAAGGGCTTGGGAGGCAACGTACAGCTGCAACCAGAGGACAAGAGTTTCCCATCAAAGTGGAAAGCTGTATTACAACTGGCAGTATCTTTGCACGGTTTCTCTCCCTTGGGACAAAATGCACGCTGTTAATTTAGAAAAGGTCCATTTAAGAATTTAACCCAAGTAGGGCAGTGTTGTGTCAACAGTAAAAAAGGGGGAACAAATGACTGAGCTCAGAGTGTGAGGCATTACAATTAACAGGTTTGAGCAGGATCCTGGGGAAAGCAGTGCTCTCTAGAGCAGGAGTCTCTGGTGGAGAAACCAGGACAAAGTCAGGACTGGTTAATGTATATCTGCTGTATTTATTAATCAGTTGGATTATATAGCTGGTGACAGAATATGGTCAAGTGCCAAGAAAGTCAGATTTAATTTAGCAGCCTGGGAATAGTGAACTTTGGCATTTGTCTCCTGCTGTCTGCTTCCCCTTTCCTGAATTTCTTTGTCTTTTCCCTCTTTTTTTCCCCTTATGTTCTTTTGTCTCAAATTATTTCTCTAAGTGTTTTCCCTTTTTTGTAATGAACCAACCAAGGGTGCCTTGGATTAGTTCCCTTCTTACACATTCTCTCAGTTCAGCTTCCTTAGATGCTCCTTTCCTGGCTGTCATCAAGTCCCTGGATGAAATCCCAGCTGCTTTGAGAGTTTGTCCCTCACTGGGCAGAGATTTCTCCTCTGTCTTCCTTCAGTTTCCTCTCTGTATCTGTGTTTTTTCCAATTAGTCAAACCATTCATCTTGCCCATCCCATCTGCTTGCTCGCTCTCATACTCAGCTATGGTTCAGAGTGAACTCAGCAGGCTGTAAGATTAATTTCTGCTATTAACTGTTTCACTTGTCTGGCCACTTCTGAGCTTTGCAGAAAGCAGGCTCTGTAAAGCACAATATTTTGGAGGACTGATGAAAGGCAAGTGCAAGCTCTTCCTGACCCTACAGTGCTGTTCAGCAGCAAAGCACAACTATGGCATCCTGAGCTTTCTAGAATCTCATTTTCTTGGGCTTGGCTTTACCACTGAGTGTGAATGGAAGGAGGCACATTGCACTGGGAGCCATGGCACCAACTTCTCTCTGACCCCAAGCAGTCAATGCTCTAGGCAGCAGGATAGGGCACACAGCCTGGACTGCCAGTCCTTGAAGTCAGCAGCTTGAGTTGTTTAGGTGCAGGCACTCTGCATGGCACAGTTGGCGCCTCTTCCAGAGGCCATCATTAGCTTTGTCCTCTCTCCAACATGATCCTTGCTTGATCCTCCCAGCAGGCTTTGTGGCATTCCTGAGCTTGGGCTTCTGAGCTGTGTGAGTAGAGAAGTAGGATGTGAACCTGGATGAGCCCTGGTTCACTGCATGTTACAGACCCACCTGCAGCTTGTCCTGGAAGGTCTCTTCCGATAGCAATGTTCTTTCAAGGAAATCCTATGCATTCTCACAGGAGAGACCAGTTTTGCTTTGCCTCTGTCCTAGAATGGCTCCACCAGAGCCTATTGTCTACACCTGTCGTTCATAACCTTTAACTTGAGAAATGGAAGCTCTGAAATGCCTTTTTCCCTATGTTGCCACTGTGTTGCTGTGATTGTCATATTGATAGGGCAGAAGAATATTCTCTGGGTCCAATGAGGAGTGGAATTACTTGACTATGAAGGAGAGCCCAAAATTCAGACCTCTTGTTCAGGGTCAGAGAACAACAGCTGAACTACTGAGTGAATTTACCTGCTGCTATAGACCATAGAGAAAAAGCAAAAAAGCATTAGTGGTATTAAGGTTTTCAATAAATGTCAGCATAGGTTAACACTGACTTATTGCATTTATCATGCAGTGCCTGAAGTTCAGGCAGTCTAACGCAGAGAAATCAAATCCTTACTGCTCAGACGAAATCTCTAGGATTTTCCCATAAATAAAGCATATTCCAGAGTTTCTCCAGGAGATGGCAGCAGCATACTGCAAGTACGACTGAATGAGCACCACAGGAGTCTGAATGTTGTACTGCGGGGCACTGGGTTATTTTTAGATTCCTCCGTGTTAATCTTTTTAATTTCTGTGTTGCCCATACGATGGTAGGCATGCAAAGTTCAGAACAGGGAATATGCACTGGTGTGCTCCTGCTATTGGTCTGCTACTTGTCAATCTTTCGTCAGTGCTGGTAGTTTTAAGGAGGATGCAAGATGCTTAAAGCATCGCTTTTAGTCTTACTCCCACAAATGTGTTAATGATAGAGTTTATTCTTAGGTGGCTTTTGGAGCTGTTCCTGGAGGAAGGCTCAGTGCAGGCAGGGCTGCTGGAGCAGGCTGGCAGCGAGCAGAAGCCCATAGAGGGCAGCAATAAACCGAGTGGCGTCTGGGAGACGCGGTGCCAATAGACGGATCCCCCGACTTCAATAAATTACATTTTATTAGTGAGAGATGCCACTAAAATAAGTGCTGCATGTATCTTTGTAGCCGGGCAATTTAGCTGGAGTTTGAAGGCAAACCCCCCCAGCCCAGCCATGCTCCCATCTTTCAGGATCTCTCCCAACTTCCAAAAAATGACAAGCACAATTCATTGCCACCCACCAGAGTTTTAAAGTTTCCTCCAGAGGTCAAGAAAATGTCCAGACGAATAAAATTACGTCAGGCGTCCAGGATGTGACACAACCTTAACAAAGTCATTTGAAATCATTTGACAGTAAATTTCCCTGTGAGTTCCTCGCCTGGGGCACGGAGAATCCTCTCCTCTCCTCCCTGGATGAGCTCCTCGCCGAGCATCCCGGTCGCAGCACGCTGGGTAGCGCGGGCTCTTGATGCGGCCTGATGGGCTCCTGAAGGCGATTCGGGAGCCTGGCAGAGCCCCCGCAGCTGAGTCGGCTTCCGTCAAGAGCTTGACATTGAATGTATCGTGTCATGCAGATGGTACCTCAGAGGAGTGAGAGCTGCCATTTACAGCACTGATGACAACAACTGCCGAGATCAGTGGGATCTTAAGATTGCTTTAATATGACTGGCGCCTAGCAATTTAGCTCACATTGTTTGTGACAGGGTGTCACTCTTGCACTTGTCTGGGGATGAATGATAGAGGGTTTTAAGTCGTGGAGCTTCCTCCTTTGGAGGAAATTAAACCTCTGTATGTACTGATGTGGAGAATTAGACACGTGCTGCAGCAGGGTGTGCTAAGAGAGGGCTTTGCAAAAGCCTGGTAAAAAGTTTAGTCTGTCTCTAATGGGCAATGAGCATCCAAATTATCCCACCATCCCCAATCCCTGCACACACGCTGGCAGCGTACGGCGTTTGTAAGCGCTTTGGATTGCCTTGTGGTGGTCACCCGGTGCCATCTTAGGTTTGTGATTTTCCTCAGGTTAGTCAATATACATTTGCTATGTGCAGCTACCGGGAGAAAAAAGCAGAACCTCAAGAGCTGCTGCAGCTCGACGGATACACTGTGGACTACACTGACCCGCAGCCAGGTACGGGGCTGTGCTCAGCACTCCCAAAGGGAGCCCGCTCTCTCCCTCTCCCTGCCTCCAGCTGAACTGTGATCAGCATTATTCTAAATATGTTTGCGTTTATACTGATCATTAGCCATGCATGACTTTACTATAAATAGATCTAAGGGGCTGAGCTAGGAGTTGCACCAGAGGAGGGAAAGACTCATCTCTTCTGGGGAGCCTAAGTGAATTAGACACTTACATTCAAATGAAATTTGATTGTGAGCTGAATGCTCAAATTGAATAATGATTCTAACCTGTGCCTTCAGATTATATTCCCTAAATAAAAGGCTAGCAGCTATATTTGTCTTTTTTGTGGAAAATATTTATGGGACCAAGCCAGCATTTTTACCTGCCCCATTCTCTGTAGGATAGATGTCACTGCACGGAAGGGGCAGGGACAGAAAGCCCCTGGTGCCTGGAGGTACCTGTTGGTGGTTGAGACCCTTCTTCAAGTGGACGAGCACCATTTTTCTTTTATTTCAATGAGGCAACATAGTGAGCATGGTGATCCTCACCATGCCCTGGGTAATGGTATCCCCAGAGGAGATGAGAAAAGATACAGTAGATTGGTTGTCAAGACCTTTATTCCAGATTAACTCTCATATCAGGGAGATGGGAAGATGGGTGCCAAATCAGGGAAAAGACAGAAATAAGGATATCACCCAAGGACCTTTTTCTACTGTGTGGGCACTGATACTTTCAGTCTAATGGGGAACCTCCCAGTCAAACCCCATTTTTAACCGGGCTCCAGTGGTGCACAGATGGAGCTGTAAGTGAGAGAAGCAATTAATCCGAGTGTGTTGGGGCATGTTTTAATAATTGGGTTACCTGGGGACCTGTGGGCTGTGTTGCAGGTGGGTTTGGTGCAGGGGAGGAGGCTGAGCTGGGAGCAGCATAGGACTGGGTGAGGAGACACCTGAGCAGGGCTGGGGTGGGAAACCGGGGGAGATCTCCTGGCTAGCCTCAAAATCTGTGAAACTGCGTTGTCACTTCCTTTCCTGCCAGGTTTGGATGGTGGCAGAACATTCTTCAATGCTGTGAAGGAAGGAGACACGGTGATTTTTGCGAGTGACGATGAGCAGGACCGTATCCTGTGGGTCCAAGCCATGTACCGAGCCACTGGCCAATCTCACAAACCTGTGCCGCCTACCCAAGTGCAAAAGCTAAATGCTAAAGGAGGAAATGTACCCCAGATAGATGCTCCAATCTCTCAATTTTGTAAGTAAATAAGTTCTCTTAGACAGACAAAGTCTTTGATGGGAAGATTCTCTGTACTGATGTAAATGAATATTTGCACACGTTTCTGATTTCAAAACAAAATGTTTTTTTCATTATCATGAAGCTTCTTTTTACATCAGTAGATCCAGAAGCAGTTAACCTGTGTGTTTGACAGAACCAAACCCAAGAAACAAAATTCCTTGGGGAAGCTGTCAATGGATATTTTAAAGTGCAATACTTGATGGAGGAGAGAGACTGGGATCTGAGAGCCTGAGACCCACCTTGCTTTCTGCAGACACATGTTTTACCCCCACACAATAAATTGGACACCCGGATCAGAGCAATTCATTAGCACCATTAGCTGTCTGTCAAATGCATCACGTGCTCAAAACTACAGGTGCAAATCTTGCAAGTATGAAATGCACACACAAAAAGAGGTCTCCTGTTGAATATTCAACTGTAGGAAAACATATGGTATTTTTAACAGGTTGCTTTGCAGGCCAGTTAGATGTGAATTTAAAGCAATCATCTTTTAAGTCGTAGCTATGCTGCATGTCCTATGCAGTTCTACACACTTTGCTTCATCTGAAATTTAGAGTAATTTCTTTTTCTCTTGCAAACGTAATTTGATTATAAACCACATAAATATCTCTTCACTCATTTTTCTTGAAGGTATCAATCGTCTGCAGCCCCTTTGTTAAGTAACACAGCAGTTCCTGCTACTTTCAGCAAAATTTAAGAATTAATATCATTATATATAAGTAAAATAAGCAAAAGTGGTAAATATTAAAGAATTCTGCTGATTAAAATAGATTTCAGCTTTTTAAAATAGTCTCTGTAAAGCGGTTATGGAGTAGATTGTAAGGAACTCAGAAAATCTGATCTTTCCTTATCAATAGCATTTGACTATCTTTTATATTTGTTTAACTTCTTCATGTCAGTATTTATAGAAAGTAACAGTACAAGACATACAGCTGTACAACCAGTGCTACAGCAGAAAACCTCCGCTTGCTGCTTTTTAATTTTTTTCTATCTTCCACATGCCTGCGTGTTTTGACCTCCCTTCTGCCTTGCATTGCTGCTGCTGCCAGTGAAATGTAGTGTGATGCAGTGTGGTAACCTGTAGTCAGTGTTTTCATTTCTATGATCCTCATCCTCTTCATTGCAGTCACTGGCTTTGGAAGTGTGAGGTGTTAAGAACTAGGGTTTGGAAGGAAGGACACCTCTCAGAAAGCCAAAATGGGAGGTGGGAATTGGCCTCTTGCAAGTGGGATGTTCTCTGGCTCTGCTAAGCCTCTAGGCCTGGCTGAGTCGTGCTGACCCGAGAGCATTCCCAGGGATTTATGTCCCTCTGCCCAGAATGTTTAAACAGAGAGTTCTCAGAAATAGAGTTCTACTGCTGCTTCTTCACGTGCTGAAAGCCTTCAAAGTGTAGCAAGGGGGAGCAACAGAGGGATTCTGTTTGTGGCTCCCTGTCCTAACAAGTGGTGCTGAAGGGTGCTCTTAGTTGTGAGTTTGGCACACAGAGGATACACTTCTGTTCATCCCAGCATGATCCCTGCAGAGTAGAATGGGAGCAGAGAACATCAAACTGAGGAAACACTTTTCCCTCCAATCTTCTCCCGTCCCTGCAGACATCAAGCTTGGAGAATTTTTCTGCTGAGAAAATTCCTGTATTATAGAGTTTTCACTTCACCAGACCAATATGAAGGGTCAGGTGAAGTGTTGCTTTTGAAGACACATCATAGAAGCTGTAGCAAAATCTCCCACAATTTTGAGGAGGAAAAGGGATTGCCCAGGGCTGTGGACACTTGGGTGTACAATTTGCTTGCACAGCCAAGTGCTGAGTGTATGGGAGAGCTGAACCTCTCTGCTTAGGGTACCTGGGGTGGAGAAGGAGCAGCTGGCTTGTCCTAATCCTTGCCACAGATCAGGGAAGTCAGTGACTGGGCCCAGGAGTGAACTCTGCATCTACACAGCCCAGCACGTCCTTCAGAGCCCTGTGCTGCTTGTGGTCCTCCAGTCTCAGCCTGACTGTGCTCAGAGCTATAGAGATGCTACAGGCTTGACCTTGTTTTTGCATCTCGCTCACTTGCCAGGAGGCAGGGCTCCCTCATCCTTGCTTCTGGTGAAAACAGCTAAGATTTCACCCCCTGAGCCCTCCAGGGCATTCGAGGGAGTCAGGATCTGACCTCAGTTTCTCTCACTTGTTCTCATGCCAATACCAGCTCCAAATCTGGATCATTTTGCTTTTTATAACACCACCACCCTCTTTCCATCCACAATGTATTTTTCTGTAAGTTGTACAGTGTCAGTCTCCCCTTTTTGCTGCGAGAACTAGGAAGCACCCTTGGATGTGTTATGCCAAGAGAGAGAAAGTAGTTGGCTCATCAGTCCATCAGTGTGATGGCTTACTACTTGAGCATCTTCTGGGCCTAGTGTGTTTTGTCCTTGGTTTTCCTTACTCCTCCCCCTTGGGATCTAGATCTCTCTTACAGGTCTTTGTGTACATCCTACAAGAGGAGGAGGGCAGCATGCCATAATACACCATCATCTCAACAGGAAAGGCTGCTCATTTTTCATATTTAAACATCTATACATGGCCATGCTCATTGCAAAAGTCATGGGTGCAGCAGTTTAAATGATCTGAAGCAACAGTGAGTCATGCATGCCACATATGGGGAGTCTTAAATGCACAAATACATATCTCAGCTCCTTCAGTCTTGGAATCCGAACATACCAAGTATTGCATTTTTAAAAGTGTCTAGGTTTGTTACTGGTTTTTTATTTGGCTTGGGTGTTTTGGTTTGGGGTTTGGGGATTTTGGGGGTTTTTGCCTGCAGAAAGGTAAGGACTTCCATGAGACATTTTATTCTTGTACATTTATCTTTATACCTGTCATGTTTTATTTTTCTTTGTGCTTATTAGAGGCTATGGTGAATGAGGATGTGCAAAGAAGTAAATGTTAAGCCATTTGACGAGTAACTGTTGTTACAGCTTCCATGTCGTAGCAGTCCGAGACGGCTCATGCGCATGCATGCACACGCACGGAAAATCCAGCCCTCCGTGCCTGGCACAGAGCTGTCTGTTGCACTGAAACTTGGGAAGCACATACCTTGTTGTTTGGGAAACTCGGGAGAAATTGTGAATTGCATTTGATTCCCGCCTCTTTCGACTCACTAAATATAAAGTTTGAGCGAATCAAATTCTCGTCCACAGTTTGATGGCAGCACTTGACTTAGAAGTAAACAGACAGCTCTGAACCAGGGTGGAGTTTATTTTATTTGCAATTTAAGTACTGAAAAAATAGATCCTGCTATTCATTAATTTTTGTATGACTTACAATGCCTTTTACGTGGGTGAACAATACCTGTTAGAGTGAAAAGTTTTGTTTTTTTTGTTTTGCTACAATTTCAAAGAAAAACTCCATTTACTCAAAGCTGTGCTTTTCTCCAGTGTTCGCATTATAAAAGCAAAAATCCCAAACTGTTCTTGTTTACTGTTGAAATCATTCACAGTATTATAGTCAATAATGCTGCCAATACATATTACACCTTATGGCAATATTTAAGCTTCATAAAAGTGGTCACTTGTCTGAAAGCACCAATCTTTCTTTGTTCTGTGTTAGTGATGTATCAAAGAAAATTCCCAAACATGTTCAACATTCTATTTTTTTTTTCTTGAAGCCCTTTTTTTTTTAACATGAAAGATTGCTCTGTGCTTGTTGTGCGTATCATTTGTGGTTATATTTAGTTTTTAATGTCTGTTTATATTTAATAACTGTTAATCACACCATATACAATGAGTTGGTTGTTTTGAGAATTTGTGATGATTTGTTCCCCCATAATATGTAGCAAGGTTTATTGAGCTGCTTGAGAAATTTTCAGCTGTAAGTGGTTTTCTTTTTGGTTGGTTTGATTTTCTTTAAGTTTCTTTTTCATTCTTTGCTTGAACCCAAATATTTAGCTGCTAGGTTAGGGCTCCTGTCTGCTTTCCTGAGCCTTGTTGCTAGTCTTTATGTTATTCTGGTTTGTTCCTTCTTACCCTGCTAACTTCTAGCTGGACTCAAGGGTAAGTGCTTCCCTGTAGCTAGCACAGCTCAGATAATCAGACTAGATTATCTGACATATGCAATGTGCTTTTTTTTTTTTTTTCTCTTAAATCTTTCTCATGTTTAGATTTTGTAGTACAAACTTTCCATGTTATTTTCCTGAATTGAGATTTGAAATGTAAGTTTCCATACTGAAATTGGGATGCATGTGATGTTTGCATAATTGCCTTCTCTCCCTGGCTTTCACATTGGCATCAAGTGATCCTCTTAGTAAAGCCAATCATTAACATTTCTATTTTTCATTCCAAGATGTAAATATTAATTAACATCACAATAAAACTGTAAATAATACCTTCTTTTGTTTCATGGAAATTACATCTAGTTGACTGCTTCCTGCCTGAAAACAGATCATTTTGCACTCTGACAATATCCTTTCTCTCCGTGCCGATGATTAGCTTGGTGCAGCGCACCAGAGTGCGGGGCTAACCATGGACACCTCAAAGCATAGAAAGGTAGGGCAGGAGACCCCAGGAGACCCAGAGAAGGTGCAGGACTCTAGAGGAGACCTCCCAGAAACCCCTCCTCACATGCCCTGTGAAAAGAGCCCTGAATCATTAAGGGTTGATTAGTTCCACCTCCCTTTAACTCGGTAGGGAATAATTTCAGCAGCAAGTGGCAGCTCTCTAGGTCACCCTGCATTTGGAGGTGCTGGCCTGCTCCAACTTAAATGCATTTTTCATGGAGGGGTTCCCCAAAATTGCCATAAATTATTGTTTTAGCATGGGTCTCAGTCACCAATCAAACCTGTGCTAGTCAGAGAATAAACCAGGGGAATTGCTTTTTTACTTTTTCCCACTGGTATATCTACTTTGCAAAAGATGAAAGTCCAGACCTGTGCTGCAAGAGAGCTTCTCCTTAGTTTATTCAGTCCTAAACACACCCAGTACAAATCCTTTATTGGTGTTAATAATCTGTAATATCTGGTGAGTGCCTGCTTTCCTTAGGAGGGAATAGCATCAGTGGGTCATGAGAGCTGGCAAATATGTATCCGGAGTATCTGAATGCAATTATGAGAAGGAACAGGCGGTGTCATCCCTCTTGGCCATCAAACAAGACTCCTTTTTTCCTTCCTTCTCCTTTTATTTCTTTTTTCTTCTTTTTTCCTATGTGTGAGTATGTGTGTGTGTACAAATATCCCCCTGGGTAGCAGGCAGAATTCCTTCTCAGCAGACACTTTCTTTTTTCTTTCTTTATTTTGTTTTCTAAATGTTTGGATTTCCAAAGAGAATTCTTATCAGACATTGCCGCAAAAAAACAAAAAAACACAAAAGTTTAATTTCAATGAAATACAGATTTTTGCCACTTTGAAAGAAAGAAAGAAAGAGTGAATGAAAGAATGAATGAACGAATGAATGAACCTGGGTTTGGCAACATTACATGTATTTGCACTACAATGCATTGCTATCTTATTAGATTATTAGTTTTGTGCTTTAATTGCTCTACTTTTTTAGATAGTTAAAGATATCATGAGAACGCTGCTGTGTCTTCTGTATTGTCAACTTGCAGATGCTTCATTGCAGGAATGCAGAATTAAAATGTTAAATCAATCTCACATAACTTGCATGAATTTAAAACTAGCCTGTAAATCTCTTCTATATGCTTTAAGAAGCCTGGAACTCTAACTTGTGAAATACAAATTCACAGGTATCTGCAGCCAGTCAATTCAAAATATTTTTAAATAGATATAAAAATGCTGTGAAATAATGTTATGTATTATAAATAGCTGTTCTAAAACTGTGTTTTTAACTTGCCACACAAGGAATTATGTAATTGCATACTACAAATTCTTATTCATCTAACTATCAGTCCTTAGACAACTTAGATTGTAATTCAGTGCCTGGTGTGTCTGGTGATTTACAGGAGCATTCATAACAATTTATTAAAATTATAACTGAACCAGAAAAGAATTTGTTTGCAGCAGGGGAAAAGCCATAAGCCACAGGAATAAACAGCCTATTATATTTAAAACTATCTTCTAACATGCAATAATATGAAGGGGAGAAGAAAGAGCTCTTGGCTTTGCAGCTGAGAGGTGAATTGAGGCTGCTGCAGTGCACACGGGAGCAGGTTTGGGGAGCAGATTTGGGAGCAGGTTTGGGAAGCAGATTTGGGGAGCAGGTTTGGGGTGCAGGTTTGGGGAGCTGGTTTGGAGAGTAGATTTGGGGAGCTGGTTTGGGGTGCAGGTTTGGGGAGCAGGTTTGGGGAGCCGGTTTGGGGAGCAGCTTTGCAGACCCTGAGCACACACATGCCACGTCTCAGAGGTGGCAATGCCACAGTGCACAGTGAGGAGGGGATGTGCTAAGTCACCAGCTAGCACTGCCAGCAGCTCACTCACAATCCACCTGGCATTTCAATCCAGGTACAGGGGTTTAGTGTTTCCCTCTCCAGAACACCAGTATTTGCTAGTGGAGTCTCTTGCTCCACACGGGCAAACAAAATGGGGTTTTCAGGCACTTCTTGGGTATTTCTTTAACAAGTCAAAGCCCAAATGTGTCCATGAGCAGGAGGGGACCCTGCTGCCCTTGGGGCAGGCAGTGGGCACTCCATGAGCCACCTGCCGTGCTGCATTGCTGGCCAGGCTGGAAAAGTTCTCCCACTTTGCCCGGCCAGGCCAGTGAAGACTTTTCTAGAAATATCTGTAAATGAATAGCTGCCATCAATCATTGTCATTCCTTTATTTCATGTCTCCTGATGAGGTTGACTAGTGTCATTGTTTGTTACTGTCCAAACCACATCTTCATTCTTGTAATGTCAAGCAGATATGACAAGCACACATTTTCCAGATGAGTAAGATACAAAGTCACCTTTTAATTTACAGTTGTTTGGGTTTTTGTTTGTTTGGTGGATTTTTATTGTTCTTGCAACAGGGAAATGTGTTGTAAAATTTACTAGATTTTCAGTTGCCTTTGGTACTAAAACAAAGTCACTCATTAATGAAAAGAAACAAATCTGGAGTAAGAAATTCTTACAATAAAACGGCTACCTAAAGCCTTTTATAACAAGAATTCTTTTATGGAGCTTGTCCCCCGCTATTAACTTCACTGCTCTCAAAGCAGAATCTGCCAAAATTATTGCTGGAGCAAAAGAAATGCAGAGAGCAGGGAAATACATTTAAGAAAAAAAGAATGAGAGATTTGACTGTTTTGTCTCTTCCTTTTAAAATAACAGTTAGATAAAGAGAAATACAGCCCTCAGAGAACCAAAGAGTGGGACAGTCCTTTGGTTTTCATGATTCTCGTTACTGTTGAAATATTTGTGTTCCTGGAAGATTTTTAAGACTGATTTCAAACACATGTAGGGAGGGTGTATATGACAGGGATCCAGTTAATGGAGTCAGCACAAAATGTAAACTGGATAAAATTGGCAAAAATAAACCTGGTGGTATTTAAAAAAGGCAGTAATGCAGGGGGCCAAATGTTACATAAAAGGCCAGAGTCTGCAGATTTGCAGAAGAAAGGTTTGTGGAGCCTGTGCTGGCCATGTCTTTCCACTGGCAGCCTCCCTCCTGAGACCACCATCGAACACCTTTCAGCTGCAGTTGTGTGCAGCTTGTCTAAATATGTAAGATAACTTTTGTGGGCCTGCAGCAGCATTTCGGCTGGGGCCCGAACAAAGAAACACCAGTGAGCTTGGCACAGCACCTTGGGAAGGGATTGCAAATTACTGGAGCATCATATAACTTTCTTTCTTTGGTTTCTCCTTCCTTTTTAGCTAGAATAACAGAGCTGGGTCAAAAAAAACAGCTGTATTTGACTGAAACAATTAATTTAAAGTACTTAAAAATTGGCTGTACAGTTTGGGTGTGAGTATTAGCCATTCTCATTTTGTACTTTGTTTAAAATCACATTCAAACTGTATAGGCCACTTTGAAAGTAGATGGATTATACATAAAACTTATTTCATATGCAGATGTTGGCATTATTTTAAATTGCAGATATTTGTCTGAAGTAGAGTAGTAATATATTTAGATCTGTTCTTTTCTTTTGTGTTATCTACAAAGCTTAATGTTTTTGATATAATTTGTGAATTTCATTTTTAAAAGCGACCCCATTGGAAAAATCAAAATGCAAAAAAATTGCAAGGTGTGTGTGGTGTTTAATTAGAATAATTAAGGGAAGGTGAGTTTAGTATAAGATTTACTTCTTTAACCAGCTCACTATTTTAAAGAATTTTGGCCCAGTGAAGCATTTGGCCCAGAGATATTTCATTTAAAAGAAATACACATTTGTATTACCATTCTCCACAGACATCTCCAGTTCACATCACAACAGCTGTATCCTCTGGGTGGGTGATGTGCACCCACCCAGCCCTGCATCTCTGCTGGTGAAAAAATGGTTTGGCCACGCAAGAGCTGCGGCACTGGGCTATGCAGGGAGAGCAGCGGCTGCTCATCCTCCTTCCCATGGCAGAAATCCACATTTTAAACCACTGACTGAGCAGAAGTCATGTGCATAAAGCTTTTCTGGTCACTTGAGCTCACACAGTGCCATGTCTGATGTCTCTCTCTTCATGTGGTTGTTCCGATGAGGAGAGATTTGGGGCAAATGGGCTTTCGAGCAGGCACCCAACGAAGATGTGGCTTCAAAGTGTTTAATGAAAGTAAAACTGCCCTGATTATGGACAGTTGTGAAGGACATTTAATCACTGTGTCTGTTCTCACGCTTATCAGGGAACTGTCTGTGCCCCTGCCTTGGGCAGGGAGGTTGTAAAAAGCCCAGCCAGACCCTCGGCTCTGTGGAAGTCAGCAGCGCTTCAGTCAGTTCCCACCAGCAGAAGGTCTGCTCTGTGCCCACCTTGCTCAGAGAATGTAATACAGGAGAAAGATTATTAGTCTGGAATAAAAAATACTAATTTCGAACATGCTTTCTAGCACATATGTTCGAAAAGGTTCACCAGCTAAAGGGCTAGAGGACTCTTCCAATTTCCAGCTGATTTACTCGGCTCTCAGAGCCTCGTCGGCTGAGCAGGAGGATTGACAGTGTATCAGGGCTCCTAATTGAAAAGTAATAAAATCTCTGAGCAAAGCTGGCAAATGAAGGCCTCCAGCCAATTTGTCAGCTTGCAGTCAACTCTGAGGAGCCGGGCAGAGCAGCAAGCCATTAAAAATAGTCTGATAATAGCTGTTAAAACATTTTCCGGGCACAGGGGATGGAATGAAAACAGCACAGCCGAACTCTTTGGAAGTGAATGCAATCAAATCCATCTTGGCCCAAAGGGACAGAGACAATGGGGCAGAAAGCTGTCAAAACAGACAGGAGCCAGTCTGTGCTGCAGGCCACAGGGTTGGGCGGGCTTCACATCTCATGCCCAGGGATGCTGGAGAGGTGCCATGGAGGTGATGTGCTCCCCAGGGAGGCTGCTCCTATCCCCTGAGCCAGCCCTTGTGCTGCCACCTCACTCAGCACCATCAGCAGCTGCTTCTGTCCTGGTGCTGAATGCAGAGGGACTGGGGGAATTTGGGTCCTGGGAGGGAGGCAGGGAGAGGGGGCAGCAGGACCCAGCACATACAGCAAAACAGGGGAGCAGACCCTCAAAAATTAATCCTCTGTAGGAAAAACATCAGTGTTTATTCAGCAAGGTTATAGTGAGGAAAATTGCCAGCTACAGCTGAATTAAGTATTGCTAGCAGCTAATTGAAATGTTACTTGTTTCAATTTGTCTGATTTCTTTCCAGTGAGTGATGTTATTTATACAGTTTGTATATAGAGAACGACAGACTATACAGAAAATGTAAAGATTGCTACCAATGATCATTACTATGTGAGAGCACTGACACAAATGAGGTATTTGGAAAGACATGCCATCCTTCACAGCTAAATATTGAGTAGAAAAACATATATAAAAGAACATTCTCACTCTCATTTAAAACTTTTTTTTCTTTTTAATTAAGGATTTTTGGGTTTTTTTCTGGTAAAGAGGGATTTTGTTTTAAAACAAATACAGTTACCATATACTCCTGCTGCAGAAAACTGCATTTTTGTGTCCTTTCAGCCACATTGTTTCAAGGCCACCCAGTTCCCCTAGGAGGCTATAAACAGGGGAAGGATTTAAATCCTATTTTCTTTGTCGAGGATTTGGCAAGAACCCATATAGTAGGAAGCTGAGCACAGACAAAACCAAGTGAAAGGTGTCCTTTAATTCCCCAGCCGCTGCTAGAACAAAACCTGCTCCCAGCGGGGTCCTGGCTGGCCGCACCCAGGCTGGCTTGGAGGCTTCATTTCCACTGCTGAATTCGGTGTAGTTTAGTTAACCATGTTGAGATTAATTAATTAGCCCCTAGGAGTTAGTGCCCATAAACGTCACCCAAAGCAGAGAAGTGTGAATACGTTGAGGCTGTTAATTCACCCAAAAATGGCAGCTTGTAATCTAGGCAGAGGAAATTCAGACTCTCCATCGGGATGACTGGCAGCTCCGACGCACTGTCGGGTTACTGCCTCTGTGACAACAAACTACATATCAATTTAACTTCTTAGCAATGCTTAAAAGAGCATCTCTTTATTTCAGTGAGGTAGCATTTAAAGTTGCTGTTAGGGAAAAAAATTGCCGTGGGGAAGACAAACATTGGCATTTGGAGAAAGAACAACGTAACTGGTGTGATACCTAGAAAACCTAGTAAATGTAGAGAAAAAAAGCTGTAACTTCATTAGAATGGCAGAATCTATTACAATTAACCACAACTATCTAAATAGGAGCTAATTTACTTATGTGAGCCAAAATTCTGTTAACTCATAGCCTATTGTAAGATGCAGAGTGAATTTGTGCGTTTGTGTTCTGGTTTTAAATACAGAATAAATGCACTATAATGAGCAGTTGACAAGATGTTAATTCTAAAATCTTTTGCCTAGATGCAATAATATAGTTCATAACTGATGCAAGTTGACAATGGGAGGTGAAGTGTACTGTATAGCCTGCAAAGAGAAAACTTAATGGCAATGGAGGGAAGAGGAGATACTTGGCTTTCATGCTTCATACTGTATATATTCTTCTGTTATATTTGTCAACTAAAATGTCTTATATCTCTCTAAATGGTGTCTTTCTCTATATGTATAAATGAACAGATGCAGATAGAGCTCAAAAGCATGGCATGGATGAATTTATCTCTTCCAATCCCTGTAACTTTGACCACGCTTCACTCTTTGAGATGGTTCAGCGCCTCACTTTGGACCACAGACTTAATGATTCCTATTCTTGTCTGGCAAGTATATTCTTTGGTCTCTAGTGATATAAACATCAAGCAGCAAAGTCAAAGCTAGTGCGACTGGGGGCTAATCCCCTGTTGCTGGAAGATTGACTTCTGTTTACACCAGGTTTGAATTTGGCCCAGAGGTATTTTCTTTTGAGAGGCTGCCTGCAGTGAACTGACTGCTGTTCTTCTCCAGTCGCACTGTCTTTATCATTTCTGTTTGCAATGTTTAAAATGTTTCTTCCTGCAAAGAAAAACTCCAGTGTGGGAATGTGAAGTAGAGAGCAGTGTTTTGCAGCCTCCTGCACTGCCTTCCAGAGTCTTCTGGATGAAAGAACAGGGGAAAGATGACTGTCTGGTACCACCTCCCATGTCAATGGATTCCCACCAGGAATAACTGTGGCCCAGCTTTGTGTCTTTTTATGAGCAGGGGTCCCAAGCAGGTAACAGATGGGACTGTGTGGATAACTGCAGTGCTGCTGCAGTCTGTCCATGCTCACATAGTTGCATGCCCATCCTGAGTACTCCCATGAGCAGCAGATGCAGCTCTTTGCCCACTGTAGGACAGTGGCACTGACATGTTCCAGGACAGCTTGTAGCCTTTGGCTGGGGTGCAGTGCTTGGGGGTTCTTATGTACTATAAGGGATTAAATAACAAATAATCAATAACAATGCGACCTGAGCAATTAAATTTTAGCAATTTCAGTGAGGAGGATGAAGAGGCTTTTAGTTTTTGAGACTAGGACAAGATGAATCCTTTCTCGAGCGTCCTGAAACAGAGGGCATGTCCTGAACATGGCATGGGACAGATTCTGACCTGCTGCCCTCCTGCTGTTGGACAGGGTGGCACACTGGGGTATCATGGTGGGCTCCTTCAGCAGAAAGACCACACCGTGCCAAGAGCCTTTTCCAGCTGTGCAGTCCCAGGAGCCTCTGAGTGCCTTGCTCTTAAAAGCAGCGGCCTGGGAACACAGCTGAGCAGTTGGCAAGGAGGCTGTCAGTCTCAAATCCTGTCCTCCATGTCCCCCTCCACCATGGTGCTCCTCTCACTGCCCTGCTCCTTGTACCAAACAAGGGCCTATCTCCTCTGAAGGACTGAGATCCAGTAAATGCCACTAGCAGTAGTGAGTTGCCACCTTCCTGAGGAGAGGCAGGGCTAGGAGGAACATTTGTGGACATCCCCTGAGGTAAGGATGGGGTGGGGGAAGGCTGCACTTTACCTGCAGATACCCAAGTGGTACTAGTAGGCTTGGTGGGAGCATTGTCAGACCTGCAGCAGGTTCCTCACTGGTTCCATCAAGGTCCTTGCTCTGGCAGGCAGTGACTTTGGCATGCAGCTTCTGCTCCCCACGCATGGCTGACCCTAGGAAGACCATCCCCATCCATGCATGTCTGAGAGGTTGGCTTGCTGCTGGTTTGTCTCTGTGCAGTCTTGGGCCTGGTGAGAGAGCTGTGGCCGTTGAATTAAACTCATGGAGAGGTGAGAGGCCATCACTGAAAATGATTAACAATGTTTTTCTTCAAGAAACCCACCAGCTGCACTTCTGCTTGTTATGGAGATGTTTAGGCCCTTGCTAGAAGCTACCAGAGCGGTGGAGCTCCCCTCAGCACCAAGACTCATCCTCTTCAGAATGGAGCATCACCAATTAACCATCTTCTTTCAAATCACCCATTCAGTGTTGTAAGGAACAGAATAATGGCCTGTGTTCACCTATGCTTGGTTTCACATGCTTCTTGACTTACTTTGCCGTGTTTTTGTCCTGATGATGGTGTATAAACAGACTGCCCTCAAAAGCTGCAAAGAGCTCCCACTATTCTTGCTGTGTCTTTGGGATGTTGGTGATAGCACTGTGCTGAGTTGGCTGGAGGAGCTGTGAGCCCGTGGTAAGCCTGCTCTGTCCACTGCGTGCCACTGGGCTATTCTTATTCCCTACAGGACATTCCGTGCAAGGTCACACAGAGTTTTGCCTCGTCACACCTCTTGTTTTCAAACATGGACGACGTGGAGGTGCCAGGGAAGAGTTACCCTGGCACAGAGGATAACTCAGCATTGCTTCCTTTCTGTGGAGCCAGGTTAAACAACACTATTGTGAGCCCAGTTGCGTGCTGAGCCAGGCATCCCCAGGAAAACAAACAGCCTGGCTGACTCATCCAGCCACGGCAGAAGTGATGTTTACTGGCAGAGAGCTCTTTGCTCGGGAGGAGGAAGAACACTTTCTGCAGAGCTTACAGAGGGGTCTTGCCCATCATCCACAGATTGATAATACAGTCTCACTCCAGAGTATTTCCTGGACTTTTGAGATGCATAGTCAACTGTTCCAGCTTAATATAGACCCCACACATGCATGGATCTTCATTTTTTTCACTTGGACCTGTGTGTTGTTTCTGAAACTGCCCTCCAACTTTTCCCAAGACTTCCCCATCCACTGCCAGCATCCTGCTCACACAGCCATCTCTCTGCTGGAGCTGTATTATTGCCCATGATGTGTCAGCATTCATAGAATTTGCGTTATACAGTATAGCACATACCAGGGGAAGGTCTTCAGAGTACCCAGGCTAACGAAGATGATGTGAGGGAGTCAGGTTAAGAGATCCGTGAAGCAGGCCACCAAGATTAAATTCTCTTGGATTTCCTTGATAACTGGGAAAATTCAGCTACTGAAATGTGTAATTTCCCTCAAAAACTCTGGTTATCTCAAAAGTTGCATTTGCCTTTAGACAACTGGCCTATGCATCACCAGCCCTGACCAAACCTTGCTTTTCCCAGCTCCAAAGCTCCCCTGGCATTCCCTGATGGTGCCTGGGATGTGTCTCCTTATCAGAGCAGTTCAGCTTGTTGAACACAGTCAGTGGAGCTCCTTGTGCTCTCTGCCCTTCCTCCATTGTCCCCTCCAGGTTTCCTCATGTCACTGGAGGCAGTCTGTGAGGCCATGCTGAGCTGCGCCCATCTGCACTGGGGACAGACACCCCGTGTGTCAACGCTGTCAGCTGCATTTGCCAGGCTGGCTGGGGGTCAGCTTGTTGGGCCAGGCAAATCTTTATCAAGAGCCAGGGTCTGCCTGAAGATGTTGGGGATCTGTCTGAATACTGCTTTCATCAAACCTTAGGGGTTTTTCTGGGGCTGTGGGGAGCAGCATTTATTTCTCCTTTGGATCCCCATTCAGCAGCTAGTGTTTCATTTCTTACCTCTGCCATGCAGAGGAAGACTTCCTTGTTCTTCTGGGCTCTGGATCTGCTGACCATGCTCTCATGAGGTCTGGGGCTCATCACTGAACCTCTGATCTCTGCTCACGCTTCCGCTCGTTGCACCATGGCAGCGATTTTGGGTGTTTGCCATCATCCCTTTTGTTCTCCTGAGAACCAGTACATCACAGACCCCAGTTCAGGGGAGCAATGTGGCATGCTCCAGATCGCTGGGTTCAGCCTCTGCTTCCTTTGCCTCAGACTCTCATACTTGACTCCAGTGAAATCAGTGCCAGCCTTCCCATCACTGTCAGTAGAGCCAAGATTTCACCCCACAGGGAGAAATGAGTTCTTTCTTTGTACTGGGTGAATGTAGCAATTTCAGCTGCACTTCTACCCCTATATCCAAAAGCAGAGCAATCACAGCATTTCCATATTTTTACTGTGCGTGATCACCAAAGATTTACATGAAGAGAGACAAGACATGGTCTGAGGATGTAACAAACAGGCAACATAAAGAACTCCAGAATCAAGCATAGTACCACCAACCAAAAAGCAGACAAAAATACCACTAAAAGTGGTGAAGGCAAATAATACCCCTCCCAAAAAATCGCCTTCCAGAGGGCCGTCCCATCTGCATTGTTCTGTGTCTTCATTTTGAAATGTGCACTTCTAGTGATCCCAGCACTGTAGCTACTCCCTATATCTATCATTTTCCCCTCATTATTTTAATTCTTTTCTCAATCTGTTTTGGAGTTGGCCCAATAAGGATGAGCAAATCCTTCTCTATGTCTTTGAGCTCTTAATTGATATTTCTTCAACTCTTTTCAAAGCAGCTATTTTGGCATCTAGAAAAGATTTGGTGTCATCTGAGTGGTAGAAAATATATTTTAATCTTTCACAGCAGTGTTGTTTCTAAGATGTAGCATTTGGGGTAACAGATGGGGTGGCAAAGAAGTTGCCTATAGGGGCAGTGCTCTGCCTCAACTACTCTCCCGCCCGCTGCAGGAACTTTTCAATTAAACGATGAAAGATTTTGCAGCTTGATGCATTCCAGAGCTGCGTCTTAGCAATTGTTTAGCACCCAAATTTCCATGTAAATATTGATGATTTTGCAGCATTTTGAAAAGCAATCTACGAGATTAGTCTTGTTCTCACTAGCCCCTTTCCTGAAGGCTGAGGCACGCTCCACTTCGGCTGTCCCAGGACCTTCACCAGAGCCATCCCCTTGCAGGGAAGGGTGTCTTCCTTGGGAATCTGGACGTTGCACCACAAGCCTTGTGTCACCCGTCCCTCAGGACTGATACAAAGAAATGGTCTGAGGTTCCTGGATGTGTAAAAGAGCCCTGCTCTTGAGCAGAGCTCCCCTTGCTTCGGTGCCAAGGAGCTGGGTGATGTCAGAGCGCATTGCCAGCGGCACGCAATAAGGAAAATGGAAAATGTCCCTTCTTGGTACTGCAGAATTGCCTTTCTCCATCTGCAGGACATTCCTACCTGCCAGATGCAAGAGAAGTCATTTTTCAATGTAATCCTCTGTCCTCTTCCCCCAGACCAATCTTCCTGCTCCCGGCCAAATAAACAATCCCATCCCCAGAATGAGAACTACTGTTTCACACTGTTTAAATAACCAAACCTTGTCATCTCTTAAAGGTGTCTTTTATTTTCTTTGTGTTTTTTTTGCTAGGCACTGACATGAACTGTCCTAACTTTTCAGCATTTTAAATTACACTTCCCTTTATTGGTAGCATAATACGTTTTTGCTAATGGTTGCACTGAGTATATGCTGTGTTTGAGTGATGATGTACAGACTGTATTGTTTGTGTGACCTCTCTCCTTTTTCCTTAATGTAGCCTTAGGTTTGTATTTCTTTTATTAGAACAGTTGACCACTACACCTCCAAATCTGATAGCCTTTGTATTTAATAACTTATATTTAAAATCAAGTCTCTTTATTTCTAAACAGGGCTGGTTTAGTCCTGGCCAGGTCTTTGTGCTAGATGAGTATTGTGCACGTAATGGAGTGAGAGGCTGTCACAGACATCTCTGCTACCTCAGAGATTTGCTAGAGCGCGCAGAAAACGGAGCTATGATTGACCCCACCTTACTTCACTACAGCTTTGCCTTTTGTGCATCACATGTTCATGGCAACAGGTAAGGAATTATTCTTGGCTAGCAGCGCCCTGCCAGCAAGGGATGACTTTGTCAAATACAGGTTTCCTTGGATAATGCACAACAGTCCCCAATTTGTTTTCACAGTGGATGTTTGGCAGCAGCACTTCTAGTGGCATAGTCGGTTTGTTTGTTTGTTTCATTGCTTGTTTAATGTAAGCAGTAAAAATGCACATAGAGGATCCAGAAATGAAGGGTTTTAACTTACTTGCCCAGGCACTTGCTAAGATGCAGTTCTGAACAAGATACGGTTGCAGTCCCTGTGACTGTCATGGGTTGAATAAATAGAAGTAAATTATACACTGTGCTGATTTAATTGCTGTGCAAGAGGATCTGACAAGTTGTAGCAGCGAAATTTTCGGCAGTATCAAACTTCAGTGCTCAGAAGGGCTTTAAGCCCTTGGGCACCCATGTCTCATTTAAAGCCCACGTGACATTCAGAAATTGCTTAGACACAACTGGAAATTTTATCTTGCTCTGTTATAAAGCAATTTCAGTTTCAGAAGACAGTTCCTTTCTCTCAAATGTGACAAACCTTTGATGGGAGGAACTGGAGCTGTGCTTTCCCCCCTCTTGTTTTGTTGACAGCTGTAGCATCTATCTCAGCTTCCTTTTCTACTTTTTTTCTGTTAATTTATATTGTATACTTTGAGATATTACTTTGTATCCTACATATGTTGCTGAAGAAAGGAATGTTATAAAATAATTAGGTGCTTTCATATACTCTCTGGTAAATATCGCCCTGAATTACGACTCACATTGCCCAGGTTTCACATTGCAAGGCTGTCGCTTGCTTTTACAGTTACTTTCATACATCTTGTCATGGAAACCAAGTTTTGCTTCCTTAGTTTCTTTTTTGGTTCTGACTTTCCGTTGCTCATTCGTTCTTTCTTTGCCAATTGTTATATGATTTCAGTTCTTTCCTTTCAGCTTAATTTCCTTTTGTTTTATTTTGAGGTTTTTCATGCTTTCTTCTTGTTTCTTTCGCTTTTGCTGCCGGCCTTGCCCCCCGCATTTCAATCACTCCCCCAAGCCAACTCATGGCAGAATTACTTGGTGGGTCACAGCCAAGTGCAGACGGTGAGGGGGGCAAAGCCTCTGCCGCTGAAACGGAGACAAAAAAGGATTCCAAAAAGGAGTCCAAAAAAAAGAAGGAGCCCAAAACCCAGCCGAATCCAGAGCCAAAAAGGTAAGCAAAAGTGTGCAGTGCACAGGAGTGTGTTGCAGAGGGCTCCTCAGTCACTGAGCACACTGGGCAGTTGCATCCCCATGGATCAGGGAGACCTGACTCCAGCATTAGGGTCATGTGCTCTCCTGGGAGCTGGATAGCATTTGGGCACCTGAGTCCTGTATGGGGATCAGAGACTTAGGTTTTTAGGTGTGTGTTTAGCGAATGGCTCACATGGTGTTTAGGGGGTGGGACTTCCAGCTAATGGAAGTGACTGCCCCATTGCCCTTTGTCCTAGGCAGGACTCAGCTCAGCAGACAGCTGGAGTGGGAACAGGACTTGGCTCAAAGCCCATCTGGCCCATAACAGAGAGGAGGTGTGATGCTCACCACAGCTACTCCAAGTACCTCTGCACAGCCAGGGCTGAAGCTTCCCCTTCATCAGGGTTGGTGGCAGGAGGTGTCTGATGGTATGGGCCAAGGTGACAACCTCCCATTCCCTCTCCATGGGGCTGGAGAGCTGTGGGCTCAGGAAAATGTCACACTTTCAAACCAGCCCCACGCTGTCAGATGTCCAGGGCTGTGTGTGGCTGTTGTGCTGTATGGGGCCAGAGGGGCAATTTGGCCACAGATGGGCTATTCCAGTCACTCATTTAAAATATCCCAAGAAAGGAATGAGGTGTCTTGCTATGACTTAGTTGTCTTTAGCTGACAGTTGACTTCACATCTGAAAGCTGAAGGTTCATGTTCCTTCTTGGTCTGTGCCGTCTCTCTGTTGCCTGGGGATTGCGGGAGGCTCTGTGTGGGAGCTGCAAGGCTGCAGCATTGCGTGTTCCCACCAAGGGCAGGCTCTGCTTCACACCCAACAGTTTGCTATGGAGTCTGCGGGGTGCAGCGTCTGGCTTTTGCTACCAGAAGGTCACAGAGAGGGACCACAGGAGGTCTCAGAGAAAAACGCGACTCCGTTTCTTTCGTGTCTACTCTATGCAATCCGAATATCTGAGTGGAAGAGTCACGATTTCTTTTCAGAGAGCTGTTGAGGCCACATGCATCATGCATTTGCGAGCTGGCTGGCAGAGAGCGATGGAAAGCCAGGATTTACCCATACACTCCTTACTGGCAGTTGCAACGTGTGTAAAGCCACGCTCGCTTTAGCTCTGTCCCTCCCTCCCACCTGCTGTGTCCATACATTGCTCATTGCCTTATGACTGGCCTTGCTCTCCCCAGGAAACTTACAGCTCATGGCAGAGCTGAAGCTTTTCGTGTGAAAGTTGTCAAGGTGGCACACCTGCCCCAGGACCCAGCAAAGCAGCCAGCAGAACATCTTGGAGCGGCATGCATTGCCTTGTTGTTGGGGTGCACAGTGATCTGGGGAAGACTGAGTTACAAGACATTTTTATGCTTAACAAAGGCTGCTTTTTCCATCGAATCTGAAAAAGCGTTGATTTTTCTCATAAAAAAGAATTTCTTCACTTTTAGACAGTAAAACCCCCTGAATGGGTGGTTTAGCTTTCCCCAAGATGAAGTTGGCTGTCAGACAGAATATGCCACCCAGTAATGAAGGTCGAGCAGGGAGATAATTTCATGTGGCTATCAATCTCCTGTATTAGCAGCAGACAGTGATGGAGCTGAGGTGGGCTGTCTGTTTGTATCGCGTTTGCATAAGGTCAGGCAGCGAGACAACAGTCGCTCGCAGTCAGCGGGAAGTGCAGGCAGGCTGTGGATGCTGAGGACAGCCTGAAGGTCAAGGCTGACAGGATGACAGGTGTCAGTGTGGGGATGATGCCTCCTCGCCCGTCCAGCTCCCGCCTCGGCAGCACTGCCGCGCCGCAGCCAGGACAGGAGCAGGAAGGCTTGCTGGTGCAAATGCAGCTCTAGCTTGGGGCTGGCCCTGCAGCTGCAGCAGGTGAAGTGGTCAAAATGGGATTTTGTGGAGTTTGGAGCCCCGTTGCCTTATGTGTCAGAGTTTGGTCTCCCCCCTCCTTTGGGCTCATGTATCTTGTTCAGACCCCTGATATGATCTCTCCGTACCAAGGCTGTAAATCACTGCTATTTTCATGACAGTCCACGTAATTTTTCTTTTAATTTCATCTTTTTCACAAGTAGAAATGGAGTTAAATGTAAATTACTTGCCCTAACTTTCACCTCCTGAGACACCTGATTATGCAAGTTCAGGGTGTGAGGAAAACAGGGACCAGCAAGAGCAATATCCACATGGTTTACTGTCCTCAGGTACTTGCTCTTCACTGAGAATGAGGAACTCAATTCATTTTAATTGTCGTGGTCACTCATTAGTTGGTAATGGAGTTTTGTCCACTTCCTATCACAGGATAGGTCTTTTTGTAAAGACCTATCATTATGAAAAAAAATGTGATTTCTGATTTATTTACATAGGTGACAGGTAGTAAAGGCACAGAATTATCCAGACATCTGACAACACGTATCATATGTTTATTGATGTCACTTTGCTTTTGGTACCACCACTATGTTGCTTTTCTTTATCAATAGTCCCCCAGAGAACTAGCAAAGGCAAGAGCTGAAATGGTTTTGAAAAAACATTGTAATTTGGGATAAAATTGTGAAAGGTTTTACATGGCCACCAAGGTCTTTCCCTGCCTTCTCTCTCGCTGTCCTCTCATGTCGGAGGGCTGGGACAGTACTGCCAGTATTGTTTGACACATGGGGAAGTGATGTGTTAGAGGAGCCTCACTGCTTCCCTGTCTGCACATGGCAGAAGCGTTGTGAAACAGAAAGTAGAGCTCAGCTTTTCTAGGTCCAAAGTTAGTGTCTAAATCTTGAGCAGTGGCTCCTGCCCCTTGCAAAGGAGTGGCTCTCAGGCATGGCCTTGCTGTCACTAGTGCATTTTTTTTTAAATTTAGGCATAGAATATCATTATTTTTAAATTTTAAAGTTATCACTATGAAAAACTCTTTTTAAGCTTGGTAATCCCAAACTTCTAAAAATCGGACTTAAATATTGATCATTTTCACGCTAAATATTAGGAGACTGAGCTTATCAAAATCAGGATGCTGGACTGAATTCCCTCCAGTCTAATAACAACCAAGCACTGTAATTTTCTGCAAGTTGTTCAATAACTATTTACCTAGGGTCCAAGCAGCTACAAGTCTCTCTGTTAATTAATTGGGTATATTAGTGACTGCCCTTTCTTCTGTTAACTGTATTTTATGGCCTCAAACTGGTTTTCAAGGAGAAGCAATTTTGTTAGCTAATGTTACCATTAGCTTCCATTACTGTTTTTACAACTGTAAACCCAGCAGAAATATGCTATTGTCATAAACCTTCAGGAATTGGAAACTCTACATGACATACCTGCAGGTTTTCCCCATCCTATTGTAATTACATATCTGGTCGGTTTCACATAAAGATTTCCAGGCAACTATTTGAAACAAAAGAAATACCGGATTATTTTTGTCCCTTAAGCAGTAAATACACTTTATCACGATGTGTTCGTGTGCTCCCCTAGAGCTTTGTGTTGAGTTTCCGCCTCTCGTTCAGCTGCCCTGCCCTGGCTGCAGGGAGGCAGGTTCAATCTGGCAGGGTGTGATGCTGTACCCTGTGCTGAGGCGCTGGCTCCGTGTCCCCCCGGCGCCCGTGGTGACACGGCAGGTGCTCCCACTGTCTGTCGGATGGGATGCGCTGCCTGTGCTGAAGGGCTGGGTTGCCAGCCACCAGCAGGTCACCAGCTCAGCGCAAGAGGCTGACACGACTGCTTACAATGGGTGTGGGATGGCAGGGCTCAGAAACCACCCGGTGCCGGCGCAGTGCGTCAGGGGCGCGCATCGCACACGAGAATCAATGAGCTGTGACTTGGCTCGGAGCTGCGGCGTGGGGGAGAGCCCGAGCGAGAGGAAGGCAGGAGTTGGGAGATGAAATGGTTCCCATGCTCGGCAGCACCTCACGGGCGGCTGGGGCAGCGCCCAGGAGCGCCGGGGTGAACAAAGGGCTTCTCACCGACGACGCTTCCCGCACGGTGCGAGTGCCCAGGAGAAAGGGGAGTTGGGGAAAATCGACGTGTGCTGAATACGCTTTTGTCCTAGGGGTGTAGGCAGGTGGACCCTTTCAGGTGTGGTCTGCCGGGGGAGATGTGAGAGGCAGCCGTGATGCTGCCCACATCCCCAGAGCCCAACCTCGTGCAACCGGTGGGACCGCGCAGGCAACTTCTCCAGCGCGGGATGCTGCGGGAGCCTCTCCTGACACATGCCGTCCAAGGCACTAATCATCGATGTTTACTGTATAGCTCATATGTGCTGCACCTGGCAACCAGCAAGGGAGCTGAAGGCAGCACGTGTTTTATATTTGAGTTGTTACTTAAAAAATCAAATTATTTGCATCAGTTTTTGACATTGTTTTTTTTTTCCCTTGGCTCTGCATGCCAGGGCTCACAGTGCGTGCAAAGATCTGTTTGCTACGTGTAAGCAATATTTTCCCCAGTAAAAAAAAAAAGTGTAGACAAGTTAAACATAAAAGGTGTAAAAGATGATATGTCTTTTCATTTAGAAGCCGACGTGGTATTTCATGGAGGCTTATGTCAAAGAGATTAACGCGCTGGAGCTATACTGTGTATTTATAATTGCATACAAATGCATGCTATTGCTTCATATATTAGTCTTTGTTAAAAAATCATTTTGATATATTTGTTTTAGCAGCATAACTAGCCCTGGGGGCACCGGGTATAATTAGAAAAGGGCATGGGGGGAGGCGGGACTTGTAGAATAAAGCAGTGGCCTTAGGATCACAGGTCCTAATTATAATTTATAATTAACCCCGGAATTTGCACAAACCATCTAAGCTAAACAAGGACTATCATTTTTGCTGTTTAAATTGCAACCCTTTTTTTTTTTATTTCACCACCTGCTTTGTTGATGTTGTTGTTTTTGTGGCTTAAAACTTAAAAACATGGGGGGGATTAGGAAAGTGGCATTTAAAACTTTTCATATGAAATATTTACAGTGGGAATTTACTAGTTTAGAGCCAACACAGTGAATCTGCAGCAGAAGGAGTGATCTGAAACTTGTTTACTTATAATTAAAAATCTCGTTAGTTATTTTTCTTGCCTTTTTTGCCCTTCTGCTTCCCTCTCTGCCCACAGCTTCTGCTGTACACCTCAAGTACCCGTGAGCAGGAGCTATAGAGAATTGGATGGAATTGTCTCCACACAGATGAAGACAGTAGTGTTGTTTGTCCAGCTGAATTCATAGACCCAAACCCTCGTCCTCGTGCATTTCTATATATCATGTACATCCAAAACTTCTGTTCCACCTTTTTGCTCTCCTCTCACTTCTCATCACTGCTTCAGTGCAATAGTGATGTGGCTGTGGATTGTGTGCGAGAACATCAGTTCCTGCAGCTTCGAGAGATGCTACTTGCTGAAGGAGTTGATGCTTCTGTCCATGAGATCAAATAGCTAGTATCAAAGTTGAGCTGGAGACCTTTGCTGAAAACAAAATTGCCACTAGGCATCAAAATGAGTTGTGCAGCTTGAGCTTCTCCTAGGGATTTTTTCAGCCCCATCAGCCATGTACTGAAATTGTCTAGAGCACAGAAGTGAATCTTAAATTACAATGATGCTAAGCTATATACCCTTTGTGTTCCTGCAAAAGGGAAAATAAATATGTTCCCCCAGAAAAATTATATTTTCAAAGTATATTTGACTTGAATTTTTAATTAGGTTTCAAAATTATCAAGCTAATAAATTAAGTGGAAGGCTTTGGGTAGTGTTTTTCCAGTTCTATCTATATCCTGCATTTGTCACTAATTAATGAGTTTCTAATGCTTCAGCTTCTGGGAAGATGAGCAACAAAGATTAACATAACTAGTAAATCCAAAGATGTGCAACTGGGTTATAGTATTTGAAATTTGACAAAAACATCGGAAGTATTATTATTTGTGACATGGCTCAAGATGGGGGATTGTGAGGAAAGCAAAGATGACAGAACTGGTGCTAACCACTGTGACAACAACTTGAAAAGCAGCCGACATGACATCTTTCCTATCATGCTGCCGAAAATGTCAGCTTTGTGAAGGACAGTGAGAAAATGGTTTGCCGAAAATCTGAAAGGTAGATTCAAGAGATGCTCATCATGTCAGATGCAATATAGTCCACAGCTGGGTGAGAAAGGGAGTCCTTGCCATGGTGATGGCTCTCACATGGCAGGCCCTTCCAGACATCCACACTGCTCCCAAAATGGCTACAGCTGACCTGTAGATTGGCTCAAGTTTGCATGAGGCATGAGAGCAGCTTGTGCTTGCAGCCAGCATGGAGGGACCGGTGGCCAGAGCCACTGGGCTTGTGTCCTCCTGGCTCACACAGGTCCCAAGAAGGGAGAAGACCAAAGGATTAAGCTTTCATTGAGTGTGTGTGTGACTTAGGGGTTTGGTTGTCATCCCTTCAGCTGTTGTGACTTGTGCAAAAGCCACCTTGGCCAGAGGTTTTCTCTCCAGAGCTCACCCTTTGTCTTTGTGTGGGTCAGGGATGCTTCCAGGGTTGCCACGCCCGGCCAGCACACAACTGCTGCTGTCAGGTCAGCCTGTGCTGGGTGCCCACCACGAGTTGTTACATGGTGAGAGCTTTGAGGACAGTGAGAAGCTGAGATTCATGTGAGAGGGCTTCGACCCAGCCCGAGCTGTCAGATCCTGCCATTAAATCTCACCAGTTGAGGTTATTGACCCAGCAAAGGGTAACGCAATTTTCACACCATTTCCAGTCCCACAGCAAATCCCTGCCAAGGTAGGCAGCTTTTACTCCCTCGTTTGTCAGCACTGATACAATTAACCCAGTGAGACTCTGAGCTGTTGTGGGCACAGGGCAAGGATCAGATGCCAACAGTCAAATGAGGGCTTCAACCCCACACCTTCATATATGGCATTTATTGTGGTCTGCCTTGAATTACTTCTCTCTGCCTGGGGGCAAGCCAGGCACTGTGGAGGTGCACAGCATCACAAAAGGCATGGACATCTCTATCTGAATATTAAATATTTTATGGAACTTTGGAATAAATTATATTAAGCATGTTAAGACATTAATTTTTGCTCAATATCTAATTTGGGTTTTTTGTGGCTTGCTCATTTTTTCAAAATAACTAGTACTAATTAGTTACTAATGAGACCAGATCCATACTTCCAAAATTGTTTATGAAATGTGTTCCCCAGCTGAGACATTTTATCCAAGTTTCAGCCTAAGTCTTTTTTTCCTGTTTTTTTCCTTAAAACACAACTGAATTTGGCAAATAATCAAATAAAGATTCTGATTAAATGCTGTTTAACTTTAAATACATGCCCTGGTATTCAAGTCTTTTTCTGTGTCCATGTTGCAAGTTTTATTTAATGTATATTTAGCTTTAAAATTTTGCAGTAAATATCATGTACGATTTGCAAGTTCCTCTTCCCAAATGTTTTAATAGTTTATTCACCTGTGTTGGAATATCAGAGTTCATATTTATGATATTAAGAGCTAGCTAAATGTAGGGTCGAAGAGAAGTGATCGCACAGATTTTATAGATTTTAATTTTTTTATAGATTTTTTTTTTCTTTTTAAGTTTAGGGCCTTTGATTTTTTAAGAGGAAAATAAAGCTAACCAATTAACCCCTGACAGGAGGTTCATTAGAAGCTTTGTAATCCCTTGCCAAGTCTTTTGTAAAGCCAAACCAGTCTAGTACTGCGGATTTATGCAGCTTAAGCTGAACACTGGGGGAGGCCTTTAAGTAAGAACATTTGTTCAGTTTTAAGATGTCTTACATTACCTAAAGATCGCCTGAGCCAGCAGAGTTGCCCAAGAGTACACAAATCCTTAGGCTTTGCTGTCCAGCAGTGGTAGCAGTGCCAATGACTGTGTGCCTTAGGAGGATGGGTGGGTTAGGCTCCCGCTCTGCTCCCGCCTGGGATGCTGCTGCGCCGCAGGATTCGCCGTGGGATGTGGGGGAGAAGGAGGGCTCGGCTCCTCTCGGCTCTGGGGCGGGTTGGGAGCAGCAGAGGTACGGGATGGAGGAGCACAGGGAGCACGGCGTTACCCAGCCCCCGGGAAGAGCCTCAGCAGGGATTGTCTGCACACCGTGCTCTGTGAAAGATGAGAAATACCCAAGGCAGCAGGACCTGGGTGTCTCGCAACACACTCCTGTGCACTCCTCAAACGGAGGAGCAGCAAGTAGTCTGAGAAAATTTGCGATAAATTGCATCATGTGTTCATTTTTGTAAATCAAAATTAAATGACGGAAGAGGCATTACATTTTCAATGCAAAATGCATGTCACTCTTTAGGCACATTTCGGCAGAATATATTGAAGATGGTTCACTTCAAGAAATCTCTATAGTGAGGTGATTCTGCAGCTAGGATGGAGTGCAGAATTTTATATTCTGTTTATATATATGTTGTTGATATTCTTTTATATTGTGAATTGTGTTAAATTAGAAGCTGAATTTTTCTGGAGAAATTCAGTCCCTATTTTGCCAGCAACTGGCTCAATCCTAACATGAGAGCTGGCACTGTGCTCCCTGCATATACCTGTATTTAGAGGGAAAGCTGCTTTTCCCAATTCTTTAATAATGAAAATAAGGGGTTGGGGGGTGTCCACATCTAGATTATCAGTGTGAGAGAGGATACTTGTTTATTTCTTTATTTTTGATACTTTGGCAGCGATGCTCTCATCATGCTGTCTCATCATGGCACATCCTCTGTGCAGGTCTCACAGTTGGTGAGGGTCCTTTTGGAAGGGCAGTGTGCTGTGGGATGAGGTCCCCAGGTGGAGTCTGAGTCATTGTGGCATTTCTCCTGCAGGCCTGACGGGATAGGAACTGTGACCGTGGATGAGAAAGAGCGTTTCGAGGAGATCAAGGAGCGGCTTCGTGTGCTGCTGGAGAATCAGATCACACATTTCAGGTAAAGGCACAGAGCCCAGGCTGGATGCGAGAGGAATGATTTCCTCACAGCTCCCTCCTATAAGCAGCAAAGCCAAAAGGCAGGTTTTGAATGCACACAGGAATTTTGCATAAGTGACACAGACCTACACAGGGCAGTGAAGCATGTTTATAGCTGGCGTGTGATTTTAAATATATATCCTTTAAAGGATATTTCAAACCATCTTGCTCCCATAGGCATGGTAAAGCTGTGGATTTTTTCTAAACTGTAACAACAAAAAAATCCCTTATCCTCTTATTTCTCTGTTCCTCTCTGCTCAGTTATTACCCATTTGCTTTCTCCCTAGTATTGGCAGGTAAGGCTTTCTGCAGGGATGTCACAGTATGGAAAGGTTTGATACCCCCCACCAAAAGGGATGAATGATCCCCAGAACATTGGTCTGGTTGGGCAGGCTGTGCACCTTCACACACAGACAGTTGATGTGTGTTATCTACACCCTGGTGCTTTTCCAGGTCTCCAGCTGGAAGTAAATGTCGTTTCCAGTGGAGTTTTTTCCCCCCAGTTTTAGAAAAAGATGGTATTATCTCTCCAAGGAGATCTAAATAATCTCCAGGTGAGACAAGATCTTAGAAAATGCTAAAACTATGAGCTTATTACTAACCCATTTTCTCTTTTGCTTTAGTCTACCCCAAGAAACCCTTTCAGAAAGTTACCCTGTAGAAAGACTGCTCATTCCAGGCAGAGACTAAAGAATTCATTGGACATATTTAGAAAAGCATCCTTATAGCTCAGGAAAGGCTTGTTCATGTGCACTTGGTCTAATGCTAAGAGGATGTGCTTTTTCTAGGTATTGCTTTCCATTCGGCCGTCCAGAGGGTGCCCTGAAAGCCACTCTGTCACTGCTGGAAAGGGTAAGCACAGAAATAGCAGAGAGTAGTTAACATGACCTGTTTTCATGTATCTTTCCATCTCAAAAAGCTTGAGGAGCTGTTGGCTTTGCATAGGACATGTAGTTAATGATTTCTTATGCTGGAGTGTGGGGCTTAGGTGGGGTTGGTGTCTCCTGCCTCTGCTGAGAGACAGATGTGTAGCCTGGCCACTAAAGGCAGCACAGACTATGTCTGTGTTGTCAGGTAAGGTCCACATCACCTGGCTGCTGCATGGTGAAATTCCCATCTTGAGGCAGACTTGTTCCCTCTGGATGTATAAAATCTGCTTGCTGTGATCCTCCCCATCCCCATTCCAGCATTCCTGCTGCTCCAACATCCTTCCCACCTCTTCTAACCTGCAGTATGAACAGGTCCAGACCCAAACCCAAGTCAGTCAGTAGAGCCTGGGAAGGGCAAAACATTGCCTGGCACTGAGCAAGTTGTGATAGGATCTTAATGTCATACCCTAAAAAAACCATCAGAGACTTCAGGGCATGCCATAAAGTGTAGATACAGAAGGGGAATAATACAGTCCCACATCTTAGGCTGGCCAAGGTGACCTTGTAGTGAGTCCTGTGGATTGTACACATGCCCTGAGAGCCACACAGCACTAGCATAGGAATGGATGTTTTGCTGGGCTTAGAGAAAAGCAGTTCTGTGTGCCACAACAAATCAGATTTTCTTGTGTCAAGGTTCTGATGAAAGACATAGTTACTCCGGTCCCTCAAGAGGAGGTAAAAACAGTCATCCGTAAATGCTTGGAGCAAGCAGCTCTAGTCAATTATACTCGACTATCAGAGTATGCCAAAATTGAAGGTAAGGCTCTTTTTTTCTGAAATTGCAATTTTTTCTTATGTTTCTAGGTGGCAACTTAGGTGGCTGGGAGCTCTTTAAAAAAGGCTCATTTGCTATTTACTCTCTTGTCGATAAAACTGCTGTGATTCAGAATCATTTTTGTGGTGTTGGCTTTGGAAGCAGTTAAGAATGGAAGCTATGCAAATCGTTTCTTTTTCTGGAAAAGAGAGGGAAACAGTTAAAAAGAACTGTAGCTTTTTTTTCCTTTGATCGTTAGTGCATTTGGCCAGTGGTGTAGATTTAAACTTACATTGTGGTTTTAAAAAACAAATTGAGAAATACTTGGGATGTCATCTTTACAGCTGAAGGTATAGTGCAGCTAATTGCTTGTGACACTTCAGGAGACAAATGAAAAATAAAAAGCTGAATAACTGTTTAATCTGTGTTTAATCATTAGCCAATTTAAAATGTCTTTTTTTCCTGGGTGTGTTTCATTGTCTTTGCAGTTTGCAGTCATTGATCAGTGATCCCATACTTGCATCGGATTTCTTTCTTGTCACTCTGAATCTGGCAAAGCTGATATTTTTGACCTTTTAAGTTATAAGTCTCAGTGACCAGAGACACATGTAGCCATCAAAAAGACATTTTAAAGTTTGCTGGAGGATATGTGTTACTGAAGCTCTATGATTCAGTCGTTCTATATATGTTATCAGTTTATGTTGGTACCTTGTTGGCTGCTACTCCCAACTTGAAACTCCCACCCAACTTTTTCCAAGTTCCCAATTACTTAAACCTGTGTGTTCCAGATGAATGCTATGTTCTGCTCTAGACTCTGGGTTTCTGTCATGTGTGATGTGAAGCTTTCCCACAAACAAGATTATCGTTGTATGCCTATAGGACAATATTGAGAGGAGAAAAAAAAAACAAAACCAAACTAAAACTCCCTCTGATTTGTTCTTAGTTCTTGTTTACATGAAAAATTGGGTTGTTATTATATGGCAAATTGTCCAGGTTCTGTACATGACATGTCCTCTCTTTTTCCATTTTTTTTCTGTCTAATGATGCAAATTGTGTACCAGTGGTAATGAATTCATTGTTATGCATCCAGTGAGAAACACTTAAGAATTGGGCACTAAAAGGATGTTTATCAACTCTTGACTTGGTAATGAGTGACAAAAATAGAGAAGGAACGAAGGTTTCATAAGCACTGTATTATCAGGCAATTTATTGAAGCACTCAACTTCAGAGGATACTTTAATTGGTGTATTCTGTAAAATGCAATGTTTAAATATACTTGACAAGGATGGAGAAGGACTGAGAATAAAAAACAGCTTTTCTGTTGATGGTTGCTTCTACCCAGTGCTGGCTCCCTTAGGTTCTCTGTATAAATATCACTAACTCGTTGGTAAGATTTGCTCTCTTCTTTCAGATAAATCTATGCAAAAACAAACTTTAAGATCTGTAAGTAAAAATGCATTCATTTCCAAAGTAGAACAGTTAGTGTGTACTTTTCCTTTTGTGCCTCAATTCTTCTTGGTTGTGTTAATTATCTGCCCTCTCTTTTTGCACTGTGACTTTTAGGTCTGGGAATACTTTGAAGCAACAAACCTATTTTTTTCCAGCTGCCTTTTCAGAGAAATAGTTCATTCCACACTATCTGCTCTCTTCTGCTTTTCTCCTCCTTTATCTGTGATTGGCCACAGCCACTTTTTGATGCTATTTCTACAAAAGTGGTTGTAACACCAATTTCTAAGCATGCTGGGATTGTTAATTTGAACAACCCAACATCCGCCAGCTGCATGCATCAGGTTTTCTCTCATGAGCATAGTCCACTGTATATTCAAATACTTCCTTAGAAGAGCAAATGACAAGTTTACCTTGATGAGATGCCTTCCTGTTCACTGGACATGGCTTGGAAATCTTGCTTTTGAATGACATTTGAATAGCCACATGTTTAAGGCACATTTGTCAGAAATGCAGAAACAATTCAGTGGCAGCAGTGCTTGAGGCTATGCTTATGAAGAAATACCTGTGAAGCCTTAGATACTGAAGGCTGAAATCCTTAGTATCTCGGAGCCTTAAACCAATGAAATTCTATTTCCCTCTATTCATGATGTTTTGATCATTATATTCTTGCAAACAGTTCAGAACAAACCTCTAGAGTCATGGTCACAGCTTCTCTTGTGACTCATGGGCATGCTGAATGGTTAATCCAGTAGATCTCAAATTTTAAACCTCCTTTTTCTTTTTTTTTTTTTTTCATTTTTTTTCCCTTCTTTTTATCCTGTGTGTATCCCAAAATACTCTGTGGCTTTCCTTTTAACCTGATATGAAGTTTTCCTCTGACCTATAGCCTATAACCTCTTTACCTCTGACCTAAGCCTCTTGCATGCCCAAATCCTCTTTTATAGGGAAAAAGAGAGAAATGTATGAGCATCCTGTCTTCTGCTTGGCCTCTCAAGTGATGGATTTAACCATTCGTGAGTACCTACCACCCTCCTCTCCATGCTGTCCTCACTTTCTCTGTTCTCATTACCTCAAGAAAGTCCAGATCCAAACCAACTCACTCTCCTTGCTTCAAGTCTTTTAGCATTGGCTTGTCTGTTGCTTCTGTCTGTGAAACCCAGTGTGAGAAGTCCAGTCACTTTCTATCAGCCTAAACCAGGTTAGACAATTAACCCATCTGTTTGTGACAAACTCAGACTGTCTGTAAGTTTTTTCAGTTCTTCTTTATGTCCGTGACCTGAATGCATTTTTACTTTGCTTCTGTGTAACCCCAGTTTGTAAAGAGCTTGTCACTGGTACACAATCAAAAGGTAGCAGCTACATTGTGGAGAAGTGAGCTAGAGGTCAGATAAAGGACACTTGGAAAAAGCCATCCCTTTGCCTGCGTGCAAAATCTTTACTCAATCCTGTGTATAAGATGGTGTAAGGCTGTCCTTTCTCTGTACATCAGATCTTAATGTCTCCTGTCTGTTAGCTCTCAGGGAAAGGATGCACTCTACTTGCTCTCCTCCTTGATTTTTTTACTTACTCCTTTGCACCGAGCTCTGGAGGGGACACCCCGACCCTGCTGTCACTTGGAGACCCCCTCTGTGTCCTCAGAGCTCTCCCTCTCTGGTTTTCTATTTGTGCAGCGTTTTCTCTCACCTCCGTGAAAGGAGCTTCCTTTGGTAACCCCACGCTCGGGGGGGCGGGGGGCGAGACGGGGCGACTTTCCTCTTTTTCAAATGTCATATATCACGCATAACTGGGGGGCTGTGCGGTCCACTTGCTCATTAATCCTGCATATCTGTTCTTGTTTCTCTCTTTTCTCTCCTTGTTGCTTTCTCTCTTTCATATAGAGAATCAAAAGGACGCAGGTGAACAATTGTATATGCATTATAAATTGTTAGGACTGTTGAGTTATATTTATTTTGTTTTCTATTTTCATAGCTCCTTAAGATATGTACTCCTTCAGGCTAAAAATGGAGATGCATTGATACTTAAGGAGTTAATTTGTGCTGTCTACTTAATCTCCTTTTCCTCCTTTCATAGAGTAGAGCGTAGATTAGAAATACCCTGTAGAGATGTAGTGCCTTCTTAGGAGACAGTTGTAGAGAAGAATTTAGTTTTTGTAAAGAGAAGGTTTATTGTTCTTCAAAAGAACTGCAGCTCATTTTGGGTTAAAAAAATGTTGGTGATTTGGCCATTAATTTTCCACACCTAACAAGCACATTTATAAGTAAACTAACGTTCATTTTTGGTTTTCATACCTTCTGTTTTCTGCCCTGATGGGAGGACTGGGTTTTTCTTTATTTCTTTATTTCTATTTATTTGTTAATGTGTAAAAAACAATCTGGTGGGACAGAAGTCATGTTTGTCTCTCGTTTATAACCTGTGGTGACATGTAACAAGGCAAAGGCTGAGCTCAAGTGCACATCTCTGCAGAAGGGATGGTGGAGCTCTGCAGCCCCTCTTCTCGTTTCTGTTGTATCCCAGAGTCCTAGTTTCAAAGTCCTTGAAACCTGAACTGTTCATTTCTTTTTGTGAGTAGATCGTTCTGTTTTGTGGGGAAAAAAGAAATAATCCTTTTGATTTCAGCTCTATTTGCACAGGGAAATTGCTTTAGAAGAGCAGTACAAGAGGCTTGGCCAGGTTCTGGCTTCCCCAGACCCCCTCAGCTCAATCTGGCCCATAATCTATTGCATTATAGTAAAAGGAATTGTAAATGACAATCAGTATTTAGAAAATGGAGAACAATTTTTCCTTACATCTATGAAAGGTGCAAATAAACAAAAGTAAATAGAATAGTCCCAATTATTACCATTAACTGTAAGGATTAGAGTGAGCACAGGCTGTTGTGCATTAAGCACAATACCTGCATGGAGCATTGTGCTTGCTGCAACAACCTGTCACGTGCCTGCAGTTTAGAAATTCAGAAGGACATTTCTATGGCCCAGCTTGGAGCAAGTGCAAGGGCACAGGGACTCCACTGCTTTGTGCCCACAAATCTCCCTTTCTTTTAAATAAAAAAAAATTTCAGGCAAGGTCAGCAGGACTCACTTGAATCTGGTTCCTCAGCTTAAGTGGAGTCAAAAGTGACTGGGGTTTGGCCTGACTTTTTTATATTGCCAGAAGCAAGAATAAAAATAAGACACTAAAAACAGCTTCCTAAACACACAAGTGTTACCCTTTGGTTCTCCTTTCTCCTGAGAAGTGTGCAGTCTCTTGCCTTGCATTAAAATATTGAACTAAAACATTAAACAGGAACCTGTGCTAAAAGAATTAAAAACAAATTACTTACTTTAATTATTCACCAGACAAAGTTACTAATACTCAGATTAATAATTGTAACCTTTTAATAAATGTTTATTTATATAAGTCAGGAATACATAATTATTTTAGAAAATAATAACTTATTATTTTCTCCATCCCTTATGCACTTAGATCCCATGAACAGAAGTGCTACCTTGCACTGCTAGAGTTGGGTACAGGCAGCTTCAGAGGTGGTGCCAGCCAAGGCAATAGTTGTCAGTTTGACAATTGGTTTTGTTTGGTGTAAGACTGTAGGAGGGGATCAGTTTTCAGACTGAGTAATTCTCCTATTGCAGTTTGGGTTTGCTCTCTGTAAGGAGAGGTTTCTCGTGGTAGTGCTGAGTTGGTGCACGGAGATGAGCAGTGAAGGGGACATGGGGATGGAGACAGGTCTCACCTCGGTGCTTAGTGCCAGGGTGTGGGTGGCAGAGCAGCGGGACATCTCATGGGAAGTAGCTGGAGAGCAGAGGGACCCACTGAAGTCCTCTTGCTCTGTCCCCAAGGCAGATCATCTACTCTAAGGCTCTCCAGAAATACCAGGTTTCTGCTTGCCCAGCAGCCACTCCGTGCCCTGTGCAGGGAAGGAGTCTCCCTGGCACGGCTGGCACACACTGCCCTACCCTCAAGGGCTCCTGGAGAAGCCTGACCTCGCCTGGAAACACCCCAGTGGTGATGCCAGGTGGATCTGAAGCTGGACCCCGGTCAGTTCAGGGGTCATGCTGCCCACGGAGCAGTGAGGGGCAGCTGCAGTGCCTGTTCAGAGGCAGACATCCCTCAGGTGCCTGCCTTGGGCTGGGGACACAGGAGAGGGACCGAGCATGGCAGCTTGGGCTGTGTCAGCCCAGCTGGCACCAGCCAGGGAGCATCTTGATGGTGCACTCGCCCCAGCAGGCGTGGAAGGTGTCCTCCACCGAGGAGAGGGTGCAGGAGAGGTTGGTTTTAGACTAGAGCAACACAGCAGGTTGTTAAGCAGTGGCATTTTCCAAGGCGTTCATACTGGCCCTTGTCTCAGTCCCATGCTCACTTTACGTCACTCGCCTTCCCTGTTCCTGGATGTCAGCCTGGGAAGCTCTGTGCACATATCCCTAACTCAGCTGGGGAGCTGAGCTGCCTGTCAATTGACCAGGTCCGAGGCAAGGAGAGGTCCTGTGTGATCTGTCAGCCCAGCCCCTGCTGGGCAATCACTCCAGCATTTGTGATAAACCACAAAGCTAAAAAAGAAAATTAAATTGCGTTCTTTGAGGAAGTAAAAATGTAAAATACATGACAACATCCATCTTTGCATGCAGGAGTGGAGGCTGATGTCATTAATAAATCCTATACTTTCTCTCAGGCATGACTATAACCTGTATCCATGTGTGCTGAAATGCTGCTTTTTTTGTTTCATTCCTTGAAGTGGCATTCGGCTGTGTTTAACAAAGAATCATTGCACAGCTTTCAAGATTTCCTCTTGACCTTTTGAAGGCAGTGTCTAAAGCAGTACAGAGTTATTGCAAAAGCTTCAGAAATCCAGAGATCTGCATTCTGACGTTGTCTTTCTTAGAGTCTCCCTCCAACTGCAGGAGCAACTTGCTGCCTGGGGCATGAGTTACAATTCAGATAGGCACAAATTTTTCACTAGGCTCAATAATCATTAGAAAATCAGGAGAGCAGCTCTCTCTTTAGTATGTTGAAGTTTTGAGGTGAATTGGCATCTCTTTCTGAATTTAAAAAAAAAAATCTATGATTTTTTTTCTTTCCTTCAAAATAAAATATTTTGAGAGAAAAAATACCATCACTGAAATTCTTTTCAGATACTCGCACATTAATTTCGTAAGTATAATAAAAGGCTGCCCTGCCTTGTCCTTGGGTTAAGTCCATTATGCTTTATAGTTGTCTTGAGAACAGCAGCTTTTTGTATCATTCTGATGATTGACTCACAAATGAGTGCACACATAATACTTGGGTGCTAAAACCTTTGGCAAGGGTCATATATTTTTCATTATTACAGGGAAATCATTGAATCAGTGGCTATGCTTCTAAAAAATATGAAAAGTCAATAATATTCTTAATGTTGCTGATGTCTTAGTAACCCGAATAGCAGAAATCATGGTGCTGAGGCAGAAATACGTAGTTTGAAAATCTTCCAGTGTGTAAAGAGTCACACACAATGAATTGTGTGCAGTATCTATACCCAATGTAGCATGATTTAATGAATATACCTGTTATTGCAGGCTGAAGCTCATTGCAAGCACAAACCCAGAATTTTCCAAGTTATTTGAGCTTCTGCAAGTATTTTATGTGCCAGTATCATGCAGAAGTGTAAAAACCTTTAGAAGAAGTTTGTCCAGGGAAGCACTTTGTCAGGCACTAAGAAGCTGCTCCTGGCTCTGATTTCAGTGATGAAGGTGTTTAAATCTTACTCATCTGACACACATGAGCAGCAAGTACAAGAGGATTTCTGATACTAAACTGGCTGTAGTGAGGGATCAGAGAGGAAAAGGACATGGAAAAAAGAAAAGCTGAAGTGAAACAAAACCTGCCACACGCTGCAGCTGATTGCTAGCAAGTGCCACAAAACCCCTCCAGCCTCCCTCGCTCTGAGCAGGAGCTGAGCCACTCCTGAAAGGGACCTCACGTGTCATCTCTGGGACCTGGACCCAGAGAAGTATGTGAACTCTAGTGCCTCATTGTGCATGGCTGTCACAACCCCATTTCTGTTTAAATTTACAGAGGAAATTAATCTCTTTCCTTAGCCAGACTTTAATCTTTTAAATTTTCTCGCAATAAAGAGATGACAAAGAAAAGCATGGGTTGGGGCTCATGGGTGTTCAGTGCCCCCAGGAACAGAGAGAACTCTTCCCCTCCTTCAGCTCCAGGTGGTTCTGCAGCCATCATGCAAGAGCCTTGAATTTGGGTCTGAAAAACTGAAATGTGCGAAAAGAGCTGAATATTTGTGCAGATTGGGCCATTTCAGAATTATAGCAAGAGTTTGTTGCTTAGCCTGCTCCAGTGCCTTGTGGGAGCTTGTTTCCAAGAGCGGGTGGTGGTGGGGGGATGCCAGGAGCAGGGTAAGGTGCTGGAGGGGTCTCTCACAGGCCCCCCAGAGAAGTGAGAGCCACCCTGGGGCACTGTGCTGACAACTGCACAGCGGGAGCCTCCTCCAAGCTGTTCTGAACGCGCTGCACTAGCGACTCGTGAAGATGCTGCTGCATCTCTTGCCTTTTCCTCCTCCTCCTTCTCTATTAATGACTTTTCCCTAGGACAGAAAACACTTGTGCTAATCAGGCCCGTTCAGCACTCTGGAGTCTGGATGTCTGTGAAGCCTAGGAGCTATTTTTGGATGGGTAGCTGTTAGGGATGCAGGGGCTGGACTCCATATTTAAGGATGCTTGAGGGCTGCAGTGCTGAGGTGTGCAATGGGGTGAAACTCAGATTCCTTTCACCTTGGGTTTGGCACTCTTAGGAAGAGCTCTCTGTCTTTGACACCCCCAACTTTGCCACCCAACTGACTCCCCTGGGTGGCGAGGGGTTCCCGCCCTGTGGTTGCCAGACATGGGTGGGAGGAGATGCGCAATTTCCTCTCCCCACCATCCCTTCCCATCCAGATACCGTGGCACAAACTGCTCTCCATAGGGATGGGCAATAAAATATTCTTCCTACATCTGCCTGTGAAGCTCAGGAGCAATCAGTGAGTAGCGAAATTGAATTCTTGCTTATGTTTTAAAGTAGAGTGAAAGTCATTAGGCCAATACCCAAAAAGCAGTTATTTTTGTCACTTGAGGCTGAGATGTTTGTTTCTGGGGACAAAGTCACCCTTGGTAAACATTGAACAAAGATCAGGATTACTCCAGAGATGAATGAATAGATTTGCTTTTCCTGTTGTAAGAAAACAAGGAAAAGAAAGAAAGCAAATATCTAGAATCTGAGAGTCTGAATTAATCATTACATAGCTTAAAAGACCAAAATATGTGTGTGCGTGTGTGTATGTGCACACATGTGTGCATTGTGTGTGTTTTTATTGTATGTATGTATATCTATCCCTGTGTATGGAGAGGGGCACCAACCTAACTCATGCTCCTTAATGGTTTACTCAAATTTTCTTTATTATACTTTAATAAGTGTTATAGTTCTGTGAGAAATAAAAGCAATCAGAAATCTCCTTTGCTCAAGCCAACTGATTTTTTTTTCCCCCACTGGAAAATGCAAGCAAAATGGCAAGGACTTTTGGCAATAGAATGTCCAGATAAATATGCCAGATTCCTTGCAAATGACATGATTAAAAATAGTCACAATGCTGCAAAGAACTGTTATTAAAAGGAATAGAAACTATTGTGTTAATATATTCACAGCATATAATTTATTCTCTGGGTGTATGTAAAAGGAAAGGCTATTTTCTTTGAATTTTTCCTATGCTGATATTGTAAACTATATGACAGATGGGTCAAGTCCTGATTGCAGTATTCTAACATTTGGAATAGCAAGTAACATATTTGATAGAGCTGGCAAGTTTTTATATATGATTCAACCCAGAATATAAAAGCCACTAGAATTCCAAGTTGAAAATAATTAAATGAGCTGGAAACGATCAGGAACCACACATTTTTAAGTGACAGATTTTTTTACATGTTTAAATTGCACAAGAATATTTTATAGCTCCCTTTAACCAACAGTGACGTTTAATTCTAAAATGTGTAATTGATATTTGCAAAGCAATTAATTCCTATGGCTCATTATTCTATTGCTAAACGTGCCTAAGCATTGGGGAGCTGACTTCAAGTCGTGTTTTTTAGTTCACCTTTTCTGAATTCCAGAGTTTTTAACTGAATTAACCCATCTCAGTCTCCTCGTGTGACTGCGCGGAGTGCGGTTTCATACTCGTGTTGAATTTTTAGCTTTCTGATTGCACGGTACCGTGGGACGTTCAAATCTGCTGACTTCTAGAGTGTGTGTTGTCAAATGTGTAATTACCGTGTAATACCCCAAATACCGATAAGCAAAAACCCAGCAGCTTATTCCATTTGTATTTGATCATTTCTGCTTATGTTCCTTTTGAAATTTCCATCTTTTTGTCACTGTTTATGAAGTCATTTGTCTCTTTACTTTTGGCGTCTCTCTCTCCGTCATGCACAACCAGCCCGTCCGCCCAAGCCTAAGCCGCCGGCTGGGCCACCATCATCTCCTCAAACGCAGACTAACATGATAGATCATATGCTCAAAGGCATGGCCAAACAGCCGCCAAGTACTGTAATAGTCTTCCTTTCTTTTATTCAGTGGTTTTCTAGTCTAGCAGCCGCTCGTGTAGCAGTAGAAAGCTAGTTCTCTTATGCAGCTTTATACCAAACACCTAGTGCGACGTGGTAGGTTATAGAGATTTAGAGGTAGCACTTATTTCAAAATGTCCACATTTTTTTGTCTAGCAATGTCTGACATATGCAACATTTTCAAATATCAACGTCAGCACAAAATAACATTGTTGTTGCATAACATTTTGCATGGAAACTATAAATATGTATGAGCTTTACATGATGTTGGATGAAATGTTTGATAAGTATATCGTATACGTTTCATGTAACTGTCAGTGCTCCAGCTATCTTAGCAGAATATTCTGATGTATAGTAACTTAACCAGGGAAATATTTAAAATAAGAAGGAAAAAAATTAAGATTGACATCTGCTGGCTGCCAAAGTTATATAAGCATCAATATTTTCTTTAAAGACAGCATCTTTAGCAGTTGTTCTTATTAACACTTTTGTCTTTTAGTTATATTTGAGAGCAGATCAATGTTGCACATGAGAATGGGCCTGATGCTGCACTGATCAATGGAAAAGCTTCCCCTTGGCTTCGGAGGTGTAGAAACAACCAGACCTTACTGAGGGATCTGTCTTTGGGCTCCTTATGCAAAAGGAAGTGGTTTCTACTTCTTGTAGCCATTGAGGTGCTGGATAGTATAGGACAAAGACTGAGGAGCTCTCCAGTTTCAGTATTTGCTCAGTAAATTATAGTAAGAAGAACCTTGGGGTTTTTTGTTTGTTTCCAATGATACAAGAAACAGCAGAAAAACTAGAGAAGAAACACCCGAGGCCCTTATCTGTGCCATAACTCAGTAAAACTATAGAGTTCATTTGCACGGTGCTTTACCATCCCTCAGCCAAGCTGAGCCCCTACAGTGCCAGACTCCAGCTTGCAGAGCTCCTCCAAAAACCAGACACATTTGGGACTGACTTGAAACATACGGCTTTCCTTTCCATGGGAACTGCATAACCTGTAAACAGGTATTCAGGGAAAACTAGAGTTTGGCAAGACTTTGAGGGGGAGAATGAAGTCCTGGAAGTTCCCTGAGCCTTCAGCAAGGCAGGGATTTCTCCCTGGGTGACCCAGTCAAGCAGAACAGGCCACTATGTGCAACCTCAAGTTTCTGTCCCACCAGTAAACAAGACCAAAACACTCGGAAAAAAACAGGGTGTGTGGAAGGCTGGATCGAGACGCCCTGCCAGTACCTGGCCTGTTGGCATATGGATCCCAAGGAGGGCAGGTCTCCCCTCCACTCCTGCTCCAATCAACCATCACAGGGACAATTTGCACACCCCAGGGCAGTGAGCTGCCATTTGATACCATGGAGAGGCCAAAATACCTGTGGATGCAGAGGTGTGAACTCTCTGTGTAGTGAAATGCTCCTCTTCACTCTTGGGACTTGGGTGTGAACCAGAGAGACATGTCTGTGGTCAGCTCTGCAGAAGCTGTTATTCAGAGAAATTATGATTATATTCTTTTCCTCTACATTATTTCTAGTGAAATGACCAAAACGTTCCATAATGTTAGCACCTCATATTTTTAATGTGTTATGAATAATATAAATTACCTGGAAGAATATAGTTTAATTATTTTTTAGAGTTTTCAGAAAACACTGCAAAATAACTCAACATAGGTAAACACTAAGCTCCAGGATTTAAACTCTTTGGTTTGTTTTGCGGGGTTTTTGTTGTAAAGTTGCATCTCTTTTCCCATATAAATCTTACCTATGAGCGTGGGATTTACCACTTTTTTTTTACTCCAGCATGCGTAACTCCTGACCCTTGTGGAGTTAAATCCTGGAGCAAGACAGACCTGCAAGTTTTGCTTTTAGTAGCAGGTGACATTTAAATTGCTTGAGTCTGACAATTTATTACAAGTGCAGACAGATTTGTTTGAGTTGAATTGAATCTTAAAAAGAATTTTTAAATAATATAGACATGATTCCTATAATAGCATCATCTATGTCGAAGGATACATATTGTTCATGCATTAGCGGCCAGATGCTGTCTTTAGGGAATGTGATGTTCTTATTTGAGCTAATAAAGTGCCACCATAAAGCAAACCAACTCTGACAGTATTGTGAAATTTGGAGCTGGAGCACTGTATTTTCATAGTATAATAACGAATGTGGCTTTCTGGTTTGCTCAGTACTAATTATATAAGCATTTAACATATGCATGAAAAGATCTTTAAAGCTGCAGAATATTATGGTTGTTTTTTTTTAACCTCTCAAATAACTTACTGTTCGTCTAGCTTTTCACCCTGCCTTCCTTTTAACTTGAGTTCTTGTACTACAGAGAATGTAGGCCGGTTAGTCACACCAGCTAAAAAGTTAGAAGATACAATACGTCTGGCAGAGTTGGTAATTGAAGTCCTGCAGCAAAACGAAGAGCACCATGCAGAGGTGAGCATTGTCCCCGGCGAGGTCGTGTCACCCCAGGTCTTCCGCAGGAGCCGGTGGGAGCTTTGTGTATTTGTGTGATGTTTTCCCAACTGGTGCTGGGCTATCTTTTTTAGAAGCTGAAAGTACGCTCGAGTACGATGAAGGCAAAGTACACTTCAGGAGGAATGTGTTTTCAGAGGGAAGTGGGGGGCTTAAAGGATGGATTAATTGAGTTGTGCTCTCCTCGATGTCAGTCTGCAGCCTTTCTGACAGTGCCAGCAGGAGCCAAATCTGGCCGAAATATTCACCACCCACTACCTGCAAGAGCAAGCCTGTCCACTTTCCAGAAGGGTCTCATTTCCAAATCATGACCTGTGTGTGTGTGCCTCCAGCCAGCATGAGCGGAGTCCCTGCTGCAGCTGCCGCTCCTGCTGTCCGGAGGGGAGCAAGGAAAACTGCAGCATAACAGAACAATTCTCCTTTCTCCTCTTTCTGAGAATTCAGGTTGTTTCCAGGGGTCTCCCTGGGCCCCTCCAGTACATGGTTAACTCACCTGATTTCCTGTTGGCCTCTTCTGCCTTGGCTTTTTGGGAATACCTCTCTTACTAGTCACAGAGGTTAGGATGAACTATGCTCTGTTACTCATTGTCCGGGTTATCTAAGGCCTAATACAATCACTCTTAACTCTTCAAAGCACCTTAAGAGAAAGATCTGTGTTTTAAAACCACTGAAACCATATCATAGTCAAATATACACCAGAAAATTGTGAGGCTTGATCCTGGAAACACTTGATCCCACAGGCAGCTGGCATGGCTGGCTGTAGTCCTGCTCTCAGCACATCAGGACATTTCTGCCTGAGCAGGTGATGTTGCATACCCATGTAAGTATTTGCAGGATTGAGCCCTGAGTTCTCTGTAAATCTGGTGCTCTTGAATGCATATTGAGAAGTTAATAATTTTAAAATTCAGAGTGAACAGTTATTGTTTATGACTGTAGGTATTGTTGCACTCTTTCACTATTTTCTATTTTCCTTCCCATTGCTATATATATATAGATATACTCACAGTATTTTGCATTAAGAGCATTTGATGAATAATTTCACAATCACCTAAAAATCATTCCAGTGTGTATTAAGTATGCAGTATAGTTTTACTTATTGATAATACACAGCAATCCACAAAACCCAACTAATGCCTGATTACATATTTAAATTTCCTCCCTGTTTTTCTACTGTTCATTCAATCTTGGATGATCCTGGCAGGGGAAAGAGGTATGTGACTAAACCGAATGAAACGAGTCACTCCTGTCATATTCCGTGCATGCCCTCTCAGTGCCATGTTTCCTACTGGGATTTTACCCTGGTTGCCCTCGCTTCCTAAACTTTCACCGAGGAATGTAACAGCAACTTTGGGTCGGCTGCTTGCAGAGCTGGTAGCCTGACACAGGAGGGTAAATGTGGCATAGCAGTCCAGTCCATGCATGCAGCAATGGGTATATTTTACAAGCGCTGCAGTTACATCCCAACACAACCCTACCTGCCTGGACTCGCTCCTCAGCCTGTTGTTACCTGTCGTTTGCATTCACCCAACCTCTAGTACACTGTGGTGGAGATGGACTAAGTACTACACGAGTGCCTAGAATGGTAGTGGTCTTCCTCTGGTTTTGTCTGTATGTGCCTTGTACTGGATATACAGTATTTATATGTAGAGAGAGAATATATGGGGTGAAGAGTGAAATAAACCTTTTTACTAAAGCAAGGGGTGCTTGAGAGCACTATGCTTGAGCAAAAACTGTTTTATTCCACTCCTCAGCAGCACAGGCTGGATGTACAACCAGCTGGGAAGGAGCTTGTTTTTGAAACACAGCTTATTTTGAAAAGAGGAAGCAGTTGCAGGACCAGTCACACTTAGCCAGCCACGCTGCCAAGATCCTCACATGAGGGAGGAAGGCTCAGAACTGTTCTTCAGAATCTTTTGTGTCACAGGTTGTGATTAGAGACAGAAGGTTAATGCCAACACAGATAAGGAGCCATCCCAGTCCCTTGTTCTAGCGGTCACTTGGAAGGGTGAAATCCATCTCTCCAGAAGCCCGGCACACTGTCGGTGCAGTTTTGAATCCCTGTCCTGAGGGTGGCTGTGGCATTTCAGCAGTGCACAGGCAGCTGGCCAGCTCTCTGCACGCTTTGAATTGCACCCAGGGAAGAGAGAGAAGAGGCTGGCTGGTTTATTACTGATTTTTATTATGTGTTGTAGCCACATTATGCTGTCACAGTGCAATGAGCATTGCTGAAGTACTACCGTTTTTTCACCCCCATATAATTCCAGGTGACTTTTTTTTATATGTTGTCACTCACCTGGAGAAGGCTTGACCTGCGAGGTATGACTCTTTGGTCTATTTCGGTTATTGAGCAGAAAATAAAGTTGCACTGCTTAGTGAAGAAATGCCTTACTTTACAGAAAAACAATAGTTTTGCAATTAACACATGCCCCTTTTTTTCCCCATGTGGACATCCAGGCAGATTCCCTAATGAGAATGTAATACTCAGAGCATGTTCAAAAATCATTACAAGAGGAGTGTCATGTCTAGTCAGTTGAGTTTGTCTTACCCATAAGAAGGAAGCAACCCAGCATAGGCAGAAACAGTGGAATCCATGTGCCTTTGTCTGTAATCTGGGAGTGGGAGGTCTCTGTCATTGTATCAGCTCTCCCATCAGATGTGTTCTAGCTCCCTTTCCCGTCCTCTGGATGACTGATGACAAATGCCAGAGACAATGCCATTCACCTGTTTTTAAACTTGTGTTTTCTCTCTCTATGTATACATATGTGTATATGTATATATGTATCTTAGCTCCTTGAGGTCATACATATATACATGTGTATCCATGTGTAAAATATACAATAATAGGTGTGTTTGGCTAGAAAGCACACTTTTTCCCCCTTTACATTATTATTTAAGCAAAGCAGGTAAGTAGATGGTAAATAAATGAAATGTTACCATCTTGAAGAAGGTTTTCTAAGTATGGTGTTACCAATCCTGCTTACAGAAATTAGGGAGGAGGTTGAGGATCCTGACATAAGTTAGAGAATTACGGAGTTGAAATTTGACTTTTCAAGCAAAAGGAGAACTGTTCCTGGTTTGGGCATATTTTTTTCCGCCAATGATCACATGCTTTTCTTTTTTTAAAATAGCTCTTTTTTTCCGTTTTCATGAAGCAGGTTCTTATTGCAGCACTCTGAAGTGTTTCTGTTGGGATTTGGTACAGAAGACATTCTTTGGCCTCCCCTCTTTTCCCTCCCCCCCAAATGCCAGTTGCCACCAGTCCTTTGTAGCGGTTGCTACATGCCCGCAGCCCTGTGGGCAGTGTCGGGTGTGTGCCAGCATGGCAGGCGCTGAGCAGGCAGAGGCACAGCCAGAGAAACCTCCTCAGAGCAAGGACAGCCCCCACAGCCTCCCTGAAACCCACAGCCAGGCGTTGCCAACACAGAGGATCCTGCCCAGCCCACTGCTCAGCAGCGCTCCTTTCACACCACCTTTGTGAGCAGGTCGGAGCAGGCAGCAGGAGCACACCTGCATCTTAATGGGTTTGGCTCCTCTGTGGTCTCTCAGCGGGTTGATGCCTCCCAGCATGGCACTCACCAGTGTCCAGCCTGGCTGGACAGCAGCACCAAACGTGGAGAAGAGCTGAAGAGCACCGTGCCACGTCTCAGCCCCACACAGCCTCCCTCGCCCGGTGTTGGCTTTTCCAGAGGGACGACTCTGCAGCCGCCCCTGCACCACCACTGCACCCCTGAGCATCCCCCAGCAGGAGATGGGGCAGCAGAGCTGGGCAGCTTCCTCCATGGGCCTGGAGCTGAGGACAGCTTGCAGAGGACTCTGCTGTAGCCACCTGGTCCCCACGCCATGACCCCTGGACACTCACCTGCTGGTGTTGCCGCTTCAGGCATGGGCAGACGCTGAAGCTGTGCCTTCATGGCACAGCTCACCTCGTCCACATCTTCACCCCCATTACAGGGCAGGACCTCTGCTAAGATTAGTTTGGGGACCATGTGGTTATTTTGGTTATTTTACATCTTGGATGTGCTCTGGAAGAGAATGCTGAGTGCAATGCCAAATCTATCCATGCCTTCACATCAATTTTATATCAACTCATGGAGTAATAGCAGGGCAGTGTCAGTCTGCTTTATATTTTAAAAGATTGAAGGAGTGGAAATAGTTCCAAAGACCCCCTGCCAGTATTACTGGCAGCAGAGAAGTTGAGCCAAAAAAGGAAGAATTATGGCAGTAACCTGTTTTGGGGGTGCTGTTCCCTCTCCATGACCAAGTGAACCAGTAGCTGGAGTTGTGCTGTGCACATCACTGCAGTTCTTCATCAGTGAATCAAAACTGGATCCTGAGAGAGGGAAAGCCCATTCTGCTTATTCATGTCTGCTAAAACCTGCAAAAAATGCCCCTCCCTGACTGGCAATTCCCCTTCAATCTAATTCCTCCATTCCAAGTCTCTTCTGTTTCATCTCCACTCTTGTGCCTAAGCTAGAGATTTTTTTTCCTTGCCAAGTGCCGCAAAGCTGTTCCTTACCTCCTTTAAGTCACTGAGTAATTTCCTATCACTTCAAAATGACAGCACATGGTCCTATGGACAGCTCCTCTCATATTGCATGTTCCCAGCCAGAAGTGACTACTGAACACGCATGCATGCATTTGCAGCATTCACATCTGAGCCATGTATGATGTGAATGTCACCTCAGAGAGCCCTCACAGCCAATTTTAAGGACCCATGTGCATGAGAATGAGTTACCTCACTGGTATTTTTTGGTTTTCAAGTTTAGACATATTTTTTCCTGCCTCTGTGAAAATATAGGCTTGCTGTAGATATTTTTTTTTTTTTTTTACCTTGGCATGTTGGTAGTAGACCTTTATAATGGGTTCCTGGTCAGTAGCATCATGAAGGTGGTAGTGTCTTAGCTAACCATGTAAAATGAACAGTGCTGTAATAACTTTTACTGGTGATGTTTGAAATATCTTTAAAAGAGAATGTGAATGATTTAGGACAGATTTTAATGTCTCATGCTTCTAGTTTTTCAAGACTAATGTAAGTACTGAATCCAAGTAGAATTTAAGCTGTTGAAAAACATGTCAGAAAACCCACAAGCACAGTGAAGAAACTCCCAAATTTCTGTACTTTAGAAATAAGAATTAGTTGATTTTTTCCTGATAATTAGCATCATTAATGATGAATGAAGTCATTTATTGTAAATTGAACAGATGAAACCTTCTCTGCCACGTTACAGCTGCATGCCTTTACAGCGAAGCTCTGAAGAGATCCTCTACGAGAAACCTTTGTGTTAGAACAGCAGTGCCTAATTCTGTGATTAGCACTGCCCGTGCAGGCTAGCGCTCCAAAGCACTGTTCTCTTTACAATAAAGGTAGTTCCCATGAGATACACCTTTCTTTCTTTTTTTGCTTTTTTTTTTTTATTTTTTAAGGTATGTGGCCGAACATCTTTCCCTGTGCTTTGTTAGAACTAATACACATCTTTGTTATCTATTTCTACCAACTCTGAAGGCCTTTGCTTGGTGGTCAGACCTAATGGTTGAGCACGCCGAGACCTTCCTGTCCCTCTTTGCAGTGGATATGGATGCAGCGTTAGAGGTGCAGCCCCCAGACACCTGGGACAGCTTCCCGCTCTTCCAGCTCATAAACGATTCCCTCCGTAGTGACTGTATGTATTTTGAATTTGATCGTTTCCTTTTCAGTGGGTGGCTCACGTTACTGATAATGCTTTCAGCCTCTCCTTACTGCACAGAGAACTGGGATGGCTAGAGGTTTACAGATTTACAAACTCTTTTAGCATCAGCTTGATTTTATTCCATTGCCACTAGAAAAAAGCACACCCCTTTAATCACCTCAGTCAAAGGTGGGAAGCTGAACTTTTATTTTGCTTCATTTTCTCAAGTCTCTTGGTAATGGCTGCCTGATAAGCAGGGAATTAGGTACTCTATATCTCATTGTCATTAAATGTGTGTATCGTTTTACGTGTGTGTGCTGCATTTATTTAGCATGGAGTAAACCAGTCCCTGCTTTAAGATTTTACTGAAGGGAGGAGAATATTAAAGTAAAGCAGGAAGCAGGAGTATTTCAGAAGAATAGTGCTTTGTGAAAAAGGCAATTGTCTGAAGCACTTTGGCCCATGCTTTCAAAACTCATGTGAGGATTTGGCACTTTTGTGGGTAGTCCAACCCTCCCTGGGGAGCTAGTGGCAAAATTGGCATTGCCTTAGCTAGGTCCTAGACCAGGACCTCAGCTAGCTTTCCAAGCCTACGTGAAATAAGCCAGGGACAAATCCTCAGAAAGCAAGTTCCAGCATCCTGGTACTGACCAACTAAAGAAGAAATTATTCTCCCACCCATTAAAGCCATAATGTTTGCCATGCTGTGTTTCTTTCACTGGTTCTATTCACAGGAATTGATAATGTATTTATAAGTTTGACATTAATGGAAAAGAAGGTTCGTTGTCTGTTTATTTGTTTCGAGTAGGAAGTCATTCCTGCTGTCTGTGTCATGAACTCTGGCTCCTGTTATGTTCTTGAAGTTTTCCTGTTCACTGACAAATTCATTGTTTGATGAAGTGCCATGCTGTGGTTTGTTACAGAGGTTGTAGTAACAGTAGTGTCTTACTATACTTTTATTTATCTATTCTAGATAATTTGTGCAATGGAAAATTCCACAAACACCTCCAAGACCTGTTTGCTCCACTTGTTGTTAGATATGTCGATCTGATGGAGTCCTCAATTGCACAGTCAATTCACAGGGGCTTTGAGCGGGAGTCATGGGAGCCAGTAAAGTAAGGAAACCTCCTTTGATACAATCGGAATTTGGGTGCAAATGGATGGAGATTCATATAGAGGTGAATTAGCAAACGTTAGATGGGACATGCAGAAAATGCTTTAAACGTTCTAGTTTAATGCTGTAAGTAGGAGGCTTGATCTCTTCAGGGTTTTCAGGTTAATGAGGGAAATGGTATTGGCTTTTTGAAATGCATTGCTGCCTCAGTTTGAACCATGTGCCTTTGAACAGGGAAGCATGAAAATGGGAAAACCTTCTAACTGCCATGGCTTTTTGGAACCCATTCTAAAAGGCCTTTTCCAATGCTGCTTTTGAACTCACATAGCTCCTTTTCAGAACAAAAAAAATCTCGCTTCACTGTGTTCAGTTCCAGCCCTATAACCCCTGTGAGTCATTGCTGTATTTATTCTCAATTCTCATTTTTTCCACCCACCCTGTGGGGGGGATAGTGCAGTGTGTGCCTCTGGCATCAGCCCCATGCTGATGGCTGCACATGTCCCCATGTCCAGGGCAGCTCTGCCAGTCCCAGCTCCCCTGCCTGAAGAATAGATGTGCAGAAACCAAAGCGAAACATGGGCAAGATGATTCAAGCATAATAATTTCTTACGTTTAGAAAGCTAGGAGTTTACCAGCAAGAAATTGGGAGCCTGAGAAAAACCCAAATTGAACTCAAGAGCTGGTGAATGATAAAAATGTGACATGTGCTTTGGATTGCTGTTGTTATTTCACAGGTTTTGAAGCATTGCTGAACCCTGTCATGCTTGCTCTATAAAGCCAAGTCAGATCCTACAAAGGGAAATAGCTGACTTTTCCTTCTAATAAAGATATTAAAAGAGAAAGACGGACCCTTTGCAAGCAACATGAGTCTGGCAGTGCCTCAGACCAGGAAATGGGACCAGGTGACCTCTGGAGAGACTCTTCTCCTTGCTTTTTTTGTCACTCTCTAGGCAAAGTGAAATGGCACCGCACTCTCAGAGGTTGCTGTATAAAAGAACGTGTGGTCTTTCAGGGCTTTTCACACCAAATATGTTCCGTTTACAAGGAAAAGAGATTTTGTTCAGCAGCCAGCCTCCCATATGCAACCTGGAGTCTGAGTACCCAGGTTTTTTCCTTTCTTTCTTGTGCATCCTCAGCATCCGTAAGGATTCTGCCTGCCAAATCTCGGGCTTTTTCTTGACACCTGATCATCCCCTCTGTTTTGAGTGGGGTTAAGTGGCTGGCATTCAGGAGCCTCTCTCACTTTCCATTTGCTGTCTTTGGTCTGCAGGCTAACAGGATTAAAGATCCTAAAAAATCTTGTTTCAAATAAGCAGATGTGACCCAGAAAACATACAAGAAATAGATCTTTCGAGTAGGAGAATGCCATTTTTACAGCCACTCCTTCAAGCAAGAATTGCACTTCGAAGTTAGCATTAACTTCAGTTTCAGAGCTCTGCTTTAGTAAAAAATATGTATTTCCTTGTCTGTTATGAAACAGAGGCAGTTAACTCTGTGTACCTGTCCACCTGGGTCAAGCACTCAACAAATCATTCTGCTTTTTTTTTCTTTTATCAGAAGCTGTCATCTTTTTGCTTTTTAATGACTTCAGGAGTTAACTATAGATGTCCATGAGTACTTGTATGTGCTACTTGCTTGTCAAAATGCTTTGTCCCTGGGTATGCCAGCATCTATCATTTCCAAGTTATCTTTGATAGTTATAAAAGATCTTTTCTTAGTTCTCTTGTGATGGTTATTCCCTTCTGGAGTTCCAGTTACAGTGTGCTTTGAGCATTGCATCTCCAAGCAAAAGCCCAGGATGGACTCTCTCTTACAGACTTGGGTATTTAAGATTTCTTCCAGCAGGAAAGTGGGTGCTTTCCACAAGAAGCTTCTGTCCATCTGGTGAAAAGATGCACCAAGGGTTTTTTTTTCACGTGTTGATATTTTGTTCTTATGTCTCGCACACAAAAGTGTGAGTTGCAAACACTGGCTCAATGTGATGTGGCCCGGTGAAGGGAGGCACCACTGAGTGCCAGAGGGTGGCACATACAGTGCAAAGGAAAAGAAGAGTGTCATTCCTGGGATCTTATGACATTTTTCATGTGCTGTTCAGAACTAAATGTTAAGGCATCTTCATCTTTGCCTCCTGGGCAGACCACCTGCTCCGCTTTGTCTGATCGACAGGGAACTTGCAGAAAAATTCAGGTTAGAGACTTATTTTGTTTGATTTGCCCTCCTGTATCTGCTCTCTTCTCACCCCTCATGTCCATACTGTAGCACAGTTGAATTTTTGGCCATGGATTCTCAAATAGTTCAGAGCAGCCAATTCCCAACCAAATTGTGACCTTCTATTGTCACCTCTCCAGCAGAGCTTTTTTAGAAATCAGGAACACTGCAGAATGTTCTTCCACAGCTTTCCCCTGCTTTGGAGATAGACCTTCAAGTTGGCCAGCAAAGAGAGATCATCAAAGCTGACCTTTCCACCAAGCTTCTTGTTGTCCCGGATCTCTACAGTGCATTATGAGAAGGAAATCTCATTATCTCCTGTTAACCAAGAAATTTTTCCACAACACAGAATCTTTTGAAAGGGTTTCTCTGTGCTTGTGTTTGCAGTCGAGGCTGAAATATGTAGCCCTCCATAACCTGACCAGATGGCAGTTTGCAAGCCTGTATTTCTTCTATTTTCATTGCTGAATACTCTGCACCTTATGCTCTGAGGAGTTAGGTATAGAAATCACAGTGAGAGAGATACTGTTAAGTATTGAAAAAAATGGGGCGGGAAAAGCATGGATGTTATGTGCTCATGAGGGCTCTGTAATCTGCCTCTGCAGAGCTGCTGAATTTGCAGGGGGTCCGTGCCCTATAGCTAGAGCAGCTGGTGCGCTTGTTTGAATCCACGCAGAGAAATGTGGAACACTTGTCCTTCGCACAGTCATCCAAGTATGCAGGATACAGAGTAGGTCTGTTCTCTGGTGAGTTGTGAGGTCTTGGAAAAGTAGGGTTTGCAATGGGTTTTTTTCATGCTAGCTTCTTGGAGAGTGCTGATTTATCTCACAGCCAGCTGACACGTATGTGTGTGTGTCTCTGTGTGTGTGTCTGTGTTGAAAGATCTTTTTGAGCAAATGCTAAAGCTCATGCAATGACAACCAATTTCAGTGGCTTGACTAGGACATTACTCATTGACCCAGGGCTCTCTCTACTGTTCTATAGTCCTGGCTTTAGCATCTATTAATTGCTCACTAACCCTTTGCAAATAAATATATCATTAATATAAATGTCAGAACTTGAACAATATGATTATACTAATCATTTTATAAGGTTGTACAACTACAGAATGATAGTGAAAAATGTTTCCCCTTAAATGAAGCACCGCTGTAGTGAAAGTGAGTATTTTTGTTACTATTCTGGGTGTCAGTCACAGGAAGAGCACAGATTTGACTGCCTACTTCACTATCAAGCTCTTTGCTTCATATCAAGGCTTTTGTGAAAAGATTTGCTCTTGAGCATTTGCTCAGCCTCGACAGTGAGGTTGCAAGTGTTTATAGTGATGGAAGAGACAGGCATTTGCGTCTTCCATCACTAAATCATTTCAGGCATCCTGTAGGAACAGAGCATTTAGGTGTGGCCAAGGGGTCTCATTCAGCTCCATTCTGGACCCAGGAGACAGCTCAGTAAAAATACTGTGGTTTTTCTGCCCTCCTTTCATTGCTAGGGCAGCCCTACAGGAGCAGCTGTGGTACAACTGGACGTGTTCCATGTGACCGGTGCTGCGGCACAGTGTGAGCACTGGGAGGTTGTGCAGGGGGACGTTGCCGGTCTCTTGGCACTGAGAATTTCCCAGCAGACAGTCCAGGTGAAAGGCATTTCCACAGCTCACACACACAAACAGGGCTGAAGCAGAAGACGCCAGGAAAACAAGCAGTGCAGCTCCAGAGCGTGTATCTCATCAAATGTATCAGGAGCCAGTCCTGAAGCTGAGTCGTCTCGAATCAGACAGCCCTCATCTTGTTGATTCAAATGCCCACATTCCCTGCCTGATGGCTGAGGTTATATTTAGCCATCTATATTAAATAGGCATGGTTGGCTTCTAGAAACAGTTTCTCATCTTGGACCTGTAGTTTTATGGTCTGAACAATTGCAGGCTTCATGGAACATTTGTTGGAAATATTAATCATTTTTTAGAGGTCTCACGGCAACTGTTAGTCAGATAATTAGATCAGTTGAACCTGAAAAACTGTGCATGAAAATTCAGGAGAGTATTTTTTTACATTACATTTTACTGTATGTTAACATACTATACTCCATTATTTTGCTGTTTTGTTTTAAGAGTACTAACTTATTCTTGCAACATATTCTTGCATCAGCAAAATAATGTGTTGTATAAAAGAAATATGTTTCCGTGTGAATATAGTATACTGTTTACTCTAGAAGTCATATTTTATTAATACAGTGTTTTTATTAATATAACACTGTCACTTCTTGAATTTTAATATTAAAACCAAAGGTCCTCTGATTTATGTATTTACCATCTGGCTAAGTTATTTAAGTTGCTTTTCCTTATACATTTATATGTTGTCCACCTCTTGCTATTTCTTTATTTATTCCATATCAGTATCTAACCACATGCACTGCCATTTCTGAAGATTTAACACTCAATCACTTTGTAGTCTATGTCTCATTCAACAGTCATGTCATCTTAGCAGCAGACACAGTATGAATGGAAACAATGGACAGCTCTGTGACGGTGGTGAATTCCTGTTTGCCTGAAAAGGATAACACACAGATAGCAGGAGGTTAAATCTACTAAGAATCATAGAAATAATTAGAAATCAGAACATAGTCGTGGGGTTTTTTCACTAGAAAAAACTTTGATTTGTAATTTTCCTCCCCAACAGGGGACTTTATTCACAAAGAATGAAGTCTGTTCCCTAACATTCACCACCAATGACAAGCTGAGCTCTTGCAGAGATGTGGCTCACATCGTCTGTTGCGTTAGGAAACATTTATTCAGGCAGCTCAATTCCATTACTTTGAGGGTTGATATATAAAACTTGCAGTAAGAAATGAAGTGCCAAATATGTCTCAGGGAAGTTACTAAGATTTTAATATGCCTTGAAAGACATAGTGTATAATTTGATAGTTTCACAGGAATCCAGATAATGTAAAGTCTATAAAGTAACTCATTTAATCCACGGAAAATCCAAAGGTGGCATAGCCTGATGCAGTCACTGAGAGCAGGCAAGTTCAGATACTGAAGCAGTGCCCGTGTGCATCAACAAAAAAGCTTTCAGTACCTTCAGCAGTGCAGGGTGAAGCTGAAATCCTGAGTTTCTGACTCCATTCTCACTGAGTCCAAGTAACAATCTGGTGAAAACAGTGTCAAAGCATCTGGTTTTGTTCCTCACATGGGACTTTTGTAAAACCACCTGTGGGTTGTGTACCTGTGGGTCAGACAGTATTCCTGTGAGGCATTTTTCTGAAACTGGCCTCTCTTCTGAGAGCCAGGTAATATGTGAGTTGGGTAATTGAGTTCTATGTTTTGCTGATTCCCAGATCTCCTGATGTTTTTATTTTGCATGTAGAATATAACTGTGATGAGATACTCATTAGAACAGAATTAGACCAATTACAACATCTGGAGACCTAGTGCAATGAAATACGTCAGGGTGTGTTCCAAACTTAGGCCATGCAGTGCTGTTACACGCACCTTATTCCAGGAGAGAATGTTGAATTAAATCAATACAGCTGTCCACTTTCTAAAGATCTCTATTTGCATTACAGTTGCACATCTGAAAATACTGATTGAAGTAATGATGCCCAAGTACACATGCTTCATATTAACCTTTGAATATCTTAATTACCAAATGGCCCACTTCCAGCCATGAGACGGCCACGTACTAGTCCTGGGTTTATTTACAAAGTGCAGTTCATTCACAGTGCACAACTAGTGGAGCTGGACAATCCTTTTTTTGCATCCAGGAAGGCAAAGGAGGATCAGGGCACAATCTTCACAGAGGAAGAGCCTTGTAGTTCACTGTTTCATCACTCCAGATTAGCCCATCTTTATTTGTGGAGGGTCTAAGACAGAGAGGTTTTGCAGCAAAATTGCAACTCCACTGAGCTTGGTGGTGAGAAAATTTCTTATGGCTGGAATTCCAGACTCTCTCTTTATTGTTTCAAATTCCAGTCCCTTAGCAGATCTCTTAGTTTAGCACTTTCATCTGAGCCTGTGTGTGTAAGAACTGAGATCTTCCTTAAAAGAGATTTTTGGAAGAAAAGCTGCTCTCTGCACTTGGATATGGTATCAGGACTTGAAGGTGCAGTTATTTTCACAGGTGTTTAAGTTCTCTGTTAATTTGCACTTTGTGATTCTTCATTCTGGTTTGCTTTTTTTTTTTAAGCAATTTGAATTATATAGCAGACTGAAAACACAGTACATTTAAGCTTCCATACTCATGCTTCTTTCTGAAATGTTTTGCTTTAGTTTTTTAACTGTCCTCATGCTGTGAACTTTGCAGATTTGTTTCTGAGTGTCATGTGCTTCTGCTACATCGGCATTGTCACTGTTATGGTATTTTTTCTTTCTGTCTGTTTCTTCCACAGGAGTTTAACAAGTAATCTGCCCAATGTGAATCTACCAAATGTGAATCTCCCTAAAGTACCAAATCTACCAGTTAACATCCCACTAGGCATCCCACAAATGCCTAGCTTTTCTGCACCGTCATGGATGGCTGCTATTTATGATTCTGAGTGTGTATTCAGTTCAAATTAGATCTCATTTAAATTTAAAGTAATCTTGGCATGGATATGTATTGTTTGTTTCTGTGCATTACATAAAACTTTAAAGAGTGATACAGTTAATTAGATGTTTTCTGAATGAGACACTAGTGAATTTCTGGCATGTGTATTTTAAGGGTTTTTTTGTATAAACCTTGAAAATTTGTCTCAACTCCCACTGAGAGTTTGAGCAAGTATCTTGCTTCACAAAATAGCTGTCAACAACGGGGCATGGTCTGAATAACATACAAACCACAGAACTTACCATGTGACATTATGTGTCTCAGCAAAGAGTTGTGTCCAAAAAAGAAGATGAACCAATTTCAATGCCAGTCAAATTTCTGTGGACCAGATGTAGATCTAAAAATAAATTTTATTTAATACAAGCTCTGCATTTCCCAGGTAATTTTTGTCTTGACTTTGATGAAGCAGGCTAAGAAAGAGGAGCACCCTGTAACAGTTTTTATTCATGTTGGGGGATGCCCCAGAGAGCAATTAAAGCTCCATAGCCTTCATTACTGCCCAAATAATGCCATGGCCAACTAAAGAAAGATATTTTCAATGTGAGTTTTAGTTGATGGCTTGGAAAATAGTGTCAAAGCAGTCGCTCTGTAGGAGCCTTGCGCTCTGTGCTCCCAGCTTCCTGTGTGAATGTCCCAGGGTGCACGTGTGAAGGTCAAGGGGAGCATACCACGAATCCTCAGCACAGTTTAGGCAAGTTCCCTTATAGGAGATTTCCCACTGGAGAGTGTGGAGAGTGGTACACAGTGGGCTCAACCCAAATCTCATCATTTAAGGTAGCTCATCTCCCAGGATGTCCTATCATGGGAACTGCTATTTATCCATTCTCCTTCTAAAATCCTAGAGTTATTTAGGGTTGGCATAGGGTGGTCTCAGTCAGCACTATGGTGCTTTTCCTCTATCCTCTCACTTAATAGATAAAACTGGAGACCTCACCCAAGAATGCCCTGTTCACTTTTACTGAAACACCCTCAATTACATCTACACCTGGAGTCCACCAGAACGCCTCTGCCATTAGTCTGGCACAGGCAGGATTGCAGAGCACTGGTAATGAATGAAAGTAAAGAAAATGCTGATGTGAGATCTTTTTAAATAGATTTTAAAACCTTTCAAAATATTAGCATGGTTGTTTATGTTTCAAAGCCATACAACTCATATTCATGCTAAGATAGTTATTTTAAAGGCTAGCTTAGGCAGTTGTCTGTAAAGAGTACTTGAAAGTTTTAATCTTGCTCTGTGCATGCTTTGTGGTATTGCCCTTGAAAAGATAAGAATCATGTAATGACAGAAAATTGGATAATCCCTCTGAAAATGCTTGAGCATCAATGGTATATTGCAAGCTGCCGGCGTGATTAGAGTAATTGTGGTGCTCACAAGCACAAAACAGTGCGTTTTGGAAATGAATATACTATATTGTTTACTTGGATGGAGCCCTAATCAAAAGTGAGAAAAAGACTGAGAATAATTCTTTAAAAATTTTGAAACCAAATGGATGTCATAATATTGCTGTAGTAAATACCAATTATTGTATTTGCACACATTAAATCACTTAAAATGTAAATTCATGCATTCCAAAACTGGGTTTAGACTGTTAAAGCTTGCTTACACCCAAGCACAGGTTTGAACTAAAAGCTGTCTGTAGATGAAACATGTGAGACTCTTGTCCAAACTGGTCCCCTGGCTAAAGCAAATGCCTGATTCTTTATCTTTTCATCTCCCTGGTTTCCTTTTACTCACCCTTCCCCTCCATCAAGGACATATTACCTGTTGCTTAGTGTCAGATACGTTTCTCCTACAACCGAGACTATTCATTCTTTATCTCGTTGACTCTGCTAGCCCAGGATCCTGCAGGAGCCCTCTGGCATGTTGGGACTACAGTTCTCACCTGGGAGTAGCCCTGTGTGCATTAGTACTGAGCTCCTCTAGCATTTACTCAATGCAGCTGGCATCTGTCACAATAGAAACACCCTCCCTCATCTGTTTCTATAGATGATGTCAGCACAAGTGGTAATGCATGGTGTGTTAAATATCTTATAAATTACTGTGTTAGCATTAGTGGTATGCGAGGAGGGGGTTGAAACTCTTGAAGCTCCCTTGGTAATTGTTCTGAAAAAAAAAAGTGAGGGAGAAGAAGAGAGGGAGAGAAAAGGGTTATGGATGCATAAATTTCTCTGCACAAACAGAGTGCAATCCAGTCCTGTATTTTTATTCTGTAAGTGGAGGTTTGAGATATAATTATACTGTGAAAAGAGCTGGTGTAGCTACACACTGCAGGACTAAAGACTTCCATCTGGGCAGGGGTGTGGGTACAAGAATATATGCTTGGGAAAGAAATTGAGAATTTTGTGGCAGACCAAAGTTGTTGCAAAATAAATTTTTAAAAATGTAAATTTGTTGTCCTGTAATTGCCTTTGCAAAGAAAAGGGTGCAGTGGTAAATCCTGCCGAAACTCCTGGATATGAGATGTACTCTTAGCTCAATTGACTTACCCCAATTTTTTTTCAGCTGTTCAAGAGATAAAGTGTGTCCTCGCTCACCACTTGTTAGCACTGTCCCTTACCTGGAAATGGGGCCGCACTGGGGGACAAGGCAAACTCAAGACATAATTTGGAGGGGGGAGAATTGCATGAAACCCTAAATCTTAATAACTGCATACAGCCTAGTATGGCAGTTATTATTGATCAAGGATTTTCTCCCACAATTTCTGGCCTTAATTCTTAATAATCACATATGTTAATGTGGTTATTAACTAAGGCTGAATTTTACCATACACACGTTCTTCCCGTTGATATGTGTAATTCATGATGTTGTCTTACTCATCTGGTCTGGAAAGTTTTGTGGGTGGTGACAGCAAGGTAGATTAGGCAACTGTATGGTAAAACTCAAAATCCTGATGGTGGAGATGGCCAGCGTTGTCCTGTGTATGAAACTGCTGTCTGCCTTACACTTGTTGCAGGAATGGTCTCCACATCAGGTTGCAAAGACCCTGATGTCACTTCTGACTTTTGTTCTCATTTTGCCCTGCCAGCAATGGATCAGGCACCTCAGAAGATATGTTCTGGAAACTTGATGCCCTACAGACCTTCATTCGGGATTTGCACTGGCCAGAGGAGGAGTTTGGGAAGCACTTAGAGCAGCGCTTGAAGCTTATGGCGAGTGACATGATCGAGTCCTGTGTGAAAAGGTAGGAGCCCATGGGCGAGCCAGGCGTGTTTCTCACAAGAGCTCACAGGATGCAAAGCCTATTCAACCCTAAAACTGGAATTCACCCCTTTGCTGTGAATTGTGGACTCTCCCAGGCAGGCACTCCTCTGTTGAGACTTGCGAGAGTGCTTATGCACAATAAGGCAATAAATCACCCATTTTCTGGGCTGTTTTCAGTGCAGCACATGAGGTCAGATCTTTGTAAAAGCAGGTTAGTGTGATGATGCTGGCTGCTGGTATAGCCATAAGAAAGATCCCAGCACCCACCACCCACAGATACATGAAAAAAAACCAAGAAAGAATCATTTAAAAAGTGGTATAATGTGTTGCTTGGCACACAGGTTTCACGTCTGCCGTTGATTAGGAAAAGCTGTTGTATCATCAGCCACATTATAGCATAGTTACCTGCAGATCTTCCAAAACAGAGATATCTTTAAGCAACTTTTAGACATACTGGCAGCTGTCATTTTGAAAGCAAAATATTGAAGTTAAATTTCCAACTTTTCCACTGCAATTTATGTCCATTTGATTCAGAGGTAATGTGGCAAGAAGGAAAAATGAACTTTGTATTTCATTGTGCAAAAATTCATAGACAAAGAGATGAACCAGAGAAAAAATGGATGCCAAATATAATACTAATATTAACTGCAGTATGTGATGTGACTGTTCTGTACCACAATTTCCTGGCCACTCTGCAAGTGTGAGTGTGGCAGCATTTTCAGTACAATCCTCACTAGCCTAGATGTGCAGTGTCAGCACAGGGAAGGCATGTTCAGTCCCTGAGATGCAGGCAGGAAGGCAGACAGTTCAAGTCTTGTTCACTCACCATTCTGGAATAAACCCCAGTGAATTTTAAGTGCAATGAGATGTATTGCATTTAATGTCTTTGACATAGAGCAATTTATTGCAGCAACCCACCTTTGGTCCTGTGTCTGGCACAAACACTGAGCTTTAGTTGTCCTCCAGTTGTCAGGCTGTCCTTCAGGAGAAAACCCAGTGCTGCAGCTCTGCTCTCTGCTCTGCCCCAGCACCACCAGCAAAACTTATTTTCTCTTTTTTTTTTTTTTTTTTTTTTTTTTTTTTTTCACTTGGAACTAAGGCCCCTTTGCTGTCCCTACAGCACAGTTATAGCTGCAGTGATCTGTAAAAATCAGACCAAATTAGCTCAGCTGAGATAAATGGGAAAAATAAGCAAATTTCCAGGTACATCTAAAGAAGGGCTTGTGTGCCTGAAAGCCCGGTGGTTTTTTTTCCCTGATTTGCCTCAACCTTTCTACAAATGTGTTGCCCCTCTGTAAAAACCTGGCCCAGCTTGTATTGGTACAACTATATATAATGGTTGTGAGCATAAGTAAGCAGGAACATACTCCTTTCCATGAGGAGATGGAAAATCCCAGTCTCCTTGGGTCCTTTCAGTAATTATCAAGATTCTAGTCCCCGAGTCCAGGCTAAATCTGGCACTGGTAATTAAATCAGTTCAAATGCCATTGCTGATGTAAACCAATATGCTGCCTTCCCTATTTATATCACCTGCAAACAGGGCCTGGCTAAGGTTTCTTTAGCAATTTCAGTTTGACACAACATTTTTCTTCGCGTCTGTCTCTGAACTGTTGGATCCATGGAGGAGCCACCCCGCCTTCCGCACTGGGTTGTATTTCAGGGCTGTCAGGAAAGCAGCCCTTGCAAGGAAGGCCTGTTAACTAATAAATCCAGGCAGAAGGACCTATCTGCCAGCTCAGATCTGATCCCCAGAGTGGGAGCTTCACATTCATAAATGAGTTTTCATTTGCATAACCCTTGGGGATCCCTTGGGGGATTGTTCAAGTTCAGAACTATTCCTGAGCTGCAGCTGATATTATTTGTTATTTCTAAATTAAAGCTTCTATGCTAATTTATTGGCAGATTCTGTGTGATATGGCAATTGCTCTGTGTTAGGTTAGATTAGTGAAGTACCTCTGGAGTATGAAGAGGGGCTCTGAAGAAAGGCAAGGCAATGTGCATCACACTGGAAGGAATTCCCGTGTGAGACTCACCGATGCCTTGGTATTTAAAATATGACACAGGATCAGATTTTGTAGGTTTTGGCCTAACAAAGCTTTTGGTGTATCATGGTTTTTTACTGCCAGGGATGTCAGATTTGATCTCAGTGAAACCTCAGGAGAACAGGGAGGTGTGTGATGCGAGTGTGTCCATATGCACATGACTGTGCCCGTGCACGCTTTGCAGATATATTCTGCAGATTCTGATGAATTCATGTGATGCAGAGAAGGCACTTCTGTGAACCTACAAGACAATTAAGAACTTTCAGTGAGCAAATATTATCATATCCCTATAAATGCAATGATCTAGCAGTGTCCTTTCAGTCAAGCAATGAAGGAGTTTTTGTTATTTGTAGTAGATATCAGGGAGCAGCAGGCTGTGGTTATCAATCAGCTAATGCAACCAAATTAAAGGTATGCATTGACACTGCTGTTTGTAACATCATCACACTGTTTATCAAGCATAAGAGAGTCACAGTTTCCCTGAAACTGTTGAACACTTTATAAATAGTGGGTATTCTGGAGAGGGGGTTTCTTTTTAAACTGGAAATCATTCTTAGAAAAAACCAGATTTGTAACAATTGCACTATGGCACTCCCAGCAGCATTCAGCTTTCTGGCTTCTCAAACTCCTCTCAATATTGTTTCAAGTTATTATTATTATTGGCTTCAGTATGTTTAAAAGCAACTGAAACATCTTTTTCTACTTTCCTTCACAGAACAAGGATTGCATTTGAAGTAAAACTGCAGAAAACCAGCCGATCAACAGATTTCCGAGTCCCTCAATCAATATGCACCATGTTTAATGTCATGGTGGATGCCAAAGCTCAGTCTACAAAGCTTTGCAGTATGGAGATGGGCCAAGAGGTAAAAATGCAGGTTCTTCCTTTCACAGCTTTTAAAGGCAATGTCATGAAATTTCCTGTCTCCTGTTGTGCTCGTTTCAGAGACGTTGTATCGTTTGTGGATTTAGCCTTCCATAGAGAGTGTGCAGATGAATGTACAGGGGGTTGCTCTCAAATCTAATGAATAGAAACATTCGGAATCCCTGTCACTTAGGAGTGGCTTTTTGCAAGGACTGTGGTATGCATACGGTATCTCTCAAGCTTGGTTGTTGCATGATGACCATAAAAATTGAGTCATTAACTGCACCTTGGAGCCAGGTGTCAGCAACACACTTTCTGTGTATGGCTATTTTCTGTAGACAAACATAAGGAAAACAGAACTGCCAAGTTGTTGCTGTGATGCATGTAGGGGGAGAAAAAACCAAAACGCAAAAATAAATAACTTCCAAAAGTAGATTGAAATTCCGGCTGCTTTGCCTTCTTCGAGTACTGGCTATAATCAGCACACTTGATCATTCTGGATTTCCAGGTTCATAATGACTCAAGTTCCCAAAGAACAAACCTGTTTTAATTAATTGCTGATTTTTATTTTCTTCTGAAGCCATAGTTGCAGGTTGAAGTTTCTGTGAATTGATCTATGAATTAGAAAGACATGCCACATTGGAATGAATTAAATACATTAGAATGCTCATTTTGCTCCAGTGACTTCAAGCCAAATTGAATATTCATATACCAGTCTAGAATAAATTCACAAATACTGTTTGGCTCACCTAGTCCGCTGCTTGTCAGCATTTCCTAGATAAACCTTTTCACTACAGCTTTCCATGGTCAGATTTTGCAGTGAATCATTGCTAGTTGTTCCTATGTTTTTTTCAGTTGTTCACTTCAATTTTTCCTCTGAAAGAACTTGCTCCAAAGGCCACTGGATGTAGCAGGGCTCTCTGCCTTGATGTCAGTGGTATTTGGATCAGATTCAGCTGTTCTTTTTATTTTTCTTATACATATTTCAGTTCTGACATTTTATTTGTGACACACACCTTGTAAGAGATTTCATACTGCCCATCATCAGGACTTCTCTTGTCCTCCAGGTCAGCTGGAGCAGATCTTGAGTGGCTTTTGTTGTCCAGGCCTGGACATGAACTTCTCTACCATTTTCTGTTCCATATTCATACCCATGTGTCTACCCAAATCCCTCAGCCTGCAGCTGCTGCAGCATCTACCTTGGCAGTGGCCTGACAGCTGCAAAGGTCCATGTTTTTGATGCTCCCCACTGCAAACCAGGATCATACCCTTATACTGGCACAGTCCCTGCCAACAGGGAGATTTTGGAGATCAGGAAGACAGAGGAGGCTCGTTGCATTCATTAAACTGTCAGGTTAAGTATTCAAATGGCCCAAGATTGATAACATCAGCACTGTGCCCAAGTATCGTGTGACCAGCACTCCCTGCATCTTTCCATGCTAACTTGTGATGCTCTCTGATTGCCACAGTTTCCTCCGAATTCTGAGCATCAGTTGCACTGCAGGTTCAGCCTGACTCAGACTGCAGAAGACAGGGGAGCTGCGTGGTTGCTCCTGGGCTGCAGCCGGGATCAGCTGCAAATCTGCCTGGACCTCTGCCAGGAGGTGTTTGGGGCAGCAGCTCGGAGACAGCTGAACCCCTGTGGCAAACAGCAGTTGCTGGGACATGAGGGTTTTAACAGATAGCTAAACTAATAGACCTGTAAAGCAGACATAAATTATTGGTGCATAGGTTACCATTTAGGGCTGCAGTATTTTATACACCCTCCCTTTTCCTTTTTTTTTTCTTTTAATTAGTGTTACTACCTCCCCCTCCATTCACTCGTGCCACTCTGTGTTTCGGCTATCTCCATCTCCTCTTCTCGAAGCTGTCTAAAACCCGTGTGCCAAGATGGTCAGGCTGAGGGGGGTAAAAGTTCACGTATAGAGCTGTCACTACAACCTGGGAGGGGAGGACAAAATGCCACCCCACCTCTTCCAGTCCCACTGGAAATGATGAGACAGTCAGATGTGCACAGAAGCATGGGAACCTGGGTTTCCAGCCTGTGTCCTTCTCTGTAACATGGGGAGTTGGGTCTGTGCCTCGCTGAGTCCCTCTGTGCCCCCATCTCTGGTGTGTAGCAGCTGCACAGGTCAGCAAGGGGAGGAATGAACGGACAGGGAGGGACAGAAACTCGCTGATGGGACCATCCCTCAGTGCCACAGCCAACACATGGCTCCTCCAGCCCGTGTCCCTGTGCAGGCAGTTCAACGGCAGCAAAAAGGACTCACACTGCCCACCACAGGGTTCAGGCAGGGCCTTTGGCCCGGACCTAACCAGAGATGACATTTTTGTTACAAACAAACCACTGATTTTTCTGACAGTTCAATCTGTTTGTGGGCAGAGACTCTCTCAACACCTTCCTTAACCTTGCTCTGTGGGCTCCCTCCCACCCAAAAGGCCTTCCCTTTCACACTACCTTCAGCCACACTCACTTTAGCAGATACTTGAATGTGTTTTGCGAGCATTACCCTGTGAAACAAACACCCATCATTTCATTCCATTTCCTTGTCTCTAAAGGCAGCTGTTAAAACATTTGGTAAACATACTTTACCATCTTAAATATTTATTTTTCCTCTGAATTTTTAATACATCTAAGGGGATAAATGTATGTATTAAATGTTTCTCAGTTGGTCTAGTATGTTTCTATTTAATATCTAAGGTCAGATGGTCCTTAGAGAAATACAACATACACACAATCTGTTACATGACAAGGCAAGATACTCATCACATAAAGTCAAGTTGAATCATTGTAGTGCACTGATTATGATTGTAATAATTGAGCTAATAGAAAGCTATGATGAACTCGATCGAGAGTAGGGGCTATGCTGGGTAAAGCAAACCAGCTCTGCGATCTTTAACCTTGAGTGTTTTCATGAGGAATGTAGAAGGAGCTGTTGGAATTGCTGGTTTTGCGAGCCAGGCATCTGTAGCAGCACCAGGCGCTCGCTTTCCAAACCGCCGCCGTCTGTGACCCTGTCCTGGCTGAGGCTCCCCTTCCTGAGGTGGAGCTGGGGCTGTGGCACTGGTGGCACAGGGTGCACATGGCTGTGGTTGCCTGGGGCAGGCCCTGTCCTGCATGGTCACTGCTGGGGCACCGGGGCTCAGTCTGCCCTGGGGATTGCAGCTGCGATGGGAATGAGCGCTGAGGGTACTGCTACACCACCTTGGTGCATGCACAGGCTCCTCTCCTGCTCTCAGAGCTGTGGGTTTATTCCATTGGGGCTCTTATTTGCTTTTGAAACAAGCTTGTAATTGAACATGCATCAGTCAGTGCATTTCACAGTGAATTGCTTTGCACATAGCTAGTCATGTTTGAATTCAAACTCATGACTTACTTGATGAAAGCAGTTAGCTGAATACTTGTTTGCAAAGTTTTATACACACAGAAAATGCAGTTGCAGAAGGAAAACATAATGGGAGAGACACCCCAATATATGCACAACCCCTTCTCCATTTCCCTGAGGAAGTCCTGGCTGTGTCTGCCAAGCACATCAGCAGCTTCTATCTGTACCAAGCTGTTACAGGTCCCTGTCACCCCACAGCTGCATTCCAGTTGTGCTGGGAAAGGCCAGGTCAATCTGGGAGCTGATAAGGCCTAACTCTGCATTAAAGATTAATCATAACTATGATCCCGTAAGGGATTTGCGTATGTCTTGACCTGCAAAGCAGGACATGGGAATGGAAGCTGCCAATGCAAGTATCACCCGCTTGTTCGTGTATGTCGTCCCGCGCGCGGGCCCAGCAGATCGCAGCCTGTGGCGTGGCACTGCCGGTTTGTCCCCGTGCCCGGGTGAGGCTCCGAGTGCCCCAGCCAGGCCTCGGGCTGGGCTGTGCTGTGTCCCCTGGCCGGGCCCTGCCGCCCCGGTGAGGGCTGTGCGCTGCCCTGAGGCTGAACCCTGCCGCTTCCCTTCCTCTTGGGAGCCAAATCAAACCGTGAGAGAGCGCCAGGTGTCAGCTACAATCCGGTCCCTTCCCGCTGTTTTACTGCCACCAAATCCTACAGGTAGCGATCTCTGGTATTTCAGCGAAAGGAGGTTTTGACCCCATTTCATTTTCCATTGCTTATTGTTTCTGTGCATGATGCTGCTGTTCTCATACGTCTCTTTTTTTAAAAGATTTTGGTTTATTTATTGTTTATCTTCATATGTTCTTTTTCCTGTCTTTTGCACTTTCCTCTTTATTTCTGTCCCCAATCATCTGAAAAGTTTGCAAAAGAGTGGGTAAGTGTGTCCTACTTTTATTTTCTTTTTCCCAAATTCCTATATTAATGTTACTGCCATAGAAAAAAATCCCCAAACTGTAGAGCAGTTCAGAGTACGGATCAGACACTCAGACCAGCAGCTAGCATTTGTAAAGCCCTCACAGTCTTCCTTCCCAAAGTCTGATTAGTATTTAAAGCAGATTTGTCTCTTTCAATGTGATTTGATGTTAACATTTTAAAACAATATTAATGCCAAGTGGTAATGAATATAGTGACTAGCACCAGTGCTTGAAATGTTTGACTGAAAAATCAAATGTTTTGTGTTGGAAAGCAGTCATAATCAGTATTTTCTCAGTCCATTGAAAATAAGACTATACTGTATGTTTTCACTAATTAAATCTTGTATTGGAAACAGGTCTTTTCTAAATTAGTAGAAGACTGTATTTTAGTACCTATTCTAGCCATATTGCAGCTGATTGCATCAGAGCTCCCAAGCTAAGCAAGGTTTGGCATGTGCAGAAATTGGGTTGAAGACTCCGAAGTGCGGATGCTGCAGGCACAGGCCTTGGTCAGCCAGTGCTGAGCCACTGCCACGGGATTTGCCCTTGCCCGGGGCTCAGGGCTGCACTGCCTGCTGGCTTTTGCATGGGACTGAAAGGCTCCTCGTGGTTTGTTGGGTGGGTGTTAAATCTGTTTCATGGTACAAAACAGCAAAGTGTCTGAACGAGTGCTTAACTTGAGCCATGTGCCTGCTGAACCCAGGGTAACACAGGTTCAGCTGCTTTGCTGCAGTAGGTGGGGAGGGTGCAGCACTATTCCCAGTGGCTGAGCCCACAGCAAGCTCCCCGGAGCAGCACATCCTCCCCATTCCCATGCCAAGGGCTGGGTGGTTTGAGGTGCCTTTGGAAAGGGCTGCCTGTTCCCTTCCAGCAGCAGGTGTATCCCACTGCCTGCTGCAATCCATGTGCCAGGACAGGGCAATGCCCACAGAAGTGGAGCAAAGGGACTTCAGAATCTGTAGGGGCACTGGGTGCTGGTTCTCACAGGCATGGTAGAGCCTCCCCTCCAACATCCACGCATGGCTCCCAGAGCTGCAGGCACACAGAACACGGCAGAGTTTGCACATGCTTCAAAACTGATGCAGGATTCTCCTGAATTCGAGGTCTCTCCTACAAGTGTAAGTAATCACTGGCCACTGCAGTGGGCCCAGGGTAATAAGCTACATAATTCTTTGGTTTCATAGTATGTATTGTGGCTTACCAAGGGAAGAGACTGACAAGAGTAGAGCTGTTGGCTGTGATCAATGCTAATATTTTCCTCCCCCTCTCCTTTTATTTTTCTTTAGCACCAGTACCATTCAAAAATAGATGAACTAATTGAGGAAACCGTCAAAGAAATGATAACACTCCTAGTGGCAAAGGTAACCCTCAGCTTCAGGTGAAGTGATTCACTGTTAATGTTGCATCTTTAATATGTGTGTTTCCATTAAAATGTGACACATTAGGATGTTGAATTGGCTTCTTGTTTCTCACAGGCAAGATCATACATCTCCCAGTCCTTTCATGGTGACTTCTTGTTGATAAAGAACTGAGTGAGACATAATACTCTGCTAGCAGGATTGCCATACTGGGCCAGAAGTGGCTTTAAGGGATGGGTGTTATGTTAATGGGGCAACACCCCATGGTCAGCATCACCCCACAGCACTGGGGTAGCTGCAGCCAGGGGGTGGCACTGCTAAATGCTGCTGCAGAGCCATTGGGGTGGCAGGCAGAGGTGGTCACCACTCCTACGCATGAGGTTGTGTGGACAAAATAGCTCATCTTGTGCAAGATCACCATATGCTCCTCTAAGAAATTAATTTAGAGATGACAGTAGTGGGAAATACATTCCAAAATGTCAGGTTTAATTGTTTGGGAATTGTTTTTCATCGGCGTCAGCTTCTTTAGCTCAGCTGCCAGCATTCCCCTTGGGTGATTGTGTAGGTCTGGTGTGCTGTGCTAACACGGAGGGGAATTGGTATGTAAGGAGAAAGATGGTGGGGTGTGTTTTCCTCTAGTTTCAAACTTTCTGAGAACAAGTCATCCCTATTATACAGTGGAGACCTTTAAACATAATCCGCCAACATATGCCAGTTCAATTCTTCTGCAAGAATACCCAGCTAGCTGCGTGCTTGCCACTGCATACTGGGAGCAGGAACCACAGCCTTCCCCATCCAGAGAGGCTCTGCTGGATTCCCCACACACTGCACCCACCTCCTGTCCCCTGCACCACCCAGGACACTGAGGGGGATTCCCTGTCAGTAAGAGCTGTGCCACAGCACCCTAAAGGTAGCACTCCTTTCTCCCTACTCCCCACCCACTGTGCTCAGGGACAGGTGGTCCATTCCTTTGGCAGTGCTGAGATCCACTGGCTCCTTTGAAGTTGATGCATATTGTACACCCTTGTCCAACTATTAAAAATAATTGCAGTATTTTTTGTCTTTGTAGTTTGTCACCATTTTGGAAGGAGTCTTGGCCAAACTGTCTAGATATGATGAAGGAACTTTGTTTTCTTCATTCCTGTCATTTACTGTAAGTACAGACTATGGTTTCCTTTCTTTTTCTTTTTTTTTTTTTTTCTCCTGCTCTCCCAGGACTAGATCAGCTACCTAATAATTCTTCCATTCTGTGACATTTGATCACTGTAACCCCCACATGAACAACCTGTATGCAGATATACAGTACATAAATATCCAGGATGCATCCAGGAGAAAAGCCATCTCCATTCATTTTTCAACTTGGTGAAGTTAATTCTGTAGAGGATACATATGAAGATGAAAAAACCCTTAAAAATCTTGAATAGTAAACAGCAAAATAAGGGAGATCTAGGGAGTCACTATGTGTTTCTAAGAGAGAAAATGGCAGGGGAAATGCCATGAGGTCACAAAGCACAAGGTGCCTCCAATGCCATATTTCTCCCTAACACTGAGGAAGCAAGGCACAGCTCACCACATATTTCCTAGCAAGGTATAGGACCAGAGCAATATCTGTGCAAAACTGGCCTCAGTATCCAGCAATGGTTTAACAATCAGAGCTGTATTCCAGAAAAGTGTTGTGACAGCTTCTTAGGATGAACACATGGCAGCTGATTTCCAAAGGTCTTCTGAAAATGTATGTGCCAGAAAGTTTACAAGAGTGTCTCTGCACAAGCAGGACTTCAGTTCTCTCAGCTCACAGACAGTTGTGCACATGAATGCCTGTGGCTGGGCTGCTTGGAAAGTTGTGTTCACATTTCATACCCCAGCTCTGTTGCCTTCTTGTGCAGCCTCTCCTGCACTGACTTGTTCACAGAGACTGGGCAAGAGGCAGAAGGCACTGCTCTGCAAACTGGGAAGGCTTTCCAAATTCTCATTTTGGAGTTGTCTTAGTTACTTGCAAATGTCTGCTGTTTGCTACTCTTGGGCCCTTTTGCTGAGTTTGAGGCAGTTTGTAGGATCCATCTGGAAATGGAGATGGATTTAGGAAGGCTTAACAGCAGAGGCAAGAAACTGCTCTTGGCAGCTTTGTATACACAGTCTGGCAGCTTATCTGAACCACCATGGGGTTCACACTAAGCATTCTGCCTTTTCAGGTGTGCTGGAGGCACTTTGTTCTTTGGAGAAGAGAGGAAGGGAGGGTGTTCGTTCACTGCCCTGCAGTGCAGCTCTTCTCCCAGGATAAACCCTGTGTGGTTACAGCCCCAGGGCTGTGCTCACCCTTGCTGGAGGGGATGCAGGGTATGGCTTGAGTTGGATACCTGGATACCTTCCCTCATTCCAGTGCTGTGGAGGATTAGGAAATGCTTGTGTGCCAGCAGCAGAGGATGTGGAGGCGGCAGCTTTCCAGGCATCGGAAGTACCAGCATCAGCCCATGTAGACAGTGTAATGTGCAGCCCTTCCCTCTCCGTGAATCCAAGCTGTTCCTCGGTTGATGCTGCGCTGCTCCCACCACATCCTACTGTTTACACTGCCGAGTGCTGCTCCCTTTGATTGCTGAGCAAAGGCCTGGCTGCACCTGGGCTCTGGGCACCTGTCAGGACCAGCACATGGGTGCATAGGGTTCAGGCATCCTCTCTGCTGCTCCTCGGAAACTTACTGACAGTTAACTGCCCCAGCAGCAGCAAAGCAGTCTGTCCCACTTCGATCATGGTCCCAAAGCCTGGATTTCACGAGTTTTTCAGTCAGGAAGGGATGTGTTTCCAAATAGCTGCTGTGCGTGGTGTGTGCATGTCTCCAAGAAAGTGTTGGTCTCTCGCCCACAGCAAGTGGGCTGGGCACACGACAGAGGAGCAGGATTGCTCCTTCCTGACAAAGGGACGTCTCTCACTTTGGCCCCCATATTTGCTGGGGGCCACTGGGAGTGGAGGCTGAGGAGCAGCCCTGACCCCTCTGGCACTGGGCTTAGCAAGTCTGCTCTCCCTACAGTAGTAATGTGACTTGCTGTGTTTAGTCTTCGCAGTGATAAATACAGAATCTCTCTCTTGTTACAGCATGCTTGCACCACCTCCCACGTTTTCCCTGTCTGAACAAATACAACAAAGTGTGATGGTCCAAGCCACTGAGCTCCAGCAAGCATTAGTCTTCCACCCCCTTCCACCAACTTCTTTCATTGCGTGTTTTCCAGGCGCTCTGCAAGTGACATGTACTCGGGGGTCTTGTGACAGACAGTTTTATCACCTAGTAGGATATCCTCATTTCCAATTCTTGCCTCGAAATTCAAGATAAAATTAATGCATCTGTTGTCCTAATAAATTCTCACTAGCCACTTCTCCTTGCAGAGCACTTTGAGAGGAAAACACCCTTCTAAATTTGGCCAGACTTTTTTTTTTTTTCTGTTTGTTGCTACATTTGAGTGCATCTTGGCGGCAGCAGCCCAGGCCCTGGCTGGGTGTCTGCATGTGCAGATCCACTGATTTACAGGAATGCCAGCTGCTAAAATCCCCTATAATCTGGATGGCCTCTGTAGGCAGAACATTACACCTGTGGTAATTATAACCAAAGATTCCATGTTACCCAAGGGAGACAGAAGTAAAAGATCTTATTTTTGTTCTGTGCAAAATTTGTATGGTAAACTGAGATGTTTCATGGCAAAGTCACATACTTTGTGAAAAACGGCAGCCTAGCAAAAATCACACAACATCCGGCAGTTTGGAAATTTCACTAAATGTAGCCAAATCTGACTTTAAAGAAAAACAAGTAATTATTCTGATTAAAGGAGAGTGGGCAGGAGAAGCAGCTCAGTTTTTTTGTGGGTGGAGGGAGGAGATCACAGGAAGCTGAGTTATTCTTGTCGCCTCTTGGCTTTGGAGAAGCTAGTTTGAAAGTGGCGCTAAGCTGGACCCAAGAGTGCTAAATCCACACTCAGCCGGCAGGTTTGCCTCTGCTCCATGTGATATTTGAAGGTACAGGTGTAGCCCTGAGCAAGGACCCCAGCTTGAGTTCTGCAGGCTGTTGAGCCACCTTGTTTTCCAGGCTTTCCTCCTGGTTGCTGGGCTTTGCTGCTCAGAAAAACTGCTGGTTTGGTGCTTGCATGGGCACCCTGCCTGCGTGGGTGTGCCATGGCTGCCTGCTCTCCTGGAGCTGCATCCTCTGGATGGGCTCCAGCTGCCTTCACACATAGAGGCTGAGGCTCCTCTGCTCGCATTCCTCAGGAGCAAGGGACAGCACTTCACCACCTCCAAAGAAAGTTGTGAGGATAAATGCAGAGACAGGGTAAGGTGTCCACACAGCTGGCTGGAAACAGGAATACCTGGAGAAAAAAACAAGTGTTTGCTCTGATGCTGATTTTGCTGCCTCCTTCATAAACTCGTGTGCTGGGACGTGCCCCGTCCCCCTGCAGCCTCTCTGGCAGCCAGACCCGGGTCACAGCGCAGCAGCCGGTGCTCGGTGCCCTCCTCCTGCCCTTCCCTCTGTTCTTGCCCCCCGGCTCGGCAGCCTGGGCGCTGCCAATACTCGCCGCGTTCACCTCGGCAATTACCACCAGTCTGGTCTTTTGTATCGCCTCATTGTGCTTAATTATGCACCCCCCACACACACCATATGAGTGCTTCCACCCACTCTCACATTCTGTCTCACACATACATTCATTCTCTCATTCGGGACACATAATTTATTCATCCCAAGATGCAACTGTGTGCGTGTTATATTTAGGCTGTTTTAATGGTAGCTTTAGAAATATTTAAAAGCAGGTGAGCTTTTACACCCAAACAAAGATGGCCGGCAACGCTTACCCTAATTAAAAGCAGAAGCGTTGTGGAAAATCCCAGCCATACTCTTTCTAGACACTGTGCCTTATGCTACAGTGGGAAAAAGGTCTCTGTGGCCAGCTGGCCACTGCTCAGTTGGAAGAGTTGGCCCTGACGTCAGGGGCCACTCCGCCTCCCGTGCCAGGCAATGTGCACCCTGCTGCATGGAAAACCACAGACGAAGTCAGTTTGGGGTCTTGCAGATCACACCAGCTTGTGATGACACCACAGAGTGCAGTGTCCATCTCTGATACCTTCCCTCCAATAGTATCTTCTAAAAAGGATGGAAAATCAGGGGAAAATGAGGTGGCTGTTAGCCTGGGAAGCAGAAAATCTTCAGGGCACTTCTGCGTGGCATGGCATGAGCACACTGCCCCAACGTGGCTTGCAAGCTCTTGCCAGCATTAGGGCCAGCAAAAAGGGGGAAAATAATAATTTTTGGTTTGAATTCACTGATGTGAGGGAGGGAACGAGTGAGTGCAGGAGAGGCTGCATTTGAAGGCAACAGGGTCGGGTTGTGAAATGCGAACACAGCTTTCCAACCAGCCCAGCCACAGGCATTCATGTGCAAAACTTCTCAGAAAACCCTCAGCCCAGCAGAGTATCAAAGAATGGTTTAGGTTGGAAGGGACCTTAAAAATCATCTCATTTTCCTACCCTCCTTCCACAGGCAAGAACACCTTCCACTATCCAGGTTACCCAAAGTCTCAGCCAGCCTGATCTTGGCAGTGTCCAAGGCTGCAGCCTGCACAACTGGGGGAAGCACACCATGGGCAGGACAATGGGAAGGGAGCAAAATGAGGGTCCTTGGGGTGCTTTCTTGTGCCTAGCTTGGTGCAGACCCCTGCCAGCCTCACCATGCCATCATGCCCCTGCTCCCAGGGGAGCTGCCATTGCTCCTGGGATACAGCTCCCAGCAGGAGAGACATGCAGTGCCTTGGGAGACACGTGGCATCAGGTGGAGAGCGAGGCCTCCGAAGAAAATAACGATGTCTTCTTACGAACCCCGTCTTCCCCCGCTCGCTGAAGTAGAAGCACAACTCCCACACTATCATCTGCTGCTATTAGAGCTTTAGCAGCAGTAAAGTTACCTCTCAAAAAAAAAAAAAACAAAAAAAAAAACCAAAAAACAACAACAAAAATATACCACCCTTTTAGACAGGAAAGTGAGTTTCATCACCCTTTTCAACCTACTCAGCATTATGTTGTCCCAGGTCTTGGCTGGAGATGGTCTTACAGAGTTTAAAGAAAAAAAAAAAAAAAAGACCTGAAAAGGTACTGGTGGTGTTAACTCTCCTCTTGTTCCTTTTACAGGTGAAGGCTGCTTCCAAATACGTGGATGTACCCGTAAGCACAATTTAAACAACTTCTGTCATAGTAATTTGCATCGTGCTTTGGTTTATGGCATGTGTAGCAACCCACGTTATGCATTAACAGCCAGTATTGAACCATGGGCCTTCATACTTCTAACATTTGAACTGGAAAGGATATCTCCATTATGTTAATAATGAGCAGTTACCCTCTTATGGAGACCTATGCGGCTGTTTAGGCAACAATTTGCAGATGGTGTCAAAAAGGTACCATATTTATGCAATTGGCTTGAATCACATTTGAAAAAAAAATGGGAGCAGTGCATTCTGTTAATTCTTCATTTGGACTTGTACAAATACAGTATAATTTCCAAACAAAAAGTCCAGACATGTTAGAACTGAGCCAACACACATCTAACACATTAGCTAATCTATTTTATTTTTGTTCTTCTAATTGTTGGTTTATTTTACTCTTTTGGAAAATGACTTTTTTATTACTTTGGGGAAATGGTGATGAGCTACCAACATGTGTTTGGGAAATTGTTAATGAAAATAATTTTTTCCATTTTTCTGTAATTGGTGTAGGAAAACTGTACATCGTCTCCTCTAATTAGACCTTGATTCATAAGGAAAAGAGCCCTTAATGTTCTTAGACAGAGCACTTAACTTGCCAGAAATTTACATTTAAATTAAGTTGAAGTGTAATATATGAATGTTGGCTGGAATAAGGGGTTACTGTAACATTTACAGGCAGAAAGATCCTGAGCAACCAGAAATGCAGAAAAATAGATCTTAATATACCACACCAGTTCCTGCACTTGGTTAGTCTGGGCAGTGGGAATCAAAAGTAACTCAGTTGAGTGTGATGAGGTGTATGTATAATGTGTGTATATTTAATGCAGGTGTACTGTTCTTCATGTTCTCATATCACAGTGTGATAAATTTATCAGACATCTTGGACCACATCATCTACATTTGGTGTTTTCAGCCCTTTAGCCCAACCTAAATGTTGCCTACAAAATTATCATATCTTGAGCCGAGCATGGAAAAGACAAACTCTTGAACAGTAAGAGGTGTTGCTTGGTTTAAAATACCCCAGTGCACCAGTGCAGATCTTGGCATCCTGTTCTCTTGGAGTAATAAAAGCAAGATTTTGAGAGTCTTGGGAAGAAAAACTCAGAATTTATGTCTTGCCCTGAAAATGTGGAGATCCTTCAGATGAAATTCCTAGTTGTTTCAGTGCATCTTAAATATTTAGTCATGAGAAATTTGAACACAGAACAGTTATTTTAAGTAACTTCTAAGATGAAACATAGCCTTCTCTGAGGCCTCTATGTTCCTGGAAAGTAAAGCATCTCCAGGGAAGTGGTCTTAGTAAAATTCTATGTAACTGTTTCAAGCTTTTACAAAAGATTTGTACCTTGGGAGGTCTGCAGCAGGGTCTGGTCCTCTCCTCAAAGCCAGACAGATGCTCCAGTTCTTTGTGTAAATCAGAGCAGAAGTCATTCACCTGGCAATTGTTTTCCCACCTGCCCCTGGAAATGAGACCATATTACAGTGGCTTCCTTGACAGCCTCAGCATTTTTAATGACCTCAACCACCAGCCCCACACAGCTCCCAGACCCGTGCCGAGGCCACCCCATGGTCCATGAGCTACTGCATTTCCAGGGGAAGGAGAAAGAAAAACCTGTTTGACTAGAGCACAGAGGGGAAATCCTGGTGTCAAACAGAAGCCCACCACTTACATTTAATTCTGCAGATGTTAGTTAAATCTAATTCTGTAATTCTGTTGCAATTGTCTTGGTACAAACCAATCCGTCTAATCCCGCCTTGGAATGGGCATGATCAGCAGACTGAAAATTGCTTGAAAGTGTAACACTTGACTGCTGCCACATTTGTGTTGTCCTCATTGTTTTTCAAATTAATACCTTGTCATTGTTGCAGTAGGTGTTAAGAAATGTCACTGCCTTCCCAAGGGCCAAGCACTGGCCCTTTGCTTGATAATTGTTTGCTTTGTATTAAAAAACTCCCTTCCTACTGCTTTCCAAACTGTCCTCATTTTCACCCTGGAAATTACACGGATGTGTTAACTAACTTCAATTTACAGCGGCTGACAATCGTATCTTGCAGAGAAATGATACTGTGTGATCTGAGGTAAATCACAGTAATGGAAACTAATGACACTAGTTATTAACAAACTTACAATGTGCCACACAAATTTAAGGTTTTGTGGCAGCTCTTGTAATGACTCTTGTTGCCATATTTTAATGGGTTTTCTTTGAGGTAAGTTTGAATCCAATATCTCAAGCAATGTGAACTCAAACAAGATTTTTTTTTTTTTTAAATATTTTCCCATCCAGCTGCTTCAGTTCCAATTCACTTTAAAGCAATGCTGTTATCCCCAAAATCTTGCATGCTTCTAGGTTGCTCTTTAAAAATCAGTTCAATTCTGCAGAGAGCTGTAGAAATGTGACATCAGGTAAGTGTCCATCAGGTAAGGAAAGGGCAAACTGCAGGAGGACAGCAGGAGATGGAAGAGAAGGAAAAGCAGTGATGAGGCTGCCCAGAGAAGCTGCCCCCTGCGTCACTATTCATGTTTTTCTCTCTCTCTCTCTTCTCTCCTCCATGCAGAAGCCAGGGATGGATGTTGCTGATGCCTATGTGACATTTGTCCGCCACTCTCAGGATGTCCTGCGTGATAAGGTCAATGAGGAGATGTATATAGAAAGGTTATTTGATGTAAGTAAATGCCTTCTCCTCCTTGGACACCAAGCAGGAGAGACCCAAAATGTGACAAAATAAGACAGGAGGATAAGTCACATTTTGAGAAAATTTATTGGTTATAGCTTTAAAAAATAAATAAATCTTTCCTTTCTTTCTGACTAAGGCTCATATCTGCTCTCTGCCTGCTTTAAATCTCTATTCTACTGTTTCTTAGTCTGTGTGTGGATTTTAAAGAAACTATCTTCTAAGAGAGCTCTTCAATATGTTTAAGCTTGTGTAATTTTCTCTGTATCAGAACATCTCAGTCATTGTTCTCACTGTTCAAATTTGAGACAGTTTTTTTGGCAGATGTTTTTGCCAAGGGCCAGCTCCTCTGCACATTTTGCATTGTTTCATTGACAAACACTCCAAATCTGACAGCAAATTTAATATAATAAACTTTAATTTTAAAAGCTAATCAAAACAGTGCTGATTATGAATGGGCTTTGGTATAAAGGAGGACCATGTTGTGGTGTCTGCCACCAAAGGTAAATTTGAGACATGGTGTCCTTGATGAAGATGGCCAGTAAGAACTGACCCATATGTTCACAGTTAATTTTCAGTTGAACAAGATCAGTGTGTCGGACTGTGAGAGAACAATGACCTGTAATGCCTGTGTTTTTTAGGTTTGGATGCATGTTAAAAGTATCTCTGTTTCCATTGCTCTTGTTCTGTTACAGCCTTTCTGTCCTTGTAGCTATTCTATAGTAAAGGTTTTCTGTTGATGACCTTGCAGCATTAGTGTTTCAGTCTCTCCAGGGTATTTGTCCGTATCTCAATTTCTGTTTGAAGCAGCTTCTTTCCCTACTTTCCTTCCTTCCATCTCTCAGCAGTGCCATGTCTCAAATCTCCTGGCTCTGGAACTCTAACAGCCTTCTGTGCTTTCTTTACTCTTTTGCTTCCTCAGTGTGCAGGGAAAGCTGCTTATTCCCCAACCAACCTCTTCCTTCACTCAATACTTCTCTTTCTGCACAATACCTGTCCCTCAGAAACCTCTTCTTCCTTTACAATTCCCACTCTTTCTTTCCCCATAACTTACCAGATTAAAATGGAACTTATCTCTCATGTCAAATGTTTTATCACATTATATCAAGTGGCATGAATTAAGAGTCAAATAATCTTACTGTGTACATCTACTAGCATGACCCATATCCACTGAGAATGCCTCATTCATGCACAGAGCACAGCAGTGCCTCCTCCGGGCTCGGCTCGTGCTCGCTCCGGGGAGAGTTTGCAGCGTGAGCACCAGACGCAAATCACCCATCAAGCAGGCATGGGAGAAAAAACAAAACATAAAACAAAAGACTGTCGCTTCCATCTGCAGCGGGCCTGCGAGTGCATTGCTCGTTTCTGTTGAAATTTATTCCACGAGCAGTTAAATTTCCAGAGCTCATCTGGACTGTTCTTTTCAATGCCCACACTGCCTTTTCCCTCATCCTTTCCCTATGATTCACAGTTGGTGTGTTTGTACCGATTTGGGCCATTATTTCCAATTTTCAAAAGGCTGTAATTAACACAAATATTGATTTCAGTTTGATCCACTCATACTTGGTTTTACCAAGCTGTATTTTAAACAAATTAACAGTTGACATGAACTAAAAATGAAAGAGCAGCTACCTTGGTGGAAAACAGAAAATGCAAAGCCCTTCTTTCCTTCCCTGCCTTCCTCAAGTCTCCCTGATCCATGTGGAATTAAATAACGAAGGATGGGGGTTTTACATTTTCTGCCCGTTTTGACCTACACTGGCTGCAGGCAGGAATTGCAGCATGTGGGAGCCATTCCCATTCCTGTTCCCATTCCTGTTCCCATTCCTGTTCCCGTTCCTGTTCCCATCCCAGTGGGGCTGTGTTGGGATCTAATGCTACCAGCATGTTTGCATGTGTCTCATGTGAGTGTGTGCCCGTGATCAGGGCGAGCTGCGGGGCGGTTGCTTTGTGAGGAGGGAATGGATTGTGCCAAGTTCTTGTCACCCAAAACTTGGACTTGTGATTTGAGCAGTCATGTATTGTCTTTGTCAGGTTGCAGCTGAAGGAGCTGGCTTCTTTGGTCACCTCCCATCATGGCTCAGGTGCTCCTGGTAGCTCAGTACCAGCACAGGGTTTACATGGGGGTCACCAGACCCCATTTAGGTTGGTGCCGTGTTCACCCATGTTTGGGTAAAGGCAGGAACAAGTGCCTAACTCCATTATTGAGCTCAGAGACAGCCCTGCAGCCTTTTTCCTCTCTCACGTAACCCAGCAAAGCAGCACGGTTGTGAGGTCTTTAAGTTCCTTTGGTGTTATTTTCCAAGGACATTTTAGGTACTGACTACCTCTTTAATAAAAAAGAGAAGAGAAATAATCAAAAATGGCATTTATGATGCTGGGTTAGAGTTGGACCTGATTTTGTTCCCTCTGCCCCCAGCATGGCAGGGGAGCAATCCTCTTAGCTGCAGTTTCTTCAGGCAATGAGATTATTAACCCTTTCACAGCTAGGTCCTCAGCTAGTTTAGTGCAGTAGTGCTGGCTTGCCCCAGCCAAATCTCAGTCCAGTTTAGGCTGCTGTATGACAATAGAGTCAGCAGTGGCAGCAAACAGCTTAAACCTGCCTGCAGGCAGATCCTGTGCACCCAGTGGGGTCCCAGTAAAGACACTCATCATGTGGGGCTACCTCCCCTTTCTGCACAGTCCTGAGCAGTGCAGGAGCAGAAGTGCACAGTGCAAGGTTGTCTATTGCATGTTCTGTGGGGTTTGAACTCCTGGGATATCCCTAATCCCCACACTGCTCTGCAATCCTGCCCTGTGTTTCCATTTATTCCCCATTTGTTTCCTCCCAGGAACAGGGGCTGCAGAGTGTGTTAGGCCATGTCCCCAGAGAAGCTGGGTTAATATGTCTTTTCTTGGCATTTTTCATTATTTCTTAGCTCAGAAACCATCTCTCTTCCTCTGCATTGCCTGACTTACTCATGCCTGCAGAACTGGGCTCTGCTCTCTGGGAGTTTCTGGTGTTTGTGGCAGATTATTGTTATATTTCTGCGTGGTTTCCATGTTAATCCTCTTAATTCTGCAAATTAGTCAAGATGGGGTTTCCCCCTTCCCTGAAATAGAGTCATCTTAATTTTAAAAATCTGTATTCTTGGGATCATTGAATGAACAGATTGATCGTGGAGTTCTGCTGGTAATCAAAACCTAACTAGCTTTTTGGCAGTGCTGTTTACTGCAGAGTAACATGACTTATTTACTTGGCCTGGCTCACTAATTTGATAACATTTAAAGCTGAAACAGTGTAATAAGGCCCATTGGTAGAGAGCAGTGGTAACAGAGGTGTTTCAGAATCGTGTCACAGCATTCGCTCCCTGCACTCCTGTGCCTGGCTGGGTGCTTTGGGATTTAAAGCCTGTGGTACTTTGCACACAATGCAGAAGGGTCACAAGCTCTGATAGGAAGTAAAATTTTATCACTTTTTTCCCAGAGAGGGGAGTATAGTTAACATGCAGAATGGAACTTTCTATAGGAACAATGAGGAAGCAGGTGGGTGTATCTTAAACATGGGAAAATATCTTCAGTGATCTTGAGTCTTCAGACCAATCCTGCAAAGTTCAAGTCCTCTTTGTCTTAGGTCAATGAGAATTTCATCGGATCAGAGTTTATACATCCAACTTTTGTCTGAAGGCAGTGGGAGTTTTACTTGTGAGGGTTGTGCCCTTTGGCAGAAGTTATTTCTAGATCCATGTATGTGTGTGTATCTTTACAAACACCCTTAGATAGTCACAGTATAGGTCTCAACCCGTCGCAACATATGTGATCCAGAAAGTCTATGATTGACTCGTAGCTAGTGTGAATGCGAACCTTTCTTCCACATAAATTGGTAAACACAAATGTAAAATACAGGGTGACTGTTTCGTCCCCAGCCACAGTAAGTAGCACATACACAAAAGGCTTCTGAACATTGGGTGAGCTCCCCAAGATCCTGCGAATTCCAGCATCCTGATGCAGTCCCTGAATAGTGCAGATGGCATTTTTCTCTCTGATGATTAATTCAATATCTTACTGAAAAAAACAAAAAACATGGTTTTGATATGAGGGATCAAAACACCAAGAGAAGCTCCTAAGATTGCGAGGACCTAAAAAAAAATTAATTTATTTTTTTCCTCCTTGTACTTCTTGAAGACACCAGCCTGAGTAGAAGATAAGGATTAAAACAGATGTGCTTAGTGCTAGTTCATCTGCTTAAATCTAGCAGTCTCTGAGATCAGTGATTAAAAAGCCATCTCTAACTTTGATGAAATCCACTGCAATGGTAATTCTGTCTCTGATCGCTGTCTTATGGGCCTCATGTCTGCCTAAACCGGACATAGAAAACATTTCACTGGAGATGATACATGGATTATATGGGTCAATTATACACTTAATCTGCCTTCTGGAGATTAAGTGCGCATGGATTGACCCTGCGTATTTGGCTTGTCCTTGGCAGTTATCAGATCAGGAAGGTTGCCTTTACCAAAAAGTCTGGTAAGAACTTAATCACGCAGTGATACTGCCCGCCGAGGTGGCAGCAGCCACCGTGCTTTTTGCAGAAGGCAGTTTTACCACTTCACTGTCACTGAGAGCGTTCAGCTCCCTTGGTCTGTGTCACAGCCGGGATAGCAGACGGAGAATTTACTCTGGAAATGAGAAAGGAGCCTGTTCTGCTCTGCAAGACAGAAATGGTTCTTAGTCTTGATGGCAGGGTGGGAGTAGCAGGGTCTGGCAGGTGTAGCAGGCAGGGCAGTGGAGAGACCAGGGTTTGCTCTGCCCTCAGCTGTCCTCAGTGCAGAGGAACAGTCACTCCAGGTCCTCTCATCAGCTAGAGGAGACAGCATCTCCTTCCCTCCACCTTCAGGGAGACAAAAGCCCCTGGCTGAGGCTCCAGCATCAAGTCCTGTCCCTCAGGCTCAGTCTTTTAAGAAGCCCCAGTGATATCCCAAGGCAGATGTTGCATCTGGTGGATTTTGATGGATTTGGGGTATCTCCCCTCAGCCCGGAGTGCTGGGGATATGGTGCAGGACTGTCCTCATGTTTCCAAAGCAGGCTACCTTGCTGGTATCTGACTTCTACACATCAGACATAATAAGGATGCAGGACACTGTGTGACTCTCAAGACTTCAGCAAAATCATTATAAACATTTCCAGGAGCTTGAGTAAGCATTTGTCACTGGAGGATCCACAGGCAGCTCAGCATATGTTTCAGTACCTACACATTAGAGCCTGATAGCACACCTGAGTATATTGAAAAAATACAAAACACAGCTAGAACAGTTAATTCAGCAAGTCCTCTGCAGACACTGAGGCATTAGCTTATTCTTAAAATCAAAGCTTTTCCCCTCAGCAGGGTTACTCACTTGAATTCTGGCAGCTCCTTCAAGGCGTACTTGCAGGATCATGGCATTTCTTGCTAGACCATAAGCCTTGCAAGGCACAATCAAATGCCAAAACAGAACCCTTCCCATCCTCCCTTCTCCTTCCCTTCTTCAATCTCAAAAGCCTGGTTGTGAGTCAGTGGAGCTACTCACTGTGAGTTAGAATTACTCACAGGAGGCCGGGTTGCAGGATCAGGGGAAGAACGGATATCAGGCTGCGCGCTGGGCTCCCATCTCGTATCTGCTTGTAGCCACACTCACCGCTTTCTCTTAGACAGACAACAACCTGTTTCCCTCCCACGCAGCTAGACTGCTCATTAGGGCACTAACTCTCTCCCACTCCCATCCTGATATGGCCTCCACGGAGCTATTTCTTCTGCGCTGTTTTTTGCTTTTTTTTTTTTCCCCTCTGTCCCCTTCCAGAGTGAGTTGTGAAATGAAGACAATTAGGCACATTGATCTCAAGGGAGCACAGCTTACTTTTTTTTCCCTCAAGGAAAGCACAAGGGAGCACAGCTTACTTTTCCCTCCCTGTGCATCTTTGGAGGAGCTGAAGCCTTGCAGCTTTTGCTGCCCTTTGCTGCCTTGGCAAGGCTCAGACCTGGACCTGGAGTTGGTCTCACTGCAGGACTTTTGCTGGGGAAAAAACATAAAATTGTGGTAGCAGTTGTCAGTATATCTTCTAGGGGACAAATTCTCTTTGTCCAGAGGGGACATAGAATGCACTGTCCTTCTGCAGCCTCTTTTTCTCCCCATGTGCCCTCTTGGAGTCACACGGGAGTGGGGAGAGGAGCTTAGCATTGACACCACTCCTCGGATCCAGCCCTTGTCCTCTGATATTCCCCTCCATTAGCTTCACACAGCCCAGGCATGCACTGGGCACATGGCCTCCTGCCTCCCCCTCAGCAAGGCTTCTTTCCTGAAGTGCTCATTTAAGTAGGCTCCATTTAATTTATTTTAGGGAGAGTCTTAATAAAATAAATCCTAGATCTGTCGCTGGATTTCACATGCTTGTAAGGGTTTTTTCCCCTCCTAAATGTCTTTATCAGGACAGCTTTTCGTGTTCCAGTAGACATTTGGTTGAAGACAGTTAATTTGATTTCTTTTCCAGAGGAGATTTTCCATTAATCATTCTAAGAAGGCAGACTGATTGCTCTGTTACGTTAAGGTCAGCATAGGCTTGCTAACATCATCTGCACCGTGCTTTTGAGCATCAGAGATCTGTGTTTGGGGGCTGGCACTGAGTGAAAGATCATTTATTTCCTGGTAGATGTGAGTAGCCAAGGGTTTGGGGAAGCAGGAGCATGGAATCCTCCATCCAGAGAGAGCCTATTTCTGAGCATCCTCTGACCAGTAGCTCTGTGCACTTGTATAACTGCAGACGAGTTACACGGTGCACTCTGCCTTCCAGCTAAGTGTGCGAGGCTGTAGCTAATTGGAGCTGCAGTCCTGTTGTCAGGGAGGGGAGGCTGGAGGTGGCCGGTGAGCCGCGGCCCCTGCGGTCCCAGCTGCGCCCGGGTTGCGGGGAGCGTGGGAAGGGCCGGCACGCCCCGGTGCCCGCAGGTGTGCGGGGCTGACCCCGGCTTTGCCGCCTCCCTCCAGGCTGTGCAAAGAGCCTTTGCCCAAAGGAACGCTCGGTGCACACAGGGGAGAGCGCCAGCGCGGACAATGACGAATTGTCTGATTTCCAGCAGCGCCTTCAATCCATCTTTTCCTTTGCTCCCCCTGCATCCCAGCCGCACACAATCGCTGCTCAGCCCGCGCCAGCCAGCGGTGCGTGCCAGATTAGTCCCAGGTCATTTTATTTTTCTTGATCTGCGGCGCTTTCCTTTCCCGGTGCTCCCTTAAGCCTCGCCCTGGATGTATGATATCAGCATTCAAAAATGCCTGGTGGGACTCGGGCGGGGAGCACGCTGCGTCCGGTGTTTAACCCTGGGAAGGAGACCAGGGGAGCTGCTGCAATCAGAGCTGAGACGTCCAGGCAGCCTCCAGATACTTTTTTGGAATTTGCAGGCTATAAAAGAAGCAGATAAAGTTTATCAAGTCCCACTTCATGACAGCTTCCAATTTAAATCATAACAAGTATAATGAAAGTATATTCTATAGTGCATCTTACTGAGCAACTGTGCAGCCAGTTTTATCATCACTGCCTCACACTAACAGGGCTCTGGAATCAGGACAGAAAAATAGCAGTTGTGTGGATATTGTGTTTTACTAGGCTGCTTTATATAGAAACTCAGATTTTAACACGTCAACTTCATTTCTTTTTTGAAAAATGGAAATAAGCAGAGAATATTTTATAGGTTAAAAATGTATTTGAGAGCAAGCATCCATACAGGAGTGGATTTCTGTTTGTGCGCCTTTATAGGTTTTTATGCAGTAGCTCTTTCCTTTAGGAAAAAGGAGGTCTGCAAATTCCTGCAAAGCAGCAGATTTTTGGGAATTTAACTTGGCAGTTCCTGGTGAACGCTGTGCACTTTGCAGAGCTGTAGCTGCAGTGAAGGAGAGAGAGCTCAGCACCCAGAGCCCACCTGGTGGTGCGCCCAGGCCCCCACTCTGTGTGCAGGGATACAGGATGCTCCATGCCAGCGCAGCCTGGAAAAGCAGGGTCTTCCAGTTCAGGGGTTCATGTAGCCAGGACAGGCTTTGCCTGTTACCTAAAGGGGGCATTTTCTGGAGGTATGTAATTCAGTGTACAAATAGGATTAGGATTTTCCAGTCTCAGAGAGGAAATTAGGTACCTGCTGAGGCACTCAGCCTGCAAACCCAATAGGTTTAAGCATGGGATGTCCCTGGTTTGAGGACATCGTGGATGGGGGAGAAGTTTGGGATGGCAGCCTGCTTCCTTCCCAGATCACTGTGAGCACCAACTCCTGCACCCCCTGCCATGGACCAGTAGTTCTTTGCGCAGAGGTCTCCCCTGCAGTTGTCTCTGCCTGCTGCCCTCTCTCCAGCCCTGACCAGCACATGTCCTGGTGGGTCTGCCCTCCCCAGAGTGAGTGCAGCAGCACATGGCTGGGCTGGATTCAGGGATGATCTATGCGTGGGCTGGTGGTGTTTGCTCACAGCGAACCCCAGCAGATCGGGACCAGAACATTCTTGTCTGTAGAAAGAGAGGAGCCAGCACTGTGGTTGCTTTTTCCATGAGATTCTTCCCGAGGCAGAACGGGAGTTATTGGCACATTCACCCATCACTTCTGCCGGGGCTGTGAGTGTATGGCTCTTTGCTAGGCAGAGACTCTGGTGTCTGGCTAGCTGAGCAGACCACCCTGACATACAGTTCAGGGCCACCTGAATGAGTACAAGGCATCATATCCTCAGCATCAGAGTTGTTCCTCCCCCCTGAAGGAGCAGTGGTGTTGCAGATCCCTTTCTGGGATCCCTGCTGTGGGAAGCCTTTGCCTGTGTGCCGGGAGTGCTCAGATTGCCTGCAAAGCCCCTGAGGGTTGGCACAAACAAACCTGCACCCACCGTGGCATGTGGAGTCACAGCTGCACATGCTGTGTGCAGTTACTGGTGTTACTGGTTTGTGTAACACCGAGATCAGGGGCTATTAGGGATGAGCTTCTTGGGCATGTCTTTCTTGGGCATGTCTTTCTTGGGCATGTCTTCTTGGGCTGTCTTTTGGGGACCTTGGCCCCACCGACACAAAAGACAGTGACCCTCCCTGTTCTCTCTGAAAAGGAATAAAATTTTGGGTTAAGAGCAGGGAGAAATCTGCAGCAAGGAGCGTGCAGGTCGGGCTGTACCCCTTTGGAGAGCAGGGAATTTGTGTGATCCCACCAGCAGAGGCAGCATCCCCGGGAGCCCCGGCCTCCCTGCCATGCACACCTGTGGCACCAACCTGACAGCCCCGCCGGGTCCAGCCTGCAGCCAGCTAAGGGAGAGGCGGCAGCCTGAGCACGCCCTGGAGCCGAGATCCCCGAGCAGGGGGAGCTCTCAGGTGCCATATGTACTGCAAAGAGCGTGCGGCACTTCCACGCGCCGGGGTCTGCACTCAGCGTTCGTTCGGAGTGCTCTTCCCTGCCGGAAGGCAGAGCTCTTACGTGATTCAAAGTTGTTTTGTGGTTTATTTTTGGGAAAGGGGGGGGTAAAAAAATAATGTAATTCGGTGATGCCATTTGCATCCTAGACAGATGATGAGTTGCTCTGGCTAGCAGCTTAACCCTATTAGGCAACGTTAGGGACTGTGACTTTATTAAATAATAATACAAATTATTTTCATATCAAGACCCTTTGACTTTGTAACTTCCTCGTATTGGTATGTTGTCAACAAGAATGAAATTTCGTAGTTAAGGAATATAAAATAGAGTAAAAGGCATCCAGAATTCACAGCTCTGGGGTGGATGTTGAAGAACACGCTGCGTCTACTTGCAGTGATAGCATTATAGTAGTACATAAAATATCAGGAAAAAAGAGTTCTTTTACTTCAGTAATAGCTCAGTGTGAGTATGACCTGGGAGACTCCAAACTTATTCACAAGGCTTGGGTAGAACAAGGTTAGAATTTTATTTAAAAAAAAAAAAAAAAAAAAAAAAAGACCCCGAAGTTTCAGGGGATTTTTATCAAATTGCTAGCACTTTGCCAGATCTCTAGAATTTAATGTGGAGTTTTATAGAGAGGTTTAGTTCTGAAAATGAGGGTCATATTGCCTGCTGTGAGGACCACTTGCCCAGAGCCCTGCTGAGCACGGCTAACAGAGGCTTTGCTTACAGGGGCGACACACGGACACGGGGTCCCCAGTTTGGCAAAGGGGTCACAAATCCCAAACACTGTCGGTTCCTGAACATACTGAGGCAAAGACCCTGCAGAGAAGTTAAATTAGCACAGTGCAAACTGTCACCAAAACTTAGATTTATTTTCTGAAGGATACTTTTCCAAAGGGTCTGAATTTGGGGGTGAATCACCTTTCTACCAGCAACCCAAGGGCTGCCTGAAGCCCTCCCAGTGCTCTGCCGTGTGCTCTGTGGAGCTACACAGACCTACTTTTGATATTTCATACCTAACTTAAAGAATTTTGTGCTGCAGATGAAGAAGAATTATAGAAAAGCTGCCTAATGACCGGACAGCGTTATTATCTGGCATGCAGCAGCATAGCAGGATGATAACTATTTATTTACTCTTTGTGGATAATGTTCTGTTATTTTCTAGTCTTTGGCAATAGCATGAGAGCATCTGATATATACAATATTGGTGTGTATCCAATTGTTTGTGAACATCCCAAGTTTTGAAACATGGTTGTGAGAGAGGAATATAAGCTTAAGCTTGAAAGGCTAAAAAGCAGAAAGCCCCACACGTAAATGCTATTATACACTTAATGAGGCAGGGTTTAAAAAAAAAATCAGCCACACAAGTTGGTTTTATCAAAGAAAATGTATAAATAACAACCAGTGATTCAAAGTGCCTCACAAAGGGAAAAGCATAGACGGGAAGCTAGCACTTCACTTGTGGCATTCAGATAATTGTATTTACTACACTAATCTTTTGGGCTTAGCAATTGACAATCAATATATTATTATCAACAAGCGTTAATGCAAACAAAAAGCTTCTATTTCCTTTTTTAACTGTGTTCCCCTAAGTCCCTTAAATTTAATTAAAACCAGACAGCTCTCCTTCTAGTACAAATTAGAGTTAAAATCATATTAAATATTTGTTCCACAGGAAAACAAAAGTGTCAGCTTGTGCTACCAGGTTTGGCTGTTTCTTTTTTTCTCCTTTTTTTTTTTTTTTTTTTTTTTTTTTTACACACAGAGGGGAAAAAAAAAATACCAGCTACTCAAAGTTAAAATAAAGTCTCTCTCCCTCCCTCCCCGTCTCCCAAGACTACTGTCTATAACATGTTGTTCCTTATAGAAAGTGGGATATGGTGGCATTTGCTTGATTAACTTGCTCGACAAAAGTGACAGCTGCTGTGGGTGCATGTAGCTAAGCTGCACAGCGCAGTTCCGCCTTTGTACATCTGTCAGCAAAAAAGGAGGAATAAAGAGTGAAAAGAGACAAATTGGTCCCAAAAGGCAATCCATTCAACTCAGGAGGTTTGCTCTATTCAAGCACTCGCTGGGAATCTCAAGTGCTAGGTAGCTTATTCAATTTCATTCATTCTTTAGAATGAGCCCTCAAGTGTTTAATTTCTTATTCTGTTGAATAAAAGGAGAGCTTTTTTTTTTTTTTATTGGAAGCATTAATTGTAAGACTAGCTGATCAATGCCTGCAATATTAACTCATTGCTTATTTTATGGTTAGCTGTGTGCTCTGAGAGCCGCAGCCGCTAAACTTATTTCTGTAACCTGAGCGATGTCACACCAAGTTCTGTGCTTCTGAAAAACCCAGCCACTCAGGGCAATGTTGTTCTCAGTACCCTGAGCCTTGTGCCCTGCCCAGCTTGGGGGAATGGTCCAAATCCTTGGCAGGTGTAAATCCAAAGAGTCGCTGGGTCATTATTGGTGCCACCCATGGCTGCAGCCAGGACGCGACCGAGCCAGATGCTCTTTGCCTGGGGGTTCAGCCCTGAACCCACTGCAGGTCTGGCCCTCTGTGCTGGAGGAGGTTTTACAGCTCCAAATGCTGAGCTGCCTTTGGGTAGTTCTTTGGTCCTCAGCAAAGGGCAGGGCAGGGAAGCCCATCAGCAGGACTCTGTGGTGAAATACCCAGAGCACAGGATGGATTTTGTTGAGTAGTGGCAAAGCAAGCTGATGAACAGATGGGATGGGGTTTGCTGCATGGACAGGTCTCTGCTTGCCATCCAGAGAACATTTGCTTGCAGGGGAGAGATATACTTCTTCTTCGTGGTGTGGCAGAAGGTCCATCTCAGTCTCCTCATTGACACTGGGGACCAGAATGATGATTGTGCTTGTGGCATTTCACCCACCTCAGCTCTGCCACCTCCTCCTCCAGGGCCACTGCCATGTGTCTTAAGTGATTTACATGCACTTGTGTCACCAAGGCCCACTCTACCAGTCTGGCTTCTGCATGGCTTCTGCAGCAAAACAAAACTCAGGTTTCCAGAAGAGCCTGAAAAACAGCTGGGCTCAGCTGTGCTGGCCTGGCCAAGACCTTGCTAGCAGGGCTTGGCAGCAGGGCAAGAGTCACACTCCATCCCACCACTGCCCTCATCCACATCCAGCCTCCCAGCAGAGCTGGCCTTTGGAAAAGGGATTGCATAAGCTGCTGGGTGTGTTCATGCTGGGAACATCTCTTAAATTCTAATAGACAAGAGTAGGAACTGCATTGGCTGCGAGGCCCTGTGCTTTGGGCTTGCCATCTTTACCAAGTTTTTGGAACAGCAATGACTGCCTGGAACTAAAAGTGAAAGAAACATTGAGGGAAGGTGGAGAGGAACACTTTGGTGGCCAGAAAAAAACTGAATGGACAAGAATGATCCTTCCATGACTTCTATAGGGTGGTGTGGGCTTTGGGTTGCAGGGCTGCAGCCAGTTCTGGTATACAAACCGGGCTGTGCTACTGGGCACACTGAGAGTGAAGGAAGGAACGTGGTGCCTGGGGCTGGCAGGCTCCTGAAGAGTTCCTGCTCCCAATCTCCACGCAGGTCCTCCTCCAACACTGGCAGCTGTGTGCACAGGGCTGGTCCCCAGACAAGCATGTCCCTGCGCTGCTGTGGCTGCATCCCCACCTTCCCTGTGGAGATGACACCTGCTCAGGGGAGGTGGCTGCTGTGAATACATGTCACGACGCCGAATACCCAATTTGATCTCAGGGCCACCCAGGACTGGGATGGACACGGCTCTGTCAGCTGTCACCTACTGTCAGCAGTTGTAAATCATCACAGCCCCACTGTGCCTTCCACCAGCTGAGCTTCTGGCCCATTGGACTGGGATGCAAATACCAGAAACAGAGAGTTGGTAATTTTTTTTAATTTTTTTTTTCCTGGCTGATCAAATTGCTTTGAGCTGTTGCCTGAGAGAGCAGGTTCAGTTTTCCTTTGGAAAATAAGACTCATAGTCAGCCTCTTCCTCACTCCCTTCCCTCTCTGGTCCCCTCACTTCGTGCTGGCCAGCTCGGGGATACTGTGGTGGCGTCCGCCCAGCATCCAGTTCCTTGTCTTTGAAACACCTTGAATTCAAGGGTTCATTTCAAAGCTGCCTTTCAGCATTTCAAAACAAGCCCATGTCCGGGACAAAGAGAGGGAGCCAGCCAGCATTCGGAGCCTCTTTGTTTAGTGTGTGTCACAGTTTTAAATAGATTTGCCCTGCTTGGATTGGTTCTGGTTGGAAAGCGAGTACTAAAATGAGAGGTCATAGGGGAGAGTTACTATGGTAATTGAGTAGTATCACCAGTAGTTTTGCTCTTATGAGCATTAAAGCACATAATAATAGACAAACAACAGTGGTTAAAGCAAGCAGGTAGGATTACTATGTTCTTTTGTCAGAAGTATATAATGTCTTGTAGTCAGTTTTAAAGACTTCTCAACCCCAAATCCACCCAGCAGTCACCTGCTGAGTAATTTTGTATGCCTAATCTCTAGCCCTTAACTACAAGCTTTCTGCTAATTTGAGGCAAATGGGTATTTTTTGACACTAAATAGGGCAGTAAAGAATCTCTGACCTAGAAAAACTCCGTTCCAAGGCACTGAGAGCAGAAAAATATTCTTTCAGCATCCTTGTGAGACCTTTGGAATGACATAAAATAGCTTTGACTAAACTGTGCTGCAGCCTTCGATTAATGGTTTGCAGAAACTTGCTGAACATCCCTACTACAACTTCCCCCATAAAACTTGTCACTTCAGATTGCCATCAGCCACCACAACAATAATCATTTCATGCCTATTGCTAATTGCAAGCACAGCTGAGGCTCAGCAGGGTGCTCTTGCACAGTCCCAGGCCTTTATACCAGCCTCAATCTGTTGTATGGCACTTGTTCACACACAAAAAAACTACCAGTAAAGGCAGAAAGAGGCAGAGTCACAGGTTCCTTGTAATCCCTCTGCTACCCTGCTGACAACCCAGCCCTATAAGCATTCCTGGTTTTGTCCCACTCTTTACAAAAGCTGAAGTGACCTTAAGCTACTAGTATGTAAGCTTTTGAATGAAGAATACAGCTCCTTCAGGTGCCTTAAGAAGCAGTGTTGCATCTGGCTTACGAGATTCTGTTTGCAGCACTCCTGGGGTGAGCTGTGGCTTCCTGTAACATGTAAAATATGAGTGTGAACTCAAGGTTCATGGCAAGGAACAGGAGGTCATGCTTCCATTCAGCTCACACCAAAGAGAACGGGGGTTTGCAGATGTTCCTGGGTGTGTGTAATGACACCACCCCCCGCAAAGCACAGGAACCCAGCACAGGGCTGGGTTTTGATAAAATGTGCCGCATTCAGTGTGCTACTTGAAGATTTATTCATACCAATTTCTACAATTTATGTATTCAGAGACAAACTTGCTATTTCAGGAACTTATTGATCATGTTTTTGCATTCAAAAAAAAAAAAAAAAAAAAGGCGGCAGAGGGCTGGGGAACAAGGAAGCTTTTTGCTCAAGCTGGGTGGGGTGTTGGATGGGCAGCCGTAGAGGAGCACCTCTTGTAATGCTCCAGCTCCTCTCATACCCATCCTGGTACATCCCAGCCCACCTCATGTACCCAGCCTAGCACCCAGCAATGAGGTTTGCTGTGAAAGACAGGAGAACAAGAAAACAAGCCTGAAAGAGGGATTGAATTCCTGTCTCTATGGAGTACCTGCTTGCAGAGACTGGGCTCTGATAGTGTCTGCATTTCCTCTGCTGGGGCTGGCTCATGGTGTGCAGCCATGGGGTTTTGCCTCTGCCAGAGCCCTGTCCCCACCCTGTGTCCACAGACTGAGTGTAAATTGTCCCCTAGGTGAGGGACAGGGATGCCAGCAGTGCCAGTAGTGTGTGTGTACTACAGTGAGTTACATGTGGGGTTTTGTCCATGGGCCTGGACCATCAGTGAGGTCTATTTGTTCTTTACAACCAGGCATGAGAAGTTTTTTTCAGAAAATATATTTATGGTATTTTTTCAGTGTGCCCGTGCCACAGCTGTGCTGTGGCTCCAGAAATGTGCCTGAAATGTGTTGCAAAGCCTTGACAAAGCCCCAAAGTTCATGTTTGGGCCATGGCCTCTGCACCTCGTCTTTAGGGATGAGCCACAAGGCTAGAGCAGGATCCCCAAGGGGACCCTGTGTTCCCAGCATGAACCCCAGTGCCCCTGAGGGAATGGCAGACCCCCTTGGAGAAAGCAAGGTGGCCAGTGTCCCCACAGGACCACTCTGTGCTCTTTTGTCTGAGGTGAATACGTTTCTGTTTAGGAGCATTTGGCTTTTTTGTTGTTTTTTTAATAATATAGTCATATGCAAATGTTATCTTCTTTGGTAGGTTAGTCATGAATCAGAGGGCTTATGCGTCTTATAGCACATCAACACTAGCAATAGCTAAAGGGAACATTTAATTTATGGGCTAACTTATTTTTATGAATATGCAGGGCTTAAATTCAGCAGTTGGTGTGTGCTCTATGAAGTGACGTGACGGTTTTGTGTATCAAGATCAATGAATTAGACTTTGTCTTTTTCTCATAAAACAGAAAGTCTTGGGAGTAAGTTGGCTTTGAGAAAGAGAGCTGCTTTCATGCAGCCAAGCGCTACGCCTGGCTGAGCCCTTGTCAGCCAGTGCTCCAGAAGAGAGGGGTGCACTTCACATTTGGTTCCAAGGAGTTTGCATCTCCCCAGAACCCTGAGTGTTGAAGTACCCTCCAGAAACACAGAAAAACATTTCATTTTGCTTACTCAGAAGGTCTCGTAGCAGCTAAGTCACCTTGCCAATAACCTCCAGGCAGAGGTTATAATTTCTGTTTGGGATCACATAGCTGTGTGGGTGTGTGTGGTGTGGGACAGACAGAAATGGCAGGACCTGCCCCTGGTAGGGACTTCTCATCTCATGAGGAGTTGACACAAACACCCAACAGATCGTTCTGTGGAAGATGGGAGGCAGCAGGGAAGGAAGGGGGCATGTGCGTGTCACACACGGTGGTGCCCTTCCTCTGGGGTTCCCATTTGAAGAGGTGGCAGAAGGGGAAGGAGGTGTTTGGCTGACCTTGGCATCCATGTGCCAGCACAGCCCTGGATCACAGCTAATGTCACCCAAGAGCATGACTCAGATAAGCACTGATTGCAGGAAAGCAGCTTTATGATCATTAACAATTTCTCTGTTTTGCCTGCGTGGGTCTGCAGCATTTCATGGGAGCCCAGGCAGATCCCCCAGTGGCAGCAGTTGCTCTGTGCCCCCCAGCCACCAGCTGGTAGCTGGCTGTCCTGGGCCAAGGTACCTGGGATCCTCAGGGGATATCCAGGGACACTCTGGGTTCTCAGACTGGTATGAGGGATTGGAAGGTATGAAGCCCCACCAGACCTTCATGTCTCCTATGCTCATCAGGTCTATACCAGCTGCCCAGGTTGCTTCACTCACTGTTCAACCCCAGTCTGACGCCAGGACCTCAGGTGACAGCTGAGAGCTCCTGCTTGCCAGTCTCAATTAGTCTCATCCAAGCTCTTGCAGCTTTCTGTCCTGGAGATGAAGGGTCAGCAGAATCTCTGCCACAAGTTGCACAAGGTGTAAGCATTGAGCATGAGGTCACCACATGCCATTTCTTCGGTGACTCTCATTTCCTCCATTTTCTAAAGAGGTGGTTTAGAAATCAAAGTAGAGGAACATCATTGGAGTATGGGGGAAAATTCCTCTCTGTGCAGCCCCCAGGTGTGCTGCCACACAGTTCAGAGATGTGTGTTGAGCGCACATTTTTATGGTGCAGGGCTGGTTTAGCTTAGACTCATTCGTTCACTTTGGTGAGCCTCATGCCACCTTGTGGGTGCCAGTGTCAAAGGGTGGAGGGTAACAAATCCCCCAGTTTTGCAATTACAGAATGTGCAGTTGTCTCCCTTCCCCTGCTGCCAGTGGAAAGGGCACATTCTGTGTCAGGGACCCCAAGGGGCATTGAGAGGGTAGCAAGACCTCACTGGCACTGGTGCAAGGTTTCTGGCTCGTTGGGAGGCAGCTGCATGCCAGACTAACTCGGATGGTGCTCTGTCAGGATTTTCATAAACTGGTCTGGTGGGGTTTCTTTGGTACTTTAACTGGTTCTAGCTTAATTGCATTTGGTCTGCAGCACAGGATTTGATCTCTGCATATAAGAGAGATCACGAGAAGAGTGCAGCTGAGCACACAGAGGTGTGGACGGGGTTTTGCCTGCTTTGTAACCACCCCTTGTGCTGAGCACCGTGGGGAGGTTTTGTGGTGCCCCACCCACCCCCCTCTTTTCCTCCTCTCGAGGGTTTGCTGCTCATCTGTGTGGCATCAGACGTGCCATGTCAGCCCTGTGTGAACAGGGCTCTGATCCACAGCCCACCAGAGCCTTCCTGCACTGCGGGAATGGCAGGCTGCTGCCACACTGCTCAAGCCTTTTTCACAGACAGCAGCACAATCTCAGCCCCTGGAGGGGCCCTGTGAGTTCAGCAGTTTGAAACAAGCTGATTTCTTTGCTGCTTTTCCATCTTAACTGTGAGGGTGAAAGCAGAGCATTTCCCACACAGCCGAGGCAGGCACCTGTAGGTGCTTACACCAGCATCCTTCCCCCAACCAAACCTTACCCTGCATGAACCTCCCCCTCCACTTACCCTCAGGGACCCAGATTCATCCTATGGCTGTTTATGATTGAATTTGAAGATGGTAAGTAACCTGAGTGTGGGACCAACTTCCTTAAAGGCAGGACTGTGCTCTCACTGTAGGGGAAACAGGCTAAAACATGGCTCAAGCCAAACACTCATCACTGCTGGCAAGTGCCATCAATGGCAAAACCAGATGACAAAACCTTGTGGTGCTACTGGTGGCCGTTACCCTCCTAAGAAGTTTATTGATTTTGTTATTAAAACTTAAAAGCTCCTGCATGGAAATACTGTGTGAGAGCAGCTGCCTGTGTCCCCTGTCAGCCCGTGGCCCCAGGAGAGGCTGGCAGGTGGCAGAGGTGGGTGTGAGGGGGTGCTGGGGCACAGGAGTCAGTCAGGGCATGGCGCAGAGCCCCGCTGTGGGTGCTGGAGAAGCCGTGTCTCTCTTGCAGCAATGGTACACCAGCTCCATGAGTGTCGTGTGCACTTGGCTGACAGACCGCATGGACCTGCAGCTCCACATCTACCAGCTGAAAACTCTCATTAGGATAGTAAAGGTAAGCTCCCAACGTGTGCCCAGTCCCCCTTGCTGTCAGAGGAGCGTGTGTGTGTGTGCTGCATGTGTGTGGAACGTGCTCTTCGGCAATCTGTCAGATAAATTAAGGATTCATTAAAATTCTTTTAAAGAATTAATATAGCTATGTCTATGGCAGGCAGCACTGGATAAACAGGAACTTTAAATGCTTGGAGATGTAAAATACAGGTATGCAAATAAAAACAAAGTAACTTCTTGCATTAAAAACAAAAACAAAACTCTTTTGCTGTTCGACCTTACCTGTACAGTAAGTGCACCAAAATTTTTGGTCTTGGCCTTTTTGTGGACAAATTCACTGATCACACCAGTGAGCTCTGGTGTTAAATGGGTTAAATCAACCCAAAAGTTTTTAACATTGTTTTGCTAGAAACATTTAAGCCAGCTATGACTTGTGATTATTATCAGAATGCAAATGAGATTGTTCTCATAGTTAATTGAAGTTGTTTCTTTTACAATGGGTGTATATAATCAACTCTAAGAGATCACAAAGGTGAGATAACATACCCTGAAAGTAGCATTTTCTTTTCCTTAAGTGCACGTGTATGTGTATATATGTGTGTGTGCGTGCCTTGGACTAATGATAATTATTTCAGTGTGAAATCACAGTGGTTTACATGAAATAATAAGATCACAGAAGGGGGTAAATATATTTTTGATCATTTTAGGTTCTATCTAATGCTTTTTGGTCTAGTATTTTATAATGTTTATGGTCTTGTGTGCAGTGAACACATTGAAGGCATGAATAAATTAAAACTGAAATGTATTAAATGTGCTTTTCATAACTGAAAACAACAGGCACAGACAGATTATTCCTACTTGTCAGCTAGCTGAGGAAAGCTTTTTTCCTTGTGCTTTATTTATACCAATATTACATTCAGAAGCAGCTATAACAAACCCAAGGACTTTCTGAAATAGCAGAACAGTAAATAGTTTCTATGCAGAGCACAAAGCAGAATTAAATGAACAGCGAGACCAGAGATTTATCTCACAGAGTTGAGAAGGTTTTAAGCATAAATTCAAATAAGAGATGTTAATTGTAATAACAAGGGAAGTATGGGAACCATGGAAATACAATTCCAGATTGAGGTGAAGAAAGGGAGATTTAAGAAACATGTGCCCTGTGCTTATATTTATACATCAATCATTTCGTCCAGTATCCTGGACTTAGTTTATTTAATCCCTATACTGTAGGTAGGATTGTTTAATGTGGAGCGTTCCGGGAATGTGTAATCATGTCTGTGGGTATGGGGGATAAGCATCCTGCTGCTTGAAGAGAAATAATTGACATTAGAGGCAGGACGAACACATCCAGGAGCAAGGGAAGTTAGTTGGAGCAGAGCCCTTATATTGATTGCTTCGATGTCTTTTTAGACACCAGCCCACCCTATGCAAAGCTCCCCCGAGCTGCTTTGAAGCTGCCCAGCCCGGCCACAAAGGCAGGGCTGGAGTCACAGAGTTGTAATTTGTTGCCTCAGGCACCCTAAAGGGACCTCAGCCACGCCAGAGCGGTGGCCAGCAGAGATGCTCCTGAGGCCTCTGCGCTTCCCAGGTGATGTGAAACATCCCCAGGGCTGGGATTTCCCTGGTGTGCCAGCCTCTGCCGTTAGTGGCCCCCAGCACGGGGGCACAGGCTGACTCCTGCAGCAAAGCAGGGGAGCTGCTGTTGGCCCTGACCCCTCCCTGTCTGTGCTTCAGAAAACGTACCGAGATTTCCGATTGCAAGGCGTGCTGGACTCCACCCTGAACAGCAAAACCTACGAGACCATCCGGAACCGGCTGACGGTGGAGGAGGCCACGGCGTCGGTCAGCGAGGGCGGGGGGCTCCAGGGCATCACCATGAAGGACAGCGATGAGGAGGATGAGGAGGACGACTAGGGAAGCTGCAGCACCGGCTGGGGTCGCCTGGTATCCGTGCATGTACCTCGTCTGTAACTCAGTTAGCCACATTAGGAATTTTTATGTCAGCTCTAAATGCCCATGAGAAGTTTACCAATACAAATGCCATGTTAGCTGTGTGGTAATAAGATTAGCACCTCTCTTTGATTCATCGATTTCCTAATTTCATATCTATATATGTTCATAAGCAATATGGAGCACCATTGTTTAATACTGTTAATGGAAAAACTACATAGAAAACATCCTAGGTGTGTCCCTGTTATTAAAGTTAAAACAATGCTTCATTAATGTACTGTATATACATTGATGGTAAATTGTTGTGAAGATGAGTGACTCGAGTCCTTTCATTTCTTTCTCTTCTGTGGATGCCAACTGCTTAAAATTAATTAAAAAAAACAGCTTTGTTTTTAAAAGAAAAACCAGGCAATTACAAATGATTTTTTTGTTCTCTCTGTTCATTTAAAAACCAGAAAACAAACAAACCCAGACAGCCGTTTGAATCATTCTGCATCCTTGTTAATGTACCAGGCTCTTCCCTTCAATATGCAGTTAACTCCATAGAGACTACATCCCAGAGGATTAGTCATTCTAATTGCCACACCAAATTAATCCTATCATTATGGATATATCATGCCACATTACAAGTCCAAAGCAGTTGTTTTATGTTGACGTTTGCTCCTTTAAATGTTACATTTTTGTTTAAATTTCAAATAACCGTGTATGTACAAAGACAACTTTAATTACAATCTTAGACTCTACAAATGTGTTTATAATAATATATTGAATATTTATTTCAGTAGATTGTAACCATAATTTACAATTCCTCTGTTTCACAATGGTTTTTATATATGTCATGTACATTGCATTTTGACCAGTAACTGCATGTCCATCAGTTCCTTCTCCAGAGCTTTTACTTTCTGTGTAAAATAGTGATCCATCTTGCTTTTTTTGCCTTATACAAGCCGACAGTTGTAAAAGTGTGAGAACTGTGGCTTCTCAATAAATAACTATTCAGATGTCCTAATAATAAATTATGGAGTCTTTTTATGTCTGCCTTAGAAAAAAAACCAAACCAAGCTGAGATGTAAGAGCCCCAACCTCACAGAATAAAGGCATTTTCTTTTCTCATGGGTGTTCTTTAGTTTATTAATTAAGAAGATGGTTTCCTGATTTGCTCCCCAGGGTCAGGATTGGGAGCACATTGTCTGTTCCCCAGGTACCAGGGCATTTCTGCAATGATCACCACAGCTGTTTCCACCATTACCTGCACTCTGTGTCCTGTGATTTGTCCCTCGACATCTAATTGATGTCTGCTCCGGTTCAGCCCCTGTTATTATATGGCCATCAGCCTTACCCAACACTTGCCTTCCTTCAAAAGGCCTCAGTTTGTATTGTAACTTCTCCCAAAGCAGCCAACTGCAGCAGCATAGACACCCAGGGCAGGAGAAACCCTGAGCTGAAATTAAAGTCTGGTTTGGTGGAAAACATGTTTAATAGAAGCACACTGGCTGCCCAGAGAGGTCATGGACACCCCATCCCTGAAAATGTTCAAGGTCAGGGGCTGTGAGAAAGCTGCTCTAGTGGAAGGTGTTCCTGCCCAAGGCAGGGGGTTGGGACTAGATCATCTTTAATGTCCTTTCCAGCCCAATCCATTCTGTGATTCTCTGTTAAGCTGAGAGTTTTCTGAGAGGTTTTGCAGTCCCTCCCTCCCATCAGCCAATTCACCCCAGAACTGATTCCTGCTAGCCCAGGTCTCGGTCATTTGAGAGAGCAGCAGAAGAGCTGGTGTGCCTTACCCCCAAACACAACAACCTGTTGCCAGCCTGGGGAACCAGGACAAATATTCATCCCTCACAAATTAAAGATGGGCAAATGGAAAAACCTGGATGAGCCTTCCTGACATAATGAACAATTAAACTAAACCATCTTCCAGAGCCCAAAAGACAAGAAACCCACCCTGGACGTATGGGAGGAGATGGGGACCTCTGGAGCTGCCTGTGAAGGGGATGCTGAGTCCCAGACTGGGCTGGGATGGTTATGGAACCTGGAGCATATTCACCTGCAGTGCTTGGAACAGAGACATCAGCAGGGGCTTCACTTTAGAAGTGGGTGGTGGGTGTGCACATTTAGCACCATTTACATGTTGAGAAGCCATCTGATGCGCCAGAATAAATGAATTTTGAACCCTGACTGTAGCCCAGTAGTTTGTCTCATTCTGTGCTGCTGGTGGAGGGAAACATTGCCAGAAAAAAGCTATTTCTGAGGACTTAGGCAGGAGTATTGCTTTGTGACCCTTGACAGGAAGCTTTTCCCTCTTTTTACCCACCCTTCATATGTGCAACTACTTGGCCCTGAGTCCTCAGAGGCACTGGGGTAGTAGTTGAGTGTTTAAGTCATACTCAGTCTATCAAAACCAGTTCAGATATCTCTGTAAGTCTGTCATTGGCATGCACACAAAAAAACTCTATTCCTTGACCTCATTATGCTTGGAGCCTTCAATCCCACCATGAAGCCCTCCGAGGACCTCCCTGACAAAGCAAGTCTCACAAAATATAAAGCCAGGAACAAACTGCAAACACTACCTGGTCCTTTCAAGGGGCTTGAGACCCACACACATACTGCTGTACACGAGTGTTCATGCCCTCTTTATTCTCTCCCTCAGCTGTCCCAAATAGTTATGTGAAGGACAACAGCTCCAAAAGTCCTAGGAAAGCCTTACTGGGGTGGTCACCAGGCTGGTAGCAAAGAGCACTGCAGGACACTGAAATTTATAGCTCTGCTGGCAGTCAGGCAGAGCAGAGCTGGAGAAACAGCTTGATTCTGCTCTGGAAATGTCTCCCTTTTTTTTTTTTTTTTTTTTTTTTAAACACAAAATATTTATTGGGTAAAAACACAGCCCACTTCCACCTGCCACCTTTCAAAATAGTGAGCCCTGCTCAGTTTTTTGAATGAGAGAGTGTGGGTGCAGCCTTCAGGAGATGCTCCTTGGCTGTGCATTGCTAACGCATGTCGGTACCTCCCTAAAACAGCAGTGATTGGACACCCTCATCTGAGTGCCTCTGCCATGAGCTGTGATCCCATGGCCTGTGGCAGCATTTTGTATCCTCAAACCCCAAAAGGGCATCCCAGAAATTCCACAGCCCTGAGGCTTGGCTGCAGAACAGGGAAGCATTAGCCGGCTCACTATTTTTAAGGCATTTGGACCCAAAAGATGAGCTTCAAGGTTATGTACTTTAGTGTGAGCAGGGAGAAGATCCCATGTACAACATAGCTGCAAAGCAGGATTTAACCTCCCACTCCACAGCCTGCAGCCTGTGGCTGAGCAAAGGAGTGCACTGCACCCTAATCCCCACTGCCTGTAACCCTGCACATGGCTGGGCTGGCAGCCCAACCCTCTCCTAAATGGCTGCTGCACTGTGGTACCCAGAGGGAGAAAAGGCACCTTGGGTCAATCCTGCAGAAATGTCAAATCCAAAACGGTTTGGTTTCTCCTGAAAACTATCAATCTGAGTTCAAACCCCTCCTGGCCACAGACTACAGTCTGGACAGGGCTCAGCTCCTGCAGAGCAAAGCTACACCTTGGGCAACACCTATAAGGGCTTGTGGATAGATGAGAGCACTGGCAAAGGTGCCTGAGGAATGCAAAGATCTGCTGCTGGTTCACTTCAACCCGCTGCTGTGACAGAACAAGCTCCAACAGTCAAAGGACTTTCTGCCAGTACAGCTGCACCTAGATGAAGAATCTGCCTGTACAGTTATGTCAATCAGTTTTGGGAAAAGAGGAAAATTTCATTCTTCTGCCAGCAAAATTTTAAATGATAGATCAGGCCAAAACTTCTCTCATATTTACAGGGAAGTCCAGCGAAAATATCCTTTTTTTGACAGACTTACTTAAAGCATGTGGCATGGAGACTGAAAATGCTATCAACTATTTGACTGACAAGTGTCAGCAGCTGTTCATCCAATTTGTTTTATATTTCACCAACTAACAGATTCTTTCCCCTCTGCTGTAATGCATGTCTTCTGGCCCATAGGCATCTTAGAAATTGCTTTTCTGCCTTTCTAGTGACCAAAACGTCAAAAATATTAGAAGACAATTTGTGTTCAGAAGCATAAACAGGCACTCAACAAAGCAAAGATGATTTTGCCAATGTTCAGGCTGTGTTCTTTTTTAAAAAGTCACGGCAAACCTGAGGCAAAAATCATTTCTCTACGTTTTAAAAGGAAAAGCTAATGCAAACAAAGCACATGATATATCAGCACAGGTTAAAACATCCACTTCCAAGGGAAAAAGCTGCTGTTTAATGGCCAACCAAAAAGCAGCTGAGCTGTATGTCAGCCTCTGCACTTTGGCTGTGAAGTTCACAACTCTGCACTTCCATCACCAGTATTTGTTCAAAAACCTGCTCCATGTTGCCAGGATCCAACAAAGCCACTGTTGTATCAAACCAAGCTTGGCCAGGAGAGTCCTTTGAGCCATTCACAAAACCCAGCCCTCTTCATCTGAGGTCTAGCACTGCTTCCAGAACTCTTCGATGCCGACTGCATATAATATAATTATTGCAGTTTTCACCCCACCATGAACTTGCTGGACTAAAAAAAGCCTGTGTGACACCTCTCTCTGGTGAGCTGCATTCCATGATACTTCCTTTAATCAAACACGTTTAGGTTTTCAAGCTAAACCTGAAGTGATATTTTCCTCAGCCTTTCTAAAAGATACATATTCCATTTCAAGTCATAAATCCGCATTTGTTGTAACTATGCAAAATATGGGAGAAAAAAGTGCAGAGATTATATGCAATCTGCCAGCAGAGTTGTGTGCCATGAGGAAAATGCCTCACAGGTCAAAACAAAGAAAAACACTGAGCAACAAATTAGTTGCAGGCAGTAGCTAATATGGAGATCAAAAGATTAAAATCAACATACAACGATGAAATCACTGGAATAATAGGAGCACTTAAGAAGATTAAGTCAATAACAGAGTCCAGTGCTACAAAAATAAGGTTTTGATTATACTGTAAAATTTTATATTGGGAGAGCAAAAGCAATTACAACCATGACATGCTTCGCTATCCCCGCCTTAGACCATCTTGGCTCATTTCCTATGCAAGGAATACAGTTGTTGAAATAAACAGAAATGTTATGACTCAAGTGCTCGATTCAAAAACAAACCAGGTGGTCAGATCAGATTGGGGACTGTCAAGATGGGGTCTGTAAAATCAGGACTTGTTGCAGATCCCGGAGGATATGACAGCTGGGGGGAGCAAAGGCCACACCATTTAGGACTGGCTTTCTGCACAGAGAGCTCCACAAGCAGCTGATGTCAGGGCTGTCCCAGGCTGTCAGCTGGAGAGGAGAAGCACGCTCTGGAAGGGAGGTAGGAGGAGATAAATAGCTCAAAGGCTGGTAGTGAACGTGGTGATGAACTCTGATAACAGGGAAGGTATTTTTCTATCCATCTAAACAGGCAAAGACTGTGGGTTTGGTTTTACATCAGAGCCAGAGCATGTGGCAGCCTCCAAGCCCATCTGGACCCTCACATCAGGAACATCTCTCATAGCCATGTTCGGCAGTTCTGGGAGTCAGCCAGTGGCACAGCCCAATGGGGACGGGAAGGACGACCCACCAGGGGCAGCTAATGCTCACCATGACAGGTCTACCCTTGATCATGTGCCTGGTGTACAAGCAGGAATTGATGAGCCAGCCCCTCCAGCACAAACTGGCCATGGCCATGGAAACACCAGCCTCATCCATGGACAAAAAAAATTCCTCAAAATTTCAAAATATTCATGACTGAGAAACAGTCACCCTGGTGAGGTCCTCCACACCCAAGAAGTCTCAGAGCTCTTGGTGACTTCTGCAGTGCTCTGTGTTTTGTGAGGAAGAGCTGAAGCAGCTCCTCTGTGCCCCAGGGCTGATGACTTGCCCATGTTTTTTGCACAACTGTTATTTCAATATCACTATCTCCAGCCTAAAATCACAACCTAGGCTCACAATTAAATCAAATAAATAAATAATCATATATTTTTACATAATCTGTGGGTGTTCTTGAACATTCAGGAAATACTTGAGTAGTGCACTGAAGTTTTTTCCTCCAGTAGCAAGGTCTGGAATTTTAGTTTGGGCTGTCATTGCTGGGGGGGATTTTTGTGGTTTTTCTAGATCATGTCTTCCATGATGAAACCAGCCCATTTCTTGAGCCCAAGCAGCACAGCAGCACCTTCACTTGTCAATCTGGGAGTCTTTCCAGGCTCTCTCTGCCTTTGCCACCATGAGGGAAAGGGATGCTGTGGTCCAGCTGGACCCACACACCCCAGAAGAAGGGGACAAGGCGCTGCCATCCACCACCACCTCCACACCATGCAGACTGTGGAGTCCAGCTCTGCAGCAGATGGGGACACCTGTGACAGCAGTTCAAACAACTGCAAATACAAATCTTAAAAGACCTAGCATGGCATAGCCAGAAAGCCTGAATGACACTGAGTGAGTGGAAAAATGCAGTGGAAATGCTGGGTTTGGAAAGATTCTTTCTCTATTTGGTTTTCTTCATTGAAAAAGCAAGTAATTTCAAAAATGAGATGTTTTTCTATCTCATTAAGGGGAGGATAATTCAAAACACGTGGAGTTTGTCCCACTTACTTTTTTGGCCTTCCTTCTTTCAAGCAAAAAAAGGGAAGGAATAAGAACATGAAACTGAAGTGGGCTTCTACCCATTTTCACTGTTTTTTGTTCCTTTTCTTGAAACGTTTTCAGTAGGAAAGTGAGAACAAGGCCATCCCCCCATTATATTCTCCTTCTCTACTTCCTCCCACCTTTTCTCCTAAATAGAAAATAAGGGGAAAAAAACCCTACAAACCCAGAAAAACTTAAAAGCTCCCACTCTTTAAAAAAAAAAGTACAACATTTCAAAACATTAGGAAGGAACATCTTTCAGTTTCAGTCTTCAGAAATGAAACGCAGCATTGCTCCATTACTGCAATGCGAAGGATGACTATTTCTGACAATAAAGATGGAGAATAGGAGCTCACCCTTTCAACTGTTTCTTCCTGGCATTACTGGACAGGTTGGCTTTGGACATGGTGTGGATTCCAACAACTCTTCACCTGCCTCCTGGGCTAGACCAGTCTCGCGCCAGGAACTAGATTTCCCTCATGATGTCTCTCTCTGCTCCTCACAGGCAGGCAGGCAGCGTTTTTGGGGCATAAAGCCTGGCTGGGATCGAGCCGTTAGTTACCATTCCTGTTGACAGGCAAACTAGAATAGGCTCTGGCTCACTTTCTCCGAGCTGCGGAAGGAGGAATGAGCCGGGAAAAGAGTTCATTCAATTGCTTCTGTTTGGCAGCTCTGCAGGACTCTCCGCACAGACAGAAAGAGATGTGGCAAGTAAGGAGTTGCCATTTTTAGAATTACATAAGCCCATTTTATTGCCATCGAGGCACTCTGTGCAGCTCCTGCCACAGTGCCCTGCCGGTTGCTTTGCTGTGGGACTAGATTTCAAACAGTTTTAGAAGCAGGTCGGATACCAGCTTTTAAAATTGGATTCAGGTTGAAAATGTCGATGCTAGTCCTGCTATCACTGACAGTATAGACCAGAACAGCCATGCAAGGACTACGAGCTAGTTTGTTTCCAAAATTCCACTAACCACACTCCCTCTGGGACCTGTACAGTGCTCCAAAAACTTAGCTCCCCAATAAAATATAATATTAAATAAAATAATATAAAATAAATCTATCTGCCTACAGATAGGTAGTAATGTACATAACTCAATAAAAGGGATGAAAAAACATTCTGGAGGGTCTCAAAGCCAATGCTCCATGCAAGGTGGCCTTGCCAGGCACTACCCCTGCCCCAGTGTGGCAGTGTCCATTGGGTGACAGGGCAGCAGGGTCACCCCGCCAATGCCATGGCCCTGCAGGGTCAGATGGACTGCCCGTGGGGCCTGAGGCACACAGTACTGCAGGGGTACTGCTCCCGTTGGATGAAGTGTCGTGTTTTCCGAGGAATAACTGGAAAGATTTGCGTGGATAACGACCCTCACTTCACCTCTGCCCCAAATTTTGCTGTCCTGACTTCCCTGTTCGTTGCTCATTAATTTGACCAAACAGTGTCTGTCTTTGACCACTGCAAACTGACTTGGGGCCAAACACCTTGAGAGCATCCCTGGGCTGACCCTTCAAGGTCGTGATTGGTGCCTTGCACGGAGACAGACCCAAATCCAGCACGGTGGGGCCAGGGCCGGGCAGCCCGCAGCCCAGCCCTCCTCTCAACCCAACCCTGGGCCCCTCCAGTGCACCTTTGCACAAAGCTGCACAGCCACCGAGAAAGCTGCTCCCCCCACCCGGCTCACAAAGACAGCCCCATCTTAATTGCCTGGGCCGGTGTCTCACTCGGCAGTCCATCACCTTTTATTAAAAAATATAGGGAAAATAATTGTGAAAAAAAAGTATTTAGAAAAGTAGTATAAAAAGCAAAGCAGCATGGAAATCAAAGCCACCATTTCGAGGAGCTTGAAGCATAATGCTAATAAATTTCGGCAGCTTCCACTGCGGAGTTTAAGCAGCTGCCAAGTTAAATAACTAGGAGGATCCTAGGTTATCTTCCAGTGGACCAGAAATGCCCAGCGCCGACTGCCTGGGCGGAGGCGGCCCGACGGACGCGGGGAGCCGGGCCGAGCCTGCGGGGCGCTGCGCTCCCGCCCGCCTGGGACCCACCCGGGACGCGTCCCCGAGAGCCCCTCACCGAGCGGGTCTGCCTGTCGAGGAGCGAAAGGGGAAGCCCCGCCGGTTTTCGATGTCAGCGGCCGGGGAGGCGTTTGGTGTTGGGGCTGGCGGGCGCGCCCGGGACCCCCGAGGGGAGCGGGCGCTGGAGCAGCCCCGGGTGACCCGGCGAGTCGCGCACGGGGCCGGCCCGGCCCGCCCGGGCACCGCTCTCGTTTTGCTGGGGAGGCAGCGGCGTGAAAATAACCGTAGAAGCGACCGCGTCCGCAATGGGAACGTCTTTGTGGCGTGCGCCTTCTCGGGAAAAATCCGCAAACCATTTCTCCTTCCAAATGTCAGGGGTGAAGGATTAGAACCCCACGGGAGAACTGCCTCCACGGGAGAGGCGGAACGCGGGGCAGACCCGAGAGCCCGCTGCGCGCCCGACGTGCAGGCACTGCTGCCTCCCCAAGCCGGGCTGGGCCCTCGGCCCCCCAGAGCCACCCCTCCCGCCTGGCTCTGCGGAGCAGAGGGGCTCGGGCTCGGCGGTGGGCAGGCGGCGGGGCTGGGGCAGCTGTCTCAAAGTCAGTCGGTTGTAATATGCTCGCCGGAACAGCAGAAGTCGAATCGAGAGAGACGGCCTCCAGCTGTGCCTAAACCCGCGATTTCAATTAAAATACTGAGCTCTGATGGCCGGGTCTTAGCTGGGATCTCAACGCCCTGATGCGTAAGGCGTGCGGCGCCCGGTTTCGAGCCGGCCGGGAGGCAGCGGCACGGCCCGAGCCGGTCCCCGACCTCGGGATGCATGGGAGCTTCTCCGGGCTGCTGGAAGGAGGCAGCCCCGGGGCTCCGCACGGGCCCCCCCCGCCTCTCCTGGCCCCCAGGAGCCCCGAGGCCTGCGAGACCCGCTGCCCCGAGTAGGGCGGTGGGTGCGCAGCAACGAGCCGGCAGCAGTCCCCCTGGCCAGGGAGGGAGGGAAAGAGGGAGAGACCCGGTTCAGCAAACACCCCGGCAAGGACGAGGGCGGCTCGGGAAAGCTGGCAGAGAGCTCCCGGTCCCGGCTCCGCAGCCCTTCTTTTATCCTGCCCGAAATCATCTCGTTTACAGAAAATATTTGTTTGCACTATTAGTTGGTACTGGAGTTAATTACTCAACGTGTGAGCGGGGAGTAATATGGATAAAAGCAGCCCCAGTGTTTATTGTGTGGGTGAGCTGTTTGAGCGGTGCTTGAATAAACTGCAATTAGGGTTAGATAGAGATTAATTAACATGTGAGTGGCAAGGTGTAAAATAGTTCCCAACCCTCCACTCAGTATAATCTGCAGGCGAGGAAAAGAAGTTTGTGGAGGCTAATTAAATACTTCGCTAAAGCCGGCGAGCCCTGGGAGTGAGCGGAGTCCAGCGCAGCGCAGCCGCCGCCTGCCCGCTCCCGCTGCCCGGAGGAGGCGCGGGCTGGGCGGGCAGCGCGGCTCCAGCGCGGCGCTCCTCCCGGGGCTCAGCCGGGCTCTCCCGCAGCCCAGACACCGGGCACGGCTTCTGTGGTTCTCCGCGGTCCCGTCCCAGCCTCCGTCCCAGAAGCGGGACGGTTCCGTCGCTCCCTTGCACGCTGACCCGTCAGACCCGGGCGGGCAGTGCTGGGCGGACGCCAACACCTGATGCTCCAGGCGGGGTGTCCCCCCGGGGCTGGGCGCACCCCTCCGCCCGCAGGCAGCCCGGGACGGCCGCCGCTTTTAAAGTTTGTTTCTGGAGCGTGTTGTGGTTCGCAGGTGAAAAAGCCTGTCTGCAAACAGCCGCCGGCGAGCTGTCCCGGCGGGGAGAGGAGGCGCGGCTTTGTCAGCGCCGCACAAAAACCCCGAATTCCTCTAAACTTTCTTAGACGCGCTAGGGAGGGGGAAATATATATATATATAGGGGCCTTTTCATTGCTTGCTTTACCTCTGGCCAGGCTCAATCTAAACCCTTCACTCCCCCCCTCTCCCCCGGATAATCCTCCCCTTTATTTTAGAAACACACAAAACCAGGTTCCACGCAGCGCTATAGTGGCTACAAGTGAAAGAGAATTGAGCGCCCTGAATCGCCGGGGGAAAATTGGTTCGGCTGAATAGCCCCGGCGAGGGACGGGGCGGCTAATCAGAGCCCGGGGGGTGCTGCCCTGCAGCCGGGCCCCCCAAACAGGTGGACGCGGGACTCTCTCAATTACCGCGTCCTCGCATCTGAGGGTTCTGCAAATCCTCCCCTCCCGCATCACGGCGTTTTAATTAGAGAGAGAGGAAGGAAAGAAACCCCGGCATCCAGGCGCTATAATGTAACGTCGCCTATCTGGGGGGGCAGGGGGGAAAGGGGGAAGAAGAAAGTGCTGGGGGGATGGGGGGGGCAAGAGAAGGTCTACAAGGGCAAGAGAGAGTCGCCGGGTGCCCCCAGGGGCAGCGGGCACCTTTAGGGGGTGACGACTTCCAGAACTTCCCTTCGCTGAACACGGGTCTTTATTATTATTATTATTAATATTATTATTATTATTTTTATTTATTTTTTTCGGCAGCGAAATCGAGTCCTGGACACGACTCCCTCCGCATTTATTTAAGGCTAATCACCAGCTACCCTGAGAGGGGAGAGGGCTGGAATTAAACTTAGTTTAATTAACATTAATACCCTGTCCTAATTAATGGGTTGGCTATTAATTTATACATGCTGGAGAGGCTCGCAGATAAGTGACAATTTATTAATTATCTTCCAGCTCGGTTGCAACGGAGCTGATTGCAGATGGGTTGCCAAAATAACTCGAGCATGGTTGCGTGGTAGTTGCTTTAGAAAAAAAAAATCATTCTCCCCCTTCTTTTAAAAAAAAAAAAAAAAAAAAAAAAAAAAAAAAGGAAGAAGAAGAAAAAAAAAAATCCTCACGCTCATTCGGAGTGGCTCTTCTAACCCCAGCAAGAACTGGAGCACTCTTTTCCACCCAACTTGTGAATCGCACTTGCCTTCTAATTTGCCACATGCAAAACGATTCCTCTGCTTTGCAAGTTGCTTTTTAAGAAGGAGAGAGAGAGGAAAAACCCAGCTCGCACACGAGCGATTTGTGCGTCTTAAACTGGAAGGAAATTGTGCGTGGAGAGGGGGGGCTCGTCTTCCTCTCTCTGCCCCAACCCACCGCGCTCCAGCCCGGCGCCTCGGCTTGGGGAAGATCCATGGTGGCATCCCCATGTCATTCTGCTCAAAGTGACTTCATATGATGTCAGCTTTAAATGTTCGAGACCGTGATCTGACGCTCAGGAAGATGTTTGCTATCAAAATGTGACTGTGGCCACGCTGCGCTGCTTGGATGAGTCTCGCCGGCGCTGGGCAAAGGTAAGTGGTCCCAAGGGGAGCCCCGCCGCCCCTCGCCGTGCTCCCCGCCCCTGCTCCCGCATTTCCCGGACCGTGGCCATCGGTGGGGCTCGGCTGGGTGGCATTGGGCTGGGGGTGGTTTTTCTTTCTTTCCTTTTTTTTTTTTTTTTTTAATATTAACAAGGTCTAGCTTGCATGTTACTTTAGCGTGTTCCGCTTAATGAGCAGTAATCTGGTACCCTACGTGCCATTGTTCTTGAATATGTTATTTGAATGTAAATGGGAGGGGGTGCCGGTGGGGGTGGGGTGGGGGGAGAACAAGGTGCTTATTAAATTGATTTGTCTCCTGGCTTTTCTGGAATGCAGAGCCGAGCGCGGGAGCGAGTCGCTGCTCACACCAAGTTCCGGCACGGCGGAGCGACATGGCGAGCCCGGGGTCGCTGGAGACGGTCATGCCTTCCTCCTGCCCCCGGCACGACGGCAGAGCCGCCACCGCTAACCCCTCCAAGACCCTGGCCTTCTCCATCGAGCGGATCATGGCAAAGACGTCGGAGCCCAAGCCGGCCTTCGAGGAGCGGCACGGCGGGCCGGGGCCGGAGCCAGGCAAGAAGCCGCTGAGCCTTGCTCGCCCCTGCCCTGCGTGATCCCCATCCCACCGCTGGGCTACGAGCTGCCCTCCAAGACTCTCAATTACTCGGAGCTGTGGAAGAGCAGTCTGCGGGGCGGTGCGGGGCTCTGCAAAGCCAACTGCGGCGTCTGCTGCAAGGCAGAGCTCGCCCTGGGCCAGCCCAGCGGCCGGCTCATCAAGCCGCAGGTCATCCACCAGGCAGGGGCCGTTCCGGCCGCCCCCCGCTCCCTCTACTACTTCAACTACCTGGACGCCGCGTACCACCCGGCCGACCTCCTGCACGGACAGCTCTTCCCGGCCGGCCTGCTGGGCGCCCCGTCGCCGGGGGGGCTCTCGGCCCACCAGAAGCTTTTCCTGCTGGAGAATGCCAAGCTGGCGGGGCTGGCGGCCGAGAAGCTGCCACCGCCGCCTCCCTTCGCCCACAAGGAGCGGCTGCCGGGACACCTGGACCAGGTGATGAAGGAGGCGGCGGCGGCGGAGCGCGGCGGCCCCCCCAAGGGCCACGCCAAGATGGGGGGCGGCGGCGGCGGGGCGGCGGAGGGCAAGCCCAAAAACTTTACCTGCGAGGTCTGCGGCAAGGTAAGGGGGGCGCCGGCAGCGGGTGGGGGGACCGGGGGCGGCGGCGGCGGGGCCGTGCCTGACCTCGCCTTCCCGGCGCTTCCCCGCAGGTGTTCAACGCGCACTACAACCTCACCCGCCACATGCCGGTACACACGGGGGCCCGACCTTTCGTCTGCAAGGTCTGCGGGAAGGGCTTCCGCCAGGCCAGCACCCTGTGCCGGCACAAAATCATCCACACCCAGGTAGGTGGGGGGCGCCGGGTTGCGGGAGGCGGCGGCCGCCCCTGCTCTCCGCGCAGCCCCCACTGACAGGCCTCTCGCACCCCGGTGCAGGAGAAACCCCACAAGTGCAACCAGTGCGGAAAGGCGTTCAACAGGAGCTCCACGCTCAACACCCACATCCGCATCCACGCCGGCTACAAGCCCTTCGTCTGCGAGTTCTGCGGCAAGGGCTTCCACCAGAAAGGTGAGCTGAGCCGGGACGCGCCGGGGCCCTCGCCCATCATTAGCGGGGATTAAACGCGGCGAGCCCTGCCCGGCTGGGGGAAGCGAGGGGCGCAAGCAGATCCGCCGCCGCTCCCAATTACTTTCCCTCTAAGCTGGGCCGCATCGCCGGGCAGTGCTGACGGTTCCCCCTAAATGCTTTTTAAATGAAAGGTGCCGGGCCTTGGTCCTAATCCAGAGCCCTCCGTTTGCCGCGGGTCACCGGGTTGACCCTGCCTCTCATTTGTGCCATGCCAGTTGCGCGCTGCTCCGCGCTGACGAGGACCGAGTTTGACAAGTGGGACGGGGGTGCGGGTGGAGACACTTCCTAATGCCCCCCTTACCTGTGCACCGTGTGGCCCGGGCACCCTCGGTAATTCCCTTTTCCATCTTTTTCCTCTTTCGCAGGCAACTACAAGAACCACAAGCTGACCCACAGCGGAGAGAAACAGTACAAGTGCACCATTTGCAACAAAGCCTTCCACCAGATCTATAACTTGACTTTCCACATGCACACCCACAATGACAAGAAGCCCTTTACGTGTGTCACTTGCGGGAAAGGATTTTGCAGAAACTTTGATTTAAAGAAGCACGTCCGAAAGTTGCACGACAGCGTCTCCAGCGCTCCCCCGCCGCGGGACCCTGGGCGCAGCGGGCAGAGCTAAGGGCCCGGCGCGCCGCCACACTCGGACCTGCTCAACCAGGCCAGCACTATTTATCCGAACCAGCCTTCGCTTCTCTGTCCTTTTCCCAGCGAGCTCAGCCGCCGGTAGCAAGCGACCCCGAGCCGCAGTTGTATATAAGAGGAATCTTATTTAATGGTGCGTTGCGCCTCCGGAGCGGGCCAGGATGGGCCGGGCTGGCCGCCCCCCGCCCGGCGCCAGGACAGCGCTCTTTATACGTGTCTGTAAATCTCCATTTTAAATGTACGCTCGAATAAGTGAGGAATATATCTATATCTATATCTATCATGGGACAATAAACCGGCCCTTCGCAGGTGTCTCATTTCCCAGCCGGGCCCCGGCCCGAGCGGGACCGGGCTGCACGGCGCTATCCCCCGGGCGAGCTCGGCTTGCGGGAGCCGGGCCCTGCGCTTCAGGGCCCGCCGAGCGCCGCGAGCATCGGAGGAGCGAAATGAGGGCGGGAGGGAGCCGGGCGGCTTCAGAGGGCTGCTGCCGCCCCCCGGAACGGGGTCAGAGCCCTTGCGGGACCCCCGGCGGGGCTGCGCGGCTCCGGCCGGCAGCGGGAAGGGCGGCTATGAGTTTCCCAGCGCCGCTTTCCGGGGTCGGTTCATTACGGCGTGTTTAAACCGCTCCTGAATGACTATCTTTCCTTGCATGCAGATAAAATGATCTCACGCTTGCTTTCCGAGTAATGACCCAAATTAAGAGAGAAAACACAGACCCTTCAAACCGCATTACATTAATCTAATCACTCCCAGCAGGCCTCAGAAACTCTTTGTGATCAGAATATGGATAATCAAGCACTTGGATTACACTAAATATTCCCTTCTCATCTCCCCCCTCCCTCACTTTTAATACGCAAGTGTCTATTCCGGCCACGTCGTTAGGAACAATATTATTCTAGCGGAGAAAGGAGAGTGAGGAAGCCGGGCGTGTGCGTGCTGCTCGGGCCGGGCTTGCCAATGAAGAGGGGAACGAGAGAGGCACCGAAATGCCTGGGGACGGCGTAATGGGGAGCTCACCTTTCTCCGCTTAATTGAGTGGTTAAATAGAGGCAGGCGAGGACGGGCACAGCTCGCCGCCGAGCGCAGGAACGGGAGTCGACCCCTCGCTCCGGGTTTCTGGATTCATTATTAAGCTGCGATTTTCTGCGTTCTCAAAGGAGCGAGCTGGGGGCGGGGGCCGGGGCTCCGGGCCCCGTGCTCCCGCTGTAGGGATGGGGCGATTTTAGAGTTTCTCGGGGTTTTACATTTTCCAGCGTCTGAAATAGCGCTTTGACGGTTTGAGGAGAGAGAATGTCCAGTGATCCTGGCAGCGGGGAAAGATCATGACCGAATTTGTTAAAAAAAAAAAAAAAAAAAAAAAAAAAATTGGGAGAATTTTAGATTAAATTTTAAAAAAGGGAAAAAAATGCTAACCCCGTCACCGCTCCGGAAACCCTGTCATAGGGAAACGGTCCCGCAAGTGACGGGGCTGCGGCTCAAGCCCCGGCAGGCGGGAGACGAGCCCGGCTGCGACAGACGGGGCGGGACAACCCACGGGCCGACAGCGGGAGGGACCCCTCTGCCCGTGAGCACACTGTGTCGGGGGAGGCCACGGCAGGACGAGGTCCCGGAGTTCGGGAGAGGGGCGTGGGCATCCCGAGGGTGCCTACAGAGCCAGTCTCGCTGCCAGGTCCGGGGAAGCGCCGCTTTCTCCGCACTTTGGGCGCCGGGAAGAGGTCTGGGCTGCCAGCCGGGAGCCGAAAGCGGGAGCCAGGCGCCGCTGCGGGCCCCACAGACAGCGCGCAGGCTGCTTCCTCAGCTCTCCTGACGGGCGAGAGCAGTGCGAAACTCATTCCCAGGAAGGGAATTAAGGAAGTGCGTTCTTATCGCATTTTTATAAAAAGCGGCGTTGTTTACAGAGCCGTCTGGGGGGGGGAGGGCGGCATCCCCGACACGGCTAAGGGCATCTTCGGGGCACCCTGAAGTGCCGTGGCCGCCGCCGCTGGTGGGCTTGGTCACCTGGCCCCTCCTGGGGGCGGTGGGCAGCCCTCCCCGGACCGGCTGTCGCTCCGGCTTCCCCCCGAGCTCGGACGCACCGGGAAGGGGCCGCGGCAGCGCGCTCGCCACCGGCCGGCCCCGGACCCCCCCGGCTCTCGCCCGGATCCCGGCACACACAAGCCGCAGATCGCGGGGGAGGGGCGGCTCTGTCAGACACACACACGCCAGAGACTCCAATTATCTTCTCCCTCACAAGATGTTTCTGCTGTCCACGACTGCTCACACTTCGGCACTCTTGCCAGCAAGCCTCAATAACACAAAACCCGCACAAAAACCCCTTTCCCGGCGCCGCAGCCGCGCACACAACAGATTGAGCGGTGCCGGTGCCTCGGGGGGAGGGTTAGAGGTGCCTCTGCGCGGAGAGCGACGTGCCAGCGCCTCCGTGCTTCCCCCTCGGCCCGCCCGGCCCGGCGCTTCCCCGGCACCGGGCGGCTCCCAGGTGCGTCCCGGCACCGCGCCGGGCACCGGGAAGCGACCAACCTACAGGCGAGGCAGCTGCGTTGCCCTTTTCCCTGCACTCCGCTCTCCAAACGTCTGAGCAACCAGTTTGCTGCTAGAAACATGTTAATTGCCAACGGAGCTCATTAAGGCATGCACATGCAAAACACAGCGAGGGAGATTAAATGGACAAAAGCGCAATAATGAACTGTCAAAAATCGGACCCATCTACACGACCAGGAGCACTCAAGAATGAGGCATTTAGAGGCAACAAAGGATTGTCTGGGACAGGAAGAAAGGACGACCTAGACTTTTGTTTAGTCAACACAATTGATTACAAATGAGAGATTAACAGGATAGCTTCAGAGTTTTTTTGAAGGAGGCAGAAGAGAAAAGTCCAATTAAGTGCACCGAATGTTAACTACATTGATTTCCACGGCCAGCGCTGGAGAAATTCTCATTAAACCATCCCTGGCGATCCCTTTTGGAAAGTAATTTGTCTCCCTGATGGAGCAGAGAAAGGGAGCCATGTAAAGAGAAAGAAGCGCTAGTTCTTGGCACAATGAGCTTAGGAGACACACTGGAAAGAGCCAAAGGGGGAGTTAATGAGCATCTGACAAGCCGCTTGGACCCGGGCCTGGAGAGCAGCGATGAAAAGATGGAATTGGCCAACAACTATTCTTTATATCAAACATAAAAAGGCCAATCTGAAACAGCGCTGCTCAAAGCTGGTGGGGAAGAAAAGAAAGGCCCCCAGTGAGGGGTGGAGTGGAGGGCTCAACTGCCCCATTGGGACAGGGGAAGAAATGCACTGGCATGTCCCTCTCCGAGCGAGCGGAGCTGCTGGCCCTCGGCACTCCCCCCCGGGCGGGCACGGCAGAGGGGGCCCGGCAGCCCCGGCCCAGAGGCGCTTGCACAGACCCGAATCACCCCAGGACAGCCAAGCTGGGTACAGTTTCACGAAGTTACCCTGCGGAGGAAGATCAGCGGTCAGCCCAAATCACGGCGGCTCGGCTCTGCCCCAAACCCGCCTTCCTCCTCCCCGGGGCTGCATTCGCCTGACCCCTCCCGCTGCCGGCCCCCACCGCGGGACCGGGCACCGCGGAGCGCAGCGCAAGGCAACGCGCGTCGTGTAGACACGGCTCGCTCGGAGGCTCTTAAATCAGATTAGAGCTCGTTAATAACAATTTTGGCTTAAGTCTGTATTGACTTAGGTTTAGGAATGGCTTAGCACTTTCGCTTAAGTCAACACCAGGGCCAAATTGAAGCATGCCTTTCCCAAACCGCCGTGTCCCCCAGGACGCCCAGGTGCCCGCAGGACTTGTCCTGAGCTTTAAGCCGTTTTACGGAAGTATTTGCATGATTTTTAAGCAAGCCTGCTGGGCCTCGACTGTGCCAGCCCACCCCTGTGTGTAATCCACGAGGATCCCCTCCAGGGACGGGTTTCATGGGCCTCACCCTCCTAGGGTCGCGATCAGGGCACTTGTGTTCTTTTAGGCGCCCGCTGCCAGTCCTCGCGCTCCTTCCCCAGCCCTCACGGTGTGGCTCCTGCCAACTGCCCCCCAACAACTCCTGTCTCTCTCCTCAGGTTCCCTCTAACCCCTTCAAATTTTACCCTGGATACCCCAGAGAGCCGGGGCTGCATTGCCATCCACAGCCGAGTTCTGTGGAGACAGACTAAGGGTCCAGCGGCAGCTGCCCCTGCACCCGAAGGAAAAGACGGCTCAGCGGGTCCCAGCGGAGGCACTGCCTTCAGGCGGCATCGACAGCGGCCACAGCGAGGGCCACTGGCTGCCTGCCCGGCTACTTTAGACCCATTGAGAACCACATGCCGATGGGATGGCAAGGGACAGCTAGACCCTGGGGCTGTGCAAGCAGGGGGTCCAACAGCAGGGACAGGCACCCACCCCTTGGACTGTGGTCCTAGGGGGTTACTGTTTGGTGACACGGTCCCATGGCCTTTCCCTCCCCAAGATTACTGCTCACAGACCTCACACCACGGCCAGCTTTGCCCTAACCTGTCGCCCTCCCACCTCCCCAGCAGCCCTCTCACAGGTACGATGCTGTGCTGACCAACACCATCACCACGGGCCTTAGTGAAGACACCGAAGGGGAGGGGGAAATGCTCTTACCAAGCTGTTTTTTACCACACATCCTGATTTTCCAGGTGACGCTGTCCCAGATTTTAACCCCACTCCTAGCCTAGTCTTATTACTAACCCTGCCTAGCCCAAAGCCGTAGCCTCGTGTTGTTTGTATTTATCTCATTGATTTACTGCAATTGCTTAATTGATTGAATCACGGGCAACATGCGCCCTCAATTAAAAATTAAAGAAAAAAAGAAAAAAGGAAAAGGGTACATTTAGACTTCTGTGCTCTCTATTTTACGGGCTGCCTCTCCTCGTAAGGTGTCGAAGCTGCAGCTGGGCCATGTGGCTCAGCCCTCAGGGAGACGCGGGTGTGCACCCCAGGGAGCACAAACAGCCATTCAGCGCGGGTGCTTCAAGTCACCAGTGATCTTAAACTCTGCTTTAAAGTGACCCCGGTAAGAGCGTGTTTAGTCACCGAAGCATCTTTTTGTCCCCAGTGGGGACAAAATGCGGTCAGACACAGACCACAGAAAAGGTCCACTCCCGGAATTCTGGGTGTATAAGCCCGAAACAACGCAAAACTTGACTTCTACAAATATTTGCATCTTTGCCGTCTTCTGCGTTGGCAGAAGAAGCAGGCTAATGACAAACTTTAAAAGAGCTCTCATCCGAAGAAGTAATCCTAGCCGATGGGACAAGGAGTGGGGACCTCGCTGGACCCGCTCCGCCTCTCCCGGCTCCTCGCAGAGCCTCTCGGAGCATCCCCGGCCCTTCCGGGCCGCCCCTGCCCGCGGGCAATGCGCACGAACGGGGCCACAGCGGTGTGTGGGGGGCAGCGGTAGCCCCGCGGGCTGGGACGGAAGCCCAAACACAACGGGATGGGCGCTTTGAACCACTTGGGAGTCCGAGGCCACGGGAGACAGGTACTTTTCCTCATCAGCGCCGCCGCGCCGCTGCAATGGACACGATTGTCCTGAGAAGGGCTCAGGCGCTTGAGGAGCAGAGAGCACCTGAGACCTCCCGCAGCCGCGCTCCCGAGGTCCCGTTAACTGTCTGATAGTCCTTCTACTGTCTTCCTCACTGCCGCCAGTTGCCAAGATATTTCACATAAATAGAAGCTTTCTGATTTATTATCAGCCTCTTCCTTCTGATTCATTATGTTAATGAATTGAGTTATTACCAACATTGGATTATCGTATCTATCAATGAATCCAGCAAAAGAAAGCTAATTATAGAGGAAAAAGCCGAGTGTACCCGGAAACTTAATACAAAGGAACGTCCGAGAAATAGACCAAAGCGGCTGCAGGAGTTTAAGCACCCTCTAAACACAGCTTCCAGTTGTCTGGGGACTGCGACACTTTGGGTCACACAGACAAACTTTTTTCCTAGGGATTTACGGATACGGTTTTTTACCGTTAACATTATTATTACGACCGTTTCCAAGGAATGAAACCCGCTGCCCAGAGCTTTCCTGGGAATCTCGGCGCCGTTGAGTGAGGGAGGACAGACACAATGCGCTCCCCGTTCCCTCTCCCAGCGCACCGCTCCCGGCGACGCGCCGTCCCCGCGCCCCGATCGCGACCGACCGGCACCCGTCTGTCCTCCCCCGCGCCACAGCGAGCTCGTTCCACACCGGACAACCACCGAGAAACGGGGTTTGGTTTGTTTGGGCTTTTCTCGTCCCGTCCTTTGTCCCTTTCCCACAGCCGCTCGGCTTGGCGGTTCCCGGCTCGGCGCTGCCCCTCGGGCAGAGCCCGCACCGGTGAGCGCGGGGCGAGCGCGGCCGCGGGGCGCAGGTTCGCCGGCGCTGAACAAAGCTGCCGGCATGTGCTTCACTTTGAACACATTATCCTCCGGAAGCTTTGACTGAGCAACAGTCAGAGCTCCGTGAATGAAGCTATTGGAACACATACGAACTAAATGGGTAAAGAAAGGCAAGGCTGGTTAACAAAATTACATTTCTCATTTGCCATTCACCGCAGTGAGGCAGGTACTTATTTACTGCGGCTTCAAGCTAAGGCAATTAGTAAAGGAGACTGTAATTTACCTAAAGGAAGGCAATTTTTTTCCTTTTATTAATTTACAATAGATTTGTAAAATAATATTACAGCAGCTGGCTCTGCTTGAATCTGTTTCAAAAGTGTGATGTAAATACTGTCTCACACTATTTTGTTGCTTATTAGGGCTTTCTGGTAGGTGATACGACTGAGTGAGGGGAAAGAACACCACACATTTATTTTTAAGATCATCATCACAGCGATAAAACTTATGGGAAGTAGTGAGCATACTTTCTATCTGTATGCGTTAAAAACAGACGCATTCAAAGTAAGTCAAATGTAAAAGCTACAACTGTAAGGCTACATACACAGCGGGTACAGCTTAGCGCATTTTCAAGAGCTGTTTTAACTGTGTTTAAAAGGAGTAGCAAATTCCCAAATTAAATCACCCTATTTATAGCAAAGACAAAGAGTTTCACACAGCAGGAGGATGTACTAAAGAACCATTTCCCCCCACCTGTTTCCTTAGCAAGGGTTTAAGTATCTATATCTATATCTTCCTAGTAATCAGATGTCTGAAGTAACTCAGCTCACACATTATGAAACAATAGGAAGAGTGCAAATAATCGATCTGGGATTAATTACATCTGGATTTTTTATCAGTAAACTCCTGAGGTTTTAATCTTCACTCAGCAGATTAATATTTCATATCAGAGTCAGAGGAAAATAAACACCATACCTAAGTAAAGTATTTATCACTGGCCTACTCACTGTTCACACTTGGCTGCTGCAGGCACCAACTTACCTCCAACTCATACATGCAATGCAACACTGAGATCCAAGAGGCAGTGACTACAGGATCAAAGCTTTATTTCAACTATAACACAGTATACCCATGGATTATAATCCTTGAGCAAACAGAATATCACAGTAATGAAGACCTTAGCATTACAAATATGTTAAAACAGCTTGCATTTGGGGTGATATTTAAGGTCAAGTTGTATCTGAACACAACTATTAAAATATTATGAAAATTACCATTATGGAGTAAATAATGTTTTCTTTCAGATATAACCTCTAAAACTACATTCCATTTTAAATTTGGTTTTCTTATTTTTCAGTACCAACAAGCTCAAACTGAGCATCTACATCCCCAACCTGCTCTATGTGAATGAAAAAGACAGAAATGAAGAACTATAAATTCAGCCTAAAAATTAGCTCCCAACTTCTATGAAAACATGACCCTGAATAAATACAATCAAGAGGATACCATTGTGTCAGATATGTGTCTAAACCAACTTACTATTTAAAATGTACTCTCAAATTAAAATAATAGGCTTGTGAAAGATTCTGCAGAGTAAGAAATTTCTTACGTTAGGGAAAAGTAACATGCCTTGCCTTCTGCTCCTGCCCCCACAGCCAGAATAACTGAGAAAGTAAAAAGCTTGGGAATGTGATGGTAGAGGTGACAAGATGGGTGAACAGGCTGTGCTCCTGGGTTAGTATTGGGGTCACTTATCTGTGCATTAACCTAGAAAAGTATGATTAATTATTTCTCCTTGCAAGATACTCCAAGATTAATTTACAATCAGGAAAAACCTTTGGGTTTTCTCACTGCTCTTTACTGAGTTGCTGTCCCCCACCTATCAGAAAAGCACAAGAAGCAACAGGCCCTTAGGACCACTGCACCTTATGTATAAATATATTGTAACACAAAAGGGCAAGCAGCAAGTGAAGACAATAGAGTAAGAAGTTTGGGGGGGGATTTTTTTTTTTTTTGGTGGGTGTAGTGAGGTTTTTTTGGGGAAAAAAAATTTATGATGAATAGGAAATTACAGAAGATATATATGATGTAATTTTTGTATTTTATATTTTTTATGTATATATATGTATATATATGTGTGTATATATATATATATATATATATATATATATATATATATATAAAAGCGCTTGGGTTAAGATAACTACATAGAATCAATATGTTTGAGGTGACTGCCTTGACTTGGTGAAGAATACCCATTCAAGATCTCACAGGAGACCAATATAAAATCATATCAGTATAAATCATTTTGGGGATTCTTAATTTTTTTTAAAGCACACTAAAATTTAACATTTGCTTTCTTAAATAGTATCTATAAAAAGGCAAGTATCAAGCTAGTCCAGCCATGGCAAATTAAACTCAACAAATCTAAGTAGAACAGGAGATACCATATAATTATGGCCCCTGCCACTGCATGCCCCAACTCAGCAGACACTTGCTCCTGTCCCTTAGTGGCCCTGCTGTGTTGCCCCTGCCCCTATTACTGTACTGTTTCACAGTCAAAGGCAAATTGCATTTATTTGTTTCAAACCAAATGCCAACACGAAGGCCCTTGTCCCTGAGAACACTCACCTACACACATTCCTGCTTTAAATGTTTCTCTTCATTCAGTTTTTCTTTTTCTGGACATGTTCCCACATGGTTTTTCTTGAACTAGTTGTCCTATTGCTTCTAAAGTTATGTTGCAGGAAATAAAATTAAATTTCTTTGAAGATAATTTCATTTTACTCTCAGGCACACTAACTGCAGCACAGTAACCACTCTAACCCTGCTTGCAGGTGCCTTTCATGAACAAATTTTCACCCATGGAGCTGCCATGCACCCGATGTCCACACACCTCGATCTCCTTCCAGGGGAAATCACAAGGGCAAGGAGACACTGAGCACCTGAATTGTGTCCCAGTGGTTAGGCGGACTCGGAAGAGATAAAGACCCAGATTATTTGCATGTATAAAATACTTAGGGGCCCAGATTTTTGTTGAAGAGATTTCCCTTTGGATGCAAAGAACAGGATGAATCCCATTCTTTGTTAGTGACTAACTGCTCATCCATCCCTTCATCTGAGCATCATAGATAATAGGTTTTCCTTTCTTGTGTGCCCAACCAGTCTCAATTATTTACTTTTTAAATGTGAGCTTACTGTAAGATCCATACACATTCCCACTAAATCGGATTGAGAATCATATTGTGAGTTTACAGAAGAAAATATTACCAAGTTGTCTTTGTGACAGAACACTGAGTAGGTATAAAATTGCAATGGTCTCTATGCCAAGTTTTTTTTAAGCTCTCAGCTTGTAAGATGAAAGCCTAATTTGATATTTTTGTAGTTATATAACAGTTCTAATATTTTGTGACATTTTGTATTGTGACACTATAGATGAAATTGTCATCGGACTGACACCCTTTACTGTTTATTCCTTAATTACAACTGTTAACAACACTGCAGAGAAGCGTGCTAATCTGCCATCACATATTATGAAAACAACGTTATTGTTACAAACACCAACACCCACTCAACAGGATAATTCTAAGATGGCAGTTTCTGTAAAAAGTTATCAGTTTAATGGACACTTCAATAGAAAAAGTTTAAAATGAACTCTTAATATTCCTACGGAAAATATACAACGATTTTATATTGCACCTGAAGTTTTGAGTTTATTGTGTCAGTGATTCTTCATGCTGCATAGGGATGAAATGTTTTTTGAATGGTGGGGTCTCTACGCAGTATGAAGATGTATAGCTCAGACAACTAGCAGCCTAGCAATATTTGCAATCATTTTATTTTCATATCCTCAGACACTGGCAGAGGTAATTTTTTTTTTTACTGCTTCCAGGTTGGGGGTGGAATGATGTTGCAAGCGATTAAATTTTAACAGTATATTGACTCAAGTCCAGGTTCTTAACAATAAAAGAAAACATTTTCTAGACTTCTTTTGCTTAGGAAAGATTAATTTTCTGCAGGCCACGTCACAGACCAGGAAGGATCTTCCACTGAACTGACACTTTTAGAAGTTCTATACAAGTGATTTTTTCATACCTAGTTAGCTCAGTACAGTTAAAATTCACTGATACTGCACTGCTGTAGGAGGAAGCTGTTCAGTGGCTGAAAATGAAAATATTCTATCCTCAACTTCTGTATGTGCTTTGTTTTTGGACAGCCACTGCCAGCTACCTTTCAGTTTGCTTCTTTCAAACTTTTCATGCCTCAGAAAAAGTTCTCCCTTGTAGCTTTTATCAGCAGAAAGAAAACAGCATAAAGAGCAGCCTAGAAGTACCAAAAAGCCCTAGAGATTTGTTTGCCTAACCCTTAGACAAAAAATATAATGTAGGTAGAAGCAGGTTGGGAAGAGCAGCCTGGAGTGAGCTGTAAGAGTGATGAAAGCGGCAACGACAAAAAAAAAAATCAGGGAAAACAAGATGCAGAAATTCAAGTTTGTTCCTTCTACAACTGCTCTCATGAAGGTTCTTGCACAGATTCCTGGTGCTAAACCAAGGCTACTTGATGCACAGTCTGCCTTTTCTGCTAACAGTAAATTCTTCCTTTCTCTCTCATCCTTGAGCAGGCATGCAGCACAGATGACTGAAGTGAAGAAAGATAATGCAAGAATCTGTCTTTACTTATCGCACTTATATGTGGAAGCAGAAGATTAAAAATAACATAAAACTCTTCTCACACTGAAAACCCAATTGCCTCGGTGGAAATCTATACACCAATGTTTCTCACTCTTGATCCTAAAAGCCTGTTTGAGGATTGTTTCTCTAGTACAGAATAAAAATACAGAATTGTACACAATGCAACAATGGAATTACATTATCTTATATAATGAATTTTAATTTAAATTATTTACATTTCAGTTTAATGGCATAATATTCTGTTGTCTGATCTGGACCATCTTCTCTGCTTAAGTGATAAATTACAAAACAAAATGAAACTAAAATGTTTATTTTTGTGAATCTTCTTCAGAGTAGTTTATGCTCTGCTTTGTAGCTTTCATTTTCTTAAAGCCAATAGGAACTTCTGCTCTTCCTAAAAGAAACTCTTCCCACTTGGGAAGAGATTCTTTTATTGATGCCCAATAGAGAGTCTGAGAAAGATATAAGAAAAAATAAACTTAATTTCAAAATATGTGCCAGCCAGTTTAAAACAATATAGAAATTTAATGCACTATTAAATATTACTTTAAAGAGTAAAGCAATTCAGAAAAGAACAACATACTTAACATATGAAATTTTTAATCTCTTGTATGATACAAAATATCAGCTTGGAAATATTTCATTCTGCAGGACAAACTGTGAAGTGACTGAATGTGCCCTCTTGTGGTAAGCAACACATCAGTTTAGACCTTACAGTACTTTTAATAAACTATTTTCTGTGATTATATACTTTTCCAAAAGCAGCTTTTATATTTAAGTATGGATGTTACTGGAATTTCATTTTGCAGTGGAAAAAAACGGTAGAAATGAAAGCTGAATGTGTACCAATATAAACTGATTATCCTAGAAAAGTTTACAGTACTATACAGAACTACAGTTCAAATATTTGAGTAAAATTTTAGACTTGATAACTCACTGATGAGGTAATCATCTCCAGTATTTGGATCACAAATTAAAATAACACTAAAAAGGTGATGTATATTTAGCAGGTGGTCTAGGAGAATCACTGTGGATCATTTAACCCTTCTTCTTGCTTTAGACTGTGCCTCTGAGTAATAAATTTAACATATTATTTATCTGTGTTATTAATCATTCATCATTTTTATGTTTGTATCTTAAGGATAACTGTTGTTTGAAGGGTTTTCAGGAAAATTTTAAATGCCAGGTTATCATTTTTTCCCCATAAAATAACGTGATCTAAGAACTGTTCTAAGATAACACTTTAATCCATCCACGTATGTAAGTATTCATTGCCATTGATGTCCATTCAGAAAAATGTAATTTTTCAGTAGAAAACAGTTATGATACATGTGCAGTGAGCCTTTTCTCTTTGCTTAAGTAAGTGGTGAAGGAGATGTGCAGCATAAAACTGAAGATCTCCCTGCAAAGCATTGGATTCCTGGCTAATCATTTTGATCCTTGCATGTAACTCAGATATAACTATGGCTCTTGCAGGTTTACAAAAATATTTTCTTCAACAGATTTACTCAAAGAATCTTTTTTGACAAGCATATGTGCTGTCACACAAAACTACTCCGACTCAGCAAGCTGGGGATCCATTATAGCCATAACTTTCAGAGTATATTAATACAGACACATATATGGCTGAGTGAAATATGCTCAGAAGTGTTTTGGAACAAAGCACGCACAAGAATTTTGTACCATGAAAGAAAGTTTTCTTTTCCCACTATTTTTAGCACTTCTCTAGAAGCATAAAAAAAAAAATAAACCTGAAATAGGATCTTCTCCTTCAAATAGTAACTCTGTTCTCTCCAAAATTCCACCACTGCTGCAGAGTGCAGACATTCTGCAGCCATGAGCAGTCTCTCTGCAGCCTTTAATTTGTGTGGACTTTGCTCGCCAAGCAGCTTCACACCTACCACAGGACTAAGTGACCCAAACAACTCTAGAGGTGTCTCTAAAGAGTCTAAAACCACTTCTGAACACAGCCAAAACAGGTTTAACATTTAATATTAGTAGCTTGGCATCTTCCTCAGCATCATTCAAAATGTACAAGTATTCAGGAAAGAATGTACCCTTTTTGCCTAAAATTGTCTAAAAATAATAAAAAGCCACTGAAGGGGATACCCAGTGCACACCCTGTCACAGTCACAGTCGGCTATTTACAAAATGCAATGACAGATGAAAACTTTGAACAGTAACCAGAACAAGAAGTGATGCCTCTCCTTTAAGTACTAGCCTAAGCATGCCAACACTTGCCCAGCAGGTGTGAAGCTGAGGTACAATAGCCCTCCCTTCACAGCTGACAGCGCTGAAACCTGGCCCTGGGCCCTGCTCTGACAGGGCCCAGCACCCAAACCAGCACGGGACACTGCTCCTGAGCCTCTGGGAGCCAAGGCACCACACAGCACACAAACCACTGGGGCAAGAAACAGATGGGAATCTGCTCGAAATTTTTATCTTGAAGTAATGCTTTAGGGACTGCAGGTTGAGAAGAAAAAAAAAAAAAAAAAAAAAGAACTGAGTGTTCCTGCTGCAGTACTTTTCATAAGCTTCCATATAACTCTAAAATAATTGATGTGAAATCTCTCTGTTCGTGCTGGTAAACTGCAAAATGTAAAAATGACAATCTGTGGTAAACTGAGAACGGGATGACCACATAAAACAAACTAAATAGCTCTGATATAGTAAACAAAGTAATCTTCTGATATTCACAATATTGTTTTTTTATATTTGACTTCATTTTTAGATAGAAGTATGTACAGATCTGAAACCTGCTAAATATTTCCACCAGAATGCTCCAGAATCTGGGGACCTTGTCCCAGAATTTAGGTTCAGCTTGATACACAGTACACAGGCCTTTGGCTATACCAGTCACTGGATTTTAAAATCAATTATTTTCACTATAAGAACATGCTTCAGGGAAAAAAAAAAAAAAGGCAAAATATTTGGTAAACAACAAATGAAAAGACAGAGTTCTAGGACTTACTTCTAACTTAACAGTATCGGGATGTGGAAGCAAATACATTCTTTCTTTCAGCCTTTTTCCTGATGCTTCTAATCCTAAAACACAAGCAAAGTACATTTTAAAAACAAGTATTGGGAATTCAAAACAGAAAATACACATATAAAGACATTTAAATTAACTAAATAAGCCCATTACAACTAAACAGCATTCAAAAATTAACACTGAAGTTCAAGTATTTGTTTAGTTGTTCTGAAATACAACTTGTACTACCTAGACTAACACCCTACAGCTGCTAAATATGTTTGCTGCACCTTTTTCATACAAGAGTACATTTCACAACCAAGTTATTTTCTCTGGACACCAGGGTAAATTAGTTAAATTCTGTTGTATAAAACTTAAGGGAATAGAGGGGAACAGAACATCTTTTTCTGTGCTGCATAAGACAAGTATGTATTCTAGCTACTGTAACTGTAAAGTAACTAGGCAAATTATGTGCAAGATCTTTACTTCTCAAGACAAAGATGACTTGCTAATATGCATGCATAACATGTGCACATAAATGTAGAGCTGCAGCAAGCTGTTCACCAGACAAGCTTGGATGACAATGCACCTCACATAGTTTTCTTACAAAAAAAAAAAATCAGTATTTGGGTTTCTGCTTGTCCAGTGGATGTGTGCTGGATTCACAGAGGCCCAAATAAATCTTTTTAAAAAGAAACAACCATAAAAAAGTCAATAGCAACAAACAAATCAAAGCATGCCCCCAAACTAACCACCCTCCCCCTTTAAAGTTCTGACCTGTTCTTGTGGGCTTAGTTCCATACCCAAACACTGAAGAGATTGAGTGGTGGGCAGATGAAGAGAGACAGAAAGGGACGTGGGAGTGGGGTGTGAAGAAGCCAAAGCTGAACAGAGTGGAGGGGGAAAGAAAGTATAGCAGATGGCAGAGTTGGGAGCAGAGAGCGGGTGTGAAGAGTACAACAGAAAAACTAAATGAGAGAGGAAATTCCCCAAAGGGACTTCCCAAATATTCACCACCACTGCTGCTGAAATGAAGAGTGAGATTCTGGAGGAGCATATCCACAAGAGAGACCAAACATGATTACTCGTATTGAATAATAGCCAGTCTGAATACATCAATAAGTAAACAGCCTTCAACTCAAGTTTAGTTCAGTAGAGTATGATTAATAAAAGCAAAAAAAACAGCCTTGCTGAAGTTCAACTTAGTGACACACATACAGTCAGACTGTTCAATTTAGTGTTCAACTTACTTTACTTCAGTAAATTCCTTTTACAATATTCTCTTGTACATAATTACAAACCTAATCCAAGCAAAATTGTTCCTCCCTTTTCTACAGCAAAATCCATACCACTGTAGGAAGGTAAAGGATGTCTGAGGAAGAATAAACTAATTCTCAGATTTATCCAAATTCTCAGAAGCAGCAAATAGCTGCCCCTTCTCAGGTAAGAAAAGACTAATGGGATAAACATACAGAGGGAACAGGAAAAAGGACACAGGCCATGTGAAATCATGATGTCAAAATAACAGAGGCCAACACAGATTTAAGTGACTTCAGCAAGGAATTCCTGTGCTGCCCATCCTTAGAGCAGGTACATGCAGCCAGCACCAAAGGAAGCCTGGAGCAGAACGGCTCGTGCCAAGTCTGGAGCAGTCACCCCCAGAACAAACCACACTGAAAAAAGCAGCAGTCAGTAATGTTCACCTCATATTCTTCCACTGGCTTTTCCTCCTTCCTGATTCCTTCTTCCTAATTACTGTAGGAATTTTAACAGGAAGGAAGAAGACAATCTATCATTATTTCTTTATAGACTCAGCCAAGTAACTGGAATGTTTATGGTGATAGGAAATGAATGTCTTTCAGGCAAGAAAGGAGACAGCAGTTGTGCATATATGTTTGGGAGAGAAGGTCACTTTGGCATAGCCTAGATATTGGATGTGTCTTTTCATTGCTCACTCCAGTTTGTGTTGTGCAGTCTATTGTCATTCAGAATACTGATTTAATGACAGACAGTGAAAGAAATTTTTGCTGGAAGGTGTAGTATGCTTTAGAAAATAACTGGAACTACTGAAAGATTAGATGGCACTTCTTGTGTGTCTACACAACTGGTAAGCTCTGTAGGAAAAATAAATCCCTGTCATCAATATAAAAATATATACATCAGCAGTATAAACTTCTTTGGAAAAAACCCAGCTAATCTAATATGTCACAGTACTGAAAAAAAGAGAGCATCTTACAGTGCTTCCCCTAAAACCACAAGGACTGGAACAAAAACAATTCAAGACCCTTCCCCAGAGGTAAAATGGAACGCATGACACATGCATTGCTTTTAGGGGACCAAATTCATCTGTCACTTATATTGCTATCAGTCTGGCACAATCACACTTAAATAATTCTGGAATCGCATGCCCAGGAAGGAAAGCAAATTTGTTCTAAATTACCTTTCCAGTACTAATTACTATATAGCATACTCTTTCTTTTCTATTTCATGTTACAAGCTGTTGCATAGTAATACATATTTCTAAACACAAGAAATATCACTGAGAAACAAATGTCATAAATTAGATTACAAATACTAGTCTAATTTCTGCTTTTATTACGACAACATTATATAAGCACCAAATGATACAGATTTCCCTAATCTGCAGTCTCCCTCTAAAGACATTGAAGAAAATACTCTGATAATTATGCTAAAATGCTGAACAAATGCTTATAATGTCAAAATTTCAATTAAAAAAAAAAATAAGGTTAGTTCCCTGCTTCCTACTGATTAGAATTTAAATTAATTTTGAAATCTTTCCTGTGCATAAATTCCAACTAGCACAGAGAAAGAAAAATGGCTTTGCTATGATCTATTACTGAAAACAACTGATTTTGCTTACATGCAGAAAACCAGAAATGCAAATAAAAAAATAACACTTCGTCATGTCCATGTATTTTTGAGTAGGCCAAATCAACAACTCTCCACATGGTAACTGTGAAATGTACAGTGCCTGGTATCAGGAACAATATTCTGAAGCTGGCACATTAATCAGTCTTGTTTTCAAGCTTCTCATATATTATGCTGCATAGTTTTTTTTTCCTCTTTTCTTCTGTTACCAAAAAGCATCTGCAGGAGTGCACGCTTGTTAAAACTAGGATAAAATTAATAGATTTAAATTGATTTATGCTATTTTATCCTGCAACAGAATTTGTTTTGATACATATGTTTTTGCTTTTTTTTTCTGTATAAACACCAACATTTTTGACACTTGAAAGGAACAATTTTGAGGATGTGACAGGATATAGCAAATATCTGTTTAACTGCAGAAATATTTACACTCTGTACATGTCTGAGCTATTGTTACCATTTCCAATACAATAAAGCTTTCAGGATGGACAAATACACTCTGCATTTATTGTGCTTGCCTTCCTATGTAAACTGAGAATGCATTCACAAAGACAATAACTTATAAAACCCTATATTTACAAAGTAAAAATCTAACCTAAAATGCCTAAGGAAAATAGTAGTCATAATGGCTGAAATTACTAAATCAACGGACTAGGAGCTATGGAAAAAATAACCAAACCATCCATTTGTCCTCAGCCTCTCACTGAAGCACCTACACTTATTTTACCAAATAAAGAGGGCTTGATTGCCCCTGTCCAGAATGCACCAGTTCAGCAGCCCAAGTTGAAAAATCTTCTTTGTCACAGAATAGTTAAGAAGGCATTCCTGGCTAACTGTTCTCCTTGTCTGCCCCTCTCAAAATAAACCTCCCATTTAAATACAAACTTGAAAGCAATAGAATTATACCCACCCAAAATGTGAATATTTTAAACCTGAACCAGGCTCTGCATGAAAAAAAACCAAAGAAATTCCGGTAACACAAATCAATCTTTTAATTTCTGGAGTAAAACTTACTTTTTCAACAAACACAATACATGCATTATGGATTGTTAATAAGTAGGAGCTTAAAGAAAAGGCACACGAGGTTCAGTTTACTGCTGTCTCCTGAAAAACCAACACACATTTTTCACATGAATCATGCCATTGGTCAAGTACAAACTCAAATGTCTGAGCTAGGGGCTCCAGAGGAGCCTTTCAGTATTCTGGTCCCTGCCATCAAACTTTGATCTTTCTAATTGCCTAGGAGACAAATCTTACTCAAATATGACAGCAGGTATGTAGAACAGCTATGAACATTATTAATGGTGTCACACCTTTGAAGAGCCAGAAACACCCAACACTGCTTTTACAGACCTGCAAGTAAAATGCCTGAAGTCACTCTACACCTCTTTAGAGAAAAATGTTAAACTGAGAACCTCTTCCACAACTTAACCACAGGAGGAGAACAGTTCCTACCCTTGGCCCAAAGCACGGTAGCCTGGTCAGCCCATTTCCAAATATGTCTTGAATCAAAGTGTAGAGGGGCTGTGAGTCCTGACAGACCCCCTAAATTCTCTCAGGCAGACATGTACTAGCATGTGTTACATCACTACTTGTGCTTAAAAAAAATAAAAATACATAGTAGCAGCTGCCACCACGAGGCATTTGTAAGAAGGGCAAGGGAAATAGGTAGTGATGCCATCGGATAATAAAGACTTGTCATTTAATACTTTTTGGTCAAGTTCCAGAAGAGGGAACTATATAGAAGAGAATTCAAATGACAACTATAGAGCAAACACTTCTCTTGTTTTTTTTTTTTAATTATCTAAGCTACATAACCGTGACATTTTGATGCGGTTCCTGGTAGTTGCAGAAACTTACATTTAAAAGTGCTGCATTCCTTTTATGAGCTGCATCAGCTGCTTGAGTTTGCCATGTCTTTTTAGTCTTTTTGTCTCTTAGATAAGTCTCCATCTGCTGTAGCAGCTCTGATCTCTGAGACAGTCTACAAAGGAAAACATTTTGCTAAGTGGGTAGAACATTTTGCTCAGGAGCTAGAAAATAACCTTTTTACCTTACTCAGTTTTCTCAAAACTATGGGCTAATTAAGCCGGCTGCGGGGTGGGTGTGCTGGGGGAGGGAAAAGGTACAGGCAGGCATCACCTGCTGTGCTTGTACGAAGCTATAATGTTGCAATCAACAGTCCTCAACTGCTGAGGTGCTTAGGAACACTGAATCCCCCACAAGAAGGAAAGACAGGGTGGGTTGGGGTGACTTGATCTGTACTACATTTGCTCATTGGCACGTACTAGTTGTTACAAGAAAAGCAAATTTTCCTGAATCACTACTGTATTTGCCTCACAATTTGAGTTTGCAGGGCAACAAAGAAGCACTTCTATAATTGAGGCATTGAGTGAGAGAATCCAATTACCTTCCCCAAACAGGAATTCAACGGTGACAGGTTAACAATGGAGATCTTAAACCAGTACCACCATTGGAAGTCAAAAAAACTCATCAACCTAAATACCCTCAACGGCAGGCAAGGATGCTAATTCCCATGGTTCCTGAAGGAAGAGTGCCACCTCCTGGAACTCCAGCCCCTTGCTGAAGCACCACAGTGCTGTGCAGAGCTCAGACTCACTGGCACGGAGGGTCGTGGGCAGGGAGGGAGAATATCACAAGATCCAACACAAACTGCTGTGAGGCAGAGCACGACTACTCACATCTCCTCATGTCTTCTAGCAAGGTGAACCTCCTGAGCCAAGCAGGATGACATCTCCAGTTGTTTACCCCGGTTTTGTACTCTATAAAAGGAAAACCAAGTGAATTTAAAATCTTCTAAAGGTGTAGATTAATATACACGTTCCAGTATTAAACAATTCTGGTTAAAAAGCTGCACACGTAATATCTATATGTCAGCTATGTACACAAAACCTGCCACAAGACATTGCTACAATATGCTTTGAATACATTCACACTACTAATGTTCACAATATGTCTCAGGAAAATGCTACTGTATTCTAATAATTTATGAAAACCAGGGTTTTTTTTCAGTTTCAGATTCAGCACTGAGTTTTCTCGAGTTTCAGATGCTTACAATCACACACACTGTGTTTACATAAGCTATTACTGTAACATTACTGATTTCTGGCTTTTCTCACATTACACTGAACACAGCTATACTTCTCACACATACAGGGACCTGTTCATAGGAAACTATGTTTAAATTGTTTACAACTTACTGGTTTTTTCCCTGAGCTATTAAGGAGATCAACTTCCCACAGACACAAATAAAGATCCTACAGCACTTTTCAGAAGACTGAAAATGTTTTGGCTATTCTTTTTTCACCTCAAAGGTGACTGCGTTACTGTCAACGCACACAATGTCAAAGGGTGAGAGAATTAAAAGAACTCATCAAGATAATCTAAGTTCAGGCCTTCTCGCTATCACGTGTCACACCTAACTCTGAAACCATCGATTTACACGTGGCCTCTGCTCACGCTGAGGTGCATCTTCCAGGGATGTATATTTTACCACACTCTGAACTGTCCACCTGGCCTGTTGCTACCGCTTCACCTTGTTTAACACGGAGCACACCCCTTCGGGCTCCTTCCTTCAGCCGGGGCACTTCGTGCTCTTTGCGCCTTTACCGGCGACAGCAGCAGCCGGAGCACCCGCCGCACGTACCTCCTTTACCTCCCTGGCTTTACGGGCGCCTATGGCTTACAACAGGAGCAACAAACCAGCACCATCGTGGGGGACAAACCGGCAACAGCCTGAGCATCCTCTGCCCGCTGCCCCGAGCGGCAACCGCTGCTCTGAGCGGATGCCAAGGCCTGAGGCAGCCCGGGACGAAGCTGCGCGGGCAGACCCCGGCCCTCCAGCAGCCGCAGCGGAGCCCCCGGGCCGAGGGCGGCACCGCCAGCCCCGGCCCCGCGGCCGCTCCGCCTCAGGCCGCGGCCCTGACAGCGCGGGAGCGCCACGGCCGCAGCGGGGCCGCGCACCGCCTGCGCCCTACCATTGGAAGGGGGGGGATGGATTTACGATCTCGTTGAAAAGTACCATCCCATAGGATTGCAGGAGAATAAGTCGGGAAATAAAAATAAAACATCAAACACATTAGCTAGTTTACCTTTAGCCTCGCCGGCTTCGAAAAGGAAAGCAACCACTCGTAATGGTCTCCGGGATGTCTTAAAACACCCCCCGCCCCCGCTGCCATGGAGACGGCCGGAAAGGTGGAGCCGAGCCGTCGCTTCGGTGGGCGGGGTCGGGAGGAGAATCCGCGCCTGGGATTGGAGGAGCGAGAGGGCGCGGGGCCAATGAGAGCGCGGGACTGGAGCCTGTGGGCGGATCCCGCCCGTGACCAGAGCCCGGGGCCGTCCCGGCCTCAGAGCTGGGGAGTTCCTGAGGCGGGTCTGTGCTTAACGCGCAAACTGATATCAAAATATACTCCGAATAAAACAAGCACAATTAATCCAACTTTTTTTTTGTTTTCCGTAAATGTTTTGTCCTTCACAGAAAACATAAACCAAAAAATTCCAAGCTAGATAAAGCTGAAAAATAGTTTAAATCCATTTCATTGGTGTCCAGTAGATTTATGTGCAGCTGCGAATTTCTAAGAGCTGCTCTAAAAGTGCTTGTCTTGCCTAAATGTTTTCTATCTAAGCATTCTCTCATCCTAGTTTAAGACACTTCATCACAAGCCTTTCTTTCTGCTGACCAGAAGCTGTTTCTTGTGGTTTTTCATCTCTATATTTTCTATTTTTTTCCCCACTTTATATTTCTGCAACAAATGTACATTAATTCATGTCACGACATAAATAGAAGTTCTTTAATGTACTTGTCAACTTACCCTTGATTTTTGTAGCAGTCAGGATAAATAGTACTTAAAAAGTTATTTTAATTTCTTGTTATCATTGTGATTTAAAGACAAGACTTTCCAATGTCACAGAGGCATAGGAGTCAGTCCTCATTTCTAATGGTGCAAACAGCTAATTGTTATGGTCACACCAAAGGTAACAGAAAGCCCAAGTGTTTTGCATATCTTGCTGAGCTAGGCCAGCTCTCTGTGATCTTTCTTTGCAGCATTTAATAAATTTCAGGAAGAAAAGAGACAAAGTTTGGTTTACTTAGACCATTAGAGGTGCCATTTGTGACAAGAATGCAAAGAGCATTTTAGTTAAGTTACAGATACTATCAATTGTTCAGTGTTGTGGGAACAGAGAGAGGATGGAAACCATCATTGTCTAATGGCTGCTTTATGTGATAGTGGGTGAAGTTCATAGCTACTGAGCTATAAACTCTTATTGTAACCTAGATTAGTTCTGAAGTTGTCAAGAATATAAGCTTTAAATTGCTGAAAAAAAAAAAAAAAATTGTGCTGGTAACAGCCAGAAATCTCCATGTGCTGGTTTGGGCAGGGGTGGAATTAATTTTCTTCACAGTGTCTGATCTGGGCTGCTTTTGAATTTGTGCTGAAAACAGAGCTGATAACCCAGGGTTGTTTTTATTTCTTCTGGTCAGGGCTTACACAGAGCCAAGGCCTCTTCTGCTTCTCCCCCATCTTGTGGGGGTGCACAAGGTGATGGGAGGGACACAGCCAGGACAGCTGATCCCAAACGATCCAGGTGACATTCCAGACCCATCCAGGTGACATTCAACCACCAGGACATCCAACCCATCCAGGTGTCATTCCAGACCGAATGGTGTCATGGTCAGCCTACAGAGCTGGGGGAGGAGGTCATGTCCGTGGGGAAAAGCTTTCTCCTGCATACCTGAATGCACTGGCACCTCACTGTAGTCCTACTGCTGCACCCCTGCCTTAGCTTCCAGTTATGTTACAGATCTTTCAGAAAAAAACTCCACCCTTAATAATTTTTATCAACAGCATTTTTTTCCACCCAAATTCCGTCTTCATTAGATACTTCTTTCTTTATGTGATTTTACCGTGGGATCACTGCTATCAAAATTTGAAAAACTAGATACCTGCCAGTGGGACCCCGAGATCTGTATTTACTGTCCATATGGATTAAGGACTTGATGTTAGCACTGAAATGGGAACATTGTGGCCCTTGCTCTTTTTTCTGCAGCTTGCTTTTGCTCTAAAAACTTTGACCGTTTGCTTAGTGGAATTGGTGGATTGGGACACTAGGTGGCACTTAAATACAGCTAACGAAGAATTTTGTCCCTTTCAACACACAAAAACAGTCTAACACATCCTGTTCTAACATGCAGTTAATTATATCCTCAAAATGATGTCTTGGATTGATATTACTAAACAAACATATAAAAAATGTAATTACAGACAACTGAAATAAATACTGTGGGCTTATAATTGCAAGATATGTTTTTTGCTTGTAATATGCTACGCACCTGTGCGTAGTTTATACAGAAAGTATTTTATTTTGTCATTTTTACTAACATTTAGGATGGCACGATTTAGTTTTATGTGCATTTATTTACTGCTACCCAATTTTTGCCATATGTCAGTTTTGAAAAAGGAAATGTTTTTATATATTGGGATTGTGAGACACCAGCATTTCAAAGAAGCTCAAGAAGGATTTTTAAATGAAACCACTTTTTAAAATTTTTAAAGATGTTTTTTTTTTTTTTTTTTTTTTTTTTTTTGCCTTTGCTTTCTACTTCTTCCTTCCCTTACCTTTTGGAGGTCCAAAAATGCACCTTGTTTTTTGAAGGTACACCTCTGTTGGTACAGTAGCTGAATATCCACTTTGAGGTCTATCTGTTCATAAACATTTGTTGAGTCATTTGTTGATATCATTGGTAAAGTGCAGCAGGCCTACAGGACAGCCTGAGAGCTGTGAAATCCCATCAGAGGGAGCAGCTTGTGGCCATCACCTTGGCTTGTGGCAGTTTTGCTACCAGCTGCAGAGGCTGTCGGCAGCATTTCAATCAGCTGCACAAGCCCTGTGCAAAGCTGCTTCAAGTTACTACAAGCTAAAAGGCAAAGGCATGCAAGGAAATGTCCTCTCAGAGCAGGAATGAGCTAAAAAAGTGTCAAACTTATGATGGTAAAAAATGGGCTTCTAATTCCTCTTTCACATTCCAGTATTCAGAGACTGGCTCTCAACCTTTCTGTTGGCAGGTCCCCTACCCTTCCCTGTCCTGAGTTACAAATTGGTGTCTTCTCTGTAGTAGTGGTATTAGAGCTGAGATGAAGCTCATAAATGGTAGGACAAAATAACACATTCCTGTACTCATGTTTTGGGTTTTTTTGGTAGCTAAAGGTGTGTATTTGGTGTGGGAAACACTGGTGCACATGTAGAAGTCATGTTATGTTGAAAAAAGTTTTCCAACACGTTACTCTATGCTTAGACAAACTAATGTAATCTGTGTGTGCTTGCTGGAATTGCCCCCAGACATCGGGAGACCTGCTTCAGGTGAACCAGAACCCAAACAGCAGACCAGGATGGGCTCAGCAACCATCAGCTGGTGCAAAAATAGTCCAAATTAGAGATGACTGGGTCAAGTTCAGAAGAGTTGGAAGACCTGTGTGAAGAGGAAGAACCTGGAGCCGTGTGTGTGAGGGCACAGAAGTGGTGGAACTCCAGCTGCTTTGTGTGCCTGTCAAAATGTGGTATAAAACTGCACATCAGGCCAGGCCAGACTCTGTCCAGTGTCAAAGGAAAAAATACTGTTCTTGATAAAAAGATGTTAACAAGACAATATTTTCTTTACGATTCAAGTAGGGATAGAAACCTGATAAATAGAACAAATCTAAGGTAATCAGTATTCAGCTGCAATTTTTTTTCTTATTTTTCTTCTTTTGAGGAAGGTTCCTTTAAGGTTCTGTAAATTAAAGGTAGACTAGATAATTCTTCAGACAGTTTGCTGATACACCCACTCAGTCTTGTCAAGGGATACATGCCCCAACAGGTACTCTCCATCAGTAGTGTCTATGGTATAGCTACTTTTTGAAGTACCACAAAAATAGTTTGGCCCTTAATTAATAACATTAAGCCTTCTCTTAAAAAAAACCAAAACAGTACAGGTCTTGACTGACTTTAACAGATGTACAGGTAGATGAATGTTTTACAAGTAATTATAATAACTATTTACAGTAATTAACTTGAATCTAATTGCTTCTCAGCATGTTAGGATAATAAATTAAAACTTTATTTCAAACAACTCCTGTTGTCAGTTTTCCCTAAACTGCACAAAGGAAACACAATAAAAAAACCCGTTGGAGAACCCTTCTCAGTTCCTGTTTGGAGTACTCTGAATGGAGGTGCTTAGCTCTGATCTTACAACTTCACTCACCTGTGTAGACTGGGTATTTCTTCCTCAGCATAGAGACCAAGCTCCTCCTGAGAGCAAAAGAGGTGCATGTGAACAAACAGGACAGAAGCACACTTTTTGGCTCCCAAGTGAGAGAGCCATGTCACATGGTTTATACAAGGGAAGGCTGATTTTCCCTGGCTCCCTCCCTAATCAGCACAGAGAGCTCAGCTCTCCTTGACCAGATGTAAGCCTGAGGCTGAGCATTTGGAGCTGCTCGGAAGGACCAGGGGTATTGTTCTTTACAGGCTATGTAGGGAGCCTTGAGAAACTGCTTCCCTCAGATTGGTGCCTGTAATTATGTACCTGATCAGTGTCTGACCATCTGCTTCAAAACCATTCACAGCTTATGTCTTTCACACCCTAGTGAAGGTTCATTGGAGCTCCTCAAGACTGACTTTGCCTGCTGCACAGGCAGAAAGTCTGTCAGCTTTGGCCTGCTTTGAGATTCCTGTTAGAAACCATAGCAAGTTTACTGAGGAGTAGGTCAGTGCCTGCTAATTTCATGTGAATTCAATCACATTGCAGGGACTGCTGGTTATTCAAGCACTCTTCCAACTGCATTCACACGATTCTTTGAGCAAACTGGACTATTCAGCTTTGTGCTCTGGGATGATGATGGACACCGTCTTCAGTTTCAGGCCATTTGCTTTGGGTGTACAACTCACCCTATAACTTTTAGCCACTCTAAGTAATGCTACTGCCAGCTGGTCCTACATTAAAATTGTCTTATTCTGTAATGATGATACATCTATAGCAGCAAAAAGTACTTTGAATTTTAATACATGCATTTATACGACTGTCAAGATGCATGATATTAATAGCTTGACTTTTACTGTAAGCAGAGGTAGAAGAAATAACACCACCTTCACAGTTCTGGCACAGTTTCCTTATGAGCTGAATTCTCAGCCCATTGATTCTGGATTTTGCCATACAAATCTGAGCAGCAGTGTTCTATTTTTAAATTTCAGTTTAGATTTTGAGTGCTTTTATTATGAGTTTCTCTGGTTCCAGAGAGAAATTAGAGAGGCAACAGTACTTCTCTTGCTGTGTAACACCAACATTTACTGACAATAAAAATAACTGAACTTGCACAAGAAGCCAATTTCTAATAAACCCGTTTACTGGGCTGTTGTTATGAAGCTTGAGCTTTTCATTTTTTACAAAAATGCCCCACTTTTTAAAGAAAGGTCAGTGAATCTTTTTAGAAAGATTGAATAAATTACTTTTCCCACCTTATGGAATTTAGTCTTTTGTTGAATTGTTTCTGTTCCTATTAAAGCCTCACAAAAGTGTACCTTCTATTATATTTCTTCTAATAGGTTTCTCAGCCTTATAACTATAATAAATTTGTCAGTCCAGCTTCGCTGAACACTGGAGTTGAAAATCCTACCACAACAGATTAGAAATATAACCATTTCTAAACCCTTTCAAGAAGTTTTACCCTTTCTTTCAACACATTTTATGTACTCAGCAATTCAATGAAAATAACCTTTCAGAGTCATTCTTTAAAGTCTCTTTCTTGGTGATAGCACAGTCGAGCCATTTGATCAGTCAGTCAGAAAAACTGAGTTCTGTTCCTGTCTCTGCCGGAGTGGATTCATAGTCTGAACCAACTTGCTGAAAGCCAGCATTTTCTTAAGTGTTCATTCAGAGGAAATGACCAACTTGACCCACACAGAACCTGATTTTTCAGAGCAGCTGAGTGCTCAGACCTGCAATTTCAATAATTTTAAGCAGTACCCTTAGCACTGCTAAAATGGTTTAAAAAAAAGGCTAATAGTATCTTGTTTGGTAACCAGAGATGAAAAGCTTCAGAAGAAGCTTTTGTAGCAGATTTTAAAAGATATGCATTTTTTTCACCCCTGAATCTCTTCCCTCTATTTTGTTTCTATGAAATTTGTTTGTTGGTTTTGGTTTTCCCTTTTTCTGTTTAGGGAGAAGTTACATTTCTTACAAACACAAAATACTGGTTTGATAAACAATACTCTCTAGGAAATGGCTTAAAGTGTGAGAAAATGTAACAAAACCTTTAGAATATTAACAACCATCCTAAAAGCAGAGAAGCAACGAGCATGATCACATAAATCTAAGAAAAGCAAACAGAATCTATGTAGCTCAAGCCTCGTGTTATAAAAAGAATCAACTTTGCTTTATAACACTGTGTTAAGTATAAATGTCAATGTATCATATTTCCTTTATATGAATGAATTGGAAGGAGAGGCAAGAGTTATCCAAGTAATGTAAAAGCACAATTAATGAATATTTCCAAGGCTTACAAATAATATGTACTAATCCCAAATTACAGGTCATATTCTATCCTTCGATTTAACCCCTCCCCTCAGGCTTACATATAATCAGAAAACGGAGGAAAAGATGAATTATCTCACCTTTCTTTACTTTTGAGAGAATTGTTCAGCTGAGCTTCTTGCAAACCTGTTATGGGCCGTTCTACTTATTTGGATGGTTCTGGTGTGTTTCTGGTCACCTGCATTGAAGAGAGATGAAGAGGTGTAGAAGAAGCTTTCAGGATGATCAAGAGAGTGAAGCAAACTTGCTTTGTGAGAAAAGATTAAAATATTTGGCTTATTTATAAATATAAATTAAAAACAGAAGCAGGAGAAGTATCTGATTGTTTTCTACTAACAATAGAATGATAATATTAATATCGGTGTAAAAGAGCTTTTTAAACAAAATTACAGTGCTACCAGAAGAACAAATGGGTGTAATCCATTTGTATCCTTGCCCATGGCCAGAAGGGTGGAACTAGATGATCTTCGAGGTCCCTTCCAACCCAAATCACTCTATGATTCTGTATTGAATAAGCCTTCTATTGAACAGAGAAGTTTTAGGGAAGTGCTTAAGCATCAGACAGGTGAACTTCTAGATAGAATAGAGAGGGAGGGAGAGTGCATCAGTTTAACATGGACCTTCACCCATCTGTGACTGGGAGTCTGAGCCATGGCTTTCTGCTGACCTTTGGAGGGAAGCCTGGCTTGCAGAGCCTTTCCAATGGTAAGGTTTTCATAGCAGACCTGTTCAGTTGAGCCGTGCTGGTGAAACAGCAGAATCCCACCACCAGTCGTTATCAGCTGCTGCTGCCGGTCTTCACTGAGAGAAAACATGGACATTAAAGCTCTGAGTCACCTGCTGCTCTGTGCCTCTGACTATTTTACAGGAAAACCTGTAAAAACCCACACAATGCACAAATCATGTAGTTGGTTGGCTCTGCCTGCCAAGCCAGGCTGCTTTTGTTGACCCCTGTGCTATGTAGGTGTGCAGGGCATTGCACTCCATTCAGGCACTGGGAGGAGAATGTTCTGAACACAGCATTTCTGTGTTGTGAGGATCTTCCTGTATGCACAGGCTTCCTAATGTAACCTTCTACTTGCTGTGATCTCACTATGAACTTTACATTACAAAGTCCTACATGACATTATTTGTGGTTGGCTGTTTGTCTGAACTTATTTCATAGCCTAAGGCACAGAAAGGCAGGTGAATTTAAATTTTAGCTTTCAAGTTGCTTTTCAAATGCTGTCAGTTTAAAATATTTAAATAACAGCAAGTTCTAACAGCATTCTCAGATTTTTCTTGCACAGTTGACTGTCTTTGGCCTTACTGAGCTGGACCCTATTTATGATAAGAGTTATGGACAGCACTGTGGAGTCCAGACTTTGAATAGCTAGGTGAAAATGTCAGTGCTGCCATTGACATGAAATGGGTCAATGCTTGCTTTTCTGTCATTTATGTTTCAGCTAAGCAATAATGTAGCAAAGGAGGCTTTCTTTGGAAAGATGAAGCAGTAAGAGATATGAGAAAAAAATACATTCCAAGGAATGAGAAAATTACTTTCCTTAGGGAGTACCATTTATTTTCTTCATTAAACCTTATAAAAAATGATATCAGTTGAAGATTGGTGGTTTAGTTTCTGAAAATGGGCATGATGGGCAAAATACGTAGTTACAGCACTTTATATCAGTTTCTCAAAGGGAATGATTCTCTATTTAAATGCAGCCTATGTATTTATACTCTGTGTGAGAGTGTATGTAGTTGTGAACATGTGCATGCACGTGTCTCTATTTCAAGTAATTTTTGAAGCTGACCAATTGCAGCCAAATTTAACACCAAGTTAAATAGTTTACTAGTCCCAAAGACATCAAAGTTCTAAAAGTTCTTTTGAAGATAAATGGCTATTCAGTGGAAAAGAAAAGTAGTGAGGAGAGGTTAAAATTTGTAGGATGTCAGAGGGTCCATGTAGGTTTTTCTCCTGCCAACTCATATCTATAGAAAACCAGGCTCCTTGGTTCTGTTGTTCATAGAGCTGCGTTATCTACTTAGTATTTTTCTGTATCTAAAGCAAGTGGAACGAAACCAGTTCATATAAGCAATCGAACGATCTGTTGCTAAAATATGACTGGTGTATTAATCAAGCCATTACTGAGATGCTCTAAATTTCCTCTCTGGAAATGTCTCTCTGTAATTGGGTAATCTCTCAAAATAATTTGTGATACCTTTTTACACATTGTGCCAACTGGAATAGTCAAACAGGGCTGATTCAAATTATGCTTTCCCAATTACATTTGAAAAACAGGGTGTGTAAGTTTTATATACTTTGAATCGTCTTAGACTCTTGCAGACTCTGAGAAGGGACTATTGTCTCTGCACTAGAAGACACGTAAGCAAGAGTAAAAATGGTTACTGATGTCTGTTCATGTGTGAGAAAATGTGAATGTTACTTGTACGAAAGATCATGAAAGCACGACTGGATCCATGGCTAAATCCCACAAAATATGCTGAAGGTTGCAAGGTGCAACACCACAAGATAATCTCTGCCAGTAAAGGAACATTTCCAATTAATTGCTTGTGTTTAGAATAGAGTGGAAAGGAAAACATCTAAGGAAAAAGGGAATTTTTCTTTTTGCCTACAGTTTATTGAGAGTTTTTCTTTCTTTGTGTGGTCCCATTGCATATGCCTGCAGGACTATAAGGAAATACAACTCTGGCAAGGCTGGAAAGATGATTACATATGTCTTCCTTCTCATCATCTACCTGGTGTAGTCTACATTTAGATTTCATTCACTTTAGATTTCATTCATTGCTCAGAGAAAAGCAACTGGATTAGTTTTAGAAAATGACTCAGCATGGTATGGGGGTGAGGAGGAAGAGAGACAGTGAAAGATCTCACAGCCTACAAGACTGAGATTTGTTGTAAATATGCCCTGGGAAAATTGTTTACTTTGAGTAAGATTTTTAAAAGGCAGTTAGATTACTGGCTACATTATGGGCCAAAATATACGTAGAAAATCAGATTAATCTCAGTGGAAACACTAAGTTAGAAGTGGCATCATTCATTGTGAACTGTAAAAAAGTTCTGCAAAGCCCCATTTATGGAAAAACAAGGCAACATCAAAGGAGATCTTTAGAAAGAACCATCCATTTGCTGCCAGGGTGCAGGATTGTGGTCTCTTTGCCCCTACACCAGTGTTGTTCCAGACTGATTTTCCCAACATAACACAGGCTGAAAAATCGTTATTACTGAAAGTATAGGGAAATTCAGACTGTGTCCTGTTTTTAAGAAGGGACAATAGAGGATACCCAGGGAAGGTGACAAAGAACAGCAGACATCAATTCTTACCAGGCTTTGGCAGTCTGTAGTCCAGGCACATCCTGAACCAGAGATCCTATCCACATCTTTGTGTTTACTTCTCAGTTTAAACTCCTTCATGTCAATGTCTGAGGATGAGGTAAAGAGTGCCATCCATAAATAAAGACCCAACCTGTCACTTTATTATGCATCCACACACTGCTGCTGTGGAAGCACACAGGTCCACAGCCAACTCCCAGGATACTACTACAACAGAATAATTACTATTCATCATGAATATCTTTGTCAGAAGACTGAAACAGGTTTGCCTAAAATTGCTCAGAAAAATATGCAGTAATGTTGAAAGCCAAGAAATGTAGTGATGAGGTGACAGAAAAGCCTTGGCTCTGCTGAAATCGAAATGAACTTTGCCCATGGCTTTGGCAAAGCCCAGATTTTTGCCTTGAGAGTCTGCCCAGACCAGCTGCTCTTCCTGGATGTCCTGAGAGTGTCTCTTGCCCAATGGTGCTCCGAGGAAAGGTGTGCTGTCATGTATCCAGAACAATGGATTTGAACAAGCATGTGTGCGCTGTGGGTGTCTGTACTACTCTTTTTGTGAAGAACTTACTCTTTTCAGCTCAGCTATTCATTTTCACAAAGCCAGATCCTGCAGCTGAGCACTTGTGGCTGTCAGTGTTCTCATGCCACTTTGTGAGGGAGGACTGGCAGAAAACATTCAAGTGCAGAGGATTTTGTAAAAACAGAGGTTGACGTGCTATTTAGATGGCACTGGAAAGTGACTGTTGTGAAGAATTGAAGACTTGCGCATATACCACTTTTTTCTCTAAGCTTTTCCCTCTTCTGTATACACAAATCAGGAAAAGAACCACTCCCTGTCCTTTGGGAATTTCTTCATCCATTTTACAGCAAGTGCTTCTGCTTGTCGGTTTAGTACTTTGTGTTGTGATCACCTTAGTGAAATAAATCTATGAGGAGCATGGCCCAGAAGGGAAGCACAGTTTAGTGTGCTAGTGAATCTGTGTCCTCAGACACTAGACAGGTCTCCTGTGAAAGGAAGATTGAAGGCAACCACCCAGGGGTGGGCTTTGCCGTGGCCTCACTGCTGCGCTCAGACCCACAAGCCTGTGTAGAGCTCTGCTCACTCTGAGGATTGCTAGTGAGTTCTTGGTCCTGTTCCCAAACCTATCTGTACCAACACAATGGCAAGAGCTCAGCTTCTGCTACAGGCATCAGTTGCTATGTGGGAAAATGTGGCTGTTTGCAAAATTTGCTTTATCATCTTGTGCATTTCTTTTAAATCCAGCTACAGGCAGTGACAGGGGCATAAAACCAGAAAGAAAGAAGGGCATAAAAAGTGGGGGTGTGCTAGTATTCCTTATTGAAGAACTTAGGTGCAATTTGAGCAACTTTATGTAATTTATATTAAATTACCATGTTCTTTTTGCTTGTCATTTTGGAGCTTGTTTTATTTCTTTTATCTTTTATGTGACAAAATTCCAGCTTAATATCTTTTTTTTGGCAGTTACATGCCTTATCTTCTTGGTGGATACCAGCACAACAAGGTGTTTCAGGCACTACTGAAGCTGATGAATCAAAGACCAGTCATTGATCATCACTGGGGACTGGAAGGTGCAGAGCCTTGGCTGATCATGCACCCGTGGAGAAACTGGAGAATTTTGACAAATAGGGAAAACTGTGTTGTGACAGGGCTCTGCTCCTCTGATCAGATTGGCTTGAATCAGTTATTCTTCCTAATACCTGCTGCTAGAAGGTCAATAGTGCTTCTGAAGTCCATATAGGATCTATAGCCTGAGAGTAAACAAGCCACCTGCATCCTTTTATTTCAGAAAACAGGGGAGGGAAAAAAAAACGTGCAAAGATTTACTTATGGCCAATTTCACAGACTGCATTCAATTTACAGGTCACTGGGAGGCTTTCAGGCAAAGGCATAACATATGTCTAAGAGGCTCAAAGTAAGAGGCTATCTAGAAAATTGGATTTAAGTTATAAGGAAGCTTATTTAAAGCAGTAAAATTCAGAAGGCAGAGACTTTCATAACCTAAGGTACTGAACCCTTAAGAGTTTCCACTCCAGTCCAATAAGGGTGTTTTTCAGCTTGAAGTCTGGTATTAAGCAGCACTAAGGACTTTCCTTGCTAGTTGCAAAGTGTGATAACCTTTCTATACCTAGATAAATAAAGTGTCACTTTTTATTCTGGGTCACCATTTTTATACAGCTACATATATTACAGCTACAAGCCAACAGCCTTTTTTGGTCACAGTCACACTGTATTCAGAGCCATGATGAGCTGATATTTAATTTAAATGACATTAAATTATATTTTAAATTAAAAATGTTCATCTGATGATTAGACTCAGAGTTTGTCCAACAGTTCTGACACCGAGCCAGTACCATTGAAGATAATGATTTGAACCTATTAGGAGAATGAAACAGTGTGGTGCTGATGGTCCCATCAGGCTGTGTGTAATGAAGGCCTTGATTTATTGTTTTTCTATGGTTTTTTGTTCTTCTTGGTTGTGTGCTGATGAAACATGAGAAGCAACTTGTTACAGAAAAACACTCATTTTTGTAGTACATGGAGGACACTTTCATTCCATCCCTCTTGTGCACACCACAGGAACCCCACAGGAAAAATACAGCCAGGCTTTCCTTAAGAGATCACAATTTTCTTCTCGTGTATTGGCTGAGAGAAGCATAAAGATCTCATTTTGTCCTGAAATCAAGCTCATCAGCTCTCCTTTTGCTTTTCCTTCTCAGCAAGGAGCTGGAAAGGATCACAGACTTCTCTCCATGGAAGGGACCTGCAGCATCTGAGATCTCTAGACTGACTGACAGAACCCCACGTTAGGGGACTGGGGCTCTTTGTGAGGCATGGCTGGGAAGCCACCATTTCTCTAATATGATGTGACAATATTTTTAAAGAGTCTGTACTAGATTTATTATTTGGGCTTTGTTTGGAGGTTCCCACTCTTGCCTCAGCGTCTCATTCCCTGCCTGAGCTGTTAGAGTCTGCTGCTCTCATCTTGCAGACAGGGCATGACTTTAGAACAAAACCCCAAGTGAAACAGATGATGGGGGGCTGTGCCATGTTCCCTATATTGAGCCTTGGGCTTCCAGCCCATAATGCCATCTCCCAAGACAAAAGACACATACCTTCTGCCTTTCTTCTGATGTTGACCCAAAAAGTCTCTCTTTCAGCAGCTCCTTAGACAAAGGAAGGAAGTATTTATGATTAGATCTAGTGCAAGGATATCCTGTGACCAACAGGGTTTGAATTGTGGAGTGACAGAAATGGTGAGCTGTGCAGAAAGCATGGCTCACAGACAGACAGGGAAATGTGAAATATTTGAAACAGCTCCCATAAGAGACCTGGAACCAAAATGCAGAATCTTTTCAAAATTCAAAACCATAGCATAAAACACAAATGAAGCAGGCGTTGACTCCTAAACAAGGATTTCAAGACATAAGGAAGATAACAACTTTAGAAAAGAAAAGCAAGCCCAGTGACTGTCAGATTGATTGAACACAGTGTCAGGAAAGATTGCTTTGTGAGTGTTGCTTCTTAAAGCATTACAAAGTCAGAAAGACATCAAAAACATTGATTGGCAGCAAAGGGGAACAGAAATCACCACTGATCAATAAGGTGGCTGCCAGCAGGTGGGGATGACATGTTAGTGCAGGAAGCACTTTGTGGGGCTTCAAGTGGCTAAGTAATAGGACTGGGACCAAGCCATTGATCAAAATTATTTTTATGTTGTAAAAGGTCTTGAAAATAAACCTTCTGGCATTTGAATCCATTTAATAAAAATACTGCTATTATTTGTGCCTGCTTAAGATGACTGCTAGCAGCCTCTGGAAGCCTTAAAGGCTAAACTTGTTAGTTATTTATTAGAGAAGACATTGGGATCTCCTGATACCACCAATTAACTCAGGCATATTGTTAGTAGTGGGAAGTGCTGGTAAATCATATCTCTGTTGCCAAAGTATTAATGAACTACTTACTACATCTTTCCACTTGATACAGGTCTCAGCCAGGCCTCTTCCCTGAGCATTCCCAAGCATGTAATCCAAGTACTTTTCCCAAGGTTTTGCCTTTTCTCTTGTCCTCCACTCCTGCCTCTGTTGCTCACTAGGATGTTTCAGGAGGAGCAAGAGCCTCCTGGAGCAAATGCTGCACAACCTTGGCAGTACAGGGACCTCTGCTCCATTTGTTGTCTGTGCAATGATGACCTGGCTGGCAGCAGTGGGGGGCTCACCTCAGAGGTGCTGCTGTCTAGTGAATTTTTTTTTTTTTTTCATTTAAGGAGCTGCCTTGGGGTGTTCTGATTTCTGTAGCTGTTAACAGAGCTGTTTTTCTGGTTCCATGGCTGCCCCATGTTCCCAATGCTTGACCCCTACCTTCCTTGTGGCTTGTCAAACTCTGGTTTTTGTCGTATCTCTCAAAGATGTAGGAACAGTTGTACCCTTTCTTCAGGAGTGGTGATTTAAGTACCAGGAGACAAGTCCCACAGCCTCTCTGCTCCTGCCTCTTCAAGGTCCTCTCTCTCCATCATTTCACTAGGCAATGCCCCAGTCCATCCTGTCTTTGCTCACATTTCCTGCCCACTGACCATCCCCTTTGCTGTCCTTTTGTTTGTCTTCTGTGGGGCTACATTTTTTTTTTTTGTTTGTGTGGTTCCCTCTTCCCAAAATGAGATGGTTTTAACCCTGCTGTGAGCAGACTGGGAGGTGTCCTTACCTGGTCCCAGTGCAGACCTGCCAGCCCTGCATGTGTCTACCTTGCAGCTGGTGGGGTTGGCTCATATTCAGCCATCCTCTCCATCCTTCAGGCACTTCCCAGACAAGCAGGATTTACACAACTATTTTCCCATATTGTTGCTGTGAAGTGTTGTGTACCCACCTACCTGTGCATGCGGGGGCTGCCATCTTCTCCATGGAGGTAAAGCAGCCAAGCTGGGCAGAGGGGCCTTCCCCTGGGTGCCTGCTTCTGGCCTGGGAGTTACAGAGGGCACTGGAGGTGCTGGAGCATCCCCCAGAGCAGGTGTGGCAGGCTGGGAAGCAGCTCCCTGCTGCTCCTCCATGAGGCAGCAGGACCTGCTGGTGGGATGGTGTCGAGCTGCTCCTGGGGTGCAACATGAGGCAGCACCCTGGAGCTGGAGGGAGCACCCTACGAGGTGGGGGGCTTGGAAAGGGTCACCAGGCTGTTGTGTAGTGTCCCACTGAGCAGTCCCCATCCAGTGTTCCAGGATCCCTCTTCCTCACAGTCAACCAGAACACAGACCTTACAGGTGAGAACGCAGCAACACAAAGGCAGCAGATGTGGTGTATTGATTTTAATCAGGAACTTTACATCAACAAGCAGTTTGAGTTATTGATGTTTTTGTCCCTGTGCAGATGCTGCTCCGGAGGCTGAGCGCTGCCGTGTTTCTGAAGGCCCTGCCAGCCTGGGCAGCCGCTGTGCCAGCAGCAGATTGCAACAAAAATCTGTCCACGAACCTGAGTGGCTTCCCCACAAGAACAACAAAACAGGTAACACGGCCCTGAGCACAGAACCAGAGCGGGAGGTGGTGTGTGGAGCTGCCAAGGTGTTGTTGCAACACACTGAAAGCATTGATGGCATCCCACGTGCCTGCCTCAGTGACAGCTCCTGGCTAGAGCAGCAAGGAGGGGTGAGTACTAACGCACTCCATGTGGGATATTTGCTGCATTGTCTCTAGGATTGGGAACATCTGTACTCCCCCAGTCTGTCTGAGAATGACTTTTGCTTTTCCTGCCACAGAGCTGTGGCTAGTGAGCAATGCCATTCATCACAGTAAATCAGGTGATGGTGGCTTGGTGGAAGCCCTTGCTCCTCCAGAAATAGATTGAAGGGAGGGCATGTCAAAGGAGCTGGCAAGAAAGCTCAGGATCTGAGGTCCTGTTCAGAATGGAGACAGTGCCCCTTCCAAAGGGAATTTTGATGGGTCACAGTTGTCTGGGAGGAACACTGGTGGAAAGGGCTGGGGTTATTTACTGTCAGCTCTCTTAATAGTTGGAGACAATTAAGAAGGGAACAGTGAACTCCACTGTCACTGGCAGTTCCCAGCTGAGTACTGCTTGGAAATTTGAGATCTAATTAAAGGAGGCCTTGGATCTCATAATTCTTCCTGCACGCCTGGGACAATGAAATACTGACTCCTGCATCTGTTCCTTATGTGCACCTGATGCAAATAAGTAAGAAGTCTGTAAATACATCAAAAACCATACTTTATTTTATGTATAGCAATACAATTTACATATTAAATAACACTATAATAGAATGATTTGATATAGTTTAACATAACAAAAAGAAGATTCTTCAAGTTACAAAAAACCCCCAAACAAAACCAAAAAATGAACAAAAAGTCTCCCTCAAAATACTCCCTCCCACCCTTTCCCCAAACCAAACACCACATTTTTATTTTTCTTCTGAATGGATCAATGAGACAAACGCATCTAGTGACTGGCTAAGTCTAAATCCTGTTGCATACACTGACAATGGAATAAAAAAAAATCCAACTTTCACAATCACTGCCCCAAAGAAATGACATGTGTGGAAATCTTTTTTGGAGTGTGATGATGGCGTCTCACTACCTTGAAACACAGAAGGTTTGTATTCACGTAACCACCACAGAACTAGGAAGGAGGTGAAACTAGAAAAAAATTAGCTTTATATGAAAATATAAAATTCTATGATTATATACCATAGATACAAAGTTCCCAGAAGATGCTTATCTAAGCAACAAAATATTTACAGTTTTAATGACTTTGCTATTTTAAAAATGAAGGAAAAGAAAATAGGAGCACACATGAATGCTTCGGTCTTTAGAAATAATGGCTGCTTGCTAGTCTCAAGTGTTCTAACAAAACAAAAAAGTCACTACCCCAAATGTTGGAGAGTTGTGACATTGTATAAAATTGACTATCTCCTCTTTTGGAGACGTTTATTCTTAAAACTCAAGACATTTTTCTTGAAATTAATTATCCTCTGTAGAAAATGCTTCCCTTTGCAAAGAGTTAACAAAAACACTAAAAACAGTTTAACAGCTAAGACAAAGTAGAGGCCAAATCTCTTTATTACAGTTCCTCTCTTTCCTTACTTTTGCATTCCTTCTCCTTCGATTAGTGAAGCCAATGTAGTTCACATTGTTAGAATGACAACAAGGAGAAGAAGAGCAAAGGGGTAACAGTGAATTACATCTGAAAAAAAAAAAGAGAAAAAGAAAAAGAAGAAAAGCAATGCAGTAGATTAACAAATAGGCATTTTCCCTTCATATAAAAATTCACTGGCACCATTTGAACATAAACTTAGGAACAAAAGATCTGATGTCAAAAGACATGAATTTGAGAAAGACTGCTAAATCTTCAAGACAACTACATTTTTTTTTTTTTAAATTAAGTTGGTTTTGTTTTGCTGAGAATTAGTAGCATGTATCTTTGGTAGAATCCATATCTATACTTTTTAGCTTTTAAATAAAATATATCAGCTTTAAAAAAGATTAATGAGAAGGCAGTTGTGCTGTATCATAAAGATTCTTCTCCTAATGCTCCAATGTATCACTCTGTGTTCAAGCAATTCGAGCAGTCAGAAACTAGAAAAACAACTGAAATTTTGCAGATCCTGTAAATGACTCCACTAACCTAAAGTAGACCCACAGTACAGAAACAGTCACTTACAAGGAAAGGTTTAAGGGGTTTGGATTTTTCTTTTTCCCTATTTCTAAATTAGTGTTTGGAAACAGTCACTGGAATACTAAGGACAAATGCTGTTTAAAATGAATGTTCTTTAGACATTGATCCTGCAGAAGACTCAGTGCTTAGCCTGCACACCTGAGTGGTCCCTCTGGCTCCCCCAGACCTTCCTACCAAAGCCAAGCTCACACACAGGGGTGTTTGGAGGATGGGTTATTCTGAGCCTGCCACCTATTTCAGATGTTCAGATGACACAGAAGCTTTCCAAGCATTTCCACTTGGAAAGCTTGGCTGCTCTTATGGTCTCAAGACACAGTTCACATCTTTCACATGGTCTGTGGGCACAGGACACGTGCAAGAAATGGAGAAATGGCATTTTCTAAATGGAGACGTGTGCTTCAGTGCTTCTGTTCCTTATTTCTCAGGGCTGGTGCTGAGGATCACGCTCTGCAGTGATATAGGAATATTCTCAGGTTCTCTTAATTTGCAGACCTGCACATTGCTTGGGAACCTTTGATGCTTGAAAGAAATCCTGACTGAATGGCTGGAGCTGGGTACAGTGGAGGGGTTGGGGTCCCAAAAGCAAGGGGTGATTTGCAGGGCAGGACTTTGGCTGGACACTCGTGGGAGCATCAGGAGAGTGTATCAGTGCCCATCTCTGAGCAGACACTGCTCCTTCTGCCACTCACTCAGTCCCAAGGAAAGGGTGCAAACCTGTGTAAGAGAGCAGAACTGCAGCTGCTTACAGGAGGAGAGATTTGGCTCTTCTGTGTGCTTAATCCTGACCTTCACAAGCAATTTCTAGCTTTACCCCTTCAAGTCTCCTGCATCGCTACCATCTATTGGCTACGTGTCTGTCAGACAGCACTTAACATACAGCTCTAGCTCCCTTACAAAATAATCAATCCATGGAGAACTCATAGAACATCAGTGTACATTATTTCCCCATGGATTAAACCCCAAGCAAGTATTTCAGGTGTGGGAAAATGCCAATGCAAATGCATGGATTTCCAAAGTTCTACCAAAGTTCAACCCCCACAACCTTCATTCATTGATGTTTAAAACTTGTGAGAAGGTAAGGGATTAAACCAAGGGTATTCAGGCAGTGTGTCACAAACCAGAGTTATCTTCCATCATGCCAGTGAAAAGCAATCACCTGAAAGTACTGAACAAATCCAACCTCTTGATGCCTGCAGTAATCTTTGTGTCACTTAGTTGTCAAGGTTTGAATTTCTAATTTCTCCCTACATCTCCCCAGGAACTTAAAATACTTCTAGATTGAACTGATCCAACTCATGAGTCCCTTTGCGCTACCAGCTGGCATTGGCTGGGTCCAGGTTCACGACTGGGGGCACAGGGGGGCTCAGCAGTCTTTGAGGCTGATGCAGGCTGGCCAGAAAACCACTCAGCAAAACCTTCCAGCCCTTGCAGGGAGCAGCACTTGAGAACTTACTTAAACCGTTCTGTTACTGGGGTGTAGTGACTGGAGGGCCAGTCCTAACTCCTACTGACTCCCACCTCCATGCAGGGAAAAGGGGATGCAAACTACAGTCTTTTGAAACATTCTGCACTTATTTTATTTGGACTAGCTGTTGCTGGACACGAGATTTCCTTACTGAAACCATGGGCTTATTAAATTGTTTGGTATTAGCAATTATTGGGATTGCTTGGATGGAGGGATTCAATAAACTGGGAAGTAAAGGGTTACTGTGTAAAAGGTCGCTGATGAATCCTTGAATACTTTGAATCTTTCTCTTATTAAGATCAAAGGCCAAATGTTAGCACATACCAGTTTGCACTGCTCCTCTGCTCTCAGCAAGGCCGTATCAGTTTGCACCTGAAGAGGTTCTGAACCAACATATCTACTCTCAATACCCTTTAAAGCAGTTTGCATTCAGCTTCCTTGTGAGTGAAAATACACAGAACCTTGACAAATGTCTGTATTTCACAAAGACTGGATGAGCAGAAATGAATAGATTTATATTTAAAAAAAAAAAAAAAAAAGGTTGTAATATTTTGACAAGTCCTGAAAAATTACAGTGCATGTTTTCTCTAGTTTAGAAGTGAAATGCATATAAAGGATAATGTCTTTAACTGTACACCAAGGGTCAGGATGGCTGAAAACACATATTTCCTTTTCCAGGCAGATTCAATAACCTCTCCCTACTCAGCCAAGCTATGAAGGGCACAACTTACTTTAATTTTCAGGAGAATTAAGCATGTGCTTACTTCTTTTGTTAAACAGGGATTTACCTTGTTGAATTGCAACCAAATACAAAGGAAGAGGGAGCCAGTGAGGATGTAAACTTAAATGTTCCAAACAATAATTATTTACATAATCTGGGGGAAACCATTCTATTGGCATGGGAGAGAAAACACAATAAGCTAGGTTTTTGCTAAAGAATTAGTCTGTCAAAAAAAAAGAGGGAGAATGTAACTTTATAGGTAGTTTTTTTTTATTAGTTTGCTTCACCAGTAAATATGGATCAGTACTTTATGTTTTAGCACTAAAGTATGAAAATTACACACCTGTAAAAATGGCATCTAACAGTTATGAAATTAAGAAACGCCTGTCATCAAGTAACATACCATTAGGTGTGAGGTCATATTCAAGAAATAGTAAGGAAATTAGATGTGTTTAAAATATTGAATAGCTTAGTAATGTAAAATATTGCTACCTTTAATATATCTGAAAACTGGTCTGATTTTGGGTTGTCGTAGATTTCTCACTGTATTGGCTCCAATGAAAATAAAACCAAAATACTTTCCCGTCACAGGGCTGGTTAAAAACCAAAATCAACATTTTCCTGAATATATGGGGAAACTTTGAAATTCTAAATTCAAAACTTATCACCGCATCCCACATATGAATTGCATCTTATTTAAAATTACATCATATGTAATTTATATATTCCATGTGAAGCAAGTCTCAGGCCTGTAAGTGTACAACACAGCAATTTGAAACAATACAGAAATAATTGTTTCAGCTCCACAAGGCTGTTAGACCTTCACTGTAGCTAATAATCACTTGCCATTTTGTCAAGAAAGGATGAACACTGCTCATCCACTCCACTGGAATGCAGAACACCATTACCAAAACTTGGGTGTGATCACTAAATAATAAATATGGAACGAGGGGTACAGTATCTGCTGTAGAAAGACTCCATCTGGCCTAGCACTCAAGATTTAAGATTCGAGGGTCACTGTAGTTAGCAAAACTTCACTGCATTTAAACAAAACAGAAAAAGCATATGTTTGTTGTCATGGAATGTCACATCAGGGCTTGTCTTGTATTAGGATATTATAGGCAGTAACACTGATCATATAGTGCAAACTAGATAAAATTGCGTTTCACTGTGTGAAATAAACAGAGGTGCAAATGCTCAGTAGGATACCATTAAGACATAAAATGGCAAAAAATAAATATCAAAACTTTTATCAGTGTAAAAAAGTAATTGGGTTATTGTATAACCTAGAGTCTGGCAAAAAAGGCCTCAAAAAAGTTCACTCAGTCTTCAGAAGTTCTACAAATTAAGTGCCTTTTCAGGTTTCCAATTAGACAAGAGACTCCATGCTTTCTGGCGGATCAGATTCGTCACTGGCCATCACAGCACCGTTTTTGTCCAGTGTCATGGGACCGTTGCCATTCTCCTTAGTGCTGACCAAGCTTAGCATTGCCTTATAAAGAAACTGGTACTGTTCCTGGAAAAGAAAGAACAACTTAATTCAATCCTTTAAGTGTAGATAAACGAGTGGCATTTTAATTTGGCATTTCCAGGGAAGGTCATGGGTATTCATTACCAGAAGCATACACATTGCAAAGAAATAGACTTTGAGCAATTACCTCTATTCATCCAGTTTAACCTTGTCAACCCAAACTCCAGTTTTGGGTAGATTATATTATTTCTGATATACTATTAAACACTTCAGGAGGGCAGGACAAAAACTGAGGCCACAGCTGTGCCCCAGATCACTCCCTGGGTGGCAGAACCTTGTACCACACACACTGAAGCAAGGGGGCTGTTCTTGCTGGACACTCAGCAAGAGAGCCTCATCTCCCTGCAGCTTCACCTGCCCTGAGCATCCCTTCAGACCACAACGTGCCAGATCTAAAGTGCACAGCTTAGCTCACAGGGCTGGCAGGCAGATGGTGACAAGCTGAAAGGTCCTTCTCTGCTAGGACTTGCCTATAGGATGCTCCCCTCCAAAGTAAGAGAAGTTTAAGTGCAAATCAGAGACTTAGAGTGTGGCTTTGAGGTTAACAAAAAATGACAACTACACAAAAAAAGTTCAAATGCCGTAGAGCTTGATAGCATACACAATGTATGTTTTAGTTCATGCTTTTGGTCTCAGATGAAAACCTTGTAAACTGTCTATTTATAGTCCATTTAAAGACTTACAATGTCTGTAAATACTCCAGGCCGCATAAGATTTATCATCTTTGCCACCTGGAAAACATCGACAGCATTTTCATTCTCCAGCTGCTGAGACAGAGTGGTAAGGGCACATAGAGTTCCCGCTGACACAGCTCCATACCTGCAAAACCACACCAAAATGAAGAGTTACTCAGATATGGGCACTGACACAGACTCATGAAAACATTGTTATGTGATTACTGTAGTTCCTCTTTGTATCTACTAAATGCTTGTTTTATAGTGGCTAATTTTTTGTCATTTCAATTTATAGAAGAAATTTGATGGTACACCAGTGATCTCAGGTTATCTGCACTATTCAACACAAAGGACTGTATCAGCAGCAGAACACGAGCCATTCCAAAATACCCAGCCTGAAGACTGTAACACTGAAATCAGTTCTCCCACACCACATGGGCCCAGAGCATCTGCATTACAGTGGAGTGTATTTTAAATTCGTTACTGGGACCTCAAGTAAAACATGAGTGATTAGAAAGAAATGAGACTTTGCCTCTTTCTCCACATCTGACAATTGCAGAAAACTAACATGGCTCTGTGGTGCTCACAAGTAAATGGGGCACATCTCAAAGTCTTGCCTAGGTCTGATTCCTCGGTGAAGGCAACATCCTGAGCCAGGCACCCAGGAGACATTACCAATTTTGAAGAGTTGAGCTGTGTTGTCATGTAATAAAACCCCAAGTAACAGTTATTCATCAGGAGCACAACTCAGTCCTTGAGAAATCCTTGAGATACTGGTCAGGTAGAAACCTCACTGCTGCAAGCCTGGGGTGTGCTCAGGCCATAGGTGCAGGTGTGAGGCACACCATGAAGGATCCTACACAACGGCTTCCGAGGAGCCTCCACTCTCCTCTGCTCTCCTGGTACTCAGGAGACTGGAATTCTGTCCTGGCTGTGCTATGGGTCTGCTCTGTGACTTTGAGGAAGTCTGTGTTTAAATGTTCCCACTGGTAAATGGGGTCATCAGTGCTAACCTGCTCTCTAAGCCACTTGGAGAGCTTTAGATGAAAGCTGAAATAATCAGCAAGTGTTGCAATACTGTCTTGTACTGCAAGATTACCACTAGGATTTGTACAGCATTCCCATGGAAATCAAGACATATGCTGACTTAATTTTATATGACTTTTGAAAAATCAAGCTCAGTTTACCCAGAAATGGGAAACAGACCACAATAGATGTACTCTACAGGATGAAGGGTCTAGAGGAGAAGCAGCATACAGATGGCTGTGACTCATCTACAGGGACAGTGGACAAAATGCCCAGTGCATACACTTGGCAGGACACAACTAAATCCTTCTGAGGGTGTAATGGCATCATTTTCACTTGGGCTGGTAATTTCCAGTTCCCAACAATCTGAGGACTTTTCTTGCAGAAAATTATGCAGCAGATCTTTATGTATCTGCCTACACTTGGGCAGTTACATTTAAAAATCTTGACAACTGTCTCAAGTTGGAATTTTTGAACTTTTAAAAATGTTATCAAGTTCATCCCACCATGTACTTCCTAAATACCACATAAATTTACTTATCTGAAAATTCATATATTTGGAATTAATCTGCACTTGTAATTATTAGTGGATTATGTGATATAGTTGTTGCATGTAGCAAAGGGAAATTTTCATTTTCAGCTACATTTCCTTAGACTCAAATTAAAAGCAGAATCCACATTATGTATTAGGCATAAAGATAAAATCATTGAATATGACAAATAAACCAAAAAAGCAATGTACAGAAAGAATGACTCAGCATTGCCTGGAATGCAATTTTGATTTTCTTTTTTTTTTTTTCCATCTAGCAATGAAATGCCCAAATCAATAATGTTTCTAATTTTGTAAAACATAATCTTAAATACTGCAAGAGCAGCAAAACTTCACTTCAGACTACCCAAAGCATGAATATTAAAACCAGCCTGGAATTAATCAGTGCTGGTGAAAGGCAACAGAGCTTAAACTCTGCACAAGCAAGGCAGGAGGTGGTGGGAGAAAAACTACTTGCTGCAGCCCAAGGTACCACCTGCAGGAGTCAGTTGGGAAAATCCTGTTGCAGCAGACACATGGATGTGCAGGGAAAGCTCTGGCAGCACCGGGGGTATGAAGGTGCTCCTGGGGCCAGCACAGTGCCTGCTCTGACCACTGACACACCAGAGAGAGGTAGTGAGGCTTCTGCAGGGACTCCCAAGACCTTCCCAGTGATTCTCTTTTGTGACAAAGTGTGGCAGGCTGCAGTGCAGAGGGGCTGCAGGCAGAGCAGGTGCTTGTGCTGGCTTGGTGCTCGCTCTTAGGACAGCACAAGCACTGTCAGAAGTTGGGCCTCCTTGGGATTTTAAGCACAGAATGACTCCAGGAAGTGCTCTGCCCACCAGGAAACAGTCGCCCAAGGAAATCAGGTCAGACCCAGGCTCCAGCCTCACTATAATGGTATTCTGCAGCTCCATAATGTGTTCAAGTAATAATATACAACGCAGTATTTAGCACCCTTTATAACTGGGTATTCAAGCATTAGCTGGTGGGACAATGCTCACCACTGTGCTACAAAAGAGGCAAGTGTTGGGGCATGCTGGCCCTTAGTGGGCCCCCTCCTTCCCACTTGGCACTGAATGGACCCCTTGGAATGTTTTTTGGGAAGCAAAAGGAGGAAGAATAAACCTGCTTTTAGAAGACCCGGGCCCTTTGTCAAAAGATACTTCTGCTGCTCATTGTGAGACACAGCTGAGCTGAGCTTGTTCTGTCTTACATGGCACATGAAACCTGAGCTGTTAGACAGGAGCCTGGGCTGTTTTGAAACTTGTTTCCATCAGCTCATATTAGGCTGCTTAAAGCCTTATCTAAACCAAAGCTCTGCTAGGTTCTGAAACAGGATGTAGGATTTGCTTGGGATATTTCCAGGAGCAGAAGAACCCAAAATGCTTCCAAAGCAAACAGCCTCACCACCTGAGTCCACATAAGATTATAACCAACACAAAAACTACATTAAGCAAAATGGATTTGGCCTCAGATGCCAGCTGAAAACTCATCCTTGGAAGTTTATATATTCTTAACCTGTTCCCTGGACTACTAAACCCCACCTACTCCTGGACTATTGAACCACACCTACTCCATGCAGGAATGGACATCAGTCTTAACAAGTGTCTTTCAGCTGAGTGTACAATCTGCACAAAAATGGGAGAAAAGTGATGACATACTCATCATGAACTATGGTGGGGCCATCCCTTGTTAAGGCCTCTTCCTTGATTACATTGATAAGTTCAAAGGTGCTGCTTATGGGAGCGTCAGGGTTTGGCCATTTGGGACACTGAAAGTGGCGGACTTCCAGAACGTAGTCATCCTGCAATGACAAACCAGCCTGGCATTAGCTTCCTCCACTTCACAGGCACTCAGGGACACCGAGGGGAGAGCCTCACTGCAAACTGAAGGGAAACTTTCTTCTCCCAAACAGTTTACATAGAAAGAGGACACACATCTCCAGCATGTCCGTAACAGTGAACACCCTAAAACAATGCAAGTTTGACAAAATGTTTAATCAATAAAGGATTTCGTATTTGAATTCAGGGCTCATGTCAAACCTCATTCAGAGTCCTTGCAGCTCAGATGTTGAACAAGAGCACCAAGCCAAATTTAAAAGGGCTTGCAAATTGTCTTGCTGCAATCAAGATAACAAACTAGAAGCAGGTTTATAGTTCAAAAGAATCATGGTTACATTTTTATGATTAGCAAAGACCCCCCAAACAATTAAATTATAAACGCTGAATTTTGTAAGCAGAAATAAGACAATACACCTTGGTAGAATCACATGTCTTCACTTTCAAGCAAGACAGACAGTTAATACTAGTCTTACTAGCTAGAGGAATCTACATGGAAGTAGAAGATGTGACAGGGAGAAGGAGCCAATGAGAATACCTTTCCCCCAAGAGCAACATGCATCCACATGCATTTATAAGTAAATAATTTTCAAAAATTTCCTGAACTCTTCTTCTTCTTCTGTATTTAAATGGCATCAATACAATTTTGGTGAAAAGCAAAGACCCACACTTGAAGGTTTACTTTACCTGGGTAGCTTCAAGGATAAAGTCATGGATGATAATTTGCTCTTCATTAGAGAGGCACAGTCTGTCTTTGCTGATGAGGGTCACAGTAAAGGCCTCACAGTTCATGGATTCCTCACGACTCGGCCAGTACACAAACTCATCTTCTGCCTGCAGAAATGAAACAATACACTACTGCAGCCTTTCAGATACCTTGTGTGCATCTGAAAAATCCGGTGATCCAGGCTCAAAAAATTACTTTGATAAATAGAGAGGATCAGGAACTGACCTTTAAAAAACACTTCTGTCTAAAACAAACTTGCTATTACAGTAGGCAGTAAGCCTGCCAGATTCTCCCTTTGTGTGTCCAAACAGGTAACATCTGCTTTTTAATTGGTTTCACAGGGAAATGGTTATCTTAGTTCACTCGTACTTAACCTTTGTATTGTATCCCAGACTTTATGACCTCCTGCCTACATAGTTTTGTTTGAAAGTCAGATATTTGTTTAGAAAAACCTCACTGACCTTTAAAAATTAAGGACTTGTTATTTTTAATTTGTGTTTATTGCAGTCTAATCCAAAACTCAAAGTCTGTGGATCAGGCCTAGGTAGAAGATTGAGTGATACTTATGTAGGGCTTGAATTTTTAGGAGTGAGTGGAGGAGTGAACAGGAAGAGAAAAACTCAAATGTTCCTGCCCTTGAAAAGAACACTGGCTAAACTTAATGGAAGTTCTCTAGCAAAACACGTCTACTGAAGGGACACTGTAAAACCTCAGTAAGACTGGGAAGACTGGAAGAAGCTCAGTGCTGAATAGCCTGACTGACAGGATGTAGGTGAAAGCCTTTCTTTAAAACAGCTGTCAAAGCCATTCTTTAAAAAATAACTGTGAATTCCTAATTTGCTGCACAGAAAGGAAATTATGGTCTGTCACCACATACATGCAAAGTCTGTTTCTTCTCCTGGCTTCAAAGGCCTATGTCCTTGCAGCACGAGCACAGAAGCTGCTCTGGGCACATGCACAGAGCAAACCTGTGTCTCTGGACATCCCATCTTTCACTCAAGAGCAAACGTGAACTATGAACTGGTATCATCCTCCTGTGGCCATGCACATCCCTCTAAAATTTCTGTGGGTCTGCAGCTCTGATGCACAAGACATGCAAGATACTGTTGAGATTTGGGTTGTCAATGTTAATTCTGAAAAAGGGACTTAAGGTCCTGAGCCCTTACAATTCTGCCCTAAATAAGCAGAAGAATTGGGAAGCAGAGTAATATCACTGAGTGCCAGGCCAGGGACCTGTCCTGTCACCTGACAGATTCTCATGAAGCAGGTACCTTGCATTATTGCTTGTCCTTTGACATTGCACATCCAGCACCTTGGTGCTGCCTGAACCCCGTGGCACCCCTCTTGCCAGCCAACACATCCCCCACTGATCACTGAGCCACTGAGCTGAGGCAAGATGCCACTGCCTTCCTGGCCACCCTCCACCCTGGAAATGGTGAAGGTGAAAGCATTGTGGCTGAGCCCAGCATCCCCCCTTTAATCACTGTGGTTCTGCAGAGCTATTTCATGTACATGTGAACACAAGATCAGCCTCTTCATTTCCACCTGACGCACTTTCATTTCATAAGCACCATGATCCGATCGAATGTCTCTGAGCACTCTTTGCAGTGCTGCACTCCCTTTCATCCCCAGACACAAGCAGCATATTGACTGCTGCCTCTTTAGTAGCCCCTCATGACTGCTATTTTCCTGCTGTAATGAAGGCAGTTTCTCTTCCACTTTCAGCTACAATTGTCTATTCACCTCAGTGATTCGTGCATGAAAAAACGAACCGATTAGTTCTTAATCCTTTTCAACACGCCCTCTTGAGAAGTGCTAGTAAATCTGGAAGTAGTGATTAGCACTTCACCTGTGTCTCCTTATTCTCTCTCTCTGACTCATTATTTCCACTTAAATTAACATACTTCTTTGCTTTTTACTTTCATTAAAAACGGCATGTGCAGCCTTACACAGTCATAGTCTTGCACGGCCTGAGGCTAAAGCTCACAGGCAAACAAGCAATTATCCTCCTGTCCTTACCTTGCATTTCTGCTCCTCTCAAAGTCCTTACCCATTACCTCAGCCTCTCCATACCCCTCCTGCCAGGCAGCCCTCAGGAACCTTGCAGATGTTGACAGCACTGGTGTGCTGTGCTATCTGAGAGCACTCTGTCCCTCCAGCCCTGGATGTCCAGGGGTGAGGGCAGAAGACGACAGCAAAAGAACAGCCCCTACATCAGAGAACGTCTCTTTTTGTAACCTGCTTATGGCAAAATCTGAGGAGGTGGCTCAAAAATTGGCTTTGCTTTCAGCCAAAAACCAGCCCCAGCAGACGCTTGAGTGACCCTGTGCTGTGCTGAGCTGTGTTGACAGTGGCACCAGGCAGGGAGGGTCACGGGCAACTCACCAGGCTCTGGTTGTCCGGCAGCATGACAATGATCTGTGCATTGTGGTCCCAGATCATTCGCCAGAAATCTTTAGTTGTATGTGGCAGTGGATGTTGGGTTATGATGAACTCGTTGCTCCTGTAGTAGCCCTTTTGCAGCAAAACAAACACACAGTTACTAACTGCCTCCCATACTTTTAAAGCATTAGTTTAATTTCTGGGGACACATAATGACCCTATTTCATTTTACTCCACAATATTTTCACACAGACTATATTTTCTTAACTCCATTTCAATTCTACAGAGTCCCTACTGCTTTAATTTACTTTAAATCCCAGTATCTATTTGACTGTATCTCACAGAAATACACATTCCATCTAAATGCATCTTGTAATTAATTTTTTTAGGCAAGAATCTTTAATAAAACACAGTTAATAGCTTTACATTATGGGGAAGGTGTTAAAATCTCATCTGTTAATACACAGCCATTACATACAGAATTAAGACAATTATAGGCATCTGGTATTTAGCACCTTAGAATTGATTTTACTTTGTAATTAGGTGTTGGCTTCCTCACCATGATATAAGAGGCATTAATGTAATCTGTTCCCTTCATTCCAGGCAGTGGTGCCAAGCCCACTCTAGCACGCTCAGCTATAACATTAAGAAAAAAAACACAGAGGAAAAAAAAAAAGATCAAAAGTCTGATCATGGCACGATGCAGAAAGCAAGGATTTCTCAGCCGTTAACAAAGCAAACAGTGTGCAGCTCCCATCTCCCACAGGAGCAGGCCAGCACTTTAACTGTGTTAAAGCACTGCCTGCTAACACAGGATATAAAAGAGAATGTTGCACAATATTCCCACAAGGACAAAGTAATTTCAGGAATCAAATTTTACTATAGCAAAGATTTTCACAGCAGGCTGAATTACCAAATAACAGTATATGCAGTGATAACAGGGGATTTCGGGTAATTCTTGTGTGTAGTGTTCCATTTGTCTCCAGCAGCACACAAACCCAGCTGATTTATTTTGTTTTCCCTACCACTCTGTAGCTCTGCCATCTCTCACAGGGTGAGAGAACCTCCAGAGACAAACATCTTCCCTAATGGGGAACCTCCCAGACGTGCGTGCTGTTCTGCAGATCCACACTTTTCTGTGTCTGAGGGCTGGGTTTATCCCTCAAACATCATCCTCAAACCCTCTGAAAGCCACCAAAAGTCAAACTGAAATCAGTGCAGCCACATGACACAAAGGGCCAAACCAAACATCCTATTTCTAGCCTGCTCCCACCTGTTTTTAAGATGTATTCCGATGACTTCCCTTTTTATGAACAAACTTCATGATGGATTGTAACTGTGCCACTATTACTCTGTGCTAGCTTGGCTATCATCTGTCCTCTGTGTCCTGTGCTCTGGGTTAGGTGATGGGGATGATGTTGTGCCCATGCTTGGTCTGGTGCAAGTTCATATTGCTTGACAGCCATGCACAGATTCCATTTTAATGACTGTGAAACTGTGTCCTCAGGCACTAAATACCCTTAAATCTGGGGCAGCTCACACAGAGAAACTGAGTGCAGTAGCTGAATTACAAACAACTGGTGCCAATCACTCTAGGAGATATCACCGGAGCTGGTATCAAAGTAATCTCTCAGTATTCCATAGATTTATCCCCTACCTAATTATTCAAATTCTTAAGCACTTCAAATTAACATTTCACTTGGACAGTATATCTGGCTGACACTGCAACTATTTCCTTTTGTTCAGTTTCATCAGGGTAATACTGAAAGACAAGACAGCTTGGGCTGAACAAAAGATTACACTTCCCCTTCCTAGTGGCTATGTCTTTTCATGCATAACACCGGGAGAATTCGGTACAAAAAGTTATGCTGGCAGTAATCAAACCAAAGATGTGATCTTACATGGCACAACTGATGAGTTCCTGTTCTTCTCTTTGTTGCAGTCCTTCTGAGCACTGAAGCATTCCACGTATTTTGCATTACACTGTGTAACCAGCTGAAAGAGAATAAAGTAGTAAGTCAGCCCTCAGAGCTCTCTAAATGAAGAGAGGAGGTTTCTTTGCCAACTCCTTCGAAGATGCATTAGTAGAAGAATAAACTGCATTGTTAAACTTGTTTAAAGTACTCAAGTTTCCAATGGAAATCATCCTTTTCATACATGTTTAATAGATAAAAAGATCTCTGCAGCTCTCAGCTTTGAAACATCCAGCATATGAAGTTCCACCAAAATGTATTTTCACAGAACACTACATTTCGTTATCTTTGAGAATGTATTTCACTAAATTTTAGGTATGTTAAGTCAGAAGCAGGTCTCAAGAAATAAAAGCTAGCAAAATAGGACAAAAAAACCTTTTTTTTTTTTTTTTTTTTTTTCCCCAAAATAATATCCGGATCATTCCTGTAGAATGTCTTTTTCTGCCAGGCCTTTGGGGAACCCAGCACACTGGCATCTGAAATCTGAGGCCATGAGCTACCTTCTCTGGTCTGCCATGTGCATTCTGAGCTGCCTAGAGGCACAAAGAAAGGCAGCATTTTTAGTTGAAGACTCCCCCAGTACATGGGGAAACTCTGCCAGAGCAAAGAGAGTAAAGGTGGCTTTCACATCTCCTGCACTCACACCTCGTTACTCAGAATCATTTCACTCTCAGATGGTTGAATGTAAATGGCTGTGCTGGGGCATGAGCTCAAGTTATTTTCTGCCAGCTCTGTGGCAGCAGCAGAAACAAGAGAAAGATCTAATAATTGTTGCTGGTCACATCCCAGTTTGAAATGCACTCTAAACAAGATAGCACTCAACTCATCTATGCACTGGCATAAGCCCCATTAGAAGTTATGGGATTTCTAAATAACTGTGCAACGTTGTCAGAGAAAGTTATTTCTGAAAATGGCACTTAGGGTTTTTAAACTTTGGCACGAGTCATCAGAAAACATATAATTTATACATATAATTTAGAATTGTTTGTAAAAGTGCAACACTTGTTAAAATAACAAATCTTTGCCTCCTACTGCATTTTGTGTGGGTGTGCACACGCTTGCACTTGTTTCTTTAATTTAGTAATTAAGCATCTGGAATGTCTTGAGTGATGGGGAAATACTGAGATTCCTACAAGTAAATTCAGATTCATTTTTTGAATAGCTTGGCACCTGGTGTAATTTAACAGCTTCAGTTCCTTGGGTAGTTATTGGGTAGTTATTAACTGAGTGAGTTTAGCTGTGAAAACAGATGTCATGTGTCTCTTTATGATAAAAACTCTCACAAAATATTTTACAATGTACTCAAATAAAGTGCGATCAGAAAATCTTAGGATTCAAACAAGAGATCTGGGAAAAAGAAATTACTATGGTCAGGAAGGAAGCAGCTATGACATAGCCGGAAACAGAGCAAGAGTCATGATTAGCAATGAGAAAGGCGTATTGTGTTTCCTGGTCTTAAAACATTTGTAATTCCTTATCTACACTGATGAAATAGTAGGTGGTGCAAAGAACCTCATCTCTTGTCTTTCCCCATATCTTTATCCATGACAGACACTGTTTGGAGGAAGACTTCCAGCCAAGCTAACCACAGACTTGTGAAGAGGGGGACCATCAGTGCAGTCCAAACCAGTGCCTGTGTCCCTCTTCTCACCTCTAACTGAAGAGCATGAGCACTGATTTCCAGCAGTGGAGCTAAGATTGTAGAGGACTGAACTTCTCAAAATGTTGTGCTGTGCTGACCAAGTTTTCTGGTTTGGTTCCTTAGCCATGACAATAGACAGTGAAGACAGGCCATATAAAATTAGGTCCTTCTGGATGGCAGTGATAAAGACTTACCTTGAACTGTTTTTCTAGCCGTGTCTTCCCTCCTATGCCAGGAATGAGGATGCTGTTAACATAACTATGCAGCTGGTTTGCAGACACTTCAGTCTCCTTCCCAAGGATGGCTTCCAACAAGGCATCATGAATAAAAATGTACTGCTCCTAGAAAAACATCAGCATGTTAGGTAGACATTTGAAATAACCTAAACAGCTGGCTTTGTCTCAGGAGCAGTGCACACTAAAAGAAAGGGTATGCAAAACAAACCGCTCATGCAAATACTGCCAAATTCAGAATAAATATTTATAAATGTAGCACATACAACTCTGAACAAGTCAAAACCTAAATCTGAAGTTTCTGGTCTAGAAAAAGAGAGATATTTCAGTGCAGAAAAATATCAGTAATAATATTCAATTTTTACAGGGTTGTAATTGGAAAAATCTATTCTCTTTTTTATTACAATGCAAAAATGAACAAGGCTTTAAATTCGACCCCACTGCAATTTTTACCTCTGTCTGGACGAGGTAGTTGCGCTGCGTCCTGATATGTTTCAGGAAACCCAGGACATTAACTGTGCTTTTGTCTTTTATCTGCTGCAGCATACTGTCTATCACAATGTAGGTACCAGTTCTGCCAACACCAGCACTACAGAGAACATAAGAGAAACCCATGAAATACAGCCAGATGAAAGCAAATGTGAGGTAGAACAGAACAAAGCAAATATTCACATACTCCTGTTCATGGGCTTCCATTTTCCTCCAGTTTCCCACCAAAATATTTTGGTTTTCTGGAAATATTACCAGGTATATAATTCCTCTCTACTATGGGTATTTCTGTGCTTCAAGATGAGGCTGAACACAATACAAGCCATACACCTGTGCCAGCAGCATAAGGATGAGGCTGCTGTGGTCCTGGACTTCACACTCTGGCTGTTCACACTTGGCTCCTGTTCCCACTGCTGCAGTTAGTGGTGCTGGCTGGATGAAGCCATACAGAGTTCCACCCTTTGCCAAGCTGCTTCCATGCTGCAGTGCCAAGGTCACTCCAGGCTCTGAGATAGCTCTGGCTTGGCTTCAGCCTAGAGGTAAACCTAAGTTAAACTTAAGATGCACAGTGGAGCTGGAAATGAAAGTGCTACCAGCACCATGGGAAGGTATAAAAGGGGGGTAATCCTGAGGAGCCAGAACTCCTTACAGTAAATGAGGGCAATCCTGGCCCCAAGAGAGATGGGAGCTCTTTAGAGATTCTCAGTTTCTGCTGAGAAAGGAGCTGTAACCCACTCATCCTCTCCTCTTTGATATAGTGCTGTGCAGCCCCCTCACACACAGTGATGAAGACCACCTCCCTGAACTAGTACATTGACTGATCTATTGCTGTGACTGCAAGTGCTGGTGAGTGTGAGTGTGGTTCAGAGGCAATTACATTCCCAGATGTCCATGTATCCACATGTTGGTTCCCAGCAGAGGTGATCCTGCCCTGCCCATGCACTGAACTGACAGGCTACACACAAGCTTTGACCAAGGAGCTTCCCAGCTACTTCAGTGCAATGTTCAGCAGTCCACTATCATGGCAATAGCAAAACCCTGTATCAGCTGGGAAGCTTTTGTATTGGAGCTGTTTTAAGATGTAAGCGAAGTAGAGCTCGGTCTACCTGCACTCCATGGGGCTGACACACCCCTCCTGTGCGTCACCTACAGTGTTTGTCTTAGGTGGCATGGAAGAGCACACACTGTGCTCTAGCTGTGCTTGCCATGGCTGGTTTGTCACGGCCATCATACCTGCAGTGCACCAGCACTGGTCCCATGTCTGGGGCTCTGGCTGCCGAGGATCTCCTGACGAAGGTGAGCACGGGCAGAGCGTACTCGGGCACACCCATGTCAGGCCACTGGGTGTAGTGGTACTGGATGACAGTCCTCTCGTTCTGCCGCCCCTTGGGGTTCCCCTTCTGGCCCTAGGGATGAAGGTGTGCAGAGACAAGAGACAGAGGGGGGAAAAGAAGCATAAAAATATCATCAGTCCTTCTGGCCTGCTCAGCTGAGAAAGTGCTGGACTCTGACAGAAGAAACCTGCAGCTCTGCCTCCTGATGGGTGGAGACAGAGTTCGATGACAAATACATGTGGGAACAGGTAATACCAGCAATTACAAGGACACCAAAGCAGCAGTACACTTGAGAAAAAGAAACACAGAGTAAACCTTAGCAACAGGCTCCTTGTAATCCTGTCTTTACTTACTTATTTCCTACCCATCCGCCTCTCCAGGTTGCCTATGCAAAAGCTGAGTTTTGCTCTGGTGTCCTAGACAAGCCAGAGGATGCCTGGATGGGAGCAGCGAAGGCGTGCCTCACCTTTTTCATCTTGGTGTTCCTGACGGTGAAGCGGCGCACGGTGTAGCAGGCGTGGACGTTTGTGCTCTTCAGCGTGACGATGATGTTGCCGTACTCCTCGCTGTTCTCCGTCGGCCAGTACTGATCGCATTTCCTCTGAACACAGACACAGGTGGGTGAGTTGGGTAAGGGCCTGAGCTGCTGCTTTGTATTTGTGTCTAGAGCTTTTTGAAAAAAATCACGGCTCAGTATGTATCCCTCTGTTCTGTTAGTTATGTATTATGCATCAGTACATATCACCCCAAGCCATTTAAAACAAATTCTGCCCAGGTGATTCGGGGAAGTGTTAAGGAGCAACTGCTAACAAACAAGAAAATCTCTTACTCTTCCTTTTTCAACAAGGTTCGTGATCATGACAATGATTCCTGTATTTTGTTCCCAAACCATTCTCCAGAAATCTTCAAAGGTAGACTTTAAAGGTCCCTGGGTAGCAATGTAGGCTTTTGCTTTGTTGTAACCCTTTAAAGAAAACCATAATGCCAAGTGAGATGAAAGCAGTATCATGGCAGGAAAATTAATATTTTAGAGCTAACAAGAAAGGTGCTTTTCTCATTCAGAATAGTGAGGCATTTGTAGTAAAATTATCAGGTGAAGTTGGAAAATACAATCACATCACAAGTGACAATACTTCCTCCTTGTGGAAGGATTCAAAGGTAGAGCAGATAAAAAACATTAAAACAACTTACATCAACATAATTAGCATTAATGTAGTCACTGTGCTTAGAATCTTTCCCTGGTAAAGGCCTCAGTTTCACCCTGCTGTGATCATCTGCAGGATAAAAAACAGAACAGAGAAACATTAGGGAAACACAGAGCAAAACTGCAGGCAAATATCCCATTTCCTGGGTATCAGAGCTGTCCTTATTAATACACAGAAGAGACTGGCCTTGGACTGGAGTCAAGAGGGAGATAGGAGTATCTGTTCTTGGTCACCTGCTCATGTGCAGGTCATCAGCCTTCACATGCCTTAAAGTACATGGTTCATGCTGGGACAGTTTCTCTTTAAAGGGCACTGGAGCCTCGGAGCACAATTTCTAGAATCATCTACATCACTCAGGGTAGTAAGATTCAAAGAGCCAGGACACCCCATGGGGCTGTGAAATGCTTCCTCTGCTTGGCTCAGCTCATTATCCCCCTCTCAGTGCTGGGTCAGACAGCTCTGCTGGCTTTGGGAGCTGAGTGAATGTCCTCACTCCTCACCACCATCATCACAGCTTGAGGACAGACTTGAGGATGTGATCGTTACTCCTCTTTTTGTTTCATCCAAATGCTTGACTCTACCTTAAAGCAGGAAAAAATCACAGTCCTGCTCTTAGGCAGAGGCACTAGGCTGGATGATGCTTCCAACTCATGCAGTGATGAGACATGTGAGCCAACTTTAAGAATAAAGACTAGTTTCATTTGCCTTCCTTGAGGAATGCAGAGAGGTTCCTCCAGTGATAATCTGGAGGACTGAAGTGAAATCCTCCTTCAATGTCACATCTCTGTACCTAGAGAGACCAGACAGACATCTACGTCTAAAATCACAGCTGGGACAAGCTCAATGAATGCCTTTACCCAAGGCAACAAAGCAAGTCTTTCCCAGGTGTGGGAACTGGTCCTCAGCCAGTATCTTGATTACTTCTGAAAATCCGTTAGAGATACGCATTTCCTTCCTATGCCATTGAATACATCAAATTCATTCAAGATTTATTGCAATGTTTATGAACATTGTGAACTTTTTACGAGTGGGCTCTCCATGTCTGTCCCTAAACCACAGTGACTGTTGCATCTGCCATCCATTCCACATAAGAGAACAACAGGGAAAAAGTTACTGCACTTCCATCCCAGATAATTTGCATTCTAGAGCAGAGTCCAGATTTGCAGTTCTCAGAGGGATACAGGCAAAGCCTGCTCTGTGCTACAAAGATCACTATTTGTCCAAATCCTACACAGAGCTAAAGCAGTTTGAAATATAGCAGATACACTCTGTAAGATTTAGCACCTTTGGGATTGTAGGGTAATCCCAGGAATCATCAGAAAAACTCTTTGCTCCTGCATGCACTTCCCTTAGGCCAGTTTCCAGGCATTAGCAGGCGGGAGAGCTCTGATCATCAATTTATCCCAGTTATTCCTCTGCAAAATTTCATACCAAACTTATACTTTTAAAACTATGCTTGGACTGTCAAACTGTGAAACATTTCAAAACAAACGCTGGAGTGAAATCCTGGCCCTGGAGAAGTCAAACCATTCACTGCCTTTAATGGGGAAAGGATCCCCCAGCGACACTTTCACATGTGTATTACAACCTGTGTAATAATGTAACCGGGGGCTACCTGCCTGCCCCAGTCACACAGGCACTCTGCAAGAGGAGAGTGCCTTTTTGGGTTGATTCATTGTGCTTAGGCCAGTGCTTACTTACAGGCCAGGATGTTGATATATCTGTTCTTGTGCTTGTTGTCAGGATGGTTGGAATGCTCTGCAGTGATGTTCATGTCAGCTGTACAGCGCTGCACTTCCTAGGCAGAAAGATTATTCAAAGAGAAAATTTGTCAGTCCAAAAAACCCTGAGCTCTATCTCCTTTTGCAACAACCCACAGAAACCATGTAAAAAGTATCAGTATTTTAATTGCTGGGTTAAACACAAAGTCTTCCAGTATTGCCCTGTATGTTGTGGTCTCTTACACCCAGCCATGTCAGCTGTCCCTGGAGCACGGTCACACTCCTCTCCACAGGCTTGGGGACAGATGAGCACCCTGAGGGCCAGCTGTCCCCTCTGACCATCACCTTCTGCATGGGATCTCCTGCCATGCCCCACTCTGTCCCCCTTGGGGAGGTAAGACAGGATCCCTTAGATGCAAGAGTGGCCAGTGTAATAAACTAAGAACAAAAAACATTTCAACAGAAGACTTTTGACCGCTGAACAACTTATCTGCTTATAACGTCTCAAAATGGGGTTTCTGACATTTAAGTTTGGCACTGACCTTTTGCTAGTTCTCTGCAGAGAGATGCCTTTTGTAAAATATAAATAAAATAGATCTCTGAAGATATCAGTGAGGGCTTGAAATACCACTGCTTGGATGCTGATTTAGAGCCCCTGATCCAGCCAGGAGAAGGCTGCATCCATGTGTATTTACAAAGCAGAGAGAGACCAAGCTTACCAGGGTGCCCATGACCAGGATGCAGATGTCTGTCTAGCTGAGGCTGTAGGCTAGATATCTAATTCCCTTGGAACCTTGGTGGGTTCTTAACCCACCCCTTACTCTCTTCAACAACAGAATACAGAGCTATTGAAACGGAGCAATGGAGGGTATCTTTTTTTACTCTAAAGAGAAGCAGCCATTCCTCTAGAGAGTTACACCCTTCAGAGACTGCCCTACAAACTGAATCACACAGGAGTCTTTTCATCTCCAAGACACACATTTTCAGTATCTGTTTAACCATGATCTTACTGAAAAGGAAAACCATCTTTTCCTCACTAGCATAAATATTCTTCATTTATAGACATATTTAAAAAAAAAATAAAAAAAATTGGAGTTTACGAAGTTGTGGAAGAAATTATATTTATTCAAATATTTTGTGACTCCAGAAATTGCACCAAATAGAACCAATTTCCCCCCAGGATATGTGAGGAAGTGCCAAATTACTTTGTACTTCAGACTTTAAAAATAACAGTATAGAACCTAAGAGGCAAAGTCATTAGGAGCTCACAGCTGCTACAAAGATCACGAGCTAAGTGACAGAGAAAAATTATCACAAGAAATGCTATACAAACAGCAGATGTAGGAGTTCAGCATTATGCAGACATTTCACCAAGGACTTGCATAGCAATTTTGATATCTTCCCCAACATTTACATTTTAGAAGTGCAAAGTATACTAAAACCTTGTACGTTTTACAGCTTTTATATCCATGTGACGCTGTCATATAACAATTGCTTCTCTCTCTCTTCCCAACTCTCCATAGGGAGAAACATACTGTGCTCAAGGAGATGAGCTGAGCAAAGACAAAGACAAATCAAGCAAAACTCTCATCTGGCCCTAATGGAATTTTCATAGTTCCACTTCTATCAAATAAAAAACCCCATATTAAAGTGTGCTCTTCCCCTAATTCTGCCTGTCAGCTCCAGTAAGCAAGGGATTTCAGATTACGCAATAGGCAGGATCAGTTCAGCCTAAGTCATGGTTGGAAAAGCAGCGATATTTACATGTTAGGTTGATTGAATGTAATTTTGTTTTACCTATTTTTGCATTTAGAAATCATACAAAACCACTGCAGTATTGTTACAGGTCACTCCTAAAAAAACACCCTGCCCATTTCTGAGAAGCCTCACATGAAACCCTATATCCCTGCATCACTATAAAATTGTTTTTAGAAGTTATTCGCATCGAAAAATTTATGCCAAATGCTGTAGAATTTAATACAGATTAATCCAATAAGGTTCTGTGGAGAATACTCTGAGAAGTTATAGAATTTAATAGGGAATTACCTCCCTGCTAAGGGAAAAATTCCTCCTAAGGAATTTTCTCTGACAGTTTAAATACTACATAGTAAATGTATCATTTTCTATTAAATTCTATAGGATTTTTCCATAAGGGAATTGTTGGTGAGGTTAATCATTTTAATTAACCTTTTTATGTTGATGGTGACTGTTTCCTTGACTGTACATGTTCCCAGCTGGCCAATATAAAGTTAATAGAAGAGGAAGATTACACTAAGATGGTGAAAAACACAGCAGTGCAAAAGGAGGTCTGATGCTGTGAGAGCTGATGATCTGAAAATGGCTTTTCTTAACACATAATATTCTAAATGGTTTTTAATACTCTAGAAAGCTGTTGTAATGGTGGATTCCTGTATCTGCACAATGCAAAAGCACAGCAAATGGAGAGTGTTACAGAAAAGCTTTCCCCTTGCCAAAATGCCTCAGCTATTTTTGTCCTTTTAAAGTCTCAGCCCTCCTCTCCAGTGCAGGACAGAGCCAAGGCTTTGGGACACTGAAGCTGTCAATGAGAAGGGGACCGAGGACATCCTCCAGCTCCACCCTGGCCTGGGTTTGGCTGTGCCAGAACCCAGATGGGGTTGAGAGCAGAGCGTGGGTATCCATGTTCTCCAACCCTCCAAGGCTCACCTCTCCAAATTCTAACAGCAAATTACTAAACCACAGGCTGCCCCCACCAGCCACTACGGTGTGAGTTAACATTCCTCTGCTATGAAAGCTGAGGTGGTTGCCTTTTACCAATGCACAAAAGGCTGCAAGGAGACAAGACCAGCTGCAGTCTGGTATCTGTGCCTCTGTTCAGAGTATTATTTACCCCTTGGCAGAAGAGGACCCTGGTGTTGATAAATAACACCCTGGAGAAAGTCCCAACTTAATTACGTCATTTTACCACATTTATGTATATCACATATTTACTTTCCCAGCATTTTCTGTTGTTTATGCAATGAACATCCTGGGATTTCTAAACCTTACTGGCTACCAACTCCTTTGGCTGCACTTGAAACATCACCATGACTGCACTACTATTATGACCTACGTTTGCAGGCAGGTCACCAGGTCAGGGCTGACCCCAGGCTGCTCACTGCAGCTCAGCCTAAGCAAAGTCCTCTCCCAGCAGGTACAAAACTGTTACTGGAGTAGGACAGATAGTGTTTGTATCCCCATGTCCATAATTCATCCATAAACTTTTCGTCTCTAGAATATTTCCTTTGGCTTTCCTTAATCCTGCTTAGTCTCCTCCACTGATTTTAATGATGGCTGGCTTGTTCACTGCTGCTCCTCATGTTTAACTTCCCAGAACACATTACTGTCCCAGGATGAATGGACACAGGCTTTATTCTGTCCTTTCAACTTAATCATTGACAACCCCAGAAACCAAAGTACATGGTTTCAATTGACTGTTAGTTACTGTAAGAAGTGTTCTAGTCTATGCTATTATGGCTAATTTACCTTTTAATTATATTGTCCATGCTAATGCTAATTGGAATTTGATACACCCAGGTTTAACGACCCATTTTAATTGCCTTTCTGAAACAAGTTACAGATCAGTTTCTTCTAAACTTCAAAGAATTTCCATTTAAGTGTAAAATCAAACTGCTCCAGTGTCTTGCTGGCAGTATAAGGTTCTGAACAGGAATTTTTGCTCCAGTGGCTGAGCAGGAATCGGTCTCTTGATCTGGCCTTACAAAGGGAAACTGCTGCTGCTGTTTCACATTACTTCAGGCTGATGTCCTGGCAGGGGCTGAACTGTGAAAGCCTATGAACAGCAGTGAGGAGTCATGTAACAAAGAAAGAATCCTAATCTGAGTTACTAAACCTGAGAAGATCCATAGCTGTGTTTTGATTTTAACGTTGATATTTTTCAGCATGGAAGCTGGTAGTTCACCCATCCCCAATATCAGTTTTGATCTATTATTTTAATCCCAAATTACAAGAATTCTGTGGTAGTGCGTTTGCTGTTTGTTTTATCACAGCAAACATGAAGACAGCATATCAACAGAGACTGCAGATAGTATTTGAAGATATCCCCGAGGAACAGTGTAGATTTCTGCAATAATTTAGCACTAGTATAAACTCGCCAATAGCACTCAAGAGAGAGGTGAGTTGGGGACAGCCTAGAAAGAGGTGAAAATAAACAAACCAAGAGGAGTCAAGACAGGAATAACATCAACAGATAGCTAAAACCCCCTGTAGAATGCATGAGAGAGGAAAGGATGGTGGGGCAGAGGTGTCAGAGTCTGTCCAAAACCTTGCATTTCCCAGCCAATGGCTCATTCAACTGGGGCTTCCAGGCACAAACGGGAATGGCTGTGATACTGTGGTTAGTAACAGAAACTCAAGATATTAAACTTCTTTTACTCCTTCTCTTCAACTTCATCTCTTAATTCACAATGCCAATTTCTCAGGGTAGGTGAAGCACTGAGGAAGAATTGAGAACTCCAGGAAGACCCTGCTCTGCAGCAATCCCTCCTCCTTCAGCTTCACAATGCTGCTTCCCTCCAGTTCCAGTACAGCAATGCACACACTGAGAATACCTCTAACTAAGGCAATTTTGGCCAGGGTTATTAAACCTTCCCAATGCAGCATTGCCTGCTAGCAGAACGCTTTTGAAATGGCATCCTTCTGCTGCCAAATTTCTTGGTGCAGATGCAGCTATAAGCATGTGTCTGGTGTGAGCTGTGTCCAATCTGTAAGAGATGTCAGTATATCTATGCTGGGTTTTTAGTATCTCAAGAAGTGTGCAAAGTGCAGCATTATCTGTTTGCAATGCAACCCTTTGCTAGAGAATAACGTTCTGAGGTCCCCAGCTAAAAAGAGCCAGTGACCCCTGCCCTGAGCAGCAGCAACCACAAGAATAACATTAGCAAATCCCTGCCACATCACTGGAAATATAGATTTATGTTATTTTCTTACATTTCAGGACATTTAGAAGAAGGTGTCACTGGAGTATAAAGATATTTTCAATTTATGTGATGAGGGAGCTAGACAGCCTGCCTGGGAGTTCAGTGAGCCCATTCAGCCCCAAATTGGCCATGAATCATTCAGCTCCCAGGCCCCAGGCAGGAGGGGGCTGCCCAGCCTGCCTTCCCCGCTAAGGCTGCTCTGACCAGCCCGCTGCACAGTCACAGAGCAGGGAAATACAGCTCCCTGATCGCAAAAATCCAAATGCTGCATTAAACTGTAAAAATTCACAGTTAGCTTTGGGGATGGAAGGTGATTTCTTGGCTTAGTGTTCCTTTCTCAGAGCAAAAGGACATGATTACTCAAAAAAACTTACTGTGTTATTCCAGTAACCGGCCAGGGGGAGGAAGTGAAAAGCTCTACTGTGGGAGGTGGCACTTCACACTCTTTTTGATACAGGAATTTGGAGGGCACATGTCCTATATAGTCAGGCTATCAGGGGAATAGAGGATGACAAATGTGACATCAGTTTTTAAATTGAGATCCAGAAGGGGTTTTAGGCACTGCAGCCCACTGTCTCTGACTTCTCTGTGGGGCAAACTGCAAGACTCTGCAATAGAGGAGCAGAGCTAGTGAATGCCTTGAACACACTGGGGAGAAGGCCCTGAAGAAGTCTACAGGCTGCCTAGAAGAGAGCAGCATATCAATTTCCAAAATATGTGAAACGGCCTCTCAGAAAACATCACTAAAAAACCTCTTCTGGTTTTGGAGCAAAAAGAAAACTAGCCTTGTGCACTACCAGGTTAGAGGCAGGACTCACCTGCCCAAGAATTGCCAGTGTTCAATTTTCACTGGTGGGACCTTACAGGGACCTAACCTATTCATAAATGGACTGCAGAGGAGATAAAATGTGTTTACAATACGAAATTATTCAGGATAATTACAACGAAAGCTATTTGTGAAAGGAAGCTGAACAATCTCACAGCAAGTCGCTGAGTGACAAAATGGCAAATGAAATTCAATGCTGATAAATGCAAAGTGATGTACTTGGGGAAAAACAACCCTAACTATACATACATACTGACAGGTTCCCAATTTGCTATTGCCATTCAGTGATGAGACCTTGGGGTCACACTCAATAGTTTTCTGGAGGTGTCAGCTGAGTGCTCATTAGTCGTTAAAAAACAAATACTGTGTTAGGAAGGAGGAAAGTAATAGAAAACTGAAAACATCACTGAACTCTTCAGTAAAACCACTTGCCATATACTGTGCACAGCTGTGGTCTTCCTATCTCAGACAAGGTTACGGTAAGGGAAAAAAAAAAGGTACGGGGGACAACTCACCACAAGTCTGGAGTTATTTCCTTCAAAAAATGAAGTGAAGAATTTAGATTTCTTCTGATTTGAAAATGGATTATTAAGGGGGAATATAAAGGCAGACAGAATCATGTGAGTAAACAGGGATGCACTTTGTAATGCAGAAAGTAGGAGGCACCAAGAGAAGTTATTCAATATGAATTAAAAGCAAAAGGAAGTGTGGAACAAATTGTAGAATTCATTGCCATGGGATGCTTTGGACACCAGAAGCCTAAAAGGGTTCAAGAGACAAATAGAAATTAATGGAAAAAAGTTCTGTCAAAGTCTGATAAATTTCATGATGCCAAGAAAAATCTCTGGCTAGACAAGGAATAGATATAATCTCTGGCTCAGGAAGCCTTTCAATCTCTGTTCAGTCTTGCCCTCAAACCCTCCCCAGTGCCCCTGCAAAAGTGTGGTACCTCATCCTACACCCCAGCAAGACAGTGCTGGAGCAACCTGAGAGCAAGCCAAAACTCTTCCCTGAACTTTTTTTAGTCAACTACTGAACAAACTCCAAGATTGAATACAAAGAGTTATGTCAGAGACCAGCACTACTGATGCAGGGTCTTTATTTTAAAAAGCTGTTTCTTGTTCAGTATCAAATTGGGTCCTGTATTTCCAATTTATATCAAAAATTGAAAATTCACAGGACTCAAAGGAAATCTTTAAAATTCTGTATATCCAAGAAAGCCCAGCTATCATCAGACAATAAAGCTGGCTACTTGCACTATGATTACCCAAAGGGAATAAGGATTCATTTTAGAAGTACTTTCCAAGGGAAGATTTGTGAGTTCAAAGTCCTTTTTTTCTCTGCACATAAAATGCTTCTTAAGGACATTCACAAAATATTTAGCTGTAATTACAGCTCAATTTAAGAGGAGGAGGGAGTATTCACACAATTTACTTTTAGAGGAATCTTCTTCCTGTAAAAACCAACTCAACACAGCCTTAAATATGCTGCGAAAAACACAGGAAGTGACACCAAAATCTAGCAACGAAACAAATGGAGGATGTTCACCTTCCACGTTGGGCAGTGTATGTGTATGCCTAGCTTAGTCTTTCCTTTTGCAGCTTCTACCTTAAACCTCTGGCCACAGAAATTTCTGAAGAGATTTCTGATCCTTTTTTTTAAAATAAAATCTCATGCACTGGCTACCTTTGGGAGGATTTATTTATTCTGCAGTATTGATCACATTATTTCATCATCTCCTTGCCATTCTCTTTTCTTCTTCTTTTAGATGTAAAAAGCCATATTTTTTTTTGTATGACTGCAGAATCCATTACCTCTTTTCAAAAGTTCCACAGGCATAAAGGCTCTATGTGGCTGTGGTACTTTCCACCCAAGGCTAGCAGCCCTGGATTTTCTGTTTCAGCTGGAATCTTATTATTTCTCCATAAAACATTAGCTAAGTCTTCCCCATAGCTGGCAGATGCAACTCCAGCACATGGACCATGGCTGGATCTGTCTGGATGTGAGAAGCTGCACTGCAGCCACTCCAACAGCTACTGTACAAATGTAACCTCGGGTACCACTATCCCCCAGCCACTCTCCAAACTGGGGCTCTGACCTCTGAGTCAGTCTGGGCACTTGAGAAACATTTTACCTGCGGGCTCTGTGAAAAATCCTGGGTTTCAAATCAGGCCCACGAGGCCTGAGCAGGGCAGAACCCCAGCAGTGAATGGGAGCCGGGTGGTTCATCCCAGACAGAGATCGCCTTGTCCCTGTTCCCACTCCTTACTCTAGCAGGAGATTTCATTTACATTTAGGAAGCTGAAACCTCAGCTATGGAGAAATACATCTGGAGTAGCTACTCTGACTTCAAAGCAGAGGCTCCAAGTTTTAAGCTAGCACGGAGAAGAGAATTTGGTGCACGCAGAGCAGTCGGAGGAGTTTAACTTCCCTTTGGAGGGGACCTGCGCTCCCAAGAATGGGACTAATTGGCCAAAGCTCTCTCCAACTAGCTGCCACAGCACAGCACTCACAGCAGGGAACTCCAGGAGGAAAGGAAAAAATAAGGCTGTTAGAGCAGTGTTTTCCTTTGCTAAAACACAGGCGGAAGGTGTCCAACATTTGTTAATAGCAGTGATTTTGTGACAGCTGAAGCAAAGCCTGCTTAAAGCCAGACCAAGTTTACAGACGTGTTGTTGATTATTTTGAATAATTAAATGGTGTAAAACCCAGCTGTGATGAATAGCACTGGGGTCGCAATTCATAAATAATTGAGAAGAGTGAGTCGCATTTGATCATCCTGATCAAATTCTGCTCTCTGGAGAATAAATGTTTGTCCTGAATACCATCAACATTGTTAAATGCTTCAATATTCCTGCTCAGCCATCCAGCCAGCAGTCAATTGAACTAAATCACTTTAACACCTTACACATTTGCCTTCCTCATGAATACAAAATGTTTCCAACTTAGACGACGCTTTTTGTGCATCAGACAAAGCAGACACTCTTTATAGACAGTAACCAAACAGCAACAATAAACGTTTTAAATGATCCCATTAAAAACAATTCCTGCATACAATCTTGTCTTTACAGTGCAGTAAGTAAAGAAGCTGCAGATATAAGGCCACCTATTTTGGTTCAGTGCCTTGTTTGTAAGCAGAGCTGCTGCTCTGATTCACAGGCAGCAGGCAAACACACTTTCTTTTGCTCGTGGGGAAGCCAGAAGGGCAACTCTATGTGATTTCCTGGGGCTTCTGTTTCTCAGTACTTCCAAAAGTTCAGCAGTGACTGTAATTAGAATGAGTGAAGGAAAAGTCTGACTTTGCTGTCTTATGCTGCATGATGTTTCCGTGCTCGCATAATAGGGGTTTGGTAACCCAGAGGTAGAAAACTACTTTCACCCCATTGGAATTATCTCCAAATGACAGTGCATTTACAGGTCAGAATCTGTTCTACACAGGTAACAAGATGCAAATTTAAAAATAGTCACATTAGGTAAACACCACCAACTAAACCCCAGATCCTTCCTCCTTGGTTTTACTGGAACAAAATAATCAATGACTTCAGTAGCAATCTCTCCTGTCTGAACAGAGCACGAACAAGGACTCAAGGAACTAATTCACAGTTTGGGTTTTCATCAAAGACCAAATTCTACTACTTTTGCTCATTGCAAGCAATATTTCACTACTTTTGGACTACTCAGGGGATATGTGGCTTTTCAGATGACAAAGAAGAGTAAATTCTGAAGCAAGAAGAGTAAAATAATTGTAAGAAAACCCTGGAGTTAAAAACGACCATTTGTACCTTCACATTGCTCCTGGGGGGCTTGCAGGCAGCTTTTCCTATTTAATAAAAACCTTGGAGGGTTCCCCCTTAAAGGCATCAAATCTGTGGTGGTTAGAAAGCATCTGTGTATGTCCAGTCCCACAGTGCTTATAGCTGGTAGCAAATTGGTATCATCCTGTTTCTTCTGATACATTTGGGCACTGCCTTTACCTGACATGACAGCATCACACAGATGTCACATGGTCCCCAATTGTTAATACACAATTAACTTTAGGAAAACAACATTTTATTGGTGGGTCATTAAATCGTACCTCAAAGTCTTCTGAGAACCCATGCTGGTTATTAGAATACAGCTCACTGATGTGTTTAACAAACTGCTTGACTGGAATTGCTTCCATATCATCTGTAGGAAAAAAAAAAAAAAAAAAAAAAAAAAGATATACTCAGAGTTGTTCTTTGTTTCATACATAAAGCTTGAGGAGAGGAAGCCTTTACTCGATATCATTTAGATCTGAGTTCCCAGGGGCAGAGCTAGTTCAATATGCAGTAATAAGAAATCTTGATAAATCTGGCCAGTTTTGAGGTAAACATTTCAGTGTATTTCCAGTTCTAAGCACTATAATTATAAATCCTGAGAGCCTGTTCCCTGGGATTCTGATTTACAAAGTTCAATTTAAGCTCAAGGATAATCGGCTCTTGCTCAGTTTGAAGATGGCTGTGGATGGGATGAAGAAGCCTCCTCTCCTTTCACATTATATAAAAAGAACAGAAGCAACCCCAAATGTGAAAATACAGTTTTCAATTACTCCCTGTAAGTTTTACCAGGCTGAGCAGACACACAGGCCTTTCTTAGTAAAGTTATTACCTTTTTCCCTTTCACACAATGATGTAGAATCCAAATGGACTTACAAAACTGCTTCTGAGCGAAAGAGCAGGCAAACACAACAGCCACACTAATTTGAGTTCTCTCTCATGCCAGACATTATTCATAACACTGAATATTACTGAGTATTCCACTGGACCATTTGCTCTTGCACAGCACAGAGCAAGTGCCACCCAATATACCAGCAAATCACCCCTATACATCTTACAAGAAAGAAGCTGAAGACTCAAACTGAAGACAAACAAGACTGTTTTGAGCACCTGGGACTCCAGGCAGATTCCAATAAAGCTGGGGTGTAGGATGGCTGCCTTATTCTTCCATCTGGCTCTCAAAAAAGGCCTGGATATTGTTATGACCACCACTGCAGTTGGTAGAAAAACTGTGCTTGCCAAGATTTGCCAGTTAATATTTTCAGTCTGGCATTTAGAAAATGCAAATTGCTATACAACTGTGATTACTTTCAGCATGTGAAATAATCTATTGCCTGATGGCTACTATTGTCTGATTGCATAATTTTATGGCAATACCCTGTATTTATATAATCCATTTAATATTCTTCTGAAGATAGCATCTAGGTTATGTTTACTCCCACCAATTCGGTGGTGTATTTTTGCTCCCATTTAGCAGACATATGGTTTGGTGCTACAGCTGCATTATAATCTGGATTCTTTTCCTTTTAAACATCTACATTATGATAGAAAAAATCCAAATATTTCTACAGATACTTAGCAAAATTTAACGATAAATAAATAGATGTGACATTTACTGTATTCAGAGTGAAAGATCTTTGGCAGCTAAAACCTCTAAGCTGTCACATACGCTTTTCTTAGCAAAGGGTATGAAGATCTGTATGTGTAAATGAGGTTCTACTTTGGCAAGAATTTTATAGATCCCTGACAATCTGATTTCTTTCCAGCTGATGGCAGTTAATATTGACCATGTCATTACTTCTCTCCTTTTATTTTATAAGGTAATGCTCTAAGGTGGCTTTTTGCATATATTGACATTTTCAGATCTCAATCAGCTCTCTTCTAGTTTATTTACAAGGGCCAATTGTTAAAGATATGTTTGCAATCTGGTCACCTCACAGTATAGTAATGCTACTTTAATTAACCACATGCTCATTTACTGAATAATACAGAATTCAAAACATTTGACAAGTGTATGTTCTCAGCAAAAAGCTGCAGCCTGCAGGAATGCTGGCATTTAAAAATATTTAAATGATAACATTTATTCCATATAATATTGGGAATATCATCATCTCATAACAACATTTATATCAATATTTTCACAGCCAAGACATTTGAATGGAGTGATCTATAGGAACAGCAAGAATCTGTAAAACAGTATTTCCCCTCCTGAAAAGTAACTCATACATCCTAGATTTCCTTGAAGATAGCTTCTGCTATGATAGCAATTACATATAATGTCAAAAGAGAAATTTCATAGTTATGATTTTGATTTTTTCCTTGCATAGTTTTAGCTCAACTGAGACCAACCAAGATAAAGGATTGGCTGCAGCAGACCAGTGTGTCCAAGCTAATTTTGCAGAAGGCAGAATATAACTTTAATTGTGATCTGTGAGCCAAAAAATACATTAGAGATAACATGCTCTCCAGCATTGAATTCCCACCAATTTCAAGGCTGGGTCTGCACCAGAAATCCAGGGCAAAGCATGGTTTGTGTTCTTTTTATCATCTTCACTGCATGGTGGCAGTATGTCTCCACCTTTATAGCCACTACTACTTCACTTCTCTCCTGTTAACTGGCCTTTAGTGTTTCTCCTCCCATTTTCCTCCTCTGCATTTTCATTCCAATTCCCTCCAGAAGCCTTAACCCAATGCAGGTTCTTACCACACTTGATGACATGGGTAACAATTACACTTTAAATAATTAAATAGGAAGTATTGTTGACATATGAGCTCACTGGGTCAGAGGGAAATGAAATTGCCCATAGACTCAGGAAAGCCATGCTGGAGCAAATATAATTATTACACATCAGAAAGATTAAAATCAGAACCATAAACAGTAGAAACTTAAAAAGCAGCTTAAGGTTTCCAGCTTTCAAACTGGTGGGATAACATGGTCCAGCATGCTCTGTGACTGGGACAGGCACAGCCCTGAGGGGATGGGCAACCTGCAGTGTGGTAGGATGTGCCTGGTCCCCCCTGCAAACCCACCTTGCCCAGCTGATGGCCACAGGAAAGCTGCTGCACAGGAGACAGAGCCTACCATATTAACCAGAGAAACAGGAAAATGCTGAAGTCATCTGGGCCAGAATTTTTCTACTCATAACCTCCAACTCCAAACTCCTGCCCAGGAACACAAATTGCTTTAGCTGGATCCAGGCACACTTAGCCACGGGCAGCTTGCCAGGCCTCTGGTAGAACGTGTGCTAACATGCTCAGCACTCTGTAATGGTCTCAGCTGACGTTATCTGGAGATGGCTGTGACCTTCTCCAGGAAAACCAATACATGTAGCTAGATGCACAGAATATGATTTTCCTTTAGCCATTGTCAGCCCAAAGGCTTTGGTTAAGCCTCCTTTCCATCTTAAAGCAAACAGACTTAAATGACTGTAATTCTTTTAGTCGATCGAAGAGATTAATAGAATCCTATAGTGGCTAATTAGCAGCTCTCCATTGCTCTGTGCATATTCACTTTTGCACTATATACTTTTCCTATCAAGAAGCTGGAGTGACATTTGATATTGTCAGGGCGATCCTTACATTTTGCAAGACCTACACATTATTCAAAGAGAAGAGGGAGGTGTTTTAATAACATACCTTCACCTCTCACACTGCAGATATAATTACATTTCTGTCTAGCTTGGGTTTAGCCATCTGTTTTATCAGTGTCAATAAAGTGATTCTGGATTTACTTCACTGTGAAATATGAGCTGAATCTGGCACCATAATAACGTACTAACCCTTTGTGTTACACAGAGAAAGAAGTACACTCAGATGGACAATATTTTAGTAATATTTCTTATAACCAGATACTACCAAAGCTGACACGTGGTGGGGTATGTTCAATTTCTGTGCTAAATATTGTGCTAAATATTTAACATATTGGTGGGGCTCCCATCTTGACTTGCTGGTCCAAGCCAAGCACCTGAGAGGAGTATCAAATAAACCCACAGGGGAGCAAAAGGCAGCTCATTTCCTGCCACAGAGAGAGAAAGCCAAGAAGAAAATCAGGTTTTTTTAAAAAAAATGACAGGAGAGGAAAACCTTCACTAACATCTCCTTTTTAAAGAAATGGCAATTGGAAATGCAGACTACTTAACACATTCCTTCATAAGACAGACACCTTCAAAAGAAGCCCAAAGCGTATAGAAGCAATAAAGTTCAAACAGGGTTACATTTTAAGTTCGGATAATTAGTAATCCTACCAGGAAGGATTTTCCCATAGCTCCCACTTAATAAGCTGCCTTTGTAATGTTAAAGCAATAGGGGCCAATTTCCAAAGAAAAATAGGATATCCTATCAGAAATGACATTTCCACATAATAGGGTCTCAGATTCATTTTGATTCATTTATAGTCTGAGAGCTCACCGGATAGTTTAGTGGCATTGTATTGGAATAGATGGGTTTGGGTCAGGAATTAATGAAGAAGGTCAAAACCAAAGTGCTTCCTCATATTACCTTTATTTAGATGGAGTTTTGGTGTTTCTGAAGACCAGATGTTTGACACATGAAATAGTCTTGGTACGAAAATTCTCTATATCTTTTGCTCTGTCTGTAAATGCTTTCTGTTTTTCAGCTATTACCTGACCCAGACTCCTAAGTCAAATATACTCCTGCATTTTATGCCTTATTCTTAATGTGAAAGCTTATTTGGTTGGTTTGTGAGTCCCTGCTCTTCAGTCTCTCATTTACTAAGCCACCTGGATTCATGTGCCATGGCTGTCATGTGCCTTGGTTCATCTGCTCCCTCAGCAGCCACTCGCTGCTCTGTGCCATCCCTGCGCCCCAGGAGCACCTCCATCAACTCTCAGCGTGCTCTTCACAGCTGGCTTTGGCCACAGAAGGAAGGGATTCTCCCACTGCCCTCTCCCTGCCTGGGGGACTGAGCAGGGACCTGAATCCACCTGCTGATCGGGCTGATGACTGGAAGGAAGGATTGACTGATTTGTGGGGAAGGAGAAGGATTAGTTGGTGGGGTAGATGGGTTGATCCTACTCGTTAGGATGACAAATAGTGAAGTGCCAGGGAAACTTCTGAAAGCTGCACAAATCTAAGTTGGCTTATGATGATCATTACACCAGTGACGTGGTTAGGGACATTGATCCTGGAGAATCCACTCTCAACAGTGTATCCTTGCAGTTCTCGTTTTCTGCAAAAAAGTCTTCCCAAAATAACTACCAGCAGGATTATATCAGGACTGGATGTGACATCTTAACTCACTGAAAAATAACATATGAAAAATGCTTCCCCATATTCATAGCAAACAAGCACCTTTCTGTTCCCAGCAACTCTCAACCCTGGAATGTTATTTCATCTTTCACTCTCTTACTCTCCATTCCTAGGAAGAACATTGAATGCAATCACAGGATTTTTTAAAAAGATATCTATTTATTGTTTACCACCTTCAGTGAAGTTTCATGGGTTTTTTACTTTTTACAAGGAGGGATGGAAAAATTCTGCAAGCAGCTAGAATACCTAGAATCAATATTTAGGATGCATTTCACTTAAAATGGAATCTAACAGCCATTGCATAAGCTACAATACATACCAGAGTGAAAGCTGCCAGAGCTATGGCAGCAGGAGTAACCATGGGGAGTGTGATATTCTGTCTCTTCAAGAGTGGCTGAGCATATTGAATACTGCAAGGATGAACAGCACACCCTTGGGCAAAATTCTGCCCCAGCAGAGTTTATTAAAAATTCCCATCAACTCAATTGACCACCTCTAGAGAAAACCTAGGACAAAACTATATAAACCTACAGACTGAGCAACCACTCCAAAGTGTACATATTTAAAAGGGCTCAAAACTTCACATGTGGCTCAAATTTTGGCACGGATTGAATTTGAAGTGTCTGAGCAGACAGAAATATCCAGCCCTTGCCCTACGTCACGCAAATCCTGGTCTTTACAAGTAATTCCACACTTAAAGCAGGGCGGTGCCCAGCTTTCTTCAAACCATTTTAGATTTAATGCAGCTGAATTATACACGTTTATATTGTCAGAGCCTTTAATTCTGCAGTATACTGGCTTTCCTTTCATAGCTATTTAAAATAAGAATGCAACTGAAGCCATTGCATCGTAATTATTTCAATTGTATTTCAATTGGAATTATTAATCTTTTTGACTGATTGCATTTACTTGCTGTATAAAAAATTGCCAGAAATATAATAGCAGTTTTATGTGAATAACACTAGTATCAATTAATTTATGATAAAACAAAGTCATTGAAAAGTCTTATGATTGAGAAGGTGTCTGCTTCCTGTGGAGATCATATCTCCATAGATACTATAAAGACTGTTCAATAGGTTTCATTCTAGGCCATCAAAATACCTGCTGAAGATCTCTTAAAGGTGGCATCCTCCTGAAGTCACTGACCTCAATAATTAAGGAAAATTATAAATTAAAATGAATTTAGATGAATAAGAAATAATTAAGAGTTGATTACTGGGGGCACTATTACTCATTAATGCTCACTTTTTTTGTAATCATGTGTTGATGAACTACTATTTTTAATAAAAAACACCTTTCAAAGTGAAAAGGCATGGAAAACACTTTGAACACATTCTGAAGTCCTGGAAAGTTGGGCATGCTGAAAGAAAAACAGGAGTCCTTTCAGCAAGGTAACTGCTATCTATTTGTTTTAATCGAGTCAAATGAACACAAGGGCAGGCTTCTGATAAAGGGAAGACATATGAAAATGCAGAATATGAAAAATCACCTGCGTAATTCTGTAGCTACATTCATCCCTCTTGCCTCAAAAATTAATCTACTACAATGCTATTAGCCATGTGTCAGTCAGGAATACAAAGATGTTAATGATAAAATTTTATATGTGTCAAAATAAGAGCTCACTTTAAATCTGCTTGTACAAAGATTAGGTTATCATTAATTATAAATGTAATAGCAATACACTTCTTCCCTCTAAGCAAAAAGCCAATTTCAGTCCAAGAGAATGAAATAATGTGAATTTTCCCTTAGCCCAGACATTAAATGTGATCTTATTTGGAATTGCCAGCTAAGGAACACAATTTTAATCTCACACATTTCCATCCTCAGGTCCCAGTCCTGCCATCAATTACACACAAGCCTTACATTTGAGCACATGAAGACCCAACTCCAGGGCTCTGCTTCCCAGTGTAACAGCTCTCAGAAAAGGATCTATCTGCACTTCACATGGCAACCATAAAAACACATTCTTTTGTGTTGTAGCCAACCCTTGAAGCCTCCACTAGAAGAACAGCTAGATATCATGCCATAAATTCTACAGTGTACTACAGCAGGAGCAGGGTTGGTACCAGAGTAAAAGGAAGGTGAATGTTCCCTAAAATACCTTGATATTTTCTTGGCTTCAGAGGATGGCTGTGTTTGCCATATTGCGTTCATGAATTTAATTGAAGCTGAAGATAGGTACAATTCACAATATGGTGCTGGAACATAAATCCACAGGGAGCAGAGAGCAGAAATAAAGCCTTAAACAGCTGAAGAGCACCACTTCTGTGCTCAGTGACGAGCTTCATGCCCTGAGAAAGCAGCCCTCGGCTGCAGCTAGGGCAGTTCCTGTGCCTCACAAGGCTCACTGTGCTCAGTGCACTGTCACTGTCACAGCCACACATGTATCCTGGGCTCTGCTCTTTAGCTCTACAATGCAACTTGAGACTGCCACACCTTAGCAGAAAACAGTAAGATACCAAGCCTGTTCTGGAAACGCGCAGTTTCCTTGTCAAATGAGATACTCATTACTGTCTCTTAACAGAAATGGTTTGTCAAAGGGTGTAACCATGAAGAGACAGAGGGAAATAAATGAAAGAGGGTCATGGATGCCCTGGCCTTCACACCCCAGTGGGTGTGAGGTGGTCAAAGCACCTTTTCATTGCTGTTCCTCTATTTTCTGGACTTGTACACCCATATGGAGAAATTCTTGAAGAACCAGGAGTGTTTCTCCATCAGATTCTACCACTATTTTTTAAAAAATACATTATTAATAAACTAGTTAAAAAAATTGATTTACTATCATTTAAAGCTAAAGCTGAACATACCATGATCTGGGGAATGTTTCTTAAGTCTTCTAGTCTAGACACAGCTGAAATGATTGGAATCACCTCTGAGAATTTTACTTATACTGAAAATATAACAGGTGAAATACTTCTGGAAAATATGGTAAATGAAGCAGTTGCATTGGCCAGCTGCTTTGTTCTTTATCATCTGTGCTTCTCTGGACTGTGGTCAAAACTACACAGAGTTTTGAGGTTCCCCATCAGGTCAAGCCTCAAGTCCCTCTGTGCTGATCTCACCTCAAGTCCTACTGACATCAGTGCCACAGCATCCATTGTACCCATGGGCTGGGCAAGGAACCAGTAAAGTCACGGCAAGATCCAGAACAATGCTCCACCCAAGAGCAGGAAAACTCTGACACAAAGGAGAGGACGAGGTTAGAAGTGAAATTTTTATTCATTTTGCTGTTTGGTATCACCTAAGTTGCACAGAGCTGCACTTCTGCACTGCTGTCAGGGAGCAGGTCTTGCTAGGAGAAGAAAGAACTGCTAAGGGATGCATTTTGGCTTCATGGCTGCAAAACACACCAGGCCTGCAGCTGTGATGCTGCTGTTTTTGCTGTTTTCCCAACTCTACTGAAAAGGATTGAGTCCAGAAAGATCCAGAAAGTCAGTCAGATACTGACCCAGCAATAAAGAAGTCCAAACAAAGAGAAGCAGCTCTGCTGAGCAAGATCCTGCCAAGAGCAAACATTTTAGAGAAGAGATCCAGGCAAAGATGAAGTGTATGTGGCCAGAATTACCTGAGTGTGGAGACAAAGAGAAAAGATACAGAGAAATAATTTTGTGGGCAGAACGACAGGGGAGTTTTCAGAAATCTGCCATTGATTACAGATGCATAACTCTTAGGTGCAAGGCTTATGTGAGTTGAGATTCATACCTCAGATGTAATATCCAGTGGGTGACTCAGATAATGATAACTCCTTTGTCCTGTGTCTCTTTAGATCAAGCAGTGCAGATAATTATGAATAATAATAATGATTTGGATCTCAGAGAGAATTTGCACAGATAGGCACACACCTATGGGTGATGTGGCTTCCTGCACAATAATTAAGGATGTAGCCAAGGGAAGTGAAATAGAAAATGGATAAAATGATTCCTCTGCAAGAGGATATTTTAGATGTCACACCTGAAAAGTTGTGCTGTGTACCTATAGCAGGTAGTTGGCAGTCTGATTTAGAGCTCATAGAACTGAGAAAACAGAGGGTTTGAATAAAGAAGAGCAGGACATAGTGCAGAAATAAACACAAACACTACACTACCTCTGTGCCAACACGTCATGGAGCAAAGCAGCAGCACACAGAAACACCAGTGCTCTTCTGAAACCTGGAGCCCTCGCTGTGCCAGGCTCCCAGGCACGTGGCACAGCCACCCCATTCCTGGCTAGGACCAGCCCACCCAGACCCACCCAGTTCCCTCTGCCCAGAAGCTCACTGCGTGCTGAGATGGATCTTGGCAAACCTGCTGAGCATCTTCAGCCACGCTGCTCTGAACTGCCATCAGTGAGCCTGGCTGCTCTTAACCAACAGTAGAAGTTGGTCCACTGAACTGTAGGAGGGAGAACCACAATCCCACAGGGATCTAGTCAAATTCCTCTTGTAAAGATGGGGCTTCATAATCTAACAAGGTTACTTTAAAAAACTTGTTTCCGTGAAAATGCCACTTACATTTTGCTTCTAGTATCAACATGGCAAGTAAGACTTTCTCACACCCTGCGGCAGCTTCCAAAGGAGAAGTTCAGAGGCTTATCATTTCATCAGTTGCCATCAGTTTAAAGGAGAATTTTGTCATTTCATGCTCTTAAGGCATTTCAGTGGGCTGTCTATGTGGGAGCAGCAGCTGACGTCAGGGAAGACTGTCATCTAGCAACAGGTATATGGGGGAAAACAGCCCACTTCTACATCTCCAAACAAGGGAAATGCCTTGGAGAGCTTCAAGATCTTTCAAGGCAGTACCTCCATATTTGGAAAAAGTCAACATAGCTGGAATTTTTCTCTACTAACTTGAGCCTCATGGCTGAAAGTATCCATGTACTATTAATACACATAGGTAATAGGTAATACACATAAAGTGAGGCACCTACAGGGGGTGATTTGGCTTTTGGTGGCCTAAATAGCTTTAATATCAGTTTTAAGATCTTCAAATTCACCAGTTCATTCTCTCTCAAGATCTTCTGGGCATGATTTGGCTTCAGATTAAGGCCCATTCCATTTGGATGTCTGTATGGAGGTGTCTATGTCCATTATAGCCACAAAAATGTTGTCATTTCAAGGGCTGGGTTCACTTTTGCAGCCAACTAGACTAAATCTCTTCTAAGGCCCAGTTCTTGATGTGCCTTAAGGCTCATCAGCAATCCTTGCAGATTTTTAACTACAAAGCTGCTCAAGGTGTCCTGCAGCATTTGCTCAGGGGATGCCTTAATCTGCAGTGCCCCTGATCAGGGGTGAGCAGTTCTTTCTCAGCAGTACTGAGTCTGAGCACACCACAGGGAGCACTGCAGTGACAGCAGCATCGTGTTCTTCACAAAGCTGCTGTGGTCCCACAGCCTGACTTACTCTAGTCCTGGGAAATGTCCCCAAAAGACAATGTTCTGCTCCTGTCACTTTCTGCTCTGTGCCAGACTAGCTGCTGGAGAGGCACTGGTGCAGCTGCTGCCCTCACAGTATCTGCTGCCTGCTCGGGTTTAATGGAACTTCTGCAATTCATAAGAATGCACTCCAGTCTTAATGGACTGCCCATCAAAACATCTCTGTGCAGCAGGGCAGTACCACTGTCTCAACAACACACACTGCAGCATGAGATGGAGCTTTCTGCTGGTTTCTTGTATCTAAGAAAAAAAGTGTCTCAATTACAGTAAAAAAACATTTTTATTACTACACATTGGCCAAAGAGGTTTCTGTCTGAAGGGAGAATTTGTCTGCTCCCAGTGCCTTGTAGACATAATCCCCTGGGTTTATGCTGCCAGAGCCAGCTTAGCCCAGCCTCCCCTTCCAACCTCCAAGGAGGAACCACACGAGAGCAGGCATGCTGGGACCACTGAACTGACTGCCACAAGCAGTCCCAACAGGCGTTTGTTCCTCTTGGTTTCAGAGTAGGAATAATGGACTTCTCCAGCCATTTAAGTACTTCTGTGAAAACTACACACTGGTGGTCTAAGATTAAAACGTGTCACCTCCTTTACCCTACAGGAGAAGGATGACTTCTTGCTAAGGACGTGAGGTGGCCAGGACATGCATTTTAGTCTCCAGCAGACAGCAGGGGGACAACAGCACGTTTTCTTTATTTTCAGTGGTACAGCGTTAGACTGCAAGGCAAACTGCCTAACGCTTTCTGCAGGAATGTAATAGCTGACCTTTTCTACTAGTTCCCATGGGTACTTTGAAAGACTCTTTCTAGAAATAAGTCACACATGTCTACTGAATAAAATCAAGGAAAATATAACTGGACTCTTTCACTTTGCTAGGAAGCAAGTTTCTTCAGTGTCTCAGAAAAGGCTCTGAATGTTCTTTTGTAAAATGAACCTAATTAGCTACAGATTGAATCCCAGATCAATGATGCAGATACAGAATATGACAAGGAAACTTAAAACACCTTCAAGAAACAAGTACAAGCCTTTGACAGACAGAGGTTAATATAACATTTTTGGTATCTTAATTCTGCCTGTTAGACTGACCATCATCAAACAAGGCAGCGTCTGCAAAGGCCACGGTAACACCAAGCTGCTCTCTCTCATCACAGCTTCAAGGCAGCTGCATCCTGCACTTAATAATTCCCAGGGGAAATATGCCTCACGATGAGAGAATAGCACTGTACTCTGCTTCCAGCATCACTCTCAGGTTAGCTGAGAGGAGAATTTGACCTTTGGTAACTTTATTAATACCAAATTAGCAGATGGCTTTGGACTTTACTTTGAGATTGTTTCCTTATCCCTGTGTCTCACTGTCCTTTCTGAGAGCTGCAGACTCCACCTCTACACACAGTGAAAGTGGGGGCAAGGCCCCCAGTCTAGAGAGAGCAGTGGAGCTGAATATCCCTCCTCTGCAACCTGCCCTGATGGAGCAGCTGGTTTCACCCTGGATGCAATGTCTCAGTGTTTTCAAGACTTGTTACTCATGTTTTTGACATTTTGCAAAGGTTATTCTGAAATTTCTATTAAAACGAAGTGGGAGAGATGTCTACAGAAAAATACAGCACTGGCACTCAGAGCCCCATTACAAAGCACATTAAAGTAAATGAAGCAGCACCGATACAACAAATTTCTACCCAAACCCCATGATTTATCACAAGCACAACCTTCTCTTCTTTATGTAATTAAACCAGACTCCAAGTAGTACAAACACAGGAGATTAAGTCTGTCTTACCTGGAATAGGAATAATGGGAATACTTTCATTGGGGACCACACGGGGGAACTGCTGTCCTCCACATAGAAATGAGCAGTCTGAAAACACTTTCTGTTTAAGAAACAAGAAAAAGAAAAGATTCAGGGAGTGAAAAACTGCTCTCTGAAAAAACTTTTGCACATGTTCTGTTTCTCCATTTCTGTTCCATACTTTCAGACGTTATAATATTAAAACACTGATACATGAAAACCTGTTTGTTTTCTACAATTACAATTCTAATTCCAGATTCTGGTGTGCTCTAATTCACTGACATCTGACATCCCCCCATCATAAATGCCCTATACATTATTGCTAAGTACTATTGAATATGAAATTATAAAAGTTAGTGGCTGCAAAACAGGTTTCAAATACATAATTCAGAAAGAAACTCTGCACACAAAAAACATATTCATCATATAATTCAAGCCCAAATCCACCTAAGACACTCAATTTCCAGGTAAAATACACTTACTGTAAAAGTTTCTGCTGTGTAACAACCACCAGTAATACAGCATCTGTAATTGCTGCATATCATGATGTTCTGCTATGAAAGTTACCCTTCAAACATTAAGGTTTTTGGTTTGTTCACTTTTTAACACTAATGTCATATAGCCTTCATCCCATCCTCCTCCTGCAAACATGTATTACATATGCTGGCACACAAAAATCCAATAGACACTTCCCTTGGGCCCCAGGACGCCTCTCTAAAAAGGCCTACAATGAAGAGCAGAACTTAAAGCCACCTGACTCTTTTTTACCTGTATTTAATGCAAAGCAGAGAGCACAAGCTGGTCATCACAGAAAAGGTACTGAGCAGAATAACATCAAGAGATCCGTGGAGACTCTGCATGGTGATGTTAACTGAGGCAGGGTTTTCCAACGCCAGCGTCACTGCTCATTGCTGACTTAATGAGCTGCTTGAGGCTGGAACTGAATATTTAATGAGTCCTGCTTGGTGTGAGCAGCTATTGTGGCAGGAGAAGGGTCTGCTCTCATCTGTCGGGGCGCCAAACAATAGCTCCCTAGTAGAGAAAGATCCCCCTCACTGTCATCCTTCAATCGCTCCTCAACACCTGGGCAAACTTTGTGGAGGCCTGGTGAACTGTGCTTTTGCCAAGTTGCAGGTTCCCTTGCTCAAACATATTTGCACATGTGGCTTCCAAGCTGCTGTCCTGCAGTTCCTGCAGTTTGCTGCTCCGCAACTCTGGCACTGTGCTCTCCATGAAGCGCCCATCGTCAGAGCATAGACATTTGTGCTCCCTTTGTTTCCAACATCCATACATGCCAGGGAGAAAAAAAAGTCACTGAAAACCAAACCACTCTCTTAGGTGAAACCAGTATCTAAAATTATCACAGGTGCTTGCTTTCCATGCATTTATACTTTCTAGTGCACAGGCACAGTGCTTTGCAATGCACGCACAAGCTACGGCAGCACAAGTACAACTTAAGACAATACAGAGGCAGGAGAGAGTGGATTTCACAGCATGGAGTCACTGTCTGGGAGCAGCTTTCTATTTTCAGGCATGATGGCTTGCATTCTGCTGAAGTTATATATTTAGTGAGTATACTTTTGTTAAGAAACACCATAAGGTGAATTCACACATGAGGATGCAAGATGTGCAATAGTCTCGCAGCATTCAAAAACATGGGTTGAACTCCCCCCGCCTCACCACTTGCTCCCTGTTCTCTTTTTTTTTGGCAGCCTTTATTTTGGACAATGCACACCCTGGGGGCACGCAGCAGAATAAATCAGTCACACATAAAGAAGAAACTATGAATATGAAACAGGCAAAATGTTCCTGATTTTGATGTATTTGGGGCTCTTTCCCTTGAGTCAATACTATGGAAATCCTTGAATGGCTTCTCCTGGTAATGAAGGCCTTAAAAAGGTGTTTGATAAAAAGACAGACCTTTATGCAGGGATTTACAGGATTTTTTTAAGCTGATGATATTGAAGAAAAGCACTTTTTTTTTGTTACTTTTTATTTTATACTCTCAGAGGCTCTGAAAAGCTGGCATTTTGGTTTTTATACACAGTCATAAGATGGCTTTTTCTTAATAGCCTCAAAACATGTAAATGTGTCAGATAATCACAGTGTGCAATATTTTAAGGCCCGTGATGGCAATAGCTGAATACCCAGCCCAGCACAACTCTGCTGAGTACAACGGTGGGTTAACAATGTATTAAATTAATATTTCACATAGTAAAGTTTGCTACAACATCAATGCAATTTAAAATTCATTTTAGTCCCAGAAGACTTTCTGCAGCTGTTTTGCAAAGGCAGACACCTTAGACTTTGACTAAAGATTTTCTCAAGTCACAAACATCACACTCTTGTCTAATGTACATATGTAATGCAGCACTTTCATTACTTTACAATATTGGGTACTGGCAAGTCAGGTGAAGACATGTCTCTCAAACTCTTTTCTTCTCTCCACTTGTTCATAATAGCTGTAAATATTCTAAGTTTAGCCTCTACAGCTGAGCTTACTGAACACAGGCCATTGCATCCCAGTCCAGGTGATCCCTTCTGTGTTTCAGAACTTTAAAAGATCTTTTATAGGTTTAACAAATTCACTGCATGAATTTTCCAACAAGTTCTGCTTACTGGGTCTGTTTCTCACTCTGGCATCTTTCCTCTGTGCAGCTCCAGGAGGAAACACATCTCAGGGTGCCAGGCAGATGACTCCAGTTTGGATCAGGTCCATTCTTCCTGAGTAAGGAAACACCTGGCCCCAAGTAGAGCCTTCTGGAAACTCAGGTCTGGTTTGCAGTAATAAATACTGATAGCTGCCACCAAGGCTACTGAGAGGCATTTCAGACAATTCCGTATCTGCCTCCTCCTCCAGTTTAGGATGCTCCTTTCTATCCCTTGGCATTTCCCCTCCCCATTACCTTTTCCTCCAGATACAAACCTTAAGTGGCAGCAGTTGCTAAGGCTACAAGAGGCTGCAGTAAATCTGGGTGTATATATGGGGAGGGCTGGATAAAGGAAAAGGATGAGAGCAGGAAATTGCTTGTTTTGAGCCACTGAAGAGGGGAGAGAGAGGAGAGAGGGGAGTGAATGCAGGGCTAGACAAGGTGCAAATCCACACCTATTTTCACATGAGCACTTCAGTCTGTAACTTTTAACCCTGGTATGTATACGTGGGCAGGTGTTTGCATATCTGTGCCCATTTGCTCAGGAAACCAACACTATCAGCAGAAAAAAATAACAGGCCTTTTTTCCTAATAGAAACAGTGCATAGTGAATGCACAACTGGGATTTGTCATGGCATAAATGATTATTAAAACCTTAACAACTGAAACACTAATTTTATAATAATTATTGTATTTCTGCCGCACTGGTTGAGAAAAACAAATCACAACCTTGATTCACTTCTAAAATATTTTGGGGAGCCATATCTTTTCTGTGAAATACCAAAGAGTCTGTTGTCTCTGAAATATGCCTGTGAGCAGTGAAGCACACCGTTTTCTCTAGCCCCATATGTTTTTGTGGCTCTCTTTCCCTGGGGTACAATAACTGTGTGAGATTGTGGTGATCAGACACACAGTTGTCACATATGGACCCAAATACAGAAGTAAAACACTGCAAGATTAGCATCTCCCCAGAGAAGTAGCAGAGGCAGGGTCTGGAATGCAAAGACAATGGGAGGGAGAGCATCCCCCTGCCCAAAATCTTTTTGCAGAGATACTGGCTGTGAGTTACTAAAGCAAACTAACAGGATGCAAAGTTCAGAGCAGCAGCACCTTATTACTAAGATGAAAGCATAAAAAATATGACAGAAGATGGTCCTGAGTAGCTGGGTTAATTGTTTGTTCCATCTCTGCTGAGCAAAATACCAGTTTAACTTCTGTTTAAGAAGAGATGCCTTATGAGATTTTTGACACTCTAAACAGGTTTCCTTGGTTATTAGTTACTAAAGCTCAAGCAGCTTCTCCTTTATACTCCTCTAAAAGCAAGAGGGAGAATTAGCTCACATAATGGCCTGAAAGTATGGATGCATTTTATTTTGGTGCAGAAGGTAGTGCCTCAGTGTTAATAGTGCCTCCAATGCAAACACAGCCCAGCTGCAGACAATGGGGGCGGCTGGGATTGCTCCGAGGGCACTGTCTGGCCTTTACTCCTCTGTACTGGGTCTAGCATCCCCTGATCTGTGATGACAGGCGGGATCTGTGAGCTCTGCAGCAGCCAGGGCAGGGAGAGGAGCAGCCAGGATTATGGTGAGGAACAAGGGATTGCCTCTGCAGTGGCTGGCTGGAACCACCAGGGCAGTGGCTGAACACAGGAAAAACCAAAGGGGAATGCTGTACATTCTGGGGACACCCAAGAGCCTCACACTGGAGCAACCAGCACATTCACTGCTCCTTGTTCACTTGTCCTTCTTCCAGGTGTTGATGTTGGCTGGAGCAATGTCTATTCCCTCTTCAAGGTCAGCCAGATTTATACTACTTTATTTCTGCACTAGCATCTAAGAGCTCTGGGCTCTCTTCCTGGGTCATTACCTGTTAAAGCATGACCAATGTGGGGGCAGATGGCTTGAAAGGGTCCTGCAGGCTTATTTACTACTGTTAGAGCAGAGCAGGGCAAATCTTGTCCTTCAGGCACCCTTCATCCAGAAACAGCCTCCCACAGACAGAATCTCTGCAGAACATATATTTGTTAACAAAGAGGCCAATAGTCCTGCAGCTATCCTACTTTTATACACAGTTTTTAGCTGGTAGGAAGAATAGGAAAGATGGAAAAAGTCAGACTAGGATCTGTAAGGGACCTCTAAACCAGGCTGCACAGGACATGGCTCAGTCCTTACCAAATGCAACCTGGATACAGGCATTCATTCCCCGTGCTCCTCCATCACGAGGGTGTCTGCAACTAACTCCTAAACAAGAATGTAAAGACAGGAAACGACCCCCTTTCACTACCTCTGTACATTCATTCTCATTTTCAATAGAAGAAAAGCTGCTTTAGATTCCCACTGAACTGTTTTGCATGTTTTTCAGGAGACACAATTAAGATTGTTTTCTGCTGGCACCAAAACCAGAGTATGTATGCAGTCAAGTGTACTAGTAACACATGGCTCTGCACTTTAAACTAGCTTCACTATTCCTTGGCAAGCATTTGTCACTGTCAGAATTGGCAATGACTCCTCAGAAAAGAGCACAGACTTCAGAACAACAGAAGCACTGCAAATCATGACCATGTCACCAGCAGAGCAGTGGATGGGAGCCTGGACAACAGCTGTCTGCAGTCTGCACTGCTCTAGCTGGGGTCATCAGTCACTGACTTTTATGAGCAATAAAACTGACTCAAGCATTAAGAAGAAAAAGAGGAGAGAAAACCACATGAAAAAAGCTGATGTTATGAATATGAATAAATGACCAGCATGGAGCAGTGATATTACATTCATTGTATCAGAGAAGCATCTGCATTTACTATTTTTGGTCAGAAAATGGCTTATATTGCCTTAATCTTCTACAGTTATTTTCCTTCACAGGTCGTAACACTTAATGACCAGAATTCAAAAGTCAAGTTATAAAAGAATCTGTGCCATGCTGGAGCAGTAAGGCACAAAATGCTGACTGAACTGGAGCTGTTGGAGGAATTACAAAGCAGGAATGCACAAAAACCAGGAGAATAAAGGAAAGCTTATAAAGGAGGAAAAATTCCCTACAGTAATGCTGATTTTCCAGCAGATCCCTCCTGAAGACCATTTGCCTTCTCCCCACAAAGCAGTTTCTACTTGAAATATTCTTGAGCAGTGTTAAGCATCACAGATATGGTACCTGGGGAGGTCTGGATGGTAATGGGTAGGTTTCAGAAGTGCACGGCACACCAAGCCCTTGGCATGTTATCCTAGACAGAACAGTGAAAAGAAGACTGACTCTTTCAGAGGACTTCCTCTGGGCAAGGAGAAGTGCTTTTTCACATTAGGGAGTTGACCCACACAGCTCCACAAAAGACTTCAAACGCTAATCACCTGTTCAACCATAATATTCTGTAGTATCATGAGGAAATAAATTCAGGAAAAAGGCTGGGAAATGCCAGATGGAAAGAAAAAGAAATAAGGTGGACTAAACTTTGAGACAGTATTTGTGTTGAAGAACGCACCACTAGTAAAACTGACCAGTTGAAAAACTAATCTGCAAACAAGACCAGGGATTTCTGACACAAAACGACAGCTAATTTAATATTTATGGCCTAAATTTGCCAGCTGACTACACAGCTCTCCACAAAATTAAATATCTTCTTCTCCCAATCCTCTGGATCCTGCACCAGGGCACAGACACCCATTTCTATCACATGCAGTACTGAACTCAGGCATTATGTGAGACTTAATGATTTTTAGAAGGGTATTCAAATAATTAAACAGTTAAGAAATGACAACACCCCCAGATGGGTTGCCTTCATGTCCTCCCCCTTCATCAGCTGCGTGACCAGAGAGCACCCAGGTGGCCAGTGCAGAAATGCACTTAGAAAGCTCTTTAATTGCAAATCATGTGGATAAGTCTTAGCACAACTCAGCACAAATGTTTTCCACGCTTCCTTGTCCCATGATCCTGGCGTCCCTGGAGAACAGCAAAGGCAATGGTGAAACCTTATTTGTGATGACACTTAGCCCTGTGACACTTGGTAGCTAATTACTCTCCTGGTGACCTCTGACAGGGCCAGAGGCACCAAACCTTCCACTGCTGCTTTAATCAATACTCACAACAGCTGCTTTGGATACACTCAGCAGTTTTACAGATGACTGAATGGGTTTACTCATCAGTATTTTCTACTGCAAGAGAACAAGCTCCTTGGTTATACATATTACCACTCAGAACTTTAATATCTTCAGGCAAAAATAGGGCAGACATACCTCTAGGTGGTATCTGAAAATGGTTTAAAATTAGGCACAGCTTTAAGAAACAAAGGAAAGCCTGACCACATTAATTTTCTTCTCCCAGAGCCAACTATTTATGTAATGCAACATTCATAACGAAGGCTAGAGAATTACAGAGGAAAACAAAGACATGCCTTTTCCAATCAAATAATACCTCGGGCACCTCCTATAAAATGTGTGCTTCCAATGCCCAAAACATCATGTAATATTAAAAAGGAGCCTGAAAACTTTCACACAAAAGAAAGCTAGATTTAAGCAAGCGAAGAGCTGTTCCATAATCACAAGAGCCACAGCAATCAATGAAGATTGCCTCTTACTAGAGAGGAGCTTTTAGTAGCACCTCCAAGATCTCAAAATTTGGTATACTTGATATTATCATTTCAGGACATGAATTCCCTTTGGGATGATGAATCTTAGGAAAAGAATGAATAAAAACAGGGTCACGCACTGGGATGTTAAAATGCAGGTAATTTTAAATGCAAAGTGTAATTCCTCTGGATTGGACACATAAGAAAACCAAAACTGAGATGATCCAACCTAGGAGAGGGCAACAGAAACAGAGAGACAACAGTCTCTCTTTGAATTATTCACATAAATGTCTCTAACTATTCCCCCTAATTACTCTCAAAACAGAAGAGCTCTGCTATTGCCTTTACAAGAAATATTATTTTCTTCCTCCAAATGGGACATCAGGACATTCAATAGACAGATATTTTAGGTATCCCAAGCTCAGCCTGGAATCCAACACAAAAGTCTCATAAAAATTTACACACAGCTTGTTCCTCAGTTTTGATGTCCCTGCCCATCTTCAGGCAGAAATGCCAGTTTGTTAAATGTAATGAAATACTCAGTGGGAAGCTTCATCTTTCTCAACACATGTGTCCATGTGCACCTGGACTAAAGCTGCATGGGAGAACTAGGAAGAATTCCCAACACTGCTGGACACAATTCATGTTTAGCTTATCTGAGGCCAAGATAAATATTAAAAGAGTGATTATTTCCTTTCTCTCTTAATCACTGAGTATTTGGAGGGTAGGCTTTTTTTCACTAGCAATTTCAACAAGAAATAGCTACTTTAAAAATGTCATCATCTCTCTGTTATCTCTGTTTAAAACACAATTAGAAATGACACTACACCTTTGGAAGCACAGCACAAAGGAAAAGAAAAGAGCAGCTGGCACCAAGAGCAGAGGAGCAAATCATTTAGTACCTGGTAGATAATAGGAATGCTGAAAATACACTGCTTAGTGCTGGCACTCTATCAGGGCTACGTCCATCACCTCACCACGCTAATACAGACAGACTGGGTGGCAGCCAGCTGGTCCTTCCTCCCCACCCATCTTGCTGAAAGCAAAGATTTGTAAGCCTCCCAATAATAAACCTGGACAGAAATCTTGAGGATCTTTAATCTCGCTATCAATCAACCCATTTGGAGATTTGCTTCTTGCAGTCGCTGATGCTAATCAGGGCCAGAGTCGAGAGCTCTGGGGAAGCCTGGAGTGTGCGTCTGAGGAATTGCTTTAATGAGTTCCTTGCATTCAAAGGTTAACAAATATGACAAGGAAACACAAATAACAGGGCAATATCCTGCCAACCACTGAACCAGACCCCTGAGAGTTACCATGCTGTGTATTGTGCTGCAGTAAGAGGAATACCTCCCTATCTCACTCTGGAGAGACACCCGAGGGAGACCCAGGGACCTCTCTCTGATGCCAGGGACACATGCAGGTACTGAGAGCTTGGACTGCTCTAGCACTCGTTGTCTGCTGGGCTTCCCAGCTTGGGCACAGCTCTGTACTAACAGAGCTCTGCTGGGCAGCAGATTTGCTGAAGTGGTTTCTGGTTAAATCAGGCAGCTAGCGTGGTGTGAACATGCCCACTGGGCTCCCTTCACCAGCCACTGCAGACCCTCATCCATGAACGTATCACAACGAAGAGTCCCCGCATCAGCAGGACCCTTCCAGTAGCATCTGCCTTAAACTACTGTATTTTCTGTGAGAATGTTTCTACAAAATAAATAGCATCATCAACAACAATATAAACAAACCCCAAGATAATTAAACTACAAGAAAAATTTTATAAATACCAAAAAATCAGACAGCAGCATTAACCATTGTCTTAGGTTATAATGTAAGATGTAGTCAAAAGTACGTATTCGCTCACCATCTCCATAAGCCATTAAAACCAGGTGAGGCAGTGCTCTTTATCTCTTCCATGACTCACCCCTGATAACTCCCTCCGGGGGATATCTTCTGTTAATGGGCCAGCAAGACCTTACTGAATGACTCAAAAATTACATCATCCCATTGTGAAATGCTCTGTCCAAGGGGATGAACCAAGCACTCCTACCTGGATATAATCTGAGATTTGGAACAGCATGAGCAGGACTACCTACTGGATTCCCAGAGGACAAGAGCTCCATAACCACCACAGGGCCTTCAGAGCATCAGACCAGACCCTTCTACAGCATCAGCATCCTTCAACAGAACCACATCTGTCACTCCAACAGGATTGCAGACACCATCTAATCAGACTGATACCACCACCCTGACCAACAGATGTCAGGCTGTATTCTGACTGTCAGTTTAAGATGGTGATCTCTGCCTTTATTTTAATTTTCTTATTAAACTGTAGTTCTGACTTGGAAGCTCTCACTGGTTTGCTTTCAAACGAGTACAAGCATACACAGGCATAATAAAGAAGCACAGGAAACAAAACCAATATATGTTTTAAACTACCATTTTTACAGATCAAATAATCCATAAGAAAAATATAAGCAAGTAACAGAGGTAGAATCCACTACACCATGAGGTAGAGGGGACTGGAAGCATGATGCTGACAGTCCATGAAATAAAAAGAGGAGGAGTTCCCTTTTCTAAATATTTTTTAAAGAAAAGGACATCTTGGAAATTTCAGGCCTATAACCCATTCAAAGATTCTTGAATTTTAGTACAAAGGAAACACACATTTGTTACACAAAAAGGATTCAAAGTATGAGGCATATCAGAAGAGTTACCAATGTCTATTAGCAGAATTCTAATTACACAGAAGAGCCAAGAATTGAAAAATCATGAAGTAACAGACAAAGAAGAGATTTTCCTTTTAAAAAATCAGTTGAAACTATTTTGAAAATTAGAAACAGAAAAGCAGAAACTAGTTTCATCCTCATGACAAACACTTTGCACTAAGCATACGCTCAGGCAATAAAACATTGTTCGCCTGTTGTCTTGATCACTGTGTAGAAACAGCTGCTAATCACAGGAGCAGAACATTTTGCTTTGAGACAGAAGTACATTGCAGACAAGCAAAACGGGAGAAATTCAGTCAACCTGCATTAGTTATTAGAGCACTTAACACCAGATACAGTGTAATATATTTTCTATTTATGGACTGTTCACTTTATTTGCACTGCTTTTAAAGCTTAAACCTAACTTTTATTAAGTTCCTGATAACCTTTCAGTGTTGATAAATGTGAAACTGGGGAAAAGGAGAAAAAAAAAGCCCACAAGAACTGCAGTTCACATGTTAGGAAAACCATGTTTCCTTAGGTATGATGTGCCTGGATGCATGAGGCACTTGCTCAGAAGCAGACATGTAATTAAACACAAGCTCTTGGCTCTGCATTTCCTTTTCTTGAAGCTCATGAAGGGCTGTGGCTGCTCTGGCAGTCCTGGAGGAACGCAGTAGATGTCTGCTCCCAGGTGAGCTGTTCAGCTCTGGCACCTCTAGCAATCCGCATTAATTTTCCTCCTGCTGTATTCATGCATTTCATTTCCATGTTCTGATGTGATCTTTGGGAGTGCTTTGGCTGCCATCAGACTGTGAGCTTGGGAGAAGAAACGACAGGAGCCATCACCATGGCCAGCCAGACACACCCAGGTGTGCAGCAAAGGGAGAGTCCAGGGGGACTGAGGTCCTGCTGTTAGACCCACCCCAAATATTTTCATCTCTGCTCATATCTGGGAAATGTAGTAACAAGTTCCTGCTTTATTCTAGTGCTTTAATTCAAGGACTTTTGTGAGCTAAAAATGTTGAAAATGCAGACTAAACAGCAGAGTATTTTGCCACTATTTCTGGTAGTTTTGTCCCAGACATTTGGTTTCAGATCTGTGATTTCCTGTCGAGAACACACAAGTGTGAAATACTTGTTGATCCGTTTATTCATTTGCCTCCTGGCTGATCGTAGCCATTTTGACAGAATGGATAAATTGACTTGCTCCTTGTTGTTTTTTGGTTTGTTTTTTTTTTTTTTTTTCCCACATGCTTCTCTATCAGCCTTGAAGCACTGCCCTGGCTATCACTCCTACACCCTCACTTTACATTCTGCACCCTCCTTTTAGAGGCTTGCTAAGCCAATTTCACACAATACCCAGGTTGTCTGAAATGCCACAAACAAACTCTAGCTATAGCAGCTTCTGCAACTCCATCTGCCAGATGAAAACAATACATAATATTTAGAGAAATTATTTTTGAACAATTCAAACTCAATGAATACTTTACATCACTCTTTATAACACAAGAAATATCTGACAACTGCACTTGGTTTCCTGAGGCAGGACTTAGCCGGTTATCTACAACACATCTCAGCAAACCTGTTTTTCCAAATCATGAACAAACACTGCAATTTGGAAAGGGGACAAGTCTTGCTCATCCTCAGTGAGGAAATGGCAAAGGTAACAGCTTCAAGTGATCAGGCAAAAGCCTGTAACAGCAGCAGCAGATTTTCAGTGCAAAGTAATTTCAGCAGGCTAACAAATGAGTCACTTTTTTCTGACAGATGTGTAGCAGGACACTGCATTAATTGATGTGTCCTTTACTGCAAAACATACTGCCTCCCTCTAGAGAGGGAGGACTGGAGCAATGGGATGAAGCATTGTGAGGAAAAAGCCAAATAATGCAAACTTGGCACCACATAGTAGCTAAATGTTGATACATGGAAATTATGAGACATTCAAGGGGACAGGTCCCAGGCTCCAAATTATGTACCACTCTTGTATTGCCCCTGTGTGATTATTGCAAGTTTGCACAGAATTTGCTGCTTCCTCTTCTAATTGGATTCCTGCAAAGGGCATTTTGCTGTGCCACGAGCTTGTCACTTTATATCCTGTTTTAATTCCAAACCACTCAATTAATATTAAATTCCATTTATTATAAAAGCATTTGTTTCTACCCACACAATGCTATCAGCAGCCATCTCATTAATATTTATTTCCCAAAAAGGCCCACTGATGTTAAGATCTCAGATACAGCTAGCAATTTTAAAAGGGGAAAATATGTGAAGCCAAGAAGGTCAAGACAGAACATGAGTCGTAACAGAAAGCATTCAACCCATATGTATTTAACTCATTCTTTGTAGAAAGCTCAGCAAATACAGTAAGGCTGGTGGAGAGCAATGACAATGTTAATGTTAATCTAGTCACCAGAACAAAATAAGGAGTGAGGTTGCCCATATATCTCTCTCTGGGATGGGAAGTTGCTGTGTTTGGCGTACCAAGGGAAAAACAATCTGTAAAGAGGATGGAAGGGGAATGTTTATCCCCTGCCTCATTTCCCCAAAGGGGTGAGCTGCCTACTTTCCAGGTTTATAAAAGACAAACAAAACCCAAACCAGGAAATTGAGAACCTTAAGCCCTGGGCTAAGGTTAAAATCCCTTTTCCTCAGAATCCTCTTCTGTGTTCCTCACAGGAAATTAGTACAACCTGTCCCAGGTTTACAGTGCAGAAGCCCCACTGGACTCAATACTCACTGTCCAAGGAGAGGATAAGGGGGCTGCAGATGGGTTTAATGTTTTCAAAAATGCTGGTGTAAAGCTCAGGGATTCCCTTGCACAGTTTCAGCATAAGGAAGCATTGGTGAGGAAAGAGAGGAACCAAGTACAAGCTCAGACCCTACAGAGAGCACTGCAACTCACTACCACACAGATTTTTCATTGCCCCATAGGCCCAGCTGCAGCTTACGTTATCCCACAGGCTGGTGAAATGGGATCATTTCACCTGTGCTCAGCAGTGCCCAGATGTTTCTTGTGCAGAAAGATCCTGAGAGTGAGATTACACAGCCAGACACAGGGAGATGAAGCAGCTGCTGAGAATGTGTATCAAATGCAGTGATCTCTTCTACTCTTTTATTCTCTGCCCTTAGAATAAAACTAAGCTGCAGGGACAACAGGTCTCTTTCTAGTAGTCTCCACCTGTACCTTTAAGCTATACAACAAGGAACTTGTTCCCTGTAGCTCTGTGCCTAGCAAAACCACACCTTGAACTCTCACCTTCTGCTATCACAAAGATCTCAACTAACTCCCTGCAGCACATCAGCACTGCTTTTGAAAAGGCCCAAGCTCTGCAATAAACCAGATGGAAACCATACTTATGGGCTTTAAAAGATGCCAAGGATTCCTCACAGAGATGCCAATATAAATCTTTCTTTTTTCCATCAACTTTTTTATTAATCAGAGCACACACGGCAACTCCCTGTGTGGCACCACTAAGGGCTCACCCCATCAGCATAAAACCTTCCAAAATTACCACCTTGGGTTTGCCACTGGGATAACAATACTTTTATAGCTAAAATTAAAGAGATGAATTGACACAGCCTTAGCAAATCAATATGCAACTGCAGACACCTAACTCCAATACTATTTCACTGCCCCTTACTTCTCACAGATTCTTCCCACATTCTCTACAGGGTATGGCTCAGTGAATCAGAAAAAGGAGAAAGGGCTCCTGTTGTACTGCTGTCACCTTTGTGCTTTTGCTTTCAGGGCTCTCTTCTTCCAGATTTTGAAGTACAAGCATATTTTGGAAGCACAGCAAAGCCAGGCTCCATCTCTGACAGCCACACACTCTTCAGACAGCACAGAGCCCACCTAGGTCAGGTCCCCCCATTCTGGTCTCCACCATCACGCTGTACAGAACAGAAAATTCCTCACCACCCATTTTCTTGAAGCTGCTTGTGTGAGCACGTGAGTCAAATTATTCCCTCAAAGAACTGAACTGGCATTTTTACCATCAAGACTGTGGAGCAGTTGTGAAGTGCCCAACCATTTCTGAAGAGCCATCGGGGACCTGGTGCCAGCTCCTTATCCACAGATGACAATCATTACCATAAGCAGAAGAAAACGGCTTCTGCCCTCCTGACTGCAGCCAAGTGCTCCACAGGAGCTGGCTTTGCAGTGATAAATGTCACGTTTACAATGGGTTTTGCAACATGAAAGTCCATAATTTGCTTTCCAGGGACCTGTGCTTGATTATCAGGAGAGTCAGAAGCATCCACTGAAGTCTAATGAATAGAATTAACACATCATTTAAACAGGGAGTAATATGTATGCAAATGAGAAAAAGTTAAAAATAAGAGTTCAAGCCATAATTTCAGAAAACGTAGACTGCATCCTTATGAAATATGGATGTTTCAATTCACCTCATATCTTTACATCTGTGTTAACTGCTTTGCATGTGAACAATAGGGTGCATCAAGCCCATTTTGATTTTTATATTTGAACTTGGACTTATAAAATGGATTATATTGAAACATGAATAATATATATGCTAATTAAAGACTGCATTTAATGCTATAAAAAAAGACAAAGACCAACACAGGCTAATTTCCATTTGCAAATTTCCTAATTACTGTATTTCCCTTTAGAAAGCAGAAACTTTATTTCCATAGTCTCAGGAAAAAGAAGACAATCTTTTCTTTGCTCAAATTATTTAAAAAATCCTTTCATCTCTTTTATTCTTTAGAATTGATCTCTGCAGAGATACAATTGCTTTGCCTAGATTCAGTATGAAAAAGCACCCAAGTCAAACTATGGTGATTTGTGCATGCAAATGGTGTGCTTTAACTATAAATATTATTTTTTTCTAATAAGGAATTACTGCTAATAAAGTTTTTAAACCCCTACATTCCATAAGCATGTTCAGAATAACTGTGGCAGATGTAAACCAAGTAAATGTCCTTGGTGCTTGATAAGCTGTTCATCATTCTCTCTCTTCCCCTGCAGGTCCCCAAAAATAGAACAAGGACCAAGGACAATTGTACAGTTGTAGGGAGACAAGGTATTAGCAGAAAACATGACTTTAAACTTCTGTCATGTGAGACCTGCAAAAAAGCATGCTGACAAATAAACAGGTTGCAGGAAAGGCCCTTTTAAGTTAAAAGGCTTGTTTCTATCTAAAAATGAGGAAAAGTGGTGAAAACCAGTTCATTCATACAAGTAAGAAGCCTGCAATGATATCTAGGCCAGGAGAAACTTTTCTTGCTGTAGTCTAAATGTTGGATAAAATCCAGATTCAGCCTTAACTGACTGAACCAGCATCTGCAGTTTGCTCTTCTGAGCCTGCAAAGCAAACCCATTTACTCCTTGATTGAAACAGCACACTGAATGCTTCAAAATTAAGGAGCTGTATGAATGGGCAGATATTTACCATTTTGGTACATCTCTGGCCAAAGTTTTTATTAAAAAGCAAACCAAAACTCAACAAAACAAACTGAAACAATAAGGCAGGTATGAAGACTGCCTCTTCCCAGCTTTCACTTCATGTCTGCAATACCAGTTGCTGTTACTGATGAACACTGAAATTGAGGAAACTTTTAAGACTCTGGAGAGTCATCATTTTGAATGATGATGTGGTCCCTACAAAATGTGAGGAATTTTACCAGCACTCACTGGAAAGTTTCTGATGGTGGTTAAAAAATGGCTGTGAAGAGTGAATCATTGTGCAGAAATCCATCCATTTAACTGATAACTTGATAAGAAACATAAAACAATTTTGAACCTTCAGGGAATGGAACATTTGTCATTAATAAGAACGGTTTTGATTTTTTTTTTTTTTTTTTTAACATTAACAATATTTTTACAATTCAAATTTGGCTTATTTCTACTACTTTATAAATGTCAATTTGTAGGGCATTTTAAAAAGGTCTTGTTCTCTCTTGAAAAAGATAGGGTTTCCAAAACATGAAACAACCCACCAATCAAGACCCAGGCACGCTGCCTACGCCTGTTTTAGCTTAAAACTTGGAACTCAAATGGATTTTAACCTGTAAGTCAACAGAGTAAAACACATGCTGTTTATAGCAATAGAGGAACTGTTTTCTTTTAAAGCAACCAACTCAGCATTCTACAATAAACTGAATGAATTCAAGTACTTGCAACATTTGTAATAGCAGCACAACGTGTTGTGCATTCCAAGGCCTTGTTTTTCCCCAAATTGCACAGGTTTTAAGAACACTAAAATGAAGCTCACCCCTGCTTGTTATTGTTTTACTAGTTTGCTGATTCCCAGTATTTATCCAAGTAGCTAAGGTTGCCAAATCGATTTAATATTCTTACCCTATAATTTTACACTCTGACTACATCCTGCTGTGAAATAGCTGGTGCTAATGTTAGTCCAAATGCTGCCATGGGACTTAGGACAGGATAGGGCCTTTCAATAGCTATATTTTATGGTTACAAGGAGAGAGAAAAAATATAATTTATCTGGTTGCTGTGGTTAATTCACAGTTTTACAGCAGAGGTATACTGTTCCCTCAGGGTACATCTAGCTGTATTATAGGATATTTCATTCACAGTTTGTCTGAGGCATTGCTCTAGCTCTGAACCTACTAGTTTATGAGTGAATCTACTCCAAAGATACCTGTACACACTTTAACACATACTCTTACATACTAAGAATATTACAGAAAAGAAATAAACTAGCAACAGATTAATTGACAGTGAGTATGCTAATTGTTTCTTTGAGCTGAGAAGTGGAATAGAAAGAGTGCATCAATTTCTTAATAGAGCCTTCTTTTCATAAAGTGATTTAATTTCACAAAAAAGCATTTGCGAAATTTGTTTCTCTCTTAAAATATCTCACAGCTTTAAAAGTCAGAGTTCAAAAATTTTAAAGCTTTATAAGAGTTTCCTCTATAGTAACTTACAGCAGATGAGTAGGAGATTCCAGTGGTACCTGGCATCCTCTACCACTGTAGTTAAGAGAAAACCCACACTCCTCATAGCATATTATTTCTGAGCACTCAAAAACCTGTTCTTAATGGAGATTAATAAGAATATTTTGATATTTAAAAAACATTTGTTCAAACTTACGCACTGCAAACTATTAAGCCAGTAACTGCACAGATAAAATCTTGCTCTTTTTTTTCCAGACCTAACCATTACAACAGCACTGGGGAAAGCATTTCCAGAGGAAAAAAAAATGTCTGCAATTAATCTATTTAATTAGTTCCACAGAGACAAAACAGTAATATCAATTGCAGCTGTGCAGATCCCTCCTTGACTGACCTCAGCTGCCTTTGCCCATTCTCCTTTGCTCTCTTTGCAGAGGAAGGTATTTTTGGAAATGTTGGGGAAATTCTGCTACGCCTCTAAACAAAGCACTGAGGAAGGGTGTCAACAGCAGTTTTCCATCTTGCTGCCAAGACTTTTGCATAAGCTTCACCCCCTTAGGATGGCCTGTAGGCAAAGTACAGCATGAATGTCTCAGCTCTTATGGGACACATCATATAGCAAATTAAAAATAAAAATTACACTTCTTGTGTTTGGGAGTTTTCAAGGTCATCAACATGGTATTTTAAATTCTCATCTTCCACACCCGAAGCACATACTGTCCTGTTGTGTGACTCATGATTGCATGCTTGACATTATCTTCCAAAATATAACTGATGCACATCTAGGCTCCCACTGAGTTCAGTGGCCACATCCATGAAAGCGCCTGCAGAAAGATGTTCACACAACTGACCCACATGCTACAGTTTAAGAGTCACAGGCAGGCTTCCAGCCTGTGATTTACAGGGCAATTTATCACTCTGTACCATCCCTCCTCCTTTCTCATGCTTCCACATGTGCTTTAAAGCTGGCCCTGCAGAACTGGAGAACAGGCCTGGAAGCTCCTGTGAGCTCCTCACCAGGGCTACTTAACCTTGTCTGAAACCTAGAAATGATGAAAATTCTACAGACCACCACTTTATTGTCTTTTCTATCATGAAGCTGTTTCTAATGTCCAACTGAAATTCCCCTCTGCTGTAATTTAAGCCAAAGGCCCCTCACATCTGCAGCAAAATGGGGGCAGAAGATCACAGATTCCTCGCAGACCCCTTTCATGTACTTGAGCACTTGACTCCTCTGTCTGCTAAAAACCCTCCCTGCCCCACCTGATGCAACAATATTCCTTACAGAAAAGGTGAATCACATAAAAAACCCCAGAGTCCTCTCTAATTTACACCTGGAGATACATCAGCCTGCTATAAAACTGTATTTGCTTTTTATTTACAGGACAGCTGAGAGGAGAACACTGATTCATGAAATTCAGATGAAAGTAGGCCATGTGGGACACAGGAAGATGCTGGCTTCAAATATCTGGCAAGAAGAAATTTGATACTGCAATTACATACTCCTGAGAAACCATTTAAGATGATACAGGCTCCTCAGTCACATGGACTCAAATTTACAAGTCTGTTGCTGCTGGTAGAAGTTATTCAGGAATCACGCTGTAAACACCAATAGGATGGCTCAGGTCTAAACCTGAAGCAAAATCTCAACATTTCCTTGCAATGGGACATTCCTGGGTTGGAATGTGTTTACTGATTTTGGTCCTGATGCTCTATAATTAGAAGTACTATTTTCTGAGCTTTGTCAATATCCTGATAGTTCTGGAAATCAGGACTGATCTACATTTAAACTTGGCAAATACCTGTTTCCTTTCTCAAGACAAAATATGTTGGTTTGTAAAGTGTCAGGTCGCTACTGGCCTCACCAGAAAGGAAATGCGATCTTGCAGAATTCTGTTTCATGACAAAAAATTAAACCTAGTGTTAATTAAAAAAGAGTAAAAGTAACAGGCATATAATGAGAGAACATGCCCCTTTCCACGGTCAAGCTCTTAACAGATCATCCAGCATGCTTAAAAAGCAACTTTCCATCTGCAAATCTGTCTCTCTCTCTCTTTTTTGTCTAATGAGCCTGAGTTAGTCTGTTCAAAAGCCCAAATGGGCATCTCGGGGCCAATTCAGCAGCAGGGGATCTGTTACTATAACAACTGACAACTCCCGTGATTTCTGAAAGGCCCTAAAGCAGCCATTTGGGAAATGGTCACGGAACAAGAAGCTGGGGAGGGATGGTTGCAGGTGCAGGTGCTGGCTCCTCTGCCTCAGCCCTTCCCACAAAGAGCCAGCCCCGTGTCCCACCAGCCTTGGGCTCAGCTGGGCTCAGCTCCCCTGCAGGAGGAGACAATAAAACCCCTGAGCCAACACGGCGAAGCGCAGCAGCGGCACGCTCGGGTTTGGTCTTGGGCTCTACCTGTGGGCTCTGCCCCTTGTCCCAGCCTGTGTCCTGCTGGGACAGATACAGCACAGATACTGCCAGAGTTTTCATATTGATTTTCCTCATAAAGGAAGAATGATGTGTGCTGAATGTATGGTACCAACAGCCAGAACAAGTAACCAGCAGCTGCCCCAAGATCTGGATTGAAAGTGAGGGCTTGATGTCGGCAGAGAGGATGAGGTTGGGTCTCAGAGCGGGTAAGAGGGACCTGATCACAGACCTGCTCCCTTTTGATGAAAACCAGCAGCATTTCATGATACTAAACACAGAAGGGCATAAGATTCAGTACCTTTACCTCTGGCACTGGCAAAATCGCACACAACCTGAATCTTTTGCAATTTGAGCTGAAGTGCTTTTCCTGCATTGCCTGGATTGAGAGCAGGAATTCAGAGGACTCCAAATCAGGCTAGGCAGCATCTCATTTACCAGGCAGTGATCTGCCCATCCCCATCCCTCATCATACAAGACTAGATGTGGCCATCCCCAAATGAAAACAAAGGTAAGCCTTGTTTTTTAGTGCCTGGGCACTAAAAAACGGAGATGGAAGCAGCAAGAAGTTTCAGGTATGCCACTCACCTCCACGTTTTCCCTCGTCTCCCTGGGGAGTTGCCTGTCTCCAGGGAGAAGGGAAGTCTGTTGCCCTTGTCAGTTCTGCTCAGTGCCTGTGGTGACACAAGCTCTGGGGTACTGCTATCCCCAAGATGAGCACAAGCGCCTGGACGTGGTTCTCAGGCATCGCTGAGGACAATGTTGGAACGAGCATCTTCATCCATCCTTCTCATTCCTGCCCCATGCTGCTCCCTGCTATGCTGGTACAGCTCTGTCCTGTCACTACATGAACCAGACTAGGAGCTAATCTGGTTTAAATCAGGACATGAAAACTCATTTTTTTAAAAAGTTTGGTTTTTTTTTTTTTTTAAACATGGATTATTTTCGCAATCCAGCTTCTCACATGGTTGTACAAACATTTGCAACGGGATCACAGAGGGCAGAACAAGGGCAGGAACAGAGGACCCTGCCTGAACTGCTGCTGCTGAAATAAATACTCATGCAACTGCATCTGAGGCATTCTTAAAATTAACATCCAGGGTCTCAGAAAGTGTTACCACTCAACATCCTCCATGGGTGAGAAAATGAGGAGAATCACAAACATTTTAGAGTAAGCTGAAAGAAGCTTTTATCATTGTAAGCAAACAATTTTACAATGGTCTGTAAATTTGCAAAGTTCCTTTTCCAATCAGTGCAGTAGATGAACAACACATTGTGTACTCATAAAATAAAACCTAGAGATAGGTTAAAAATAACAATTTCAGCACTTTTTACAACCTGGTACAGGCAGAAGCTATTTTTTTTCCTCCCAATTAAGTTTAACCCTCTCTTAGCTAAGCAGATGTGCAAGCTCCCCAGAATTTAGCACCAAAAGATAGTTTTCCAAGGCACAGTTACTAGACACGGTAAATATGAGGGGTTTTTATGTTGCAGATTTTGTTGCTATATTACAAGCTGATTTACAAATACAGCTGACCAACCTTTTTCAGTGCTATTTCACCAGTGTCAGAACTCAGATGCTGAAATATTGAACACCTGAGCTTGCTCCCAGTGAGATCTTCACCACAACAACAATGATACAAGTTCAACAACAATACTCTCAGCCTGTGACTTGGCCGGAGGTCCTGCAGAAATCAATGACTAAGTCAGAAAAAACACATCTTCTGGTGCTCAATGTAATTTCTCCTGCACAGAAAGGCACTGCCAGAGAAGTACAAGGCTCTGACACAGGACTGGTCCAAATGATTCTGTTCAATTTGACAGGATGCATAACAAAAACCCAAGAAAACTTTCTCTGTCTACTAAATTCTATAGGGTTTCACCTAAGGAAAATTAAATACATCTTTTTCCCAAGTTGTTTCATATACACACACCGCTATAAAACAAGCAATGCAAGCTTGCTTGCTCTTTGAAAGGCAGCAGCTGCATTGTTCTAACACCACACCCCCCCCCCCGAAAGTAAACATATTAGCACTGTATAAACAGCTTGATTTAATAAGAAATGCAGAACAATATTCCCACTTTGTCTTTGGGATCATGATGTTGATGGTGGCAATAATTCAAGGTGAATTATGGTATCTGTTCAAAAGAAGGAAAAAGAAAACTCTCCAGCTATAGTCGTGAATGAATTTCTTCCTCTTAGCTGAGAATGAGAAATGGCTATAATTTAGTTCCCATTTAAAAGTTGCTGTTGGCTAAACTCTAAAAACTTAATGCTTCTTAATATTCTCTGCTTATTTTTTCCCTTTGAAACCACAGTCCATAGGACTGTAGTGTTTAGATTAAAAATCAGAATGAAAAAAGAGTGGAAGGTTACCACACTCTCCTAAAACATGTTATTTTCTCCAAATGACAGAACTTACTGTGTATCAAAATATTTCAGCTGATTTCCTGACTCTAGTTACCCTCCTGCACCTGTGTGAAGATGAAAGTGACACTGACCCTGGGTTTGCCCCTAAGTGTCAGTAATCAGGACTAGTTTGATTTGCTACAGAACATAGTGGAAGTTTTAGAAAATATGTGTTTCAAGCCATATTACAGCTCAGCATACTATAGGAACTCATCTTGTTGCAAAAAAAACTGAAGTCACACTCAATCCCTAAATAGTTTGGAGGTCACTACCAAACACACTCTGCAGTTCTCAGAGCTCCTAGCAAAGGCTGTGAGAGTAACAGTGGCAAAGACTGCAGACAATCCAAGTCAGATTTTAAACTGACCTTGAAGATCTGCAGATGGATCTCATGATACTGAGTCTGGGTATAAAATCACGGATGCAAAACAAATGCCCAGAAATGCAAAAAAAATGTGTTTGGGAAACAGCACCTCACGTCGCCCACGTTTTAATGGGCTCTAGACAAACTAGCAGTGCTCCAGTGAAAGTCCTAAAATCCCAGTGTACAGTTTTCAGACTGTTGTCCTGACGGCACACAATTTCAGGATCCAATATGAAAGGAAAGAAAGCAGAAAAAGAAGCACCATTGGGCCACTGCAAAAGCGAATGGTGAATCCATATGGTGAGTGAAAACAAGGATCTGGTCTCTAATTTTCTGTCTGCTAAGACTCAAATTCTCAATGTGGTGCTAAAGGAAATCAGTGTAAGCACTAGAGGTCCTGGGAGCAAGAGTCCCCTTCATCATGCCCATGACAGCTCAAGGATCAGCCAGGCCAGCTCTTCCTCAAGAGGGATCAAAGATGCACAGAAGCAAACTGGAACTAAGCTATCATTGTCCCTCCCGCCCAGGGAGCCCTGCTACCAACAGCCCCAGCGGATGTCGTGGCTCGTGGTCACCCTGTGATTGTGCTCTCCTCATTTTTCTGGGATAAAAGGCAGCACAATTTTTGCAGCTTCATTATGCTGACCTAGTTTATCTTCCACTCTACCAGCTTAAAATCACACAGGCCTCTTTGTGCGGCAGTGCCATTTAAAGTACTGAATCCAGGAAACTTTAGTAGAAAGGTAATTCAGAGCTCTGCTTGCCTGCAAGTTCCCATCCCTTTTCGTTATTGAGATGGCCATCACACGAAAAAGATGGAAGTGACCCTTTCTCTTCAACATTAGTCATATTCTTTCACCATTTGTCCAGGATCCACATGAAAAAGGAACTGAGAACAGCAAATTACCTCTGCAAATAAGCGAGTCTTGTTCAGAAATGGCACAGATCATTTCCAAATATATTCAGTTACAAGGAGTCTAAAAGACAGCATGGAAGCTCAACAGATGGAAAAAGGAAATCTTCATCAAACAATGACAGTCTCCTTTTCAAATAGAGGGAACAGAAAATGAAGCTTCCTTACAACAAGTCTTCTTCACAAAACTGATTCCTTTGCTGTATTGTGGAATGAGCCACAAAGAGACCAAACAAAGTTAATGCTTTGCCAAACCTTCCCAAGCAAATTCTCTAACTCCTTATTTTGGTCCCTGGATAATAGGGCTCTGATGAGATGGAAACAAGCAGAAGGCTTCTCTCTGCTTCATTGTTCCGCTTATGTCACCTCCGGTCTCAAATCATCTAATTCCAAAAATGCCCAAAAAAGCAAAAGCAAAAATAAAATTTGTTTTACCCTCACAATGCATTGCCAAAAGCAACTATGTCTCTTCTGCTTCCTCTAGTTCTCTGGGTTTTGATTTATAATGTTTTTTCTAACACCAAAACAAAGTACTGCTGTGCAAGAAAAGACCCCTTAGTCCAGCATTGCCTGTCCCCTTCAGGGTTATCCTTTCATCACAAGTGTTTCTTTGCTGTGCACTTCAATACCATGTTTCCTTTTCTGAAATAACTGTCTCAAACTCGTTTTCACGCCATTTGCTTTGATGATGTTATTCAGCAAATTATTCCATACATTGCCCATTACATCTTAAGCTAAGTATTTTTTCCTGAAAATCCAAATTACTGCTCCTTTCAAATTTCTGAATTAGAGTCTGCAGTGCTTCAGAATCTCTTTTTTCCTTACTTTAAAACACTCACAGAGATAAATATTTTATTTTTCTCCTGTGGAAAGGCAATCACACTGCAAATGAAATGCTGTGCTGCTGCTTCAGTGACATGGTTTGCACGATGTGAAATGTTACTGGGGATGATTTGTGTTCTAGTTGCTTGCTGATTTTGCCAAAACACATGTGTATTTTTAATACACTCTCTGTATTTGTTAAAAATCCTCAGAACTAGACACAGATTATTTGAAGGTAGTACATATGTCCTCTCAAGTTTGTTCCTTTATTTCTTGCTTCATATTTATACAAAAAACTTTGACTGCTACATTACATAATTTCCATGTCTGTATTAACTTTTAATCTCCACCAACTTCAATATCTGTTCAGGGATGGTATCGTTACTCTTTGAGCAAATAAAACACAAATTTTACAATTATTTCTCTCGCTCTGCTAGTGAAATTGTAAAGAAATGGAAATGTTTTGCAAACAATGATAGGTACCAAGATTCCTCTAGATAACAGCTGTTAGCATTGTATTTCAAAACCTTTCTGCCTTAGAAGAGCATTTTGTATCAACACTAGATAAATGCTACTAATCCTTCACCCCAGTGTTTTGAGATATACCTTATTCTTCCAGGACTTGCCTGGTGTGAATGTGACCAAGTTTAGTACTTCAAATAACGCCAATATATATTGAAAAACAGGACAATAAAATGGGATCTTTAGAACCTTTCCTATTTCAGCTTTTGTGCATATACCACTGCAATTTTATTCAGTGCCTTACATTTGTCAATTACTTACAGACATTAACAGAAATTCTTTTCTTAAGACTGTTGCCATCTACTTATTAATTCTTTTAAATGTTCTCAGCCTCAACAATTGGGCCAACTAACTGTCAGCAAAATGGGTGTACTGAAAAAATAACTTGGTACTTTTTTAATGGATTCTGCAAATATAATGCTCAATGGGCTGGTACTTCTTATCAAAGCTACTTTCCTCTATCCCATCTAATCAGGTTTTGAAATAATTCCTAAATACCTTGTATGTGGCTTATCCCTGGTTACTGTTAACTTCCAGACAAATGAGGTGCCTCTGGGTTCTGATTTTGACACAAGCAGGTGCTGCAGGTTTCAGTTTACTCTAAATCAAACGGAGAGGGATTTGTTGATGTTAATCCTGGTCTCCACCACTGAACCAATGTCCACTGGTGTGAATGACAGTGCCTCTTTGTAAGAGGCAATCTTCAATTTAAAGACCTTGCAGGCTGCTCTTCTGAACTCTTCACCAATGCTAAAGAGCATTGCTGTGGTATATAAAACATGCTTACCCCACTTTCTTGAAGTACAGTCAAAGGAAGGAAAGAACTGCATAAGATTACACAGGAGCTTTGTGGCAAAGACATCCATGAAACCCAGGCCAGTCTAACTGGGATTTTCTCCCACAACCACCTTTCCTGAAGGCCGAGACAAAGATAATTTTTTATAGCTACCTCAGAGGGACTAATTGTGAAAATAGTTGACACCATTGCAGCTGGCTCTATCATTGGTAGAGCTCTACCAAACTCATTTTCATGACACAAATATCAGTATTTAAGACAGCTGAATAGCTAACCAACAAAGCTGTTCTAACACCCAGAGAACTATCTAATGCATCTATCACTGTAACTTCTAATAAAATATAAAAACCTCAGGGCCATATTAAAAATACCACCTGAAATGTGTTTCAAATCCTTATCAGTTTCCACTGATAAAGAAACAGGCTCACCTCCAGTAGACAAGCACAGCGATGAGAAGAATGAGGCACACGAACGTCAGTGCTGAGACCACAATGAGTGGGATGATCCATTCCATTTTACCAGGAGAAGGTCTCGTGGCCATGCTGGAGCTGTTCTTGCCAGCTGTGTGTTAAACACATAAAAAAACAATCACTGGGTGGAAAAAAGAATTACTGTATGGAAAAATGTGCAAACAAAACAAATAGCTTATCCCTTTTACATGCTATGAGTAAACAGAGCAGAGATCCTCTTACTGCAGGGTGGGACTCCATTTGTCTTCAGTCTGAGACACGAGAGCAGAGAAGTATGGTGTTTATTGCCACATATGGTTAGGATTTTACTACTGCCTGTAATTATGGTCTCAGAGACACTTTTAGGGCTCTCTCTTGCAAGCACCCATTATCAGATGTGGAGTACCCCACCGAGCCAATGCTGTGCTCTGTCACCAGTGTTTGCAGATAAATATACTCTGTTTCTCAACAGTGCAGGACAGCCCTGTAAAGCTCCACATAATACTTTGCTTTAGAAATAAATTTCTTGGTAACTATCTTAAAATAAAAAATCCTCAACATGTTGGGTGTCATGTCACATCATTTGCAGAATTGTCACAATCTGGTGGGTTACTGCATATGAAAGCACTTTTTAGCATATGGATTGTCAAGATGGGTGGATGAATGAATGGATAGGATGTGTTGTAACTGACAGAAGAAATCATTATGCCACAGCTTTTGAACAAAATTAAAGTTCGTCAATACCCTGAGATCTGGCTAAGTTAACTCCACTTCAGCTTTTGCATGACATCTCACTAAAATTATTGTATCATATATAAGATGAATATCTAGAAGTTCTGCAAGTACCAGAGCCAATGAGCATAGACACTGCACCAGCGTATTTCAAAAGACATCTAATTTGTGCAAATTCATGAAGACTTGATAAATAAAATGGTTTAGACAGAATGATAAAAGAAAAACGCAGAAGCGGATTCCATATCTTATCCATGTTTCGTAACAAAACAGGCAGAGGTTGATCAATACCTGTCAACAGGACATAATGGGAAAGGATTAGTACAAACGACTTCAGATTTCAAGGAGGATTGAAACACGCACACTTGACTTCTACTTTTAAGCCTGTGTGAGTCTTTCCCTGCCAACATGCTTCCTTTGCCCTCGTTCAGTATTGTATTATCATATCTTCCGAAACTGCTGCAAATCCTACCAGAAGAACATAATTGCCTTTTCACCATAGGCAGGCAAAACACAGATAATTGGAAGTCACCAGATGTCACATAATATGAAGTCATACTCTATTTTAATAGCATTTAGATTATACTCCTCCATAGGCAGGAGTAAAATTCAACTAACGTGGAAGTAAAGGTTAATTGTAAATGCTTTTGCCTGACTGCAGAAAACAGAGCAAGGCAGCAGGCTGCTGCAAGCCCAGCAAGAAATCTTCCTAGTTTTGAGAACTAGGCTGATAGAGGTAATGCCCTTTAGCAAGCAGCCTAAATGATGTGCTAATCAGGGGGATGTTTGGGGGAAGTGAACATGCACTTTGATTGAACATCTTTGAATTCCTTGACTAGCAAAGAATAAGGAAAAGAGCAACCCTCAAATTAGAGCAAAGGCTTATTCTCTGTATGTGCCAAACTTACTAAATGTTAAGTCTTAAGGCATCAGTTATTACCAGTACATTTCAAATGATTTAAGAGCATGAAAAAAGTGAGCCTGTGAGGTGTAACTAATCAGAATAGTAAAAGGGACAAAACTTTGGAGGAGAGCCAGATAGTCCCACCATCTTGTACCCATTAGGGTGTTCCTTCAGTTCTCTCCAATGACAGTATTCTATTTAGTTTCACCTCCTCATCTTTCAACACAAAACCATATGTTTCTGTTTGCATGGGAAGAAAATTCAATTCCATTGTAAGCACAGCATGGGCTGTTGTCCCAATGCACACTATTAAATTCTGCAGTGCTCACGATGCTCCTCTTAGTGTAGTGTGGAAAACACACTTATCTGTTCCTGCCAACTCCTCATACCACAGATGTGAAGAGAAGAAAGTGCTCAGTATGCTCAGTGCCAGAATAGCAAATGCCACTCCCTAATAATGCTGATGGCTGGCCCTCAAATTCCAGTTGGGAATGGCCAAGCAGTGATGAGCTTCCGAAGAAAAGACATAGTTCCTGTGCTGGATTTGAAGAAAAAGTCTAAGGTGTTTTCCACTGTTTAAGTAGCTTGTTGTGAGAACTTAAACCAGTACCAATAAAAATTCTGCAAGAATGGCAGCTGGGACCAGAGGTAGAGCAGTGCAGCTGGGGGGCTGGTGTCTGTCTTGAGTGTCATGGCAGAACAGCCAAAGAAAAACCAGCATGCTGGATAACCTGGAAAAAGTTGAAATGAAAACACACACACACAAAAAGACAAATCTGGGCCTCTAAAGTTCCCTGTACTTCCATATAAAAAAATAGCATGACAAAAAACCAGTCACCATTTCATTCTTTTCCAAAGCAAGAATGTCAAGCCCTGGTAGTGTCAACAGCATATCCTTGTAACAGTGCCCACCATAAGCTGTACTTGGCAGGGGATGGGGGAAGCTTAAAAACGGACTAGGAAACTCCATTTTTGCTAAGAAATGTAAACAGTTTCCAGTGGCATATGCCTTCATTGAATTAATTCAGTTTGCCTTTTACTGGCTTGGAATTCATCCCAGTAGGAAGGAATAAAAATTATTACAGCATATCTGTTTCAGGAGGTCCCACATGATACAAGCCCTGGCACTACTAAATCAACTCCTGCGTCTGGAAAAGTCCATAACTTCTGTGAACCACCCATTCAGCAGTTCCACTCAGGCACTGGATGGATGAGCCTTGGCACGGGGAGTATTACATGGCATCAGGCAGCCAGGGAGGCTCTGGCAGTGCAATTCTTGCACAAAGGTCAAGGTAAGAAAGAGGCATCCTACGGTTTGTGAAATGTCCTTTTTTTTCCTGTGTATTCTTGGAAATTGGTTCCTGAGAAAATAAATATGTTTATTTCCCTTAAGTAACACTGCTTGCTATAATAAGCAACCATAGCTGCACTATATAACCTAAACTGTACTATATAACCTATCTACTTTTATCATTCCTTGCCATTGCACAAACTGCCAGGACAAAGTTCTGTTTGTTGTACCATTTCAGCTACCGTTAACTAAAGAAAAGCCCTGCTGCTGAACTGCCTCAGACCACACCGTCTCCTAAGAGAAAGTCAGCTTGCTCATCTTTCCCTTGAGTAAATGAAGTTATGAACTTATCAAAGGTATTAATTAATTCTGGAAAATAGTACTGGCCATATAATTAAGTGATGAAAAGGCAAACCCATGTTTCTTAAAGAAGTATTACCTTTGATATAAGCTTTGTGTCATGGTGCAGCTGTTACCCCCTATTTCTTCAAGGCACTCCTGCAGTAGTCATGCCTACAGGCTGTGCACTACTGAGCATGGCTTTTCACTGCTCTGTAACATATGTAAATCATATTTAATCCTATATCTGAAATTCATAGTTTGCAGGCATTAAATAATTATATTCTTTTATTTTCAAGCCATTCTGCTGTTTGCTCCTGTAAGTTGCCATGTACATCTGTGAAGATATTTAAAACCTGTCTGGACACAATCCTGATTTAAGTGCTATAGGGAACCCTTCTAGAGCAAGGAGACTGAACTAGCTGACTCCAGTGGTCCTTCCCAACTTTATACAGTCTGTGATTCTGTGTGAAAATGGCTGATGTGCCACATGAAAATATAGCTTAATAATTCTGCTGCAGATGGAGAAGAATTACACAGATGTTTAATTATGCTAATGAGGTTATCCCTAAAAGGCTTTTGTAACCTCAGACCTGGCAAAGACTGCTCTAAAACCCAATATTCAGTCTTTGTTAAATGCATACATCAGGCTTGAAAATTTAACCCTGTACATCGCGATCTCTCTGTCTCTACAAAGCCCTGCCATGGGAGGAACTCAGGAGAGGTGGGTAAGCACTGCAGGATGGAAGGACCTGGCTGAAATTTGGATGAGGAGTCAAACCCATCTCTCTGCCCTCAGTCCCAGCTCACCACTCAGGTTTTTGCCCCAACCCCACCGCTATTACTTTGGTTACAACAGCCCAGCTGTTAATTCCTGTAAAAAACAAAGGATCCGTTTAATTGTCTGGCACAATCAAGCAAAATTCGTGGGATAGTATCTACTTTAGCCCGATTAAATGGAATCATCCAGGGTTCCATCTCTTCCCCTTGCTTCTTTTCTTTATCTTTTTCCTCCCTCTTTTGTGAGAGTATAATTTTAATTGCTGTTTTTCTGATTTTCAGGTTTCAGAGTCAGGGACAATGCTGAGCAGCTGTGTGTGTAACAGTTGCAGATCAAAAGTACAATTAGTCTAATGTGGGCACCAAAACAGAGAAGAGGAAAACGAATGAGGAGAATGCAAGTAAGCATTCGGTGACAGAAGACAATCATTAGCATTGGCCAATACCACAGGCAAAAAGAGGCCAGTGCCATTTGGAAAGTAATGACATGGCCTCAGGAGAGGGGGGTGTGTGTATGTATGTGTGAAGTAAGCACTAAAAGAAAATGAGCCTTGCTGTACTAATTGGCCTCGCACTTTCCCTGTAATTTCTCGTGAGTTCCCCGTTCTCCTCTAATCATGCACACTCATGAGTACTTCCCCATTCACTTATCTCCTTACAAATGCTAATATGATGCTATACAATTAATTTTACAAATGTACATTGTTATGAAACTATTTTCTACTCTTTAAAATGATTAAACTTTCAACTCACAAAAACATTTTTGAAAGCCTGACAGCTTTTTAAAACCTGCTTTTACAAGATGCAGAATAGAAAAGATGCCAGGAGAAAAGATGTATCCAAAAATTACTCTGCCCTCACATTGGGACAGAGTAAACTACAGGGATTCTTTCTGCTTACTTTGGAAGTCACCTTAACAGTCTTAGCTGTCCTGATGCTCAGGAATCCTTTCTTCTGGCAATGCCCTCTTGGCTTCACTTGTCTTGATTTCAGGCTTACCTTTTTATGGAAAACCTTTAAGGCCCTTTCTCCCCAGGAAGAGGTCTTGCTATGGCTGGAGTTTCACTGAACCCCATTCCTAGTGTAAGTTAGCTCAGGTCTATCTGTATAAATTGCAAATTTCCATGTTACTGGGGAAAACTATTAAGCTGAAGCAACTAGTCTCAGGCTTTGTTCTAATCTGTGTCTTTGGTAACCTAGTTCCAGCCTAGAGGAAAGCTCCTTCTCCTGAATTCCCAAATGTCTTCTCACAGGGGTAGCACTCCCAACAGGCCTCCTTCCTAACATGAAGGTGATTAGTGCAAGTGGCATGTTGAAAACTGCCTGACAGGCATCTCAGACTGTATTCAGTGGGAGCACTGGCCTTTGAGGATTTCCTGCTGGGGAGTAAGAAAAACAGCAGGGTATTTAAAATCAAACCAGCACAACCTGTTGCAGGTTTCTGAGCTTCTGCATTGTTAATCTCATCTCTAACAGAACAGTTATGATTCACAGCACTACAGACTGGTCAGCATTTCTGTAACAAATGTTATTAAAGATTGGATTTAGCTTTGTTTTTTAAATTGATTCTGAGCTATAACTGAACACACAATATCTGCATTTTTATGCTTATCAATGTAGGGAAAAATAAATATGTAAGGCTTTTTCACACTACTTTAGAGCAGCTTTGATGGAAAAGAAAATTATGAAACACTCTACAGATTAGCTGAACAAACAATAGTAGTAAAACCACCCCCAAAACCAACAAACAAAAAAGTGCATTATCTCATAAATGCTGTGGTAACACACATAACCACTCAAATAAACCTGTCTAATAAATAAATAAATCTAAATCTAAATAAATAAACCTAAAATAAATCCACATGCATGCACTCCATTTGCCTGCTGCAGTTTTCCTCACCAGTGCCCGGAGCTCCCCAAGCAGGAACACGTGTGGCCATTCTGTAGGGCGCCCTGGGAGCACCGTGCAGACCAGCCTGCCGAGGCCTGGGCAGCAAACCCTGACCACAGCAGGCTTGGGGCACGTGCAGATCACCTGGGCAGGTTTCCAAGGGCTTGTATTTGCTGTGCACACACTGGGGAGCTGGTACATACATCCAGAGTTGGAGCGTGCAGGAGCTCTGGTGATTCTCACCAGGACAAACAGAAAATATGTGAACTCTGCCTGGTTAAGATTTTTTTTTCCACAGAAAAGTCAAAAGGTAATCCTAGTGCAGAAGGTGCCTTGTTTTGGAAGATCAGAGTGTGTAGGTTTTGTGTTGAGAAATAAACCAGCAATGATCCTTGATTTGGGAGAATATCTCAAAGCCCAGGCAGGGAGAATCCTGCAGATAAACTAAATTAGCTAGAAGCACATACACCAAACTTCCTATGAAATGCCAGTTCAGCGCAGCAGCCGCTCTTCCAAATTAATTTCACAGCTACAGTTCATTGCATTCCCCTCCCTTTTTCTTTTCAACAGAGTTCTTGATGTAGCAGCATGTTGGGAGTTAAAATTTTTCCAGATTTTCTTTTCCAATAAGCTACAAGGACCATGAAACTATCCCAATAAAAGGATATTCCTTTCCACTCTGCTCCCCCCAGTAACAATTTGTGGTGTTGGGTCCTGTGACAACCTGTCAATCAGATGTAGCCAGACATCACAAAGATGCTGTACCGACTGGAAATCAGTAAGGAGTTTGGACTGTGTTGTTTTCCAACACTTATGCCAGTAAAAATGGTATCCCCGCAGATCACTCACCTGGGTTAATGGTGATGAATTTGTTATCTGAGGGATATTCCTCGGGAAACCTGTCCATCTTTGGAGGAGGTTTTCTTGTTGTCTCTGGTCTTCTTGGGATCTTGCCCAGGTACAGTTCGTCGGTGAACGCTGGTGGCACTTGGGTGGAAGGGAGCAGCTGGGGCTGAGTGTTGGCTTCGGCAAAGCTCTCCTTGGCACCTCCAGCCGTGGGGGCAACGTTTTGGTTTGGCACTTCTCCCAGCAGGGTTTTATTTCCCTCCTCCTCAGCAGTCCTGTTGGGGGAAGCCGCGGCCACGCTGCGCTCTGTGCTGTTGCGTGCCTCTGAGGCTGCCGTGGCCCTGCTTTTCTCCTTCTTCTCAGCATCCTTTTCTTCCTCTTCCTCATGCTCCCGCTCCCCATCCTCGCTTTCACTCTTTTCGTCCTTGTCGCCCTCCTCGGCTCCCTCGCCATCCTTCGTGAGTGCCGAGTCCCGCTCTGGCCCCGGGGAGGCGGCGCTGCCCTCGGTGGTGGCCGCCACGGCGCGGCCGGCCTGTTTGCTGGGGGCAGCGGCCGCGGGCGGCCGGGTGGGCCACACACTGCTGGGGAAGGAGGAGATGCCCCCGCCGCTGAAGCCCAGCCCTGCCAGCAAGGTGCTGGTCACCACGGAGGCCACGGTGGCCTGGCTGCCACTGGAGGAAGGGCCCATGCCTGTGGCCATGGACACGAAGGAGAAGGGGAGCCCCGAGGAGGTCCAGGTGGAGGAGCCGGAGCTGATGGGAGCCATGTCTGCTGAGGAGGCAGGAGATGCTGTGGGCTTGAGGAGATCAGCGGCAGCAGAGGGGAAGAAAGCACAGCAGAGAGAATCAGCAGGGGCCCGCCACACCGCTTGGGGTCATTCTCTTGCTTCTCCCTCCCTTTTCACACACGTGCTATTCTCCTAAAACCGGGGACTCAACACCAGCTGGATAAAAGGCTGAGCCAGGACAGAACATGCCACAGAGCTACCAGCAAACCACCAAGAGAGGAAACCTCCCTGCCTTCACCACATCATCATTAAAACCATCGTTATTTTACATTGGGAACCTTCTCCGCCCACATCACTACTGACTTGTGAGTAACATTTCCTCTTGGGGTGAGGAGAATGTAAAGGAGTTTAATGAGTTCAGCTGCATTACTCACAGTACTTTAATCCTCAGAATACAGGAGTTTAAAAATACAGTGTTACATAAGGGCTGTCCCAAAATAATGGCTGCCAACGTGAGCATCCATGGCTGGTGGGTCTGCTCTGGCAAGGAACTCTGGCTCTTCCCACGCACACTGTGAGGGCCTCAAAGGATACTATTTTTATTTCCTTAATTTACCCATCAGGATTTTCTCCTAAGGACTGGTGTTGCTGTGAGGCATTGCTCTTGTTACAAAAGAACTGCAGCATGGCCAGCTGGGCACTCCTGAAGGACTTGGAGAGCATCAGGAGCCCTTCAGCAAGCCACCGCCATGTCTGCCAGGACCTTCAGGCTGTGACATCCATGTACAGACTCTGTTTTCCACATCCACAGGACTCTCCCAGGCCACCACCAGCGAACAAAAGGCAGGACTGGCACTGCCTGCTTCACTGAGAGAAAGCAGGTGATGAACTATGGACTTTGCATCCTCTGCCCTGCCAATATTACTCGAACGTCAACCCACTGCCAGCATGTGGGTCTCTGAACATGTGTGTGTGCTCTGCTGTAAATAAAACCCCTTAGTACACACATAAAGAACTAAACCTTGGTCTATTCATAAAGAACCAGTCCTGAATTAGATGTGGAAAAAGAGACTGAAGTGAATTGTCTAAAGGCAAGGAATAATTCTGTGGAAGAGCTGAGTTAGCAGTTCGTCTGGACAGCCTGACCATTTTCTCTCTCTGAAGTACTGAAAAATGTCTCACATTACTGAATTCATCAGGAGGACCATTAGCTGGAAAGGTATGCACCAGATGAGAACAAAAAAGGGGTTAAATAGGTGCTGCTGAACATTGAAAAAAATGTAAAATGTTTATTTTGGAAACTGAAATTTATAACTTAATGGTATTTTTGCATCTCTCTGCAATTCCTGGGTTCAGTCAAGCCGTGTAGTTGAAATGCTGCAGCAAACCAAGAAAGCCCGCTTTCTCACATTATTTTTGACCAGCTGCAATCACAGAGAACCTGAGATCTCAGAATGAAAACCTGTGCTTTAGAGATTTCAAGCCGAAACTTTAAATAAGCATCTAAACTTTCAGATACTTATCAATCTGAATCCCTAAGGCACTGAGAGATTTGCTTTTTGCTGGCATGAACAGTCTCAAAGCTGGACTGAGTATTAAAATTTGACAGCAGATTTTATATATCTAGAATACCTCTATACATCATTAAACAAACATTAATCATTCAAAAGAAAGCTTTGTACATGTTATTTGCTTACTATGGAGTATATCAAACTGGAGCAGAATAAAACCAGAAGCAATGTACTTAGAATAAATTCAATAGTACCAATCTATCCCAAAAATTTGACTGAACAACTCAACTGGGTGCCAAGAAATTAAGGTTATGGATAGTTTATATTAAATAAACTAATAAGATGCTTTTGAAACTGAAACAGTGTACTCCACTTCTACTGTAAATATACCAACATTTCTGATTCTGGAACACAGAAGTTGGTCTCAGTTACTTGTTACAGTCTCACCTGAATTAAAATAAAACAAAGACACTGCTCAGGCTTTATTCACGCAGTAACAGGTATCCTTAAAGCACTGGAAGAGCAACGATGCTGTGTGTGAGGCCTTTTTCCTGTTGCATATACTTCTGCTTGTACAGTTAATAAAAGAAATTAAATTTATTGCCACAGTCATCATTTAAAAATCCCCTCCAAATGGGTTGAAAAACATTGAGGAAAACTTTTTAACACTAGATTTTCCAGTGGTCAAAGCCTTTCAGTGCATAAAGCTAGAAAATTATTTCATATTGGAACTGTATTTTATGCTATAAACCCTTCCATGACAGGTCTGGACACCCCTTCCCCAGGAAAGCTGGCTCCTGCTGCAGATTTCCAACATCGTGCTGCCACCTGGTGGGAAATGTCCCCAAATTTCCCGCTCCCTAAATCCATGACTTACCACTCCTGTCTTCACAATTCGGGTCCCCTCGAAAATTCGAGTGGTGTTAGCTGGGGAGGGAAGAAGAGGAGTGTGTCAGGGCAGGGGAGGAGGCAGAGGAACAGCTGCTAAACTACAGCTCAACACGTGGCCAGAATAGAGGTACAGGTGTCAGTCTGGAGCAAAGGCAGCTCAGCTCTTTAAGCATTACTCACCTCACTCTGCACTTGTGTCTAAACACAGACTTCCCTGTCTTTAATTACTCAGGCCTGGCAATGCCAGCTAACGACAGAAAACAAATTCTCTCCTTCAACCCCAAGCTGGATGAAACATCCTGACTTACACAGGAAGCAAGAGTAGCTTGATGATAATAGTTTTTTTCTGTCCTTATAATATTATCATTATTTATTGCCATATATCTGAACTACAACTACAATCAACCTCTGAATAACGTTTGTGAAGCTCAAGTGGATTAATTTTCTAGGTTAGATGGTGGGTACAGCCAGAGATTAGAACAGCAGCTCCTTTTTGGGGACATGTGGAAGGCATCACATCATCTACTCCCACTGCAGATGTGTGTATCACTTCCATTGCATTGAATACTGGGCTAGAGTACCCAAAGGATCTCCTTCAGAGCTGTTAGTAATGATTTACTCCTAACTGAGATTAAACAGTTATTGTAGTCAAACTTCAAAGAATTTTCCATTCCATCATATAGTAAAAGATGTTGTAATAAGCAGTACACCAGTTTCTAACTTCTGCCTGGCACTGAAAAGTGAAGTCTAAAACACGGTGCTGAGGCACCAAGAACAGAGCTACACACAAGTTGTGACTTGGACAGGACACTTGTCTGATCCCTGCTCTCCCTGCAGTGCTGCCAACACTGTGGCACAACAGAACTAAACATGTCTATGGCTTGACATCCCTCAGACACTAAGTGCTAGCAAAGCAGGATCAACCCCCCTATACTTTCTGAAAATTACACTGAAAAATACCCCTATTATTTTGTTCCATATACAGCATCAGATCCAAGTGCCAACTCTTTGCTTTATCCTAAGGATTTAAACTTTTAACTCTCTGTTTGTTTTATTCTTCCATTACACACTTTGAGGTTTATGCATCTATAAGCTGGAGTGGGAGGGAATGCTCTCATCAGAGGCAAAATTTGCCCTACTTAATAAAAAATGTCACATAAATTCCCAGGAAGGAGCAAAACTTTAGCACTTAAAAAACCTCTAATATCATCAAGTTCTTCTACCAAATCTCAACTTTACCAGATTTCTCCAATAAACTTAAAAGGAAATATGTGACAAAGGACAGCTTATCATCTAGTTCTTTTGGTTTTCTTTAAATATGTATGTTTTGGAAATCACTGAGGTTGCATGCATGGTAAAACCTGAATGTCTCCACATGTGGTTGTCAAGGTAGGACTGATCTCCTTTCCTCTTTACATAAAACAGACACTGATCACACTCACAATCAGTTACAGCTGTGCCTCTGATGCATAAGCAGTCTCTGATGAGTTTGTTTCAGAAAACTAGTACCAAGGAAAGCTCTAAATTCTACTAAAACCTGACAAACCCTGACAGTGAGAGGTGTAGGCGAGCCCTCCTCACTAGAAATGAGATTCAGATCAAGTCACCGGCCACAATATGAAATTAGCATTGCCTACATGCATTCAAGTATCTTCTGAAATAACTTCACACCACATTGCACTCTGCAAAGAAAATATTAAACAAACAAAGAACAGTTCAATGTAAAAATATGTATGTGGGTTTTTTACCTTGAAAGAGCATAGTCTGGCTAAAGTCACTACGCATTTCATTTCGGCAAACTGCTTGAACTCTGAACAGATAAAGGATGTCAGGTGAGACATGGCTAATGATGGCCTTCTGTTTAAAAAAAATAGATATTATTCAGTTTTTTACCCCCACAGTACTGTCCAAGATCAGTTTGAAATATATAAAGCATTGTGCTAACACAGAACATTTATGCCATGTAAGACAAGCTGAATTTCTACACAGAAATATTCAGTGGTTTCCTGGAGAGGGCAAGGCTGAAGGGATTCACCCAGACACTGCTGACTCTGCCCATGAGAAAGAAATGAACACATCCCACATCTGTCCTCACAACAGTCTTCATACCTCAATGTCTCTGCTCTCCTCAGAAAAACTTAAAACTCAAGTCATTTGCCTTTACAGCAACTATAATAAGATTTTTTTAGGTGGAGATCCATGTCCCAAACACAAGATAAGCCCAGAAAGGTCACTGCATATTCAAACTGACTATTTTGCAACGAACTGGCTAAGGCAATTTGCTGCTGCTGTACTAGTCAAAATGATGGCTGAGCATCCCGGGCTGGGATAGCCCTGCTTACTCCTGGGCCTGAGAGCTGCCTTAGTCCACAATCACATCAGTTCACAGCAGTAGCTATGTGAGTCACTTGAAATACTTGTGATCTCTATAGCAAAACACTGTCTAGCTCTGATTCAAGATGGGACAGCCCAACTGTATCTGCCAGAGCACTGAAAACAATCTGCACTTTCCTCTGAAAACTGGTTTCCTTCTTCTCTTGCCCCTAAAATAGACTGAGATGTCATTGCTTTCTTAACCCAAAGCTCTGCTGAACAGCACAAGGTCCCACTGCAATTTATTTCCAAGCTATCACTCCATCACATCCCTTGCACTTGTAATTATTTCTTTTACATAAAACAGGATGCTTTTATGGTGCCCACGTCATTTTTGCTGATTAAGGCTCTCCTCCTTATAACTGATTAAAAAATTTCCCTTAAGAGTGTGAAATTATGACAAGACAGAGGTTACAATACATCATAACCTTGGGTGCCTTTCAATGGATTCCTTTCTGATTTCATGAGGCAGATCGTTCCCTAATGTGACCCAGATAACAATGTCTAGTGGGGAAATTGGAAATATAAATGGAAATGAAGTAAAAGAAGCTTCATCTAAGGGAATAAGAGAAGTATTATTGTATAACTGATTGAATGGGCCCAGAGGACTGTGTATTTGAAAAAAAAATATGGTAACAGTCATTAGGAATAACACTGTGCTGCTGCATTTTTCATGTGCATATACAATTACTGATTTCATTATTCTAGAGGCTTTCTTTGATTAACAATAAATGGAGGCCTTTCAAACCTGAATATGTCACTCTGGTTTTTATATGCAGAGAATGTTAAGGACCAGTACAATACTTGCTTCCACTTAGACAAGAATGACAAGCAGATGAAATCCTAAATGGAGGAGATAGAGCAGTGTTTCCATCTGTGCTGGAACTGTCTTGCTCTTCTCTCTTTTTCTCACACTGCCAGATGTAGGCAGTGCTTGTACAGGGCCACTCCAAAATAATCTTCAAGCCCTGACTATGCAACTCCTGCCTCTGGCAGCACTTACTGCCAGAAACTGCTCCAAAGTCTGCAAGGGGCTATGCACAGTGAAGAGCCTGAGCCCAGGAACAGATTTTGGGGGATAGGACTTTTAATGTGAAAATCTGTAAGTTGAACACAAGCCAAAAGGTATTCAGAGCCTCACCATTTCCCGAGCCAGCTGCTTCTCAGCAACACTACATGAAAAAGTATCAGCAGATTCAGTCCTTTATGCACTAACATGAACTATAAATTCACACTCCAGTGTTTGGGTAGCCTGTTAGGCAACGTTCAACTTATGCTGAACATTTAAATAGCAATTCATTGTGGGCCAAACATTAGCCTGCCTATAAGGTAACAACTGCTTTCCTCCCCTACCTCCTTCTACCAAGAAAATAACAATATAAGGATAGCTTGATACATATGTCTGGGGTTGATGCTGTGCTTTTACCAGGTCCTTGTCACTATCCTTGGTGAAAGTCTTCTCCTTTTCATCTTCATTTTTAGTCCAGCTATATGAGATCATGTAGTTCATGATCGGAGGGTGGTAAATGGTTTCTGGTTGGTTCCAGGTCACCAGTAGTGCTGTCCTGTTCACGGGCTGCACTTTCATGTTGACTGGAGGAGTGCTACAAGCTGAAAAACAGAAGGAGAAAAGATGAAGCTCTTCTAAATAACAGAGAGAAAACAAACAGGAAGAACAGTGCCTCATGCTAAGAGCTAGGCTTTTTTCTTTAATGCCCTGGCTTACAGAAATAGCTTAGACTGCAATCCACTGAGACCAATGGGATTTAATACCACCTGCGCTGCTTTCTACTCTCCTGAGTAAAGTGAATAAGAGACTCCATTCTCTGCAGGCAGGTTGCTTAGCTCTCGACTTAATTCTCAGCCCTGACATTTGCACCTACACTTTAACTTGGTGACTTAAGAGCTCTGCTCTGGAACATTAAGAAATACAGAGGACCTAACCCTTAGCTTTGCTCATCCCCACCATCCAGCTCTTAAGGGATAAATACCCCAATGCTCTGCCAGCCCTGGAAAGAGGTGAAACCTCTAAAAATGTGGCACTATTGGGTCAGTACGTGTTCTTCTGTTAACCTAGTAAGTTTTTACAATTATTTTACGCTCCTCTTTCTATATATCTTTCTTCGAAGACACTCAACAGTTTGTCAGTAATGTATCACCAGCACAGTGAAGTGTGGCTGGGAAGAGTGGCTCTTTGATGGCCTTGGCCATCTCCTCTGAGCAGGCAGAGGAACCCCCAGGCAGCCCTGCTTTCCCAACCCTGCCTGCAGTGTGGAGGCACAAGCCACTTCTCAGCCATGCTTAAGTCAGTGGGGACATCAGCATAGGACAGCTTAACCTCTGGGAAAAACAGGGCTGCTGCTTCCAGCAGTTCCAAACCCAAAATTCTGCAGGGCAGACTAAGCCCAGGCACAAATGCAGCCTGGCCCCTCGAGGAGTGGGGCATGCACAGTGCCCGTGCAGCACTGAAGGAACATTTTCAAGGAGCTGCCATGGAAAAGTCCGGGTGGGGATGCACAACACTAGATGGCACTCACATGCTGTGGGAAAACCTTCCCAGCTATAAAGAGTAGATTTTTTTCCAAGCTTTAAAAATCACGTTTAAAATACCCAATTCAGGGCAGATTCTCACATTCTCTTTCTCAGTATAAACCCTGAACCAAGGAAAATCACTTGCAATGATACCTAAACACATGTGCCGTGGCAAAGAAGCTGGTCTCTTCTGCCAGGAAAAGGCAAAGTGTCACCTAGCCCATCAGGCTGACACTGTTTGCAGAATTATTTTTCCCAGTACGACTTTTCCTTTTAAAGCCAACACATTGAGCTCATTTGCACTCTGCAGGTATGTGACCGCATGTATGTTTGGCCATTATTTCACTTCTAAAGAGTCCTGGCAGCACTGAAGGGGAAATATGTCTGTTTCTATGCCTGGACTTGCAGGTTGGCCATGCAGTTCTGCTGTTATATTACTGAAATAGCTACAGTTCTTAAATAAAATTGATTAAATGCTTTAAACACCAGTATTATCAGTACAATAGAAAAATACCTGTCAAATGCATTTGTGCAGCTATAACTCACATTTTGTAGCTAGCTGAACAAGACAACATGAATTGCAGAAATATGCTTGGGCAGGAAAGATCTTTGATGTTTACTCTTGCCATGAGGGGTGGCAATCCTGCAGTTTTGCAGTAGATCCTTCTGCTCAACCCAGAAGAATGATCCAGCAAAACAAACAAACCCTACAGTACCTGAAAGCACTGGATAAATGTATGTGAGTTTCTACTTACACAGAGCTGAAGGGATCAAAACAGCATTCTGCCGTCAGTGCCACAAAGTCAGACACCACACTATGGCTTCCCTCTGGCTCCCTCTTGGTGCCTAAAGCACAGCATGAAGGTGGCCAGGACCTGGACAAGATGGGACAGCTGAAAGCTACCCCTGTTATCACTATTTACAGAGCTTCCTGATCCTTGGTATGCCTTTCCATGCTCACCTCTTTCCGCTGAGATGGTCAGATCAATTCTCCCTGACATCACTGTTTATTGATAACTGCACCAATAAATCATAACTGCCCTCTTTGACGCCCTTTGTCATCACAGAATTACACTTCAAAATGCCAGGCCAGCCTTTATTGCTCCACCTAATCAAATCCCATCAGAGACAGAAGCCCAGGGTGAAGCACTGCCCAGACCTAAAACTCTTACCCAGTCCTTGTCCTCCAGGAGGACATGCAGAGGTTTATATATTTAAAGTAATCATGCATCAAATTGTTTTAGAAATAATTCAAGCAGGTAACCTTCCTGAGAGACAGAGAGATCTACCTTAATGGCAGCAGCCCTCTGAACGACGTCTGGCCAGCTGCCTTTCACACCAGGACCCCAAGCCACCCCAGGGAGAGGAGGCTGCCCTGTCCCAATTCTGTGCCACGCTCTGCAGCCAGCCTGGATGCCATGTGGAAGAGCTCGTGCTAGATTTCCAGGGGATATTTCCCAAGGATAACCAGGAGACTCACAGCTCAGAGTCTGGAGAGCCTCTCTGCCCTGCACCCTGATCCAAGGTGGATCACCTGAGTGACTCCAATGACTTCACTGTGGACAAGCCTCATTCACAGTCAGCTAAAATGAGGCTGAATTTACAATACTGCGATTTCTCAGTAAATATTACAAAATTTTCATGGCTCAGTATGACTTGGTTCAATTTACTCCAAAGCACAGAGCAGTATCTGAAAAACCTGAAATAATTTAGCATTAACCTACCTTTTCTGTTCAACCACATTTTTTTTTAAACAGCTTATGAATGGGCAAAAAGTTTTTTTTTTAATAAAATGAAACATATGGTTTTATTAATTTAACTAAACCTGCTTAGGACACAATGGAATAAAGAAACATTTGATCCAATAATTCAATTTGATGATTTAATTAAATTGATACATAATAACATAGTGAATGTCTGAAAGCCAAGGAAAAAAAGTGCAATGATTTGACCATCTATAAAACAACTGGCATTTCCCAGAGATCTAATTTTTCTTTCAATAATCTCTGTACCTTGGATTTTTCAGAGAAGATTAAAAGAATCACAGGCTAAAGGACCTCTACTGATTTTGCAAAATATGCAGTTGAAGAGACAGAAATGCAGGAAGAGGTTGGAATAGGGAAGGGGAAGTTTTAGGACACTCTAAAGAGAAACACATGCTTTTCTTTTTTATTTTATTTTTTTAACAAAAGCAGGCTTAATAATAAGGAAAAAAGAAAAAAAGCCCGTGAATTCATGTTTTCTTGAGGAAAAAAAAGACCCAAAACTAACAACCAGCATTATTCCACACTGAAATAGCATCTCAGGTAATTTTAGAAAATAGTATTACTAATGCTCTGTTTAAAATTCAGATCCTGATGGATACTAAAATATTGTGGGGGCTTTCAGGATGTCTTTCTGAGTTGTGTGCAGTCTCCTGCACAGGTCTGGCAGGACCAAAGCCACTGTGCCCTGGGCTAGCAGCCCCATGCCAAGGCTTGTGGAGACAGAAACCCCCAGCTGGGGCAACCAGGCCACATCTCAGAGGCACTGAACAGGCAAGAGCCCTTGCACTACCATGGGCATGCCCCACTGCAGGCACAGACATGCCCTGGAGCTCTTGGAGGGAAAAACCCCCTCACCTTCCTGTCAGGGATGACCTGAACTGGGAGAAGCTGGCGAACAAGCCGGCTCCTGCCTTCTGGAAGAGTCCTGCAGAGGCAGAAGCACTGTGCAGGTGCATCTGGAGGAAGCCCCTCTGACCCAACTCAGGCAGCCTCACTGGCTCTCCCAGCTGCTGGCCACGTGTGGGGCTGCCCAGCAGCTTTCCTCTGCAGATCAACCTGCTGGGGAAGGCAGGGGGAATCCAGCATCTTGGCCAGCCTCATCTTCCAGGGCTCCCTCAAGCCTGGACAAAACCTGTTTGCCACTGGCAGACGAATGCAGCATGCTGATACAGTCATGAGCACTGGGCAGGCCAGCCATACAGCAGAGAATTATTTTCTTCATGTTAAAAACATTCCAGTGGGCTGGAACAAACAAAATTAATTTAACAACTCTGCATTCATCTCTCCCATAATTTGATTTGTATGTTGTATTTGGCTACGTAACCTCCACGAGGCTTTCCTAACTGAAAGTCTGGTAAAGCTTAATCCAAAAGCTCCTGGCAGCTCCATTTCAGTGAGCTGAAAGACAAAAAAAGGGGCTTGTTGCTTTGCAAAAATTAATTGCTGATACTAAAACACACCCATGAATGCAGAAATGGCATGTAAGAGAATATTGTAGCTTTTTTTTATTAATATTGTTCCTTAAAAGCAGCCTGTACTTCTCTTTCAAAGACAGAAATCCAACACCAGCCAAACTTTCTGGGTTTCATCACGCATTTTGCATATGCTACCTGTGGTTATGAAAAGACCTATTTAGGGAAACTTTGTGAGAGTGCAAGAACTGTATATTCAGATATGGCTTGTATACTTTCTCCCTGTAAAACAGGTCTTCATATGATGAATCTAGTTGCACTGGGCTCAGCGGGATTTATAAAATCCTCTAAAAATGTTCTAAGTTAGCTTGTCCATGCATAAAAATGTCACCACTTTAAAGGCAGTTATTTCTAGCTGTGCTATGCCCTCCTTTGAAAAATCCCACTCTCTACCTCCTGCTGAATGTCTCAGCAATGCAAAACTGCTGTTCCTCTCCTTGGTTCCTGGGATAAACGTTGTGTGCTGAAGTCCCGACAATTTTCAGCACAGAAAAGCAACGTGACAGTGAGATACTGAATCCCTCGTGGTGACATGGGCAGAGATCTTCTAAGGCAATTTATACATGGAGGGGGAAACATCAGCATCAGGATGTGCCCGTAGCATGTTACTGGCTCAGAGCTGCTCAGTGGTAACTAAAAGATAGGGACAAGGGTCTTGTCTTGCTCTGAGAGGCAGCTCCTGGCTGTAAGGTGAGAGAGGCCTCACTTCTTTTTCTTACTAGTCTGGATATTCAAGATAATTCATTCAACAAGGATGAGGGAACAGTATCACTCCCTTACAAAGCAGGAGCACAAAGGAAGGTAGTTGGGACATTTCTTCCCCTGTGCTCAGAAGAAGAGAAACTGAGAGGTCAGTATGGGGGTTTAATGTCTTGTTTTGCCATAGGGGCAAACAAGCTGGTGACCAAGTTCTTGGGGGAGAGAGGGTGTTTCCTTCCCCTGTGCCCCAGCCCTGGGAAGGAGCTGGAAGGGCCACTCCAGCAGGACAGATGCACTACTTGCTGCTGTATGACACCCAACTCAGCCACAGGCATCCCAGATGATTTCAGAGCACCTGAAAGCTGTGATCAGTGCCGGTGCTATTGCTGAAACACTGCACCAAGTTCATTCAGCAGTCACCCCCAGGAACCCAACTGCAGACGAGAAAAGCAATGCCACCAACAGAAAAGGGAAGAAAATGACTTTCAACTACATCCATACCTATATATACACACATATATATTCCTCATCATTTGATCCTCAAAACTTCAAATAAACCATGAAATGCAAAAATACGGGTTATGCTGCAATGAGAAAACTCACACTTGCTTTCAGTGCCATGGTAAGGGAAGTGACAGTGGGGCAGATCCAGCTACACTGAACTGGTGTGACTCAGTGGAGGTGCTTCAGGAAGACTCCAATCCACAATAAACAGCATGCTTTGGGCTGTCAGAGTCAATGCCAGTGCTCAGTGAGGGCTGTGCTCCCAAAGAAGCACAGTAACTACGAAGATCATATGCAGAGACAACCCAGGCTTTAATATATCACAAAGTGCTAAGAGGCATACTTACAACATTTTCCCCCTTCTTTTACTAAATGTTTGCAGTTTTTTGGCTTTGCTTTAGTGTACATTGCTGACTTCTCAAAGTGCTTATAAATGACATTATTAATACATAAGGATAATTGTTTTTAAAGAGTAGCACACATTTTTCCTTTACCTTTGCCTGCACTTTGCCAGCAGGCATTGGCAGGCTCCGGAGCATGCTGTACACACAAATATTTGTGTTGATCTACTTCAATCCACAGGCAGAATGTAGCTACGAGACAGACTATTTATCTTCCCTGCTCTTACCTTCCACTATGCTTCAAACAGACAGGGTTGTTTCTTGAGGTGTGAGGGACAGACCCCACACTTGGTTTATGAGCCCTGTGAAATGACCTCATGAGCAAACGGGTACACGGGTCCCTCTGACAGAGGGCGTCGGGACAAGCTAGGGTCTGCCCCTCTGCTGCTGGCCCATTTTCCAAACTGTACACACAACCAGCCTTTGGACTAATACCTGTGTGGCTTTGTAGCACCGAAATTCCCATGGCATCAAAGCAACAGATCCTGTTTTACTGAAAGGCATGGACTGCGTGTTTGCACTTAAGCATTTCATGTATTTCACAAATACTGTTGCTACAGTGGTGGTCTGAGCCCTCAGCAGTGCAGACCAGCCCTGCACCATCGGATGCCATGCTGGGCTAAACTGATGTTTGACCTCCCCTGCACGTTCTGTGTTTGTATTGCACACATCCATGTGTGCACGCAGAGGGCGGCTTGTGTTTCAAATGTACACCCGTGCCCTTATTTACACTGTGTTTGTGCCACATGTGTGATCACATCCAGTGGCACAAACGGTGTCAATGGGGAGAAAGAAGGATTTCCTGCCAGAAGGACACATAATTGCCATGCTGGCCAAGCTGACCTTTCCAATATTCTGGGGAGGGCTGTTTGGCCTGGGGAGCATAGGAAGGATATACCAATCAGGCTGGTAGAGCCTCCCAGTACATGCCTGTGGGATGCCCAAAATCAGATTAGGAAAGCAGCTTTCCTTTCATAGTTTCTGGAGGCTTTTTCCAACACAAAGGATGAACTGCAGGCACTCATGGTTCAAACTAAAATTAGTACTTCTGTGGGCTGAACAGCTGGGCCAGCAGGTAGGCAGTGCAAAAAGGAATTCCCTCCAGGTGTAAATGGAATAAATCATCAAGCTCAGCTCTTCTAGCTTTAGTGGCAGCTGTGAACCCAAACCACACCTACGCTTTCACACTGAATTCCTCTTGCTCTGTTGGTTTGGACCCTTTATAATCTCTGAAGAAGTGTAAGCAGCAACTTAATGCTTATTAATAGATCTATTAATAAGTTGTTTACTACATTCAGGCCCAGACACATGCACTCCTCACATTACAACCACAGAGAAGTTACTACTGGTGTAAAAGAGAGCCTCACAGAACAGAGCCACTGCAAGGGAAGCATGAGGTCTATGTCAGGTATAAGTATCACATCTTTTTTGCATCTGATTCTCCCTCAAAATGGGTCAGTTTTTAAATGAACAGCTTTGTGTTCCACCTGAGCTGAAGCTCTCTGGAAGGCAGAAGCCTGTCCTTCCCTGCTTTTGCAGGGCACTCTCCAAGACAACGGCAGACACGAGGACCCAGCCAGTGCTGCAGAGCAAGACAGGACTCAGGTGGACTGGATGGAATATGCAGAGGAACACACCGATTTCTGCCCAAAATGTGCATTCAGCAGCCACTTGAGACTCAAAAAGAGACTCTTGCAGCTGCAGGTGAGCACTAAGGCAGTGTCAGGCAGGCAGGTCTATAGTGCAAAGACGCAGGGAAGCAACGAGCAGGACAGTGTCACTGCCCTCAAGTGTGACCTTTGGCTGCAAGCCAGGCTGCTACACCAACAGAAGTCCTAATGATGAGACATGAATTCATTTGCACCACACCTAGTAGGGTGCTGATCTGATTAAAGGGGAATAGAATTGGGAAATGATAACTTCCACAGCAAAATGAAATCAAAAAGCAAATAAGAAAAGCCCAGTTGTCCTAGGAAACAAAAAAGCAGTTGTTAATCCATGAAGAAATCTTCCAAGATTCTTCCAAAGGACAAAAAGAATCGATGCTAATGGTAAACATACCATAAATTAACTTTAAAACATTCTTGTTTATTTCCATTCCCCTGAGATATTTAAAGAAAATAAATAGCTATATTTTACTTTTGCCACCCTAAGTTAAAATTTCAATAATGAATCAGTTTAAGCTTACCTTGACTTTGTTATTATTTTGGATATGTTACATATTACTATGGAGTATTTTTAGTAATTTAGGTTTGACTAAAACATAAAAATGATATTCTGCAAGAGTAGAACTTCTCTGCCTGAGACTCCTTCTGGACTCCCAGAGAGAACCTGAAGGCATGAAGAGATGTTGTTTTGAGACTGTTTTCATAAAACATGGGCATTTAGAAAGCAAAACCAAATTACTGGGAGTAACAACAGAGGCTATAAATGAGACAAATAACTTGTTCTCATTCAGAAACTCTGCTGCCAATGCTCTAGACTATCTGCCTCAAAGTGTTGATGTCATTGCACTGAATTTCTGGACCTTTGGATGCTGCTGCATGGGAGGTGCACTCCAAAGCTGTGCAGAAAGGCAACAGCTTTACAGAGGGCTGTAGTCTCATTTCTGACACAAGGAGCCATGAAATGGTGAATAAGAACTAACCTGCTTTGCTTGAGCAGAGCAGCACCTTTAGCTGCAGGCTGCTGGCCTGAGCCAGGCCTCCAGCACAAGGCATGCAGGGAGGAAAATCCAAGGATCTTCTATCCATGTTTTAGTGGCATTAACTTAAAAGGACTTCCAAACTGTGAATTACTACCACATAACAGAACACAATAAGGAAGATGATCATCTGTACAGTACTAGAGAAATGTCCCAGCTGTTAATTTAGAGTCCAAAGGTAAGTTTTACTGGAGTGAATTTATGACTGCTCATTATTTAACTTTGTCTAGGATCATAATTACAGATGGTACTCTGAGGCGAAATCCCACTGATGGGAAACAGCATCATTTGAGACTCCAGCAAAGAGTAATCAGACACCTTTGGGAAAGTAATCAGGCATCTGTGAAAGAAAACTCTGATGTCAAGAGCCCCTCACACGGGATGCTTGTTAAGTGTTTTAAGGCATGCAGCACATTTAATGAGATAGAAAGGTTAAAGGGTTTTTTTGAGTGTTAAAAAAAAACCATAAAGAAACATTTGATGGAATCAGCAGCAAAATAAAATGGGCAAGTATTGTTGCACATGGGTTACTTCCTGAAACAAGGAAATTAAACACCTTTTCCTCCTGAGTTTCCATGCCTACACCTTCACTAAAGCAGGTAATGTTGTGTAAATACAGCTCTGCTTGATGGGACAACATGTGAAAGTAGCAAGGATCCCCTGCAGACCCAGGTCCTTGAACTGGATGGACTTTTATGTAAGAATTTTGTTGTCCCTGAAGAGCAATGTACACTATCAAAGCAATAAATAATTAGCAATCCTCTACCAGAGCTGTCTGAAAGCAGCCCAGCAGCTGCAGGAGCACAATATATGATGTGACAGAGCAACACAGTCCTGAGACACAGAGGATAGGCCAGAGAAGAAAGGAGGGAATTTCAACAGAGATGGTCTTGTCCGAAAAGTCAGAGACTGCCACAGTCACTGATAATTACAGTATCTGATTAATGCTTCACAAATCCATTCTTGTCTTAGAATGTCTGTACAGAGAGCCTCTAACTTTTCAAAAACTTTACATAAATTAGTACTGCAACATGGGTGAACCCTCTTGTTAAATGATGACCTGCCTGATTTAACAGTATAATCCACTGTATAGCTTGGATCTCTGAAAGTTTCATTTTCTTAGAAAGTATCACTGTACAAGGGTTTATTATCAACCTACCAGTTGCTACAATTACATAGCTGAACAGTATTTAACCTGGATGGTGTATTTCAGAAATAAGATCTTTAAACATCATCTGTATGGTTTTTTAAAATAGCTCCAGGGTCAACTTGAAAATTAAGCTCAGCTCATGAGCTCTGATGCGTAAGCAAAGGTCTTATGCATATGCTTTTATTCCAGGCATACAAGCAGTCCTCAAGAGAACTGTTTTAAATCAACTTTTGCCAATAGGAGGAAGCAATGAGATAACGGAATAAAGGAAAAATCTTCTTAAACTCTGACACAAAAGAAAGTCTGGAGTTTTCACTTGTAAGTGAAAAACTAGTCCTATTTCAAATGAATAGCTGAAGTGTTTCACCATCTTGTATTCTGATGCTTGAAAACAATGTCCCTCTCTCCATTGCCTCTTCCAAATTAAAACAAGAGAGAGGAGAGTAACTGCAAAGCAAAAGGCTGGTAACATTCATACTGGTTAACAAACTGGATCCAAATGCTCTGACCTAAAACAGCCTTTCCCAGAAGACATTTTGTTTACCAAATGCCACTACTTTTGGGGCTTTGCTAAGGAAATCAAAGGACTGGTGCAGATAGAGAAAGTTTTCCTCCAGTGTATTTGCAGGTTATGCTATTGGTCACAGTTCTGTGACCTGAGATAGCTTTGATAGCTGGGAGAAAAGACATTCCTCTTTGGTCCCAAACTGTTCAGGACAGCACATTTGCCAATGGACCGCTGCTGCTGCTTTGTGTTGATCTGAAATTCCCTATTCACCAGGGAATTCTGAAAATTATTCTGAACATTATGCAAATTGTTCTGGGCACATTTTCCTCCAAAATAAGAAAGGCTTACATAATGAATGCTACACTGTTTTCCAGATTAGCAATACTGCCCACAGACTTAATAGAGTGTGACAGAGGAAACAAACTGCAAAAATTCACACTGACAAACATATCCGAAGTTACCCTGCAGAGCTGAAGACCATCACAAACCATATCACCTTGCAGCAAGTAAAAGACACATTTTCGTGACCGTGCCTTTTTCTACAACACTCAGATCAGGAACAGGGAGGGCAGACAAGAGTCAACATGTGACAGCCATTGGTCACATTGCCTAATGCAATGTGGAAAGTGCTGAGGTGCAACCAGGAGATATTCAGAAGAATCTAAATAAAATAAATTTTTTATGCTAACCTTACACTCTTCTATACTTGTATGCAAGACTGTCTGGCAGGAAAGCACTCCATGCACTTGATTCCTCAGTACTTTTGCATGAATGACACTGTATAAAATGGTACTATATTTACTAGCTGAATAAACAACAGGTTTTGCTTTCACTCAAGTATTATGACTTCAACTCATTTTATTTATATGTCAGTAGTTCAGAATGTGCAGTGGACCAGGCACATCATCACCATTCACCTTTGTCAAAAAAGGGCTAGAAACATCCATGTTGTTGTATTTCTGGAACAGCTATATCTCATCCCTGTAACCTTTGGAGGATATACTACAATCCATTTTGTGTTAGTAACACTGCACAAACCTATTTATCTTAAGTTCATGAAAAAAATGCACCTATTTTCAGTATCCCCTGGTGTGCACACAACCCAAAAAGTGACAAGCTAACAGAGCTGGTACAAAAGCACCAGCTAAGCCATTAGCATCCTAGAGCAAAAGCTGAGGGCAGGGAGAAATCACCAACTCCAGCCCATCCCTGCCATTAGATGGCAGGCTGAATGTTGTCAGACCATGGGAAATGTATGTCCCCCACCTGAGGGGGACATACAGAACTCTTGTCACAAATTCAAATTCCCAAGCAGGCACAAACACAGAGCATTATGGAACCTGAACATGATGGCAGAGAACCCATAGAGAACCTGCTCAGGAAAGCAGTCCCCAGGAACCAAATCACATAAACATGGACTAATGGTTGTGTTGGTCCCTTGCTCCTGCAGACTGGCTCTCCTCATGATAACTAAGACATGTGTGCTTGGTTCTTAAAGATCAAATTCATGGTGAATCTTCCTGGTTATTCAAGGTGATCCCTTGGTCTTGACAGTTCTAAATTCAAGATCAGCCCGTTAACTATAGACCTTAGTGTTTGTAATGCTCTGAAAAAATTGTGGATTTCAGCTATTTACTGTAAGATTTTTTATCATCTTAAAAACAATCCAGCAAGGTGAGGAATATGCAGGCGTGTGGCCAAAGCAGTTAAATCTCCTTGAATGTTGTATCAGGGGTACTTTGGCTGCACTCAAAATAAAAACTAGTCAGTTTTGTCACTTTTAGCATAATGTAACTCATTAACTTTCATCACTGTTCTGGGTAAATAATATGTGCAGAGGATATAACTGAAGAAATTACTGACACATGTTGCTGTTACAACACTGATTGAAAACTACAGGCCAGAGCATCCGAGCATAGCAGGGCTTCTTCATTCCCAATGTCTCCTCACTTCTGATGTAAATTCTCTGTCCCAAGGCTGCTTTGTACATGAGGTTTGTGTACGTGTATATTATATATATATAAATAAGCATGCTCAGAGAATAATGAGTCCTGAGAAATACACTCTCCCAGTACTCTCTTGGGAAGGTGAGGTTGCTGAACGCAGCTGTTTTCATGATTCACATCCTCTAAAATCTGCACTTTCTGTGCCTGGCCAGGTGAAAATGCCAGGTAAAAAAGGGAAGCTTGTAAATCTGCTTAGCTGTTTCCTTCTGGCAAACTGCACCTCTCTTTTTTACCTCTACTGGTTAAGCACCAAGCACTTCGCAAGACTCAAGACTGGAGAGTACATGTGATTTCTTCCACCTATAAATAACACCAGTCAATAAAATAAAGGCAAATAAAAGTAGTAAATGATATTTATTTCTAGTCTTATTTTATCCAGAACACATTTCTCACAGAATTTCTGATGCACTCCTCTATCCAGGGCTGCCTGTGCCAGTGCAGGAGCCTCCCTCCACCCCCCTCTCTCCAGCTCATTATCCGGTGTCTGACAGAAGCAAGCGCCAGCTGCTCTACAAAAGGCACATGAAACACTTCAGCAAGACATTAGAAAATCACCTGCCTAAAAGGAAGAGATTATTTTTCTCCTGTCACTATTACCAACAGACTGATACAAACGTTGAATTAAAAGGTCGACAGTTCTTTAGAAATCTTGTTACTGGAGAAATGAAACCCATAACCACATCTGGATACTCTATTTCCATTCAAACACCCAATGCCTCAGTGCTAATGGGGCTGAATTTTTACCTCTGAACTTGGCCCTTTGTTTTTCCCTTTTTGTCTGACATCTCCAGGGCCCTACAGCCAGTTGGCAGAAACAGGGACATTGCCAGTTAGAGATTCATATTTTGTGGCTTTGAGATCCACATATTCCAAGGCTGTATTGTCATGGCACCTTGTGACAGCAAGTTCTACAGGTATTTGCAGAATAAGCAGAATTAATTTATTGACACTTACCAATGAGGAATGCCTGCACAACCTGTCTTATTTCTTTGGTAGTTCACAGCTGTTCTTGATACCATTTGATGACAAAATAGACAGAAAAAAATTCTCCTATTAGTCAAGTGTAAAATTCTAAAGTATAATCTACCTTTGGAAGCTTCTGTGCCGAGTGGATTTTCCAAGACGTCTGTCATATCTTGGTTCCAAGCATCCTTCACAGCAGACTTGGATACCTTCCTGTTGTTCAGCTTTTGCTGTGGTCGGAAGTTATTCCTCAGGTACTCCACAGACTTGACATGGTCTTGCTGCTCGGTGGTGAAGATGGAGTAAAATGCCTCCAGCTGATCGCAGCCATCATGGCAGGGGAGAGAAGGGACATTAATTAGAAAAACAATGTGGTGAAATCTGGGTGGCTGATAAGACAGCAAAATGGAAGGAAGTAAAATGTTGATGCCAAGACTGATAAAACCATATGGGAAGTCAGACTGCCCACTGACATTATTGCCAACCACCTTATCTTGGTACAGGGCTTATCCTGCCCAACGTGGGAGAAAGGCCTTCTAGAACCTGGGGACATCTGTCACTGGCAAAGAAATATTTGCCCTTAAGATCCCTTTTGAGGGTGACACAGCCTTGCCAAACCCTCCTCACCGCTGGCAGTTTTGTTTCATAGTATCACGTCAAGAAGTGCTTCTAGGTCTTTCCACACCAAGAGCTTTCTCCTGGATAAAGCAATACCTCCTTATCTCTGAATACCTTACAAACAGCTAAACAAAGTTTAGCTGCCAGGCTAAGCTTCACAGACAGCTCATGCAGCACTTTTAGGCACAGCTAGCATACACTCCTCTGGGAATAAGTTTCTTCTGTTGCATTCAGATCTGAGCTATTTATAAGAAAACGCATTAACCTGTAAGAAAGAACTGTAATTGGAAAACTTTTCTGTTACTTCATATCTTAGTGTTTCTTAGAAAAAAAAAATTCTAGCAAACTAAGGTGAAAATATTTTCAGCTAATGTTTTTCTCCCAGCTATCAAGGCAGGTATAGCATTTACTGTTACCTTGCTATCATTCAGGACAAAAACTGGCATTAGTTATGTTGCTGCTGGGAAGACTGAGCAAGATAGAGCAGAGAAGGAATCAGTCCTGATATTGTTTGCATCACATCAGTTACACATATTGATGGTATGGATTTTGGGAGCACAGAATCTGGCCCAGGACTTCAAAAAGGAATTTGAGTAATATTCACAGCTTAATGACAGGTCACTGAAACTTACACAATTTTCATTAAATGTGTCAGCTCTAAAAGCTCTGGAGATGCATGTGAGCCCCAAACCTTAAAACTGGAGGAATTATCATGGCAGCCTCAGTTGGTAAAGCTGATAAAAATAATCAAAGAAATGTGTAACAGAGCAGTTAAGCATCCTCCACTGACTCATGAGGCACCCACCACCATTATTTAATTCCCTTCAAACCAGTAATCTGAGTACCCTTCAGCAGAGGGACAGGAGGGGATGAGCAGGGAGGGGTGACCAGCAATAACCAGTTCCTATTACAGGCAGGGAGCTCAGGTGCCACTTCCAGAGCTCAGGTGCCACTTCCAGGCTTACAGGTGCAGATGCTGGGATTTGAATTGTACATCTTTTTCTGCATATTATATGAATGCCTTATTCCCAGGTTCTCAACACAATTCTGTTTCCGATTCTTTCAAAGAAACATCTTGAAAAATTTCAAAAACCATTTCCTAATTATTAGCAGGACCCCGTCAAGAGCATAGGAGGACGGATTAAAAGAAGGGGTAAAAAACCTGACTTACACTTTGGTCTTAAAAAACCCCACAACAGATGATCCTACTACACCTTTCTATAAAAGCACAGATCAAAACTCTTGTGCTTATTTACATACCTTTAACGCTTCATGCAGGGGAAGCAGTTTTGATGAGGCCAGCTAACAGGGCTTAAGGTGACTTTATAAAAGAGCAAGAACTTGGGTAGTATCTCCTCTGAAGCCAAGTCTCTAGGCTTAGACATCTGTGACATTAATTGAATTTTTAAACTTTCAGAGAGAACTTTTAAAATATTTTCTCTGCCATGTTACCTTGGGGAGGTATAATTGCATTTTAACAACTGCCAATTCAAACATGATTTTTAACCTTCCATTTTTTATGTGTTGAAGTATATATAAGACATTTCAACCTCACTTTCACTATAAAAATATTATCTACGACAAATGAGAAATTAATTTATCTATAGCTGCCAGAAAAAAATAATATTCTAAGATCTGCAGTCAAGGAGATACATTCATGCTCTTCAAGGAGTAGAAGAGCTCCTGTTCAGAAGAAAAAATTAAAAGCTCTTGTAAAACTATTGCAGATACAGGGAAGCCTGATCTAAAACTCTGAGTCTTGAAATTACAAACCATTAAAGCCTGATGTGTAGTTTTCTAAGGGTTGGATATACAAATGGCAATTAAAAATACTGAAATTGTTATAAGACCAATGAGCTACTCTGAGGTATGCATTACAAGAGATAATGCCATGCTTTGGGTCATTGAATGCACTTAGCTTTACAATGCATCCACAGGGTGACACAGCTTGTCCTGGTTTGCTGTCTAATTATTGGGGAAGATGATGATGATGGAGGACTGCAAATAAAACAGAGAAGCCTCCACAAATGGACCACTTCACTACTGTCCTTTTTCCAGCAAGGTATTTTGCACAAAAACAAGAATTTAATTGGAACAGCAACAAAGCTTAAACAATATCACTGTCGTCCCCTGGGATTACAGGCTGCTTCATGGGGTTTGTGATAAAGAAGGTTAAACTATGGCAATGGATTATGTTACACTGTTTTTGTTAGAGGAACAAATAATAATCATAGCAGTGGCAGGGTGGCAGGCTCTTGAAACACACATCTAGAGCTACCAGGGAGGGGGAATGCTATTATTTATTCCACATGTGTTGTAGTATCAATGAAAGTCTGTCTACACACAGAATTCCCAGCCCTTCAACCACACACACATGCACAGAGCAGCACAGCACCAAATCTTAAAGGCTTGATTTGGAACAGTTACTTCTGCACAGGAAAGGAGCTATGCCTGGATAAAGTACCTCTACACTGACAGCCAAAATTGATATTTACCATTTTATTTGCATTTGTTAAAAAAGAAAAAAGAAGTCGTGACCCACCTGATGTGCACACAGGATATAAAACTGAGCATGGGCCAGGCCTTGCAGCCACCAAATAATAAACAGTAAACTTATTGATGTAGTGAAAAGCTACAAGGGATTGCAAGTATCCTGCAGGCAAGGACAGAATTCAAAATTATCTCCACAATCAGAGAAATAGCCTGAAAAAAACAAGGGATCTGATTCAAACAGGACCATGTGCAGAGTCCCAGGCTCCAGCCAGAACTGGGGGCTGTCTGGGGGCACAATGTGCTCAGCACTGCCAGAGAGCTCTGGGGAAAGCCTCCAGCAAAAGGCATCCTGCTGACCAGGAGCTGAACACAGGCAGCACCGTCACACCCTTGTGAAACAGGCAGAACAACACCAGGATGGGTGGCTGGACACATGAATCCTGACATGTCCCTCAGCCTCTGGAGGGCCTCAGCTGAAGCACTGCAACTGATTTTGAACACAGACTGTCAAAAAAAAAGATGAAAGAATCTATGGGAGAAGGAATGAGATCTAGAAAAGAGGAAAAAAAAGCTGGGAGCAGGCGTATGGCAAGTGCCTTCCATACCTCTGAAACCTCTGAGCACAACATCTGTCAGTCAGGATCACCCAGTGAACTGTTCATGAGCACTTTACAAAATTAGTAATGGAAAAAGATTGTTTTCAGTGGCTTATGACAGATGAATATGAAGCAAGACTAGGTCCAGCAGGTTGGCTTTCTAAAGACCACAGTGTTACAATGTCAAAATATACTGAACAGGCAAACATTTGACTTCATCTAGACATTGCTTTATTAGGATAATTCTTCAAACTCCAGACATTGTGTCTATTTGCATTAAAAGCTGCTATGTGCTAATTTTAAAGATTTGTGCACCAGCTCGCTGAGCACATAATGGCAGCTCTACTGTGTTATAAAAACAGTTAAGCATGGAGAATTAATGGAAAGATGTCTTTTCTAATGTAATTAGTTCAAATTACTAAATCTGAGCAGAACTGAAATCACTCACTTTACTTTGAAAAGAAAGTTTCAATTAAAAAGAATAAAAGGGAACTCTATGTAACTATTTACACCATAGCTTAATTTAATCTTAACAAAAACAATATGAAATAAATCACTGAAAGGAAACTGGGTTTCATGTTGTACTGTCTTCTCAAGACTGATGGCTCCTTTTCAGAAACAATATTACTTATGAGAATAAAAAAAAAAAATCACCGACGCTTCCTTTTTTGTCAACAGAAACATTTGTGTTCCCCAAATTAAACCAGCAGCTTTTGAAAAGAGTCTTAAGGAGAGCAAATTAAGAGATGGGCTTCACTGACAAAACAAACACACCTGATGGTAAGAAATGGGCACAGGCTTCCGGAAAACGATCCACTCCACAATCTCACTGCAGGGAGGAGTAGTCAGGGAACCTGTGTAGCGGTAGTAGCTCCCCAGAGACGTTGGCAGAAGTTCCCTCAGCACAAAGGGATCCAGAAAGGTCTCCTTCTCTGTGGGGAAGATTGACAAGCAGAATTACACTTTTTTTTAATGTGTCTTTAAAACAGACATCACATTGCTAGGCAGCCTAACAAGGTGTAAAGGCAACAACATATTTTATCATACATGTAATGAAAATTGGAAACCCTCTGCAGGAGCTGACGAGTGGTTTATCAAAAGAGCAGCCAAAATGCTAGTCAGCCCATCCCAAACACACACCCTCCTAATCTGAAAGTGTGCAGGTGTGAAATGCACTTGCTACCCCACTGGTTTATGTCAGTACAGAAATAACGCTGTAATCCATGGTTCCAGCACTCAGCACATGGCTCTCCAGCTTGATGGCAGCAAGACAGAGCCAGGTGGGACAGAGCCAGGCCCAGTGGTCCTGTCTGCTGCTGCCTGACCTATGAACATCGGGCAGTGCATCTGTGTCATCTCTGCCAGAGGCGGAAAGGGATGCAGGAGCAGAGTCAAACCCTCACTGGATTGCTGAGATGGAGGAGGCAAAGCCATGCTGCTCAGCCAAACTTCTCTGGGAGCTGCCAGGCAGCTGGGCTGAGGAGCAGGGACACAGGACACTGCTGAAGCTCAACATGGTGCTCAAAGCAACATCCAAGCAGTGCTCGCTCAGGCCTGCCTGCACCCAGCCATGCTGGCACTGCCAGGGTGCTGCCAGACACAGCCAGCACTGCACCAAAGAGGCTTCACAGGTAAAACTGCTGCCCTTTCTCCCAAAGCCAAATAAGTCCTTCCCAAGGGCCAACAGTCGGGGGACAAACCTTTTTTTTCTCTAAGAATCTCCTCGGAGAGCCTGAAATGCAGACCTAAGCACTGGAAGCATTCACCCGCAAGTAACAGTGACAAGCTGGTAATATTTAACACTGAAAAGAAAAATAAATAAAGAAAAGGAGGGAACAGCTGCAGGCAAGGCAATTTCCCTGCCATCCCTGAGCATTTATCCTCTGCAATTCATGTTGACTCCGAGGCTGAAGAGCCCTCTCAGCCCGTGCAAAGGTGCTCACTGCCTCGGGCAGGCTGACACGCAGGGCTCTCCCAAACATCTCTATTCCTTACTTTCGATATCCTGCGTGCCTCAAACAGGACTCCACACCTGGGCAGAGGGAACTCTTGCTTCTGTCTCACCAGAGCTGCTGAGCAGACCCACCGCCACCCCCTCCTCGCCCCAACAGAAGGGAGAAGCAGGTGGGCTGGTGATTGACACACACGTCTTCTAAATAGGATGAAGTCTGCAGAATTCACTTCCACAGCATCCCACAGTCTTCTAGAATTCTTGATCAAATCAGGAGTTGCCTAAACCTCTTAGCAGCAGTCTGATAATTGGGGATGTTTTTAACTCCACTGCTGCTGCACAATGCCAATGATACATACATTTTGAACTCCGCTGCTGCTGCACAATGCCAGTGATACATACATTTCATGTATCATCTATTTTCTGCACAATAGCAACAGGTCTGTGATGTTTTCATAGCTTTTAGCTATATTCCAAAATATGAGTAATTCTATTAAAGTCAAGGCAAGACTGCGACCTCTTGGCGATCAATTCCTTTCCTTCTAATCTAAGTAGATTTTGACCATTTCTACATCTCTATAAAGGAAATAAACAAATAATCCACATTTTTTTCTTCATCATAGCATACGTCTGTGAGAAAAGGTGTGCTTACATAATAAATACTAAAATATACGTGATTGGCCAAAGTTCAAAGAGATTCTAATCAAGAAGTCATAATCACAGCAAAAGGTCGCATTTAATTTGATTGGCTCATTTTTATGCAGAAAAACTTGGGTAGAAAAACTAGGAACTCAGTCACAGGCCTTGATTTCCAAATGCCAGACACAAACCTTGCCACTGGATTTCTCTCTCAGAGCTGTCTGTCTGTATCAGCACTCAGCACACAGTGGGCCACGAGGAATCCCAAAGAGTGAATATGCCAACATGCCCTGCATTAACAGCCAATGACTACACATGAGAGAGCTGGGAGGCAGAGGCACATTTTGACAAGCACTTTCCTCTCCAATTTAAGAAAAAAAGTTGCAGTTACAATTAACGATTTAACTATTTCTAACTTTTGTAACCTTTAAATTACAAGGATGGAATCACTTAAGACGCTGGATAGATGCTCTGTGCAAACCCACAAATATGGCATCCCTTTATCAAAGGATGGCAGGAGAAGGAAGCTCATTTTACACTTTCAAGGATTTTTGTGCCATATGCTGACAATATTATATTTTAATAATTAATTGTTCATCAAAGGAAAAGATGAAGAACAGGGATGCTAAATTCAAAGTTATTCAAATTGCAAAAATGAATAATGCATAACTTTTATATTAAATACACACTGTATTAAGTAGTCTACATTTCATCCAACTCTGTCTTTCATTTTTAAACATTTTGAACTACAATATGAATAATCAAGTAAAGGAAGCTTATTTAGACAGAGAAATACCTTATTTGAATGCAAACTGGAAATATCCGACTGTGATTAATTTTTGGTTATCAATTAGGGAGGGTTTTTTCCTAAGCACTTGGGAAGTCATAGTCAGCTGTGAAAAAGAGTATTTCTCAAGGAAAAAGTAGCTTTGCTAATACACAATTTAAGTAGGGCAGGGTGTACTCGATCTAATTTTTCATGGCTACAAGCAACGCTCTAAGTTTTCATTAATGAATGCCAAAGATTAAAATGAAAAAACACATGTAATTGGATTAAAATGACTACTAAAATAGATGATAATCAATTGATTATGCTTTAATAATGTAACAGTTTTGAAAATGTATCATTCTTTTATATCGCTTGCCATCTAGATGCATGGTGCAGAGTTTTAGAAATCGAAGTCACAAAGATCTTCACATGAAGCTTAAAGAAAAAGGGACTTCGAAACGCCAGTGCCTGCCTGCCATATCCTTCAAGAGCATATTGAAACAGTAAATGCCATGAAATTAAATTTCCTAAGAGCTTGAGACAGTTTTGAAAATGGCATTTTGAAGTCATATAATTTTAAAGATTTCAACATTAAGTCAGTTATTGTTGTGGGTAAAACTGTAAGGAGAATAATTTCCAGGCTAAGCAAGAGCATGCACTGATTATCATAGAAATTTGTATATATACATATATATGCACAAGCACATGTGTATATGTATATACAGTTCCTACTAAATGAAAAAGAATAAGGCTGGAAATAATAACAAACCCTTCTTCATTGTCTTTTATTACCAGCTCCTGTTTCCCATTTACAGTGCCTAGGATGGGCATGAACTGTGTCCAGGAGGCTGGGAACACACTGAGTGGAGTGAGCAGTTTCTAGGAGGAAGAAAGTGGAAAAGGCTGGAAGCTACTTGATTGATGAGACAGCATTGTTGACAGGTACTAGGAAATAACTGCAGACAAAAACAATAAAAGTCAGCAAAGCAAATGTGTTCACCTGCTAACACCTGTGAATCACTGCAATCAATGCTGCAAAACTGACCCATGAGCCACCTCCTGCTCGCACACAGAAACCAGAGCCCTGCAATGCTCGCTTCGGCTGCTCCTTGTCCTCCTCACATCTCAGCACCTGAGCAGCCAAATAGAAATAGAAACAAGCAGGAAAGCAGAGCCACAGAGATCCTGACCCTGAAGACAGGCCCTTGAAACACAGAGCATTCCCCATGGAAAGAACAATAACCTGCTGCTGTCACCAGTGCTCCCAGGTGATGCAGCAGAGAGCAGTATCCAAAACATCTAACCACTAATGCAGTTTTATCCACAGGTAACAAACAGCAGTGCTTTGTTTACAGAACCAATGCTCGGAAAAACGTGCTCACTCCAGTACCTCAAAGATAAAAATAGCAAGCACCACAGATTCATTGTTGACTATTAAGACAATGAATGTGGCATTTAAAATACTAATTCCGCAGTGTGAAAGGACAATATTGTATTTCAACTCTTACATTCACAAAAAACAATTAACTGAGCCAGCTGGTAACACATTTGACCTTCTGATACAACATTCACATCTGCCTCTTGGTCTGTCCCTCACAACAGCACCGTGAAAAGTCACACCCAGCACATTCTTGGTTTGGGCTGAGAAATCTCCCCAGCATTTTGCATGAGACAAAGGGCCACTTTCTGGACAACCTGACTCAAAGTAAAACCTGACCTACTTACACTCTTTGTCAAGTCATCACCACTGGGTCTGAACTAATACTAAATTGTGCACAATAGTTTACAGAGCAGAGGAAAAAATCAGATCTTAAACCAGATACCAGCAGTGGATCTCCAGCAGCTACTGCAGTTTTCACAAGCTGGTGCCAACAAATATATGGAAAGAGCTATCAGTTGAATACTTTGCCTTCAAAGACTGACTTGCTAAAAATACAGTCTGTAAATCACTGGATAAAGACAGACCTGAATTTCAACCAAATCAGTAGAGTAAAAGGCTTCTTGAGATATGCAGGTAAACAGCACACAACTATCTGTGATCAAAACTCTTTTAAATCTAACAGGAACTTGGATTGGACATCACAAGAAAGTAACTATATGCCAAGTCCATTTATATCTCATGGAATGCTTTGGGACTTTCATCATGATTTTCTGTAAGAAAACAGGAACTTGGCTGCATTGAAAACAATATCTTAAAATGAGCTTATTTCCAAAATTAACGTATGTACAGTGCCTGATACGTACCCAGCTACACTTTGAATAACTGAAATCTGCAATACCAATATGAAGAGCTTTGAAAGTCTCCCAAATTTGTTAAACAATGTTATTACCAATTTCATTTTCACAATGAGCCAAGACATTCTAAAGCTTCTGCATTCAAACTTTTAAAAAGTAAACACACAAAAATAATCAAAAGGACACCATGTTGCACACCCTCTGAGCCAGAACTTCCCAGATAAAGCAGACAGTAAAGCACAGCCAAGGACCAGACTCATGGGGGTGATTTTAAAGATGAGATTACAAATGTTATATATTACTTTAACTGAAAGGATCATCAGATGAGTGCTTGCTGTGTAAATCCTGCAGGAAGAGCAGTATCTGACAGTCCTCTGTACTCAGAGTAATTGTCATTTATTGTGCAATTATTTTTCTCACTTTTATTTAGTTTGTTTTTTTTTTTTTTTAAAGAACCTCTGCTGAGCAATGTAAGGAGCTGAAAGGACACAGCAAGCACAGCATGGCAGGGAGGAGGGGAGTGAAAGTGAGATAACAACACAGTCCTGCAGACTAATTTAATCTAAGACAAACAGTGAGAGGTACAAAAAACCGGGAGGAAAGAATAAAAAAGGCAAGTCTCTTATTCACAAAAAAACACATTTCCATACTACTTGTTTGTCTCAAGCCTAATTTTTCTCACTCCCTTTCTTAAAACAGCTTAGGAGAAAAAGGTTTAACTGCAGAGAAGAGGTCTTAACTCTTTAAAGAAGGAAAACGTTACTCTGAACCTTTCATATGCTTAAGCAGTGCTGATGCAGAGCAGCTGTTGGCATTCTAGACTGGGATGAGACCTGTCCGGGTTTCACTAAACTTAACCTGAGGCAGAGGTACATGAGGCTGGACAGGCAAGGAAACTAAGAAATACAGAATAAGCACCAACAATAGGAGGAAAAAGAAACTATGATAAAGTTTAGAGGACAGGAGGATCCCTGGAAAAAGCTGGACCCTGGCAGAGGCTGAAGTGAAGCAGAAGTGCCCAGTGCAGCATGGATTGTTTGCATCTGCTCCAGCAGAGCCAAAGCAAACCCACATGTTCTCAGGCTTCTCTACCCCTCATTTCTCAGTAAACATCCCCAAAACCCACCAGCATAGCACCCAACTCCTACTCCCTGCAGATGATTTGTTCACATTCAGCATCAGCTTTAATTCTTAACTTTTACAAGTACCATCTTTTTTGCTAGTTTGAATCAGTTTTTCTGTGAATTAATCTATTAATTCCCTGTCAGCTTGCTGGTCTTTACACAGCCACGACCAGCACTGCTTTCTGCAAAGCAGACAGGTGAAGGACCAGAGATTTCCAACACTTCCACCATTTATTCTTTTAATTTATACAGACCCCTGCAACTATGCACAGAGCTGCCCTATATAAAGGTGTGAACTTATCACCTCTGCTCTCATCTTCATTTCCCACTTCCCTCCTCCTCCCCTTTGCTCCACAGCAATCGTGTCCTGGCCCCTTTCACAGGGCTACTCTGACTGTGAACACAAGAACAGATCAGAAAACAAAAGAATATATCCAGCTCATCCCTGAGGAAAAAGAAATGCTCCTCCACGTTTCCTTCTCAGCTTAACGTATGGCGCTGCTCTCCCTTTGATGGCCCTTCCTTATTCCAAATTGAGCTGCTGCTTTCTTCAAAGTTTTCCTTTCAAAGATGAGGTCCCACGGTACCACATCTCACCTTCACCCCTCTCCCCCGCCCTTCTTCTCTACAACCCCATAATATTTGGTGTAGAAGGCAAACAGCTTGTCAGGTGGTATTATGGTTGAAGTTCAAAACAAAAGAAAAAAACGTGTCATGGTGCTAATGGTGTTTTCTTGTTATTATGCCTTCTGCTGTGATAGATCCACAGGGTAACTAACACCGCCTAGATTGCTTCTTTTTTAGTGCTGATTTAACACTGATTTTTCACTTAGGACAACTGGAGAGATGTGCAACATATTTATTCTCTATCCTTTTTCATTATTAAAGCAGTTGTTTCCACTGTTTTTTGGTAAGTTCTCCCCAGTAAGACCAGAAATTTTAGTTATCACTTGCCTGACCACTTCTGCCCCATCTCAAGGGAGATCCAAGACCACACTCTGCTCCATGCTGGGTTCCAGTTACAGCTTTTTAAGACTTTTTTTCCAACCTTCCTTTTAAATAAACAAAGGTTCCTCTCCTCCCCTCACCCTACCTCATGTTCACAAACAAGCAACAGATGCCATTGATTCACTTTGTACTTAAGCTTTTGATCTGGTAGCACTTTGATTTTCAGAGCTCCCTTTTGACAAGGAAGGGAATAAGAGCCCCATTTTTGTGACATTGAGCCTTTTCTGCTGTGGTAATTTATTTGTGCTCTAATAATAATTTTCTGCTGATCAGTGTAGATTTTTGATGACAGCCACAGAGAACAAGACAGAGTGACAAAAACATGGTTTCCATCACCCTGAAATCTTTTCCAGAGGCCTGGGGTAGTGTGGGCTGCTGTTCCCCCTGACACTTTGCCTGCACAGTAAAACAGGACTGTGGTCCTGTGCAGAGCTGGGAGAAGGTGAATGTCACACAGCCTCGGGCACTGGGTGCCAGCCCAGGACTGACATCAGGGAAGAAGGCTCATTTTAATGCCTTCCAGGCAGCTGGTAAAAACAAGGAAAAGGCTTTCTAAGAGGCTTACATACAAAATAGTACCAAAAAGGGCAAATCAAAGACAGCAAAGGTGGGAAAAGCAATGTTTCTTTGCAATAGCTCCATCCTGCCAGGTACTCCTCTGAGACCTTGCTGCAATGTGTGGCAGGCAAAAGCTTTCATAGCCATTTTAATGCAAATCAACTGTATAACACAAAACCTGGTATTTCAGTCTCCTGTTCCCACAAGGGCACAATCATTCCCTCTGAGGCCTCACCAGCCTCCTCAGCCCTTGCACAAGAGCAGCTCCTTCCTGCCCTGCCACCCTCAGCATCATGAAGAAGGATGAGGAGCAGAGGGGCTCAGGGCAGGGCACCCATCTGAGCACAGGGACAGCAAAATGAGCAGAAGAGTCAGATGTGCAGCACCAAGACTGCCTCATGTGTGCTGCAATCACAGCCAGGCACCAGTGACTTTTTTACCTGTGATCCAATTTCAGTGAACAACATGCATCATCAGTCCCACCAGCACCAGCACTGCTGAAGAGCCTTCCACCAGCTTTAATGATAAGAAGAGCATTTGTAGAGGAGCTAAAAATGACCCCCAGCAATCAGAGCTGAAAGACACTGGAAAGTCAGCACCAGAAAGTCCCAATCCCACCTGCTTGTACCCCATCCCTTCTGCAGGGCGGGCTGCCCACTCCCAGCTGTCAGTGCTGGCTGGGCTCCGTGGCAGACACGCTCTCCACGTGCCCTGTGGCAGGGAAAGCAGGAGTGAGAAGAGCAGGCACCTGGCTGGCAGGAGGTGTGACAAATCCTTGGCAGAGCACAACACCAAAAGCAATTTTAAAATCAGCTACAAGCATTTGACAGCTCCTGAAAGAGCCTCCTCGGTGTTCCTGTGCTGCTCTTCGAGGGCAGATGCAGGAGCTGGGGAGCGGTGTGGGTACATCCTGTTCAGCAGGAAGAACATGGGGCAAACCCCAAAGCATTATCATAGATCCAGACAAAATCTGGTAGTTTGGTACACCATGGTTTCCCTTCCAGCTAAGAAACTTTATATGATTGCTCATGTAAAATTAAGTTTAATGTGGCCATTAAGATTCTACAAAATTATGCTTGGAGATGAGGAAACAAAATCAACGAAGTAGCAACTAAGCCTGTATTGATTTTTATGTGTATGTTTCTCTATCATTGTTACTAAGCTAGTGACACTGTGAAGGGCACAATTATTTATGTTCCATCAAATTAGTAAGTAATTCAAATCCCTGATGAAATATCAAGCAAAAATTGCTTTCGCTTCTACAGAAAGTACTTCTGACTTTGGAAATGTTTGCATACCCCTGGAAGGGCAAAGTAAGAATACAAGAACTTCACAGAAAAAAAAAAAAAAAAAAAAAAAAGGGATACAAATAAATTAATCCCACCCCCAGCTCGTCATTCATGAGTACCATCTCTCTATCCACCTGAGTGTTACCAGATCTGTCACCACCATGGGGACAGGCCAGTGTGGGAGCTCTGTAGAGTGTGGGGCAGAGTGGAGTCCCCATACAGAACCAGGCCTTCCAGTAGGTGACCAAATGAGGATGCTGAGGGTTTCTGTGGGTGTGCCACTCCCATGCTGAACAACGAATGAGTGCGAGGGAGGAGTGACTGTTCAGCACAAACCAGAAAATATGCTCTGCTAGATGGAGAGAGAGGGACAAGAAAACTTCAATGTTTGTATGTATTCTTAATTTTTACATTATATGTATGTGCCTCTGTATTGTGATAACCACCTAAAACCAACAAGGCAATGGAAATGTAATAGAATGCAAAGAAACTTAAGGTTTCAATTTTGCCTTCTTTTGTTGGATTCCTGCTTGATCCAACCACTCTATTCAAAAGCCACAAGAGTTTTCCACTGTGTTTCAGCCAAAAAGTCCATGTTGCCTTAGGGTCCCAGTTGAATGCAGAAAAATGGAAGACAGGAAGAAGCTTTTCAGATAAATTCATAAAACTATGCTCATGTAAGATGTAAGTAAATCACATCAAGAAAAGAAATGTGAGAATCTTGAATAACTCACATCTTTACTATTATTCTACATAGTAACATTAAAAGAGAGATATGATATGTAAATTCTTCGCTGAAGCGTTCTATCAATATTTAAGTTAAAGAGAATGATCTCTTTCAACAACTGCTTTGCAGGAGGAAATCCCTTTACTCTAACCACCAAAAGAGCCTTAGAAAAAGCCTTTAATCAGGGCCTGTGAAACAGGAAGGAAAGCATGATTTTCCTCTTTTTCTTCCTTAATGTTTTGAAAAGGAAACAAGCTATTGAAATATATCAAGTGATTTCCTTTACTTGAAACACTAGCAGACTTCTGTGCATTGTGTGCTAAACAAAAATAAACGCCTTTTATCCACCCAGATTTTGCTGTGGGTAAGACAGCAGGGAGATGGACTGATCATTATGTGGTCAGGGAATCACAGCCTCGGGACCAAGTCACATCCTACCCAAACAATTAATTTTGGGAATGGAATAATCCTCTTAGGAGACACTGGTGTGATTATCCACGAGTGGCTGTTTTGTCTGCGAGGAGCAAGACAGGGAGCAAAAAAACCTGATGAGGTGGTTAAACGCTGTGTGCTTGCAGGAGCCCTGGAATAGAAAGCAGGTAAAGAACAAAACTAAAAAGAGATCCCAGTCCAGTTAAATGGCAGCTTGGCTGCAGTGTCAAACTACACAGACACTGAAAAAAGCCTCGCAGCCTAACGCATCCCAGCTTTGCTCTGGCTCTGCTTTGTTATCCAGCGGCAGCGAGGTAATAACTTCTATTTTTGTGGAAAACCACACCAGTTTTTCAGCTCAGTGTGTTGTTTTTATTTCACAGCAGAACACTGCAATTTATAGGCAGCAAAACCCAAGGAAAATTCTCTAAATGAAGGACTTTATGGCATGTTATCATTTAACCCATTTTTCACTGCGTTTGGATTTATTTGCCTTCCCAGTTGCAAAGTTAAATGATTCTGAAAGGGGAACAATTAATCCAAAATCCTATTTGTTTTAATCTAACCCTGTCAACTAGTTTTAGGTTTGCAGTCAAAAGAAAAAAAGTGTCTGTTAAGCTCTACAGCAATAGCTAATGGCTAAAGACAATCCTCAGAAAAGGTGCAAAGATGTTTTATCACAGCACTATAGATGGAACAGAAATTTATTATTGTACTGAGCACCATTCCAGCAGACGCCTTTTGAATTACAATGAGATTATTAAAACTTTACAAATCATTATTTTAAAACCTGACAAGAGTACTTTGGGAACCGGAGCATCTTGATGTCATTGCTGATGATGCATTACCTGTGGTAAGGCTTCAGGAAAATTCCCAAGTAAAAAATTGGTTATAAAAGTATAAAATATATTAATATTTATTTTAGTACCTGCTATAAGTTCAAGGATAATAGGTATATGCATCAGAACAGCTGAATGATCGTATTTATGCCAGCATTAGAAAGATGTTCATCTGCTGCAAAGTTTAATTAATTTTCATAGATAGTTAATTTTCTGTTTCATTATCAGTTCCCTAAATTTGAAAGACAAATAATTTATTAACAAATAGAAACTTCAGAGAGGTGTATTTTTAGAGCAAACAGAAGATAAATAACGGAGCGAAGTATCCAGGCTGCCTTCGAAGTTCCAATATGAATGATAGATTGCAGCAGGTTGTGATTGATAACTTATGCATTCTGGAGCACTGACTGAAAAGAAACAAATTGTTTACTGTTCACCCCAAACCATTCTCAGGTAACAAATGACTCTGATCTTTACCAATCAAATAATGGCTGTTATGCCCTTAAACATCAGTGAATGAGGAATGTGTGGGCTCAATGTGTCCTTCCAGGGGTGACCTGCTCCCTTAAGGACAACATTTCTGCCCCTCTCCCCTTCCCAACGAGTAGAAAGTTTAAGCAGCTACTTACCATGATGTACAACGCCCTTCAACCCATGGATAATGGGATCCAGTGCTGAATTGTCCCTCTGACTGACCTACATGCAAAGGATACAGGACTGGTTACATCTACTCTGGTATTAGGCAGAACAGTTTCAGTTTAATTCTCTAACAAGAAAAAATAATAAATGTTACCTAACAAGCTGCTTAGTTCTCACATTTACAATGGATCTTCACCAAATTCCAAAGGTACATGGTGTCACAAAATAAAGAGAGGAAGGTTAAATGAAAAAAACTGTCCTCTGCATTCTTTAAAACATTAACCACATTATCAGCCCTGCAAAGCCTAAAAACACAGAGCTGATTTTTCTCCATCTCCTCCTGCTTTCATTTTCCTTTTTCAGAGGAAAACTGCTGTGACAAACAGAAATCATCTCAGACCAGTTCATTCCTTACCAACACTGTCATAAATCTGGTGCTGCCACTGCAGTCAGTGAAGCTGGACCCCTTTCAGCCCTAATGGAGTTGGGCCTTGGCATCTCACTGCTGTTCATGTTGTTAAATTTATTTAATTTAGTGTCACTTGGACAAAAGAAAGGCAAAAAAGCTCTGTGAGAGGATCTAGAAAAAAATCATCAATTTTCGACAGTGTAATTGCCTGTACTGCCCAACCAAAACCTGCAACATTCCTTCTATCACTCAGAAATTGCCCACGCCCTCCACAACAGTGGTGTCCAGCACCAGAGAGAGGAGAGGAAGGCAGCAGGATTATACCTGTTGAGCTCCACGACTTCCAAATTAAACCCGTCATTTCAGTCACTTACTTGCACACAGCCAAGGAATTTACAACCAATAATGCAATTTTTTTTAACCTTTTGCCTCTTCAGAGCTATTGTAGGAATAACTCACAATTTCTGTGAACATGTTCCATTATTTAACATACTTGCCCATTTATTTTTGGGAGAGAAATACTGCCATGTATCTTATTCATGGGGAATGCTCTTCCTTTTTTTCCTACCAGTCAGCTTCAGAACCTGAGCAGTGTTGGTAATTTCTGGATGGAAAGCTCCTAATGGGCAACACATCACAGGCAAAAGGGATGCTCTATATTTCACTGCCTGCTGATGACCTCAATGCTATGAGGGAAAACAGAGTTTAATCACATTATGGCTGTGTATTAATGTATTTGGAAAGGAGCGGAGACAAAAGAAGAAAACCCTGAGAAAGAACCCTGTGCCCGGCAGGGAACACACTGATCTATGAAGGGCAGAACCAGCTTGGAGCTATTCCTAGGAGGAGAAGATCACTGACCACAGCACATCCGAAAAACTTGCTGTAAAAATATCACAAATTTTAATAGCCTGACAAGAAAATTGGAATCCACTGCCCAAGTTTCACAAGCACAAGCGCCTCTCATCTTGTCCTTCCTCCCCATAACTAATTAGGAATCTTAGAAACCTCATTATCTTCTCAGCCAACTGTATTGAGATAAACCACAATAAACCACTTTTTTGTTTTCTGTTTATCTGCCCTATGAACCACTCTGCTGTGCTCAAGACACATTCTCATGCATTTCTCTAGAGACAAAATGGTTTGGTGTTGTAAATGGAAATTGAAAATCCTCTCCTCATCACAGTACTCCAGAACTTACAATGATCATCTAGGGCAAGAAATGCAATAAAATTATCAAAGCAGCAAAAACAGCTTTGAAATATATACAGCTCAGATGTTACTGGACATAACACCATTACCCTGAAGGCTGCAAGCTCTTTGAAGTGTGAACTTTTATATACCCAAAGGGGTGCTTGTACACTTTGGATCCTGTATAAATAATAATTACAGGACAGGGGACCCAATTACCCACTCTGTAAGTTCTGTCTGACATCTGACAAATCAAAAAGAAACACTAAAAATACAGAGCCTGTTGTGAGACACATTCCTGCATCTTTTCCATTTATCCAGGTTTCTCCAACTATGGGCACCATTGAACAAAAATCATTAAAATGCTACCAGCATTTAAGTACAAGAACATAAGAAAATCTTGCTCTGGACTTAAACAATGTTTTGTTTATTGCTGCCTAACCATAAGTGGTAAAGAGTTTTATTTTGTTTACTTTGGTTTTATTTCTGGTGACAGTTGCAATCAGTTTGAAGAAAGCAAATAGACAGAAAGGATCATAAAGGTTAGAACTCTTTCTTTTGGGATTTTGTGTCAAAGTAGATCAATCCTTAACCTCAGCCCCAGCAGTGCCCCTGTAATCTGAGGTGCTGTGGCTGTACAGATCTGGCCATGCAGCCTCTTCGATAGCACATTCTGCAAATGTGCTGTGCTCTTCTGCAGCACTCAACCAACAGGCACAGGATTTCTATGGAGGCTGGAAGGCAAATGCTCCATGCATCTGTAATCTTGTTTTCTCCAGGGGTATGGGGAACGGGATCTCATGTTTCTTTAAAAATCACATTCAAACGAGCACCACTTGCAGAGATGTCAGTTCAGACCGGCATGGGATATAGCTTCATTTTCCTTCCAGATGCTTTCCTTCTTCTTACCTTACATTCACACACAGTTTCCTCACACTCCAGTACAACCATTTCAGGATCTTGGCAAGACCCTTACAAAAGTGACCAGAAGTTCTCTGATTTTGTGGAAGGATTCAGACTTCAGAAGAAAAGTTTTCTTACATCTTTTTCTTCTTCAAATTCTTAAACAACTCAAAAACCCACCTTGAATTTTGGCTCTTTTTTTTTTTTTTTCACCATTTCTTTGTATCCTTTTTCTGCCTGTGTTCATGAAGGAAATCAAGTTTCTGAAATACAAAATGTCAAGTTCTATCCCCCTTGCTGCACATCTCTAGTTTAACTGGCCTGCAGCTACCACGCTGGTTGAGATCAGAGATTCACCCATACAAGAATCCCATCTCTGATAACAGCTGACACTTAAAAGCAAGGAAGGGGAAAAAAAAAAAGCAAGAAAAGAAAAGAAAAGAAAAAAAAAAAAAAAGAAAAAGAAGAAGAAAAACAGTAAAAAAATCTCCAGAATAAGAAGTGTCCTTCCAACCTGCTTTATCATTCCATGTCATGAAGCTTGAGCTTATATCCTCCTACAAACTGTTTCTAACTTTGTTATATATATGTGTTCCAGCCACGTATTTTTAAATTATCTTATGAACAGATCTTGAAGGAAAACAGCAATGAAATATTCAGATTGACCTCACATTCCACATTTCTGCTGATACCTTGAAGAATTAAATATCACACATCTGTAACTGGGTCTGAGTACTTTGACTTCACCAAACAAATGCCTACCTGAGCTGGGCAAAGCTTTTCTTCTCCTGTAAGTGAAGAGCCATGAGTTTGCCCCCTACTCCTTCAAGACCATACCAGAAGAAACACCAAGAATGACAAATTTCTTAAATCAAAGGAATTCCAGGCACAAACACAAGCCTACAATGCTGCAGAGTGAGTATTAACAAACAGATGGAAAAGCATCCTGAAATTGCCCTAAAATACCCACAGTACCACTACTACAAATGTTGTTTCCTGTACAAGATGTTTTTGCTCAAAACTGACTAACACTCTATAGGTCGGCAGTAAACAGATTAAATAATGCTTGCGTGCATCATTTATAATTGAAAAATGCCTGTAATCCTCTTCAGCAGAAGTAAATAGGTAACTATCATGCTAAGCACAACGGAAAAACAAACACAGAGATATCATTAAGCAGTTTCCTGTGCTAACAGAGCTCTCACCATAGGGTAAATATGGGATGAACATGACATGAAGAAGCAAAATCTCTTGTTTATTGTACTCTTTGGGTGATTTCAATACCTGGTGCACATGCCATTCTGAATAGAAAGAATGGCTTGATGTTAATGCAATGAACAAGACAAATATTTGCAATATGGGAAAAGGTAAGGCACAAGCAACCCCATTCTGCAGTCATAAACCAGCTATGTTCTTCACATGAAGTCACAGTGGAAATCATACTCTAGACAGGTTGGATTTACTTACAGCTCCTGCATCTGGTGCAGGGACTGAGAAATTATTCCTTCTTCAGTGAACAAGGCTGATCAGCCGTGAACTCTATTGACAGCAGTGCTAACGCCTCCCAGCAGCACAATGTGCTGTCCCTGTGCTCGAAAGGGCTGTTTCTACAGCTGTACCCTTGGAGGCAGGCCAGGGAGCTCAGCCCCTTCTCAGGATAACAGTAATACTCCAAAGAGGACAGTTTCAGTGACTGAGCAGAGCAGGGAAGCGACCAGAGGACAGACCAGAGCACCTCAGCCAGGCTGACCATGCTAGTCCAGCCACGGAGCCCCAGCAAGTGAAAACAGACTTTGCTGGGCAAGGTGCTACCCCTGTGCTGCAGCTGTACTGAGCTCAGCATGTCCTCAGGAGTCAAAAAACACCAGCCCCTTCTCATCCTCTATCACTCATTGTAGAGCAGCCAAAGCTCTCTGTTCATCTGATTATTTTGAAGGAAAAACTCAGTACCTCCTGAAGACCCTGATTTATCAAAACTCAGCAGACTTGTAAAGTGTTAAAATTTATATCACATTTTGATAGTTAAAGCCATATGCTAAAGTCATGTAAGTAATCCATGACCCGTCTTTCTGATGGAAACAGTTCTATAAAGATGAAAAAAAGATCTCAAGCAAAAATACTGATCTTACCATGCTTATTTTAGAAACAGTAACAAAACAAAAAAAAAAAAAAAAGGAAACACCCCAAAACACTGAGACAGTTAGAGAGGCCACACAGCAACATCAGACCTTAACTCTAAGACCGTGTCCAAAGGACCAGGCACCCCCCATTGCCCAAAGCTCCAGGCAGCCTCTCTGAAACTCAGATTATCCTCCCACCAACCAAGGAGGTCTGGAGGGAGAAACACAAAGCTCTCTAATGATCACTGGCACCAGCTACCTTGTGAGAAGTAGGTAAATATTAATCATTTGAATGGATCAGGAGTAAGGAATACACCTTCCTTTTGAAAATATGTTTAAATAGGTGTCGTGGAAGAAAAGAGTATGGGGAAAAAAGAACTGAAAAAAGCCCACCTCTCTGGGTTGATACAAAATACAAATTTCTCTTTCATTTCCACCTTAAAATATATCTGGCATTTAGACGTTAAACTGCCATAAATTTGCAGCAACTGCTTTCAAGCTCATTAAATGGGCTCACAGACAGTATTGCAAAGCATCTCAAAGTGAAGGAGAATGCCACAGTCGGCTATATTGAAAGGTGAAATGACATGCATTTTGTGCAAGGCAGAGGAAAATGAATGGCAACAATTTTGTGATACAGTACCTGAGCCTTTCCCCTCTGAATAGTGATATAATTTACTTTTCTCTCCCACTGCAACATTTGGCCCTTGACTTGGAAACTAAATCTTCAATCTATCAAGCCTTACCCATCTGCTAAGTAAAATGGCCAAGAAAATCTGCATGCCTTGAATTCGATATAGCCAGCTGCTCCCAGAGTGCTGAGCATTAACATCCAGAGACCATCCTCTCATGCTGCAAAGGACGGTGTCTGCCAAGGATGAATGACTACATACTTAACCGTGGCAGCTGAAGCCAGTGACAATGGCTGACACAGAAAGATGCCAATGTGTCAAAATCTACTTTCAATTACAACAGTGAAAGTCAGGAGTAATACTCCCCCAACAGTGTGCCTTCAGCTCCCATACAGCCTGCAGTTAAGATACACAACTCACCAGCCAAAAACCCAAGCCCCAAGCACTCTGTACAAACAACTAAGAAGAAAAAGACAACTATTATGAATTAACTAGGTTGCAGAGATTAAATTGTCCTGTAGGGTTTCAGGACAATCAACATGGTTAAACAATTTATTCTTCTATCAGCTCAGTGATGTGGGACAGATGCCAGTTCCCAGACTCTGTGGGAAAGGACCTGATATTCAGTGGTTTAGAACAGAAATTAGAAGAATCCCATTAATGCGAACACTGCGCCACACAATGTGTATTTTAACATCACAGCAACAGGATTTAAAGAATCCAAGATAATCACCCTCAAAAGAAACACTATTTTCTCACTAAAGGGAAGGCACTAGGGATATTGCTTTTGAAACTCCTCAAATCCATGTCTTCCAGGCCAAACAATTTCAGGGCTAGCTATCAGCTTGGGCAGGCCCTAGTCCTAATCCTTCCGAACAACGATGCTTTAACCTGCATCAGTCTGCAGCACTTGGAAAGGATCCTGGCTTTGTGGTCCACACCCTTCTGCTCTGCACTAACTCCATTGTCCCACCTCTTGCTTCTCTCCCTTTTGAAGTCCACGTTGTAAAATCTGATTGTGGATAAATATCGAGTTTCTTAAACATTACTGAATAAAAGGAAGTGAAAGATTTCAGCCGGATCTGGAATGTGGATGAACAGATATGAAAAGTTTACATGTGCTTTGCTTTGAAATAAAGAAGGAAATATTTATCTGGAGTTTTCCAGGAGAACTGCTGGGTGAGAAAGGATACTGGTTGACACAATAGCACACTGAGCTATGAAGCCAAGAAAATGCCTACAGAGCTCCCGACAAAATGATAAGCTAGATTTGGTGCTCTAAGTTTTTCACCTTCACAAGCACTAAATGATCCAAGAATGATACATTCCTGCTCCTCCACAGATGATATTTTCTTCCATCTCCCCCATATAAGCTATAATTGCACATCTCCCATATGAGCTGATGCAAAAGGACAAATCTGGCCAAAAGCCTGCAGCCTGACAGAGGTGAGCAGGGAGGCAGAAGGCATTTGCTGTGTAATGAATGGACTGCCCAGAGGAAGTATCCTGCAAAACATATTTGTAAGGGAAGACAAGAAATGGAAACAGCCCCCTTAATACTTCAATTCTCTATTCACATGTAAAATCAGAGAGGATAACAGGTACCCAGGCAAGGTGTGACACTGACCTTTATGGTGATACATACACTATTTCACACAGATACTACCATGACCTTCGATATTTTTTAAAATGTGCATTAGAGCTGATTTTGTTTTTGCCTACAGCAACTGGTCTCAGGTTTAGGGATTTGAAGGCAAACTCTGTTGAGTTAAATTTGGGTTTTGGCCTTTGGGTATTAATAATCCTGCTATGAATGAAAATATACTGAAGTCACAGAGGTGCATATGCTGGAGGAGGGGGTGTTCCTAAATGTCTCATTCACTATGTTGTTTGAAGAGAAGAGAAAAAAAAGTTAGTGAGTCTTCCAATAATTACTTTAAATAGAGTAATGGGTGTGCATTGATCCTTCTAGCTAATTCCACTTTGAATAATACATCACTCTGACTGAAAGCTTGCTAGTGATGTATTAACTTCATATTTCACTACAGCTTTGGAGGATATCTGCTAGCAGGGTATATTAACTACCAGTGCCAAAGAGGAAGCTGCACTTTTTCCTTTACTTTTTTCAAGTCCACAATGGTTTTAAAAGCTATTGAACTGATTTTGGGGTCAGATGTTGTGGCTGTCCCTCATCTTTGGTTGAGTGCAATGAAGCTGTTTGCAACCACTGCTCCTCACAGCCTTTAACTCAGCCCCTGCATCACTCTGTACCTGAGCTAGCTGCAGACATCCTGGGACTAGGATGGGACAAAGTAGGTTATAGATCAGCAACTTCCCCATTCATTATATCCAGCAGGGGTGCCTGAAAACACAAGGAGCATAAATAGTCACTTTTACACCTCAGGTTGGCTGAAATACCAGTGTCATAAAAAGAGCAAAGCACTGGCTACTGCAGAACAACATAGAGCAGAATCTGTGTGTTGGTGCAAGGTCCTGACACAAGAGACTGTTTCAAAAAAAAAAAAAAAAGCAAGACCACGAAACTCTGAGATAGTGTTAAGTCTGCTTAATAACTCAGCTCAGAGTGCTCTGTGTTTGTGCACACAGAGTTCCTTTGTTAGCAGAGAGGAACATTGATCGTGCATTGTAACCTGCTGGCAGTAGCTGATTGGAGCACCAGGCTGAGGAAGATTCTGCAGCTCACCCTCCACAGCATTTCCTCCATTCACTCCAAATCACAAGATTTGCAACCAGCAGCATGGTAAGAAACAAAAGACAATGTATTCTCCTTTCTTTTTGTAAGGCACTTTTTTTGCCCAAACTTTGACTTACTCCATTGCTAAATTAATTAATTTCCCCAAAGCATTCTCGCACAAATGCAGCTAATTTACTGCAAGTGAATAGCCCATTCAATTAACAAATTACTGAAAGATCTTAATACACATATATCTAAGGAAAAACAAAATATATGTTCAGCCCAAAAGCACAATCTGATTAGAGCAATAGAATATCTCAGATACAAAGTTCTGTAAAAGACAAAAATGTAATTGCAACACAGAGGAGAGGCAGCTTCAGTGGCAGGTTCTCAAAGCTGGGAAAGCTTGATTGATAGACTTTACCATCTGCAGCTGCGCAAAAAAGGGCTACAGGAGCTGCAAGTTTATTTAAAGCAATTTCAGTGCACTGAGCCTACTTGTTCTCCTTTGAGAAAATAATATGATTTCTTCATAGAGCATGTAGTCTATTTATTTAAGCAGCAGTGTGCAAGATCTCTCAATCCTACCAGCAGTTCAGCTGGAAAAATGACACACCAGGGGGTAACATTTTATCAGGATGGAGGCTATTTTATAAAAACTGCCATCAGGTATAAACTGTTCTCATCCTCTGAGTTAAAAAAAAAAAAAAAAGGGAAAAAAAAAAAAAAAAGAGTGGGGTCTCTTTTAGAGTTTTTGCAATTTGCTCAATTTACAGTTTTTAGGTAAAAATAACTGTTTTGACCTAAGTAGGGAGGAAACTAAAACAGTGTAATGAAAGAATATAACAAGCACTGCAGCCAGATCATTCTACAACACCCACTCCTTGATGTACAGCTTCACACATTTGGAGAGGCTAAACTCAAAACTGTGAAACCACAAATGGAAGTTAGCTCTCATTTTCTTCTGCTCCTGGCTTGAATTTGGTACAGAATTGTTCAAGTGAGAAAAAAGTATCTCCAGGGTTTTTTTCTTTCTTTTCCTTTTTTTTAAATTTTTCTTTTTTAAGGAAAATAAAGCAACAAAGTCTGATGGCTAAACAGGAAACTTTCCCGAGCAGAATGCAAAGGCTGAAAAGGAACAGGTCAGATGGACATCTGGAACTCCAGCATTTTGCAGCGGTTTAATTTCATTGCTCCAGCTAAGCTTGCCTAGGATGCAGCAGAGATTTCCAGCCTTTTCCTCTTTTCTAGCCAACACAAAGGACTTTGGTGAGAGAGAGGTCATATCAATCTCCCCCTTAAAATAAAGAAAAGGAATCATCTCAGCTTCTCAACATCCTTCATTCATTTTACAAGAAAAATCCTGTCTTTTTCTCTCTCAGCACAGCCCTGGGCTCCCTCCAGCCAGGCAGTACAGATGACTCAAGCAGCATCTATGAGTCACAAACACAGAGGATGCAGAAATGTCAATTAAGTTACACAGTCACTTCCCTAATGACAACCACACCTCAGTTCATAATTAAATTAGAAATCCAGTGAGAATAAATTATTGTAGGGTAGATACATTTTTTTTTAATGTTATGTTTTGAAAAATCAAATTCCAACAGTTTGTTTGCCACTCCTTTTACCTCATTTCTAAGAAGGTCGGTGTAAACTGGCCTGACAAAACCGCAGCAGGAATTTTTGCTACACCAAATGACCCATTTCTAATGCAGCAACCAAGGGCTGGGAGGGCTCTTGGGCTTCCAGGCATCTTTGTGGTACAAGGACCCAATGTTAAACCAGTGCTTTTCACAAACACTTTCCAGCACAAAAGGACAAATACAATACAGTCTTGTATTTGTAATTTTCTTTCAAGCAAGTTCTTCTATTTTTACTTAATTTTTTGTAAATTTTCAGTCTCATATAATTCTTGCAGGTGTGGGCAGCTTTGCAAAATGCCATAGTACCTAAGTGGAAAGCACCTCATAATCCTGACAGTTTCCTCACTTCTGACTCCACTTTCCATGTCTGAGTTGCCTCCCTGTTCCATCACACACCTGCCATGTCCTCCTCGCTGTCTCCTTCCACCCAGTGAGCCGTTTCTGTCTCCTCAAATGTTGCAGCATCCTCCCTTCCCAAACTGTTCCACACACCCCCTTGAGCATGCTTCCACAACTCTCCCACCTTTTCCTCTCCAAGGAGTTCCTCTGCTCTTCCACCCCCATGAGATGTTCTTCATGGACACAGGAGAAAGAAGTAGCTTTGGCTGCTGACGAGGGTGAGGGGGTTTGTCCAGGGGACACCTGGGTGCCAGCAGGCAGGGTGCCAAGGGTACCAGCTGCAGGTCTGGCAGGAGCTCCAGAGCCAGTGGAATGAAGTGTGGCTGCACCCAGAGCCACTCACAGGGCTGTCCCTGGGCAGTCACAGCAGAACTCCAAGAAGCAGGTGAGAGAAATGAGGCAGTCCATCTCAATCTTCTTCTAGCCACTGAATTAAGAGTGGCAGGATGTGGCCTGCATTGTTTTTTCCTCAGGTGCCTCTAAACTGCTCAAGCTCCTGCAGCAACAGAAGAACAGCTCAACCCCATTGTTTTACCTGGTGTAACACTAGACAAAAATGGTGAGGATCATATGTCAAGATGTTTATTTTTCTCTTGGTTAGCATGACCCAACAACTCACTCAGTTCTTTAAAAAAACATTTCAGCAAGTACCATGGCTCATATTTAGAACAAATGGGGAAATTTTGTGCAGAAAAATAGCACTTAGAACACAAGTGCATTAAAAGCCTGGCAAACATTCAGTTTGTGGCAGCAGTTTCTTCCTCTTGAAATACAAAGAAATACAAAAACTAACATGACATGTGTGCTTGTTTCAAGATGTTCTACATTTCAGCAGTGGCAAAGTGAATGCTATTCAATCACTGTGAGTAGGTGATCGTCTTAAAGCCACAGAACTTCTCAGGATTCTCCAGTCTTCATTCCTCTGCTCCATGGGCTTCCTAGAGCTTTCCTGTGCTCCTGTGGAGCATGACCCATCTATGGAGGGCATTTTCAAGCTCTGTCTCTGGTCAGAAAGCCGTCCTCCTACACAGGGTGTAACTTCAAATTTGCCAAAATCTAAAAATCTCAGGGAAAGTTATGAGAGAAGAAGTACAATATAACTGAACAAGATTTAAAACAAAACTTAAAACAGGGTTAGAACAAAAGGTGCTCTTTGAACAAGTCTAGCCTGACCCAGAAGAGTGAAGATGCTTCCTGCAGGTGAATGTACACAGGAATGCTCTCAGGAAGATTTTTCCATCTCCTCTCCTCCTCTCTGAATCTGCTTGCCAGAAAACCTGGCTACTAATTTGAGGTGTTTCCTTATTATTTTTTCTTTCTTCTCACACCCAGCACTGTAACTCCTGGGTGTCCACAGCTCGAGTACAGTGGTTATGATCTGATCACCACTGCTGTGGAAGGTCAGCTGGACCATCCAGGCTCCTGGTACATGCTTTGCAACAGCCCCAGTTTTGGTGTTGACCTCCAGTAAAGTCTCTTCTCTCTCTTCTTAAAACCTGTCAGGCTGCACGGTCTCCTGATGTCACCACCCTCATAAAACCACCTGCGACTGACACCACAACCTGCATTAGGTTTTTCCCTGCCAAAAGCCTGATTGTTATGGAGGGAGCTAAAGAGCCAAGGCTCTGTGAAGGCAATTCACAGAGGGCTGGCACCGAGGGACATCTTCTCTGCCAGGCTGCAGAGCCAACCGTGCCCAAAGCGCCTGAGACCCAACACAGCCGAATTCCAGCCCAGCTGTAAGGAGCACACGAGGAGCACTGCACTGCTGGCTGCTGTGAGCATCACAGGCTTCCCAGAGCAGCACCACAGCCCAAAAGCTTCATGCTGGAGCACCCCATGTACCCTGGAGTCTGGTCTGTAGCCTCAGCACACTGGTAGTAGGATGCACCTGCACTTGCGGCTCTCTTTACACTCAGATTTTAAAGGGGGGGGCAGCAAATATATACAGCATGATAACGAAGGCATAAAGAAATAATCCTATTTTGGGGGGCAAGACACTGTATGTCTCAGTTATATGTCTCAGATACAATGCAAGCACTAATGAAGGAAGGAAGAGGGCACTTTCTAAAAGGCACACATAGGCTGGGCACTTAGGACAAATGCAGCATTTAAAAATATTGCCTCTGACACAAGAACAGCTGACAGAGATAATCTCCACAGCTCAGCACGAATTTATACAGTCTTTCAACAACTCTATTAGACAGGTGTGGTAGCAGCCAGCTGTACTGCATGCACAGACCAGGTTTCTCTAAACCCTGAGTGCCCATATGGCCCTGCAGCACACGGAGGTGGTGCCCAGGCACCATCCTCCTCTCCCACCACCATCTGTCCATGGAGAGGGATGGGTATCAGCCTGAGGGGTAGTGCAGAGCTCCTCTAGGTAATGACTGAGCTCAGACCCCAGGATGATGGATGTTCCCATCCACAACACAGGGACCCCCAAACAGCTCTATCCAGACGGGTTTAAAAGCCAGCTTTACTTCTGGCCTTTAATTCTCTGCTGAAGTTATGAGCAGAGACAAGTCAAGCCATAAGGCAGGGTGGGCTGCATGCTATTAGGAAGGTAAGCTTATTAGCTGAAATGTAATAAATCTCTGTAGATATCTGGAATAGCAGAAGGCAACAGTTTGCCTTGCCATATCACTAGTAATGAGTTGGCAAGAGGAGAGCATTCCAAAACGTTAACCTAAAGCCTGATTTGACTGGAATGCACTTTGGGAGAGTACTTAATAAGACTGGTTCACCCAAGATGGGGAACTATCTGTCTGTTCATGCCTCTTGTGAAATGCAGGAGGACATAAAAGAGTGTGATTTTTGCAGTTTAGAATACAAAATGATGAGGAAAAAAAAAATCTTTCAAAAGTGATTGATGCAGTCTAATCATGTTTCACACAAGAGCATTTCAAATTATGTTAGATATTTTTATAGGATCTAGATATGATAAAGTAGGTTTGCCAGGTAGCAAGGTATGCAGGAGGGAGGAAGGAGTAAGAAAATAAAATTATTTTCTTACTTTTTACACAGGCATATGGATAATGCCATACAAACCACAGATAAAATGCACAAAAAATTTGCTAGCTTAGCTGTTAAGGTTATGGAGCTTTGCTTTTTAATCAACACTTACCCATAAAGCTGTTTTTAAATATTGATCTGATATCATGGTCTCAAGGGAAAATAAATATCAAAAGGGGTGATTTAATTCAATCTTCCTGGTTCCTGCATAACCATGATCCTATTTCTTCAAAAACCCAGAAAGCAGTAACTTAAGTGAAGCTTACAGATCAGCTAATATATTTACAGCCTTAAAATAACATGAGACACACTGTATAATACACTGAGATGCAAAGTTAATCTCTTTTAGCAATATTCTTGCAGCAAGTAAAGATGAATTTTACGGTGAAAAAAATCCATTTTATCAGGAGAAAGACTGAGCTTTCTAATAACCAAGCTCCTTTCTAATGTGGTACATCATTTTACTTTACTCATAAAGAACACTTTGCCAAATCTCCAGTTAGGCTCCATTTGATACAGCAGAGATGTTGCAAAACCAATACCCTCTTTCAGAAAGTCTCTTTAGATTTGATAATGACCACATTTCAACGCATTTTTGATGCACAGAAATGGTACAGTTACAATCAGCAGCTAAATGCTGTTCTGATGGTGTCAGCCAGACAGCTTTTCCTTGGCTCCTCAGAGCTGTGAAGCAGTTGCAAACACCATAAGCTCGTAGGAAAAATCCTGCTCCATCAAAACTCACTATTCAGAGGTGCTGAACAGATTTAAGCAATCTTTATTTAACACGTTTCACTTTTCTGCGTAGAATAAGATGGTGATTTGCATTCTTGACTCTCACCTATCTCCAGCAGAGCATAGGAGCACATCCCAGCCTCTGTGCTGGTTTTGTTCTGGAAACTGAGACCAGCACACCTGAACATGAAACAAAGGGAGGTTTAAATTACTCAAACCAGGACCACTAAGCTCATTTGGAACCTGTCACCTCAGTCAAATTAGTGTGCTTCTCAGCAAATCCCAGATGTAGAAGATACATCTGAAAGCTACTCTAAAGTTATGCTGTAAAAGGGTTCCCAGGTTTACACACCCTCAACTCCACCCCATAAACTTGAAGATTTCTGATTTAGATTCATAGGAGGTAAAACATCAGGTACCAGGATTGCTCTGGGCAAGCTGCCATCTCAGCTGCAGAATTATTTTGGGGGTGATTTGCCATCAGCATTATCAGATAAACCATCAGTTACACATACAAATGTCTACATCTGTACAAAGACATCAAGAAGGGACCAGACTAGATTATGATTTACTTTCATTGCCTTTTTTCTGACCTCTGGAACGAAAACCATGGGCTCAGAATGCCCTCAATAATCATCTCTCTCACAGTCATCCTGCAGCACAGAAACTACAGACGACAAAAACCAGCAACAACTCAACCCTCTGGCAGTAACCTGTAACACTGGATTTATAGTAATTTAGTAATTAAATTACTGAGGGATATTTTCCTGCATTTTCGCTCTGCATCATACATAACGTTTAGGAATTGCACAAGAAAGCACACAGATCATTGGTAACAGCTGGGATGGTGCTTACACAGCCAACCTGATACAAATCCCTGCGACCCTGAAAGCTCCCAGCCATCCTATTCTCTCCCTTACATGCTTTCATGCTTTCCCATCACTTCTGATCTGGGAAAATACTGGCATTTCAGCCAGACCTGCTCTGTGACTTGACTAAGGCTGCACGGTGTGGGCAGCACAAAGACACAGGCAGGATGACTGTGTAACCACCTCACTGACTGTACAAAACATGACACGTTCCATTTATTTGTACAAAGAGAACCCTAAGTGATTCTTACATCTCACGGCAACCCATTAACAAAAAGAGACTTTGTGAATGGAGTATCTGGGTAAACACTTCAAACAAATCCATCAATTATTTATAGTCCGTATACTTTTTCCACCTTAGGGATCAAACTGGAACGAGACTAAAGAATTATGTTTTATTTGTATTAAAAATGTATCAGCTGCTGTCCGAGAAGGTTTTCCAGAACATTTGGTATGCTACCCAGGAAATTCTGTCTGAAGCTTGTATTGTTTATTCTTGCCAATATAAGGAGAAAATGTTATAGCTGAGAACTACAGTAATAATTCTTTGGGCAGAACAGCTTGTATTTAATAACTTTTTCATCTGAGCCAGAAGATCTAATGGGAAAGGAAGCCCCAATTTTACCCATCTATTTTATATATTCAGACTTTACAACCAATCTCTCTTTTACAGCACAAAGTGAAACTAGGCAATCATTTAGGAATAGATCCTGTGCTCACCTTTGCTTAAAATGTGCCATAACAGTAACTGGTAACCAGGGACATAGGAAGACTTCGCAGTTTCATGGAAGATACAGAGGGCAAGAACAGGTGTAACTTTTCTAAGGGTTATACAAATCCTGTTCAAAATCCTGCAGAACTGGGCAACTGTGGACTGAAGAACTGGAGTTTCCTGGCTGAAATGTTAGATTTCTCCATCTATGTCCCATGACTGTAAACCACATGTAATAGATTTGATTAATCCTCTGAGACAAATGGGTCAGAGAGCTGGATGACTAGAGAGCCTGTTTAAAAAAATCAAATTAAACTTTAAAAGAAGGTGGGCAGACAGGAATAAAAAAATATCTTCCTGGAATCCAGACTGGATGTCTAAAAACTGGGAGAAAAGAGGGACTTCCCAGAGACAGCTGCTCTGCTTGGGAGAGAGGAGAGGAAAGGAAATGAATGTATATCTTTACATCTCCTGTGATTCTGTAACTAAGATTAATTTTAGCAAAACTCTCCAAAAACTTAGCAAAGAATAGATTCTTTATTTACAGCTTCTCTCTCTCTCTTTCTTAAAGAAAAGGTCAAGTAAAAATGCCCCAGATTTGGAGCATGTACGAAGGACAGGGATGAAGCAATCATTGCTATCACAAAGTTACAAACAAGTCACATTTGATGGCTTCTCAATGCTCAAGGACACAAAGAGGGGCTGTTGTCCCTTCCCTCAAGCACTGGTGGAGTCTGCAGAAGGCTGGGGGTCCCTCCACGCTCTCTGAGCTCTAGGTTTGCTTTGTGAGGTTTGACAAAGTGACCAAGTGATGCATCAACAATGCACAACAGAGACCAAAATGCAAAAACTACTACTGTAGTTAGGGAACTAATTTGTTTTTTAGTTTAATGATTATAATCAGTAGACTTCCTGAGTCTCAATCTTCCTGAACCACAGAAGGGGTGAGATTATAGGATGATAACTGTCATTTTTACATATTACACATCTAAGTGTCATTTTCAGGAGTCTACTAATGAAAACTCCACAAGTCATTTTCTATAAATTTAAAAATTTTATGGCATTACTACAAAATGGTTTGTTTTGTTTTTGTTTTTGTTTTTTTAATAGGATTTTTTAAAATCACAGAGAAGTAAATTACTGTGTTTAAGAAGCTGACATTAGACACTATAAATATTCCTAAACTGATTTCTCAGAGAAAGGAGAGAGAAAGGAAAGAGAAGGAAAGAATACACAAATGCATGCTGATAAGTTCCAGAGGCAAGTAATTCAAATAAAACCACTAAAATATAAGGGGACAGCTATGAGGATTAATGCTAACAGGTTGGTATATAATTTAATGAAGCAAGCTAATAATGGCATCCCACTTGGGATTAATTTCAATACACTAATCAATTAAGAATCATTCAGAAAGCAAAGGAACTGTAGGTCAAAAACATTTCCAATGCTGTAAACTGAAAGACAGTGATCCTAACATTCAAATGAACATTAACCCAGAAGAGCACAGAGATCTATTCCCAGGCAATGCATACAACCAGCTCTCATTAATGGCTATGACTGATGGCTTGAGACATTGAGGACAGACCCCATAAAATGTGCAGAGCGTTTTTTGTATTTGCAGCACTGCAGAACTTTGGAGTACAAGTCCTCTCAAGAAAGTTTGCAGTTCCTTCCTAACATCAATAATTGTGATTTTTCCATTAAATAAATTGGACCAAAGGACTGTGATTTATCACAAAAAGCAGAAGTTGCTTGGTAACTCATCCCCACTTTTATCCCCTCTCCTTGCTGCTGTATCCAGAAACAGCACAAGTTGTGAGCTGTGGTCTCAGACTTTGTAGTTAAGAAAGCACTGACAATGCATTTGGGGAAAAAAATAGGATCTAATTCTAATTTTTACCTTCAATTAGATTTTTTAGATGCTTTGGAAATTCATTTCCCTAGATATGTCTGAGATTAAAAACAGAATAAAAGCCAAAGACTCTCTGAGCATTCTGGTATTTTGCTCTGTACTGTAAAAAGAACTGCATGGCACCACTTTTAGTGCAGCCCATACCCTTTAAAACTCAATCTAACAAAAATGCTTTAATTGAAAGTATTGGATTTTGGAGGTCATCAGACTTTTTGCCTCAGTGGAAAATACCATGAAGTTCATAGAGTGAAGAGAAGAAGGGAAAGGAAGACGATTGCTTGGGCACTGGAGGAGTTAAGTGCACATAAGGTAAATTACCCTTCCACACTGCACAGTCAGCCTGTGGATAGAAAAGTTTCAACACAGCAGGTTGCAGCCATCATGATCTAGAGACTGCAAATGCCTCTTGGCAGAACACAGGCAAGCAGAAGTGGAACGATGTGTTTGCTTCCAAGAACGATCTGTTTCAGCCTCCCTGTCAGTCTGTGCCTCCAAATCCAACCCCCCCTTTTGCTCACACATTTGTACCTCATTCCTCCAAGCAGGCTTGCTCAGGATGTTCAGGCTGCTGTGTGAACACCTCTGCTCTTCACACTCGCAGATTGAGCCACATGAGCTCCTTCTCATGACAAGTGCACAGCCATGTGAGCCCACACCCAGAGCCCCCTGCCCAGAGAGCATCCCTGTGTGACAGCAGGGAATCCCGGCAGCCAGGCTCTGCACACCAACCCAGCAGCAAAGGTGTGTCCCAGTGATGCTGCCAAGGCACTGCAAGTTTGGAGAACTGAAGCATATCTGATACAAAAACCCCACAGGTGAAAGGGCCACTGCTCCTTCAGAGTGCTTCAGCTCACTCACAGAGTGAGCTCCTCCAGTCCAGCAGCACTGAGTGAGGAACTCTGCTGGGCTCACAGACCCCTCCCCAGCTCCCCAGATTGCTCACAATGAGGTCCCAGGGCTCACCCCTGCAGTCTGCCCCATCCTCACCCTCTTATCTGTCCCCCTTTTTGAGAAAGGGATGCAGCTCTGCCCTCCCCACAACTGCATTGCCCTCCACAGCTCCCTACTAAACTCAAGATTTCATTGGGGATCGTTTGTCTGGTGCTCTCAAGAGTCAGCCTGCTCATTTATGTACCAAAATAAAGGATGAAGAACATTACTACAAGAAACTTTAATTAAAAAAAAAAAAAAATCTGTTGTAAACAGCAGTTTTACCATTAAACATCATTTGAAACATGACTAATCTGGGCAGAGGTATGGATCAGAATAAAGTCCCATTGTTAAGCATTAGAAATTTAATAAGCCCCAAAATTGGAGCTATATAGATATATATTTTACTCTCAGAGTTATTCCCCATCTGTTCTCCCTTCCCTTTCTTATTTTACATAAAATATTCAAAAAAATTCATATTTCCCTAAGAAACTTTCAACATAAGTTGAAATAAAAACCAGAATTTTGGGCTTAGTTTAAAAAAATATTTTTGTTTTGTTTAATGGAAAGGATAGATTTTTTTAGAAACAGTTTCCATGAATTTTTATCTTCTACCCAAAACCTCCTCCAATCAAAATGGTTTCAGAAGTTGTTTGATCAGCACAAGCACTTGTTATTAGGTACCCAAACTTGCATATTTTGGCTAAAAAAAAACACCTCTGGAGACTAGTCTGTGCCATTGACATACTGAACTCTACTCAAATCTAACAGACCTTAAGAAACTCTCAAAATTTTGTATTTAAATTCTCCATGATGCAAAATCACTTTTGACAGTTTTATCTCCACTTATTTACTGGAAAATGAGGAGAATCTTTTTCTGCTCCAGAGATGCTTCTTACGTCACTATACCCCGTGGCATGTATTGCAGAAGGTGTTCCTCAGAAAAATGTACTCTCATTGCCACATCCACCCACTCTGGCTCTGTCTTTATGTGGCAGGGCAGCTACTTTGTACCCCTATACTATTTTTCAACCATTTAAAGGCCCTAGTACTGCTTTTATTAGTAACAAGCCACGTTTTCAAGCAACTGCAACATTTCAAAATGCTGCAAAACTGGTCTTAGTAAAGAAGAATGCATTTCAAATTCTTTTGCTTGGTTTCACTTACATGGAGAGTTATTGGGATAAAGCTACTGAATAAGTGAATAGAGTATGGTATGAAGATAATAAAAATATACCTGTTCTGATACTAAATAACACTGCTAATCAATAATAACAGTTTTATTATTCATGAGCTACTATTAATAAAACCCCACGGGTTCTAATGTAACCATTAAAAGAATTAATACTGTAATTCAATTTTAAGTTCTTTACATCTATCTGAAGTCTATTAAAGTAAATAAAAAGTCTCTCAATGACTCTGGGTGATGCTCTGCATGTTAATGATGCCATGTGTTATTTTCACTATTGCAAATCACCCTTAAGATATTGCCTAAACACTGGAGTACTGATTATGCTTCATGTAGGTGGATATAATGTTCCAAGAGAAGTGCACACCTCTCTCTGCATTCTCATTGTCAAAATCAAACTAGTTTTGCTGAGACATTCAAAAAGCATTAGAATAAGGGAGAGGCAGAATTAGGGAATTTCCAGGAATTGAGATGGGGACATGGGACCTTGTCTCCTGCTGGATGTGGTTTTCTCAACAGTCACCATATTTAGATCACTTATTCACCGAATCTATTTTGTTATGGTTCACATGAAACAGTTAATGAAAGGGAAGAACAGGGAACAAAAAGGCTTTCAAGGGAAGTTAAAAGCTGAATTCTGTTGTCCGAGAAATATATATTTTAAAAGCATATATTTGGCAAATATTCAATAGCTCTGACAGTGTTCCACCAATTTATTCTGTGTTCAGCTCATTTAGGCCCCAGTGAAAAGTGAGTGAGTGATCATATTGATGAAGCAGACCAAGAACTACTACCAAAAATATCTCACAAAAAGCAAGGCCACAAATATGCATTTTACTGAAGAACAAATCTCCAGATAAATGAGTAACTAATAAAGACATTTCTATGCAAATAATACATAGATCTAAAAGTTAAAAGGGCTGCAGAATAGTTTTTAAAGAAAAACTTAAAAAAACATGTCAGCATTAGAAGGCGACTCAGCTAAAGACATGTAAACCCCTTGATTTTTATCCCATGTACTTTTAAAAATACTGCTAGTTGCACATTTGCTGCCAAGTATCTAATTACCTTTAAAAATCTAACTCTGCACTGCTGAAGCTCTTGAGTGATTGGGGTATCAACATCACTCATCATTATGGAGCTAATTTTAATGATGAAAGCATTGCTAAAAGTTATTTTAAAATTCATTTTTACTTAATTTCTTTAGAGATGATTTGTTTGAGTACCTGAGACACAGTAACTAATCACTGACAGTTTTCTCTGCAAATATAAAATAGATTTATATGCCCTCCCGGTAGGAACAAGAATTCCATCACCTCCTCCTGAATTTCTGAGCTATCGAATATTTGATGAGTGCTTAGGGAATCAGTATTGTGCCTTTTCACAGCAGTAATCAAGGAATGAAGTATTCTCTGCCATAATGAATCTACTGCAGGACTAAAAGATGAATATTTCAAATGCAAAAGCAATATGTTTGTTTTGAACACTTTCAAGTTTGGCTCTAATAAAGCAAGTAGTGAAGTATGCAATGAATTATATTGTTAGATGGTTAAAACAGAGCTGTGCAATATGTCTGAATGCATTTAATCCAAGTAACTACTCATTTTAAATGTGACTTATAAATATGTATTACATGTATGATGAACGGATGACTCAGGAACCATGAGAGACCTGGGCCTTGCCTTCCACTCCTGGTTTGCTTCAAAGCTAGCTCAGCCTGGCAATTAACCAAGGCCCAGAGCCAGAACATCATTAACTACGAGATGAATCTTATGTGGGCTGAAAATAAACATGTGCCCCAACTATTCAAGTTCGGATCACACAAATCCAGCCTGAGGTGCCTGGCTGGACTGGGACCTGCCACGTGTGTTCCAGCAGCTGCTGGTCCCAGTGCACGGCCAGAATCCTCATTTAGGATTCCCACAAAACAGGGCCCCTCAGCTGGGTCCATCACTACCCTTCCTGCAAATGCAGAAGCCTTTCCTGCCAGCCAAGAGGGTGCTGTCAGCAGGAGGGGATGGGCTTGTCAAGTTGAACATCTCCCACCAGTACCAGTTCCACTCTGAGAAACACCAAAACACTGCAACACTGAAAGGACTGGCTGTAATGTGTCCTTCTGAAAAACCTGTCAGAAGGCAAGGTCTCATTTGTCATGGCATTCTCTCCTTTGTCTCCAGGGGATTTTGATTTTTGCTAAAATAACAAGTGAGTTCTCTTTAATGACAAAGAAAATCCAGCTAGAGATTTGAGGCCAGCTCATCATATTTGCAAATTGACAATACCTGTGATAGAGCCCCCATGGTGCTATTTTATGTGAGACCCTCTCAGTGTCTATCCACAATGAGATACAGAGATGAGCAGTTAGAGCAGTTTGTATTTGCAAGAATTGTTTCTTTAGTAATCCTTTTATGGTGAGATCAACTAACCTGCAGCACACAAACAGAAATAGCATTTATCAACAGAGCTTAAAATGAAAGTAATGAGAAAAGCACAGCTTTAATTACAATGAAATTCCAAGTGCTTCAATTATCCAAGTTCAGAAGCAATGTACTTTACCTGGAAATTGCCCCTGAAATAATGAATTCAATAAGGAAAATTCTTGTATAGTCCAAGTTAAATTATTTAAAAAGGAAGAAAGAGGGTACTTAATTATTTAATGTTTCACCAATAATTATATAGTTCAGTATAATGTTCACTCACTGGAGAACCTGATTTTCAAAGGAACACTTATGAACATCAGTCAAACAAAAAACACCTGCCAGACTATAAAGTCAGCCAGCGTTGTGCACATTCATTCCAACACAGCATTACCACATTAGCAAAAATCCAAGTCTTAATGGCAAACATATCCAATAATTTATGTTAAAATATTTACATAGAAAAGCATGCATGATACCGTTTCTGAACGCATTTGTAAAAAAACAGTATGAACTCTCTTGCTACAATTTTTAAAAGCTGTGTTCCAGGTAAATGAGCTCAAGATGGGACCAAACCTCTGGAAAATTGAAAGCTGTAGTACTTGAACAATCTAAGATGCCAATTAAAATGTGGCCATGGACATCTTAGGGACATTTCATTCAAAAGTCACTAGGAATCAATTTTAAAAGACAGTTTTAAATTAGCTGCATGAAATACTAGCCATACTTATCTGCATGGAGTCCTGAGGAGCAAGGCTCAGGGAACACCAAGTATTTCTCAAGAAACAGGTTTTCCCAAGCAATAGATCAACAAGCCCAGCACATGATATGCAGCTGAGGGGGCTAAAACAGCACCTTGGTCAAACACAGTAGGGATCTGCAAAGGATTATCATCATACATTAATGACCCTATGTTAACCCTGTGTATGAAAATTCAGTGGGACTAGTTCTAGAAAATCCTCATGATGGCCAAAACAGCAGCTGTCACACTGGTGTCCCTAAAGTTTATTCACAGATGCCAGAATTCAGCACATGCCCTTCTAGACTTGGGATGCTGGACTTTACAAAAAATCTTCCTCGACTGTTCTCTGTCTTGGAGCAAACCTGCCCAGAAGGAAAACGTGATACACTCACAAATTCACCAACACAGCACTGATTTCTCATTTCAACCCAAAGGAAAAGGAAAATATGCTAAAAGCCTCCCAACCATTTCCTTGCAGCCGTAAAACAGGTTGTCTCTGGGAGACTTTGCCAAAGTCATACCTTGGCCCCACTCTCTGGAAAAGATCAGAGAGTGTTCATCAGTAATGGCCTCAGATTTCACAGCTCCCAGAGCAGAGGAGCCCAGCTGCACCATCATCCAGATTTTACAGCCTCATGTTCTGCAGCCAGCAGGGCTGGAACTCATGAAAAGTATAGATTTCTGCTTCCCTGAGGGGACTACAACACTCAGTTGGGGTCTTGAAAAGCCTGAGGTCTCTGACAATCAAAGATGGGGTGTTTAACAGCCTAACACACTATTTTAAGTAATTTTAATGTCTCCCTTGGAATTGTGCAAAGAGAGACTGACAGTAAGTGCAGCACTTGGCTTTGCAGGTGGGGAATACCAAACACAGTCCCACCAAAATTTTAAAATCCTGTAAAAAAATTAAGGATTTAGGGAATACATGTCAGATACAGACCAGAAGTGATGTGACATGGAGCAGTGCTTCGCATGGCTGATGTGAAGCCCATCAGGGTAATTCAGCAGTTACATTCAGACAGATGATGCCACAACATGTGCTGCACACCATGGCACAAACCCACACTCCCTCTGACATGGCACAATGTTCACTGTGCTATAAACCAGCCTTTGGTTGTTCTGTTTCTACACTTCTGTCTCCTGTGGCCAAATTCAACTTGCCCAAAGCTTCCTGTACATTGAGGTTAAGAAGTCTGGGGAATTATCATCATGCCATGCCACTGTAAATTATCACAGCTCCACCAACTTTGCCCTAATATGAAACACCACAGAAGTGCTCAGAATCCAACAGTGATGAATTTAACATGACTCCTTCCACTATCCTGATGTCAGCAGAGTTACAGCAATTTATGCAATACAAGGATCTGTCCTTTTCTCCTTATCAAAGCATTTGATCAAAAACAGTGACATGCAAAAAGACAACCTTACTTAATTTGAGCAGCAGAGTCAGGCTTGTCACTCTAACATCATAAGAAAAACTGAGGTATTTACATATGGGTACTTGCATATTCCTTTTTATCTGGCTTCACAAAGATAACAGCAAGATCACTTTCTTCCTCAGTAAAAACTAGTGTGAAACCTCACAAAGGATCAGCATTTTCCCTTGCTCTTCCCTCCCTCCTTTCCTCTCTTCTGAAAAAACAAGACCTCAAGATATTTCCAGTCTTCATTAGCTACTTCTCTGCCTGTGACAGCCTGGTGGTGTGGAGTGGCTCTAGCTTCCTCTCTTCCATTCACCCTCGAGTCAGCTTTCTGACATTTTTTCCTGACTTTTTTTCCTGACGTGAGGTGACAAGGAGCTCACACTGCTGAATGCCACTGCCACAGGTGACACTTCCATCACCAGCAGTGGTCCCTGCCCCACGCCACAGATTTTGAGAGTGTGGAACCACAAATGAGCTCACCCAGCAGCCCCAGATCTGCACCCCTCAGGATGCATTTCAAACAAGTGGATGCATAAATTCACTCATTCGGAAACCTGGTCTGTTCATGAACTTGTTACTATGACACTTTAGAAGAAGCTGCTACAGATAAGATTGATGAAAAGTATTGATTAATTTTCTCTCAAGCTACATTTGAATTTTAAGTTTTCCCTAAACAAAACCAGTTGGTGTTGGTTTGTTAGTATTCCAGGGACTGTAGCAATGTGCTTCAGCAGCAAAAGAAGTTCCATGATAAATGTGTTCTCCGATCTGCATCTGTAGAGTAGCTATAAAGTCAGAACAATCCAGGCAAAGTTTTTCATTATGTTTTTAAATATACTTATTTACATTTTAAATCACACATAGACAATATGAAATATCTTTCACTTAGACAGGTGGGAACAAGAAAACAGATGCATCCATTAAGCTTGAAACAATTCAATGAATTAAATAGTACTTGGTGAACACTTTGGTTTATGGATATAGCCTTTGTTTTAACTTACTTGAAAAAACACAGCCATGGCTCCTACCACCCTGTTTTCTAGAACTGCTGTTCCAAAACTGTCAAAGTCATCAGGATTGTAGAAGTAAATCTGCATCTGCAAAAATTAAAACCAACAACAGAATCACAATTGTGTTGATTCATACAGCTTTCACATGATGTAATGCATACACATTGTATGTAAACCCAGTGTTTTGAACCTGAGATAAAGGAATTCTGCTGAACAATATTGTTTAACCAGCATCTTGATTAATAGCATGACTGCCCTGCTGGGACAGTAAGCAGGGAACAGAGTTGATGCAATGCATTTTAATACCAAATCCAAGGGTAAACAGTATGGCCAGTCTGTTCAGATGTTAAACTTTGTGCTTTCTGCCAGCATCTCTTCATTTCTTTCCACAATGAAGGCTCATCTCCCGCTCTGTTAAATGTGCTAAACATATTTATCTCAAAATCCACAGAGAATTTTGAAAAGGATTTCAATGTTTAGAGTTATTCCTTTACTCCTAAAGTAATTTGTAAGATAAAAGTCTGTCTCCATAGCAATGCATTTTTATGAGCCTCTGATATTCAGGTCTATCAGTTAAGGTCACACTTCTCCCTGCCTTCAGCTAAATTTCATGACTTTTATTTCCAAAGCATTAGTACTCTGCAAAAAGTATGAGACAAAACCAGATCTACTGATGTAATTTTTTAAATGAATAGTAGATATTAATAATTACACAAACCCCAAGTAGGAACAGGTGAGAACAATGATTACCCCAAACTAGTGTTGGAGTCACAGAGATAGCAGAGGACCAAGAACAGATTCCTCTGTACACTCTGCTGGTAAACAATCCCACTCCACTACACACATGCCATGAATAAGGGCAGCCTACAGAGGCCTGTGGGTCCTTGTGCTCTTGATTTCCTGTAGGGTTCTTGTTCCACTTCCCACAGTAGTTGAGCTCCCACTTCTGCCAGCTGAATACACTGCTGCTTCTCCAGCAGCAGTTTGACCCCTCCCTTCCAAAAGAAGCCCCTAGTGTTAGCCCATCTCTGTCAGCCATGATTTGCTCTGAAGGATCTGCTTTAAAGCCCACAGCACTCCCCTCTCAACCATGCAGGTGTGTAGGTGGTCACAGAATAAATTCAGTGTTGGTAACATTTGTTTGTGTACACTACACAACACAAACTCAAGCCACATGCCTGATGGTAGCAGCCAAGCACAAGAACTGGACTCCACAGTGGTTGCTCCTGTGGTCCTTCAGGGAACCTTCCAGATGGATTTCACAACCCAAACCACCACTGGCTGGCTGATATGTATGCTCACCTGTGCTCATTAATGCCAGAAAAAAAAATAAATTCTGTTCCTCGCTATGAAATGGGAATGGACCCCTTGGCTTTTCTGCCAGTAGCTTCTTGCTGAGCCTGTGCACTCACTCTGCTGCCCATCACCAGTGCCTGCCCTTTCACAGCATTACCATGATGGCAAGAGATCAGCACACAGCTCATAGTTTGAGGGAGAAGTGAGGTCTAGCTGAGACTGCCCATGCCTCCCAACACACTGCTGCTCTGACATGGCTCCCTCCAGCAAGTCTGTCTGACCCAAACACTTGTCTGGGCTTTTCCAGAAGAGTGCTGCATGACACACCCCACATGTCCACAAATGCACTATTTTTCTTGTGTTTTGTATATGCCAAAAGAGATGATACTTTTATCTTGCACAGATACATTCCGACTCACATTTACTGATTCCCAATCTTCTGACTGTACATACTGGCTGTAGAGGATAGGTGCTTTGCCAGTATTATACAGTCAAAAATACATTACTGCACAGGGAAAAGGCCAACATGAAGATCAGAGCATTCAGAGGTAGAGGCACTTTTTTCAGCAGGAGGAAGACCACATTCCAAATAGCCCACAAATAAATGAAAAAAATTGGCAGTCACACTAGCTTTATAAAATTTGAAAGCAATTTTCTTCCCCTTCTTTGGCCTTCCTATTCCCAGAAAACTCACAGCACACACACAGATGCTGACAATATCTCAGAGAGGTGGCAGTGTCTCCAGCTTCTGACAACTTGTGCATTGAACCAATGCAGAGCAAGGTACAGCCTTCATTGATGTAGAAATTAGAAACAGTTTGTTTCAGGTAGAATTGCTAAAACTTCAGTTCAGCCGGCACAGACCAAACCTGGCAAAACACTCACAAATTACATTTTGCTCCTCTTTAAAATAAAGTCTAAAATTATCTATACCTTACATAAAACATTTCACAATATATTCCTCACAGGAGTTTATGAAGAAAAGCATCACTGAGTGAGTTCAGCATACGCCAGAATCATTTTGGATCAATTTTGCTCATGGCATTTTAAGGAAATTAATTTTTACAATGCACCCTTGCATACAGTGCAAAGGGCTTTGGTAAAAGAGGTTTTCATTCAGATCCCTCATCTTAGCAGTGTGATCTCAGCCTAATCAAGAATCACACTCTGCCTTGATTACCATACACACTGGAGCATTTTACCACTGCTCCCTGGTGTTTTCCAGAGAGCGTGGTTGCTCTCTCTGCATCCATCACGTCAAGGGGAACTGTCCTGTATGAAAAATTATCATCATCTGTCATACAGCAGCATCCTTATGTGCTCATACAGCTAGAAGGAACATTTTAGGAATACAATATCTGAGGAATTGCTATTATATAATTTACACACACATCCCCTGCAAAAACAATGTTAAAAAGACAGTAAAGTTACACCCTCGAAGCCTCAGTGGTTCAGGCTGCTCATAAAACCACACCTGGACACCTCTGAGCATTAGTATTATGGCAATTTTCTAATTATGTGATCACATATTGTTCTCTTCCATAATACAGCCTCATCAGTTTTCCCCAATTTACAATAAAATGCAAATGCGTCCAATGTATTTTTGTTCTTTTACTCATAACATACATAATATTGAATGCATTTATCAGTAGATAGTTAATTTAATATTTTCTATGGGTGGGATAAGGTTCTTGATGTACAAAGTGGGAATAAGACAGTTAACTGTAAAATTAATTTCACTGCATACTTAAGTGGCCTAAACATGCTAGAAAATTTTCATTATTACTCCTTATTATATAATTAGTATATACAATATATGGGGCACTTTGCATATAAATGACTCCTGTCTCGGCCTGGGATGTAAAAAGCAGCAGCACAGAATGCAACAAAGAGGCTTTTAAGCTAAAGAAAATTTGGATGGTATTATAATATGCTATTTGTGAAATGCAGAATGGAGAATCACCCAAGCTTACACAACCAACCTGAATTGTGGCAGTGACTGATTTCAGCCCTATACAACAGCATTTTTGCATGTGATTCCACAACAGTTTCTATTTTCCCAAATTAAAAAATGTAAAGGCTGAGAATCCAGCAGCAAAGCCTGGGCTGTCCCTCGCAGTGTGACACTGCGTGTCAGATGCTGCTGCACACATCCCTGCTGCCTGTGCTCCACAGAGCCTGCCCCGGGGCACAGGTCCAGGAGGGCACGAGTGTCCTGTTCTCTGTGGCACAATACAGGAGATTTGCAAGGCTTTCACATCTAGCCCCATTACAACTAACAAGGCTGGGAAAGGCTTACATGGCCTTCCTGAGTCTCAGCTGTGCAACACGGCAGTGTACTCGCATTTACCTTGTAAAGAGGCATCCTAAAAACCACGTGTGTCCAAGCAACTTGAAATTTTCAGTATTTTGGTAAAGCCAAGCTTAGACAAACCATCTCTAGTGAAACAAAGGTACTTTTCTGCAGGAAGACACTCTCCATCCTAAAACGCTCTCACTAATACTACTGCAGCTACAGGGCTTTACCAAGGCAGGGAGAGGGCAAGAGTTTGATTTTAATGGGAAAACTTCATGCTTTGACACTCCTCATGCTATAAAAGAATTGTTTTCAAACTTGAGAGAGATTTGCTGTACAGCACAGATTTAAGCCTGAAAAAATATCACTGAGGGCAAAATCTTCAGACTGTTACAAGTGCCTTAAAACAGAGGATTAGGGAGAAAGCCCTCACTCTGCCATAACCCAGCAGATAATCACCAGTCAGCCTGAGAAAAACATCTCATGTTTTCTAGTCTCTGCTGTCCAGGAAGACCCAGTGGCCAATCATTACAGTTTCCAAGCACTCCAGGTCTGTCTATTCCCAGCCTACAACACTTAGACAAATGAATACACCACGTACATCCAACATGTGGGTGATTCTTCAGCCTGCAGAGCCTTTGCCTCCAAGCTCCTACCCCTCCACCATGCCCTAGGGCAGGAAATCGCCTCCTCCTCAGGACAACCCACTCCCTGCAGAAACACCTTTCTTCAACTGTGTTCTTCCAACCAGAAATCTGGTGTTACCCAGACCTGGCAAAATGTCAGGCCCTGCTCTGTGCTTAGATTTTGATGCCAAATTGGGCTGCCACCATTCTGAGGCTGTAAGGACAGGCTGTCTAAAACGTGTGTATTACTGAGAAATACTGCTCACCAGAGACCAGTTCTGATTTTATTAAGTGCAATAGCCTCTGAATGACTAAACCCTCATTATGAAATGTCACTGGCTTGCAAGCACTGAGCCAGTGAATGGCTTCTCCTTGCCACCCATCCACAAATAAAAGGCTCTGTCTCTCTGCTTGGCATGACAGGGATCCAGACAGAAATCACCATTCCCGTGCAGGATATCTCTTCACTGTCATTAGCCCACTACAAAGACAGAAAGTTTACATCCAATACAGACTGTCATGGCCAAACTCATTCACCTCTTATGAGAGAAAAGCCACAATGAATGTCTGATAGATCCCAGGAGATGTGAGTTCAAAGCAATTCTAAGAGACTGGAAACCAAGCAATAGACAGATGCCAAGTATTTTAAAAATAAATAATTGAGACTTTTAAATTTGGCTGCTATCACCCTGTGCAACCTCCTACAGAAGATTTCTCTTTAGATTAAAAAATGAACAAAGGCTCATTGTGCTGTCACAGATGTGGAGTACAGAATATTCAATAGAATCAGGAATTCTGGTGCAAGGGAAAGGATCATCAGAATTATCTATCTGCTCATTTCCTTCCAGCAATCCAAGGACTACCATGCAATTTAAAGCATGGTAAAAAAGCATAAAAAAAATAAAAGGTTTTAAAGACCAGCCAATTTTTTGATTAATTAGGCAGCAAGATGCAGAGGGAGCAGTGATGTGGATTATTATGTATTGCTTTAGAGACTGAGAGTATTTTCAGAAGAGCTCAACACCCAGGCAGCACAGGTAGATTGCAACTCTTAGCAGAGTGGTGAAACAAAAATTTTGAAATGTTTGCTTTAAATGATGGAATTAAGCACTGAATATACTAATTCTTAATTAGTGTCTTACCTGCTTACATTGTAAGAATAAATTATTGTCAGCCACTTTTACAACTGGATTTAAAACCTTTAGCACAAAAATAAATTCTCTGCTAAGATTATGAATCATACATGATTTTTCTTAATTGAAAGCTCGCATGTAACTTACTTTTGCTTTAAATATGTGCATAGATTTCCAGTGAACTGGATGATGTGATCCATTTGGCTGGAATAAAAATTTTCTACAGACATAATGTAATCTTCACTGTAGCACTAAAAATTCAGAATAACTGTCCTGCAGTCTGTGTGTTTACTGGAGTGTGAGATGTACACTGGGGCAATAAAATCTAATGTTTGACTTCTCATTATATTCTCTTTAAAAAATCCATGAAACTTATCATTTATAACATATTCAAAATCTGCTTAGGAAAGGCAGGGGGAAGAGCGAATCGTGATGTTTTCCAGTTCTCCTACCGGAGCTTGATGTAATAACACAGAGTATATTGCATTCTTTTGAAAAGATAAAGTTGAACAGGAGCAGATAATGGCATGTTTTTCCTGCCTAGTCTATTATTCATCAGTGAATTTTTAACTATAGTTAGGCAGGTAGAGAGATGTATTTTGAATGTCATAACTTGGTATTCTACAGTGCCTAAAAGTGTGCTGGGTAAAATTGCAAAACAAAGAGTCAGACAGGGACTTTGTCCTAATGTAATTGGAACTTGATAATGAATACAATGCTAGGCTGAAAAAAAATGAAAGGAGCTGAAACAACAGGAAGAGCAAGTTCATGCAAGTGAAATACCAGAATTTAACTCAATTTAGACGTCCGTATCCCTCAGAAGTATGGTAAATTTCCCTTTCATCTTCTTTAACAGTAAGCATGAATTCTTGCTTTGTTGTCTCCGAACCAAGCAGGAGGCATACCTATGCTATAAATTGAGACTAAGCAATTTCAGAGTCTCAAATTTTTCAGCCTGACAGGTGATAGTTGTTGCACCTTCTGCCTGCAAGCCGGCACAGCATTTAAACCTGTGAGTGGTCCAGTGAGAGTTCAGCAGAACAGGGAGGAAACCCAGCACCCATGGGATCACCCTGGGCTGCCATGCATTGTTGGATCACGGCCACATCACTCAGTACCTTGAGTGCTAACTCCTGAATGTTAAGAGAGAAGAACCTTGCCAAGCCAGAAACTCTCCTTATTTCTACTGCCGGAAATAAACACCCCTTCGGCCTGCTCCCATCCCTAACACAAAAATCCATCTCGTGTGCACACAGCGAGTCATTACACAAGGAATGCCCATTTGATGCTAAAAAGCTGCATGTTGCATTCATTTGTATTACCGTAATATGAAAATAACGGTGTCAGTGTTTATACTTTCCGTAACGTGAAACTTTTTTGCAATTGCTTTGTACTCCGAGTAACAGCCATATGATTCACCATGAAATGAAGTCTGGAAAATCGTTTTGGATAAATGGAACTATAAATTCAATAGAATTTCCATGACAACATAGATTGCAACACTCCACCACAAGTGAAATGTTATAAATCATTCAAAACCAACAAAAAATCAGCAGTAAGTCTTCTCTTTCACAATGCACAAGACCCTTGAATTATAGAGCTGTGGTTATTACCTCCCAGTGCAATGCCTCTTGTTTCTGATCCTCCTTTCTCGGTGTTACAAGTGTTGTTTCATATTTGACCTCCTTCCAAACACAGGAGATTATAATACTAACACTTTAATACTAAGACATAAGCAAGAAGTGAAGCATAACGAGCAGGAGGCTTTTTTGAACCTTTCCTTCTCATCTCCTAAAAATGTTTAAAATATCTTCATCCTGTGGTAATTATACCTGTGTATCCAGATACACCACAGCATCTTGTTAGACACACAAATTTAGGAGGCTCTTTTTCTGGAAACGTGGGTGGCGACTGGTGCAATAGGGTGCTCAGTCAGCTTGTGAAGGGGAAGTGAACCACATGTCCAAGGGATGGAAGAGATCCAAGGAGAGGAGGTAAAAATAAAAAAAGGCTAAAGGATTGCCCCACACAGTATTGCTCATTTGTACCCTTCCATCAGAGGATTCCTGACAAATGGTATTTCACATCAAGTCCAAGAAACCAGAAATATGCGTTTCCAAGAGAACCTTAACTGCAATTTGAAAATCACTGCGGCTGTTGCCTTCATGCCTAGAAGAAAAACCTTGAAAATGAAAAGTTCTTTCCTTTCTGAAGAGATTAAGAAGCCCATGAACACAAAAGAGAGAGAGAAAGCGCTCGGTATTCTGGGGTTTTTTGTGCAAAAGTAGTAATATTTCTTAAATATCAAGTATTTGGTAACTTGAGAAGGGGCGACCTATTTGCCCTTGGACTGCAAAGGCTACTATAGAGTTTCTGCTGCCTTGCATTGATCATTGCCCATTTCTGGACCTCAGTTCCTCATGTGGTCATTGCATATCTCTTCTTTAAGCGGAAGTTTTATGAAAGAAGTTTGAAAAAATTGAAATTAATGGGAAGAAATATACACAGTTGAAAACCAGTGAAATTAAGTACCATATGGAGTGTTGTTGGAGGAGAAAAGCTTTGAGGTTGCTGTTCATTTGCTTGATATTGCAATAAGGAAGAGTCACAGAGGTACCTCACAGAGAGAGTCTATTGCCTCCTCAATACTGGTACCAACTTCAAGCAGCTCCAAACTGGCAGGACAAGATACTATGAAAAGCTGTTTGTGCTCCATCCCTGAGCTGTTCAAGGCCAGGCTGGTCAGGCCTCTGGATAACCAGATCTAGTGGAAGGTGTCCCTGCCCATGGCAGGCAGCTGGGATCAGGTGATCTGCAAGGTTCCCTCCAACCCAAACGGTCCTAGGCTGTGCGGTTCACATCCCTTTTATGAGCAGATGTCACAGAAATCCACACACACAACTGCTGCAGGGCACCCACACACCCATGGGCATCTTCCCAGGCTTTGGGAGGCCAACTGGTGTCTTTCACTGCTCTGGACTTCCTCTTCCAGAGACTTTCTGGGTATTTACGGAGTAGCTCTGAGTCTCACTCACACTGGCTTTGTCTAATGGTGGCATATTCCAAGTAAGACAGCAGGAACACACAGCACTGAGGCAAATGTGGTTTCCTAAAACTGTACAAATGGAAAAATTAGAGGCAATACTTGACTGCTGTCATGGCTGAAACACTGAAACAGGCAATTTAGAAAGTGGCTAAGCACCAAATGACACAGCAACCAAAACCAAGTTGGATGGACTAACTGTATGAACAGAATAGCTCTGAACTCCACCCAAAAGTGGCTGTTTCAGATACCTCCTTCATCTGCTTCCATGGCCTTCCTAAAAGAAAACACCAACACTACTGAAAAGTTTTAAACTTCAAAATTCCCGAACCGCCCATACTTCAGCTCATCTTTCAGGAATCCATTTACTTTCTCAAACACCAAGAAGTGCTGCCAGAATGGAGACAACTGGGATTTCCTTCCAAAAATACTCCACTGCTCTTCAGGAAAAACAAAGGAGCTGCACTTGAAGAATAAACCCCACAAAAGCACACTTTGCATAGCATGTGTGATTAATACAATTTCATACCCCATTCACTTTAAAGATGCACTAGCAGAAGTATTCATTCCTCTGAGATCATATATTAGCACAAATTCCTCTTTTTGCACTGTGGAATTCAAAATGTCCTCTGTGTGTGGTCTTTTTTCTCACTGATGATGGGTTTTTCTCTTTTTTCTTTTTTTCTTTTTTTTTTTTTTTTGTTCAGTGAGAGAAGGCAAGGTCTTCCAAGAGGTTTAATGAACTTCCAAATGCCTCAGAACAAATTTTGAGGTATTTATAGTTTCACTCTGGATTCAAAGCTACGCAGCAGATGGGGCACGTTTTCAGCAGCATTTTGCTGGGCGAAAGGCCATTCCTATCTCTGAGGGGATGTGAAATCCTCCAGGCTGTACACTTGCAGAGTTATTTTTATTTATGAACTGTGAAGTAGATGGACAGTTTACAGCAGAACCAGCCAGGACAAGAGCTTACTTGGAGGGTAAAAATAATAATGGGTTTTCTCATATTTTGCAGAATACACCTCTATCTAGACCCTCACCTTAATGCCAAAGGCAGAGTAGAGTGCTCAGTGCCATTCTCAGGAGCTACTCACAGATTACTGGAGGGATGTGTGACAGCCTGTGGTGCAGGGACAGCACTAGTTCTGTTGCAGCTGTCCCATTGGAACATGAGGGATTTTTCCAATGCAGCTGCTTAACGTGGGTGTTTTACTTCGAGGTTCTCAAAAGGGTTTAATATGCAAGGAGTGAGTACATTATATCCTTTCTAAAACTCAGGATCTCCTGAAAATACCTCAAATTGAAATTCTTCCCCACCATGGGCTGCCTACCCAAATCCCCCAGTGTTGGAATACCTTACATGTAATATTTCTGTACTCTGTCTCTAATTTTCTAGGTTTCTCTACCCTTACCCTCTGACTGTTTTATCAAGTAGAAAGTGAAGTCTGCACACATCTGGAGTGCAGTGTTAATAAATTTGTAAACTTCTTTTCTTAAGTGTACAGGCACACAGAGTAGCTGAGTACACCATCTTAATGGCACCAGTGTGTTAAGGACATGATTCTGGATTCACACTAACAAATCAAAAAGAACTAGACTTCAGTACAGCAAGAAGCAAAATACTCAGGCAAGCAACAAAACTGATGGAAAAGTAAAATGCTGGAAACTGTGTAGCCTTTTAAAGTTAAACCCTTGACCAGTGTCACAGCTGCAAACCCATTTGCAAACACATTCTGCAATAGTCCTTTGCTAAATGTCAAAGTTATTCTTCCATGCCTATGAAACAGAAACACAGCTCTGATTCTCACCCTTTCCCTTGCTCCTACCTGTCTGCAGATGACATGTTTTGACTCCCCTGGTGCATCTGACACTGCTGCTCACTTGTGACATCACCTTACACAACGTGACCAAACCAACCTCTTGGCTTTAGCACTTCCAATTCCTTACAGTCCCATTGGGGTTGAAAGAAAAGAACACTGAACTTCTTTGGAGTCTCAAAGAACACAACAGCACCACCAGATTGGCATTTGTCCAAATTTCACAGGCTTTGGTTCCATTTAGCTTTGAGAAGACACTCCTGGTGAGGGGTGTGCCCAACTGTGTCCCTGCTCGACCAGGCTTTGTGCCAGTTTCATCCCTTCCCTTGACTGTATTTTAATCATAGAAATGATTTGCATGCCCAAGAGTCACATTTCCAGTCTGGCTCATGCCTGTGTATTTCTGAAAGCATCTCTTCTGCATCAGCATCTCACACTCAAACAATTCACCTGTGTAATGGACACCAGAGAAGTTCTGGTTTTCACTGTGACAGCTGCTGGTTTCTCTCCAGACTCTTGGTGTCTCTGGCTCCAGCGGTGCCCAACCAATACAGTTCTTGCTCGTGCCATCCTCTCACCACCAGCACCAGATATTTGGATTGTGCTGGCAAACACAAACGGGAACCGGGAACACTCCAAACTGGCGCAGCCTCTCCCTCCCATCACACAGCAGGGAAAGATGCCCCAACCTGCCCAGGGCCACAAATCCACACCAGGATGTGCTACTGGTGCATTCACCTCTCCTGGTGCTGTTCTGTGACAGCATTAAATGCCTCAGTGGAACTTCTGAAATATGAGAGTTGCACAAGTAAAGTCCTTATCATAAATCTGATAATTAACCTGCATAACTGATTTCCCTCCTGGCAGCAGGCAGGTTGGAATAAATAGTCCATCCAATACCTACTGAGAGAAGACTTCTATATTTCATGTTTACTTTAGACAAGTACAAAAACCTTTGGACAAAGGGCCTCAAAGAGTCAAATTCCTTGCAGTTTCAACAGAGCGCCCTGAATAATACATAAAGCAGCTATGCTCTTATCCCTAAACCCACAGGTGTGAACCAGATGTCATGCTTATCTTCTCTTGAGATTACAGCAATCGCATGCCTTCAGAATATAAAGTAAGCTTTAGATCAAGGAACCTGAAATATATTAAAAGTGTGGCACTGAAGTTAAAAATTCAAATATTAACCTAGAAATCACTGTTTCATTCAAGAGTCTGTTTATAGTCTATGTTCTGCAAAAGTTGTATTTCTTTCATTTAACCTTTTTATAACAAGATGTATTATGAATCACAAATCTGAGATAAAACTATTTGCATAAATCTCAGTATTGGTAAGCAATATTTTGCCAAACAGATCTTTCAAACATACCACCATCTATTAAACATGCATCATGGCTCAAGAAACAGAATTAAAGTTAAAACCCTAATTTAAATTTTAAACTTTCCTGTTATTGTAGTGAAGGTTTAAAAAAAGGTGAGCATAAGCTGCACTCAAATATTGAAAGGAGATTAAACCCCAAAAGATATCTCAAAGAGAATTTTAAAGTTAACAATACACTGTAACAAGAAATGGTGCAAATGTGCTCTAACCATACAGCCTTGATCATAACCAGTCACCTAAGAGTGCATAGCCAGAGAATCATTCAAAAATGTTCAGTTTTAAGAAAAATAACAATTTCCTCACTCACCAAGCAAACATCACTAATATGTGTGTTTGTTACTGGGGGCACTTCAGGAAAAGAACCACACAGTCCTTCTCACCAGATGCACAAAACATCCTGCCCCAGCAGATTTCAAAGGTCACACTCCCACTGCAGTACTTCTTCTCTTAAACTAGGTCCAGGCACCACCTCCTGACGCCCCTGTCAACGCCCCAGGAGCAGCCGTGATGCTGCAAGGGTGAGGGTCTGCTGTCCCTGAAAGGGGGTGCATGTCCTACTTCAGTTTTTGCTCAGCTTTGCTCCTCCACCATGGCTAGCCTCATTCTTTAATCCAGCATTCTAGTTTCCTTCCAGAGCATCCCCTGTCAAACACACACACACACACTCCAAAGGCTGTCAGCAGCTAATGCTAACACTTCACTAAGAGAAGCCTGCTAGGTCAATTTATGACAGAAATATTGCAGGTTTGTAATTAGAGCCCTACATAAGAAAGCCTGTGTTTGTTCAATGATCTCCACATTCACTTAACAGATGCATTCATCTCCTCTCTAGCTGTAGAGAAAAGGTGGTGAATGTGACCTGAATCCAACAGCTGTAATGTCACCTGCTTGATCTTGAGAGAGTTGAAGTACCTTGTTCACATACCAATATTCACCAGTGACCCAGAGCCTCAGCCTGCCCTCCAGCAGCAGGGCCTGTGACTCCTGGGGAAAAAGCATCCAACATCTTGGCTCACTCATGTCAATAAAACAGAGTATGAAGAGTCATAGGTTAAGGTGCTAACATGACCCTGTCTGTAAGGCTGAACAGCCAAACTCTGTTTGAGTTGAGAGCACAGACCCAGGCTGCTCAGTACCATGGCAACACTAATGATTTAAACATCTTTAAAACTTTTAATTGAAGATATAGGAGAAAAGTTGAGAAAAAAAAAAAAAAAAATCAAAAGAAAATAATTTCAAATATAAACAACTGAGTCTTCTAGTGTCACCTACGCCTTATCCCCATCTCTGTTAGCAAATGGGTTTTTCTTACAAAAACAATCTATGGATTGTATTAAATGTGGTGATAAACATTTCCTTCAGAAAAACAGATGAGATAAGACTACATCTAGTTCTGGAGTCCAGTCCTAATTTCTGCAGAAAAAAAAAATTAAAAGCAAAAAGAAAAGAAGTGCAGAGCCAGATAACTCAGCTTCTGCGACTGATACTAGCAACTTCATTACTGTGGAAAGCAGGCAATGAAAATGGCTGTTATCAACCACTTCAACACCTGGTAACTCCTGCCAGGTGGCACAGGGGACAGCTTTTCCCTGCCTTGCCAGGTGCGGGATCACAGCAGCACTGTGAAAGGGAGGGTGTCTGGGCTCACGGTGCCAGGCTTGTGCTGAACAGGCGGAGGAAAGAGATAGGAAGGAGAACAACAGAGATGGGGGAAAGAAAAGGACAAAGGAAGAAAAGACAGCATCCCTATCTCTCACTCCAAAGGGCTGTTAAGACTTTGCTGAAACTGGTGGCAGCTCTGGTAGCTTCTTGAAGTCCTGCTACTCTGAGCAGTTCAAAACACATTCAGGATCATGACTGGCTTCCTTGAACAGCCACCAGTTGCTGGGTTGGCATTACAGGCTCCTGACAACCCAGGAGACTGTCAGGAGCATCCCTGACATCCCAGGAGCAAGGACTGTCCCTTTCACTCCCAAGATGTCCCATCACACAGCCTGCCAGCCAAGGGCTACGGGTGGCACCTGATCTGCTAATTTCCAGCTTCATTCCCTTCTCATTTAAGCACACAGCTTGGAAGGTACTTTGATGGGTTTTAAGATAATTTCAAGCTGCCTTCTTTCTGCTGAGTTTCTACACAGACCTTGTGTAGAGCAGCGTGGCCATGTACATTGTCTAATACTCCAGGCTGCAGAAATATATCTCTGGAGAGCCCTCATAAAACACTTAATTATGGCTACAGGTGTATCAGGCCCTGTATCCTGTCTCAGGCACAAATGCAAAGTAAATCAAGACATGGACAAAGAGTAACGGTTCCCTTTGCTATACCCCTGCAGCTTCCAAGCAAGCCTCAGTGGCCTTTCTGACCTGGGAGCTGCACAAGGACCATCCTTGACTGGTGTGTCCAGAGCTCTGTTAAAACCTGTATTTACTGCTGGCTGCTAGAAATCCATTTCCCAAGGGGTTCCACAATTCACACACTTCAATAAATTGCTGGGTGTTCCATTCCATGGAATGTGCATCTTCTGTCCCTCTGGACTCAGAACCTTAGCTATACTGGGAAGCATAATAAGTAACATTTATTTAACTTTGTTGAAATTTCACAGCCCTGTGTAAACAAGTACCCAGAGTCACCCTCCCCAAGCTGAGATTTAACTCTTTATCTTCTTTTCTTGTCACTGAAGGCCCTCTATTTTTATGGACGTTCCCAGCATTTTCTAGGATGGGCAGTCAGAACCACTTAATTTATAAGTACCATGGAGTAAAGCTTTTCCATGCACTAATTTTCTAATAATTTCAAATCTTCCTCTTTGCCTTTTTGCTACTGCTGAGCACTGTGCTCAATTGTTCAGACAGCTCTCTGTAAGGACTCCAGGAACACTTCCTTGAGTGGCAATAACTAATTTAATGTTCATTACTCTATGTGCAAAGTCAGAGTCTTCTAACCTAGTTAAACTAGAAAATGAGATTTATATGATCCTGCTTTGTGTGTGTGTCTGCATATGACGTCAGACCTTTATAAAAATTTTAGAGTGCATTGACCAATTTGATCAAAACCCAACTGCTCACTTGGGTTCTCGAAGGCTCAAAGACACACATTCAAGTGCCTTTGCAGTAAAGTAGCATAGTTAAAGAGAGACCCAATTAGTTTCACAAGTATGGATCAAATATTGAAGACACTGAAGACACTCCCTGTCCTCCTTCACAAAGCACTTCATCATCATGCCCAGCATGGGCAGCAGACACTTCTGTGGCTGTCACATTCCCTCCAAACTCAGCAATGCTGCATGCAGATAACCTGGGGCTTTTTCTACTTGAGAGCACTCATTTCTGCAGCTGGGGATGTTATAGGCCACAAGATGTACCCACTTTCTTTTGCTCAGTGGGAATGCTATCAGTAGGTGCAGATTCCCCTGAGTCACAGAGAGAATATCAGCATTTGAATCTAAGCACACATAATATTAATAGTAATCCACCACTCTGTTAAATATTGTAATATGGTAACTTTAATCATAAAGCCTCTCAGTATTTAAATACTTCAGGCACTGTAGACATTTATACAACTAGCAGTAGATGAATTTTCAAATAGATACTTCTGAGTAATTATCCTCTTGAGACACCACCAATTGCTAAATAATGCCTCAGTTTAAATAGCACATAGCTATTATTCTGGGCACTATTAAATCTCTTCGAAACGTTATAAAGATGGTGATAAATATCTGACACTCCATTTTCGTCTTCATGTGGATGAGGAATAGGACATTTTTCCTCACCTGTTAGCTGGACTTCAAAGAGAATTCCTTTGAAAATTAGAGGTAGCCCCTCCTGCTTGCTCTAATAAAGCAGGTATGCAAATTTGTTCTAGACATCAGTAAAGACTCCTTATGAGCAAAATTAGCACTCAGACTCGTAAGGAAAGCTGTCTTATCAAAACATATCAGAGGAAGAATAACTGGATGGGATAGTTGAGTGGGAACTCCTGAGAATGCCAAAATTCTTACAGATTAGCTGGCAAGGAACAGTTGTTCTGTCCCCCCCAGAACATCCCTCTGTCATTCCAGGGAGAAAGTGCTGAGCAAAAAAATAGAGAACAGAAAGAGTATTCAGTCAAAACTTCAGTGAATCAAGGCATGACTACAGAGAGAGTTTTCAGATGAACCTGCTTTTATATAACACACAAAGTTCTAGAATATCAGGAAAATGCAGACCTCTTGATCATATAAAACACTGGCCTTTATTCATGCTCCTTATGATGCTTTTCCTAAAACTCCTCTCACTTGCATATTACTTACCACTTATAAAAGAGTCTGAGGAAAGAAATCTGCATTCTCTGGTCACCAGAGGTTATGCACAGAGCAATTCAGCAAGCTGCTCCATAGAAAAGGTTGTCTTTTCATGGTCAAGAGTAAAAACATGGAAGAAAACTGTATAAAAATACTTGTCTCCTCATCCTGACGTCTTTCATGTCTCAGGGTGGTTCCAAAGCCTTTAGAGATGATGATCTCTCCAAAACAAACCACGTCAGATTGTGTTTACCTCCATGCTAGTGCACAACATCTTGATTTAATTTCAAAAGCAGCCATCAACAATAGAGGCCATGTCCTTAAACACAGAAAGCAAAAGTTGAAATTACTGCAATAAAGCCAGTTTGTAGCCACCAACTATCAAGTAGTTTCATCATCATTTATCAGTGTGTCATGAAATGCTCCTTTTCTTAATTCTGCTTTGAATGATGACTGAAAACAAGATGAAGGATTTGATAACTTGCTGGCCAAAAATTTCCATTGTACTTTCCTCCTCATTAGAAAAAGTTACTTTTATAAAAAGAAAAAGACTAATATGGAAGTAGTAAATTTTAAGCCATGACTGGGGGCTTTACATAAAAAAAAAAATCTCCAAAACAGCAAAATATTTTTATGTGTGCTGTAACCCACAGCATTTTGACATATATATATATATATATAATGTCTCTTCGCGTTTGGCATCTGATAAATTTCCATTATTATCTCACTGACAATTAAAGCACAGATGAATACTAAATAAAGCCATGTGGCTGTTCTGCTAAACCCTTTTGTGGAAAAGAAGGATGGTCTGAAAACTTGGGGAAAAGAAGCAGATGTGTGAGGTGCAATCACAAACACTTCTGTGGCCACTACAGGGAGAGAATCAGAGGGATGTGGTCACTCCAAAGCACATGGTCACCACATGATGGACTCATGTCCTGGATGGCAGAGGCCATCACCTTGATCTGTGAAAGGTAAACCTCTGAACAGCTGTATTATACCTTGCTTCAGTTTCTGTGGTTCAGTAAGTCATAAAGAGAAACAGAAGCAGCAATGTCCTCTGTCTTCTCATTCCAAAACTGAGATATAATAAATGTGTAAGATAACTTTCCAACTCTTACAAGCAAAAGGCATCTAGACCTGCTGGGACAGAGCTCTGGTGTATTCTGCTGGGAGTTTTATACAGATGAAGCCCTCCTTTGATGGTATCTTAGGATTCAGTTAGTGATGGTCCAGTGAGAGAGAGATATGAAGGAAGTCCATATCCTTAACAAATATAGTGACTTTATTATTCTGAATTCAGGACCCCTGTGAAGCTTCAAGTCCAGGATTTCTGTATCTGTACATCATTCCTCAGGAAGCTCCCATCTGCAGATGTTCAAAACCTGGTAACACTAATGGTCTCCAGACCAAAAAAAAAATCAGGCTATCTATAAGTATGTAATACCAAATTTAACCTTCTAGACAAACTCAGGAGTATTCATGGACACATACACTGAATTCTGTCTCTATTAAATTACCTTTTCAGAATGTAAAGCATTTCGCTAGTGCAACTTGACAAGTGCCAGATGAGCTACAAGCAGAGCAACACCACCCAATCAGTAAGTTTAGCTACATGCTCCTAATTGTATCAGGTAGATACTCCTTTTTGACCCACACACAGAGACAAAACAAGTTAAAACAGTCCTGTGCTAGACAGGGAAAAAGCTCAGAAGTGGGATGCTGAGAATAAAATCAAAGGTCAGTGAGAGGGAGTGCTCGCTGCAGGAGGCTCACTTTGAAGCCACCCATGTGTACACTGCTCAGACCTGGAGCAGCCTCCTTGCTCGGTGTTTGTACAGGATCCAACCTGACAAACATGAAGCCTGGTTCAAAAAGATGCTACAATCACAGAAGCCAGCAAACCACAGAACTTGTGCACAGTATTTTGAACTCAAAGAACCTTAACAAGGAGCAGGAGTTCCTTGGATCGTCTCTGGCCTATCTAGTCATGCAAACATTTCTGGGGGAAGGTGGTTTAAAGATCTAACAAACAGCATAAACTACTGGAGCCACCTTAGGGGAGATTTCCTCCTCCTTCCTTCTATACCATGACCTGATTACAGTCACATACAATTCTGAGTTTGTAATCACTATTATCTTGCTGTTTTCCATGTTAACAGCAACATGGCATAAATAAAGATGAACTTGCCTCCACGGCAATAATGTCAGACATTTTACAAAATCCATGATATAAAGAAATCTCCCCCATTGTTAGATGCCCTTTATCACATGCATGTCCCATCTCACCAAGAAATAGCTATATGCACGTGTTTTTAAAAGATTCAGGGCTTCCACATAAAGAAACGCACACATACACGCACAAGCTTAGGGAATCAATAGAATCATTTTCAGAAGGATGCCGCCAAAACCAAAGTTTATTTCCCCTAAAATGGATAAAAGTGCACTAACTGATTGTCAGAGCACTACAGTCTACTTACAAAACTCTAAGAAATTTTAGCTGTTAGTAAAACTAGTCTTGAATGACTTCCAAAGACCTTTGTTAATGCCTGTCCCCAGAGAAGATGGAGATTATGCAGGAATTCATCCACCACAAGAAAAAATCAGTATTTTAACATTCTTACTGTGATACTGTTGATCCAGACCTCACAAACAGCTACCAAGAAAGTTACCCACAGCATTTTCTTTAATTTTAAACTTATCGCACACCCAGATAAAGCTCTGTACCTGATAATTTGGTTATTTTTGTCTCTATTTTCCTAGCATATTTCACAGACTGGCCTCCGTGCCTGTCTAGGCTTTTAAAAAAGCAGTGATTTGTTTGACCAGACCTTAACTCCCCAGATTCCACAATTTGGCTTTCCTAGGAGTTATAATTATTGGGGGCAAGGACTGAAATGAAGTTGTCAAGTGACAGTAATAGGCTCTCTTTCTCCCTTCCCCAAGACTGATGCTATTCATTTGGAGCAGGTCTTTACACAAGCCCTTCTAATCTGATCTGCAGAAACCTTGGTGAGACCTGGCTGTACCTCAACTGGAAAACAGTTCTAAGATTAATAATAAGCTGACCTTTCAGTTTAAAGCCTTGGCTATCACAGCTATCTATTGGTGCACTTTGCCCAAGTCTCACACGGACTCTGGCAGCAGGACAGGAACAAAGACAAGAACCACAGCAAGTTCTCCACTGCCACACAATTACAGCCACTTTAAATGCAGAGTTATGGACCAAGCAGACAATGTTATTTCATAATATATTCTGTTTCTGTAAGGCTTGATCTCAATCTTTGCTTATTCAAGAAAAGCCTTACGACAATTGTGTGGGAGCAAAGGCTTCTTCTCTGCTCTAGGTATACAGACTAAAATGGGCTGAGGCTTGTCCAGTGACTGCAACACTGAGGTGACAGGGGACTACTGAATGCCATTGTTTCCTATTGAGTAGGAAGAAAACCATGAATATAATATCTTAATTTCTTAAATTTCAATTAATTATAATCCAATTTGGCAAGGCCTAACATAGGAAAATATCTTTACTTTCCCATCTTGTACATTTTTAAATGGATTTGAGACTATATGATTGATGGAAGCTTTCAAGCTTTTAAGTAGTGGATACTATATATAAGCTTTCCTTAGATAAATGATTTCCCCAATGTGAAAACGTTAGTTTTAATGCAATGAAATAGCCTTAATTGGTTGTGATGGGAAGTAAACCCTGAGATAAACATTGAATAAATAATTCACATCCTTCCATCTGGGGAACTTCTTCCTGAACTGCAAAGTATCTCCAATCTGAAATGCAATAGACATTATTTTAGCAGCAACCAAAAAAAATGCAGACTTATTCCCATATACTGCATCTGGAGCGTAGAGCATCTGCTATTCCGGAGCTGAGTGAATATTTTAAGACATGGTTTCAGAAAGATTTTTGTTTCTGGACTAGAACATTTTCTCCTAACACATGGTCTTCCACAGAACTGGTGTCCGCTGTAACCAGATCTAACTTTAACTGGATCTGTGGAAATTCACAGTTCCCATGATGAAGCAACTGGAACATGTAAAACCTTCTCCACTATTTTCATTTACACCATACTGTGGCCAAGGCAGCACCTAGAGATATTTGGAGATAGAGTTGTAGCATATTTCATACTGGTTTATGCTATATGACCCTGATGTTCCTTTTTTGCACTTATTTATTCTGTTTATTTCTCAGGAACAACTTTTCCCCCAAAGGCTTTCTACCAACACTTACTGCTGGCAAAGCACTCAAGGTAGGTCCCCTTGTTCCAACAGAAAATACAGCTAGTCACAAATTCTCTGCAGAATTCTGCACAAAGATCAGGGGGAGAATATGGAACCCGTGAAACCGCAAAACCTACATTTACTCAATTTGATGTGACCCTTAAAATTCACCACAGAAAACATAAGCAACCATAGCTTTTACATGCTGGTCTTTTGGGTGTTCTGCAAATGAAACCTAAGAGCACATCAAAAACTATTTTTTTCTGATCACATCTCTTGTTCAGCACATTCCTGGGTGCCTGATGGAAACTCAGAAAAGTAGATTTTTTTTTCAATGGTATTATTCAGAAAATACCACAATTTTTGATGAAACTAATGTCAATTTAAAACATGAATACGTAAAACAAAAGCCTCTGAAGTGAAAATTTACTATCTATACATAGCTTTTAAAAGGTTTCAATCAACAATAATGTTGATTCAAAATGTTCAAAATGTTTCAATCAACAATAATATTCTAAAAAAGGGCAACTGCTAGTGACATGCTTATTTTTCTGCCTATTACACAAAATAAATATAGAAGCATAATGAAAGAATATATTATGCTTGCTTATGTTCATTGTCACGATTTTTATAGGATCAAATCAAACAGACAATGGAAATGAGTTTTGCAGTTTCACTATGCCTTCTGGTTATCAAGTGGTAAGTTCCTAGCTGTTGACCATTTTTATTCCCTTTCAGTGCAAACTCCAAAATTAACAATTTCAACACACAGAATGAAACTTTCAGGAGTAATTTCCTTCTCTCTCTGCAGAAGCTTACAGAGGTTCTCACAGAACAAAGTTGGATGTAATTTTTCAGAGAATTCAGTCAGAGCATTTCCTTTTTTTTCCAGCAAAGCACAAGACACCCTGGGACTGGACTCAAATGAGAGAGCTTACTAAGGCTGCCTCTACTCACTCTGAAGTCTGCTATGCTTAAAAGGTTTCTCCTGGCTTGGGTAGCTCTTAAATACAGAGAAGTGCTACTGGATGAGTCACAAATCACTTAACAGGGTTCTGCTCTCCTTCCAGACAGGCACGAGCAATGCTTGCAGCTTTTTATACCTATCAAAGAGCATCAGAAAGGTGCTGAGATTTTCCACCCATGGAACAACTAAGAAAGGAAACAAGGATTTGACATGCCAGGATTTTTGTTGTTTCCTCTTGCTAGAGAAAAGCACCTAAACCACCCAAACCTTTCATATGTCACTCCATGTAATTAGCAGCTTGAATTAACTGGTTTTCCCTATTATTTTCACACAACATGGGAAAGGGGGAAAGATAGGGAAAAAACGTGACTTTCAAACCACAACAGCGAGTCAGGGTGAATCAGAACAGGTACCAATTAGGAACAGAGTAAATGTTTTGAAACCGCCTCGATTCCACTTGGTGACATCTGCGTTAGAACAGCTTGCTCAGAGAGGATGTGCATGAAGCCTCCTTTAAGCATCTTCATTCTCAAAATCTACACTCAGAGCAGCTCAACAGTTTCCAAATGTAAGAACAAAGAAAAGGAGAAAATAATAGGAAGCCTTATGCTCAGAGTAATTTTGCAGAAAATCCCCAAACCACAGAAAAACAATTGCTTATAACTTACATTTAATATTGAGGGCTATTCAGGAAATACAAAATGGTTCTTTTAAATGTTTAAACATATAAACAGCGACTGAGAAAGCATTTCTTATTAAGCATTTTTATGGTTACAGCTACTTTGCTGCTGAAAAAGCAACTACTTATAAAAATAAAGCTAATATTTATGGGCACTATAGCTCAGGAAGGGACCTCTTTTATAAGACATTTACTGCAGCAGCCATCGCAGCTGAATCATGTTATTGCACAAAAATGAGTGTTTTTTAAAACTCAGGCTAGCATTTAACAACTTTAAGTAAATGATAGCATATGAAATTAACTTTCAGCAGTAGTAAAAATCAGAATAGCAGGGACCGAATCTGTGAGTTGTTGATCATTCTCCCGTGTAAGAGCCTGCCATGGGGCCAAGAACTGGGGAACACTGTGACCACCACAAAAGGAGATGATTTACAGAGCTGTGCAGGTAAACAACAAGTACTGGGCATTGGCCACCTCTCCTTGAGTGGCTGCAACCCCTGAAAGTTCAAAACTCCCTGTTGCATTGCTCTCCCTCAGCATCAAGAGCTGGGTACTACACATTTTCTTTTACAACCACTGCAGGAAAAAACACCCCACATCCCTGTTCTTTAGGAGTTATGTCCTGATGTTTTTCTCCTCTCCTTGGTAACTGCTGGCAGCCTCATTTGTGAAAATTCTGTTCTACAGCACCCATTACCAAAAGACCTAATTACAGCAGTAGAGAGTTACCTTACAGACCTCGATGGCACGACCTTTAAAGTACAAGCTCAAGGTCATACTTTCATTCACCCAAAGTCCCCAAGATTATTATTTTACAATGTATGCAATAATCAAAGCCATGCTTTAGGGTTTGGCAGACAAGCTGTTCTGTCTATCAGAATAACTCACAGATGGTATGTATGTGACACAACATATTCATCATGTTATATTCTTAGTATATGCAATTTTCCTCCTTGCTAAATTTTCCAGCATTCAGCAAAGGCTCTAAGAAACTGCTGGTGCCTTGGAAGAGATACCCTTCCAGCCTTGTTGTCTTTAAATTAACTGAATAAAGAAAGAATCTAAAGGTTGAAGAAACTCATTCTCCTGTGTAATTGTAAAACATATTGAATTTGATTTTTTACCTTAGGTACTATTTTTTAACTTCTATTTTGTAGCTCATGTTTATTTTCTGCACTTCACATATTGTACTTTCCTTTTACTTGATGTGTGCCATATTGTTTTAGATTTTGCTCTTCCTTCTGCTTATTTATGATCCTTTTTTTGACCAGAATCTCAGTAAGATTTGCTTTAGGGGCATTTTTTAATCTTTTTTTCCAGGTAGTTGCATGCATAAGTGAACCATTAAAATTGAATCAGTTCAGTGAATCAAACTGAATGACAACAAACTAAAATGAGCAGAAACATACCTAAAGCAACAATCAGATTACTTATTTTACTTATTTGTAATGCTGCTTTTTTTGTCTCCTTGAGTTTGTTTGATGAAATAAAAAACACTTTTAAAAAAAAAAGTACTGGATGAGCTTTCCATCCTGAACACCACATGGTTTTTATGTAGGAAAATGCACCAAGGGAAAATGCACCCAACACAAGGTCAAGTTTCGGATGCTGGCCCAGCAGCCTGTTTTAAAGCTCATCATTTGGAGGAGTGAACCACCAGGCACAGGCAAGAGCCCATGAAAATAAACTTCCTGCTTCCAGTTTCTCTTGCTTCTGTTACATCTGTCTGTCATTTACTCCCACTTTGCTTGTGTTTTAGAGCCTCAAGAACAAAAGTCACCTCTACCACTGATCTTTGCTTTGCACAGTGTGCTAGCTTGGGTTAGTCCTTGAGAAATGAGGACAAGAGAGAAAAATACCTGAAAATTGTGTTCTCTGCTCCAGAAAGAACAAACCAACACAGCCAGCAAACAACCCACCATGTGTTTTGTTGCAGAATGAGATATGCCACTGCCACGATCAGAATTCTACAGTGGTTTTTGGTGGTTTAGCTTTTATGCTGAAAGCCAAAACATTAATAAGGCAATTGGAGTAGTAGGCATGTAAAGCAGCATGACAAGTGTCAGTAGCAAGGCTTCACGTATGTGACTGTGCAGTAATACAAGACTTCATATATAGTGGTAGCACTGTATGTTACTATTTTTATTTTTTACATGAGGAACTAAGGACAGGAATGCAGGCAAATGGAGGAGAAAAATGAAGGCAATTCCAATTAATCATTTCCCCTAGTGACATTTTAATGCATTATTACAATTATTCTAGAATGTCCTCAAAGGATCATCACACCAGCTTTTCCAGACTTCATTTTTCACCAAGTAAAAATTTAACGAGCAATCTTTTTGAGAAGTTTGGATCTCTGAAGGGGAAATACCTGTTCATCTCTCTTACTTTGTGGAAACAAGGCTACTACACACACTGCTACATCAGGTGAGCTTCATTACAAGGGCCTTTTTTCATTTCCTTTACTGGCTTGAGCTTTTCCCTGCTTCAGTTTCTTTCTTATTCCCTCCCCAATGACCTTCTTCAATTCTGCATTTTCAGAAACCGACTGAAAATATGGCAAGAAAAAAATGTAACAGCCAGGCTGGGGGGGGGGGGGGGTGTGAAGGAGAAGTGCTGGGTTGTTTGGGTTTTTTTATTTAAGCTATAAAGTTATTTTAATATTTTTTCCATTTTACAGCATATGAGTAAAATAACCTCTTCTGTCTCAGCATAATTAGTTCCCCAGTCCTGGCATGCCTAAGAGCTTTGTGTTGTTTGGGGTGCTGTTTGCCAGGGAACACTTAATATTCTCATCTATCACATGAATCAATAAAATGCAACCCTGTTTTTCACAAGGTGGCAGTGTATTAGGAAGAGTCATATGGGCTGAGTTAATTTAAAAGTAATAGACTGAAATTGTCCACATTACTTTTATTGAACTGACAGAGTGGGTCAGGAATTAATCCCATTTCATGGAATCACAGAGCAAGGCCATAAAAGTTACCGGTTTATCTTAAAAAATAGTAAAAAAAAATATTAGGCTCTGGTTCTTACTTCCAGAATATGGGGATTTTTAAAAGACATTGCCCAGGAAATGAACAGGAGAATTAGGGCTCTGCCAGATTGATCATATAGCTATTGGGTTAAGCTTATGTTCATCAGGGAATAAGCATCTCTCCTGATTACCAAAAGGTCAAAGCTTGAAAATAAACTTCAGGCACCTCTGGCACGCATGAAAGCGAGGAGTGGAGTAACACCATTAATTCCCTGCATCCTCAGTGGAAGGACAGGGTCCCTTCAGAGGGCAAATGATCCCAAGGGTTTGGTGACCCTCGGGACAGTGCAAACCATTACTGAGCAAAGTGGAAAACCACGGTGATGAGTCCAAAGCAGGTTCGGTCCATCTACCCAAGCTGGTCCTAAGAGGCCAAAATCCCAGCAATGAATTCTCCCCAATTCTCCCAAATGAAGAGCTGCCAGGATGCTCAGTGCTGGATTGTGCTGGGGCCCTTTTGCATGCCACACTAACTCATAAACCCACCCTATGTTTGGGTTTGTTAACACCTTGTACTTCAAAATGCTAGAGTATTTTGTCCTGGACACATTTGTACAGCACAGGAGACAGGGCAAGCACAGTGCCACAGAGGAGCGTGGTGAGCATGGCAGGACAGGATCTGTCAGCAAAGCAGATTGCACCTTCCATAATACCTGTTTTATCATGACTGGACCCATTACAGGAGGCTAACAGGCAGGAAACCTTCACTGCAGGAGACAGTGATGCACTTGTCATGGCAACCCCACACCAGGTCTAAAAATTATGACCTTTGTTTTCCTAAAAGTTTCATCCTCAAATTGATGAATTTCTTCAGATGCAAAATTAAAATCTTCAGCACCAAAAATATATTTGCATCCAAGGATACATGTCATTTCTCATATTCTGCTATTTAAATCATTTGACTTTGAGTGAGATATGGGAGAAATTTAAGTTTCAGTACATTTTAGTCTCCATCATGTCAAATTTACAACCCTGGAGTAAATCACACTGCCAAGACAAATGTCTTCTCTTAAATCAGATTTGTTGCTTCCTTCCATACTTCGGAACATTAATAAAATTGGAGTTCTAGTTCATAATAATAGTTTCATCATCACTGTGCCAGGAAAACCACAAAAAGTTCACAGGAACCTTAATTCACCCTGCCCACGCTCACTTCTCTAGGTTGAGTAATTCTAGGTCCTGTTTTTTATTAGCTGTGTGAACGTGTGTGCATCTGACTCAGATTGTTACCAGTGCACCAGCACGCACACAGTCAGTGCAGGTATACCAAAATTTGCTTTAAATGCCTTCTCTAAATGCTGTTCTTATCTTCAGACTTCCCAAAGATTGGAGTCATTAAAAGCAACAAAACAGCTCTCTGGGAAAGGGGCAAAAGCACCTGAAAGCAAGCAAAAATGGCAGGAATGTTTACAGCTCACTGAAATTACTTGACATTTCTCTCATAGGTAAAAGAAATTTCCAACAATTGTTTTTCTCTGTCATCTTTCCACCTCTTACATCTGTGCTCTCAAGGGAACCACGACCCTCTTTCACTTCTGGATCTGATGCCAAATTACAGGAGCTGCAGCTGAAGGGCATTACAGACCCAGCCCCTCCAGTAGGTGCAAAGGAGATGATTGCTTTATGTTCCCCCACTGCAGCACCACCCCTGACCCCAGCCAGAGGCCAAGGTGCATTGCTTTAGTCTTTATGCAAAGTCAAAAAGCAGATCCCCACCAAGGCACTGAGCCAAAGTGGCACAAGGGTATAAAGTGCACTCGTGTAACAGCAGGTCGCAGAGCAGAGACCTCAGCATCTTAAAAAAGGGCTTCTCTTGATGTGATTTTGTTGACCTACTGCTTGACTAATCACCATTCCTAAACCTAGACACTAACAGAGATGGGGCAAGTGACATGAACCTGGATTCCTGGCACAGACCAAGGAACAGGAATGCATCTTTCTAAGCACTCCCCATGGAAACCCCTCTAACACGTATGGCTCTGGCATCACACATGGCTTGCCAGGAGCCCTTGGTACTGGGAGGCACATGTCAGTGGAATGTTGCTGGGAACTCCGTGATTCAAAATGCTTACTGCAGCATTATTACAGCAATCTTTCAGCATGCTTTTACTCCCCAACCTCTCCCATTTTAACAAAACAATCCTAAGCCTTTATTAACAACAGGGTTTAATGAAAACCATGCATTTCCTGATGAGTGTTTGGTCATGCATGGGAGATTTGTTTGGAATCAGGATCACTTTTCTCTAGGAATATGACAGGAGATTAAATCATTAAAAATGTATAATCTGTAATTAGTTTATCATTGCCAGAATTGCAGGAATATTTTCCAACATAAAACTGATGCCACCAGCAAGAGATCATTTTGAAAGATCAATGTTGCTGAGATATCAAAAAACAAAGTAATTAGGAGACAGCAGGCACGCTGTTCTCCTCTGTACTTCTTTTCTACTTCTTTTTTTTTTTAATACACAGACACATGCATGCATATATAGACATAGATTAAAAACTATGTAACTCCTTATAAATCCAGCCAGTGATGGGACAGACTCTATGAGCCACAGAAACACTATTAGTGATTGTCTTAACTGACATAGTGATGTAAGATTATTTGAAGCCATCTTCTAAGCCTTGAGGATTTATACTAACTGCATAATGCTGGGGAAAGCAGAGAAAGCGACACAAACAGGATCTTGGTATTAGTTAATTATGGCACTGCAATATTTTCACCGGAGGCATTTTAGAAATAAACTGCAGTACAGTGATGCTGTTTGTATTGCAATAGTTAAGGTGGTTTCAGACCATAAATTATAAACCTCATTTTTCAGAGTTTATGACAGAGCTATAAAAAAGGAACCAGCCCTAGCCAGTTTTCTTTTATGACAAAAAAAAATTAGCTATTTGAAAAAATATACATTTATGCATGAGTTCTATGGCTTCAAATGGTTTTTCCCCTCCCACACTCTCCTCTTTCCAGCATGGACAAAGCCATGGTCACATCTGATGGCCACTCTCCTCTTCCTCCATCCTGTGCCCCAGTCTCTCAGATGTATTGCCACTTAAAATCAGATTTTTTTGTTTTCCAGGGGGAATTAACAATCTTATGTGAGTCAGCATTCCTGGACAACTCTGTTTGTATTTAGTAAGGAAATATTAAAGCTGTCATTTTCAATATAAGGTTCACATACCCCTGGGGGACTAATTTAAAGGGGTCTAGAAAAGATAATTAAGAAAAGTCAGCCTACTGTCAGTAGGCTTAAACTCACTGAAAAAGGGCTGACACTTTATCAGGAAAATGACTAGGAGACACAAATAAAATAATAATAATTTTAAAAAATCAAAGCTTCACTGAAATACTAGATTTTTTTCCAAGGAGAATATGAATTTAAAGCAGCACAGAGGGTTGATGTCAGCTTGCAGTGCAGTTTCACTGCAAAGCAGATGTCAGCCCTATGGGCTGAGCACTCACATGCAGCACTGGAAGCAGCAAACGCCTGTGAAGGGAGCAGGGAATTCTCAGCACACCCAGGGCTCTGCAGAGGGGCCAGCACCCCCTGAGCTCACCCTCTTGAGCTGAAATGCACTTACTTTCTGGATCTTGGTTTCTTTGGAATTGTGTATCAGAGAAGAAAGCATCCACCCTTTTTGAAACAGACTGTCCATGCCTCAACTGGGCAGTCCTTTGTCTCCTCTGACTGTGGTGGGACAGGCAGCCTGGCAGGCATCTTTCTCTTTTTAGAGAACTCCTTCTACAAGGTAGCAGAGTATTTACACAGACACATACAATGGGGACAGGAGCAGAGATCAAGCTCTTCCTGGGCTAACAACTACCTTGATGCTTGTGGGCTTGACTTTTGGGAACTGAGGAAGACACCATGCACTGACCTTAAACTATGAAGAGTCATGTGCCAAGTCCCTTTTCAAACGGGACACAAGATCCTAACTCACTTAATACACATTCTTAATATACTTCCCTCTGCTCATTATTATTGCCAAAGAGCTTTATTCAAGCAAGTCTTTCAGCAAACAGTTTGGTTTTACAGATGCTTTTCAGGTAATGGGAAAATACAATCATTTTACATGACCATTCATTCACATGGCACCAACACTTTCTAGGTGTGCAAACATCCTTATTTTATGAATTTCATATACATTAATGATGGAGAATGCAGAGGAAAATCACTTCTCAGATATAAGTCACAACTTCTTGAAAGGGATATGATATTTCTGTGGAAACGCACTTTAAGTACTTTAAATTGAGATACTGAAACCTCTTCAACATCATTAACCTGGATTGAAAATAATCAATAAATAATCATTTTGCACATAAGTAGGAAAGACAAATGTCTGATACATTAATTGTGAAACCCCTTCTGTACTAATGGTTGCCATAACCTAGGGGATCGATTCCATTATGGATATTTACACAGTGACCTATTAGGAATACACGGAAGTATCATTTTTTACATTGATTATCCATCCTTAAAACAGATAGTAATGTATACTTAAATGCTTGGATTGCAAAAATAATTTTTAACCTTTGTTACGTAGTCTTTGTTGAAGAGGAAATCGTTTGAGCATCATGGTATGAAGAACACAAATCCAATTTATGTCTTAAGAAGAGAGGACAACTATGAAGGCACAAAAGAAAAAAAAAAAAATCTCTGATTTGTAATAGTTACCTAGACCACAAATGTATTTTATCAGAACCCAAGCAAACTATACAGACATTGCTGAGGAATCATAAAATAAATTCATACTGAACTTTCACAAATTCTATCACCTTTCAAAAATGCCTGAAGCAAAACTCCCCTTCTGAACAGCGCCAGTACAAACCAACATAAACTCTAATCTGTATGCCTGATGCTGGAGGCAGAACATTTTAATTTGACAAACCTGTCCTGCATCAAGTTTCCACAGAAAATAGCAGAACTAAGGGGAAGGCAACTGCAAATCCAGCCATGACCTCATAAACAGCCCAAAGGTTACACCTGAGGGAGATCCTCTGCAGCCACTGCTGGCTGCAGCCCTGGGCAGGGCACCTGCCTGCCCTTCTGGAGTGGGGCAGGGCCACTGTGCCACCAAGGAAAGGAATAACCTTCTCTTTGTACTCCAAAGGAGAAAAAGTCCATGGGTTACCAGGCTAGCTGGGAATGAGCAGCTGGAAATGGGAGCAAGGCTGCTCTCAAGGCTCTGAGCGAGTCACAGGCTGCTGCAGAGCTGCTGCCCTCAGTCTAGGGAAGGCAATGGAGGTGAAATGCTGCAGCCACATCGAGAGAACAAACACTTGTGGCTGAAGATGGTCACTACTATCTGGAGAAAATGGAGATAGCTTAACCTGGGACAGCAGCTTCTTTGGAAAAGCAAGGTCTGGTCATCTTCAGGTTGGTTTTACAGCTAAAGAGGAGAAATGGCTTCTTTTAATTGGCTCTATGTGAGATTCTTCCCAGAAAAGAAAGGAAAAATAAACTGTGGCATTCTAGTACATTTAAAACAAGCTGTCACTAAGTTAACCAAGTCCCAAAGAAGGCACGTAGTACCTGCTCTTAGCAAATTCACTTACTGATTATCAAATCAATTTAGTGATTCAGTGAAGTGCCTGTCATCCTTCAAAGCTGTCGCCACACCTGTCAACAAAACCAGGCACCGACTCCTCTCTTAAGGACATAACATGTGTTAAATTGAAGGTCCTATTCAAATCACAGCTTCCTGCCAGTTCTGATCTCCTCCTCCATCTTTCATGCCATAATCTTCTTAAAACGAACAAAACCCACTGGTTATGAAAGTGCTGAATTTTCCACCTGCCAGTGCAGCCAGTGGTGGCACAGCAGGGACGGCAATAGCCCTGCGATGAAGCGCCCAGCAAAGAGACAGAGGTACAAATAATTCCTCTCAGGCACTCAGAGGGCAGCCACTGATCTTTACAGTCTTTATCATAAAAATGAGTTTTTCTTAATGTTGTCAGATAAATAGGTTGTTTTCAACATGAGCTTCTCCCTTGCTAGAGATGGCACATATATGTGGTGCAGTCAGGGAAGCGATATTGTCCTGTTGAACGTCTCCAGTCGTTCACAGCAGATGTGATCAAAACCAAAATTTCCAGTCCATTTCAATTCATCCAACACACAGCTGGGGAAATCTGGTGAGTATACTAAGAGGGGTAGATCTAAATCTCTTTCCATACTTATCTGCAGGTTACTTATTTGCCTGGGCATTATTTCAACCACACCACACATGTTTCTGGGTCCTGGGATGTGCATCGCAATCCCACAAATAGTTCTCTACAATGAGAAGAGATGTAGACCAGCAGGAAGCATTAACAGAAAGAAGCGGCATCATGTTTAACCCAGCAATAATTTGGCATTATTAGAACCTGGGCACAATCTCAAACTACAAAAGCAAAATCTCAGCTGTGCCCAGCTCCTGCTCCTCCCCTCTCCACGAGGTCAGCAGAGCCAGCATCAGGGAAGCTCTAAATTCAAAAGAACTCTTGGAGAAAACTCCCTGCCATTGTGAGCATTGCAAACTTTGAACCTGTTCAGTATGAGGCCCCGTTTTAATCTTCTCAGCGTCCTTTCTTTTTAAAGCATAAGGAGATTAAGCTCACTAGGCATCTTTCTTCAGCAATCACCACAGATGCATTAAAATACAGCAAATGAAGAAGGTCCAGTAAGGCTGTAATGAATGCATTATCTCAAATCCCAGATTGTTATAACTTTACAGAAGTAAAGAAATGAATCTAAGAACAGATTTTAAATAGAGTTTCAAGGATAAAGTATCAACATATTGATCTTATGAGTGCCATTATCAGATGGCTATCTCTGGGTGTCAGGTGAATCCATTCACTGATAGACACGCCAGGTTGTCAAGGCCTGATAATTATCCTTACTAATTATTTCTCTCCTACTGCCCTTTTTCAGTTCCAGCTTCTGACTGCTGCCAAATTATTCCTTGTAGTGTTACCAGAATGCCTTCCACTACTACCTCACTTAAGTATGATGGGAAAACATCTGAACAAACTCTGCTAATAATGCGGCAATATTGTTTCAGAGATCACGTGTGGCAAACATTAAGCAAACCAAAACAGTTTGCTAGGAAGATTCCTTTGAAATGAGGGCTTGCTATTTTTCTAAAGAAAATATTAATTTCCTCTGACATGGTCTCATGTTCAAACTCCTCAGAGCTGAGAACTGCATCTGAGCTTTCAGATATTTCATATTTCTTTTCCTTAAAATGGAACAACAAGAGCCATTTGAGCTGCAAGAATCCAGAAACTGATGCTTTCAGTTGCTTGAAAGACTAACTTGTAATACTGTAATCCCATACCCTGGAAATACAGCAATTCCCTTCCAGGGGACACACAGCTCAAGGCACACATTCCAATGCTCCAAAAGGAACAGAACAGGAACATGTTATCAGAAGCAACAGAAGGAATATGCATTTTCAGACTTGACCAACTCGGGTCTTGGTCTTGCTGCTGCTAAACTGTCTGATAAATCAACATATGGTTCAGTGGGAGGGCTTTCAGAAATGGTATTCCATCAACACCAGCCTGGAGCTTCCAGCATCACTGAGTAAAGAGCTCATGCTTTAAAATCACTGACTGGTACGTACGAAGGTCTCTACTTCAGGAATTTGCATTTTTCCTAGTTAAACAGAGAGCAAGGGGAATATTAGATGAGGCGGAAGAGAAGGACATAACTGTGGATTTGAGGATGGGTGACTCAATTTATGTTCGGAAAATACTGGGTTGTACTTTTACTCTCTTGAAATTTCGTCTTTTGAATGTAGCTCATTAAGTGAGTGCTCACATTCCTGCCTTCCAAACAGAATGAGAGCTCTCAAGCAAAAGATTTCAAATGAATCTTTTACAAAATTGTCCTGTTATTGCCTATCTTCTATTTTGAACTGGATGTAAGGACAATTCTTTTTCTTAAGACATAGTATTGTCCTGTCTGGAACATGCCATCTCAGGATCAAATGTGTCACTCAACTCCCACCAAGCCACCCTCTCCCTCAGGAACACTGATCTGCCCCAGGACACAGACCACAGAGAAAGGAGCATAGAATTCCCCAAAGTTGAAGAGAAATGAAGCAAAAGAGAGTTTCCTCTTCTTTTCAAATGAATTTTGTGATTTTGACTACTCATCTGAGGGTAGTTTTGCATTTTAAAAAGCTAAACCCTCTACTCTTTGAAAACCCCCTGAGCACTGCATGCAGGCATTAAGTATTGTATTTGTTATCTTATTTGTAGGCACTGCCACCCTGAAGGAATGGAAGGACTTTATGTAGGTATAAAAATCACCTAAAATCACCCTTACAGTGATCTGGTTAAGGCAAAGAGCAAACACAAATACTATTGCAGTTCTGAACTTCAAAACACAGAATGTAGTAAAAATGTATATAAGGATGAAAATGACAGAATTAAAGAGATTTCATCCATTTATGGCATGATCAAATCCCTAAGATCTCTCTCTCCCTTTCATAACAAATGTGTGATAGATGTTGTACTAATGCATGCTTTTATTTCTCAAATTACATTCACCATTCTGAGTGAGCAAGTTTGCTTCTCCACCCTGCATTTGCTTCCCAAGAGTCTGTAAAAAAAGTCAAATCTGCTCCCAGTCCCAGGGAAGAATGATTCATCCCTGATTTATTAAGGAAACACTCTCAATCTTCTTTTTCTGGACAATTAACAATCCCCTCTGGAGAAACTAATGCTCTTTTGGCAGACCAGGTGCCATTTTCTGTGCTTGAAGAAACCATTAAAAAACTGTTAGCCTGCTGTAGGGGGAAAAGCTCTTTCCCACCTGGTAGTGGTATTTCTAGCTCCAGTGGGAAGCTTAAATTTGTATTTCTTACACATGTGTAGATCAGAGCTATGTTTTATAAAAAAGACTCCAGTGAATGGTCAATGGCCAACAATAGCCAAGAGTCTTTGTGGGATATGCTAACAAAGGCAGTGAACGCTGAAGGCAGCTGCAGGCATTTCCTGGAAATACCAGCCCACTTTGCCTCCTCTCTGAACCTACAGTATAAAGGAAAGCCCCTTCTGCAGCCAACCAGCCTAGATGGGACAGTGATAGAAAAGGGCATTATTGGCCTTTTGTAGAATGTGCTGAAGAGCTCAACTATTTAGGGAAAAATAATTTTTCTTAGTAAGGCACGTAGAGAAACAGGAAGCAAGAGAACTAATATTCAGGGATACAACTATTTTCACCAAATTGTTTTTTCTTTATGGAAAGATGAGAGTCTCAAAGCAGGAGCAAACACATACATTTTTTCTTGTTTTCAGCTACTTGATTTGTATTTCGTTTCCACCAGACAGTAAACTCTAGCTGTGTTTTAGATCCTTTTTCAACTTTAGTTAACCTTCCCATCCTGTCTGGAAATACAATGCCTTTGAACTGGGAAAATAACAAGGATTATGCTCATATTGCTGCATCCCAGAGCAGGAATTCCTCTGGGGCAGGTGCTGCACAAAACCAGTAAAGAGATATTCTTTATCCAAAGAGCTTTTTAGATTCGATATATAAGAAACTGCAAAGGGATTCAGGTGGAAGGGCAAGAAGGTAAATATGATACTACTGATCAGCACAATAAATATATTCCAGCCTGTTCCCCCTTAGAATTAAAAAGCCTTTTGGTGACCTGCATTGGAAAATCAGTTCTAATGAAAAGCTTTGAGACACAAATAACCAGACAAGAAGAAGCGTCTTCCTTTCTGATTTACACAAGCTTTTGGTAGTCATACTTTACAATGCAGTTCTTTAACACGTGATAAAATGACAAAAAAAAAAAGTGTCTGAATAAATGTACCGAATTTTCTCACAGCAAAAGGCATGTCTGACGTAATTTATTCTCTTGGCACAAAATTATAGCAACTGTTTAGAATTCTTCAGGAAAGAAACCCCAAACAAAACCCAGAAGAAGTAAAATGCAATCAGTAAAGCACCAGTATAATAGATAATTTAAATAATTTCCTGCTTGCTGCCTTAAATCATGATTTCAACATTAGTGAAATCTATTCTGATTGTTTGAGTCCCAGTGAAATGGCTTCCACGGGAAATACTTTCTGACATCTACCAACCAGCCCATTAACCACATTAAGGTTTTGTTTTGATCTTTTTGTGTGCCAAGGAAACATTATCGCTTCTTAACATATTTGTGCAATGTCTCTTTTATCCCTCACACCCTAAATATTATCCCTCTTTGTTATTTCCAGAGAGCCTATTGGGATAATCATGAAGGGTTCCACATTTCCATCCCAAAGACTGTTGGACTTGCCCAATGGAAAGGGGCTGTGCTGAGCACTTACCAAGCCTCACATGTTTCTAACCAACATGCCAGGACCCATCCTGGCACAGCATGGAGTGAGTGTGCACCTGTCCCAGTGCTCAGAGCCCTCAGCCCAGACACACTCGAGGCACCTGCAGCTCCCCTCCCTGTGAGCCTCACACACCTCCTGGCTGGGCACGGGAACCTGAAAAAAATTCCCTTCTGGCATTTAAGTTCCCAAACTTCAAAAAGCAATGAGCAATTCTCAAAAACCTGACTCCCTGTTTAAGACTGAAGTGACAATTTCTACTGAGAGTAATCAGACAGCCTCTTTAATAGTTGCAGGAGCAACTTTCCTTTTTTTTTTTTCTTCTTTTCTGGTTTTTTTTTTAGCATTGCTGAAGCCCCTTTCCTATCCACACAAAGTGCTTCTGTCCAAGACGCGTTTGATGCTGAGGTCAGCTGACTCCTCACCTCACCTCCACTCTAACCCAGGTTAGAAAGCCACAGTGCACAGCCACCCTACCTGAACTCACCTCTCACCCTCCCTGCTGGGGAAAGGAGGCTGACATGACTGTGTAAGAGAACAGTTCATGCTAAACACCCTTTCAAGTCCACCAAAGTCCTGGCCTGTTCATTACAGTCAGGGCCAGATGAAGCCACCTTCTCATAATGAACCACTTTTCCTTGCAGGAGACTGCCAGACACTCTCTTGTGGCAGCTACCTAACATGCTAAAGCAGCAGAAATAGCTACCACCTGCTGTCCTTTTCCTTCTCCTCCCATAATCAAATAACTGTTTGAGAAGAACAGGATTTAGGAAGCTCCCCTACATATTTTCCCCCTTTTTTTTTTGTCACACTGAGTGCCCAGAGCAAATGCCATCAAATCCAGTGGACTATGTACGCAGAAAGCTCAGCACACAGAGCTCACCTCTACAGCTGGGGAGAGGCAGTCCCATTTTTCTAACTCAGACAATCCTACATTTCAAGCAACAATCCTATTGAATCTGCTACCTTTCATTAAAGTAGCTCTTACAACTCTGTAAAATTCTCCAACCTTTGTATTGATTTTTTTCTCCTATTCAAAATAACTCTCCTTTACAACAAGAGCTGGCTGTCAGCCTCTTATCTCTTATTTTCACCCCATCTGATCCTCCTTCTCCTTGTCAGTCTTTCCAGATTCCAATTAATCATGTAGAAAATCAGGGACTTATGTTAAGAAGAATGTACAACTCTTAGCTCATCATTAACATACTGTAATTGCAGTGTAGTGCTACTGCCTCTGACCTTTTCAACAAGTCAGTCAAAATCCTTTGGGGAAAGCAGGACATTCCCAGCCACAATGAAAAGGGTTATCTCTGATTCATGCTACTGGATAGTTATTTCAAAATAAAACCCTGGATGCATCATAATTCAGTCTGGAAATTACTGGGGCCTGGCAGACAGCAGGAAGATACAGCCATAAAACCAAACTGCTGTTCCATTCCTAAATTTTGTCTGAGTCTCTGCATGAACAGTCCCAGGATACACTAACCCCTCCACTAAACATATTTAATTTCAGACCATCCTCTCCTGTTTCTTCTTAACTATCATGGGACATTCACAGAAAAGATCAGCCAGATGGAGACTAAATATTTCACTACTACAAGATGGAGCATTCAGCACTAAAATGGAACCTTGATTACAATAAAGTCATTAATTAAAGTCTCAACTGACTCTCCTGTCAGTATATGGGAGACACTAAAGACAACTGAGAGGAGGCAGTGTACCAGCTACACTAAGGAAAATAAAACAGTAAAACAGACAGTGATGAGATGATGTTTAATTTGCACTACTCGCAGTGAAACAAGATGGAAACTCAGTCATGTGTTCAATATATCCATCCATTTTATGTTCTTAAAATGATGACACACTTCTTTCCTGACAATGAGAAACTTGAACAAGATTTAAAAGCAGTGAAAAGAAAAAGGAGTAAAGCCTAGAGACTCCGTGAATAAAATCTTACTTTACTGGAGATAAAATGGAGATGTAGATTTGGCTTTTTAGATAAGACAGAGACAGAGCTGTGGCTTTTTAGCATATTGTATGTTTAGAGTATTTTGTGGCTATCTGGACCCTTGAAGACTGTGGGAAAGGGAGAGAGAGAAGACTGTAAAAAACAAACAAACAAACAAAAACCCAACTCATGCTAAGTGTCATTTTGAAGAAAAATAAATTAAATGTGAAAATCCCCAAGTCATTTCCTTGTCTGAATGATTAAGTCAGAGGTGCTGTAAGAAATGCAGATGGAATAAGCAGAGCATGCTAAATTCCCTGGAAACTACAGCACAGACAGCATCAGTATGGAGCCAAATCCTCACTCAGAGTTCCACCAGCACATCTCCCATCAAAGTCACTGGGAGCTCTAAGTATCCCTTTGTAAGTGTGGATTTGGTCCTTGGAGAGAATATTACACTAAAATTACTTCAGACAGTCATAGTCTCTCACTGTGATATATTCCCAGTGGTCCTCTTTAGGTCCCTCTATCATTTTTTGACTTCTACTTTGCTACATCCTGCCAGATGGAGGTATGGAAATTTGAAGAGCAAGAAGGAAAGCAAATACAAGGAAATAAACCCAACACTGGCTCCCTGTGTCACAATTAATCTACTTGTGCTTGAAATCAGCACCAGAGATTTTTGCAAAATGACAATTACCAGATATGCTGGATGCCAGAAATAATAAACCCAGCTGCAATACAGGGTGTTAGTTCTCTCCTGCATACCAAGAGAACATGCTGTGTGGTATGTCATCATTTAATGCCATAAAGTGTGTGCAAATCTAAACAGACTCACAACTGCACCAAGAATAAAATTACAGGACAGAAATGGTCCCATTTATAACATTATGAAGTAAATATTCATAGGTGGACAGAAGGCTGGATGTATACTGTAGGTGATTCCATGTGTGATAGAAAGTCTTAATATTCAGGATAAAACAAACAAAAAAACTCCCAACACCCTAGTAAACTGAGTAACTAGCCTAAGTTTATTCCCTGTAGGAAGGGTTTTTGTGCACTGAATACCACTCACTTCTTCTACGTTTATGACACTGATTGTCATCTGCCTGTGATAATACAAACCATCAGAATTTAAACAATGTAATGAGAAGTAGAACAGCAAACAGTGATAAACTTTGGCAAGGTTATCTGAGCATTCAAATTAGAGCAACTAATTGTAGATCTAGACCACACAGACGTCAGTATGTAGATTCAAACAGAAAAGGAAGAAAATCAAAGAAGCAGCAAGAACAAAGACACCATTAGAACGTGGAAAGTCTTCTAAGAAACACACTTAGAGAGCAGCAGGAATTGTTAATGCAAATGATTGTTTTGTAATAATAATTTAATAAAGTGAATACATAATGTTTGTTAATTGACATAAGAGGGTGTCAGCTCTTCATTTTCTGCCAGGATGGTTTCTTTTGTTTGGGTGGATTATTTTGTTTGTTTCGCTGGGTTTTTTGGGTTTTTTTTTTGTTTCTTTTTTTAATGGAGAAGAACATGAGATTTCCAAAAACATGCATGTTGGTACTTGTGGGTATGAAATCACATTGCTCTTTCAGAAGCATTTTAGCCTAAACAGTGCAAGTTTGTTCATGTAAAAGGATGAGGTCTTTATGGCATATTGCAGTATGGTCCTTGGAATAGGATTCCAATTTACTAAATAAATTACTGTAGAGTACTGTATAATGGTGTTCACATTATAACTGACAATTAGCACCATTAAAGAGAACGCTCATAAACAGCCAAAGCTCACATCAAATTAACACAGTCATGATTAAAATCACTCTTCTGATTTCTGCTCTTCACAGAAATAAGCAGCATTTTGCATAAAAATTACTACAAGGCAGCTAAGAAAAAATTAAAAAAATAACCCCACAGTAGTGCTGAGATGGTGGTACCTCACTCCAGCAGCACACAGAGTGTGCCACGTCAGCTCCTCACTTGCTATGAAATATTAAGCACTGGGTTTGCCTTGGAGCAGCCAGCCAGCACAGTGAGCCCTGCCTGCTGCTGGGAACCAGTTTGGTGGCATGGGAGATTAAAGTGCTGCAATTACTCCTCTTGGCTCTAATGAGGGGAACCCGGGTTCTCTCCTGGCCTGAGGGAAGCTCATCTTATTTATTTTAATTCTGTCACTTTTCCACTTAAGTGGTTTCTAGCGTTTGCATGCCTGCTTATATTGCTGTGCCTTCAGAAAGAAATAAAAAATAACCTGAGGAATTATAGGGACAAACAACAAAATACAAAGGAGTCAGCAATTCATTAAAATTTAGAAAATGCAACATTAAAAACTTTTCTTAACTCTTAAAAAAAAAAAAAAAGCCTTTTCTAAACTGGCACAGAGCCCATGTCCTCATTAGGATTTACACTCCACTCTAATGGTATCACTTTAATCTTCAGCATCACAGGACTACTTCCTGGCCTCACTCAGATATTGCTTGTAAAATGGCAAGAAAGGGGGAAAAGAAGCTTCTAGTAAATGCTGACCAGGCCTGGTATCAATCTGGATGTACGTGGAAGTTTGAAGCACATGGATGTCTCTGTTCACAAATGCTGCTTCAGAGACAGCCAAACTCCTAATGGCTTCATAAAGATCAAGTATCACTAAGGAAAATCTAATCAATAAATAAGCAATCAAGACCACATAATGAAAGAGTACCATTACATGTGCCATAGTTTAAAAAGAAGTCACAATATGCTACATTAAAGTACTGCAAGATAATATGCCTTTGATCCAACAGGCCTTTAAAGCAGGAAACAAAAGTATGTTCTCATATATCTTACTAACTAATTCAACATATAAATCATAAAAAAATATGATCCAGATGGGTTTCAATGAAGGAAACCAATTAACGTAGACAGCCTTACCATCTGACACATTAGTTGTAATAATAAAAACCAAACAACACTGGTCAAACAATAATGCTGTGTATTATATCTGACATTTCTAATTAGTTTCTGTATCCTCTTCAAGAAAAAAAAGACTACCAAGCAAGCATTTTGTTTCCCAGAGGAAAAAACTTCTAAACTTAATGTGCACAGACCTCATTCTATGGATGAAGCTGATCTATCTGTGTTCCCTTGGGATGTACTTTGGAACTAATGCGTTTTGCATAGTCCACATCTGGTTGCAAAATAAAGACTTAGAAAACATTTCCTATCAGCTGCATTGCCACTGTAACTGCTACAGACCTGGAATGCCAATATCTACACACTCCTGTAAGTTTTCCTTAGTCCATGGGCTCAGAATAATCAGAATGATTAAGGCTTGGCTTTCTGTAGGATAAAATTTTGGTTTATCATTTCTACAGCCTCCCTAGAAATGATACTTCTCAAATGAAGCAGAGTGTTTTTGGCACAGACCTCAGCATCAGGCAATTGGGGTTGCATCAGACAGTTGCAAGCTGCACTGCAATTAGCATTACAAATTAAAAGCCCCACTGAGAATACATGTACAGTTACTGTTTGAGAAGTCTAATCCCAACTATTTAAACTGGTTTTGCATCTATCAGCAATAAAAGACTCAATTTGATCACTTTAGACCTATGGGACCCTCCAAAATCCACCCATAGAAATCCTTTGCAGCACATGACTGAAAGACAGAATTCTTGTGTAGGAGGTAGACAGCATCTTAACAGGGAAAGGCTTGATTTGGAAACTGTTCTTCCTTTACAAAAACCCAAGAAGTAAAGGAGTAGCTCTGGGAATTCTACTAATGTCATCATACCATGGAAGGCCAAAGGCCAGAGGTCCATGTCATTGCAACAAACACAAATCACTTGGAAATTATTAGGATCAACACTAAACCTATCAGATCCAGCAATTTATTTTGCTCAGCATTCATGAACAAGCAACATAAACTCCTAAAGGCAGTCAAGGCAGTCTCCCCTCAATTTTCAAGTTAATATTCTAAACAACTGAAATAAAGAATATTTAAACTGTAAGAAAATTATTTCTTAGGAAATTCCTTATTTCCAAAGTACAAGAGCTTCCATTCATCAAGCCACCATCAAATAGCCTTGCAATCATAAGAAAGGGTTTCTGAAGTAGAAATACTATTTTAGACACAAACAAGAAGGCCCAGGCTTTTTCACCCCTTCCACTTCTCCCAAATTTCAGAGGAGGAGCTGACTGTCTCTGTAGATTTCCTGAGTGCATCTTCCTGAGGTTTACAAATACCAGTATTGCCAACTGAGACAGACAGGGCAGCATGACAATGTTTGAGCCTTTGCTCCATCTGCTCAGGGTGGCCCCTTGTGAGAAATCACAGCTACATCAAGGAGAAAATAATGGGAAAGCTCATTAAAAAGAAGACAAAAATAAAATCTCTGCCTCTCAGAAAATACAACATACAGGTACACAACTGGGAGACAAAAAACAGCTTCTAATTCTTGTGTGATGGGGCAGTTTGAACAGGCAGGTGAAAATTGGAGGTTTTGATAATGCACCAGTTTATTACAACCTCCTTTTGAGCTTTGGAAGCCTCTTCCCACCTCCTGACAAACGTGACTTGGCTAAAGCCATATGTGATGAATTATGGTAAGCTGGGGAGTGAATCAAGTCCCAAGACCATCACTTCTGCTCACTTGTGAACCTTCTGGCAATGCAAGCACAGCTCCCTGCAACCTGCTCAGGAACCACATGCCACACTTGGGAACTGCATATCTGCTTACCCACAGGCAAAGGCAATCCCAGAAAACCTCTTGTTTATCTCACCATGCAAAACTTTGACTATCGAGTGAAAACTATCAACAAACTCTGTTGACACAGAAAACACTGCAGTGACAACAGAGCAACCTAGGGCTATTGGTGACAAGCCAAGACCCAACCACACCCAGCTCCCTGAGAGTGCCTACACTTGGGGTGTCCAAAGGCACATCCCTGCAGCCAGGGGCACACAGGTGCCTGCCCTGGGCCATCTGAAGCCATGTCCCTGCAGCCAGGGGCACACAGTCCTGCCCTGGGCCATCTGAAGCCATGTCCCTGCAGCCAGGGGCACACAGGTGCCTGCCCTGGGCCATCTGAAGCCATGTCCCTGCAGCCAGGGGCACACAGGTGCCTGCCCTGGGCCATCTGAAGCCATGTCCCTGCAGCCAGGGGCACACAGGTGCCTGCCCTGGGCCATCTGAAGTCATGTCCCTGCAGCCAGGGCACACAGGTGCCTGCCTGGCCATCTGAAGCCATGTCCCTGCAGCCAGGGGCACACAGTGCCTGCCCGGGCCATCTGAAGCCATGTCCCTGCAGCCAGGGCACACAGGTGCCTGCCCTGGCCATCTGAAGCCATGTCCCTGCAGCCAGGGGCACACAGGTGCCTGCCCTGGGCCATCTGAAGTCATGTCCCTGCAGCCAGGGGCACACAGGTGCCTGCCCTGGGCCATCTGAAGCCATGTCCCTGCAGCCAGGGGCACACAGGTGCCTGCCCTGGGCCATCTGAAGCCATGTCCCTGCAGCCAGGGGCACACAGGTGCCTGCCCTGGGCCATCTGAAGCCATGTCCCTGCAGCCAGGGGCACACAGGTGCCTGCCCTGTCTGAACAGTGTCCCCAGGGCGCGGTGCCCAAGGCTGCACCTCTCTCCCAGGATAGCTGGGCTGCTGTCAGCTGGGGCTGCCTTGGGCCCAGCAGGCTCCAGAGCAAACACAGAGCTGTTTGCACAGATCTATGGAAAGGTCCTGTTAGTGCCAGGCAAGGGACAGCAGCTGAACCCAGGTAGAGGTCGGGCTGTGTGTGTGTGTGAAGGAAGCAATTGCGATGACAGACAGCAGTCTCAGCACAATGGCTCCCAAACTGCTGCTATTTGTTTGTAAGCGTCATGGGAAAGGAAAGGTTTGGAGGACAACGAGGTCACACAGCGGATGTTTGTAAGCAGATCCTCCCACACGTGGAAAGCTTATGGGAGAAATGAGAGAAGTGGCTGTTTGCAACTTAACCCATGGGACACGCGAGCCGGCAAGGCCAGCAAAGCAGAGCTGGGAGCTGACACTGCAGAAGCACAGGAGAGATGATGGATAGAGTGCTGTGAGGGCTGGAAGGGCCTGCAAAGGGATCTGTTCACTGAAAGAAACACTGCCCTATTTCACAGTTGCCTCGGACTACAGCAATACATTCTGATTTTGTTTTCTCTGAGAACACAAGCACGTCTTTGCACTCACCTCAACGGGGAACCTCTTGCCGTTGATGCTGTGTTCAGAGCCAGCCGATCCGTTGCTTTGACCCCAGTGAAACTCCACTTTCTCTGCCTTGAATCTGCCTGGTAACCCGGCACCACTGACAAAATAATCGTCCTTCAACAGGATAGCAACTGCACACACAGAACAACGAGAAAGAAACTCAGCATAGTTCTGAAACAGTTACAAGTTTTGCTCATTATATCAGAATACTTCTCCTAATGCATGCAAAATGTTGAGTCATCATTTCCTTCTTTACAGAGATTGGTTAAAAAACAGGTCTGCAAGTAGTGTTGGCTAATTCTGGAAGTGATTATGAAGTTACACAGACTACAGAAAATTCCAAAGTCCAAATTTCTCAAGGACATTTTGCCCTTTGATTAAAATTTAAATGGAAACTACATCAAAACCTGTTTAATGTGGTTCCAGAGAGTAATGGCTGACCATGATTCCTACCCTTATAAACCCCTCAAGGTCTGTAGATCACAAGTTAAGAAAAGAATGGGTTTCCTGTTTCTTGGATGTCCTCTTTTATTGTTGGTGGGGACCTCTGTACCCTGTCCCACCTCTACTGCTGGACATGCTGGGTGCTTTCCTTAGCCTCCCTGCTCCTCCTCTCTGTAGAATGGGGAGAGTCATGATACCATTTCTGAGACCCACTCATGAGAGAGACATCCTCCATAAGCACTGGGGTTTATTACAGTAACTCTGATATTATTATTATGTGATTCAATGAGGGTCAGAAAGATCTTCTTTGTATTTTCTTTTCAATTCCAAAAGCCTTTGTATTTTATGTAACAAAAGCTGTAGGTCCAAACAGAGGGCAGAATCATATGGGGAAGCTGGTACATGTTACAGGGGAGGCCTGTGGTCTAACCAAGAACTGATTCCAGCTTTCAAAAAATTCCTTTCTGCTACTCTCACTACAAGATCCCCTTCCTTTCCAGCATCTCCTGATTTTAATACACACCTTTCCTAACAACTACTCCCCAGAAAATTTTCTTTTCATCCCTCACAAAACCGTTGCTTAAAAACAGAACTTGAACAGAATTTGAATTTTGTTTCTGTAAAAGTCATTGCAGACCAGTGCTTGCTGTGCCTAGAATCCTGTGATTTAAGTTGTGGGGTTGGTTTTGGAGATTTTTAATGGAAACAGCAAAACCCACAAGGATTTCTCTGTATTCTTAAGCCAACTGTGTCATCACAACAGGAACATTAATATAAATCCAATTTTATTATGTAAGAAGGAGGATTTTATTCACTGCTGGAAAAGAAACAAAAAAAAAGAAAGCTACTTGTGAAATAGAAGTTATTTCTCTGTTGGTGACTCAGTGCAGGCTCTGCTGAAGGCCAGGCTCTGTGCCCTCCCATAACAGTGAGCTACAGCAGCATCATCTCAGGTGCAATTTTTCCACACAGCTCAACTTTAAACGGTTTGTGTCAAAACCATCTAAATGCTAAATTGCATGAGATGTTCAGATGTTTCTAAACTGTGCCAGCAAAATCATGGGGCTGTTTTCTTCCATGATTTCTGCTTCCTTTGGCATTCCCTTTGCATCCAAGCACTTTGTGTAGGAGGATGGGTGCTGCAGAACTGGCTATAGGACACTGCCTGTGTCAGCCAGGGTACTGCTGGTAGTCACTGCTTACACCAAGTCCATGAAACATAAGTGACTGAAAGCATCACTGCTCTCTACCTCCCTTACAAAATTCTCAATGAGCTCAGCAGTATTTTAAATGGTGAAAAATCTCATTCAGTTAGTTACAAATTCCATAGATGAAATTGTAGGAGATGAGGAACACAGCAAAGCAGATTCATGCATCTGTTAAAAACCTCTGTGGAGATTCAGTTGCATCTAATAAATATTTGATAGTTCCCAAATAATTTATGGCTCTGTCAGGGGTCATTTTACTTGTTTTAGATGAATAATTAAAAGGATAATTAGGAGGATGTACAATCTGGAATGTTCATCTAATTGTTCATTTTACAGTATTTTTTACACTGCTGAGCTCTGTGACACATGTTCCCATCACCTTCCCAGCTAAGCAGCATCCCCTTACTGCTAGGAGCTTCCCTCCTTTTTTTGTGACCCCAGGTATTCAGGACTAAAACAATCAAGCATCACTTGACAGGGCTTTGGGAGGAGCTGCTTTTATCCCAGGATTTCTGTAGAGTGCAACCTCCAAAGGCCACTAATTTAAACTACTATATAAAATTGAGATTACAAACCCAAAGAAAGTGGTGTGCAGCCACCAGGACCAGATTTGTGATGTTGTTTTCAGGTTCAGGGCTGGTGTTGGATGCCCATCACCCCTGTGAGAGCAGGAGTAAACCTGGAGTCAAAGCAGCTCTTCCCCTGCCCTAGCAGAGCAGCTCTGATGGTCAGGACCAGCCAGGGTGATGTACATCACATCAGAAAGATACTTAACAAAATCACATTTCTGGTAGAAATTTTATTAAGTTTCTCTAAGCAGAATTCTCCTGATTGTAGAAGTTTTTGGTATGAACACAATTAATGCAAACAGAATGATGAAATGTGTATATCCTCCAAGCAATCACTAGAACTTAATACTCTGGACAGCTACTCTAGTGATGAAATTGAACCCACTTTAGTGCTTTTGCCAATGTAATTGTGCACAAAAACACTTCTAGGCAAGACAGAGACCTAAAAAATCCATTTACATTTTCTGAATGAAATGCTGGTTTCTGTACATTGTCTGCCCTTTACCTGATATAAAGGGGGACACAAACGAGAAAGAGCAGAACAAATCCAAACAGGATTACCTTTCAGAGCCTAAAAATAACTCATTGTTCTATCGTAAAAATAAAATAAAAAAAGAAATTACTAGGTCCTACTGCAATAACAATAACAATAACCCAAGCAACATATTTCCTGCAAGTTAATAAGCATTAAGGTTAAGGGCCTTTAGCTTTCCCAGGGACCCCTGTCTCTTTAAACCAGTCATTAATTGCTGAGAAATGCCCTCTACATCCATCACCATTTCTTAAACAGTTATTTAGTTTACTGCCTCTGTCAGTCTGCAATACGAAGGTCTTGTGTGGCCATCTGCTCCAAGACTCTGTGCCAAAATGCGTCGCGATTTATGGCACAGTCGGCCTCTATCTTCAACCCACAAGCCAAAACATCCTACTTGGTTTGCTGCTCTACCACTTACCACCTTAAAAATTAATGCCAGGAAAGTTTCTTCAAAAGGTCAGAGAACCAAGAAAAGGAATGGGACTTGATAAAACAAGGGAGGAGTTAGGAGCTCAGCAGAAGAAATCAGGGCTGACAGCAAGGCAAAAAGAGTCTTCACGTTACCAGTAAAAGGCCGTAAGTTACCAAGAAAAGTGACAGTTACTGTTGCTCTGAGAAGCAATAACTTGTCAGCAAAAATCCATACCCCAATGGGTGAGGAAATCAAATATAGCAGGAGTGCTAAAATCACCCAGCAGAGAAGACTGAAGCTTCAGCTTTCATTGCCAACTGCGCCAAGACCAGAAAATCTGCTGACACTTTTCAGTTCAACAGAACAAGGTTCTGGCTTGTACCAGCAACTGTGTGGCCAGCAGGACCTGGGCAGTGACTGTCCCCTTGTACTCCACTGGGCTCAGTTTTGGGCCCCTCACTACAAGAAGGCCATTGAGGAGTGTCCAGAGAAGGCAACGGAGCTGAGGATGGGTTTGAGGATGTTTGATGGGGAACCACTGAGAGAGCAGGGGGGACTCAGCCTGGATAAAAGGAGGCTTGGGGACTTTGTTGTTCTCTACAACTCCCTGAAAGGAGGCTGCAGCCAGGTGGGGGTCAGTCTCTGCTCCCAGGTAACAAAAGACAGGACAAGAAGAAATGGCCTCCAGTGTTGCCAGGGGAGGTTTAGCTTGAATATTAAAATTTCAAAAGGGTTGCCAAGCAGTAGAAGAGGCTGCCCAGGGAGTGCTGGAGTCACCATCCCTGTAGGTATTTTAGAGATGTGTAGATGTGGCACCTGGGGACATGGTTTAGTGGTGTCCTTGGCAGTGCTGTGTTCATGGTTGGAATCAATATTCTTAAAGGTCTTTTCCAACCTAAATGATTCTATGACTCTAACATGGTTTCCTGTTATACGTGCAGCAATGTTACTGTCACATGTATGAGATAACATTAACATCCTTCTTAGAAGAACAGCACCATAACTTTGTCATGGCCTTTCTAATTACATTTTTTTGCTGATTACCACAAACAACCTCTCTGACCATAAAGGGCAGGGTGCATAACATGAGTAGATTAATTAAGCACCAAATTTCCATAGCATTCAACCTTACTTGAACCTCATGCGGCTACCAAGGGCAACAAAGTCAGGATTTCAAAGCAAACAGGAGCATTTGTCAGTGAAGCTGGGGGAAAAAAAACCAAGTAATGCAGCAAAACCCCCAGCTATGCTTGGGTGGTGGATTATGTTAACTGGATTTGCTTTGCAGTGAAAGAAAACAGGCTCAGTCTGCCACTCCATTTCAGGGGCAGTAATTCCTGCTAGGATCCTGAACTGCTGGAGCTGGATCTGAGGTGCTTGCTGGAGTCCAGGCCCTGGCTCAGATGTGAAGTGCCCTGGAGTTGATGGGTGTACCTGAGGCCACACTGTGAGCACAGCTGAGCCACCAGCTCCAGAGCAGGTAGGTGCCCTGGGATGGGCTGGCTAACCTGTGGCAGGGACATGGTACAGGCAGCACTGTAGAGATGCGTGTCAGATGTTAATAAAGATAAAAATATACCTCCAATAAATAAAATTGAATTAATTAGTGGTATAATCCAATTCCCTAAAAATACTTGACCTTGTCAAATGAAGAGGGTGGCCTTATAATTTCTGCTTTTTACGTTTTTAGAATTAAAGAGCAATCAAATGCATGCGGCTTTGCATATAAATCAACCTTGACCTTTCGTTGAACTGTTTTGGTAAAAATAAGCAGTACTCTTATGTGTGCCTGCTCTTTTTTCTCTAAAAGCCAGAAGAGAGCAGAAAAGGATTCAGTTCAGTGAAGAACGCTGTGCTATAATCATATCAGAAACACATTAATAAGCCCCCACTACTCTGAGCAGTTATTGCTCTTTCTTCTCTAAAATCTTCCAATTTCTAAGACTTCCCCTCTCCTTCCCCCTGAGCCCTGCATCTCAGCATTCTTTTGGATTAGGTGTTACAGCCTCCCAAAGCTGATAATTCAAGGTTACACCTTGAAACTCTTACACTGCCTTTTATTTTAAGAAATAACTGACTTCCAAGAGAATTAGTTTAGATGGAAAACAAAAAAAAAACCACCAAAAAAAGCCTCAGCCCTTAAAAAAAAAAATCTTAAAATCAATCTGCAGAACTAGCTCTGCAGAGAATGCAGAGGCAGAGGTAGGTGGCTCCCACTGAAAAATTACATTTTAAAAAAAAACAAGAATAAAAACCCAAACAACAGAACAATGAAAAAGCAGGAGGGCGGAACATGGCTTGAATTGCTAATTGACTGCAGTCGGGCTATGGAGACAAGCAGAAGAGAACATACCTGTTTTTCCTGTGTTTTTCATCCAAGTCTTGTTGGGAAGATTCATTGTCAAAGCCATCCAGCTGCAGCTCTTGATACTCATCTCCCACGTGGGCCAGGTGGTCTATGATGTCTATGGGAGACTGGTGAGACCCCCTGCACTTCTCGCTGGAGTTCACCCAGTGCTCAGGACCATAGGTACCTGTTAAAAACACCAATGTCAGCACCAGTGGCTCAGCAGTGCTGGGCAACTCTTAAGCGTGAGGATGAAGCACTTAAGCTCTCCAGGTAACTCCACCACAGTTACAATTCCCATGTTTCAAAGAGGTTAAGACTTGTAAACTTACGAGGAGACTGAAATCCCTTGGCTTTGTGCCGTGTTCCAACTTTGCCTCTGGCAGTAATGAACAATGGCCTTTTTTAAAAACAACTGTTCGATAAAACTTTCTGCAGTTCCCAAGCTCCTCTCCTACATATGCTATCAATTAACATCTTGCTCCAGGAACTTCCCTAAAGCTCCATCCTTAATATAATACTGTATAGTTTATCCTTTCATGATGGACAAATAATGTAACAGACACACATTAACTTGTGTTCTTGCAATACTATGCTTAGATAATATGATCTTAATTAATAATTCATTTCTTTTGGAGTTTTTGAAGCCAGAAAAGATTAAAAGAAAGAATTAAACTAAATGTATGTTAAATTTGAAAAAAAAAAAACCAAAAAACAATGGAAAACAAATTAATCTGGAAGAAGTAAACAGGACAATAACCTGTCAGGAATACACAGTAAAATTTTTTGTTGCTATTCTTACTTGAGTTTTCTGTTTTTGATGAACAATTAAAGTAATATGGAAAAATAAGAGGTCTGAGGCAAAAAACCTTGTCACCCACACCACAAACCAGCCTCAGACATACCAGAAACCCCAGGGACCCTCAGCACCACACTCAGGAGGATCTAAAATGAATTTCAAATTTTCCTTACATCCTCCTCTCCAACCATTAAGTTATATTAACACAGACTGAGAGCTTATCTTCCTATGAGTGCCAACAGTGGTTTAAGCTTCTGAAAATAGCATAGATTTCTTGTAAAGCACTTGTTGCTCACAGTTCTTGAAGTGCTTTACAGCAGGAATCAGCTACATTATTCTCATGTAAAAACAGGGAAATTGATGGCTGAGAAGGGAAGCATTTTGCCCAAATACCAAAACCAAGTTAGACCCCAGAGCTGAGCTCTGCTCTCCTGGGAGCCCTGGTGTCACACCTTTGTCACACCTCTGAACTACACAGTCAGAGGTTTGTTCAGTAGGCAGCCAGCAGGAAATGATGAACCAACGTGCATTTATTACCCTCACATCTGAGAAGCATGTGTATATTCAATTAGTGCCATCCAAACCCAGCAGTTGGGAAGGCCAGTTTCTTTGGCCCCTGGGTTTTAATCTGTGTAGCTGCAAAGTGCATTCGTGCTCTCTTCTCGTGTGCTGATGCAGAACACTTAATCAATAGCAAGATTTTGCCGTGCTCACCACACACAAATGCTGTCTGGTACCCAAACGACAATAAGAAAATTTTACTTTCAAGTACAATTAGGCAAAATTGCAATATAATTTAAAAATCATTTACATCATCTGCCCAGGTTAAAAATCAGTTTTGTTTATCTCCAGGTTCAACTTATATTGTCAGCAGGAGCTGCTTTCAGTTATTTCCCAATGTACCACAACCAAAGAGAATGGAATTATTAAAACCCCTACATGGGGGAAACCAAATGTCTTCCACTCAAAGACAGCTATTTTCCCCAATCAGGATGTTCTTAGTAATTGGTTTGTAGTGAGTTAATTGGAAATTCAGATTTACTTTACATATAACCTTGCATCTACCCCATGAAACTTGGGAATTTGCTTTAAATATTTAGCACTACACATAATCAAACCCGCCAGCTCTCGTGTTTTGGCTTTATTATAAACAAGGGGTGAGCTTTTCAAAAGCACTCTGCCCACAGAAGCTATCGCAGTGGTTTCAGCTGTGCATTCAAAAGGAGTTGTGCACTCCAATTTTTCTGTTTTAAGTATTCTGGTGTCAATGAGGAATTTTTCCCTTTTTTTAAGTAGGCAGATTTATTTTTGCAGGGACTGTAGCATTTCTTCCATGCATCTTATCACAATTATTTATTTATTTACTGATTTATTTTAAGTATAGCCAGCTCTCAACCTATCTGCAGTGAAAACTGCCTTGTCAAAATGAATAAAATAAGCCATAAGGGTAAACAAACAAACCACCATGTTGAAATAAAACCTCAAGTGACTTAGGTACCTGAACTGACTCTTGCTGAAATGTAGTGTTTCACAGACCTTTGAAGGCTTTGTTTCATTAAAAAAAAAAAAACAACAAAAAACAAGTCTGCTTTTCTTTCTTAAATTAATTTAACTTGCTTGAATTAATTTGATAGCAATAGATCTCTTTTGATAAACACAGTAGCTTCATTTGCTTGTAAATCTATAATCTAACAAAATAAAGCCCAGCAGTATCTGCTTTCTTCATGTGACAGGATAGGTTTCCATGCATAAAATGCTTCCATATTCATGCCGAATTACTAAAGAAAAAAAAAGAAATGCAATGAAACTCTCTCAGCAATTCAAAACCTCCACTTAGTGCTGGTGCTGACTCCAAGTCCTGACATCACAAATTATAGTCATAAGGCCAAGCTCCGATTTAGAGGTTCAAGACCTGCTAGTTACAATCAGCCCAGGATTTTATACATGGCAAGGCTTGCCATTAATTTCTTTCTTACGAGTTTTTGATATGGAAATGACTACATGCAACGTGACCTGGACCATTATGGCTGCAGCTTGAGACAGACACAGAAGCCATGACCCAAACATCTCCATTCCCAGCAGTGCAGAACTGCTTCCACAATTCCAGCTTCAACAACGACCACAGAAAGGGGAAGGCAGGGAGGGGAGAGGAAAACTTTTGAGTTTGAAACCAAACCAAATAAACTATAGCCCCTAACCCAGAAGAAAATAAAAAAAAACAACAAAAATTGCTCAACAACCTATAAAATGTAATCAAGAATAGTGCAGTGGGATTCAGGAATTCCCAGGTGGCCATCAGAAGGGTTCAGGCCCAACTGCCTGTTTTTTTTCCATGGACATTCAAGTGCAGTTTCAATTAAAACTGATCTTCCACTACAGGTTTCAAATTAATTCTTCTTCCAAGTGTCTCATGCTCCAGACATCCTTGCTTTGCAAAAAACCTCTATATCATTAGAGGAGGAAATAGAACACTTTTTCCAAGCTTGCAGATATTGATTACCTATTCCTTCCATCAAAGCACAATTGCCATTCTGCACTGTATAAATCTCTTCAGCGTTAGACACTTTATAAAGTACTGAGAATTATATCATTAATCATTTGCAGTTACACCTGTCTTGCTTTATTGAATTCTTTGTTTTTTAGAACTTTAAATAAATGCTTTTAAATAAAAACATGACACTAAATAAAGACTCTGTTTCACTTAAACCTAGTTAAAAAGAGAAATCCTGTAATTCTGTGGTGTGACATTTACCCATCTGAAACACAGGAACTTATGGCTATTTGTATTTCATTTTTCCAACAGTAAGCATGGTGCCTTAAATCAAATAAAATTTCAAATGAATGTGAGTTGGCCTTTTAAGGCTGATAAATAATTCGGTTTACAGAAACCAAGTTAAGAGCCCACACGTGTGTTAATAAATAATACACACTTTCACTGAGATGGTGGGACAACCTGCAGGCAAAGGTAAACATCAGACAGCCCCATCCGAGAGCTGGAATATTTGATGCAGAGGCAGCACAGGAAGAATGACAGCTGTAACGTGTGGCATCTTGAGGATCTGAGGTGAGAGCCCAGCCTGCAGGCAGCCCCCATGGGCTAGATTCCACCAGCTGAAGGGCCACAGTGGGCCAGGAGGGTGCATCCACCCCGGAGCAGCCAAAGGCAGCGAGAGGCGGGCAGGGCGTGCTGGGGCAGCCAGCCCAGGGAGTGAACCTGCCTGTGCTGGCACCAGGGACAAGAGGGACACTGGCTGCCCGGGCTGGAAGGAGCAGGCAGAGAGCTCAGCAGCCCAGGATGAACTGCCTGCTGGCACAGGCAGAGGACACGTGCCGGGCTGGAGAGGCAGGAGGAGACTCACACCAGCCCAGGGAGTGAACTGCCTGTGCTGGCACCAGGGACAAGAGGGACACTGGCTGCCCGGGCTGGAAGGAGAGCAGGGCAGGAGGAGCTCAGCAGCCACCCGGAGTGAACTGCCTTGCTGGCAGACAGAGGACATGTGCCGCTGGAGAGACAGGGAGAGTCAGCCACACGGGACTCACATCTCAACCCACTCTTCAGGCCACAGGGGTCATCACCCATCCCTGTCTGAAATCACCTGACACTTCCTAGATTCTTTTCTCAGGCAAAATCATTCTGTCGATGACTGCAGTATCTTTAATAGTTTTTTAATACACTGTCTGCTCCTTAAATATAATCCAAGATTACTTTTTTTTCTTTTTACTGTACAATGCAATGAGCAGTCTTCATTAATGAAAAACCATTAAAGTAATGTATTCTGCCAAAATCTAATTAAAGCTTGCATAAAACCTTCCACTTTAAAAATAAAATCAAATATATTTGTTTTTCTCCCACAGGTTTTGTTTAAAGCATCTGTTATTAAAAAACATTGGCATTTCCTTGATTTTATATAACTTTTTAATTAATGGATCATCTGTCTGATATAAACTGGTATATAACACATATACCTTTACACAGATATAGTTTAATAGAAATTATAAATTTTTGAGTAATATGATTTTCATAATTCATTCGTAAAGAGATAGAAATATCAACTTTTTTTAAATTTATTTCACTTGATTTTAAATCTCAGGTCTGGTACAGAAAGAATTAGTTATGGGGTTTTAATTTTGGAGGGTTTTTATTATTCGTTCTTCTTGGTTCTTTTTTTAACAGAAATACCTCAGACAAATCTTTGTCTGTACTCAATGCCTCTTTACTTTTAATTTTTGAATTAAAATGGTAGTAATGATTGCAAAGCAATCAAATCCCCTCATTTCTGCAATTAGCTTGGACATTTCATGGAGACATCCTATCCCATCATCTTAATATGGGAGAAAATTCCATGTTTGTCTTAGGGCAAAATCCAACCAGTTACTAGGGACCAACGGAATGAATTAGTGTTTCCTTTTCCCATAAAAACAGAGGTCCCAGCCTTTGCTTGCACAGCTCTGGAGGGGCAGCCTACAGACATCAAGGACCACAGCAGGAAAGAACCTCTGTAAGTTTTACAGGCTCTGGATAAATCTTCAGATGCTTCCCTTTTCATGGACTGGCAGCAATGACCTGCCCAACCATTCCAGCACTAAGCTGAGCAACACTACAGAATCTCTGCCCTACTTGAACTGCTCCATCACCAGCCAAATCTCAAAAACCACTGAAATGTCACCACCAGTAAACAAAATCAGTTCCTTTCTTCCACACAGAGAAAGAACAAGGAAGAGGTGCCCTTGCTCAGCTACAAAGTAATGAACTTCAATAGCAGGCCGTATCTTCAAAGAGGAAAAAATTGTTTTAAACAAACAAATATCAGTGAAATTCACTACAGAAGTGAAGTGTTTTAAGAACCCTCAGAAATCTCAGTCCCCGAGCTCCTCTCTGTTATCTGGGACCAAAAAAAAAAAACCTGAAGCTGTTACTTGGTGCCAGAAGATCTCGTCATCACTGTTTGCCATTTAAAAGGGGCTGTATCAGTAAGTCCAGGAAGGTACCAGAGAAGGTGCCTAAGCCACGTAAACAGTGACAGGAGGCAAGGCACGTGCTGCAGATCCAGACTGGCTGAAAAATCAGCCTCCCTTTACCCTCTCCTCTCACCTCCAGTCCCCTCCTGGGAAGCAGAAATGAAGTGAAATCTGTAGGATGAAGCCTAAAGACTGCATTTTATATACAAGGCTGAAAAGAATGATTTGAATGACACATCTCTTTGCTGACTGATTTAGCGTGAGGCTGCAGAGGTAAAGGTATAAAAATCCCTGAAAGCCTCGATAAAAATCAGTAGCATCTTTCAGAGGTCTTCCCATTGCAAAGAAAGCAACTAGATTGTTAAATCATTATATAGGGGGGAAAGTTGCTGAAATTATACTGTCTTGCTCTAAAATGATGGCATACCAAAATCAAAGGGATGGAGAAGGAGAGCCTGTAGTTAAGAGTTCACAGTGCTGCTTTGAACAAAGATTTCCCGCCCTGGGGGAAAAGGGCTTTTCATTTTATTATTCTCTGTCATCGCTCTGTTTAACATGAGACACTCGTGCTTGCAGAAAATTCCAATTACTGCTTGAAAAATGAGACTGAATACCAAGAGCAAGATCCTGAAGAGCTTGCTGAAACACAAACAGGTCTAAGCAATCTGCAAGCTCCATACAGGAAAGGTGTGCAAGGCATGGGAGGGGTGTAAACAACCAGGAACAGTTCCCTGAGAAGGCAAAAAATCTGAAAGAAACTTTCCCCAAGAACAATCTCTGATAAGGCATATCTTAACCAGGACTTGCTGGAACAAACACAGAATACAGGAAGATGGAACAAAAGGAGTTCATTTAGATAACCTTTGAGCCACAGATGCCACCACAGCTACAGCTACTGCCCAGCCATGGGGCTGTGGAAGGAAAGCTGATCTTCAAAACTGATCGTGTCACTGATACTGTCACACTGCCAAAATGTGCCAGTTGCAAAGAAAAGCTTTAAATCATGCTCCTAAATATAACCTATCCTATAATGTCTGCAGCTTTTAAACTGGAAGACAGAGTGATGTGCATGTTCTCCTTAAATTTTCATATCCACAGATGCTGCAGGTATTGCTGGACTTCTAATTAAACTTCCTAACCTTCAATTACCTTTGGTGAAATTTTTAATGTATATTTTCAACCTTTGTATTCCTTAGCAAACTATTCTCTATTATGCAGTCACAAACAGTGATTTTTTTATTATATATCCCACACACACACTCATATACAGACTTTCTGCATCCCAATTTTGTTCCTCAAAAAAGTATGAAGCTGCCATGAATCTTGTATGAAGCTCCCACTGTACCTATCAACCTGCCAGTGGCACAAATGTATGATAAACATCCAACATTAGGAAACACCAGGACCTTAGAACTAATTTTACAGGAAGCTCACAAAAAAAGTGGAGTAAGTGTAATTACTAAAACAAGCTTTTTCCATAAACATTTCAAGTTTTAGCATTTGTGAGCTGAATAATTTACCACCACACCAAAGTGAAAATGGTACTAAGTTTAGCTGTGCTGGCAAAGTAGTTTGGGGCTTTTTCAGGGGTGTCTCACACAATAAACTCTAGATAGACTTGCCTAATGACCTGTTGAATTTTACAACTAATATTTCAAAATTATTTATATTGAGCACAGAGCACAACAATATCAATGAAATTATTATGCAGAACTCACTGAGTGGGAGGATAAATTGTGGTATTGAAAGTGCCTGCTGGTGGCAAGTGACTGAGACAATGTGTATCTACATCCTCTGTTTTTTATAATTTTCTACATTTTTAATAAACGTATCTGACATCTCACACCATTCATTTCATAACTGTCAGAGGCCTTTTAAAAACTGCTCACCCTGAGCTGCATATAAAAACTGAGGTGATAACTTACAATATAAGGAAAAAACAGGAGATTAATTTATATGAAGGCATCGTAAATTACCTTTCTTCTATTCTTATACTAGTTCAATAAAGCCTTATGAAGACTAGGGACAGACATAAAAATAGATTTTTTCCTAAATATAATTTAAAAAAGTATAAATCCTAATGGAAATTACAGAATGAAGATGTATTACGAATCAATGCAGTAGCTCAGTGAGAGCACTTTGTGTCATTTGGAAGAAGACACAGATTTCAGTAATGGGTGCGTTGGACAGGCCACATCCAGGCCAAGTGTCTTGGGACAAGGGTCTCCCTTTTCAACTCTCTTTTTTTTCATTTACAGGGCAATAGCTGTATAATGATGGACCTTGGCAGCAGGGATATTTACATTGCTGTAGTGCCCCAATGCAGCAGAAGGAAGAGAGGCTCCATTCTTCCAAACCTCACTAGCAAACAGCTGCCACCTCAAAAAGCTTAAACAGAACAATGTAAGACAAACACAATATAAAACATCTCAAACTTGAACAGATGCAGCCCCCTGGGCTAACCTCCCCTTCTCTGTAACATCTTGCTTCATGCTTTCTTCTCCAAGGCCATCTTCCAGAGCAGGCACTGACACACCAGAAAGGTGATCAACCTTCCCATGAGAAACAAAAGAAACGTCATTTCTTCCAGAGAGCAAAGATAAAAGAAGAAATGAGTCTGGTGTTTCACAGAATTAAACATGTGAAAAAGCAAAAACTCATATAATGTTGATGTAAACCATGGTTCCATCTGTGCTACTCCAAGGAGAAAGCACAGCATGAACAAAGCTCTGAGAAAATAAATCTGAGCAAACAAGAGGAAGAAACTGGGCAAGAAACTTTCCCACCCAAGAAGCTGTCAGATGCAGATGGAGACCTTGGGGGCTTCAGCAAGGCTTTGAAAAGAAAGAAAAGGAAGCAAGAGGACCTGAATTTGGCTCAGTGCTTACTACAGCCACCACTGCCAACACCCAGAGCACGCAAAAGCCAGGAAGACAAAGCAGCCAGCTTGCCACTCTGTGTCTGTGGTCTTACCAGCACACTGCAGGTGAAAGTCCCCATAGGATATGGAGCTGAAAGTGGGGAGCAGCCTGGGAGCATTTGCTGAGCTGAAACTCTGTGAGACAGACCTCTGGCTGCAGGAGTAGCGAGGCAAGAAGAAAAAGTGCAAGAACAGACCTGATGGGCTCAGGAACCCTTTTGTGGATTTTGAACCAGACATCATGGGCTGTTTGAGGGCTTGACTGAGACCCTGCTGAAGCATCAATGCTCCCATGCTGCTGAACCTACCCAGGGGCTCAGTCACTAACACTGAATGACAGTGACAGTAATAAGCCGTGACATTTACATCAGGAAATCTGAAATTCCCATCTTGCTTCTCTGTCTCCTCCCTACCACCAGGAGCTACGTGCTCCATTTTGCTCCCTTCCTTTATAAAGGGAAAAGTTCACCTGTCTCATCAGAGCAGCTGCAAGGATTGCTCAGAACTTGAAGAGAGCTACAAAGATAAAAAGCTGTGCAAGATTCAAACGTCCCACTACAGATCTTGGTGCCAGGGTACCTGCAAACACATTCAGAAAAAAACTAGTTCCAGTTATTTCTCAAAGCACCACAGACTTGAGTCCTATTACTTCTCACATGTACCCTTAATAGGATTGATCTCACCAAAGAAACTGCTAACGTAAATGATGCATCACTGTAACTTAATTACCTCCAATTTGGGTGGGTACAGGAACAGAAAGTACCTTTTCTTGATTTCCCATCTGTTCCTCGTAACTAACCAAAGAAGCCCTCCCCAGAGCTCTGTCTCTGAAAGCCAGCATGAAAAAAAAAAAAAAAAAAAAAAAAAAAAAGAAAAGGAAGAGGAAAGACAGGAAAAAACTGTATATTTTTATTGAATTTTTGCAGGATGCAAGTTAATAAAACACCCACAGAGAGCACAGAGCAATATAGAAAGGGAATAAAGGGAGGGAGGGCTGATATCAATAAAACCTATCCAGAGGCACTGCTGAAAGTACTCATCATTTCAAAAGAAACCTACTACAAAAATTATTTTCACTTGTTGCTTTGGCACAGGTTTACAAAAAAACAGAAGTGTCCTAAGCAGAGCATGGATTTAAAAATTAAAGCCAGGAGATAAAATTATCTGTTGTTGAAACATGTCACCCTCAGCTTTTCAAAACCCTTGTAGATCCTAACCCGATCAGAGACAGCCACCAGATTAGGACCTCATAGTTTAATCACATCACAGAAAGCACAACAGTCCCCAAAATCACTCATCAAATCTCGACAAATACTGGCTTTGCCATGATACTGCCTTTTTAGGTGAAAATCAACTTTTGCCCAACTAAGTTCCTAATGGCATCTCTGTTCCAACAGCCTTCTCAATCCAGCTGTCCCTTTCACTAATATGCACCAGTAAAATAGCTCCCAGGAGAGTTGCTGTGAGATTGCTAGCTTTTACTTAATGACACATCATGAACCCTGCCCTCAACTTCTATTAACATTCAGTCTATGTTTCTGCCATTAATTTAAGAGGAATGAATAGGAAGACAATAAGCAGCCGTAGTGTCCAGCCTGAGGTACTCCATCAGAAGGCACTGCTTCTGTGGCTGACAGAGAACATTTCACAACCAGTTTTCTCATTTTTGTTCTATATCTGTCATTTCCAGTATGTTACACAACATGGCTTAAACTGTTCCAAATCAGCTTTAGCTTTCCAATAGGAAAGTCTAGAGTTAGGGAAAAACAAATAAACAAACCCAGCAAAAAAACCCCCCGAAAACCAAACAAAGCCAAACCCCCCAACAAATCAAAGTCATGAAAAGGACCTAATGTTCCTCATGCGGATCTTATTCGCTTGCACCCCTTCTCTCCAGATGAGTTTTAGGTAGTAACCCGTCAGTGTGGGAGAAGGGCACTAGCAGCAGCCCTTCTCCTGCCCCAGACCTCTTCCCTTCTGCCAGGGGAAGAGGGAAGTCCCTTCCCACTACCCTTTGGCAGGGAAATGCACACAAACACCTGAGCAGCTGCTCTGGGGCAAAACCGGCTGCTGCAGGGAGCTGGCAGCAAAGAACTGCTGTGATGGATGGAGTCAGGGTGAGCGCTGCAGGAGATTCCCTCCCACAGCAACTGTGGGGCACACTCAAACACCCTGTTAAATAAAAAACCCCAGAAGATTCCCTAGCTGGGATACAAGCTCTTTCCTCCAGCACCGCACAAACCGCTCATTTAGGGACGGTCACCCCAGAGTGCAGCTGGCAGCCTTTGGGGCGCTGCTGCTACTGCCAGGATGAATTTTCCCGAGGGCAATGTAAGGGCTTCACCTGCTCCTCCAGCTCACTGCCTGCAGCTCCCACAGCCTCCCAGGGGAGCAGCCTCACTTACTGCCACCAAGGATGCTCGGGAGCACGGCAGGTATCCCCCCATCCCCATGGGTGGGGAAGGCAGCAGCCAGCTCTGAACACGCCTGCCTGCGCTTGGCAGCCCGCGGTGACACACACCATAAAATGGAATCTGGAGTGTATCACTTCACTGTGAAATCTGTAAGATATCGAATTTATATGGTGTCTGCAGAGCACATTAGAAGATCATCAGCGTCATCATGTCTTTTCGAGACAGCCATAATTATTCAGGCTGTTACTTTATCTCACCGGTGCTTTTGAAAAACTATTCAATATTAGCAAACTCTCACTAAAAACAATGTTTTGGTTGAGGGACTAATCTTCCTATCAGTACACAGCCATACCTGGGCTTATCTACACTACCAATTCCCTGCTGATTGAGTGGATTCATTAACAACACAATCTCTGGTGACTGAAATGAAGTCTCATTCTTCGTATCACCGGTGCCTTGCTGTTTGCTTTTCCTTCACAGTATGCACACAAGTAATTAACTTACTATGCTCTGCTAGCTCCTGACACATTACTTGGCATAGAAAAATTCACCAGCAGGTAGTTAAGCATGCAAAATATTTTCAGTCAAATGAACTTCATAACAAAGCTCTACTTAGGAAAAATGCAGCTCTTTCTGATACAATGCTAACAGACAGCACACTGCCCATCTCAGCAGGAGCTTCTTGAGAGGAAACAAAAAAACGTATCATTTCTAAAATTTTTGCTCAACGCATAGGAAATCTGTTTAGTGGGGAAACCTGGTAAGAAGTAGATGCTCACTGAAAGGACGAGCTCGGAGATCAACCTGACTGTCCCTTGTGGAAGCCTGACATAACAAGGACAGACACAGGATTCACACGGCATAAAACAAAATGGGGAAAAAAACCAAACAATGCAAATAGGAGATTCAATTCAATGCAGCATAACTGAGATTACAGGGGTCTGGAAGTATGGAAAAACAGCACATTTTGACTTTTACAAATTAAAAATAAAGATAAATTGCTATTTAAAGCATGAGTGCTTTTAAGCCTAGAGAAATGGCAGTGAAAACTCCCTAAATAAAAAAAAAATTAAAAAAAAAAAATTTATTGTATGCACCACCTAATGATTCCACCGAGGAACATGATTTGAAATATTTAAGTCGTCTCAATAATATCCAGAAGTAAAACTGGAGTAAAGTTACTGCTGTATTTAAGGTTAAGGTACAAAGAGATGGTGACTTAGGACGAGAGCAGTGTGGGGATGCTGGGCTGACCCCAGTGCAGACTGGTGTCACTGATGTGCCAAGACTGGCACTGAGTTTGATAACACCAGGATTTCCCTTGAGAATATAAAGATACTGCAGCCTTGTGGGCTCTCCTCTGATCTGAACATACCCTAAACTATGATTTTAATCAACACAATATTTTTCTACTACCAGAGGCTGGGAAGCATGAGATCCTCACACCACACTGCTGCAGTTCAGCCAGTGCTGTACAAAACAACATCACTTGTTCTACACTCTCCTGGTCCTTCCTTTAAGCCAACAGTAGCTGAAACTCCAAAATATATGCAAAAACATTTGACAAAACTCAGAAGCCTGATTGTGTAAAGACCCTTTCACAGTATTTTTCATTCCAACTTTGACCTTCCAGAAATTCAACCACTGTATTGATGTAAAACACCGGAAATTGTGATTTTGAAGTTTCCTTCTACATAAGGAAAAAATCCTTAAAAATCCTTCTGAAGTTCTGGAAAATTAAACTGTTCTTTTCCTCATTTTTTTCCCAGAAGACATTTGTTTCTTTCCCTTCACATGCCACAAGGCATGTACCTTTGCCAAACTCAGACTGTTGTTTTGACTCACTCGGTCACCAAAGTTAGTTCCTCATGTTCCATCACAGCAATTTTTGCTCGGGACAAAAGAAATAGATCTGCGGAGGACAGAATTCACTGTGATTCGTGTATATCATTTTCCTCTATTCTTGCACTGCTTTCAACTCGGCTCATTTAAATATAGCTCCTGTCATACCCATCATTTTCAGTTCACCTGTTATGCAAAACCACACACTCCAACAGAGCAGCCTTCACTGCACAGTTTGTACAGATTCTCTACTCCAGGCCTGAAATCCTTACTCATTTACAAATTAGAAGTTCCTTGAACAGTATTTCCACTGCTTAACTGGCATATTAATGCACAGAATAGAAACCAGATTTTGGGGTTTTTTTTATTATTTTTATCAAAAATAAATTATCTCACTTAAACCCTGGCATCCTTGATAGTTACCCAGGTCTGTAATCAGTTCATTTAATCAAGGAAACCTTTGTTTTATTTCCAAAAGACTGCTGAAGCATGGTCTGTTCCAGGGGAAGGAATCTGGGGTTTTGTTTCGGTTTTCCAGCCTCACAGTATCAGTAAAAACTAACAGGTTTTCATGCCAGAAGAAACAGTTGGATAACACATACTGACATGACAAGCATGAGTCACTACACCTCATAAAGTCACCTCTAAAAGCCTTAAAAACAGTTTTCACCTTGTTGAGAAAGGTATTGAGTACTGCAGAACTCAAGTCTTGCACGCGATCAGTCTTGAGCAGTCTTGTGTGTGGCTTTTTGGTTTTGTTTTTTAAAGGTTGTTCTCATGTTTAATTGCTCTCCAAGTTTCAATCTGCAGCTTACTTCTCACACCAGCTCACCAGGTGTCCAGCCTGGTCCTTATTTGCCTTCCAGTGGCAGACTGCAGGTGATCTTCAGGACTCAGCATCTTCCCCTGACACTTGCAGAGGGTTTTCATCAGTAAAGGTGGTTGTGCTGGACAGTTTTTCTCCAGAGGAAAGGTCACCCACTGCCCAGAACTATCAGAGGAGTCAGCCAGGCTGGAGATTCAATGAGAACACTGAACAGACCCAAACAGAGCCCTCCACTGCCCTGATTAGAGGATATTTCTTGGATCAGAGATGTGTAAAGGAATCCTGTCTCTCCTAAATCACAGATATCCTCCAAAAGCCTAGACTCCTTTTCAGCTCTGATGGAATTGTCAAAGGACTGGCAGCATCCAAAAAGCAATGGAGGGGGAAAACAGATAATGGATCCAGCCTAGGTACCACACACACATACTCAAAAAAGTTCTTTTCTTCTTTCAGGTCAACCCTTATTAGTTTCATCTACAAAAATCCAGATGCTGACTGGCTCACTGTGGGGACAAGATCAATTCCTACAATGCTGCGCAATGCTCTGTTGCACTTGTTTGTATTCCTGTGGGATCTATGACCTTAGACTGAATCCAGGAGGAGCCTTCTGAGGAGCAGAGAGACTTTCTGGTTTTATTTTGCTCAAAGTAAAATACAAAATAGATTTTGATCCATGACTGGAATTTCTTTCCAATACAAATGTATAAGTTAGGAGTATTCAAAATATTTTAACACAATCGCAGAAGCAGTATTTGGGAACAAGGACCAAAATATATAATTAAACACAACCTTCCTGATTATAGAGCATGTCTTAAGTAATTTAGTGACTTTATTAAGGCCATAGTTTGTGGACTCAAGAGACTGAGGTCTTGGTCTCATGAGAATGAATTATGTCCAGTATTTTAAACTAGAAACTTTCCAGGCTCTGTGGTTTCAGAGGAAAATCCAGAAACACACAGGCAGAAAAAGTCCAGGACCCAGAAGGAAAAGGAGAACCTTAAAACTACTCTCTTTTCAATCTCCCCTGATTTGATTTGTTTTGGTCAGTCTCACTACCTTTTAACAAGTGATTCTGGAAGTACTCCAGAGTACCTGACTTTATTGCCAAATACAAAAAAGAATTTAATCCAGGGGAAATAACAAAAGAAACCAAACCCATCAATACAGGAACTGGGCTAATACACATGGATCACTCGGGTGTCCAAGGGCCAAACACCTTTCTGTGCTTGGCTTGGAGCCACTCCCATTGTCTTTATAAGCAAATGAAAACCCATGGATTGCTATTTATCTCAGAAAGGGGGTGACACCTGCACTCTAGATGACACCTATAAACTTGATACTATCTAACAATAAAAAAGGTGGTGGGGATGTTTTTCTGGTAAAATAGGATTTAGTTGTATCTTTTCCAATGACTGCTTTAAAAGCACATACAGCACCCTATTTCTCCTCAGTTGTGATGTCCTGTACAAGCCCCTGCTCTCAGAAACCTGGTGCACAACTCTGGGGGATTTTTCTTTAAGGGACAGAAGTTCATGCAAATAGTTAAAACTTTGGGAGAGTGGTTGCACCAATGCTTTTGACTCTTAACTATCAGTGACTGATACCAGCTGTCTTTTACTTCTGGTCTCACTGGTCTTTTCAGGTTTTCACAGGAGCAAAAAAGCAAGCAGGGCTTATTCTGAAGTAAATTCTGGATGTAACCACTTACAACTCCACTAACACAGAGAAGCTAGTAAATCAGTAGTAGAAGTTTATTAATTTAAGAGTTACTGAGACACGTCTTATTGATCTTCACTCACACTCAGCCTCCAAAGCTTACCTCACAGCTCCAGTTTATGCCTCGACTAAGTGATTCAGAGAAGCCTTGCATTTTACAGCATGCATATCATGTAGCATAATGCTCTGGTATGATGACTTGCAAACTAAGCAGTGGATTTATTGCCCTAGAAAAGACTTCAGTTTTACTCACCCCAGGCAGCCAGCACAAACACTCCTGAGTAAAGCTGCAGCTTGGAGCTTGGATGTGAGAGGCACAGAGCTAACCCAGCCAACAGTGGTCTCACACCCAGCTTTAGCTCACTTGTGTAGCCACACAATATCAGCTAACTAGACATCAGTTTCCATTTTCAGCATTCACATGTTTTTGTGAACATTTCTTTTTATAGGCTCTGATTCAGCAAAGTACTTAAGCACATGCTTTACTTTAAATAGCTGAATAAGCCAATGTCTTTTCAGCAAATGTTTAACTTTAATTGTGTGAATAGTTCCAGTTCAAGGGCTCCTCATACCTTGGACACTGAGCACTCACTTGTGTACTCTATCCATTGCACAGATATAATATCATTCATGGGCTTCACATTATGTATTTACTAAAGTGATTTGCTAAACAAGGTCCTAAAGCAAACATGCCACAGCCAGAGTTTATTTAATAACGCCTTCTACAAATTCAGTTCTAAACTGCTAAGAATTTTTAAAAGGAAAACTAAGTAATCATAGGATTTATTTCAATTTCTCTCATAGCTCTACCTTGATTTAGCCCTGACTATGATTGTGACAACATGGGTCAACAAAGCATTAGGACTAATTTTTCTCAACCCATATGAGATGTGTTTGTTTCTAAAATAAAAACAAACAAACAAACAAACAAAGGTGTGTTAAAACTACCCCTGTAGGGGGCTTTTCCTCTCAGCCCATAAGTCACATAGAGCCCTGGTCCTGCACAGGGGCTGCAGCAACACATTGGGAAGAAAATGGAAGTTCTTCCTGGATGGAGAACTTGCCTCTCTGTTTACAGCATTCCCATTCCTATTATGCATTTCACCTCCAAAAGATGATATTTAATTACAAAAGTATGACCAAAGTGTTCTGGGGTGTCTTTTTTTCTCCCCCAGTCAGCAATACCTGGAATAGACATTCAAGTTGCTCTCCCATAACCACAGCTGCCTTTTTACACAGAAGAGAAGCTGATGAATTTTCCTCTCATTAGAAGACTCCAGCAGCTGTGGCTTAAAGAAAATCACCAAATACTGTGAGAGCAACAATAAAACTCCCAGACCTGGCAGTGCTGGCTCACCCCTCTGGGCCATTTCTATTCCAAGCTGCTCCCCATTGAACCACACAGCACAGAGCTCCTTGCTGCTTTGGTAGCTACTGCTTAGATGTTTCAAAGTATGGTAGTTTAAATTATTAGAAAAGGGAATGCCAAAAGCCCCCAACCTACTAAAAGCCAGTTCTCAAAATTTGTTAGATTAAAAGGCAAAGAATGAAGTTCACACTTTACAGGCATCTGCCCTCAGAGCAGGACATCTCCCTTGCTGGGCATTAAGTCATTATTTCAGATGAAAGTCCCAGCTCCAGCCCTGCAGGTAAAGCAAGTTTATGTTCTAAGGTGGCCAGAGAAGACAAATTAAAGAGGGTAAAAAATGTAAACAGACGCACCTGAGAACAGAAAGGAACTAAAATTGCCTTAAAAGATAAAAGGATAAAGCTCTTCTGACCAGTAGCTGTAAAACATGTAATGAATTTAGACACTTCTTTTTTCAAAGGAAGAAAGCTATTTGATGAGATAAGTATTATTAAGATACAGCATAATAACTATAGTGTAGAAAACTGCTCATTAGTTGGGCCTTAATTGTTCTTAGAGTTGTTGAAGAAAGCAGTAATTACTATACCCAAAAAAAGATCTGTATTTCGAGATTACTTGCTTTTATGCATGAAAAAAAATGCTACCTTGATATTAAACAAAAATTTAGCCAGAACATATCCAGTGTCACCCCACTGGAGCTGAACCCTGACAACTGTATAACTCTCTGTGAAAGTAAAAAGGAACTACTGATTATAGTGAGGAATGCAATTATATGTTATTCTGAAACAGGACGTTGATATTATAGTTATTTATTCACTGTGGTCCCACTGTTTGCCTGTTTTGTTTATAAATATTTACCATGTAGTGTCTTCATAAAATAATTGCTATTCAATGTGCTCAGTAAAGAAAAGACATTAGAGATCTGGCTGTGTGTTTTTCCATTCTAATCTGTATGACAATATATCAATTCAGTTTTTAACACACGAATCCTTACAGCTGAATGTCCTGAGCTTTCTCTGCCAGTAACACATGCCAGCATTTACAGAGAAGCATCCGACACCCAGGGCCTGCAGGAGTTCCAGGACATTTTGGTGACATTACAGAGATTACCAGAGACTGCAACATTTTCCACCCTCATAAGCAGTCAGTACTTCTTCACAGGGATATTTAAAGAGTCTCTTACAAGGTAGCTTCTCAATTGATGCACAAATGAAATCTGAATGAAAGTGCTGAGCTAGGCAAGGCTTCACCCCAAAATGTTCCCATGAGAAGCTCCACTAAAGTCCAGGATGAAGGGTCCATGTTCCCCTGCTAACAGGGCTTTTTTTTGCCAGATTCACATGGCACAAGACATCTTCAAGTGGTGAACAGCCTCGAGCTTTGGAGCCTGCAGTGCACGATTCAGGGCCAGGTCAGTCCTCCCTCGCAGCCTTCCAAGGGTGTGGGCAATCACTGCAGCCTCACCTCAGAGCCAGGAGCCTCCTGCACCAATGGCACACCAAGCTTTAACAGAGTGCCCCAACCACTCCTGTCCCATACAGCACCCAGGTTCACTAATGCTAGAAAAGATAAAAGGAAAATTTCTCTGGATTTATCATCAGCATCTGGCTGGGATCTGCAGCACCCACATGAAGTACAACCAATTTGGTGATATCACCTCATTCTCTCATAAATCATAGCTGTAAAACAAATAATGGCAGGACAGCAAGGTTAGAAACAATAAAAGACTGCTAGGCCTGTTTTTATTTAATTTGATTGTATTTCAAGATAACGATACCCCTTTAATTATGGGAAACATGCTCCAGCTGCTCTCCAGAGCCTCTATGGGCTTGCTATTTCCTTCCATGTGCAGTTCCAGATGTTAACAGGGACCCTGGAAGGCTCCTACGACCCAGGTTTCTTGTTCTCACTCCCTCAACAGCACTGGGGAAGCCTACAACAGCAGTGAAAGTGGCATCCAGCCCCAAGCACCACACAAAAAAGATTTAAAAGAGATCTCAGCACAGAGGGTCTTCTGCGGGTCCTTGCTTTCTGTGAGCAGGTGAGATTCTGGCATTCCCAGCCCAAGGGATCTGGAAGGGTCTTCTGAGTGCTGGAGCACCAAGCCCAGATCTACAGCACTCTTGTTTTTCTGCAGCATCTGTAACCACAGTAACCTCACAGGCATGGCCCAAGGCTCTGTCCTACAGGGAAGTACATAAATATGTTTTTTGGAACTCTGGAACTCATGTGAGCCAGATCTCTCTGAGAAGTTTTTGGGAACTTACACCACACAAGTAGTTGGCTTTTCTGCTTTATAAACCTCACATAGAGCTTTATCAATTAAAAACAATTTTCAAGAAAAATGAAATGTTGGAGATTTCCTCTGTGACGGTATATGAAAAGGCATACATATATACACCTTAAACATTTTAAAAATATTTTTGATGTAGATTTTGAAATCCCTTCAATGAAAAAAACCCAAACCTCTGATGTACAAAAATATGAATTTTAAATCCTGGAAGATCATTCTGTGATAATTACTAATCCCTTTCTATCACCCAGATAAACTTAAGGGAGGAGTATTCCAAAGGAAGAGATAAATGTAGGGTAATGTGCAATTCTGCTTTTACAAACTAGGAAGCTTTTCTAGCTACATTCAGCATCTAAACTTGCACAGAAGTAAATTGCAGTCCAAACAGATTATATCACTTTCAATTTCATATTGCCTGCATTAATGACACTTATTCCTTTATATTTATAGAGATGTGGTTTTTTTTAAGAGGATCAGCATTAATACTGCAGCAGATCAAATATTATTCCAAATTTAAATAAAATCTGTTCATCATTATGGTCATTAGGTAATGGTTTTACCTACCTTTGGGACCATAGTAAACATTAAAATTCAATTTATTTAACATTTACTGCTCATTAAAAAAAAAAAAAAAAAGCAGCATCATTTCCTTGCAACAATAGCAAACTCATGGGGTCACAAAGCTCTTGTGAATCAGTCTAAAAAAAAAAAAACGAAAAAAACAAAACCCACCACAGCTTGAAAACTAATGTAGAACTGAAGAAAGGATGCAAACATACACAGTATCTTCTATATGGGCTGTGTGCCTAATCCTGCAGCTTCTAATTCCCCTTCTGCTGCAAAGGCTGTAAGGCTGGGGCATCACAGTCTTTTTGAGCTGTACACTGCAAACACCTCCCAGGGTAGGTGCACAGCCCAGTAACTGCAGGTTTAAACTGATACAAAAATGTTTTTTTTTTTCTTAGATACCATTTATGGACTCCTTATGCAAACCCCAAGGGTGCACTACTCCAAAGCTGGGCAGGTGACTGAGGGTGTGCTCTGTGCCTGTCCCATGCCAGGACAGACCCAGGCACACACAGCTGTCCTGGGGACAGCCAGCACTCCAGAACAGCTGGGTGAAAACCTTTGTTTTCCCAGTGATATATCTGCATCATTAATCAAGCTCTGATAAATGCGTTCTTTTACCTAAATTGATTTTCTTTTCAAAGCTCCCTTTGTCAGCTGATTTGCTAAGTGCTAGAGGACTGCACATCTCGCTCACTGGAGCTCCCCTGTGTATTCATTCTCCTCACAGGTTCCCCTGCAGAACTACCAGAATTTCACTGATTATTTTTCAGTAGACACTTTGTTAAACTACTTATAAACATACTGACCTAATTGCTTTTAATTATTCCAGTGGAGTCCTGCTTTTACAGTGGCTATTTCCTCCCCTACAAAAGGAGAAATAGTACTGTGAGAAGGACTGAAAAATCCATAGCCTGGGCTTCTCTCTGAAGCCTAAATCAATCAGAAGTTAATGCATGCTGCAAATGTGCATGTGCATGTGTTGCTATTGTGCATGTGTGCATGCATTACATAGGTCTCTTTTACATCTGTATACCTCCATTTATCACATAAGCCAAATGGAGCTAAGAAGACTGCAAACCAAATTAATTTCCAGTTTTGGAGACAAAGTGTTTTCTTAATAGCTCTCTGAAGGATCCAGGCAAATTTGTTATTTTCACATTCATTCCTGGCACATGTTTAGAAAATTGTTTAAATTTTAGACATTCACCATGCCTGTTCATAGCCACATATGTCTTTCAGCAAGCTGTCCATATTAGCAAAGCTGCTGGAAATAAATGAAAGGTAAAAAAATACAGAAAGCCATTTCTCTGCATCTCCCCTTTAGCAGACAAATTATCTCCAACCACCATAAAACCTGCAAAATATCTCCTGCAAACATCAGGATGGGTTGGACCCCGAATCCAAGTGAATGTCTTTAGGAGAAACAGCTCACCAGCAAAGTGAAAAAGATGGGCAGTTCAACAGGGAAATCCATGAGGGACAAAACCAGAAAGAGGTGATACATAGAGGTCTGTCCCAAACACACTCCAGAGCTAACAGCAAGGAGAACTCTTGGTATAATTGTTAACTACCCATTAAAAATGTCTTTTTCTCTTGGTTGACGTTTTTAATGGAGAAGAGAAGAGAAGAGAAGAGAAGAGAAGAGAAGAGAAAGAGAAGAGAAGAGAAGAGAAGAGAAGAGAAGAGAAGAAGAGAAGAGAAGAGAAGAGAGAGAGAAGAGAAGAAGAGAAGAGAAGAGAAGAAGAAGAGAAGAGAAGAGTGAAAATTAGAGCAGATGGCAGAGGCATCAAGTAACTCTGCTAACTCCCCATTTTGCTCTCCAAGGACTGCACAGTACACACAAGACCACAGGATCTAAAGAGGAAACACCTATGCTGATAACAGCTTGCTGCCCAGAATACAGCAATATGCTGAAAGCAACCCTAAAGCTTCCTTCAGATTTGATATTCAAATACCAAAGGAAAATTGGTATTTTCCACAAATAGAAATAAGCTCACTTTTGAGAATCTTTTCCAGCCACAGAGTTTTGTGAAATGAGCAGCTTGTGTGCTATTCTTAACATTCACTTTAATATTTTTCAGCAAGGAAAACAAAAAGAAAGTAGAAATAAAAAAAAAAAAAAAAAGAGTATGTAGCACTTCAATTAAAACAAACAAATCAAAACAAAATAACACCCACAAGATGTCTGTGAAACTGTCCCTCCTACTACGGAATAAGATAAGATTGAAACAACCTGCTAGCTAAGGTGTTCAAAATCCTTTTCAAAAATGTTTTACAAAATCATTTGCTTGCAACAAAGCAAATTCTTATCTCAACAATTACTTAAACATTTTCATAGCATTTTAAAATAACTATCTTCTGGTAAGAATCTTCTATTAAAGTTGCAAATAAATATTTCACCACAAGACAGCATTCAAAACCTGACTATTCCATCAGCTACTGTGCCGCTGCCAGTGGTTGGATTATCCCTGGCAAAGAACTTGACATCTTGGAAGAAATTTCCCAAAATTCAACCAATGCCATTCCACATAGCTGTTGTTGTTCAGAAGAGGGGCCTGTCCTGTCAAAAGGATTATTACTATTGGTACACACAGAGAGTTTGGATCTAGCCCCAGGTAGACAACACTGCTCAAAGATCACAGATGACAGTTCCTACCTTCAAGGATCCATAGTGAAGGGATTTTCTGGAAAGTCAGCTTCCAAAAGTTTTGCAAAACACTTTAACTGGGGACTGCACAAAGCCTGACCCCAATTCACCCACTAACAGTGCAATCCCACTACACTGAAAACATCTTCAAAAGAAGTTTTTCAGGGAGTTTTACCTCAGTCCTCAGTTCTTGTGTCTGACACGATGCAAGAATAATCAAAAAGTTCCCCTTCTCCAGCACTCAGGCTGCAGGAGAATAATTCATATTCAAAATGTAAAATGTGCTCTCTCATTAGTGCATCTTTTGGGTCTTAAGCCTTTTGTGAGTGCTGTTACTGTACTACTGATCAGTGCCCAGCACTGTAATATACAGTGATCCTTCAGGCTGGGGGAATGCTATGTGCCAGTCAGGTTTATGAAGGCTATAAAACTTTTACTGTGCTTGCAGCATAACTAAAAAGAAAGGGGGAAATAGTTATCTATAAATCTAATCATTCCTGGCTGCTGTTCTTAGAGAAACATCTCCAGGACAGTCCGAGATTACTGAACACCACCTGGCTCCCTGGATCAAGGTGGTACAAGTTTTTTAAAACTTCAGTGGCAGTTAACAGAACAATTTCCTCCTGTACACGAGCCTTTCCTAAACATGGTGCTGTTACTCCCTCACCTCAGTGCAAAGAGGAAGGTTCAGAGGTGGAAGAAATGCCAACAAATTCTGCAGGGCTGTTCTGCCATCACCAACCACGGCCTCCATCACCCACTGGCAGACAGTGACTGATGCCTTATTTCAGGCATTTCTTGCAACCCTCCTGCTAAAAGAGGAACAGATGGCTCCCTATGACTGGAATATTTCCACCCTGCTACCAAAACCACCTCCTCCTGATCTGCAATTAGAAACGGGATTGCTGAATCCCTCTATCCCACACGGTACCATTCACTTCAAACTTCTTCCTTCCATCTTAAATGTTACTTTATTTCCATGAGGAGACAAAGGTACCAGGATTTGCCATGGATACACACACGTGAATTAGTCCATGGGGGTTGTTTAAAAAGGGCAGTCTCAATCTGATTCAATGTAGTCAAACATGGGGAGTATTTCCAGTTAAAAAAAAATAATTTGAAAAGTTCACATGTTCACTTTGATCAGCCTTAAAATAAATATTTTATTTTTCTGTTTTGAAGAAAAAGTTCATTTTACAGTAGAGTTGTATTTTGAAAAAGAATTAAGAACACGCTTCAAAGAAATGCTTTGTTTAGCTGAAAAATTTTTGGCCTGTTTACATTTTGGTATGAATAAATCTATTCTTCTTTCAGGGCTCATCCAGTGATTTTCCCATCTCCAACCTCTTCTCCCTTATTTTGCTGCTTAGCCACTGTCTCAAAAATGAACTATGACACAACTACCCAGGGAGGAGATAATCCCAGCTATAAAAATTTATTCTAAAGACAGAGACAGATAACAGATTAGGGATTTTCATTCAAAAAACAACCCAACAGGCATTATGAGGAACTTGTACAGCTTTGCTACACGGATTACAACGGATTCATTTTAAACAGCCTTAATGTTTAAAAAAATAAGTAAACAAAAATCCCATGGAAAACATCCAGTAAAGTCAGGGATTATGGAAGGAAAGAAGAGTAGGAGGCCACACGTGCTGCACTCTGAGGATGCTGCACTCCTCATCCCCACTGACCTGACCACAGACTCTCCACCCAGCTACAAAACCAGCCAGAGCCTCTCCCCTCATCCCAAAACATGAATCCCAGCACAGGTTTCTGCTGTGATAACTCAGTATCAATAAGGGCATTCAAGCAACACACAAATTACAAGATCTAAAATAAGTTACAAGTGCAAAATTATCACTAGCTGCGACGTTCCCTGCATGCTTAACAGTCAAACATATAATCATGATTTCAAATAAAAAACAACCCAAAAGAAATTATTCTGGCACACTGTCGTTCTGATCCTCACCAACATTACCAACAATTTGATCTCATTTCCTTAGAGATAATCACCAGGCTACTTAAATATTAAAATATATTAAAACACTCTTGGGGAATCAAGGTGAAACTGATCCCACACACAGTCAAGCTTCCTGTCCTTAAACAATCCTAAACTCTATTACACCCAAATCTGGGTTCTGAATTCTCAGAAATATTCTCAGAGGGTAGTAAAGTAACCCAGAGGAATTGATTTGATGTCTGGGTACAGTCAAAGAATGTGGCCCCATTTCTCCCTCCTCGCAGTCCTGGGTATCAATGACAGAACCACTGCCCACATCTCCTGCCCTTCCAATTTCACAGAGGCATCTAGATCCTTTAGTAACAGGGAGGATTTCTGACATTTTACTGCATCAAGAGTCTCATCATGTGTAATCCTTTTACAACATCAGATTCTGATTCTCACATAAGCTCCTAAAGTATTTTTGCAGATTAATTGAAACTGAATAAATTTCCTTAACATTTTGAGCCCAGGTAATTCAAGTGGCAGTCTGCCATCACAGCCAAGCCAGCAGAGCCCCACTAAAGCTCCCTGCCAGCGGTCAGCCAAGGTCTCCAGCCTGGCTGAAGACTCCTATTTAAGATTCCACACACAGGGAGAAGCTGCAGGAGCAGCACTGCTCTTAGGGTGGCAATGATGTCCTTCTCCTGAAAGGAAAAAGAAAGAAAATGTCTGGGGTGCAGGAGCAGCAAGGGCAGACTGCACAGCTGGTGGACAACTAGGAACAGAGCCAGAAGACTGTGGCAGAAAGGGAGTCTTTCAAAGCTGGGAAAGAACACCTGGAAATGTGACACAGGAATGTAGAAGATGATGGGTAATTCCAGAATAGAGGTCTCAGGGGATGGAGTCTGTTTTGGGGGGAAAGAGGCACCATCAAGAATGGGGGAGATGCAGGAGTTCAGAAGGAATGAATCTGTGACCCTGTGGGGATTCTTCTCTGTTCTTCTGAGTTACACAGGGTAAAGTACCACACACCCAAACCCTGCTTTTACCTCCCTGCTGTATGCCCAAAACACATCTGCCCCAGATAAGGAGGCAAAGAATTACTGTCAATCCTCTGGGAGCTGCATTTTCATCTCAGCGTTCAAATCTTCCTGCTTATTCTTCAGTGATGACTGTCTCACTGTCTCACTCATTCTAGTGTTTATATTTTTCAGTCTCACAGAGGTAGCACAATACTGTCATGTGACTTTGAAGATGGGCAATAAGGCCCGTTTTCACAACATAAATGTCATGAGGAATTCTCCCCAAGAAGCTTCTGAGATGAATTCCTGCGTTACAAAGGAAAAAAAGGTTACCTGAAAACAATACAGCTTTTGTGCTTGCACATGTTAGTAGGAAAAGAGAAAGAAATCCTCATCTGGAAACAAGTGATACCTATTTTTAGTCTACACTTTTCCAAACAATAACTGCTCATACCCACAACCCCAGTACACCCTGGCATGAACAACTGCTGCCTCCACCAGCAGCAGGTTCATTGCAGAAGAAAAGCACACAGTCCAATGTGTCAGGATGGCTTTTTGTAGGTTCAGGGGCTCACATAAAATAGTCCCATAAAGTCACTCCAGCAGTCCCTTTGATAGCAAGGTTCTTTTTTTCTTGTTGAAGATAATTTCTGACTTACTTTCACTGTTCTACAAGAACAAAGGGTACACTATCACATAGTATTAAACCTTAAATCTTCAGAAAACCTCATAGCCTTAGTGCTGGAAAGCAAACACACCCCAAGCTTGTACATGTAAACATTTGTATGCTTGGAGGAGTTACTAAAACAACTATAGCACCTCCCAAAAACGCTCAAGATTCAAGGAAGGAGGGAGAGATGGGGTTTGTGTCGGTGACTCCACCTTGTTCATCAGACATATTCAAGCCAGCACATCTTTCTCTCCCAAGTGAAATCTGTTTCTACAATTTTGCCAAAACTTTTATATATGGCAGTGGCCAGCTGGCTGCTTGGAGAGCCATGTGTCAGCGGTCCTGGCGAATGCTTAATGTGTGAGATGGATCTGCGCAAACTGCAAGCGCTTGGTTTGCAAACATTCCTGTTTTATGCATTTAGAAAGCAACTAGAAAAAGGAGAAGCTTCTGAAACAAAGTCACAGAACATGGCAGAGATGATATATTAAGACGGTTCCTCAGTATACAAATATATTGTGGTAACTCATCCCTTCTCCCTGGCATTCTCTGTCCCCATGGGCTGTCGTGAACCTGTTCTGTCTCTTCTTACAAAACCACCCCCTCCACTGCCACCTTTGTTTCTACAGAGGCAGGAATTCAACACCACCATGGTTTCCCAGCAAGACAAGAGGTGGGAAACCTGTGCACCCTCCCTGCAGCCCAGCTGCCTGACAGGATCCCAAGAGGGGCAATGCCAGCAGATGTGACCACAGGGGAGGCTCCTCCACCCCTCAGCTGATGACACGGTGGCTCCTGGGCTGCTGGCAGAGATCCTCCTGACAAAGCCACCATCCACCCATACAGGGATCAGCAAGTCAGCCCACACAACTCTGGGAATCCAAGGGGGAGGCAGTAAAGGGACTGAGGCATACTTTGAGTCAATGTATTTTTGGGCTACATTACTTCTGACTGTACCATCCAAGAGCAGACGTGAAAAGTGAATTGTGGGTTTTACAGAAAGAGCAGCAGAAACTGACTGCACTGAAAGAGGTCCAGGGCTACATTCTCCATGTATACAAAAAGTGCTCGTGAAGTTTAAGGCCATCTATTTAGGGATTTGTAAATGCATTATTCCATCTAGTCTGCAGGCCTACGTATAAGATTATACATGGTACATTGAGCAATGTCAGGGAAAACAGACTTGCCACCCTAGATTAAGTTTATCACAATCTCTGCAGTCAGCCCTGTGAGCAACAGCACAGGTGATAGATGAGCCTACCATGGCCTCCCAAATGCCAGCAGACCAGGTGACAAGGCACCAGGGGAAGGTAATTCCAAGGTAAGGCTGCCTGAGCAAACAGACCCCCCTCCCAATGTACAAGGAACAGGCCTCGTATCCATCTCCTCCATCCTGGCTGCTCTTGGACCCCAAAACAGTCTCATCAGCCAGGTCCCAAACGACAACCCACCTATCAATATCAGCACCATGACTCATCCCTAGAGGTGAAGGGAAAGCAGGGCTGGTCCCCAAGCCCCTGCCAGGACAGGCTCTGCACAGCTGCCAACAGCTGGCTCCTGCACGTCTGCCCAGACATCACGTCTGGGGGCCAAGCATTCCCCAGCTGAGATGAATTTGGCAGATGTCTTCACTGGAAGCAGTCAAGGGGAGGCTGGAGAGGAATAAAGCTTCCCTCTCTCTGCACAAGTAGAATAAATTGATTTTAATGTTTTGAATCAAGGCATTTCAACCCTTCCGATCAAAATCATGTATCAATTACAAAAGCAAAAGAAAACCACAATGCAAAATGGAGGTCAGAAGTTTGTTCCAAACATTGCAGCTCCAAATTAAAGATTCCACAATCTGAACTACAGTGGTGCTCATTTCATCTCCTCAATATTTGCAAAATAAGAATGATGATGACACTCCCAGTGAAATTCATAGTTGCTTCCAAATCCACCATAAAAATCAAGCCAAATCTAATACATAAGAACCTGACATTACCTGTAAGGACATGGATAAGTAGTTCATATAAACTTTGCTGTCCAGAGAAGAAAACAGAACACTGTAATAGACACTGCATCAAAATTAATCTTGATTTAAACAGGAAACTAACATGGGATAGTGAGCAGGACAAAATGCTGGTGTCCTCCGGGTTATCATTAAGTACTTGCTGCAAAGAATCTGCTCTTCCTCAAACTGCAATAAAGGATTCCTTTTTCATTCATTACACTGCCTGAAAGCTTCTTAGGAGTACCAGCAGTTTGTAAAGATGAAAAACGTGTTTAATCAGTAATTGCAATGGGTTTAGGAACTGCTAATAAATACACAAGGAGGCTCAGAGGGGAATACTCACTCCTTCAAAGCCACTAGTGCCACAAAAGTCAATTCCACACATAGTTGCCAGCCACATGACCAAATTTGTTTCAAATCAATTATTAAACAGAAAATGATGTCAGTTCGAAAATTTAAAAAAAAAAAAAAAAATCAAGCTACAAATGCAGACTTGCAAGGTAAAAATGCCTAGTACCAAGGTGGGATTTAAGTCTGAAATCTAAATATGTCATTGTTCCTACACAAAATTTTGGCCAATACTGCTACAAAAGCTGACCTGATAAAAACAGCCATCACTAAATCCAGCTGTTGTCTTGTGGGGAGCTGTAATTCATGAGTTGTATCTATTATATGATGCTCTCAATGGAAATAAATACAGAAAACCCAAAAGGCAGCTCTTGCAGATTAAAAATGACATTCGGCAACACAGAAGATGGGTCATTAGAACTGTGAAAAGTACAAGAATGAGCCACATAACAAAATGGATCAGCAGTGGTGACAGGGACAGGGGGGATTACAGCTCTCTTCCCAGCCTCTGCTACTACATCTGGATATTGTTATGTGTCCCCTGGAAGGAGAAGGAAAGAAAAAAGGCTACATCTGCTACAACTGCTTTGCCTGTTTAAGATTCAAAGCTCCACTGAAAGCTTTCACAGAGCTGAAGGGAGCATGATTTATACAAAAAGCTACAAGCCTTTTACAGTCCATTTTGAGCAGAATGGACATCAGTGCTACCTGCCCTTGGAGAATAGTGTTTCCTATTTTATTTACATTTGGTCTTCATTATGGTTTTAGAGTAACTTACCAATCCAGCCAATCAATTCAAACTATTTTGCAAGCATTTCAAGTCATTTCTTAGCATCACCCCGTAGGCACTTGCTTCCATGTAATTACAATCATTTTTCTGCAGAGATTTTCCTCATTCAAGTGGCTTTGCCAAGCAACAAGAAACAAAAGAATAACCATGTCTAAAAATAAGTAGAAAAAAATGTAGGAATCCCACAAACTGTATTGAATAGGGTCATCTGGAAGAGGAAAAGATAAATGTGTGCCTCCATGTCCTTCATGTCTTTGCTGACAGCCCAAAAATAGTGCTGTTTAATGTTTGATAGTTATGTCTCCATATTATAGCTTAAACTTATTAAAAAAAAAATCTGTCTTAAAATACAACATTTTCAATTCTTCTGGGGAGACCAGAAATAATCTAGCTAGTTGGTGATTTTTACCATTTTTCTGTTGCAGAAGCAAGTTTAACTATTTCTCTTAAGAATAAAAGAACATGTCATCACAAAAAGTGCCTCAGAAAGACAACTGTCCTGACCAAGTATCAGAAAGGTGTGAGCTCTTTCCTTCATTTTAGCAGATAAGATGGCACTTGACTTGACTTAACCTGCCTGTTAAGAGGGACACTGCTCTAGACCTGCTGCTCTCACACCTGAACAAGACACTGAAGTACAAATTCAGGGAATTTAACAATGTAAGCCCAGAAAAAAAGAAGAAAGGTGCAAGCCTTGAATGCCAGTCATCTCCCAATGGAAACAAAAGATACAAATGTGAGCTCCCAGGTGTCCCAGCAAGTCAAATTTTTGTTTTAAAGAGGTAGCATTTCCTCACTGGCAGCTCCCCATTTTTTTACTACTTCCATATTTTTTGAGACCAAATCAAAACCTTTTCAGCAATTGGCAGCACCAAGTATCACACAGCATCAGCCTTGTCATTAGTTTTAGGGCTGCCTTAAAATAAAAGCAATCAGAAAACTTCTTAAAACTAAATATCCTTCCCCTACCCTACATGTTGACATGGTCACTAAATCCCACTGGGTAATCTCCAGAATCCATCTGTTCCTTTTCATTCTCATCCTGAGAAGCCTCTCATAGCCCCTGATTATTTCTCAACTTGTCTGAAGAAATATCCTGTCTTCTGGCTTCCCAGACGTTTGCTTCACCCCTTTCTCCCCAGAGGTTTGCTGGAAAAGGCAGCTGCGAAGATTATCTACTCCAATGTCACGCCCAGGCTCTCCTCAAATCCCTTGAGGGAGGAAACATTTTAAGAGGGAAAATTTTCAACAGAGGAGAACAAGCATCTTTCAGACCTGAGTTTCTTCTCAGTTAAATCCTGGAAGCAATATCTACCTACAGATTCCTTTTAAGCGAGCATCTCTCAAAGCACAGGTGGTTAAGAGAAGCAGGAATTGGAGTCTACATGCAGACTCTCCACCAACACCAGGAACATGAACTGTGCCTGGGCCAGGTTGCAGTAAAGCCCTGCCTTACCCAGCAACACAAATTAATGGGATGAGGGGGACTGGGAGAATTCACCAAAGGTCATCTCCAAACAGCAGCTGTAAGCATAAAAACGATGACATTTTCCTAATGACCACAAAGCAGCTAAAATTACAGGAATGCCTATCTTCTCCTTTTTCAGGTCAATACAGCCAGCATGTCTGTGCATTTAATATACCAAACACAGCTGCACAAAACACTCTAAACACTTTTCATTTAACTCGAGGGCTGTTAAAAGTCATGGAGGAAAAACACACCTCTCTATTACTTGTGTTGTTGCATAAAATCAAAACAGGAGAACTAAAGCCACAGAGGCCCTGAGATTTAATTGTTCAGTTGTATGCTGTTATTGCTTTGTAACTTGAAGCCCCCTCCCTCCCCCCAAAGGATTACAGCTCTTGTGTTCTTGATAGGCTCCCAGCAGAGCCCTCTATGTGCTCCAGCACCAGTCAAAGGCACCAAAAATCCAAACAGCAAACAGTAGGTTCACTGCAGGGCTTTTGTTTGCCTACAACTCCAACGTTACTGCCGCTCAAGTTTAATTCCAAAATTTATGGGGATGCCAAAGGGTTAAGTTTGCTTGGAATGTTCCTATTTATTGTCATTCACTTCAAAAAAAAGCAAATACTGCAGGAATTTATGATGCCCAAACCTGACAGTCACTGACTAGCTAACAAATCTTTCCTTCTGTTTTCAAAACAGTTTTGTGTTAATCTCTCAGGTCACTATCAAAGACAGCTTAGCATCTAATTTATCACCTTTTGGGCAGAGATCCATGCTGAAAAATTCACATCCAAACTGTAATTTAGTTCAGTTAATGGCCTTTTCTCAGAGGAACTGGACAATTAAAAACATATGGAAATGGAATAAGCTACTCACTCTTCAACTAAATGTTTGCTCTATGTCTTGGGAAATAAATTCAGGATGAACAAGCTGAATTCAATGAATGGATTAAAAAAAAGGAATGGACTGTTGCTATAAATCAGTTGTCCTTTCACAAGCCACATAGCAGTATTTCATTTTTTTTTCCTTTTTTAACAGAGCATTGTCTTACCATGGAGAAAAACCTTCAAGAAATTGCAGGCTCACACAGAATTAGTGCTATTAAAAGAAAGGGTGTGGGGAATCTCTTTATGCCCTATAAACATCTGACATACATAGGCACCTAAATAAAGTAATTGGAAATGTCAGATTAAAGGAGAAAAGCATAAAGGCAAAGATTATTTAAAATGTGTACATGGATGCACACTGGCTTTCATTATAGTGGCAATCAATCACAGGTTTTTGGTATAACTATGACATTCTGTTATGTCTAGAAAATACCATGGTGCAGATGACATCTTTACAGAAACACAAAGCCTGGAAACATATATATGGCATTTCAGCAAAGCTTCTTTCTCTTTTTTATCTCCCTGAGAAGTGCCAATGCCTGTGTAAAAACCCACAAGTGTCAAAAGCCCCTGCTGCATGTCCTGCTGAACAACTTCCATGGGATTTAGTGGGTGATGGATGAGACAGAGGGAGAATATCAATGCCACTGACATTACTTCACCAGTCAGTTCCTTGGCTGTGTCCCGTATGACCTGAGTGGCTGTCTGCAGCCACCAGGAAAAATCATAGTCTGGATTTATTTGTACACTGTGTACCTCAAAGTGTGGCACCAGATTTAATCCTAGTCTCCTTCCCAATCTTAGAGAAGCATTCCAAAGTGGGAACATCTTCCACTATATTCCAAAGCTGTGCTGGGTCACACACCTGCTCCGAGTCACCATGCTTGTGTTTTGCCAGCCTCATTAGCAGTTAAATCCCCAGAGGAATTAAATCCTCTCTCCACCAGCTGCAAGGCCCTCCCAGGTGAGGAGGACACACTGACAGTGAGAGCCCTGAGGTTACACCTTATTACAACTGATCACAGCCACCACTACAACAAAAAGAAACCAGATTTAAAATGGCATGGTGATACTAACCTGCTTCTCATAAAACAGGGGACCAAACTGGTGACTTGCAGGACTAAAATGACAGATTTGTAGCCTGACCCAAAGCCCCAACACTTCTGGAGCACAGCTATGGCAGGCTGATGATCTCCAGGAGCACAGAAATGGGAATGCACCGGTGCTTGGGTTGCCCTGCATTTTTTAATTAAAAAAGGAAAATGTGGTCCCTAGCAACAACAAGATAAAAATAAATAATAAAAGAAAGCCCACAGAGGAAGACAGAGGAAGCTACACCCTTGAAATGTCTTTTGATGTTAATGCTATGAGTCTTAGTGTAATCTGCTTCATGGAAAAAAAAAATTAAAAAAAAGGAACACAAGCTTGTCGACCTCTCCACCTTACAAAACTACCTTCAGTCTTCCCTACCATGACATGTTTTTTTTTTAATTTTAGCCAGTGCAAAAAGGTTCTCAAAATACCCCTTTCAATCCTTCTCTTTAATGAAGAATTGCTCTAAGATCAATTAACTGAGATGAGAAACAAAACCGAGGCTGTTGGTTCAGGACGTCCTTTCATAAAAGACCAAATGCTTGATGTTAATTTTCTGTGATGCATTTTCCAATAATCCATGAGCATGAGCTTGAGCACTGACAGAAAGAAGCGTTGTATTTCACAGCCACACAGGGGCAGACAGTTTTAAGATCATTTATTTAATTATGCAAATGCTACTCTTGTGACAACAAGAGACAGACTCAAGCTGAAGCCATACATTGGATAATAAAGTTCATATCCAATTGAAGATTCACTACCTGCTGCGTCAACTTCAACTACTACCACATTATTATGGCTTACACTACTGTTCAGTTAAAGTTGAGATAACACTTCCAAATCTAAACCTCTATTTTTAGGATGGTTAAAATATGTGTTCGTTTTGTATGTTTTCTTTAATTGGCTATTCTACGAGAGACTCTGCACGTACAAATTAAAAACAAAACCCAACCACTGCTCTGAAGCTAATCACCATTGAATAAACAAAGGGCTTTTTAATCAATCCAAACTTCCCTTCTTTCCTGCATTTTACAGCAGTGTACCCAGAAGACATGCAGTGTTTTCCCTTCTCACCAATAGGTGTATTAAAAGCAACAAAGCAGCACCTCAGCAGAAGCCTCCTGACCCCCCTGTACAGACAGGATGGAACCACACTCTGCTTGGCCAACACTGGTGAGCAGGGAAGAGCAGCAGGTGCTAATTTATTTTTTTTTTTAATTACTGTTCATCCAATCCAACGAAGCTTTCACCACCTCTCCTGGAGCTGTGCTACAGCGAGGAGAGCAGAAAAGGCTGTGCAGCAGAAATGCTGCTCCTTGGTCCTGCCTGCTCCTCTCAAAGCATTGTTCTGACTGGAACACAAAGCAAATATTCACACTGTGAACACACACTTTCAACTCCACAGGGTTCCCAGCAGAGTGATGAAACATCAGCCATGACGAAATACCCAGACATGGGGTAATTTTCTTCCTGAGGTGAATTCTTCCTAAAGAGAATACAAACGGGTCAGAGGAGCAGAGCCCCAGCAGAGGCAGCAGCACATGGCACCAAGGACAGAAGTTTGCTTTCCAGGGGTAATGCAATCTTGAGCTGGCTCAGGTGCACCACAAAACTGTGGCTCTTGGGTAATTATATTTTAAAATCTTCCCACTGAACAAAAAAGCTTTTGCATGTAATGGACCACTCCTTTGTAACTGATGGACCAACAGAGGATAGGAGGCATGTTTCACCTACACTGAGGCATTTAAGGTTTAAAAGCTAACACATTACATCTCAGGTATTACATATACCATAAGACTGGACAAAAAAACAAGTCCAACTTCTGCAGCAAAATTAATTTGTCCGTATCAACAGCCATCTCTGGCCACAAATCTTGAGCTGCTTAAATTACAAGATTCAGAGGTACTCTAACGTGTTAAATTGGCGTCTTTTTAATTAGTATATTAAAACACTCCTTTTGAATATGTCACACTATATACATATCTTGCATATATACTTACACTCGGCCTTTCTTTTTTTCTTTTTAATAAAAGAATTTTATTATCAAAGTGGTTTTTGGTAATATGCAGCTACTGCATGCCAAACACTGTGCATGAAATACGTTCTTGGATAGAAGATTAATGTGCTTACTGTTATTCTGTGGACAAATTAATGTCACTGAGGAATAAGGCAAAGACCTAAACACAAAGCACCACAAAAATCTATCCCAGTCTACACCTTTCAGGGCTGAGAAAATGTTATGTGCACGTATGTTTACATGCACAGTCAGATCTAAGGTACATAAATAAAAACCTTTCAACAAGATGAACGATACACAGAACACACATCTGATTGCCCAGCTTGAAAAATGTTCTCAGTGCTGATTTCCCTGCTCTGCTTCTCCATGTGCTCGTGGCCCTGCACAGCTGTATTCAACCCAGCACAACGGCTGCTTGGGATGTAAGCACACGATTTCATGAAATCCAAAGGTAAGCAGATCCAAATCTCACCAGAGCTAATGGATTTGGCCCTTATCTCCCCTTCCTAAAACATCCTGAGTGCTGAGAGACTTATCTAAGTATTAGGAATGAATATTAGTATTAAAATGCAATATCCATGTATTATTCTCTTGTCAGTCTTTTAGCTCATATACAGCACTCCAGCATAGACACTTGCTCATATTCGCTTTTCCATCTACCTTATTACAGTTTTTATACTGAATACCAGCAAAACATCTGAATGTGTTAGCTACATCAGCTTCTGCTGAAGTTTAATGAAGAAAAGAGTTATTTTTAACCTGGGACAGCTCCCAGATGAGTTCATTGCATAGCTCAAAAATGGCACAAGAGGAATGCATGTGGCTGGGTACAAGCTGGGGGTAGGAAGGGGAAAAAACGTTTGTACCCAATTTGTCTCCAATAAATACAATCAAAACCCCATGTCCTAAAGCACAGAGACACTAAAGGCCCAGCACACAACCCAAAAGTACAAACATATCTAGTTGGGACATAAAGTGTACCTCTGCAGCTCAGGTGCTGTTTCTAACTAGTCCACGTGATTTAAATGCCCAAATAATTTTGGATGATTTTGTGAATTTCCATACACACCTTACTGCATCTCTTTCAAACTTGGCCTCTGCTGACTTCCAGAGTCTGAGCAAAAGATCAACAGCAAAATTCACAGCAGAGTATGTGGCTTCCTGAGCCTGGGATGGGAAACTCAGCCACTCCAAACTTCAGCAGCCGTACAGGCTCATAACACAGCATCAGCATTTTAATTTGTCTGCCTTGACAAGAAGAAAAATGCTTAGAAAGTTTTACATATGAACAGACAAAAAGATGAAGCACCTCAAATCCTTTTTAAGACTGCAGGTTTCCAATACATCTTCAGATGAAAGCTCAGCTTGTAAGGAAAGGCTGAGCAGGAGCATCCCTCCATCAGTGCCAGGCACCAGCTCAGCACAGCACACAGGCCTGCGAGGCTGAGGAACTACGGGAAGCGCAGGCGGCTCATCGCTTAAACACTATTTCATCCCAAGGTTCCAAAATGATAATAGACTTTATTCTAATTGGATTGTCTGCAATGAGCCAATTTAAGTGCTAAATGCTGCAAATTATTCAGCATGACATAGCAATGCAATGATCTGAGCCACTGCAGGGCAGAAGGCTTCTTGAAAGCTACAGTTCCTGAAGCATAATAAGGAGACACAAGTCTTGCTTGGCATGTCTCCACCAACCAAATTCACATTGTTTCAACAGCTGCAGTGTGCCCACTGAGCATTAACTAATGCTCTGACCTAGAAGCAACTACTGCCAGCCAGCACACCTGATTAGATGATGATTTTTCTGAACACACCTTTAAAGTCCATATCACTCTAATTGCTGCCTTTCAAAGAGAGTAAGTACGGATGACATCCTACGTACACTGCACAGTGCTGTGAAATATTGATCTAACCACAAGCTTTAAAATATTTAACCAACTTGAGTCTGTACTTTTGTCATCAGGGTAAGAATGTCACATCTATTCACAAAGATTTAAGGGACAGGAAAAGACAGACATTTAAAGCTTTAGATTTTATTCTGCAACTACAGTAGCATGAATAACAAATGCAAATGAAGGACTCCCATGTTAACGCTTAGCCCTCTACCCAGTGCACAGTTCAAAAGACAATTATTTTTAGTAATTATATATAAAGTGGCTTTCTACATATATTTCACTGTAAAATGTATTCAAATTATATCACTGTATTAGCAAGGAAGAGAAAGTAAAGCATAGGGTTCTCTTCTGAATTTAAGTCTCAGATTACACCAACAATTCGCAAAGTGGAAAGAAGAAAAAATAAGTAATCTATGACTCGTGTTCATAACTTTTGATATAACATTATTATTCTCCTGCAGTCATCAGAAGAGGCTATCCAAAATTCTCTTGGGACTAGAAAACTTTAGAGGACTTGGGGTTATTTGCAATTAAAGTCTAGAATCAAACAGCAATGCCTGTTGTGGCACTTTGTGTTGGTTTTGCACAGCTTGGGTTTCAGTAGTGGGGGGGCCACAGAGGTGGCTTCTGTGAGAAGCTGCTGGAAGCTCCCACCATGTCCAGCACAGCCAGTCTCTGATGGCTCTGAACATGGACAGGCTGCTGGCCAAAACTGGGCCACTTACAGAGGCTGGTAACACCTCTGTGATAACAGATTTAACAAGAAAATCAACACAGTTTTCCTAGCCAGACAAGAAGAGGTGAGAGCATGTGAGGGAAACAACATGGAGACACCAAGGGCAGTGGAGAAAGAGGGGCAGGAGCTGCTCCAGGGGCCAGAGCTGAGATTCCTCTGCAGGCTGTGGTGAAACCATGGGGAAGCAGCTGAGGCCCTGCAGCCCTGGGGATCCAGGGGATGCAGAGATCCACCCACAGCCATGGGGATCCACAGATCCACCCACAGCCCTGGGGATCAATGGGAGATGCAGAGATCCACCAGCAGATCTACCAACTCAACTCATGAAGCCTTCATTAAATTTTTCTCTCCTCTGCCCAGCTGTGACTGCAGAGGGTGAGTGAGTAGTTGTCATGGGTGCCTGGTGTTTGGCCAACGTCAAACCACGACACACTTACAAGGTGAGAAATTTTACACCTTAGTTCTGGTCACCAAACTCTGTTCCTGAAACATTGGACCTCCAGTCCCACAGAGCTGGAGAGAGAAAAGCCTCAGCATAGAAAATAAGCACCTTACATCTTGGCTCTCAGCTGGGTCTGCATCTCCTTCAAAACAGTTTAGCAGCATTCATCCTTAGTGGAAATCAACTCCTCAGCTCTGCAAGAACGCTTGTATCCAAGTTATCTGCCCCCGCTGATATAAAAATGATGGATTTTAATACCTTCTGTCCAATATCATGCCTACTTGTCAGTGTGATGGTACATAGTTAAATCACCAACATCTCATATGAATACATCATCTGATTTACTGAACAGAAGTATTTATTAAAAACTTCTGCCTTGACTTTGCTATTTGGCTTCTAGATTTATTAGAATTAACTCCAGTAGATGAGCAGTTTACTGTATTTTATTTTCCCACATATTTTCTAATCCAGAGAGGCACAGGAACATTAATTCAGGAATTGGCTGCAATTATTTTTTGCTATTCAGCTAGGGGCAGTAAATGCAAACAGAATTGGCTGCAGTTCAATGTCATTGCATAAGATTTCCTCTATTGTTCCCTTAGATGCAGATGTTAGAGTATAGAATGCTAAATTAAAACACAGACAGTGTCATCCCATGCACTTTCTAATCAGCTTCTGGTAGGTTCAGTTTTCTTGCTGAAAATTAATTTCCCTTTACCTAAAAACAATCATAGAATTACAGAATTAAGACCACTTTTTCCTTCACTGAAATATAAAAGGGAAAGAATGCTGCTCATTTTTCACATAAAGCTCAGAGTACACTGCAAATCGTGGACTGCAAGCTTCAAGCATCCACCTGAATCACGAAGGCAGTGAAAATAAGATAAGTACGAAATTTGACATTGCTATTTAAACAATGATTCTTTCTCTTGCAAATGTCATTTCCTTTCACACTGAAAGCACTAGAGAGGCTTGAAAAACTTGTGCATTAATCAGGATTTCAGCACTATTCTCCAGGTTCTCAAACCAATCATCAAGAAATTCTCTTGCTCTTTGGAAACGCTGAGGGCAACAGAAAAATAAGGGGAGGCAGTCTTTTCTTTTCTGCTGTGTTTGTTCAAGATCATTGTTTTGTCTTTTAAAAGAAATGCAGATGACATGCAGCTACTGCTGCTTTTTTTTTTTTCCTCAGGGGGAACAGAGCAAAGAGGGCTAGATTATCTACAGATTGATATTATTGCTGTTTATCACACAAAAGCCTCTTCTCCAAGGAGCAAGCTGCATGGGACAGCAAAGGGATTATAGGTCCTCAGTGCTATAGATGTAACCACAATTGAAAATACTAATTATCTTCCCAAACAGAGCTCCTCTGTAACTGCAGTAGGCCAATGAGGGACATTAACACAATACCCCTGAGGGCAGCCAGCCATCTTTTACTTATTTCTGTTTTCTCATTTTCAATGCTGGGGGAAAATTAAAGGAGGAAACGATGATATTTAAAAAAGGCTTTCACTGCTTGCCCCTCCCCACAGAAATAAAGACACAAACAAACAGAATCCATCTCTCTTCCCTCTGCTGGGATGCTCCTGACAACAGTTATTACAGCTCCCAGCTGGGAGCTCACTCCTCACTGCTATCTGAAGACTGTCACAACCACAGGTTCCTGTAAGATTAGCAGGAGTAAGAAAAGATGCTGCCAAAACTGTGTAGTCTGTGCAACCCTTCACACGCTGGCTGAGCACCAAGAGGCAACAGCCCGAGATCCAGCCCCAGTGTCAAAAAGCAGCCCACGTAAAGATGAGCACACTCAGGAGATAATGAGTTCCCCAGGGAGGAATCAAACATCCTGGCTTGAAAGAGGTCCGCCAAGAACACATTTTTATTTACACTCACTTTAAATGTCCACTGCTTTACTGCAGAAAGCTGTAATCTCAACTTTCTCAGGCGTCGGCTCCCAACCTCCCAAGCCTTTTACCACTGACCTTCAGTGGCTCTTTAATTGCAACTAGCACTCTTGGTAAAATTAAAATGTACATTTTAATGGATCAATCTACCTTTTTAAAATGAAGATGAAAAGCCAAGCATTGCAATTAAGAATCATGGCCTGGCTGCTTGGTCTGATCTTCTTCGTAGCTACTTTCCACTGTGGTAATGCAAAAAAGATAACACTTGCAATAACGTTTTATTGCTTCTCTTTACTTAAACTTTTAAAAAAAATGTCCAAGAATGGGGTTTGAAGATGGCTACAGCCTAAGGAGAAGATCCTAGGACAGGCACAAGGCACACCCTTGAATTTGGCTGTAAGGACTAGACACCTCTATGTTGAAAAAAAAAAAAAAAATTCTTATCCTGCATGTCATTAGAAGGTGATAGGGCAGAGCCCATTTTAGGAATCCTAAATTACTCCTGCAGAATTTTGCAGCTCTGAATTGTGCAGAAAGGGGCTACAGCTGTTCAGAATCCTCTAGCTTCAGTTTAAGCACAGAGGAGGGTATTGCAGACCATGCACAGAACAGGAGGAAGAAGAGCATCCAAGAGGAAATTATCAAATTCAATGATTATGAAGCTAGATAAAACTCACACTAACAAGATTAACTTGTTACACTATATGAATAAGCTAGTGCTAGGACTCTGCTTGTTGTCAGACCATTAGAGGACAGTCAATTTTTTGCATGCAACATATTCAGCAGGTAATAACACAAAGCTGTTGGGGAGAAATAGCCCTGTGCCCTTCCACACACTTCTCTTCCCTGTAAGCTACAAGGGGGGTTTATTTGTTTATTTGTTATTAAGTCTCCAAAAGAAAGTGTATTCCCCAGGTACCAGCAAAAACATTCAGCAAAGCAGGAGCAGTGATTCAAGTGGGCAATTACTCTACAATACGTGCCCAAAATAGCTATGGCAGAACCAAGGGCTTGCAGCAGGCAGCAACAGGTCACACAGCAGCTCACCCACAGTACACTTTGGGCAGGGACGCACAGAACGAAGGAGCTGGGGCTGCCCCATCCCTGGAAGTGTCCAAGGCCAGGCTGGATAGGGCTTGGAGCAAACTGGTCTACACAGAAGGTGCCCCTGCCCATGGCAGGGGTAGGAACAGGGTGAGCTTTAAGGTCCCTCCCAATCCAGGCTGTTCGACGATTCGATTCTATGGGAGCATTAACAATGCCCGGCAGTGATGAGAACAGCAGCTGCCAGTCTTACAGTCTTACCTGAGGCCAAGGGAGAGCAAAGAGGTTCTTAACTGCTCCCCAAACACACCCCATGGTTACTCCAGGGGCAGTAAATAAAGCCACAGAGATGACTTTACCTGGGCATTTCCTTGCCCTGAGTTGTGAAGAAGCCCTTCTGCTATATATGGCTGGGGATCAAATGACCTGAGGGTATCTGTTACGGAGATACTAGGCACATACTAAGAAAAATGCAACACCCAGAGAAACTGTAACAGCTACAAAGATAGAATAACTGAAAAACCAATACTAATAAACAATATTCATTGAATAAATGATAAAGTGACTGAGAGCTTAGCTAAACATAATTCCAAGGAAAATCAGATCAACCTGTGACTCCCACATCTTTATGCATTTTGTTTAAAAACCTCTGTTATGCTCTACCAGCTTCTGTAATGATTCAGAACTTCACAGATCTAGGATGATTTGTTAAGCAGAAAAAAAGAATGTTTATTTGTCTTTAAAGCTTCTAGTCTTCAAACATCCAAGTGTCTTCATATCTCATATATATTAAAATATTGCATAGTCAAGTCAATCATAATGACAAAAATCCATAATCTGAAATTACAGGGCAACTGTTTTGTTCTTATGTGACATTTGTGGTTACAGTTTAATAAAGAAAAACCAATGCTAAAAGATGACAGACTCCTAAATGTGAATTTGTAATTACATTTAAATTAAAAACTGGAAGCAAGAAAAAGGCATCTATAAAGTATCAATTTGCTTTAAAGACAAATGACTTAAAAAACCCCAAACAAACAAAATTCCCCAAATTGAATATTTGTTAGTTGTATTTATTGTTAGCACCAATAAATATAATCACTAGCTGGTAGGTAGTCAGAAGCAGCATGAAATTCTGCAGTAAACGTTTATTCTCACTTGAGATGAAAACATCCACAGATTCACCCCTGGAACACATCACTTTCCGATACTGAAGGAAACCTCTCCAAGAACATTAATACATAAATATTGGAGAGTTAAACGCCCCTGGGTCAAAGGGTTAGTGTAATACAATATTTCTGTTGCACTTTGCATTATTATCATTATGCTTGGTTTGCATTTTTACAGCACACAAAATCAAATTAGTTTGCTCTTCTGCTAAGTGCACAGTTCCTGGTGGCCATTAGTGTGACTCCCAGGTCAGGAGGAACCTGGAATTTGGCAAACACGTGTCTTCCTTCCAGAGGCTCCTATCACCTATAAACCTTATTGAAAAGAGTGAAAGGGAGAACAGCAGAGCATATTTTAAAATTAAGATACCGCTACCTAAGAAACTTGGAACCATAAAGTTACTTGAAGATGTTGGATGAAAAAATAAAATGTATTCAAAGCATCTGAACCCTTACAGAAGGAGTGCCTCAATTAAATTATCTGGCACATTTCCTTGTAAGCTTTCCCTACACATCATCTTGAGGAAATGTTGCAGAAATCACAGAAACCTTACTACAAAAGTTTTAGGCAGTTCCTTCTGAGTTCCCTAATGAATAACCCCACAAATACAAAAATCCTTATCAGACCTTGTGAATACACACACACAACTATTCCATCCCTGCCCGAGATGACCTCAACAGGAGTTTAGTATTCCAGTCACAGTGACATTGCTACAATTATTTTTATATCAGTATCATTCATTTTTAGGTAGATTAATTATAATAAATATATGCTATATCAACAGACTTTTCATTACAGTCCATTTAACCTCATAAAACATAATTGATTCCTATTTGCTCTCTGTGATGGATGCTTAGCACTCAGTGCTGAGCTGTGCTAGTAAAGGAGAAGTCAGAGAAGGGCCATCCCTCTGTAGGATAAATAGCAAGGTTGATACCCCATGTAGCTCTGACTGTATAAATATATGCCTATGCACTTATGGAGAACACAAAAATTAATACTGATGCTTGACTAACTCAAAAATCACATCTGAGAAACCCATAATTTATATATCTGTAGTACTTACTAGTTTGTTTCCAGGCACACGCACTAGAAGAACTAGACCTCTTATGGTACCTAAATAAAAGGAATATTGGTACAATATGCAGCTTTAAAAGCTCCCATTTTTAGCTGACACTTTCCCCGGTGCTTTGGAAGATTGGTCTAAAAGTAGTTGTGACCTTCTGGACTTTAGAATATGTCACAAAATGCAATGAGGGAAAGGGAAAGGAAGAGAGCTGTGTCTGTGCTGTGCCCCTTGTTACTGCCTGCTGTGTTCCCAGTAACTGGAAAGCTCCAAATTTTATTTATGAATAGAAGTGAGCACTGCTGTACACAGACCTTCAGTGCACAGACCCACACGGGGAGGAGCCCATGAATGCGCAAACTGTGGGGCCAGACCCACAGGGGCTGGATTGCTGACAGCCTGCCTTCCACACTTGGGTATTTCTGACAGGTAGTTACAGTCTGGGAAACAACTCTGTACCACAAGATGAGCAATGTAGGAGCTGGGAGATCTGAAACTACTCTGATTCAGGCAAGGCTGAAAGACATTATTTGCATTTCTGGGATCACAGTCTCAATTTGATCTGTCATAACAAGATACATGGAAGCATATAAAATTTATGTGCTTTTACTGAAGGAGAAAGACAATGGCACATGCCTTAATACCTCAATTACTTAAAACTATGCATAGAATTAATCACTTCTGTAACTATTGGCAAATAGGATAATTGTAATGTATATTAATGCAAGCCATTGAAAATTTCAAAAGCATTTTCAAAAACTTCACCTCTAAGAAATGAAATATAAACTTAACATCACTGAAGCAAACTGGATATTCAGCTCACCTCTTCAAAAAAAGGTCAGCAAGTTTGAGAGGAAAACCAACTTAAAAACCCCCAAACCTCAAAGATGTTAAGACACTTGGTAATAGTGGACAAATATTTCATAGCCAAGTTCTTAACATTCAAATTTAACTATACAAGAAGCTTATTCACTATTTTGAGAAGGAAATAACCTTTGTCAGAAACAGATAATTTACTTCTTGTTTACTGAGTATTAGCATGATGGATAGGAACAAAATAACAAATAGATAAATAAAATGAAAATTTCAGCAGTGTATTTCTAACTGTTGCTTTCCAGAATGTCTTACATGTGAAAGAGAGGAGGATATATATTCTTCAAGCAAATATTCAGAGTGTAACTTTGCCCTTTGGGCCAGTTAAAAGCCACTTAATTAAAATGTGAAATAATTTTTAACTTCAGCTCCCATGAAGATGTATTACTAAAAGAGAGTTACACTTAAACAGGTATGTCAAGCAAATCATTTACAGTCATTTTTACCACGTGAAAAATAGTCTTCACTATATATAAAATTATATTTCATATTTCTGAGAAACCATTATTTGAAAGCTCACCTGCCCTGCAATTCTCTTAACAAGTTTATCAATTTTTAGAACACCAGAGTACAGTAATATTTAATACTACACACTAAATGTTAACCAAGATTTCGAAGCATTCAAAAAATGCCAAGAGACAGTTTCAGATTTCAAGATGCCAAGCTTGTCCAGGCAACTAATCATCTCCCAGCACAAGAAAAACAACAGGAGAGCAGCTACAGCACAAGGACTTGGTGATTAATTTAACTCTTCCAGGTAAGCGCTTCAGGAGGAAACTCTAAAGGCTTAATTAAGGGATGCTGAAGCAGGATTTCTGAATTCTTGCTGTGAGATGAAGCTAGACCCAAAAGCTTTTACTTTCCTCTCCACTAAGGCAGAAGCAATTTCCTTTCATTAAGGACTCTGACAGCCCCTTAGGTCAAGATGAAAGATCTGGGTTTTTTTCCTGTGTGAATCTGACATGCCAATCACCCAGTCAACCTCAGTGGAACAACATTTGGCAACCAAGGCACAAATAAGTGAGAACAGCTGGCCAACAGCTCTTCCAGGAGCAGCCTGGGCAGTCTCCAGCCAATTCACTCCAACCACAACAATGTCTGCATGCCTCCCCAGCAAACCCTGGCTACATTTCACAGTGGGCATGGGCAGGGAACTGGCCACAAACCTTGCTCTTTGGAAGACATGGGCAGGATTCACTCTCCTAAACTGAGAAGTTAGTATTACTCTAGCAGGATGTGAGCATCAGGTTAATGTCTAGACACTAGAAGAAAACAAATATTAATTCAGTTATTTGCTTTAATAGCACACTGGCTCTTTATGAATGAGAAACAGCCATCCAAGGTGCCCTTCTGTTGAGGTGGTCATAGCTCCTCCAGGGCAGTGGGGCTGCAGGGCTGAGGGCTCCCTTCAGTCTGGACACTGAATTATTCTCACATGTGAGAGAGGCCAAGAACACACGTTCACGTACTGCTGCCTCAGACAGCTGCATGAACTCTGCAGGAATGTACTACACATCTGCACGTTCACCCTGCCCTGAACAACTGGAACGGGGATTTTACTGTTTCACTTCAAAATCTGCAGCCTGAGAAGAGTGGTGTTCCATCAGCATAATGTCTCTATGGGTTTTGAAAGGCAACCTCAAAGGTTATAAAAGGTTAGAAATTGTAGGTGTTAGACAAGTGAAAAAAAAAGGAATGATTCCTCCTGTCCTCATTGCTCATCTGCTCTTGTCCTTCAAGAAAGTATTTCCTGCCAGGTTCTCAAATCACACCCACAATAAACTAAGTACTGTTACTACTGAGATTACACCCTCCCCTCTCTGATTTCTTAGGCACAAAAACATGAAAGGCACCCTGAACTCTGGCATCAAAAGAAAAGGAGACCAAAGCCCTTGGTGATTTGGGCAATTCCTTCCAGTTCCCTCTCTCCTCACTGTCCCTTTCCATTACTTTTCCCAACAGAGACAGTCAGCTGAAGAACTTGGAGGCATGGCATGAGAGCATTCCCAGCCCTCCGAGTCCCAGCCGTGGCTGAGGGAGCCCCTGTGAGCCCCAGGTGGGCTCAGGGGGCTCAGCCCAGCCCCAGGCAATGCCAGCTCCTGCCTGGCCCTGCTCGGGATGAAGGGCCCCAGGTCCCACAGCCAGTGCAGGTGGGAGCCAAAGCCACAGCAGCAGAATTCATCTTCTGGCGTCATTTTTCATCTGCACGAGGTCACGAAGTTGTACAGCAGTATATGGGATCATAAAATTGGATTTTATCTGAACCTGCAGGGATTCACATCTCTTTCCACACAGTCTATTTGCCCTAATTGCTGCTTTGACTCAGAGATATTCCAGCATCTATCAGTTTAAACAAAACTTTAAACATTGTTTGAATGTATCTAAATGCATTCAGAAATGTAATGAAGTCCTGCTTCCCCCAACAGGCTGTGTCTATTGCCCCTAAATAGTTCAGCTGAGGATTTATTTGAATTTATAGGCATCAACCAAGTCATATATTGCTCTCTTAAATGCCTTATACAAGCAAAAACACGTAACTAAGACAGGAGTTCAGCATAATAGCAAACCAATGCTGCATAAACCACAATAATTTTATAAAGCTCCTTTTTAAAATGAGTTTTAAAAATAAAATACACTTTTTCTTCAATAACTGAAGATAATCAAAACCAACCTAATGAATTCCCTTACAGCATTTCTCATGGAGCACTCCTCAGCTATTCCCTTTACTTTGCTGCATATCCCAACATCCATTACAGCTCTGACTTTAGCAAGAACTGTAAATGTCACAGAGTCCAACACTCAAATTGCAGCAAACTGCTGTGTGTGATTTTCTATCAACAAGGCAACATGTTAACACTCTACCAAAACCAAGTCAGCTCCTGAAATACAGTCTAGGTTTTCTAGGCCAAAAGCTTTCATTGAGAAAATGCACGGTTGTGCACTGTGGTTCAATTTACAAATTAGTCGCTGATCATTATTTATTTGCACTGCATCAAAATTAAGAAAATAGGTGGTGAGTCACATCCCTGCATTGGAAATCAAGAAAAAAGCCATTTAAAATACTTTAAAGCTAACATCTACAAAAAGGAACAAAACATACAATAAAATTTTCATTATTTTCTACGTTCACATGATAACTTGCAAATATAAAAGACTTGGGGATGATGTGGGAAGTTGAATGGAACATTTCATTTTACCAAACATGCCAAGATCAGCTGACTATGTAACATTTTCCAGTGCTGGTAATTCATCCAAATGAACACACATGCTTTTTCTGGGAAGAAAAATAAAAAAGGGGAGAGAGGGGGGAGAGAAAGGAAGAAAAGAACACAAAAGAAACCCAAAAAGGAAGAAAACAGTCCTAATAACTCAGATGATAGCTTTTAAATTTTAAGCACACACAGAAATGTGTTCCACTGAAGACTTCCTCACCTCTACACCACCACATCCCTATAGGATTAAATGCTCTTAATCAACAGTGGTGGATAATGATTTGTCACCTATCAAGATTAAAGTCTGAATGGGAAAACATCTGTTATATTCCTTTGTTGGGAAACTGGCAACATAGTTTTTAACACGAAAAATTTGACTTTTTAATTACACTCTTACACCTTCTGTTCAGCTATTAACCAGCATTAACCCATAAATCCATTTAACCATTATGAACTATAAAACTAAGTCCTATAATTTTTCCGTATGAACCAAACAGAGAAATTTTAACATTGATTGAATGTCATCTATTTTCCCAGTTTTTGAATCAAGTTGCGATTTCTGTCTTTAGGTTGGAGAAAAGCAAATTGTGCTCCCTTAGCCAAAACAGCTAAGAACATTGGACACAGATATTGTAATAAACTTTAATTGACATAGGTTAAACAGCAGCACAGCCCAGTAACTTAAACAGCACAGGATAATTTGCCATAGTTTTTTTTTACAATAATGAAACCATTTAGAATCATATTCAGCAAGCAGGAAACTAAACCACTGCATACACAAATTAAGAAGTGTTGTGTGCTATAATCATGGCCCATGTTATTCCCTTTCTCTTTAATTGGGCTGAGTTCTCTGTTCATAATTACAGTGATAACAGACAGATAACCACACAAATCTCTTCTCTTTCCAGCACCTGCTTGCACAGAGTAATGTTTCATGAAAAGGTCAGGAAAGTGCAACATCTTAAAAATAAATTTAAAAACACAAATGTATGTTACAAGAACACAAGGTCTTAGTATAAGAACAATTATTTGCTTTGACATTTGCTTCACACGCCTGCCAGGACAGAACCACTCGTGTCCCAAACAATATGACTTTTCCAAAGACTTATGACTTGGGTTTACTCTCTCCTGACTGGGTTTGTGTGTGGTAAGCAGAACCTGGCACAGGCGTGACACTTTTCCATCACATCACCATATGCAACAGTCTTTCTGAAACAAACACATAAACGGATGCAAAACCACCCGTTTGCACCACAGAGGGACAAAACTGTTTAGAATTAAGGGATAAAAATGCTAAAAACAAACAAACAAACCAACCAAACTTTCAACAACAAATACTTCACACAAATACAGTATTTTCCATGTTGTAGTGCCAGCTATTCCCAGTCTTGTTAGTGCTGTAGTAATTAGGCAGCAGTTACTCCATGCTGTCAAGTGGAAAACTGCTCGCTGGGACCCAATTTCCACCTGTCCTGCCCAGGCAGGGAGGGTGCAGGGGGGATGCTCGCAGCCAGCTGTGATCAAACTGCCTCAGCCTCACTTCCCACAGAGCAAATTGGCTCCAGCCTCACCCAAGTTACCCAAGACACATCTATGCCAGTCATCAAGGCTTCTTCCAAAACCAAGGGATTGAAACAGGAATACACAAAGAGCATCTAAATCTATACCTTAGAAAAAAAGGTGATTGCAGAATTTTCTTTTTTTATGGAAATACTCAACCAAAATGCAGTCAGCTGCAGTTCCTGCAGTTGGCTCTGTAGTAACAGTTTCAAACTCTGCTATGTCCAAGACATTGCATGGAAGAGATTTAACCTTGAGCTGACCTAAGCCCATAGACACAAAAGAAGAATAGAAATAAAAATTTATGTCATTGACAATAGAATTAATCAGCTCGGTTCTATCTACTGGCAGCTCCTTGCTGCTTGACACAAAACACAGTACACAGCAATTTCCAGACTTACTCCAAGCACCCAATTCCCCAGTGATTTCACAAGGGAAAAAAACTGCCACATTCTACCATTACTATGTGCCATCCAGGGAATGCACAAAGGAATTTTCCTGTGCAAAAGCTGTTCTGGATAGTGCAGGGAACTCAGAGGCCACCACAACCCAAAGGATCTGTGCAGCAAGAAAACTTCGAGCATGACAAGAAGGAAGTACAAGTAGGAAAAGAAAAAAAAAAAATATATATATATATATATGTATATACTTGTTAGTAACACACAAAAAACCATTAAAACCATTTGTGTTAGCTTTCACTTCCAAAAACCCTTACAGAAGAAATTACCATTTTTAAAGGCTGGAGCATTAGAGTTACATTTCTCCCACTATATGCAGCAAAACTGTAATGCCTGTAGAACTATACAGACCTTCCATCAAAGCAAAATAAGAAAGAATATTATTGTGAGACTACCAAAAGACGTAATTTAAAATTACACTGCATTTATATTTCCAAGCCAAAGGCCAGGAAACTACTTTGGTATTAAAAAGGAAAGCTTCATTCCTGTACAGTTACTTGGCTATTCAGAAGTGAGAGGCTGCAAAACACAGGAATCAATATCTTCAGATAAGGGCACTGCTTCTAGTGAAAGAGATGAAAATGCTTATCCAGTAAATCTAGACAAGGGACAGGAGTCAGGCACTGGACTTACAGAAACAGAACAAAACAAACAAACAAAAACCAACCCAAAAAAACCCCTAAACTCAAAACCGCACAAAAATTTACTGTGAAGAATTTGGATGTAACTAGGCAGGGAATAGAAAGTTAATTTAATTTTTAAATGGTATTTTTTCCTTATGTTAATACTATTTGGGATAATCAGTAAGAAGATAAAGTCTTTGCATTTAGTCCACATTAGTTCTCACAGAACACGACAGCCAAGCAGCCTGTAGCTGTTTCCCATATTTCTCCAAGACTGCAACCTTAAGAATTCACAATTTCTTTGCTGGAAACAAAATGATTAAAAAGTGTCAGAAAAAAGCAGTGAAGAGGTCTCCAATTTCTGCTGCACCTTCTCTGTCAACCTCTTTTCAGACTCCAGTTCCTCTATAAATCTCAGCCCCACACAATCCCTTGAGGAGCTCAGTGGCTCATGGCCAACCCGTCCACATTACCCCGGGAACACAACAGATACATTCTTCACCCTCACAATGCACTTAAACTTGGGCGCCCAGTAATTTGGCCAAAGGCAGGCTTCCATTCATCCAACTTCTCAAGCAACTCCTTGTCATTTTGGCACAAGCACTTTACAACTCAATTTACAAGAAAAGTGGCAGTTTAGCTCCAGCTGCAAAGCTCCAAGAGTAATATTAGGAAAATGCGAACCATATTTCACCTTTTATTGGCAGGGCACACACAACACTTCATTAGTTTACTTAGCACCCAGGAACCCATGCGTGGATGGATCAGTTCTTTGATCAAGCTTTCACTTATTTAAAAGAGGCCAGACCTTCCAAAAATCAGTCTTCTAGCAAAGACCAAAGGTGGACATGTAAATAAAAAAATAAAAGCACATAAAACTCAGGGGAAAAAAAAAAAAAAAAAAAAAAAAAAAAAAAAAAAAAAAAAAAAAAAAAAAAAGAAACAGGCAATCACTTATTTATACTTAATTAAGCATAAACTAACTGCCCTCCTCCTTTGGGAAGGATATAGATAAAATATGAATGGAAATAAAGGAGTGGATGAGTAATCACTGCAGTTTCAATGATATTTTACAAGCAAAACAAGTATGATAAGATTCAGTAGCCTGTGGCTGACATTTCTCTGAGTGAACAACAAGATTGTATTTTCATACTTTTGGCCATCTCTGTAGTCTGAGGCAAACTGCCAATTCCTACTCTACTGTCAACCCCCAGACCTAATGGAGATGAAAGGCAAAATATAGCTCTGTTCCAACTGCATTATTAATTCCTGCAGGCCACATTCGGGCTGACAGGGCTGAGGTCATAATTTAGCCATTAGCACTAGGAACAGCAGGATTTGTCTGCCCAGAACTGCAGGACTATGGCCATGCTTTCCCTTTTATGTCCAATCAATATTATATTTTGTGTTGTCTTGCTGGGCTAATGGAGGAACGGTCACAGCACTGGTTTGAAGAACACTTCCAGCAAAGGACAAAATTCTCCTCACAGACTATCACTAGTCCCACTTCTGTTTTTCTGCTAGAATACCCTGGTCACATTAAGCTCTGTTTATTTTCTACAAAGATGCAAACAGAACATACAATATGAAACAAAAAACCTGCGCTGGCAAGAGCAGCTCTTCCTACACCTTGGGGTTTTCATATCTCTGCAATGCTGCAGGCAGCTTCTCCTAACTAAACATGAAAAACCTCAAGTATAAAATACTTATAACCCAAAATAAGCCCTACTGCCATATAATACACCAACATTTATGGCACAAGTACAATTTATTGCATGATCCTGCTGTTTTTTATTTGCCTGTAGGCAGCCAGAAGTGTTTCCCACAAGGAGCTGTGGAGCAAAAGGCCTGCAAATCCAACCTCTTTGATTTCCTCCTGGAGCTACATTTACCTTCTCATGTTTTCCAACAACTCTATGGTGGCTATTGAAAATATATCTAAATCCAAGCTACTACAAAAGAATTTACTTCCTTAAACGACTCTTTCTTGCCAGGATGTCCACTAGATGTGGCGATGTGGGACAATCAGTTCTCACATCACTCTTTGCCCCCCACCCTTGGGCATCACCTCTTCTAAAGACTGCCATATGTACTGAACAGGACTGAATAAAGGAAACTCGATTTTACACTTCTACAGACTCCAAGATGATAGTTGGAAGGATGAAAGCTGCATCTTCTTCACACTCAACTTACAAAGACTTCAGACTTTGCAATTTTCTTCTGCGATTTCTCTGAGGACCTTTCATTTCCCTCCCCAACATTTTTAGATCCTGTCAGCTTTCACTTTACAGTCAGCTTAGTCAGAGCCTGTAAGCAGGAAGAGCTGAAGATTTTAAGCATCTCTGTATCATTGGTTATTTTAATTTGGTTTTGCTTTTAAAATAAAAATATAGAACAATGATCGTTCTCCTGACTTTAGAGTTGGCTGCTGTAGTTCATTGATTTTAATTATTTGATGAAGAGAAAGAGATCCCTAAATGACAGCTTCTGATAGATGGTAGGGCTTTATTAAATGCTGAAATATTTAACTGAATTCAGCGACTCAGAAAAATTCAGAGGATATAAATTCAAAGTGGTAATTTTATAGATTAAACAGAAGCCTTAAGGCCCCAAATTATTTTAAAATAAGTTTTATCGACTTTTTTTGAACTTTTTGAATTTAAATGTTACTGTCAGCTCCACATAAGCTCATTTCTGCAAAGGTTTTTCACATACTACGGTACCAACTTAAATTCTATTCCATTAGAATTAAACTGGTACATACTCTGATAGGTTATAAACAAGGGGGAACTTAAATGTGTTCCCACTTTACTTAATTTGCAACAATACAACCTACTTTTACATAAAAGAGGTGGGGCAGCACTAACACATCAAAATAAAAACACGTTCACATAGCATGTTAAGTTGATGCAACCCTGTTTTAATAAAGGAAAGAAATAGTGGTAATAATTGGTTTTCCATAGAAGGAAATTGAAACTGAAGGCATTCCCAGTCCAGACAGATAGTCAAATCTTAACTTATCTAGGAAAAACGTTGAAAATTTATCTAAGTTAAAAATAAAAAAAGTCCGTTAACCAGCAGCTCTTGACTCCTGTCATGCACCAAAAATGATTCCAAGAGGTGTGTAAGGATCTCACAGCACTGCTCAGTAAATAGCGGATGAAATTCAATGACAATCAATGCAGAATCAAAGCTAATTATATATACAATAATGGACTTGAAATTAGCTGTTAATATTCAGGGAAGACTTCTGAGTAATCACTTAGGCTGGCAGTTCTCTCTGTGTCACCTCCATGCTCCACAAGGATCTGAAGGCAAACAGATCCCAAGGAATTACTATTGAAGAATTAGAGAAGAGTGAAACACCATCAGAGCCATCTTTATGAACTTGCCTTCTGAACTCTGAGAGCATTTCTGTTCGCTCCTCTCCAAAAGGATGGAAAAGTGATCAGGAAAGGCATGAAGAACAAGCATGGACATGCAATGGCTTCTGTTTCAAAAAGGGAAAAAAAGAAATCCAAGCCAGAAAGAGAGATCATTCAGGGTAGACAAGGAGGAGTCTACCAGTTGCCTTTAAAAATCACAACTGGCGTGAAGGAGGTGAACACAGACCCAGCATTCATTTTGTGCCAACACGAGCTCCAATGCTTCAGGTGGATGCTGCTTCCTTTGGCTAATGCATGTGTTGCCACAGGACATTGCAGAGGCCAAAAAAATTCAAATGGTGCAAGAAATCAGTTAGGAAAAGGCACTGAAGAAAACCTAGTCAAGGGCTATTAAAAGCAATTACACAGATACAAGCCCAGGCTGAAGAGGCCGCTCAGCCCAGAGCATCACTGCCTGGCAGGGCAGGTCCCAAACATTTCGCCTTCCCCTCTTGCCCTCATCAGCAGCCCAGCTTCAAAAAAGCTATAAAACCCCACAAAATATCGGGCTAAACAGAATTCGATGGCCATTTCTGTATTTTCCTATGAAAAGCTATGAAGGTGAGACACATTTAATTGTGGTGCAATGGGATGATGCACTAAAAATAGTGATATATCCAAAGCTCCATCACCTGCACAGGAATAAGCAGAAAATTTAAAGAGCCACTCTGAGGCAATGTATAATTCATACAAATTTTGCAATCTAAGCTCTTCAGGCTTGTCTTAAATAAACAAATAATTCATCCTCCACATCCTCTGCAGTCTGAAGCTTGTACTGATTATGTTGATACCCTGCTAGAATTTAGAGCCCAGCTGAGCACAGAGTCCCACCATGTCCTCTGCAAACAGAGGAAGAGAGACTTCTTGCTTCACAGAGCCAGCAATATTAAAAAAACATAACACAGGGATCGTAGAAGACTACAAACAGAGATGAAGCAGCTCCAAACCAGAGCCTCAAGAACAGAATTCAATTTTTTAGGTTAATGTCTGTGTGCTTCTCCCAGACTGTCTCAAAAAGAGATAAGAATGGATCTTTCCAGATGGGCAAACTAAGTACTGTGAAAAAGCATTTGAGAATGTCATGCAGATATCATGCCACAATCGAAGAAACATGATCCACAGGAACATTTTTAATTATTTCACACACACGTAAACCATGACAGACCCCAAAAGTAACCTTACTGTATCTTTTGGTAATTTAAATGGAAACCACACCCAGTAGTCTTGGGCTAGTGCTGTGTAATCTCAAGGGATAGGAAGCTAAGTCACTACCAAGAAATACAAGAAAGGTACATAAAGACATCTGGAACAGCTTTCTCAAATGCCAGACTTTGGCACTGTCAGCAATGAACACAGCTAAAAAAACCTTTTCTTGAGGGGTCTGATTCTTCACTGTTTTTTTGTCATAGAATTTCTACTATCCCAAGTCTATAACAAAGCACATGATAAAGAAACACACCGCCTGCTCTGTTACTCAAAAAAAATCAGACTTCTGAAAGAACAAAATATCCAAACTCAGAGAAAAATAACAGGGTCCACAGATGTGTCAGTTGTTTTTTGAGAGGCATTTTTTCTTCACATCAGCTTGTATTTACATAGCTCTCTTACTCCTTAAGCAATAGGCAACGCAGACTAGGTCCCAAAGGTGTAAAGCAGCATGTGAGTGCACAGAATTGCCTCGAACTCCACAAACACACCAGCTGGCTTTTGATATTTTTCACAAAGTTTTGGTACAGCCTTTGACATCCAGTTCCAAACAGTCTAGAGGTGACACGAAGTAGCACTGTTAGTATTCTAATCAGAAAAAACCCAGAAATATTAGATCCATCACAATAATGCAGTCTAGCAGTGCTATAATTTGGGTGAGAGTATGAATGAGTCACAGGTAATTGTCAGGTAACAGGAGGAACACAACTGCCTTCAGTCAGCACCAGAGTCCCACTGCAGGCAGTGGAAATAGCTTTTTGCAGCAGGAAAACAACTCAGGGAAGCAGAACAGATATAATAAGAGTTAAGGAGAGTACAAGTGAAAATATTTAATGAAAGGATTTCGTTCTTACATATAAATCACAGTCATATTCACTGTAAGGGTTCCTATTCTCCAAATTATGAAGAATCTTTATTTTGCAATTAACAGAAGCAAAAATGGATATATTCTCCTCCTTAGAAAAATATTCTCTTTCCCTGCCAAGGGCAGGCTGATTACACACTGGTTTGGTCCCAGTTTGCTCTGAAAACATCCTGGAATACAGATCCATTTCTGAGCAAGGTGTGAAGTCCAACTTGTGGCATCTGGTAGAAAGATAACGGCAGTATCTCTTTAAATATTTAGTTTCCTGCCTAAAATTATTACTGGAATATCAAAAAGAACCCTGTGACATCTCCAGTGAAAATTCTCTCATATGAGAATCCCAATTTTAACAACAGAGATCTCAGGAACTACTTCTCCCACTTAATGAGCCTTGGCAGCCATTCAAATTAAACACTCTATTGTGCAAGGAGCTAATTATGCTGAGATTAAACCCAGAGAATGATAGGGACATTTACTGTACTTCTGGCAATTATAAGAGCTCTCAGTATTGGAGAATACAGCTTGTATTTCATAATTCTGAAAGATGTCCTGCTAATCCAATAAAAAAATGCAAGTGCGTGCTCACACATACAAGATTAATTAAATTTTTTAAACATTTTTCAACTATTTCTGACACATTCACAAATTATTGTTATTATTTGTTTTGCCTTATTTCTCCCATATCTGAATGTTCATCCTGTCTCCCATATATCCATTTGTCATAATCCTCCACCATTTCTCTGATAGGCAATTAACGTTATCTCTTTCCCTAGGAACGCTGAAGTAATGACAGTAAAATATTTGCCCATTTAGTATTCTAATTAATTCTTCCAGCATCTTCCCTGATAGTGCCCTTTTCTTTCCCAGAAAACCCAGTGGTCAGTTATCTCTGTCACTGCCACCCAAAGACAATGCCTGTAAACAGAGGGAGTTGTCCTTACTTGGCACACGCAGGCAGGAGCACTTCTGGAATTTCACCAGTAAAACTTGTTACAGCATGATTTCCCACATCCTCTCAACTAATGTCTGCTTGGAAGAGTTTGATTATGCAACACAAAACCTTTTAAATCCCCATAAGAGCCTGGGGAGACCAAAGACAAGTGATCAGACTCTTCTGCAGCAAAATGTGTTCGACATCTCACAGGAGCACACTCTTGCACACACGATGGGAAGCAAAGTAATGAAACCTGGATTTGCCATGGATTTTGCATCTTGTGGTTATCTCCACCAGCATCTAAAAGTGTGTGTAATGTGATTTAGGGTTCCCCATTGCACAGCCCAGGCACTCACAGCAGCTGCTTCCCCCGGGGATTTGCTGGTGTCTAATGAAAGCACAGTCCCTGCAGCACCACCCCATTGAGGGACAGGCATCAACAGAGCTGTGCTCCTCTGCCCTGCCTTTGGTTTTCATGAAATTTGTCACACTGCAACGTATTGAACACTCCTAACCCTGCTTTTGCCATCCCATGACTTTCAGGAGGCATGCCAGCAGGTGCAAAGATTTTTGTGAGGATAGACAGGTGGACAGAATCATCAGCCTGAGCAATTAAGCAACCTGATCCATGCTTAGGGTTGTCAATTGGTCAAAAGCAGCTTTTCAAGTTTTCAGCCAAACTGGATCACCTAGCAGAAGGAAAGTAGCCTCTATCATCTTGAGGCAGCAGTGTTCCCTTGAGGAAAACGCTCCAGAAGCTGAGGCAATGCCCTTGTTCCCATGGGAAGCCTTCACACACAAACTCTGCAGTATTTAATTTTCATATTCTCTATCAACATACTGTTTTGCTTAAAATGGAAAAAAAAAACAAATATGAAAGGTCTGCCCTCTCTGAGGCTGATGGGTGTGAATCAGGGCATGAATGAGCTGTATCTGCAAGTAATGATTACTGAAACAAGTCTCTAGAGGATTGGAGGCAAAGCAAGGTTGGCATTATTAAATGTAGCTCACCGTAAAACAAGATAAATCAGAAAGAGTTACAAGTAATCATCTGGATGTTGTCATTGGTCAATCAACAAACGGCATTTAAGAATCCGTAATAACGTGATTTCCTAATTAACTGCTCATCACAAGCATCTTTGGAGAGAACAGAGGGGCTGAGCTAATGGCTGCGGCAAAACCAGAAGATAAACGAATTATAAGTTTTCTAAACAAATAAAAGAAAGAGTTAGCAGAGCAATGAACTGAAGGAATGCACTTCCAGAGCTTGCACTTTGCTCTGTTCTTTCTGTATTTTTGTTTCTGCTGCAAAGCAGGCACACCCAAGGCTCCCAGTGAACGTCACCCCATTTATGAGATACCTCCACACTCGGCAGCACTCGGGAAGCAGCCTGCATTCCTCCACGGTGCTATTCTAACATCTCACTTGAACTTTTGCTTTCCCTCACACCTGCTCCTGCCAGCCCCCAGCTCCTGCATTTCTGATAACACCAGGTGTGGGAACAGAGCAGGGAGAGCCAAGCCCAGGCACAACCCGAGTGTGGCCCTGCCTCCCCGCTGGCTCTGCTACAAGAGCATCAGGGATCACAGAACCAGCACTCAGCCTATTACACTATGGCACAATCTCCTGGTTTAAACCTGTACCTCTCAAATTCTGGAACAGCCACATCCAAGCAGGTGCAAAGCCTTTGCAGATGCCCCTCCTGCTCCAGCAGCCCTCCCAGAACGTGCATTTCAGAACCCTGGGCTTCTCTTATAAACCCGTTCTTATCAATATCACCAGGAAAACTCTCTCAGCTGAATACGCAGGTCTTGCTAGTTTCTTCCCATTAAGGTTTTAAATGATTGGTTTTAAAATAAATATAAATGAAAAATGCAGAACTTGAGGAAGAGAAGCATCTTAACAGGTTGGTTTCCTAAAATCTTTCTTACATTTTATAAAAGGCAAAGATTGCATAACACCAACACTCTGGAAAACTTTTAATTATGTAGTCAAAAGCCTTCCAAAAAGCAATGAATTTAGTGAATTAAAAATTTATCTAACTCTTTACATGTCACCATTCCCAACAGTCGTTTTTCCTGCCAGGATGCAGTATCTGTGTTTGAAAATACTTATATAACTTCTAAGTTTTTCCATCTTGCTCCAGCAAGCTGACATAATCTAGCAACAGAGTCTTTTGTGTCCCTGTGCACACACTAGCAGTGAAGTGTGAATGCTGCATGGGAATAGCTTAAAATATTTCTTTAATATTTTATCATAACTTTAGTCAATGTTCATTTGTGTTCCCTCCAATCTCAGGTACTGGCAGATGGAGTTTTTTCCTTTTTAACTAGCAGGAGATGGAATTTTCTGGTTTGTTTTCCCCTACTGCAGATGTATTCATATCTCAATATATTTCAGTAATTTTTCTATTCCTTACCTCTTCCTTGGAGATTGACTGCTTACTTGCACAGTGTTTTTTAAATAATGATGTTTTATTTGTTCCTCCTTGACAGGAGAAACAGGTTCCAACATTTTTTATTTAACTACTATATGTAATTTGATAATTCCTAGTAAGGATTCTCCTTTTAAGTATGTGGATTGTCAAATTCTATTTTTAAAAAAGTCAAATACATTAGGGAAAAACCCCCAAATTTAGGTAAAGAACCAATATTCTATCAAGGCCATACACCAGTAAAACACATCTCCATCTATTCTGCAGTCTGGTGCAATTGAAGCACAGTTTCTCAGATTAATAGATCTAGTATCACTATTTAATCCTCTCCTCAGTGACAGGATATAATGATCTGATGAACATGCTACTTAATAGACTACCTGAAAACCATAGTGATGAGCACAGGCTAGAAAACTATAGAAATTACCCTAGATTAGAATGAGAATTGAGAAATAAATCAGCCTGTAAGGGACAAGATTTATTCAGGGATGTATGGGGTGTTTTCTTTCCCATAAGCATTTCCATTTTTAATTCCTTTATTAATATTTTTATTGTTTCCCCAGCTGCAAGTGAATGCACTGGAATTATACAAGGTCTAATCTAAATTATCTTGCAGACCAAGGTTGATAACCTCCCACAAATTACCATTAGCTCAGTAACTTGGCAGTTTGTGTATATAAATTACCAAAGATACATGGCGCCTCCCTGCTTCCGTATAAATATAATTTACCATGGATTTATTACTAATATTACAATACACAGTCACCCTGAGGCAATTATTTATTTGTTTTTAATTTCAATAGGGCAGAAGTCAATTTGTCAGCCACACAGGCTCCTTGCTCAATAGCTGAGCAGGAGACAGAGAGCTCCTGGAACACATCCAGCACATGCCAGCCTGGAGTGGCTGGGCAGGAAGCAGCTTCACCTGGCAGCCAGGGGAATTCCCAACCTACTGTCAGGTCAGCCTCTGTTTATGCCAAGGACAAACATTAGCAAGGACTTCTTGGCATTGCAAATACTGGAGAGATTTCTACTCCTATCCTGCACAGGGACTCAGACTAGACAACACTTGCAGCATCCCTGGGATTTATAGAATAGGAAGATATTGGCATCCAGTCCCTTATGCAACAACCCAGTTCTGCAGAATTCACTACACAAGCACTCACAACCATCTAGTCCTGAATGACAAGACCCCCTACAAAAGCTTTAAAAAGTTACGTAGCTTCCTGCATATCTCACAGTAAACATAGTCAGATCTATGTGGATCATGTCCCCCGTCTGCAAAAATCAAAATCAGTTTATCCAAAGGAAAAGAGAAAAAAAAAAAAGCTCCCACAGACATAAAATTCAACCTTTTGGAATGGCTGTGAAATGCCAACATAAACAAAACCTCCAAAATGTTACTGTTCTTGAGAGAGAAACATTGAATTACCAGTGTCTTTACATCTCAGCCAAGTACCAAGTTAACTTTGTTTTTAATTACCAATCAAATTAAGACCATCAGGACTATTTTATTATACAAGCAGTGAAGAATTCTTTTAGGTTTTGGTTGTTTCTACACGAAATTATAAAAGGACATATAAAATAAGGTCTTTACATCCACACACTAATAAAAAGCAGAAGAGAATTTATGTAATAAACATTTTGTAAACAGCAGTTCACATAAAAAGGCATTTTTTAACACATTCCTAATTTGATTGTCAGTATATGTGCACACATACCCTACCATGCAGAACTCCTATCCAAGGACTGCTGAGTGTCTTAGCTTCCAATTCAACCTCTTTTCTATCACATTCCATGTTTTGCCTGCTCTCTTAATATTAACCTCATCCTTTCCTGCTTAGTAGAATACACTTAAAAACTCAGCATTTTAGCAGAGTTCATTAATAGAATAAAACCATTCTTTACAATTTGTCTTTTTATTTTAGTTATTTAAACATATAATTATACTAATTCACTTGCAAAATAAAAGGGAACCATAGTAGTTTTAGAATACTTTGCTTATTAGAAGTACCATAATCTCTTCACTGCTTTGCTTAAAAAGTAATTTTGTTATAAATATCTGTGTTCAATTTATTTTGCAGATATACAGCCAGTGATAAGACACTCAAACATAGCCCTGTAAGGTCATAAGAGACCTACTGTCAAAAACATACCCATAGTAACACTCAATATGCACAGTCATGCTATTTGCAAACAGACAGAGGGCAGAAATTAAACTCAACAGCTGGCCTGGCATAAAATTCACCTATGATTAACATCAAATGCACGATGCTGATCAGGGGTGTGACCACACACAATGCCTCGCGTGTTCAGTGTCTGTGTGAGAGCTGAAGTTGCAGCAGCAGAGCTGTGTCCTAATGCAGAAACAGCAGATGCATTATCATGGACATGTCTAGAGACACAAGCATTGCTTTTTGTCAGCTCAGACATTTTGAGAAGTAACAATAATGATAAGCCCAAGTTTTATTTCTAATAACAGATGCAGCCTGAGGGCAACAGTACAAGTCATGTCTTATGTCTTTCTATGCCCTCCACCAGTCTCCACACTGATCTCCATCTGCTAGGCCCTCCTTTAAAGCTCTCTTTAGATATTAATTTGTGCCTTTCAGCCAAGCTTCTGACCAGCTGGTAGACAGAGAATGAAAATTCCAGATACTACTGTTGGTAGATCAGGTGGACAGCTCGTGTGTCCGGGTTGGCTAACACTGGTTCATTAGCTCAGGGGATTCACAAATGATCCTTCTCTGCAACTCGCTCCCTAAGCCTGAAAGGAGCTGGGAAGGGACTCTCGGCCCTGCTGCTCCTCAATTAGCTCATGCTGTACATGAAAGGTAACTTTGCAAACTGCTCCCAAGTTCCTCCATGCCCCGCTCTCTTGGCACACAGCCATCCTTCAGTGCACCCATCAGCAACAGGAGCATCAGCTGCTCCTGGGGAGATGACATCTGAACCTGGGAACATGAGAAATGCACAGGCCAATGGTCCATCATTTTGCTTATTTTTTTATTTGTGAGACTTCAGCATGTTAGTTTTCCTTCCTCCTCTCATGGATCTAAAGGCCTGAGGTGTTTCCTGCCTGAAGAGCTGTGTTCATGAGAAGTTATTGCCTGCTCCTTTGGAAAGGGGGCTGAAACATCACCCTGATTCTCACAAGTCACTGAAAACACCAGAACAGTGTAGCTAATGCCAAGGCTAAAATTAAACCAGTGAGAACAAGACAAGAAATAAGTGACTCCCATACAAAGGAAAAAAGCCCCAAACAACCCTCTCATTATAGCCTACCGTGGGATCATGTTTCATTCTGAAAAGTTTGAAAACAGCGATACATAACAAATGACATTAAGGTTACACATTTCATACAACTCACATTTCCCATCTCATAAAAACCAACAATCTCTGCCACAAACTCCTTTTGATCAAAGAACAATGGCTTCAACAGAAACAGCTTCCAGGGATGTTCGTCCATGCAATTAGAAGACCTATCTCAATTTTCAGTCAGCTGCATTAAATAGCAAAGTTGAGTCCCTGTTCAGCCATTTAATAACTCACATTATCTTCACAAAAATATTCTGAATAAAGGTTGCTAATACATTAGCCCACTCAGCAATATTTTATCTAATTGGTAACCCTGGTGGCTTTAGGTATGGCATGAGACCATCCCTTCAAATCAGTTGCAGAGACACAGAGATAATTGGGATTGATTACAGGACTCAAAGCGGTAGCAACAAAGACTGACAAATTATAGTCTAAGAGACAGAATGGGAGCTTTTTTAGATTAAACCATCAAGTCACACAGAAATGGGGAAAACATTCCAAATTTTCAAAAATCAGGATTTTGTTTAAGAAGCATTTCCTGTTGTACAGTAGTATCATTTTGTACCAGTATCAGGGATGCTATTTATTACATTTTATTGACTTGAATTTTATTTCTCTTTACTCACACTGACTTTAAGCACAGCCAAGTTACTGCAATGAGAAAATAAAAGTATATGCTGCTCTAGATGATTCTGCAGGGCATGGAGCTGGTCACTATGAGCCAGACAAGCCATGCTCCATGGCCAAAGATCATGAAATTCTGAGCAATTCAGAATTCAACCAATTTTGAAGAAAGGGTGGGCTAAGACAGACTCCTATATCTACTCTCTAATTTCAGTAACATTTTTAGAATAACAATCTACTCTGGAACATCAACCAGAGGATTTGTTCCACAGCATTAGAATTTAACTACATGCCCAGGATTTTCTCATCTCTCAAGAGTGAGCTAAGCTCAGTTTGACCTATGTTTGGAAAGGTGAAGCGCGTACCTTGTCTGCCTCAATGTAAGACAAGGATAATTATTTCTTACAAACACTGTTCTAACCATATTCCCAAGTACCTGCTCTTTTGTTAAGCATTCCTGATCCCTTCTCAACTTCTTACAGGAACAGGTTCAACCTAGAGCAAGCATACAAAACCAAGCCGCAAATAAGCAGAACAAAGAATAAATCCATCTCTAGCCAGCTTCAACAGTCATCCTCCAGAGCAACTCTGCAAAACTGTCAGAGGGAGGCCAACACTCCTTCCACACAGGTACAATCTTCCAACTGCCAAATTAAATTCGTGAGTAGTAACACTTTGGCCAAGCTGCAAAAAGGAAGATATTCTGACTTTTAAGAGATTTGCAGCAGTTCAACTACAGAAGGATGATTAAGACCAATAAACCTGCTGGCATTTTCTTAAATTTGCTTGGCAGCTCCTGCTGTGTTAGCCAGGCTACAGGAATGACGCATGGTCACAGCATTGCAACAACACCCAAAGACAAAGACAGAAACTAGTTCTCAGGTTCCACCAGCAAACCTGAGAGAAATTCCTGTTTTCAAGGACTGTTTCAGCAGAAACAAGGCAGAAATTTCAAGAAGACACAAGATCAGCTTAAGGATTTCTTGAGTGGAATAAGTCTATCAGCAGATATCACCCCTCCAGGCTGCTGAGCAGAGTACTTTCAAGAATCAAACATCAGTGACCTACTCATGACTTCAGAGATCAAAGATACCAGACACAGTTCACCCACATGACAATTGCAATGAACGTGGCCTGAAATGAGAGAGGAAAAGCAACTTAGGTTTCTACTGCTGGATTACACCAAGGAACTTTCTCCAGATTTACAGCATCATAACTACAAATGGAATTGGACTGTTACCTCTGGTTTTACACACGGAGGAATGGTACAGCAGGTACCAGGCCAGCTGCCATAGACCGCACTTGTTAGGGAGGGCTCCTGTTCTTCAGAAACCCTATGAACCAATTTCACTAGTCAGAAAATAATTATATGGCTTTGCGTACTTCAAAAGCCTGTGGAAAAATTATCCATTGGCTATCAATTTAGAATTTGGGTTTATTGTTTTTCTTTATTTTGCTCAGAGTATAAAGCTATTACATGACTAAAACTAAATAAAACTGTTTCCTTGAGAGCTGTTTAAAATATTCTGATGTATTTGTCTTAGAGCTTCATTAATCCATTTCTAATTCATTCTGCAGGTTTACTCAACAGCTGTGCCTGATGTAAACTACGAATCTGGATAAAATTAAAGCTGCTATGCCACTAAACCAGTTTATTTTCAAAGAGTTAACAAAAATCTGCTATTTCAGGTCACAATGGCTTAGAGGTTTTTCTACCTATAGGGGAAAAAGTACCTTTGCTATAACATAAGAACAAACAAATGCAAATACTAAAGGTTAAGAGCGAAATTCATTTAGATACCAAGCACAGAAAGTATTCTGTCTTACAATATACACTTTTTTTACATTAGAGATCAGTTTTCATTTCTAAGCTTCCATGTGCAGTATTGAAACAAATCTGGAACTACCACTTTATTGTTATTTATAGCATTGTTGCAGCTCTCACAACCTGCAGTTTTTCTTAAAAGAGGCTGGATTTCAAAGAACAGTGAAAAGCAGCCGTAACTAAGTATTGTTTATGTCAAAGACGATATACTGTAACACCCAGTCCTCCTTCCGCTTAAGCAAAAATATAATTAAGGAGCCTAGTTATATAACATCATCTAAATAAAAGGAAATGCTGCCTTTGCAGCACTTCTGGCGATTCCCAGCGCTGCAGCACCTACCACAGAAAACCACTCTGGGCTCAGCACTCAGGGGTGTCTTGGGGTGCAAGTGTTCAATCAATGAGCTAAGGTGGCTCGTTATGAATTTTATCCCTGCACCCTTCAGGCTCTGCTGTAGTATCACTGTATGGCAGAGCTCCGTTCCAATTTAGGAAATGTTACACTAATTGAGTATGCAGGCACACGCTCTCCCCATCTCTGATTAATTAGCACCACTCTAGCTCCTCACATCAATCTTGTGAAAACCACTGTGACTGATCTTGTCTCACTTGGAGCTGAAAATTACTTTGCCAATAGTATAACATAATACTTTGGTATAAACAACAACAAAAAATGGGACTCTTTGGTGGCCTCAGGATCATTCCTTTCATACTGCACATCTCTCTGGTGCTTTTGAAGACAAAAGACAGGACTTTATTACCAGCAGATAAATGCAAGTCAGAAAAATGAAGACAGCACACTGGAAGCTCTGTATTTTTACAACGGTGTCTCTGATCAACAGCAATGTTTTTTTTGCAACCTCTACACCACTTCAAAGGTCACTTTTGTCTCCACACCCTTCCTTGTGATGAGGAAAAGGCCCATTTAGGAAAAGATTCAGGAGCTTCAGGCATTCCAGAGCAACTCCTGGGGCTCACTGCTAAGGCTGAACACAGCCAGACTACACAGCATGACCCAGGGCCACTCTGCTGTGCTTCCCTTTCCTAAACTTTAGAAAAAGACTTGCTCTCCCTTGCCCAGCAGCCATTTTGAACGAACGCAAAGGAACAACATGAATTGCAAGATGTTTTTTCTCGCATTGTCTTTTGCTACTGACAAGTCAAACCATTAAGCCAAGAAATGTCAGCAATATAGAGATGAAGGCTGATGATTTCAGGGCAGAAGTGAAGTTTTCAGGCAGAATTTCCCTACTGGACCAGGCTGCTTTCATCACGTGTATCTCAACTCCCAGGCTCGCCCAAGGCTGCGCAGCTGGCTCTGTGCTCCCAGCCTGCTTCCAGCTCCATTGTTTTACACGTTCTGCTTCCTCACAGTTACCAGCCCAGATTTCACAGGCCATATTGTCTCCCTCTGAATTCACTCACCAGTTTTAACCCAGAATTTACTGAGCTCCTCAAGCTTCACGTTCCAGACAAAACCGTAGGGAAGGTTTTGCAGCAAATACCAGCCTTTTTTCCTGTGAGCTGCAGCCTTCCAGCAGAATGTCCGTCTATTTAGGGCCTGTGCTCCAACATACAAAACATAATAAGTCAAGGGAACTGAGATCTACCCCTGTTCTTCCACCACCACATTTTAGCAAGACCACCAGGAATTTCTGCATGCCTCCCTGCACGGGAAGATGGGAGGTGCAGCACAGCAGTGGGAGCCACAGCAATCCTCTCTGGGTGACTTCTGTGCCTCTAAAACCTCTCCCTCCTCCCCTCAGGCCCGGTGGGAAGCAGCTCATGTCGAGGAGAGGATGTGCACTCTGTCCAAAGGGCTGCAAAAGCAAACAGGGCTCCCTCCCAAAGAGGCGTCAGGATCTCTGTGAGGTTTGTCACTGTGATCCTATTTCTGCTTGTTTTGGCTGCCTCTCTTGCCCAGTGCTCCAAGAAAAAGCCCCACCTTCCATTTATAGCTGTAGAAACTGGGTGAGAAACAGATTTGCCACTAAGTTGAAACTGAAAAGATTTTAAAACCAGCCATTTCCAGAAGGTTTACAAAGGCTGAGATTTTGAAAGTGTCCCGAGGGAAGCAAAGAACCTCTCTGAAATTAATGGGAATTAAATGTCCAAAACCCACAGGCAATTCTGAAAATCCTATCAAAGTATCTAATACTTCTATCTGTCAAAGGCACTAACATTTAAAACAAAAGTGATTTTATCACCAGCTAAGAATCAGTTTTCAAGTGAAAGAATTGCAAAATATTAAACCAATTAGTCTGTTTGACAACTTGACATGATTCTTCCCAGATGATGAGAAAGCTGCAGCATGGCAGGAAATAGTAACATCATGACATAAAATAAGAAGTAACTTGCAAGAACTCTCAGAAATCTATAGGTCAGACTGAGCTCAGACCTCTGCATGAAGAAACAAGCACTTCTCTGTATTTGGTGAGTATTATGTGGGTATTTACTACCTAGGCATAAGATTTATGATCCCCTTAACTATCTGTTAACCTGCTTTGAAGTGCTTAGGGTTTATAAATTCCTGATAGCTAATCACTTTTTTTGTGCTTCTATCTTCTTGCTTTGTCACCTAAAGCAAAGGTCTTGTATATGCAATATGGATATTTGAACAGAGCATGTACTAACCTTTTTCAGAGCCTTTTCTCATATTACTAGCTCCATCAGATTACTCATTCGAGGCAGGGATACTTGCTTAGCTTGTGTAAGACAAAGCCATGCCAATGTGAACGGTAGAGGAAATTTAAATTTAAGCTTCTTTTTACGTGGGGAAAAAAACTCCACCACATTCAACGCTATAAAAGGTCACATCAGTAAACAACAGGGATTCAGAGACACAACTGCTAAATGTTCCCTCTGCAATGTAACAGTTCCTAAAAGAAAAGGAAAAATGGTGACATTAAGAAACACATTTCCTGCTACTTCAGACAGTATGGTTAAACTCAACCTCACATCCTTATTTGACCTACGAAATTAAGCTATGTGCCTCCCAACTCATACACACACATTTGCACACAGTAAAGGTTTATATGAAAATGCCTCATTTGTGTTAGGAGTAACTTGGGGACACGAAACAGGATAATCACCAACCCAGCTCACCAATGAGGAAATGCCAAAGCAGCGTTTTACCGTGATTCCCCAGACCTCTATTCTCGACTACTCTGACATTGTAAGAAAGAAGATTCAATTAAACGGATTCTTTAGGCTTACTCATCCAGCATTTTATGAACCATCTCACCTCTTATCAGGCTAAACCAGATATTTATTACAACAATAAGAGATTTCATACTAATGTTTCACATTCACTGAAGCTAGAGATATTAAACAAGATCATTTACCGCTGTCTGCTGCCATTTAAAAAACTGCATTCAGAAAACGTGAGGTGTTCAAAGGTTAATTTGGATTAATATCAATGGATTTTGTTAACTTCTCCAAGTCCTTGACTCCTGTGCTTCCTTGAGGACACAAGGCCCCTTCCAGTTGATGTGGAACAGAGCTTGGATGCTCAAGATAGGAATGGCTCTGCCCTCACTCCATGCTCTGATGCTCTCATCCAACCCAGCCCACTCAGTCCTTACAGGCAGATTCTAAAGAGCACCTGAATTTTCAAGACATTCAGGTATAATAAAACAGAGTAGACTGCTGGATTTCTTGACAAGCCCTCATCACCTGGATCAGCCCTGAGGGCTCAGTCCAGGACCCATCCCACCTGCTCTGAAGGGTTCAAACCACAGCCACTGCTCCCCCTTCCCTGTCTGAAAGGACGGTCACACAGCCTGCTGCGTGTTAGCACAGGCACTTGCTGTCACTGCTCTGTCCCTGCAGAAGGGAGACACAAGGAAAGTTTCTGGGCACTTCCTTCATGACTCCTGGAAATGAACAGATGGCTGCACACAGAGACCAACCCCAAGGCTGGCCCGTCTGCAGCTGCTGAACCTGAGCAAAAGCCATGGGTCCCTACTGCACAAAGGGTTAAAAACACCCTAGTTTAGCCAGCAAGCAAAAACCAACACAGTAGACTTTCCTCCACGCTTAGGCAGCAATCATCTCCAGGCATTAACACAGCACAACCAGGCAGGACCAAGAAACACACAAAGAAATACAAATTAAACTAAAATCTAACTCTAAATAGGGAATGAATAACTACACTAAATTTAATAATGAATTTCTTTGTCTCTTCTTCTTTAGAGAAGAGTAGACTAACAATATACAATGGGCCAGATAATGAGAAGGCCAGATGGCTGGATCTTGTGGAATTTGGGAAACAAGATATGGGAGAAGTACACAGAGAGTGAAGAGCAATAGTATTTTAAAACCATTATGCTGCCAAAGACACATTTTGACATATTAAAAGCATATGCCTTTTCTTCCTAAAACAGTACCAGTTGCTAGGCCCCTGAATATAAATCATGCTATCCATGCTTTAAGTAGTAGCTTGGCATCTATTGCTATAAAACAGCAAGTATCATGCAATAAGATGCTATTGCCAGGTAAACCAACGTTACCTTTACATTTATTTTCCTTTTGCTAAATCTACTTTTCTCCTATCAAACAAATCACACTATCATTTGCCCCGTTGTATCTTGGTCCCTAGCAGTGCTCCTGTTGGCACTGCAGTTACTCATGGGAAACACCACATTCTTTTTTCCTCCAGCTGCTCAGCCATAGCTCTCACAGGCTGATGTAGGAAGGATGTTCTTCACCAAAGTCAGTTCCAGGTTAAAACTAAGCTGCACTTCAGTCCCAAAGCACAGAACAAGTTTACAGTGGCATTAACTGTGTATTTTAGTAACAGAGATGGTGGGTTTCTACACTGACAATTGAAATTAAGTACAAGTTTCTTCCATGGGAAACGTTCTGGGTCAGGCTGCCTATGTGGGAGTGCAAGGTCATCACCAGCACCATTTCTTAGCTCCCAGTGCGCACTAAACTCATGAGAGAGAGAGACCAAACACTCTCCCTGCTCCCCACACACCCCAGCTGCTGCCCCAGGGAGGGGGAGATTGCTCCAAACAAAAGACTCTTCTGCAGACAGCTCTGGGTTGAAAGCTGTTTCCAGAGACAACAAGAGTAGCTGGGGAGGAGGCTGAAAGAGAAAGGTGGGGCAGTACACAGGGTATCTATTTTTTAGGAAGCTCTGCCCAGCAGGGTACAGGAAAGAGCACACTTGGCTGCCCAGTGCATAAATTGCTTTGGTGGCTCCTGAAGTCCTTAAAGTGTGGAAGTGTCCTCAGACAGCAATGCAAATTACACTGGTATGTGAGGGCTGTCCCACTGTGGCAATTGCAGGAGAAATTCATGTTCAAAGCCTTTCTCTGAGCTAGTGAGCAGTGAAACGAATCTCACTTTTGCAGGGAATGGAAAGTGGAAAGCAGGCACTTATCTGGCTAAGAGGGTAATTCCACAGCACAGGAAACATAACGCAGATGTGGTAGCTTGGCATTAATATTATTAATGTCCTGTGGCCTATATGGCTCCATTAGCACTGGGTTTCCATGGACCAGAGGCTCTCCAAACACACAAGAGGAAAGCTCTGGTACATCAGTGAACTCTGCAGAAGGAAGTGCCATGCCAGGCATCACTGCTTTATTCCACAGTCGTGTCTTTTAGAAGGCAGGAAATGAATGATGACTTCAGAAAGCATCTAAAACCCAAAGCAAAAACAGCTTCTCTTTTTCAAAGAGAAAGCTTCTCTTTTTCTCTTTTTCCTCATTTACAAAGAGTATTTTCTTCCCCCTTCTGCAGAAATGCCACATTATAAATCTATGGCAGCAAGACTCGTCTGGCCATCCAGGAAGGTGCCAAGCCAGCAGAGCAGCTCAACCACCACATATTCCAACCCCATATTTTTCATTCTTAACCATCAAATACTTTCCAGTGCCAGAATTTACTGCCAGAAAGCTATTTTCTGCTTTGCACTCATCATTCAAATAAACAAGAGAAGGAAAGGAAAGGAAAGGAAAGGGAAAGGAGGTTAGCATTAGGTTCTGGAAATCCAGAAATCAGGAAAAAAAAGCATATGCTTATTTTAAAAACATGTGTATCTGAGTACCATATAACACATTTTAATGGTGGTGATGCTAGAATGTTTAATTTTCTTTTTTAAACTAACCGAAAGCAGGAATTGTCCTCGATGAATCATTCATGGAATATGTTGAACCAAGAACATGCTGGAGGCGAAACTCACTTCCCCCAGAACTGGTTCTTAGTAAGAACTTTCTGGATGCCTTGGGCCCATATAGCTAACAGTCTCTGTTTAATAAAACAAAACAATTTCTTCTAAATCTGAAATCCTGAAAATTTTCAATAACAATACTTTTATCTTCAAATCATTCTCTGCATGTCTTGCAATCTTGACCTCATGCTTCATCACTGTGATTAAAATTGCCAAACTGGCAGATACCGGGAATTTGGTCAAGTGCTGAATTACATTATTCTACTACAGGACTGTGAAAAAGATGTCACAAAATTATTTATCATCCTACTGGGGCAAAGACAGGAGTTTTAGTCTCTGTCCCTGTCTAGTCATCCACAGCTCTTCAGACCCAGAACAGCAAGAAGAAAAACAAGATCCTCTGCCCTTGCATTATCATGTGGATGTCCCCATGTATCAGCGTGCCCTGCACATACTTAGTACTGATTGTTCCTCAAACTAAAGGGTTTAGAAATTAGGTAAGCATTTATATCCTTCCCAGACCACACTGCATGATTCCACATGCAAAAATGCTTTGAGATTTTGTAAAGTTGTGGTCATATTTAGTTTGTAAATTGTGGTTGTTTAGTTTGCATTCCTGAAATAGTTTTATGACCTACATTCATCAGCAGATACAAAATGAAAACATTCATGAGAAAGTTCAAAACATTTTTGTACATCACAACTGAATATTTGTCCCTTTAATTCCATGACTTCTTTCCTTAAGGGCCCAGACAAAATCCTCTCTAACTGAAGATCTGGCCTGCCTTCAACCTATGCTTAAATTCATTATTCTCAATACTGACTTAACACTGTGTCTACTCTCGGGCCCATTCCTTTAAATGTTTTTACATGAGGAGTTGGTGTCTTTGCCCTTCTTTGTCACAAAAAAACTTTCAAGTTCAAATACCGTAAGTTCAATAGTGAGCTTCGAGTGCCACAGTGCACTAAACTCATTCATATAAAAAGGGTAAAAGGATAAAATAACTTATACATTACTACCATGACCTCAAACCATTAATTGTGGTAAGTAATTTAAAACAGGAAGGTTATCTGTCTCCACCTTGAAGAAATTGAGGACAATCCATGCTTTCCTGTTAAAGGGTGTTGTCCAAAACTGCTCAACAGAAGTCTGCAAAAATAATCTTTTTCTCCTTCTGTTTGAAAAGCAGTGCTTGGAGCTTTTCCCATTAAAAAAGGAAATGGGCTTGTCTGAGGTGCAAAACCTTTGTATTCTTCAAGGAATACAAACAACCAAACAACCTAAAGCTTTTTTGGGGGAGTTGAGAGAAAAGAAGGGAAGAGCTTATAATGTGGGATGACTGGATTTTTATCTTGATGCCATAAGGAGACTCAAATACGCAGCCTGACTAATAATTGTTTAACTTAGCCTCACTAAAGTAATTAGTTTAATATATAAAACAGTTAGATGACAAAGAGACAGGAATGTTCTGGTTTTAATACAACAATGAAATGAAACTTTCCCAAATAACTCCTAATCTTTACAGATAAATCTGCTATCTAGGTTTACACTAGCAGAATACAAAATGGTTTCCTGAGATATTCTAGACAGTAACTATGTGTTATAAAGGAGCTGCTAGACAAGAGCCATTTTTTATTCTAAATTACCTCAGCCAGTCACCTCTCTGCATTCTGAGGTTTCTCTTGTTGCTATTTGTTCTCTGGTTTTAAATGCCCCAGGTGGTTTTCATCATCCTGGTCCTGCTCTTCGGAAACTCAGGAGGCTGCAGCCAGGAATGGAAGGTGACCCCAAGTCAGGAAAGGGGCCAGCACCCAGATGGTCCCAGAGAAATCTGCTGCTCAAGCACAAAAGGCTGGGTCTGCCTACCTGAGGGTCTGAGACAGAGGGGTGACACAGTCCTGATTCCACAGCAGCAGAGCTGAGGCTGCACACAGGGCAAAGGAAGACTCCTGACACATGTCAGATTTCTCCTGGGCTGCTCCCCCCAGCTCACACATCCCACTTTGCTAAGAATAAATGTACTTATTTTCTGTCAGCCGCCCTTTTCAGCCAAAGGGAACCCCAACACATTCCCACCACTACACAGAGAGATTATATCTTCTGCACTAAAAAAAAAAAAAAAAAAAAAAAAAAAAAAAATAAAAAAAAAAAAAAATAACAGGAAAATCTCAGCAGAAGGAGACTACCTCTGCTGGGTGTAAAATGACTAAAAGAAAAGCTAATGAGTGCCCAGGAAGAGGGCCAGCCATAGCTGAGAAGTATAATCTGGAACGTGGAATCAGGGGTGCTTTTGCTGCCAAACATATGTCACGAGCTGTTCCAGTGACTGTCTGTTTTTCTCTAGGAGCCAGCTAAAGAAGGAGTCAGGTCCTGCAAGCATTCTTCCAGTTTTGACCTAGAGACTGCAAAGCAAAGGGATTATTCCATTTGCATGAAGATTGTGCTTGAGGCAGTTAACAAAAAATTAAATTCTAATCTGCCAATGTATTTATAGCTGAAACATGGCTTGCAAACAAGAATCCCAAAACATTTTAAAAGAGTCTTGCAAACAAGGGCAATTTCATACATTTCATATGATTTCATAAAACAGAGCACCATAAAAAATGAATCATAAAACCAGTGACAAAGACAACTGATTAGTTCATCATCTTCATTGCCTGCCATGGCAAAATTTTTCTCCAGAGTATATTTAAAAGCACATTTTAGATCTTAACAAAATTAGTTAACCCTACAACTAAGAGTGATGTAGCAAGAATAAATGGTTTCTTGCACTGAAATTGTCTAAAAATTAAGAAAGAAAGAAAAAAAAAAGAGATCTTTCTTGCTATGGATCTCTTTTTGCTACAAAATCCCAAAATGCACAGTTCTGGGCTACTGCAGCTGCCAGAAAGTCTGTTCAGGTTGCAGAGCCAGCCCATTTCACAAGGTTACGAGAAGCATGACAGAGGACACGGACACAGTAAAAAACTTTAAAGGACTCCAGTGAATGGGAAGTCTAAAACTTTTAGAGAGCAATATATTGATAATTATTGGGTTTAATCAAGTGGTCTGACTTGTGCACTTGACTTTAACCCCTTAATCCCACTACTCACCAAAACAGCTCTTTAAACAACCTATAAAATCCCTGCATTGTGTAGTGTTTCTTCCTGATCCTCAGGTCCACAGACTTTACAGGTTACAAGTCGACCTCTTCCACCCTTTGTATGTCACTGTCTTCTTTTTGGGACTGAGAGAAGGATCTAACACTTGGTGTATTTAATCACTTCACCAGCAAACATCTTTCTTACTTACTTACTCCTTGATTTGTTTCAACCTCCCCTGCACTGCTGTGCAAGAAAGCCTCACCTGAACAGCTGGACTGACCAAGGTCCCTGCTCACAGGGGCGATGCAGGGCAGGTGTCCCCACCCTGTCCTTCCAAAGACATCCCTGTGGTGCCCCTGCCCTTTCAGCAGGACCCAAAAGATCAGGGAAACACAGCCTGTACTCCATGGCTCCTTCCCTGGGCAAAAGCTGTAAAGGAAAGGGCCAGGTTCTGCCTGATTCCAAGTCTGTGGCACTGCAACTGCTTCACTGAGAGGGAAAATCCCACAATGCCACATCTCTTCTCCTTGGTGCATATTTGACAGTGCTCTTGTACATCTTTATTGAGTTTCCACCAGGCACAGAAATTATTTGGAGTACCCTGGAAATCCTGTAAACAAAGTAGTTCTAAGATTTTGGCTTTTGTTGTGACAAAGCAAAGCCAGAAGACAGGCAGCTAAAAGAAGTTAAAGGTATTTAAAAAAAGAGGAATGTCTAGGATATTTCTGTTGTCAGCTTTCATTTAAATCCCTAGACACTGCTAAATGGCAGACATTCCAGTATGTGAAAAATACATATAGGATATAATGTTTTTCCTAAGCATGTAAGGGGTTCACACTCTTTCTTAAAAAGAACATTGTTGTTGTCTTTGATGTTGTAAATCTTATTATGTAAAACAGACTGTTGTGTAAAATAAATGATGGCACATGATCCTGCAAGAAGCTTAGTACCCATAAGTCGTTTTAAAGCCAACAGGAGGAAAGGGCACTCAGCAGCAGCAAATTTCTACTGTGAACTTGTGCTAGATAGCTGGTGAATGAAAAACCTCACGAGAGAATGAAATTTAATGTAAACAACTTGCCCAAATCACAAGTTGGCATGCTTGAGAGAAAGCATGAGTGCAGGAAAAATTACACGGATCTTTCAATTGCTCAGGGAAGGGCTGAGCTACGAGGAAGACTGTTCCTCTTTAAAACCAATGCAGTAAGAAATTAGCTCACCATCAGCACTGTAATCCTTAGAGACCCAAGGAGAAGACAGGGATCTCACAAACAAAGGAAAATATATGAAGTCATTTTCGTGAGGGGCTCACAAGCTGATTTCATTCACCAGTATCAGCAGCTTTGAGGTAGCTAAAATGAAATCTCTTCAACTCCAGAACCATGGATGCCAGCAGCAAAACTTCCACTGGTGTATGGAGGACCAGGTATAAGGAGAATGCTGTATTGCCTGTGAAAACTGATGGACTGATTTCTCTCTCAACTGATGCTGAGCTTGGAAGACAAGCTGTTGCATGACAGTCTTGCCTGGAACGTGCTCCTCATGCTCTCCGCAGAGTCAGGGATTTTCAGTGGCATAACAGTAGCTAATCCTCTGTGTTCTGCCAAACATTTCTCCTCTGTAGAGTCTACAAAGAGGCACAATTAGAACAAGTTGCTCTATTAAGAACTGGAGTAGAGCCATCAATTCATTTTTACTGTCCTCACAGGGCCAGCACTGATAATGGCTGTCCCCCTTCTGCTGCAGTTGGCCCAATGTGGGATGATGACTTCAACAACCTACCAAATTGTCTATCTTTTTCTCTTTCCTCTAACAGGACCCCAGACACTTTCTGAAAGGATAAATATTGTGAATCTTCACCTTTCAATCTGGGCCACAGCAGGAGATCATGACCCTGCCACAAGCAGTGAACTGGTATTTACCCTGCTCCATGGAAACAACTTATGCCAAGCAGATATTTATTTTTAGCTGGTCACTTGGCATAAAAATGGTCACATCATGTTTATTTGCATTTTTAGCTTAATTACCTCTACCCTCCTGTTATACTTGAGGGAGTTCTAATAAGATGTTAAGAAAGAAGCAGTTCCCCACGTACATTGCCTCAGGTTAGTTCAATGCCCCATTAGCCCATCTAATGGCTTCTCATCTGAAAGCTGTGTGTGGGCGTCCTGAAGTCAATGTAAAGAAAAGCACAGAGACTGAGGGAATACATCTCGTCTTCCTGGACCTTAGGTATTCAGTCAGGCATTTTTAGCTAGTAACAATGTTGTTGATACGAGTTAAAACTTCACCCCAATTAAAAAATTAATAGATACCACCTACTCAGAAAGATAAAGAATTTTTTTTAATTGTAGCTGATTTAGAGAAAAGCAGAAAACCAAAACAATAATATACTACTTATCTTAGGAGACGTTTTCCATGGTGTTTTTACTAGGTGGTAGAAACTACCACGTTTTGTTATTTGAATTCTTACACGGCATTGCACTGTTGTCAGATACAACAAAGGTACTTTTTTTTTTTTTTTTTGTCTGCATTCAGTAATGGAATCCTTTCTGGTTCTACTGTGGTAACAGATCCCATTCAATGGTACTTAGGACCAAGACTAAGCTGCTTATAACTGATATTTCCCACAGAGAACCACAGCAGGAATTGACTTTGTTCCTCATCTATTCTCCTGGCTCTGTGAAATAACTAACCATCCCCACCACCTTCTCACATTTCACTGTACAGACCAAGTGGGAATAGCAGAAAGCATGTCATGTTTAATGTGCACTGTCCTATTGTTCAGGAACGAACAACTGAACTCTTGAGCTGAGCTCAGGAAGGAGCGAGGAGGAGGAGGTTCTTTGATCTGCAGCAGGCAGAAGACTGGAACATCCTCGCTGCCAACCCCCACAGTACCAAGCTCAGACTGCTGTCCTTCTGCAAGGCTTAGGTTATGGTCCTGTCCCTCAGCTGGATGCAGGAGGGAATGGCAAGATGGGCCAGCAGCCCAGCGCTCTGGTTCGTGACTTGGCTTGTGACTACCAACATGAAGGACTGCTGCTGCTTGGAGCCCACACACCACGGGGCAGCCAGGAGTGGTGCTGCTCCCTGCCCCTGGTCCCAGCTCCAGTTCCTGCTCCCTGCTCCAGTTCCCTGCTTCTGGCTCCTGTTCCCTGCTCCCGCTCCTGGCTCCTGTTCCCTGCTCCCGCTCCCAGCTCCCGGCTCCAGCACTAGCAGCCCCCGAGGGGACAGAAGGCACTGTCACGCCCTCAGCTGTCCCCTCCACTTTTAGGGAGGGTATCTGGGCAATAGTCCACAAGCCAGAACAGCGAGAGCTGTGGTTTCCACCCTCTGCAATCACTCCAGAGCTTCTACTCTGCCACCCAGCTGAGAGACAAGAGAGAGAGGAATGTGGCAGCGAGCAGGGGACAACTTTCTGAGGACAAGATCCAGTGGAATTTATGTCCTCTTTATTCTGACAAGGGTGGTAACACCACCCTGCCTCCTAAATTATACAACATGAATAGAAGTTCATTTCGTTATTTAAAAGCTTCCTTGATTTCAAACTATTTTTAAAATAACTATGATCAAGAATGTGAAAATACAGTTCTAAATCTAATGAGTTGCTTACCCTGCTTATAATGCATATGTCTTTCCAGAGAATTCAGCTTATTTACTAAGGAATTACAAAGGGAAAAAAAAAAAAAAAAGCAAGCAGAAAAAGTGGCAGCCCCATGTTTTTTAATTCATTTGAAACAAACCCACTTACATATTTAAGCATCATTTGTAGGACAACCCAGTTCATCCACATAAAACACTTATTAACTGCTGTTAAGTCAACAAATTTATAGATTACCAGTTCATTATTTATGCCAGTAGGAGAAAAATAGCAATCAAGATACATTATTCCAAGTATAATTGCACACACAGGGTGTGACCTTCACAATAAGAGGCACCTCTGGCACTAAGTGGTTTGGGTGTGAACAGGCAACAGAAACAGCAAACCCCAAACACACCAACAAGCCAAACCACCAGCAGCATGGCTCCCTCCTGGCAAACAAGTATTTTTCCTGTTATAATTATTTATAGGGAATGAAATAAAGCACTCATTCCAATCATACCAAGGTTTGAAAATAAATTTTTCATCTTTATCATTCCAAATTACCTCTCCATCCTCCCACACCCTCAGATCCATCAACATAATGCTTTATGTTCTCCCACAAATCTTGCATGTTACTTTCTCTTGAGTAGTTTCTGATGGGATCTAAAAAAACACGTAGAATATTTTGCTTCATGCAAACCACCTCATATACCCTGAGTAACATTTTAATAAACTGTAATATACATAACATTTCCAAGAAAAAACCTAGTAATACCAATATATCTGTTTCTTCTTAATTCTCAATTTCTTTTGACTCACAATTAAATAGAATGGTGTAATAAGAGAAACACTTGCTAGACATCAATTCAAAATGTCATTGAACTGTTTTGCAGCAGTTTTGAAAACACAAACATTGCAATGTTGAAAATAGAGACTAGTAACATTATCCAATGCTTTTAATGAAAAACAAGGCAAAAATAATTTTCAAATAACAGCTACTCAAAGGAAAAGTAATATGAACATTTCAAACACACTCCAAAAAGCAAAATAATTTAAAATTTCTCTTTCTCTTCTAGCTTTCCTGAACATTTCTGCAGAATGAGCAGTAATACAATTTAACTTTAAATATTATAAATGGAAAATAATCAGGATTTTTTTGACAAATGAATTAAAGAGGGCTCACTGGTAAATAGGACAAAAATTCAGGTGGGGACACTATAATACTATGATCTTCTGCAACACATAGCACAGGGTAGTTCTAAGTATAAAAATAAAAATCACCAGTGGAAATGGATGAATATAAAGCAGCAGACATGTTGAGATTGGCAGAAACACACAAAATGTAATGAGAGCCAAAATCTCCCTGTTTAGTTTCTGGGAGCTGGTCAGATATTTACGCTAATACAGAACAACCTTGGGTATGTGAATGTCACAGAGACACAGGATGTGTGTGGAGAGTTGAGGTTTTGGATAGCTGAGGTAATTTTCAGAGTAATTAACCAATGTCAGGGGACATGACCATGTTCCAAATAACAGGGAAGGTTAAATAATCGAATGCTACTGTCTTCCCACTTATCTTACTGAATACTGTAAAGGTTTTTATTGAAAAGCTTTTACTGAAAAGGAGTTCAAGATCAAATGAGAAGAGAGACCATTAATTTCACATGTGAAAAGCACTGCTACAAGGTATTTTGTGCCAAACCACATAGTGCTCATCTGCCAGACAACAGAAAAGTGGTTTGTACCTTGAAAAGCAAATTTCTCTCTCTGGAGAATTTACCATGCACGTCCTCCCTTCAGCAGCAGGAGCTACAGCAGCACCTATCCAGCACTCCAAATTCCAGAACAAGGTCCAAGGGTAAAACCCCAGCAGCTTTCCTTTACATCTCTAAAACCAAGGCTCCCCCCCAAGTCACCTCGAGTGCTAAATTTGCAGGTCTCAGCCTCATGCTGTCCTTCAGAAACACCCTGCAGAGTCTGGAATTTGCTGGATCATGGCTGTAAATGTTATTTAGAGTAACAAAAGCTGATCAGGACCAAGCTGGGTGACAGAGCTTTGCAAATAGGCAGGTAGTACAAAGTTAGTATCTGCTCTAACCTTGCTCAAATTCAGCCCGGACCAAACATGATGCTGCAACTGCAAGCCTGGCCTCGAGGCTAAAATTCTCTGAGTCCCTATCCCATCCAATGGTCTGTTTTAGAAGAAGTGAGAGTGACTCCTGGTTCCTACACTGAGAAGATACTCCCACCCACGGCTTTACACATGTGAATGTATTCTGTAGTTTTCACCTCACATCACAAGGGTGAGTGCTGCAGTCTTCATTTCTCTCCACTTTTGTTCAGCTACCCCTCTTGTTCAGTATTCCTGAAACATTTGCAGAAATAGCAGCAGAACAGCACCTACACCATTGTGCCTGTTTTACAAGGCAATAATCCACTTCCCTCCTTGAGATAAACTACAAGGGGGAACAAGAGCTGGGTTATTGGCTTGTAAAGCAGTGTGATGATAGTATTATTGTCTAAATTAATGTCATTTAACGCTTTATACCACAGTTGCAGAGGTCCCACCTCAAGCATTAATAATGTATTTTGCTTTTTAACATGCCACATGGGAAAAGACTGATTTCTGACATCTCAGGATTGCACCAGTAAAATATAACTAATTGGGGCAATCTGCAAGACCAAAACAGGAGACCTTGATTGTTCCTAGGAACGGTTCAGTGACTTCACCTTTCCACCCCATCTTAACACCTCCCCTGCCCTCCCAAACACAGTCTTTTTTTGTTGTTTACATTACTAATTTCTGAACAGTATGAGGAGCTAAAAATGTAACTTTCTCACATACCTTTTCTGTGCTAAAATGTATATGCATTACCTCTCCTGAGTTACCTTCTTCTCATTCATATATTCTATCCCATTTATCAATGTAAGACACTGAAGCTTTACAAAGGAATCACACCAAAAAATAGAAAGCAAAAAAAAAAGGAAAACATCAAATCAGGCCCTGCACATTGCTAAGACACAGTAAACAAGTCCTTGGCTGATAAATTTGCTTATGACAATATTGGCAGCAATTTGATTCAAATTCTAGCAAAGTCAATTTTGAATTATAGCAGTCAGAGACACAAAGTAGCTGCTTTTCTTGGCTGTTAACCCCATAAAAGCTACTTTTTGGAACCATAACGTAAATCCAATGCATTTCCCTGGTGGTACAGCTTAAACCAGTGATCAGTATAAGTGAAGCATGATAAATAGCTACTGCACTACACTCCCATCAGCTGAAGTCTACACAGGTCTAGCTGTGGAAACAGAAAGGTCATTCATTACTCTGTGTGAACAAACAGACGGCACCTTTGTGATAAATAATAGCTATTACTGAGCTACAATACACACTGAGCCTTCCTGCTCCGTGGCTGTGCATGACTTCCCCTGTGTTATTCGTTAAATATAATTATTTAAAATTGGCTTCTGTGACAAAGACGCCCCCCTACCTCTCTGGATTAAACTTATAAACCCAAGTATGGATATGTATGTGTGTGTGTGTATCTACCCACACATGTATTTTTAAAACCATTTGTTTGATTATGGCAAGCAGAGCACAAAGTCATTTGTCTCATCTACTACAAAACAAACAGGATCCAAGTGGCATATTTGCTTTTATTTTTACTTCTCTCATCGTTCACAATGTGGATCTCAGGATCGTAATAGAAACAGTAATTAGTCAGCCAGCCTCTGGCCAGGAAACTCCTAAGATGTCAGTTCTCAGTGATTGCTATAAAAGTCATTTTAAAGAAGCAAACAACATCCACATACAGTTTTCTTTCCCTCCCACCCCTTCCAGAAGGGCAGGTCATGCCGGCACAGTTTTCACTGGCTGTTTGATCTTTGAAATAAAATATAGTTTCTTTTGAGTGTGAAAGGTTTTACTATTAGTTCAAACCTAGTAAACAGGTGCTGAGTCGTTCCGACACAGAATAGACAGATTGTCCTCTCTCTCACAGTATGAACAACTGCAAAAGCCACACAAGACTGTGACTTCTCATCACACTGAGAAACGTTCTACTTCCCAAGTGTTTTAGCATAATGAAGGGACTTCTGAGACATTGTTTGTGAAGTAAGTCACAGCCAAAGAAAGTTATTATACTACATTACGTTCTCTACTTATCAACCTTTGTCCAGCATCAAGCACTCGGAAGCATCTGCAGTGCCTTCTGTCTTGCAGGGGCACAGAGGGACAATCCCCTGTAATTATACCAATTTAATTTACAAATCCACTAGCTGTACTGACCTCTGCACACCTCACCTTGCTGATCTTCTGCTACCTGTGCCACAATCTGAGCCTTTTGTGGCAATGCAGGAGTCAAGGGGCTGGTGGGCAGTAACTTTTCTCAAACCATACTAAAATGGATGTTTAGAAGTGTTTGGGATAAAACTGTTTTCTCTCACCAACAGACCCAGTTGCCTGTGTGCAGTTTCACAATACTGCTTGTGCTTTAGGCAGCACTGGGGCTGCAGCCTCTGCTGGCTCCCAGCCCTGCACTGCTGCTTGCTCCCAGGGACAGCTCCCCCTGCTCAGGAGGAGCAGCTCCAGCCACACACACACGGGAAATTAACTGGTCACCCCTTGAATGCAAGGACATGAACGCTTGAGTGCTTGAATCTGATGGCAGGAAGAGAGTCCAAGCAGCGATGTGCTCACATATTCAGCAGGAAATTAACTCTCTAGCATTGCCATCCCAGCTCCCTGCTGAATATGCAGCAGCAGCAATTAACTTTCCCAGAGGTGGGGAGGGAGGAAAAAAGGATGAAACTTTCTAAACTTTCACCGAACTTGGGCGATTAATCACAACCTGTAAATTCAGGTGAAGAGACCACAGAGGCAAATGATTCCCTGTAAATTTCAATTCTTCATTTACATGGCAAACAGAAAACACAAGTCGTAACTCACAGCAACTGGAACGCAAACTATCAAATTAGCCCAATAGAGTATGTCATTGTGCAGCTTCAGAAACAAACAACAGCCAGCCAGGAAGCCTCCTGAAAGTCAGAGATATTCAACTGAGCACACTACACAGTGTGCTGGGATGAGTGTGGTGATTACGGGGAGTAATGACATGAATAGCAAAATGATACAGAGCATTTATTTCAACCATGGAAATCAAGGAAGCCTGCAGCAATTTAAATTTCAGGCTTTGCAGCTAAAGGCAAAGCAAGCTCTATAAAAAAATTCCTAACACAAAGAAAACCAGAGCTGCTCACTTTTTGATAGGTTTATATTTTTCTAGTTCTATGTGGAAATGATACAGAAATTTGAAAAACAATGTACAACTGCAAAGCCTTCGGGTAGCTAAATAATTCTCTGTTTATATGCAGAACATGCATGTTAGATATACTGCTACAGCATCTCTGCATGTGTGTGTATGTACACAAGTGTACAAAATTGCTTTCGTCTCATAAATATGTTTTGGGGTTTTTTTTAAGCAAAGCATATGGTTTTTTATGTGTAACTGGTAGAAGGACTTTCAATTATGATTTTTCTCCCAGGTTCCCTTCTGCACCTCACAAAAATGGTGCTGTAACATGAGGTTCAAAGGAAGAGGAACGTTTGCCCAAAATATGGAGGCTTCCAGCTCCATTTTCAGCCCTGAAAGCTGGACCTTATTACCAAGAAGGAAGTGATTGCAAGATTCAACTTTAAAGCACCAGACTTTCAGGAGTCTCAGAGTCTACATCCAGCGTGACTTGTCCTGCACAAAGGGATGGCTGGCTGCATTGGGAACAGCTTCTGTGGCAGCTTCCCAGGGCAGGCAACAGCACAGATGCTGTCAACACTCTCCCAGCTCCCTGCCTGTGATGCTGACAGCAGAGTCAAACCTCAAAATCCACCCAGTTCCACACTTGGCTGGGACCTCTCACCTGACATCTTTTCCCCAACACGTTTCTTTGCTTTTCTGAGCATCCACTCAGATAAACTGGAAACCAAAAGGAAAACGTGGGTCCAGCTGCAAGAGGAGCTGCTGTTGCCAATGCAGCCATCACTTTGCAAGGGTCAAACTACACCAGCAAAAGAGCAGAAAGCCAGGAGCAGCTCCACAAATTTGAAATAAAATGAAAATGAATTTATCACAGTGACAAACTCATTACTTTCTACCCCAAAACAAACCCCCTAAACCAGCAGGCCCGGGGGAGGTGACAGGGAGGTACATTGAAAATTCTCCAGTTGAAACTCCGATTCCTCCAACAAGAACGAAATTTCAGAAAGCTCTGTTCTTCAAAGATCTGCCTGCCTAGTCCAGGAGCAGGGTGCTGCTCACTCCAGTTCAGGTCCTCAGCTGCCAAAATCTGGCTCTGCATCCACAAGAAAAGTCAAAACATGGCATTTTCTAAGACATACATATTACTGCAAGTAAAAGCACAAATTATTCCTTGTTCTAGAAATGCCTCTCCCCTCCTGCCTTTCTTAAATCAAGCTGTACAAACATCAGGGGAAAACCAACAAGCACAGGGGCTAAATTATTTTTGATGTGACTGGTCAGACAGAAAAGGTTTTACCTGTCAGGAGATTTGAAGATGCAAAAAGAAAAAAAAAAGAAAACACAAAAAACCCCCCCAAAAAAACCAAACAAAAAAAAGCCCAACAAAACCCCCAGACTTTAAATCTCCTTGACACCTGAAAGCTACAGACAAATTAAACAAAACAAAACCAGGAGAACTCCTCCTCATTATTTAAGAGAAGCAAATCTCTGGGCCCAGCCCTAATGGCACTCAGAGCAGAGCAGAGCAGCTTTCAGGTCTCTCACCTGAACTGCCTCCTTTCTTGTAAATGCCTGATTTATATTTCTTGTCTGATTGGACCCTGGAAAGATTCCTTGGAGGCTACAAAGGATCTTCCTTTCACTTGCTTAAAAAAATTATTTGGAGAAGTAATGAGATAGTGTTCTGAGAGTTTCTTTTAGGAAAGCTCTCAGAGGTGCAGTTTTGGGGTCAGAGTTGCAGCCCTGATCCACACTCTGCAATCACACTGATTGCAGTAACTGCAGTAACCTCAGGCAGTAAGATGCAGGGAGCAGCCTGGACCTCAGGGTAGGGCTCTCATTTACATTAAGATCATTTTAAACCACTCCCAAAGGGCAAAGAGCAGCGTAAATGGCTTCTGCGTGGGAGTAAATTACATGGGTACAAAAGACCAAACAATGCCAACAGCATGCATAGAAAGCAACACACTTATGCAGAATTTGAAATTACTTTAACCTGTATCCTGCTTAAAATTCCTCTGAACAGGCCTCTTTTTTTCTCCCCAAGGTAACTGTAGACATACTCGTGCAGAAACCCTTCTTTAATGACTGTATTTACTTGTTTTCAGATCTTTGCTAAAAGAAGGAAGTTGAAACACCCATACAAATTTTGATGATTTTCTGGATCAAAAGAATAGTGTTCTAGGAAACTTCTGTTCCATCTTGCAGGATATTGCTGGCCAGCACAGCCAGAGGATGTTTATAGACTCCAAAATACTAATTTCATACCCAATTTCTACACACTCAGAGTCTTGCAAAGTTTCCAAGCTTTCACACTTTTTTTACAAATCTGTATTTTCAAGAGCTTGAATATCTTGGTCACATTCAGCTATAAAATAAACTGTTAAACAAGCATCCTAATTGAATTATATTTATTCATTTAACTTGGCTTTTAGTTCTCAACATAGGCAAAGACGAGAGGGCTGATTCCTTCGTGCCCCAATGCAGAGAAATCCTTCCAAATATGTGCTTTGACTTAGCAACAACCCCCTTAGTTCAGTGGGATTTACAATCACCACAAATACTCTTTTATTCACACCATTGAGGGTGAGCCAATTTATCCACCTGACAAGCCATGGCCAGAATGCCCAGGTGAGGCACAGATAACACACTGGGATTAGGGTCTGGGCTATTACTCGGATCTGAATGACACAGTTGCAGCAACACAAGCATAGAGTGGAGAAGTTAACAGAGACACACAAAAAAATCCTGGGTGAAGGTGCATGCCATGAAATTTAAGTGGTTAGGTTTGCTTATTCTGAAATCCTTTCATTCAACAATCAAAACCTGGAAGAAAGAAGCTTTTTTGTTTGCCATTAGTGGGGCTGGTTTGTTTTAGGAGTAAAATAAATTACACTGAAGAACAGTGATGGACCACAAGTTGGCATAACACCAGCTTTTAATGGCACTCTGAATGGCCCACACACTTTCCTTTCAGCCCAAGTCTCTTGATACTCCTTTGGAGTTTGTTCACAGATTTCTTTCCTTTCCCCTCCCCCCCTTTTTTTTTTTTTTTTTTTTTTTAGAAGAGGCCTAAGGATTTAAAAAGTTTTCTATCTGAGTCATCTCTACATGATTTGGGTGAGCGAGCCTTTCATTTCCAGTCCTTTTTAGAAATAAAAACTACCTAACAGAAGCTGGCTGAATCTGGAGTGGAATTTGCTGTTTGATGAAGTAAGGTACAGAAGTATGGTCGACTGGTTAGAGCAGGGGCTGGGGAGACAGGACTGCAACCCTCAATTCCCAGCCTTGCCAATGACTCCCTAAACGTGGTTCTACAAAGCACTTGCAAATGCTCAGCCTGTGGATTAAAATTATTGCACTCCCTGAAGAACCTCACCAGCTCCAAGCCTGGATGATTGGTATGTGATTTAACTTCTCTGCACCTCAACCTGTGGTGTATGCAGTAATTCATTTAATCTGTAATACAATTTGAGATCCCTGAATAAATATGCAATCCCCATAAATATTAATACTTTATTATTAAGTACGAGCTTCTTGCCTGTAACTGACCTAGTAAGTTCTGAAATATCTGTTGCTGACATCAGTGAGGAAATTTCTAAATTTATATGAAAACCTGTTAGCAAGTTCAAAAGGCATGAAAAATCCACCGCTTTGCTCCTTTTTCAGCAAATTTTACTATACTGGTGCAAACTCCTGAAACATCCATTTTCCATGCTGCACTTTTTCTCAAACACTTTCAAACGTCATTCTAAAGACCCAAGGCACAGGAACAGTTCTGGCTCTCCAGAGCACCGACAAGTGTGATGAACAGCCAAACGTGGCGTGGCTCCTTGCCCTGCCCAACACCCCATGATGTCCCTGGAATGAAGGGGCAGATGAAAAGCATTGACAGCATCTTTCATTCCCCTCGCTTCACGCGGATTTCCAGAGCAGCACAACACGTTGGAGCAGCAGCTGGAGGGCTGCTGGACACATAACTGCACTTCATAAAGTAGCATCTGACCTCCTGCACTCCTCGCACTAGAATACTCTTAATGAGCTGTAGCCTGGGAATGGCTGGAGATGCCTAAAATAGTCAGTTAATGAAGACTGACATGCACCAAACTGTGACAGCAAGGGGAGCAATGGATGTGGCAGTCAGCTTGGGATTAATGCAGCGCACATGGCCAGGGCTGCTGCCAAAACTCCAAAGCTCTTCCTGAGCTGTAAGGGTACCATAAAACTAAAATAAATAAGATGCCCCTCGCACAATAAAGTTTATTTCCTAAGATACTTTTGTGACATTAACAGTTCATGTCTAATTACTCAGTGGGTACAATGAAATCACTTACAGCATCCATGTGTTTACATAACAGCCACTCTCAAAGCATGTTTATTGCCAGGGTAACCAAGAACCTTTATCTCAGTATCTCTTATAAGAGACGATGGATTTAAACAGTACCAGCATGATCCTCAATCATAAAGGCAAAAGTAAATAAATAAATAAATGAAAAATTTTACAAAAAATAGAAGTCAAGGGTCACACAGACATGTGCTGCTCAAAACTTCCTACTGAGATTATTATAATTCAAGTCATGATAGTGCATAAAAAACCAACATAATTTCAAAGTACTGCAGCTGCAAAGTGTGCTAGTTACAGGCACAGTAGATGAGAGAAAAAGATCTCTGTTATTAATCAGAATTCGTATTTAAGAAACAGTGGTTGTTAAGTAACGCTCCTGAATCCTAATCACAACCAGGAGGGTACCAATTATTCTGACTCTGTTACTATTCATTAATATCACGCTGAAATCTTATTTGTTTCTACAAGATGGGGTGGGAGATGACAGAAATCAACTTTGAGGGTGTTGCTATTCTAGTTTTTTTGAAGTGCATCTGCACCTGAACCAGCTGAACCCACAGAGATCAGGCAGTCAGGATACAAACAAGAATCCACGTTTGACTAATTGGAAGGTCAGGTAAACAAAGTCCCATTATCATAACAAGAAGCTATGTTCTTCCTGGCAGTCTTGTGATTAGTTTTATGCATCTCTTGCCCTGACAACAAATGAAACCTCTGCTGAAATAAAAGAAATACCATTCCCTAGGTATTACTTTCTGAAAGGCTTTGCCCCCTCCAAGATTGACCTAATGCTTAATTAAAGTTGCACAGAGAAGCAGAGAAAGATCTAAAGCTCCAAGCCAGCAATGACTAGAAACTGTTCGATCTGATTTTCTGTATAATGATATTCTCTTATCAGCACAAGCAAAACAACAACAAATGTGAGCTGTAATAATGGTCAAAATGTGCTAACACATTGTGGGGAAGGCTTTGTAGTTTTGCTTTTAAGCTCTGTCATTTTGGAAAATAACCAAAGTATAATTCTACTTCCCTTTGATTGACAAAATATACCTGCTATACCTTTAATTAAATCTGTGACTGTATGTCACCTTTTCAGTAAGAATAAGGAATTAAAAATTGATTTTCTAGAGGAAAAACCCCTTCTCCCTACTGGCAAACAGTATAATTTTTTTTTTATAAATATACATATATATCTCATGATTAGCTGAGATCATGTGTATGGCATTTCCAGAATAAAACTAATCAGTGTTACATGCACTCCATCACTACTCTACTTGCATTTTCTCCTGGAATGCTTCCAAAGAAAGACAAAAATCTGCTTAGAAAGAGTCAAAATGGACTGAATGTCTACCCCTGAGCGGGGCATCTAGAGAACCAGAGAGCCAGAGGCTGCTAGACCTGACTGTTTTCACTGGAGCATCACTGGACATCCTGACCTGCAGAGCCCGGGAGGTCCAGCCCGGCTCCTGCAGCCCTGGGGTGCAAATGGAGCAGAGCGACAGCCCAGCCCTCAATTCACACAAACCCCAACCCTCTCCCTCCCGGGCTGCAGCCACGGAGGAGTGCACCAAAGGATTGATTGCACCGTGGAGCTTCCCCACGACCTTTGGTCTGAGGGCACCGTGTGCCCAAATGCAGGACAGCAGCCACAGCCAAGCACTGCCCACTTTAGAAGAGATGTGGACTTTTGGTAACTCCTCTTCCAGCTGGTGACAGTCAAGTGAAACCTCAGAAGGTAATGCCACCCACATTTTGGAAATTTAGTTGCCATATACGCGCCTGCATCTGGGATGGTTACAGAAGAATCTTATCAATTTCCAGTCAGAAAATGGGGCAGAGGAAATAAAATCCTTCCAGGTTTCACAGAAAAGCTAAATAAATCCCACCCAAAAAGAATTAGAGAACAACTCAAAGGGAAAAAAGCAGAGGATTATTTTACTTCCTTCCTCTCAATAGTATGGGTTTTAATACCAATCTCCTGACTGGGCTTTTCAAGGATTATGGCTGAGGGAACTGCCTGAATCTGAATATTTCCAGCCTCACTGGAGAGATGAGCAAGATACCAGAAGGAGGAGGGAAAGTTTTCAGGCATCTTTCACCTTTGTTATGGGATTATCAGGTCTGCAAAGATCCCTCTATTTCCATGAGTACCTAAGGGGAACAGACAAGCTAAGGAGACTCCAGTGCTATCTGAATTGTCTCAGAAGAGGAGAAGGCAAGAGCCTTCATCCCAAGCAGCACAGAAGGTCACTTAGGGAACAGAGTGAGGGCTCATTGTGCCTCTGCTTTGACTGGTCCTCCAGAGGACTACACTGCAGCCTCAAAGTGAGCATCTCTGAGGGCGGAATTCCAAGGTTTACAGAAAAATACTCATCTGCAGACCCATCACAGAGAAGAAGGAACAAAGCTCAGTGCGTCAGCCACGTCCTGACAGAAAACATTTCCTCCTACAAGCAATGACAAGCAGTTGTCAAGTGACAAATATGTCATGAGTATCAAATGTCAGATTGAAAGGGTGTGAAACAACTCTGACATCAGCTTTAAGTATGAAGCTCCCTGAGGCATGTTCAAGGGGTGATCTTGTAAGCATTATTTGCTGAATTTTGAACAAACAAAATACTTTGGGAAGCTTTAGAGGGTGCATAGAATGCAACTCGTACATACAAAACTGTTCTCACTGAACAGCAACTGCATAACACAGAAGGCAGGCTTCAAAATCAAGCTCATACAAAGTGAACCTTTGTGATGTAAACATTAAGTTCCATTCCTCTCTGGCAGAAGAGCCAGAATAAAGTAACATTTATTAACCTATCCCTGTCATGAGCTTTGCTATTGCATCTCATCACTCATGGATCTGGGAGCTTTTCCACAGAATCGAGATGCAGAAGAAAATGGACAGGAGACTTCAAAAGCTTTTCCCTGTTCAAGTTTCAGCTCTGTCTGAAGTAGAATTATCTTGACCAGGGAAGAAGGAAAGGTCTGATGTAACTGCTTTTTTGCTAATGGCAAAAATATTTGAAAAAAGAGTTTTAAAGATGCTGAGCATGGCTGGACTTCAGGTTTTCCAGCCTCCTCAAGTTTATAAATAACAAGGTACATATTGAGCTGCAATAACCAAGAGGCTCTCTAGATAACTGCAGGGGCTAAACACATCAAGCTCTAGACTAGTTAAATAAAAATACAGTTTATCTGAGAAACTGAGTTGTTGGGAGATGAACAGAAAAAGCATCCTCACACCATTTCTGAGGTAGAGAGGAAAGGGGATAGATCAGAGGGAGGAGGACCACACACTGTATATATTATAATGCATGAATCATAATCTGAAAATATGAAGAAAGTTGAATTCTAATTTTAAGATCTTGATGATCTTAAAAAAACTTTACTCATGAACTACAATGACCCTGAAAACTCAGCATGATATAATCCTTTATATTACCTTTTTCCCTTTAACAGGTTGTCAAACTCCTTATTTCCAGATATTATGCTAAATTATTCTTTTAATTCTTTGAGACACCTTTATTTTGATCTTCAGTGTAAAGCAAAGTCAGCATTTGTACTACATGAAAAGTGATAGAAACACACATGAATGAAGAAGCTAAAAAGAGGTAACCAAAATTGAAACTTAATCTGCACAAAGGATGCTCTCTAACACATTTATACCTACTGACCCTCCCCTGTTCATCGAGCTAAGCGTAGCCGTGCTGATCCCACTGAATTTCACAGCATCCCTTTGCCACAGCTCACCAGTGAAGCCTAAACATGGCTTATCTGCATCCCAGCAAGGCCAATTACCTGACTTCCTGCAAGCCCCACTCATGGCAGGGCTCTGCCATGGCACTAAAGATCTGTCACCCACATGAGGCACACAGAGGTCAGAGATGCCCAAGCTTACACAGGTCCCTGACTGTCGGCATTCAGAACAGTCTCAAAGCAGCAGGAAACTTTATTCACACAATCCTCAAGTCAAAAGTACATCAGATATTGCCTAAAAACTAATAATCTGGATTTGCACATCTTCCTTCCTCAAGGAACCAGCCACCACATTTTCCAAACAATCTGACAGTCCACTTTAATATTCAACCCAATATGCATAACACAATTAAATTCCCAACTACCCTCTGGGGTGTCTAAGCTCATCTACTGAAGCCTGCAGTGATTTACAAACAGGACATACCGAATGCAGAAAGGCTACTAACAGAGTTGTTCTGGCAAGTGTTTCTTCCTGAAGATAAGGAGGTTGAGACCCCAGTTTCCACCCCTTCTCTGTGCTGGCAGCTGTCATCCCTGAGCACTGCCTCCAAAAGATGCAGGGTACTGTCTAGATAGATAATACATCAATCTAATAAGCAGCAATGACAAATACTAACTTGTTTTATTACCAAATTAATATGCACATTTGTGCAGCTTAGCACACGTCCTGTCACCATATCAAAGCTATTTCTGTCAAGCTCAAAACAGTCAGAGCAGAAGCTCCACTGGTCATGAGGACACAAAGGAGAGAAACAACCAGCCCCAACACTCAGACCCCTATTAGCACTGAACTTAATGAAGTTAATGTCAAGGCAATAAAGGAAACTGATTCAGATTTCCTTTGTGTCGTTTTTCCAACACGTGTGCACATGCAAAATGCTCTCAACACAACTGACACCAGCAAGTTGCACAGGCACTTGAGCAACTCCAGGATCAAGCTCTTAGCAACCTGACAAGATGAGATTTTATGTACTAGTTTTCAACACTTCCCCCTTCGTTCTACTTCTTTTCTGCAAGCTAGGAAATTTAATGAACAAAAGTATCTCTTCTTTCACTCTGCAGCTCATCACTGCAATGACCTGTTAAAAGCAGTGAGATTCCTCAAACAGCTAAAACTGCCTTTTTTCAAGGGGTTGGCAGGTTTTGATTTTTGAAATCAAACAATTAGGTTTCTAGCAGAAGTTCTCTGCATGCAGGAAGGCAGCCAGCAGGTCGTTTAATTATTTATCTGCCAGAGGTCTTTTAAGGTGACTCTCGAAATATCTGAGCATCTCCATTTGAGAAAGTATTGATTAAGACAAAGTCATTAACAAGTGCATGTGTAACTGCAGGAAGAACCTTGGCAGGTCTGTAACACACACTCAGGCACTCAAAAGAGCTCTAAAGAGTATTTTAAAAGGAGTAAACAATTCTATTTTTTAAAGTATTTGACATCTAAAATACAACAAAGCGCTGGGTTTTTGTGCTATAATTTGTGACACAGAACTCCTTAAAGTCAGTCTAGACTAACTGCCAAGTATTACACACTATATGATTAATCACAGTGAAAGCTCTGAAATTTTCCTATGTGTATATGATTAGGTAATGATATTTTTTTCTGTAATTAACTGAGAGCAGTTCTCCTTTCTATTTCCTTAAAGGTATTGATGAATTACATCAAGGGTATCTTCAAAGATAGATCTGAAATACAGGCTAGGATACTGTTTCTCAGATTGGAATATGTTGTTTCTCTAAAGCTGAAAAATTTCTTTAATGTGGTGCCACTTAAACCCAAAGCTCAGAGTTGAACCAAGAAAAAGGAAAATGTTCCAGAACAGGAAAAAAGCAGTTACATTCATGAAGGTATTTAAACACTTAACTCTTATTTACATATTAGTTGTTCAAATACAAAATAGAGATGGATTTCAGAGCCTGGGAAGGAGCTACCAGCTGCCTCCAATGAATACAACATTTTCTTAAATAGTCGAGAAAATGTTGTCTTGAGTTCTGTACAACTGTTGAGCTGCTTTCTAAAAATGATGAGCCTATTCTCATTTCTCAAGCTATCAAGTAAATGGTGTAATGGTGCTCTTTCACTGTTGACAACTTAGCCTTGACCATGAAAAACCAAGAGAAAATGCAGAATTTCTTAAAAATGTTGTGGAAACTTGACAGCAGGCCAGGTTGAGGCAGAAGGCGAGGTCATGTAAAGGAGAAGCAACTTTTCTGCCCAGATTTCCATCTGCATGTGAAAAGCGCATGAAGACGTGCTCAAAAGCACAAGAGCTTTGGGAAAATAATGGCCCTGCTTCTACTCTGGAGGATATGGCAAAGGTGGAAACTCGGAGTTTACTGAGGCAAAGCAAATATTTAATATGAGTTGTCTCTATCTTTCACATGTCAAACTTGGCTTTTTCGCTTCTTTCGTGCCAAGTTCACCTCGTCTGGCATCTGACCTCCACCAGAGGAAACCTGCTGAGCTCCCCTCCAGCCTGCCCCAGCAGCATCCAGACTGGATTCTGTGCTGTGACCAGTAACACTCTGCAGCTCCAGTCAGGAAGGGAGGCCTGCTTGTAACAGAATTTTCTTCTGCTGTTCATTTATTTTGTGCTGCAATTTCCTGGCAATCAGTGCTCTTCCCTTCTTTGTTTTAAGCCTTTCCTATTTTGAAACAGGGACAGGTAGTGGGTGTGCTATGCGTAGGAACCAAGCAGGGTACCCACCCAGCAGTGGAGAGGCTTTTCATCGAGAACAAATCATAATTACTGTAATATTTTGAAAGATCCTCCCTTTCCACCCCTAACGGCCTCCTCAGTAGACAATGGACATTTCTAAAAAGAAGCTACATCTCTGAAATTCCCTGAAGATTGCTGGAGTCCTAACTGCCCAGGAAGATGCTGCAGGACAGGTTTTGACACTGGTTTCAACCATGTATCTCTTGATGATTTTGCTTATGTTGCCAGTCAACCAATTTACCAGCACATCCTGCAGCCATCTATTTTAGGAAGATGTATTACTGTCTCTTGACACACAGAGGCAGCATATATAAAGGTTAGAGAAGGAGACAGAAAGTCACCACTGCTGGGCTCTACTGGCAGCTTTCTGCTGCCTCTTTAGTGGTGGCTGGATCACATATTTAAACCTATGGTTTTAAATTCTGGGTGGTGGAACACCAACTGCAGAAGGAACATTTGCTGGTTGATGTCCTGAGAAATTGATTGGCCAAGTACCGCTGGCTCTCCTGGTTCCCATGCATGTATGTGGGATTTACTGCCAAAGCAAAGGCAAAAAAAGCATCAGATATTTTCTTGATTATCCTCTGCATAAAAAGATATACTGTTGTTTGAAAGTGTCAAGATAGGGCAAATGGCTAGTGCCTGAAATATGGGAATTGTGATGAAATACATCCAGTCATTGGGGAAAAGATTACAATTCTTCCTCTTAAATAATCCAAGCTTCAATTTATTTGTACCAGGAAAAAAAGGTACATTTCTGACAAGCTTAATGGAAAGCTATCATTCTTAATTGAGTTCTGTTTGCTCTATGCTTTGAAATCCATAGGATTTGCAGAAAGAAAACAAGTGTTTTGTGACCATAAATGCCTTCCAAAAGCTGAACTAGGATATAAAGGAAAGGTTCCAGGAGGATTCTGCTGAGCTGATGTTACACAAGGGCTCATCTGTGCTGATGTGCATCAGCAGTACTGTATTGATTACATTGATTTCACTCAGCTAAGGGTTTGACCCATAGTCTCTGAGGAAGACCTAAAGCTAAACAACCTCTAACTAACACCAAACAATAACTATCAAAGCAATAACTATCTTTAAGAAAATAAGAGGGATCAAAACCAATGACCATTCAATAGCAGCAGAACAGGAATACACAATACATGTTCTAAGGCACACAGACAGTGCCAAGCCAGAATAGCTGCAGCTGGGAAGAAAATACAATATACTGAGAAAACATCAAAACCCTGAGGAATATGGGGAGACAAGAAAAAACAGTAAGAATATCCTGATCCTGAACCAATGCAATTTCATCAAATACTGAAGTACAACATTCACCTTCATTATGTTTCTCATTCAAACCAGGAAATCAAGGACTACAGTCTTAAAAATCCCTTTTTATAATATTTTAAGTACCCGAATTACTTTCCACCTATCGAACCTTCTGTCAGAAAGAGCACCAGCCCTGCTGCCTGTGCCCCACACAGCCCATTGCTCCAGGGGCTCCCCCAGTCCTGCCAAGGCTCAGGACTTGTCCAAGGCAGGCTCAACACTTCAGTACTCATCTTGCAAAGCTTTGGGCTTTGCTGTTACTTCACTACCAGCGACTAACTGTGGCCTGAGGAGCTGTTCAATATGCAGTAGTTTGGAGAGATCTCCTTATACTTGTACAGGCCAGTTTACATACACCCACAGCATAGATATAATGCAGTTGTGAAGCTTTATATTTGTATGTAAGTGATTCTCCCTGTTCCTGCTAACACATAAATGCTACAATCTGTCCTGCTATCCAGGAAAATAGCCACACACACACAAAAACCCCTAATACAAAATAACCCCAAACAATCCCCCTTAAAACATATCTATATTAACATTTAATCTCTCTGTAATGTAATAGAATTCCTTACATCACATCTCTCCACAGAACCATTTTCTGTAAGAGATAGTGCCATATATATTTGTTCTGAGCTGAACAACTGATTGTACCCATGTTCTGTCACACCTCTTCCCCAAAAAAGGCCTCTCACAGTAGAATCAGCCTGCATTCTGTGCTCTGTCAGCATGAAATGACACTGCCAGTCACATTTGCTGACCATACAACTATATCTTCAAAAATACTGAGATGACATAGATGATTCAAAGCAGCCTAATGTTCAAATATAAGTCACTCCCTGCTGTTTGGTCTAATTTGGCTTTGGTCAAATTTTCCTGTGACTGGGTTCCAGCACAACACTGTTTAATGGGCTGTAGGGACAGAGGGGATGCCCTGGTGGGTCAGAGAGATGCCCAGCCAGCCTGCTCTTCTCCCTCCTGCAGCAGCAGCTGAAGGAGCTGTTTAGGAAGTGCACAAAAGTGAGTGAGGAATGCTACAAGGTGCATTCCCTTTAACACCTGTTCACAGGAGGGTTCTTTCAGTAAGTGCCATACCTTTCTTGAGGTGCAAATATTAGAACCACACAGAGCACTCAAGAATCTGGAAAACCAAGGTTCTGTGTAGCAGCAAAGTAAAGCAAACATAGTTAAGCTCTTCAGAAAACTCGTTTGGCCATACTTCACTGTCAGGAGATTATAATTACATATACAGCATTACTCTGCTACAATAACACCTATCAGCTCATGGCTCTATTGCCATCTGATGATTATTTCTGGTAAAAAGATCATTAACCAAAAAACTAAAAAGAACATTAACTTAAGCCCATTGTCTCTATCATCTTCATCTTAAAGGGGCTCTGAGAGCAGTGTTTAGCAGCCCCACAGGACAGCAGTGCTGCAGGCTCTGCCCGTGAGCAGACCTCGAGGCATTTCCATGAAGGATAGATAGCAGCAGCTCCAAAGGTGCTGTTCCGGTCCATGGGCTCAGTGATCTGGCATTAGAGAGTTCCCAGACAGGCCTTAATGTGAGCCTTTAATGAGCAAGTCACAGGTTGTTGTGTCACATCCTACTTGGGGACACTTTAGTTCACGGATCACTGAAGTGAAAGGCAGTAAAGGCAAACTCTTCAGAACTTCTATTAACCAGCCATCCATGCCCAAATGTCAGCTCCTTTAACCCCTACAGAATAATTTAAACCCCTCTCTGTTCTACCCTTTTCCTGCGGGTAGAGAGGAACCTGCATTACAAATGTAACACCTCTTTCCCCATCCTCCTTCAGCCACCAAGAGATGACAAGAAAGTAAAAATGCCATTAATAACTAGTTTGCTCACTGTAATTAACACCTTTGCAATCTCCTTTCCAGAGAGAAATTGGCATACTTAAAGACGGCTCAGCAAGGTGTTATTTACTTTAGGAAAAGGAAAACATTAAAGCTTTATGTGAAAGAAAATTATCTGTTCTATCTCATGGCTCTCAAATACATTTTGCAGCAGTGACTTCCCAGCCTGCAGTTAAAAAAACAGAAAGAACTTTTCTAAAAATCCATTAGGAGCTTAAAAGTATTATCTACCACTTTGCTACACTCTCTCTAATGCAACTGCCAACAATAAATTCACAGAATTGTTTTCAAGTTGCTTATTTAGTTATTTATTTATTTATGCCTGCCTGTGTTGGTGACTGAGAGGAAAAGCATCAGCCACATGGGATGTTTTTAGTCTGTCACACAGAGTGTCAGCCTGGGGGAGTTCACAGCTGCCCCCCAGGTAGAGCAGCCCAGTTACAGGGCCAGGACACAGCCTCACTGCAGGAAGGGGATGGCATCTGGGAGGTGGGAAGTGCCCTGGTGGGTGAGATGTGGTCCTCTACCAGGGGGACAATGAGTCTCCAGCACTGTGGGGATCCCCTCTGGATCACCAGAAAGGCTCTGGGAGAGCACCCCCAGGCTGGTCACACAGGGAGGACACTGCTGAACTCCTTCCAGCATGGCCACACCACACAGATCCCACTGGAAGATGGACCTTGAACTAGCATTCCTCACAGCAAGTGGGAAAATAAATGCCCTTATTCTAAAGGTTTCTTTCTTCCAGGGAACCTTTCCCTGTTGGGCTGAATTAGCATCTTCTGCTGTCACAGGACAGACAGCTGCTCTCTATGGGAGCCTGTTTTACTAGCCTTGAGTATAATGAACCCCACATTTTAGTTATTTGTGCAAGTTCCCGAGCCCTGTGTCCATCTGTGACCCATTCAAGACCAAGGGAACAAAGAGGGACGTGACAGCTTCAGTCTGAGCCTCCAACCAAGGCAAACAGAACATCAAGCCACCCAAAATCACATACACAGCTTTCCTCTGGCTTGGAGTGAAAGGGTGGACAGGATACCCAACGGGAAAGTGTCTGGTTTCTTCCTTCTCTGTTGGCCACCAGAATTTGCAAAGTACTCTTCAATAAATCTGCTGGATTTTATTGAATTCTGTCTTTGTTGTATAAGAAACAAGCCTCTAAGACAGAGCAGTCTGTCTCTATAAATCCAGAAGATAAACCCCTAGAGATTATTATAAATTCAAATGTTGTTTTTATAAGTAGCTGACTATATCCTTCTCAAAAAGAAAGGACCACTTTACATTGTACCTAAATTACAGGACATTAAAATAAGTTTTTCCAAAATATTCATACAAATAATCCATAGTAGTCTCTGTAAAGGCATGAAAGCACATCTACCCCTCCTTTACTGATGCACAATCAGAAGTGACAGGTATTTGAACATTATTGCAACCACCTGTCAAGTATCACAATGAGTTTTCTCCCATTTTGTAAGTTAAAAGGGCTTATAAACTGGAAAACTGTGCAAAATACAAAGTGCATTTAAAAAAATCTATATCTATTTAAATATCCTCTTAAGCACGCTTATTTTGATTAATTTTCTTGACTCTTGAGAAATCTGGTAAGAGGAATAGAGGAAGAACACTTGTATTTATAAATTGGTTTGTCTAACATGCCTGAAGATTTTTTTTTTTCCAGTTCTCATTTTGCATATAACTGCTTCTCCTCCTTTGTAGGAGATCCTCTGTCACGTGTTCAAGAAAAAAGTGTTCTTTTGAAATCCAGGAAAAATAAATCATATCCTATTCAGGCAGTGCATTAGCTCTTACAGACTACCCTTTTTTGTCAAGATAGCAGAGAGGCGTCATGCTTCTAGCTTGGCAATGACCTCACTAATGTGGTTGGCAATATACCTGTAAGAATGGTACACAGAGACATGGGATTTTAAAGAAACCTCAAATTCACAAAAACAAACAGGAACCCAAACATACAACACCCAAAAAAGCAAAACTTAGCATGAGTTCAAATTTTGCCCTGAATATTTAGAAGCACACCAAGAGAGGGATATCAAATCCTGATCTCAGCACATGCAACTCAGCAAAACTCTGCATTTCTCTCCCAACAGATTTCAACTCTGCAGATCAGACCTTTGCTTGTGATTCTGAGTAAAGGACCATGTACTCTTTTTGGAGCAGGACAGTATAAATGCACACAGAAGGTTCATTTGGCCAGCTGCAGGCTGAGCGCTTATAATTAATTCAGGGGCTAAGTCTACTTGGTCAGCAATTCACTGGAGTTTGTAGATAAATGGTGATTTTTTTAAAATACTCTTCTCCAAGTAACTGCAGTTCCTCCTCATTCTTTGTCTGGAAATCATGGGATCCGAATTGACCCTGTCCTCTAGTCTCATCTTATGCCTCTTTAGGGCAAGGCATGCTCCTTTTCTTAAAACTAAGGAGGCAGATCATTCTCATTTAAGCAATGGGTAACAATTCATAAAATATATCACATCTTTTACTTTAGGATGACAAATGATAACCAAGATTTTGAATACATTGAAAAATTCCCTAGCCAGGCAATACAGCTCTGAGATGACAGCGAGAGATAGCAGCCAATGAAGCACAAACCTTGTAAAACTTGAAAATGTAAAAAATTTAAAAAGACATCCCTGCATGAACTTCTCTTTCTCAGACCTGGGACAGACTGAATGCTGACCTCTATTAGGCTGGTGTTTGGTGTTAGTGTATCCATATCTCTTGTATCCTGTTTGATTTTGTCCATCCATGTTGGAGAGGCAGGAATAATTTCCAGTTCTTAGGCCACATGGTTCATTTGAGAACTAAGCCTGCTAGAAACAAACCAGGTATTTTTTTTTCCCCTGCCCAGTTTAGTGCTTTTTTAAAAAAATCAAGTCATTAATCTGGAGCATAGAACCAGCTGAAGGATGGTCCAGGTAATTCTACTGTGGCAAGTACTGACAGTGGTTAATGCTTACACAATACAGTTTGCTTTAGTCAGAAGAGACAAATGGTTTGTGGCCTATGAATTCTTCCAGGTGCCTCACTCACTCCTGAATTTTCCTGCACACTGTTAGTATAATACCCTGTCTCTTTTTCCCTTAGATATTTGTCAGTACACAAATGTCTTTCTACCCTAGATAATCACGGGCAGACAGGGACAACATATTGATATACAGCACTATTTTAGACCAGGGTATGAATATTACATTAGCTGAGTTATCACTGTAAGTTCTGACCTTCAACTATCCAATTTTAAATTCATTCAAACTATTAAACTCTTCTCTGTCACATCACAGAAATAGATGCTATGATGGTAAATTTTCTTGACAATGTTTTAGTCCAAACAATCTACGATATATTAGTAGAATTCACAAAATCATGTTTATGCTATTAAAAATCTGGAAGAACTGTGTATCCTATGGTCACAGCTTGACCCTGAGTAGTCAAGCAGAGAGGTGTCAGGTGAGTGATCAGTTCCTTCCTCCTTCTGATCCTTGACTGTGGGTCAGAAAGCTCAGCTGTGCTGCCAAACACAGAAATATGGGCTCCATTACCATTTCACTCCTCCAATGTGTGGATACTCCCATTCTCAGGAGCAAGACCCAAACGAAAGAACAAACTCGATTAAGAAGAGCACAAAAGGGACAGGTTAAATGCAACTTTTTCCCAACATGTTACTGGCAATGCAAGGGAAGAGCAGGGAGCTGAGAAAAGCCTTCTCCTTCACTTTGTTTCCCTCAAATCTTCTAGAAATCCCCATCCTGGTAACATATCTCATTCTCACTTCTCCCTAGGGCAAATTAAAAGGTAGACAGGTGATTTCTTATAGAAAGTGATATACTCTTTGGCAGTTAGCTAGAACTGGATATTTTATCTTTCAAACTACAACACATGAATTTAAAATGAAAAAGCCAAACCAACGTCAGAGCCCCCCTGGAGCAATACCAACTGCTAGCAAAGAGCAGCAGGGAAGTGTTCAGCTCCACTGCCTGTAGAGAGAGGGTTAAAGGGGAAAGGAGCAGCAGCATCACCACTTAGTACAGAGGATGTGACAATAGAGCAGTTAAATACAAATCCACACCCCCTTGGCTTCCCAAGCCCCCCTACCTGTGCAGGCCACTGCTGATAATTGTATAATAACAGCAGGCTGTCACGGCAGCGTGGAGACTTCCCTAACAGCCTATGCAGGAGGTGTGCACGAACATTCAGATGTCAATTAGAGACAGTTTTTTCCAGGTTTTAAAACATGCTGAATACAACCAGCACCTATATCTGTCAAGAGTTTAAACAGTGAAACTGTAGTTAAAAACAAACAAAAAAAAAATGCTCTTGGATTGAATTGTACTGAACAGAACTGAGAGATGTACACAGCATTTTTGCTTCGGTTTCACTTCCAGAATGAAAAGGATTCAAAGATGCAAACTACAGGGAGCAAGCCACAATTGCTTTCAGCATCTTCTACTGACCATAGATCTGATGATCATTTCCCTCCATTCAACAAACCGTGCCTGAAAAGACTGAAACATCTCCACATGGGAACAGAAGCCATTATTTTATCAAATCGATTACTGCTGAAACCTTTGAGCTCTAAACAAGCCTTTGCTAAAGTCCTATTGGCATTCAGGTTAACAATTATCTTTTTACAAGTTCTGAAGATGTGCTGAAAGTAACAGCACCCCTTACTTAACAGAGAGCTAATTGATGTCAGAAGGATAGGGGATGGGATTCTGGGATGTTACTATTAAAAACAAATCACTCAATCAGTCTAACTTTGCTCTGAATGACAGCCTAAGAAAAGAGATTTTGAGGATTGTCTTGTAAAGAAGGTGCTGCATATGACAGCAGTGGGAAACCTCTTGAAATCCTAGACAGCCCAGTGAAGTGGGGAACCAAAACCAATGGAAACATGAGTCAATTATACCTACAAAAATAGAGAACATGAACTCAAGAAAGGGATTTCCCTTTAAAAATTCAGGCTGTAGCAGCAGAGCTCTAGCTGTCAAATTCATGTGGGTAGCCACTTCAATCAACCTTTTTAGCATATATTTTGCATGTCTGTATTAGACAAAAGAATTCTTCCTACCTGCTTTCTGAAAAGCTCTTTCAGTTGAGACACTGCCTCCTCTGCATTGTCTTCTCTCAAGAGTCAAAAGTCAATGCCCTAGAACTACAGGAATCTTGACTAACAAATCCTCTTGTACTTAATGCTTCTCCATAAACAGAGGAACTTCATCTCAACTGAGGAAACAGCAATTCTTGATCTTCAGTGTATGGCAACATAAATTTCTTACTCAGCTGAAGATTTATTAGTTCTTAAGGCCAAAAACTGTCTTCCTCAATCCACTCCTTTGTTTTATCATCCTCAGACAACAGAACTTGTTTCAATTTTTAAAAAGTTTTTCTGAGGGGTCTTAATTTATGCCCAGAAAAACACTGTCTGTTAAATGGCATCATTAGACTCACATGTGGTGCATGTGAAGATTTTGGTCTCCTGCATACTAAATGACCCTTACAGTAAAAGAAATCAATATAAACAGCTGCTTTATTTTGTGCTCTGATAACTGAGGAAAAACAACCCTCAATGAAGAAGTCAGCCTTTGCTTGGTGGAAAGTAAATGGACAAATAAGTACATGAGTAACATTAGCAGATCATGCACTAATTTCCTCACCAAGGCACGTGTGGGCTGGAGCAAAAGTTTTCATAAGCAGACCTCTGCCTTTTCTGATGAATTAATGAAAGATAAGGCTCTTCATCTGCTTAATTTCATTGCCACAAATACTTTGTAGATAAGAAAGAAGGCAGCAGCATAAGGAAACTTCACAGGTTCAGATTTCTTTTTGGTTTCTGAATTCACATGTAGGATTTGTTGACAGCAAGCCCAAAACTTCCATCCAGCCATAAAGTCACAGAAAATGGGACAAGAGCCAGGTATCAACCATCTAGTCAACAGCTTGGTGATGACATCCATTTGAGGCCTGATAAATAGGTTTGTAAAGACCTGCAAGAAGTTTTCAGGCTTTAAATAAAAATACTGGGGAATCACATGCCTCACTACACTATCTATTTAGTGCCAGTAAGCAAACTGGGAAAAAAGTGAAAGGAACAAAAGTGAAAAGTGGGAGCACAAAGGAAGAAGTCAAACCATGGCTTTCTTAGGAGACCAAGGGGGACAGGCAAGGGAGAAAAAGCAGTGTTCTCTTTCCATCTCCTTTGAGCTAAGGGACACACAAGAAATTAGGGGAATAGACCCTAACTTACCTGAGACATGTAAGAAACACAAGAAATTAGGAGGATATACCCAACCATAGCTCCAACCCTGCTGCCACAGAAGAAGACTTCTTTTTCTTTTGGCATGCTTTGGGTCTGATCCAAAAGCCTGACACAGCCGCTAGAAATGGTTATTGGATTAAATTCTTAGACAGCACAGAAAATAGCAGGCTAAAGAATCTTAGCAGACTTTCCAAGAGCATTCATTCATCTCTAGCTTGGGAAAAGCTTGTGAAGTGTTAGACTGAAAGAGAATTTTGCCAGGAAAGTCTGGGTTTGCACCACAAGAGCAGCTGCCTATAATAGTATTGCCCAGAGAGGTATTGAACAGGTGCTAGAACCAAAAAAAAAGTCAAGTAAACAAAACAATAAACCAAAATTGCCTAGTGCCCTCTAAGTAAGCTTCTTCATTGCGTATAACAAAGCAACAACTCAGAGGAACTTCTGAAAGACATAAATGTCAACCCAGCACCCTGCTCAGGCTGACCTTTACAAAAGGGTTTTTCATTTTCACATTTTCCTATTTCTACAGCAATAGAGAACTCCTTTGAAAACCTCCTCCTGGTGACTGGAGAAGCATAAACCCTGGGGAAAAAAAACCGAGATTGCCCAATAACCCCACAGTACTCATGAATTTCCAACTGCCCTGTTACTTGTGAGCTCTGCTAGTGGTTTGGGCAGGGAAAAGGAAGCCTCCCCCCTTCTTGTCCACCTCTGCAGCTGTCCCAGCCTCCACATCTGCCAGGCATCTCGGCACGGCTGAGCAGTTACACCCCAGGAAGAATTTGCTCCAGTGAGCCCTGTTTCTCCACAATTGCTGGCAAAGGGGGGGAAACAATGACAGCTTTCAAAATTCCCATGGCAACAGCTCCTTCTCTCTGCAAACTCCTCTGGCAGCCCAAGCACTGCACAAAGCAGCAGCACACAGAGGGGATTTGCAGCCAGGTAGCAACTGCTTCTATTTCATAAAAAATTCACAAGCACAAACCACTGGCCACAGCTGGACAGTAACACTGATCTCAGGCACCTAATTGGAGCTCCAGTATGGATCCTTCTGTGTTCCTATCTTTGCAATAATGGGCTTACTTAAAACGTCGGAAATTAGGTTTTTAAGGCCAATGGGAGACCTTTAAAAGCCCTCCAAATAGAACCAAGGTCATGACTACTTGTGGTCATTGACATTACAGCAATCTTTGTAAGTATAGAGGTATTAATCCCAGGAGTCTGACAATTTCAATTTTAGGAATGACGTTCTAAACACCTAAAACTTTCAGTGAAGTTTAATATTCTTCACTCCATGTACTGATCTGTTCTGTGGTGTTCTTAAGCATTGTTAAATGGTTCTCTCATTTCACTGTGGAACTGACCGACCACATTTCAGCTGTGCATGGAGTGAACTCTGTATATTGCAAAGTAATTATTCTCAGGGGATCCTAGGTAGTTGGAAAATGCTCTAATTTGATTTTGTATTTTTTTTTTCTTTAAAGCAGCTACATGTTGCAAAAGCAGCCAATTATTTCTCTCCCTGGAATGAATACAATAAAAAAAATAATTATACCATACCATGATTAATTGAATTTTAAAATGGAAAAGGTCCACTATAAAAACAGGTACTGTATCAGTATTGATGTTACTTGGATTGAATCAATAATATCTAAACAAGCTTAAAGAAGATTACAACAGTATTTATACTTATTTATTTCATGCATAGTTGCACATCAGGGTCCTGACATTAAGAAGCATATACGCAGTGTAAATCATAATGTCCAGACATAGTTTTACAGAAGTACTGATATGAATCAGACTTCATGATTGTTACAGTGACTGCAAAAATTGAGCACTGGAATTTATTCCATTTAAGTAGGACTTGAACCAAAATCTGTAGAAATTTTTCCAAATTTAAATGCTTCTGATAGGTAGCAAGTAATGTCTCCTCTAGGACACATACTTGGCTGAAAAAAGGTATCCTCAGCACAGTTAAAAGCATCAGCATGGGCATCTAATCTCTGTATCAGGCTAAATATTTTCTTCTTTGAAGTGATAAAAATCCAAGTGTCAAGCATTGCTTGATCTGACCCAATGCCTGAGGAAAGCTAATCAAAAGTAATCCTTATAGGTTCCCCCTGCTTAAATCCACCCACCCAAATAAGCACAAGTTAGCATTTTTATGAGGTAAAGAGACTGCTGTCACAGCCCAATGTTAATTGGCACAAAGGTTTGAGAATACCTCCGTTTTACTGAACTGCTTTGATTTCAAGACTTCTGAGCTGAATTTTCTTGCTTCTTTATAATCCTGTCTTAACTATCACTGAGTTTGAAGTGAGAAAGGAGCTTAGACAGATCTATATCGGTGTTCATTCATGCCAGACTGTTGCATTTTCATGTGAAACACGGTTTGAAAAAAATTCCAGTTGAGGGCAGGAGTAGCAGGGGGAGCACAGGGAATGCTAATTCCCTGTTCAGCACGTGTGCAAGCAACAGGTGATAATTAGTCATTGGCCATCATGTCAATGGCTTCTTATCTTCTTCTCTGACCTGAAAAAAAAAAAACCATAAAAATAATTCTCACCCTTTCCCCTCCATCCCTGGGTTTGTACAGCTGATGCAATGATTTAGTCAGTGACCTGAGGCCTCTGCAGGAGCAAAGGACACTCACCTCCCAGCTGCTCTGGGAAGCAAGCACATCCAAAATTCAGCAGAGAAATAAACCTCAGAGGGTAAATCAAGATGCAGCTTGGGTTTATTTCCATCCCCCAGTTTTACTCCACATCAGTTCAAAGGCCTGGATGTTCTCCATTTTCACCAGGTGAAAACAAGATCATCAAGACAGTAGAATGGAAGCCACCATGGGGGTTTCACCTCTACTGAAAAAGTAAACCCAACATGCAGAAACACACAAACCCCCAAATTAATATTGCACTACAATATGGACAGGAGGAAATGCCGCTAAAACCAACACATAATTCTTACAGATGACATGGAAAACTGTCAGAAATGGACAAAGCAATATACTTCACATGTAGCTCTCATTTTTTAGAGTTAGCTTGTTTTTTCTCTTCTACAGTTTCAGTCTCATACAGACATTCTATGTTAAAAAAATCCCCTCTATAATTAAAAACAAGCTAATGACACTTCACCCAATCCTCACACCTATGACTAATCAATGCAAGATTGAAACCATCTCCAGGACTAAGAATAAGATTTCTAATTTTCATAAAATTACTTCCAGTGGGATTTATATATTATATTTTTAAAACCTGAAGTATTTGATGAAAGGAGTTTAGGGGTTCACACTTCATACCATTTACCATCTAGCTTTCAGTTAGTTCCACTTTTTATTTATGTGCTGAAAGGAATACATTTTCTTCCTCCTTATTTTATAGAACTGCCTTTACTGACAAAAATATAAGATCCCCATTCTCCTAGCCTTTCTTATCAAATTAGACTCAAGTGAAATAAAATGGCTGTTTGACAAAGACTTGAAAAAGGCACCCAAACAGCCATTTTCATAATTTTATACTCCACTAACACATTTGTCCCAATATTTTCTTATTTTCCCAATAAGCCATAAAGCCTTGCAAAGATCACCCACATTTTACAACACACAGTACACAAACTTGAATATTACTTTACATTTTTCTTTGTAAGTATACATGCAGCTTGCAATGTCTAGTAAATATTATATCTTGTCACAGATAACCAGCCATTCAACTAATTGGAGATTTCTATTAAGATTTCTTCCCCTTCCAGTAGCATTTTTTCATCCCAATTCATCTCCCTGAAATTGAAGTCCATTTTCTCTGTATTATCAATTTCTGTAGGAGATACTAGAACCATTTTGAACTGAACATGTTAAAAAAAAAAAAAAAAAAAAAAAAGTTTTAAGTACATAGAATTTATTTATACTGCAAGGTCTTGAAAGTGCCTTCTTAAGCCACTGAGGACAAAACTCTCAATCTGTTTTAATGCTGTAGAATATATATTCCTCTTTTCCATCAGTTGGCTTTGCTTTAAGATACATATTCAGAAAAAAAAAAAAAAAGAACAACAGGAATTACTAAAAGAAAACAGGAATGACTTCAAAGGAAGAACATCTTTTAAATTAACTATGATAATACATTTCCCAGATACAGAAGAAAATAGGTATTTAGTTCTTAATTAGAGCATTGAACACAGGAAAACTAATCTCACATTCACACAGGTTTGTTCATGAGTCACTTGTACCCCAAGAGATAATGTGAGCACACAACTAACCCCATGTGCTTGCACTGGCTCCCTGTCTGCTGCCTTCCATCCACTGCAGCAATCCCACAGGATACCTGTGTCAATTCTATCAACACTAATTAATCTAACAGCAACCTTCTCCTGAATCCAACCTTCACTATTCCAAAGGTGACTGTTATCTCATGAATCAAAATCCTTCTCTGACTGTCCTGGAGGTCTGCATGTCATAAAATTCTACTTATGGAAGTTGCCTGTGGGAGGTGCTTTTTCCTTTATCTCTCCTTTTTCCAAGAGAAGATGGACCCAGTTTCTGACAGTTCAATCTCTCTGCTGTTGAAGTCCGCAGCCTTAACAGCTTCATAAGAACCACGTGGAGTTTCAACTCAGGGGTTTGGGTTTTTGCCCACCTCCACGTGGAGGAGGCAGGGAAATACTCCTAGAGCACATCTTGACATCTCTGGTCCTGCAGCCCAGCCTACTGTAAAGCAATCTCTATCAGCATACAGTGGCAGATTGCACAGGTTTAAATCACACCAGGGAGCAGTCAGGACAGGTGGCTGCAAAAATACAGGCTTCCAGGGAGCCAAAACCTGACTTTTAGAAACTGCTTTATTTTAAGAAGCAAGCTTTTCCTGTCAGCCCCTGGGCACGTAGCTTGCTTGAGAAACACCACTCAGAGGCACTAGCTGGCAGGACATGGTCAGATTGTTTCCAGCACTTTGGATTTAAAAGCATACAGGAATGGTATTTATACTTTCATTGATTAAAAATAATTTCCCTTTCATTTAGGGAGACAACATGTATGCATCAAGATAATGCAATCTAGAGCCTAAAATTCAAGTCAGCAATAGATCCTTTTGTGAAAGCAAGCCCTGTGGAGATGGCATAATTACTCAAAAAGTGTTTGTGGGAGAGACTGGACAGTGTAACTGGCTGGAGGTCTCTGTCTTGCCATGGATGTTCAAGGAAGAAAGATGTGTGAAGGCAAGAAAATTGAGGACTGATGAGAAGAGATAGTGAGACCAAAGCCTATCACCTCCAGCTTCAGCTGGATTGACATGGGCTGAAGAGGAGCAGAAAGCAGAACTGCCACAGTTGGGAAACACAGGTGACTCCCACAAACACTGTTTTTCTCCTTCCAGATTTGGTAAAAAGGGCTTCTTTTACCAAGTGCAAGAGTCTCAGTTCATGCTCCCTGCTCCACACCAGTGCTGCCCCTGCAGTATGGGTAAGCTCTGCCAGGAGCACGTTATCAGAGGATTTATTCAGGCAAATACTCCACCAGCAAGAGGTCAAAGAAGTCACAGTCCCACAGAAATAATCCAAGGCTGTGTCTGTACACGGCCATTGGCACGAGGGGGTGTATTTGCTTTCCCCAGCCAAGCCGGAGGATGTTGATAAGGGTTTTCCAGGGACAATAGAAGATTGTTATTTTTATTTTTTTAAGGCCTGAACTGTACAAAACCTAAAGATTGATTTAAGAAACAGCAGGTTTCTAAGAGCCAAGCAGTGCCCCAAAAATGCTTTTAGATAAAGGTATTAAAGTTCAGTGATTTGCAAAAATACAGATAGATGATTTAACCTGCAGTGGAGCTACAAAGTATTTTTGAGCTTCAAATTGAAAACATATAAAACCAACAAGCACACCCCATTGAAACATCTTATTAAAAGAGCTGAGAGAGCTGTGAATGCAAAAGCATCCTTGCCTTGCCTGCAGAACCACCCCAAGTCTTCGACTCGCACAGACCCAATACTCACAGGCACTGCAAGAAGAACCTGCCTGGAGAGCTGGAGCCTTCCAGAGAAAAACACACCTGCGTGGCTCAGAAAGGTGTGCTGCCACACACAGAGTGGACTGTGTCTTGAAACGGATGAAGCACACCTACAAACCCTGCTTTGGACCCCAGTCTCTGCTTCCTGAGTCTCCTGGATGGCTCAGGACAGATAATGGCATTCTTTTCTCCCTGACAGTGGTGGAGGGAGCAATAACCTCTGGCCTTACAAAGGTGCTACAAATAAGGGCATCTTACACGTTCCCTCAATGAGGACAACATTAAACATAACAAACCACTGTCAGCTCAGTGTAATTTTCACGGCCCAGACTCTACTTCAAAATTCAATGGTAAGAAACAAGGGGTTTTTTCCAGTGAAAAAGAAGACTGGAATCAGAAGTAATGGATGCACTAAAGATCTTTAAAACAGCATTATTGCAGTGTTCTGGGTTAATCAGGCCCATACGGTTTGGTACAAAATTAATCATCTACAACTGAAGTAATAAAGTCTCACTTGGAGGCCACATCTCTGCTTGGCATGGGCCCAGGAATGCACACTATGTCAGACTGCTGAAAAACCATGGGGAAGGAACAGAAATAGTCATATTCCCTACCCAAGTGCCTGAGGCATTCTCTCCATCACACCAAACAAGGAGGTACAACATCTCCCATCAAAATTTCACGGGATTTACTGCAGGTTCAAGACAGACCCCTGTGCTCTTTCAGTCATGTGGCAACTAAGAGTTTCATTACAACAATATATACACCACTGATAATAATATATCCATTTTTTTACCACAATTAGCTTTATTTGCTCTAAATTCTTGTTCCCCAAAGACACATTATATACTAAACACATGACTGGTCTAAAATAAATAGTTAACTCTAAATGACTGGATAATTTTCTTGTTGACAGTGAAACAGATGCAAACTATATAATAAAGTTAAACAGTAATGACTCTTCTGTAAAACTTCTAGTAGATTAATACAGATGCTGTTAATTGCTATTAATTCCAGCTCAGTTTTAATGTGTGGTATAGGCAGTTGCAGTACTTTTCACCAAAAGTGCATCAAACTCGAGACATGCTCTGTTTCCTATTAACGTCATCTCTGGCAGAGCTGGGGGCACACACAGACTGGAGGCATCTGTTACACACTGAACAGGGCACTGTGTGCTCCTCCCTTCAGGAGCCAGGGCACAAGGGTAGGCTGCTGAGGGCATAAAAACAGGTTTTGTTCTCACTGTGCCTCTTATCCCCTTTCAGCTCCACTGAGGATGCTGGAACACCTTCATTTTGCCTGTTGGGAACGTCAGGAGGACAAGGCTGCTCTTGGATTTTCATACTGGTAACAAAATATTTGGAAGCAGAGGGGGAGTATTCATGGCTTTTTCTTTTCTTCTTCTCATCATGAGCAGGACTAGACACAGGCTAGTCCCAGCTCCACACAGTAATTTAAAATCAATATAATCACAGTGAACTTTGTCACCTCTGCTTCAGCTGAGTAGGTTTTTCATTCAGGTCTCTTGCCATTTTTCTCCCTGAAAATAAGTTCTTCAGTTTCTAGTCTGCCTTGAAATGAAATAAAGCCACCCTTGGCTTCAACACAGCACGTGAGCAGTCTCTCAAGACATGCAAGACACAGAACAAACTTCCATCATCTGCACATTGCTACAGTCAAACAATAATTCCATTAAATATTTAGGACTCAAATATTTATATCCAATCAATTACATTGAACATTACTTATTCTCCATGAAATTCTTGCTCTCCCTCAGCACAGAAGAGGGCCAAAACGTACTTCCTGCACGTAATAAAAACACAGTAACACCTATAAAGAAAATCATTCCTATTAGATGCAAAGACCTTGGAAGCAAATATACACGTTTAGCATGAAAGAAAATAAAGATCTTTTTGGGAGCCAGTGTTAACAAATGCTCATCTCTGTCCCAAGAAGCTTAAGTGTTGGCTCCAAGAGAGTAAAATGTGTGTGGGGGGAAGGTCAATGATGTAGGAGACCTTTTCCACAGCTGTACCTTCTCTCTGGAATACAGGCATCTGGCAAGTCTGCCAGGCTGCAGAGTAATGCCCCAGGAATGGAACAGTCATCAGTACCAGAAGTTCCCACCGGCAGACCAGTGCTGCAGGTCCTGGTGGGAAGATTTACAGCTCGCATTTTGTACCAAAGAAATCACCAGCTAGACTTTGCTAATCGTGTTATCATGCTCAGTAATTCATACAGCTCTCCCACAGCAAAACCTTTTTATTACAGAATTTCAAAAACCAATACTTGAATTTTAAACTTTAATATGAACTTACATTTTAAAACATTAAATTATCCAGTGAAGCAGACGTGAATGTGAAAAAAGGCCATTTCCTCCATCATTTCATTAAATTTGAAAGTACTTATTTATTTTAATAAGTAGAGATGTCCATATGCCAGGAAATTAACATCAAAGAATGTTAAATATGCCCAGTATCACTTAAAAGCCTATGGAGCATTATGCATTTTCAGAAATAGCATAACTCAGCAAAACTACTTTCCCAGCAGTTACTTTTTATTACAATTTCCAATCGTACTTTGGGGGAAAAAAAGCTGAAAATGTTTACCATGCTCTGAACTCCTGTTCATCCTGAAATCATAAGCTACAATGTTGAATGATGTGTTCAGGTGCCACACCACACCACCTTCCCTCATTTAAGGTCTTCTGCTAATGCCAAACAGATGGTTGCCTACAAATCCCTCCTCCAAGGGCTCCTGTACAGACCTCCTCCATTGGCACATATGATCAGGGCATCAAATGGAAAAGCTGGACTTGGACTATTTCCTTTGAACAGTTCTACTTCACTTAGCACAGCAGGATAGAATTATGACTAATGTTTTGATCACTTGAACCACCCAGACATTTTTCAGCCTTCAGAACCCATCTGCAGAACTCAAGGGGTTTCCTCACAGAGCAGAACTTCACTGGCACATGTTCTGAGAAGCTGCTTGTGAGCACTTGCCATTTTGAATAGGGGCCCACTATGGATTAGCCTAATTTCCTAAAGAAATAGGCTTATGTGTTTGAACCTTCTACTGCATCTGGGCTACCAACTCCCCTTCCCTCCCACCACAACTTTCAAACTTGCTGGGTAACCCTGACCCAATCTGAGATAAAGGGTTTGTGAATCACTGGTTCAGCAATTCACAAGCATCAATACAGGGAACAGTGGCACACGGCACAACTGGAGGCCAAAATAAGCTCAGAGCATCTTAGGCACTGGAGAATTTTCACAGGAATATGAAGCACTTAACCACAAGCTACACGGCTCTGGTGTTTTAACAGCAGAGAAAAGGAAGCTCTTAGTACCTTCTCCAGCTCATAGTCTTCACCTCATTACACTCTGCTTCAGCCATCGATGCATTTAACACCAAGCCACCTCTCAGATGACTTGCACAAATTTAAGGCAGAGGTAACTTTTTATGTTTGCAAGGAGAGCAATTATGTCCTGCAGGCATCTGGGGAGCCCTTGTGCAATACAAGCAGTAAGTGAACTACATGCTCTGAGCCCTTCTTTACATAAGTCACATCCAATTCTCTGCAAACACCTTCACAGAGCAAATCCCCTTCCTCAGAGATCAGCATATGCTAATACTGTATCATGAAGATAAGTGTCTCAATTCCATGGCCCCAGCAACAGAAATATAAATTAAAAACACAACCTGAAGTGCCACAGAAGCTTCCAAGTTGGAATCTCTCTCTGAAAAGTTCACGTCAGCTCTGGGTAGGAGCAGACTAGCATCTGGCATGTAAAATAGCTTTTCAAGGGGCCAGAAGGCTCTGGCAGCAGCCTGAGCTCAGCAGCCTGAGACACACCACCACACCTCGGGAGCAAAAGACAGCATGTAAAACTGAACATGAAGTGATCTAAACTCTCCATGACTTCACTGCTGTGCTACCTCCGGGTAAATCTTATTTCTGTACTTGGGAAATACGTTCACACTAACACAAAGAGCAAATCACATAACTTCTACTTCTTCATTCTGAGCACATCCTCTTAGTGGTTTGTCTGTCCAGGGGCTTGACACATGGGATGGGCCCCAGGGCTCAAGGACCAGATGATGTGAAACACAGCAAAGAGGCCCTGGGAGGTCCCAACCCAGCACAGTGCAAAAGCAAATGAACAACGTTTTAAAGGACGTTTGTTACCTCAGTTCCAGCTATGCATGTATTATGGAGAGTTGGGACACATAGGAAACATTTGTTTCACTATTCCACATAAGGAAAGCAAGAGAAACTGCAGTCACATGCCAATACTCATCACCTTCAGGCATTCAGCTGCAGGGACTTCTCTTTTGTTCATTTCTGAGGAGATTTATATACACCAAGACAGTTCAGAAAACCTCACAAGAGAGTCAGAAATCAAGAACCCCACGTGGAACAGCTCCTCCTGAACTTTCTGCCAGCTGCACAACTTAGATGTTGGCCTGAATGCTTTAATTTACATGAAGCTAAAAAAAGCAGCATGGGCCAGCAGCAGAGACCTCAGTTGAGCCACACTGGGGTGATGAGACATGGCACCCAACCTCCCTGTGCCCTCCTGCTCGTCACAGCTGTGCTCACAGCATGAGCTCACCTCACAGCAGCTGTGCTAAGGAGACATGTGCATCTGTGTACGTGCCTGCAAGGCTGAAATCCTACAGCAGCATGGGGAAAACATGCATAGAGTGAGACTGCATTCAAACAGCAATGTGGGAGAGAGGGTTTACTGCAGCCATGGCCAGAACAGACTGGCTAGGTTAAACTCAGCAAGTACTGCTTGGAACAAAACAGGCAGGATGGAGATGGAAGGAAGATGGTGCCTAACCCATGGCAGCAAAGACTCCTCGGGTAGAAGAGTTGCTTGCTGGTCAAGTCTTAGATATTTTTAAAGGAGTTACATGTTTTGAAAGCATCTCGCCCTTCTGAGGCTTCAACCACAAGGACTCCATGAGTAAGCAATACCCACCAGCCCTTAGTGCCAATCTTAGTATCTCTGCAAGAGGGACAAAGGGTTCTTAATTATTCACAAATGAAACCACTCATCTCACTCATTATGCTGAAACTATTATCATCCCACAGTCCCACTCATCTCACAACTGGGCAGTGTAAAGAGATGGAATGAGTGGGAGCACAGGAAACATTCATTCAGGGTTCAGCTGAATTAAACCCACTTGCTTTCCCAGCTTTACAAAAACAGAAGCTTGATATTCAGGTTCTCAGTAAGGCTTGACATTATTTTTACACTGCAGAGCAACATACCTCTTGAATAAATCATTCCAGTGCCAATAGCCTCCCTTAGATAGAAAGGCTACAGAGATGACCCTTAAAATTTCAGAGGAGAGTTAAAAACATTTCCAGAAAATTACTCAAGTGCTGTTTAAGGATGTAATTTATATGCACGGCTCTGCACTCCATTGCAGGATTTCATATTTATTTAATTTGACAAGTTAAAAGTGTGCCCATCCAACTTTTCAGGCACATGCAGTCAGTCTTTAAAAAAACCTTTGTAACTTAAAGGCAAATGTTCTGTGTATTGAATAGAAAAAGAATGCGATCATCCTCAAACCCACTGGAAAAAACTGAAAGCATCAAACCAACTAAGAGCTTCAACAAAGCACCAGCACAGGGAGAAATCGAGTTTGCTGGTGAAGGAAGAATTAAGCTCCATAGCCTGATCACCTCCAGAAGACCTCCTGTTAGGTCAGGAGCTTCACAACAGCTGTGCTACCGACACGGTCTCCCCCAAAGGAGGCAGTCTCCAAGGCAACCAAGGTCTCTTCAAATAGCATGTGACAAGGTGGGATGTGTGGCCTCAGAGCACTGCTCTGGGACTGGCACTGAAGCTCCCCTCTGCTGTGCATGGCACGGGGTGTACCCCAGAGTCACTCACACTGCCCCATCCCTCCGGCCCCACCATGCAAACACATCCCCTGAGAGACACTGCAGCAATCAGAATTGCCTCAGCTGCCGAGCACTCGTACTGCAGAACCAAAGGATCCACATGAGACTCTCCCCGACTCTTCCCTTCTCTGGAAGACATGTGATGTTTGACACAGAATAAACACGGGACACCTCCACCCCATGGCAGACCTGCCCGGGCTGGTGGGATGCCCACCCTGCCCACTCACTGCCTGCAAACTGCAAAGGCAGGGATCACTGCCAGCCTGGCAGATCTGCTCCCTGTGCAGGCAGGGGCTGCTTTTCAAGGATCACAATGATGAAAAACCACAACTCTGTAATACCACATCCTGCAAGATGGAGACACTTTTTGGAAAAGGGGAGAAATGGGGCAATTCCTGGGGAAGAGATACTAAAAAAAAAAAAAAAAAAAAAAATAAATTATCTTCTGAGCAGTGACTGGAAAGATACAAAGAAGCCATGTGACATAACGAAAATAATGGAAATAATTCTACATCTACTGCATCAACTGCAGTACTGGCATGGCTCAGCCATTTCATACAAAGACTCTGCTTATATCCTGCAACTAGAATTCTGATTCATTCCTTGATTATTTCATGCTTGGACAATTGCAATAATGTTTGTGCCAAGCTACTTTTTTTTTATCCACACACTACAAGACTATTCAGAGCTTCCGTGCTCACTTTGTTTCTCATTGAAGTATCCTTGCTGTTCACATACTTTTTTCCTCACTGTTACTCTCCTATATGTGTTCAGTTACATATGAAATCAAGATTGTATCTTCAGTGTATCACTGCAATCATTCAAGAGCCTCAAAAACAGCAGACTCCAACTTTCTGAGTATTCTCCAGTCCATTTGCCGAGCTTATATCACAGCTGCTACCCAAATACTCCATCCTTCTTTTGCATGCTTAAAATATATCCATTTCTTATGTCTAAAGAACTTCAAATATTTTATCCTGTTGCTTATTTCAGTGCCTAGAGATCAACTAAATTGACAACTTGTTGCTGCAGTTCAGCACATTCTCAGTCCTTTGAAACAGTGCACTGGTTGTTGTAATTCCAGAGGTTTTCTACAAATGTCCCAGTGTTCATACTGAAAGAAAATGCAACAAAAAGCACAGTACATTTAAAGAAGCGAGAGATCTCCCCTCCCCAGCTAAAGCAGCTCTTTGTGCTCCCTCATGTGAGGGGAGATCGACACAGCTCAGAATGCAGCAGAGCAAAGTAAAATACTTGTGGTGCAGCATTGGAACAACTGTATCTGAAGCACTGAAGATTTCATCTGGCATCTGTTGCTGTTATTTTATACTTCTGTGCTAGGGAAAAAAAAATCATGAAAGAGTGGAAGTTGAGGGGACTGGTTCCTTGCACGCCTTATATTTCAGCCTCTCAAACCTGTTCATCTGCCAATGGCCTATCTGGTAAGAAACAGTAAAGAAAAAATTCAGAACACCAAAAATCAGAGATTTTCTTTATGTACTTAAGCATTAAACCCGATCATAATTTCTACTGAGAACGCTGCAAAAAAAAAAAAAAACAACCAACCAATCAAAAAAAAACCCCAAAAATCAAACAAATAAAGAAACAAAAAGGAAAAGAAAAAAGGGAATTTCATCGTATCTGCATCCAACTTTTAAAAATCCAGTCAAGCATTTCAATACAGACTGGATCTACCAGGACTGACTATGACAGTACTTGGAACAAACTGTTAGTGTGGCACACAAGAAAAGGTGGCAAGAGAGAGTAAACAGTATTAATGGTATTCAATAATGAAATCGTGTCTGTGTCTAAGTAGAAACTAAATTACTATGTGAGGTTTCCTTAGCAGATTATTTAGAAACTTGCCAATAGACAAACAAAGTAAATGACAAGACTCTCAATCAGAGCTGTGTTCCCCAGCAGTATGGCTTAGTAAAAATGATAGAGACTTCTTGGGCTGCTCCTGGCAAGGCTGGCTCTCCTCAGGGAACTGCTAATAGTAAATACTCAACACAAGCATGATTGTGAATTCCTTATTTATGCTATGGTTAGGAAGATAAATCCTGTTCTCTGGGATAGGAATGCGACAACTCATTTCTTCATTCTCAGAACAGAAACAAAAGATAGTATCTTGTAGTGGTTCCTTCACAGGAGCAGAATAGCTAAGGAAAGATAAAAGGCATTCTCCTTGGCATCCTCTGAGTACGTGCACATTGAGATGCAGATTCTGCAGACACAGATGTGTCTCGTGCACATCTGTACAGTGTCGTGGACATGAAGACTCATGAACCAGAAACGTCAGAATACAAACAATCAAAATATACAGATGGTAATTCCTGTCTATTTGAGAAAACACACAGCAGTTGCTTTAGCTGTGCACATTCAAAATCAGGGTTCACGCTCAGACAGTAGCAGCGAATTCTCAAGCTATGGTTTCCTGTGTTCCCCTTATGAAAGACTGTAGCATTGATTTCTGGAACAACTGTTCCACTAATAAGATGCATATGGAAACGAATGCCTTGCAGCTGGTTCCAGCAGGGTTCACTGAAGACTACTATTCATCTCTGATGAATGCAGATAAAAATATTCAAAGCTCAGTTTACCGATCAGATCAGATATTAATGGAAATGTTTTTCCTACTTCCCTCAGCTTAGCTCCTCTTTAAAGAGTCAGCTCAAAAGAGTGAAAAAGCAAGAGATCCAGATCCTCCTCATTTTGACCATCCTGCATTTAAGGGAGATGAGAACTTTTACAGAGGAATGACAACTGAACACATGGTGTGCCAGAGTTTTGGTCAATATGAAGATTTATTATTCTGAGGGACTGAAGCAGTGAAATACTGACCACGGCAAATAGCCCATTAGTTACCTCTCAGTTCAATAAGTCTTGATGCTTTCCTTACTATGTGCTGATTATTTCCTGTCCAATTCACATTAGCAGCTTATTTAATGAGAACAATCTAAGCAAAGAGAGAAATTCACACATTTACAAAGGATATCGCCAAGTTACATTCCATCACAGTTAACACCATTTGCTGTTCTTTCAGGAAATAACCATTACCCATCATTCCTGTTTTAATGCCAGCAATTGCTTTTGAGAAGAACACTCAATTCTCCACTGGTTATATTTTAAATAATAGCATCTTAAAGGACAGCAATAACTGCGCCTAAGTGTTGTAGGACAAAGCATTCACACACCATAGCGTCCACTAGCTTGACAGCATGGCCAAAGTTCCTGTTCTTAATGGACACCTTTCCCCACTCACAGGGTCATCTCTACTCTTATAAAGCCTATTTTTCTTCTATTAACTTCTCCTAATGTTCACAGCAGTTGCACAGAATCTTGGAGAGAAAGGATTCAACATTTTGGACAGAAAAAATATCAGTAAGGACATGCACAAATAACAGAAGCATTGTAAGCTAATAATTTCACATAGAATATGAGAGACAAAAGGTACAAAGAAGAAAGACATGCCTTAAATGCACCATAAGATTCAAGGGAAAAAACAACTCTATGAGGTTTTTTTAGGATTCTCTTTACAAAGCCACAGTTAGATAAACATCTAAAAAGAACACATCTATGTCCTCAGCCAAAGTCTAGTTTTTTGTTCTCTGAGAAGCCCAAATGGTTTTGATTACTCAAAAGAGCATTTCTCGAATGAGTCAGCTCACAACACTGAAGCTGATCAGCAGGACATTCATCAAGGGAGGAGGGCACACCAGCCCTGCCAGTGCCAGCCCTCCAGCTCAGCTGGGAAACTTCAGTGACAAAGACACCATCGTCTACAACATCCTGCCCCAGAGGAGTGCAGACCCATTCCATACCATCAATCACAAAAATTAACACTCGGAATAATTAGACATCACATCTTTTACCTGAAGACTCAAAAAGGAGTTTCCTGATTTGGGTAAGCCCCTTACTGCTTCAGGTTTTCCACAACCTCATGCAATGATTGCCACATGAGTTTTACACAACAGCTTTCCAAAAGAACAGGTATGAGTAGATACAGGTCCTACAGAGACTTAAGGTACAAGCATCTGCACCAGCATCTCACACTGTAATCCTCTCCCAAGGCCCTGACTCTGAAGCTACTCATTTTTTGGGCTATTTCAAGGCAAACTAGGGTCTCCTTAGATTACCAGCAAAGTGTTCTGAGCATTGACAGATGGAACACTTGACACTGAGAGCCATCTTTAAATATCTGGAATATTATGCTCTGTGAAGAAGCATACATTACACAAGGGAGGGTCAGTCAGAAAGCCCTGTATCTCGTAGATGTTTCCGTTGCATATTTCTGTAGGCTTTTGTTTAAAGTATTGTTTTGGTTTTTTGTTTAAAAAACAGCTTACATATTTACAAAAGTATGTTCACAGTGATGAAAAAGCACCTGAACTGTTACTATCTGTCACTATGATGGGTACTAGAAGCATACTGAGTTCTGTGGCAATTAGAAACAGGAGCTAAAAATCATTTCAAACCTGTCCATTCAGTGGCCAGCCTAACAGAAAAGATGACTTGGACAAGCAGAGACTGCAATGAAACATTCATTCAGCTACTTCTTGTGACTGTGCTGTGCCTATTCTACATTTCTGTTGCACTACAAGTACTGTGGCCAGTCCCAGTTTAGGAAGTCTTTGGCAAACTGTAAGACACAATCATGGAATAAATACTTTGCCAAAACACACATGAATACACATGTGCAGAGAATTCCCCCTAGAAATGTCATGTGAGCGTCTTAAAAACCCTAAAAAGAACATCTAGGAAATCTCAGTCTCTGCTCAGTCTTGCTGTTCCTATTTAAAGACAAGCTAGTCTTCTGTTTTCAGTGTTTGCTCACTTCTGAATTTGGTTTAAAGAGCTGCTAGCAGAGACTTAATGAAGTTTCTTTTAAAGAGCTGATTGTGTTTCCTGCTGTCTCTTTGACAGAACCCATTCAAAATGGGCCTTCTTCATTTAATTATCTAGTCTTACTTTTGCAAGTTTTATTTCTGAACTAGAATAAATGTTATAGTCAGAATTGTGTCTGTAGACTACAGGGTTATTTTACAAGGTTTAAAATCCCTTCCTTTCCAACCAGTGAAAAGAAGTGTGGTGCAGCTTTATGCACAAGGCTCTGGAGTTCACAGGTTCCTGTAGCAGGCACCTTTAGGGATGTGGGTACCTTATACAATTGTTACAGCTCTGTTCAACACCTGATCAATGACTGAAGTTTCTCTTCTTTAAACTCTTGTGCCTGAGAGGATCAATATGATCAGGCAGCACAGGATAATGCTATACATCACTTATAAAAGCAGGAAAATCCCTGATCTCCAGAGTTTAAGCCAGCTCCTGGAACATTCACCCTCCACAAGAGCTTGGAGCAGAAGAAGGGTTTCCTACAGGCTACCGAGGAATTAATCTAAAAGCACAGTATAGGACAGATATATCCTGTGGAAGATGGATATTTTAGGGCTCTCTGCAACACAGCTGTGCCCTCTTTCCACCCCCAAGCAGGAAAACCACAACTGGCTGCCTGCTTTTGGACCTCTACACCCCCATCTCAGGATTTATTACAGAAATCTTAAGCCCAAAAATACAAAAGCTCTGCAAGCAGGCAGGCACAGCCATAAAAAAAGAGAGAGGCCTATGCTGCCATAAATCAATTCTGCTCAACTGAAATCAATACAAAGCCATAGCTCAGGCTAACACACATGGCCTACGCTGGGGCTCAGCAGGAGCTGTCCTGGGCTGGTTCACTCAGAAGAAACCCCAGACTCACCAGCCCTCAGCCCAGCAGAGCCTCCTTCCCTGCCCATGACTGCTGGGGCTGGACCAGCAGCTGTTGTACAAATAACTGGAGGGGAGCTGACCTGACCATCTGAGGAGAGGGAAGGGAAGCAGCCTACCAGATAATGTCTGTAAAAGAGCTTGGAAACCACTGACACAGGCTAATTGCTTACTGCAGAGTAAAGTTTCCCCTCTCTGTAGGCTCATTTGATGTAAACTTCCTAGGCATGTCCAAAACCCTACCCACAGGACAAACATTAATACATGAAGTGCTTAGCCAAGCCCTGCTCAGGGTTCCTGGGAAATATTCTGGGGAATGAGGATGCAAGGAACAAGAAACAGATAACATGATCATCCTTCTCACTGTGCTCAGCTAGAAACAAAGGTCTGTCTGGTATCTGGGCTCTACCACCCACCATTTATTCCCACTTTCAACCTAAACACAGAAACTCAGCATGTTCATTACCTCTGGTCCCCTCAGTGAGCAAATATGGACAAAATGGCATGAGGTAAGAGAGGCTGAACTGGCTGAAAATCAAAAGTGGTCATTTGTCCTACATTACTACAATGTTTAGATTTATTTTACTTGCCTGACCCCATTTGCAAATGAGATAGATTGTATTTTGAAATCCAATAGAGATAACTTGTGTATATAGATGGAAAAAACCTCTACACTTACCTATAATCATTCATTCCCAATGAAATAAATGGTCAGGATAAAAGAGTGGTGTTGGCAGACAAAATGTAACAGTTGCATATTTATCAGCACTCAGACCTTTTAAAAAGAAGTATTTTTGCTTCACCTAAAACTATCCCTGCACAATGGCCCTCTTGAACAAGCAACAGTTATCTGAAACCTTCCAGAAAAGCACACACAAGTTCAATATAATGATTGAAATCTTCATAAAAACTTTTTAGATACTGGCTATCTTCCACAGAGCCAAAATAGCTATTAACACCATTTCTAGAACACAGCAACCAGCAAACCAAAGACATCATTCTGAAGCGTATTTTTATTTGTGGTATTTCACAATTCAGCAGGCAGATGAGCTCTTCCATAAGACTTTACAAAAGCAGTGGGACAAACAATAAAATACCCTTCAAGTACCCTATCTTTTCAGCACCACACATCCTGGCTTGAGGCACTGACAAGTCTCATTGTTGTCATTATACACTTCCACAAAAACACATTCACGGAAACAAATAACTGTAAAACTTCTCAGGTGTTGGTTTTTCTTGTCTTTTTTAATTTGGATATATATATATATGGATGCTTACAGTCTTCCTAGAAGACCCAAAATGGTAAGCAAATGATGAGCTTGGGAATGTAGTGATTGAAGCAGGAGAACAAAGATAAGTCTGGGAGTATGCCTGACCAAGGGTAAGTCAAGAAATTAAAACAAGACTGAAAGAAGGAGAACAAAAAGGCAAATCCTGTGGGTAAATGGCAGAAATGCAAGAAAGGAAGGCACGTGTACAGGGGGAACTTGCAATGAAGGCAGGAGAAGAAAACACACTGTGAAATTAATTTAAACTGAGCACAGTAGTAATAAAAAGCAAGTAAACAATTTGATTCTCGAGACATTTCATGTTTTAGTGCTCTGAAGAAAAGTCACTCACCCGAGTATGCCCAGTAAGGATCCCCTGAAGCCTTTCTCCTCCGGATCTGCACAGAACTCCCATGTCTGTTCTCATGCAGAGAGCCCACATAACCTTCAGTCAGAGCTGGCAAGAAAAGAAGCAGGAATCGTTAAGAAAGTGGTATTGGCTCCCTGGAGTTTACAGAGTGAAGCTTAAATCTTTGTTGAGCAGAGACTACAAATTGGGTATTGCTTGAAAGAATTCAACAGGCATGTTCCTGAAACCTTCCCCCATCCAAAGGAGAAGCCAGGACCCACTGATGCCATTATTCTGGTCTGGATGCCTGTGCAACTCCAGTAATTTCCATAATGAAACTCAGATGTACACAAACAATATGAGCCTTGACATATGACCAAACTTTCTCTGTTCAGACCAGAAGATAAGTTTACTTTGCCAGTGACTATGTCTGCCAAAACACCCAGTGGGCCATACCAATGGCTTACATCATGAAAGGGACAGAGACAACAGGAATGGAGAAATCTTGATAAAACTCCACAAGCTAGAAAGGGTTAAATTCAAACAAACCAGGAAAAAACCCACATCCTACATTCCATCCCAGGATTTTTTCTTCTATACCTGCAATAACTTTTATTTTTTCTTTTGTACAGGAATGAATTGCTTCTATGAGAATGTGGGGTATTTGGGCTTTTTATATGCACATTTGGCTTATTGTTTCTATGCATCTTATTGAACCTAAGTGGAGGTGTGTAAATTCACAAATGTCAGTAGAAAGTCTGTAATAAATTCAACTACATTTCTCAGAGCACCACAATGAATGCACACAAACAAAAACCACCTTAGATCCACAGACATGGAATTTGAGGAACAAGTATGCACCAAATGGCTTTATGGAAATTTAAGCCCAATTTCTCCCAAACCGCTTATTTGATCAGTAAGAAACTAGCTGAATAATTCAAATTAAAGCTTCAGAAACCCCATAAAGCACTGCTACCCATATGCAGTCACCAGGTGCTGCATTCCCTTCTATTCCCAGGCCAATTACAGCTGGACTGGAGAGAAGCCTGGAACACGACTTTATTGAACATCATGCACCAGTAACTCAGAATTTGCCTTTCTTTCCCTTTGGAAAAGCTTCTAGGAGGCTCCACAGTAGCAGAGAGCCTGCTGTGCCCGAGGCTATCCATGAGTGCTACACAGCTCTGTGGACAACCTTCCCTCTGCAATGTGGATTTCTGCGTGTTTCTGAATCCTGAAGTGGTAGGAAAAGTGGTGCAATTTCAGGAAAGGCAGTACAGGTCTGCCCCTGCCAGATCTTCTCTTGTGCAAGCAAAGGTACTAATTGTGCCATTTGAATGAGTTTTCCAGATTCCTTAGCAACTTTCTAAATGTTAATTCACCCTAGGCTGTGAACCAGGAACACTGGAACATCATGCTACCAGGATTTGTAGGCAACACGACATCACATACCTTGTTTTCCTCTCTAAAAATACTAAATTAAACATCTTACTTCAGTCTTTTTTTCTTATTATTTAGTTTTCTATGTCTACGTGGTTGGGAGGCAACAGGCACTCATTTCAGCAGGAAAGAACGGGTGTGGGATGTGGAGACCCAAAAATTCTTGGCAAAAAACACGCGAAACTGAACAAAGATAAGAGACCATGAAAATCCTGAGGAAGAGAACAATGAAATAGCCTGAGCAGATGGCTGGAAAGGCTATCAGAAAAAAATGGCTCACTTATTCACTTAAAAATCACATGTGCTGACAAATACACCTAAAGCCTCTCCTTGTTATAAAATGAAAGAAAGCAGCTTTTGCCTGAGCATCCTCTACAGAGATGGCAAGTAATTGTGAGATTTTTGTTGCTGGAAGTGTCTGAACTGTTCAGGCAGGAGGAAGATTGGACACTGCCTCCTCCAAAGAACAAAGTGCTCCTGCAGGTTATCTGCTCAGCAAGCCCTCCTGTGTGCCTTTGCATCCAGGGAAAGGCACCAAGTCTAAATAATCTGTATTTATTGAAGGTACAGGGGCTCCAAGGCAGTGCAAAACGTCTCGGGTTGTAAACACCTTTGTACTTCTAGCTGGAACCATCAAAAAGCCTCATGGTAACCATGGTATGGCCATGAATCATACCACTGATTTTCAGTGTCTTCTATGCAGAAAATTAAATTATGCAAATCCAAGCCTTTATGAATGCCCAACTTTAATGTGAAATTGAACACTTGCTTCAGTCAGCATCTTATTCATGCAATTATAAACCTGACATTCTTCTGAAAATATGCAGTTTTAGTTTTCTGCATAGATACTTAATAGATTTGTGTACTTATCTTTATTTATAAAAAGGTAAAGAGACATGCTGTACACAAATTTATTTCCACCATAAAAGATGCTACGAACCAGGAGGAAGCTCAAGTACTTTGCAAGAGAACTATGGGAAGAGACTTGCTGGTTGCTAAATAGCCTCTATAGGACTGAAAAAGAAACAAATTGGCACATCCTGTTCTAAATAAAATCCTGCACCACTGCTAGAGAGTCCAACATTAATGTTGACAATCCCCTTATAAACATGCAGTAATTCAGTAGTCATCAGCAATTTAGAGAAGACAGAAACTCTGGGAAAACGTTTATAGCTCAGGATCTCCGTCCATGCTGTAAACTGGGAAGGTAATGGTCTGGCTCTTACAAAAATCACGGCACAACACCACCTTCCTCCCTCAGCCTGTTCACAGTACAGCCAGGCATTTCTTCATGAGGCCACAGAAACACTCCAAGAAAACACAGGTATTGTGTTAGTGAACAAACATATTGTTGGCTGTATCATACTGATAAAGTCATCAGAAAACCAGACTCAGTCCCATGGTGTTTCTGTTTCTTGGTGTTAATTGGGGTCAGAGGACTCTCTCATAGCACCTCTTCAAGAGGTGCAAGGTACAGAGCAGAACATAGAGTGGCTTTGCAGCAAAAAGTCTGAAGAGCCAAATAATTCAAATCAAGTTCTTTCAAAAAAGGAAGTTCTTCCTACATCAAAACAATCTCATGTTTCAGGTGGAACCACTACTTTTTCCCAGATTTGGAGGGGGAAGTGGGGATGTACCTTCTGACAAAACAACCTGACAACACCAATGAAAGTTTAAGCTTTCGAAAAAATATTTAGGTTTTATTAGCACAAACCACTACAGGATGCCAAAAGTCTTTTTTCAGCTGGGAGACAGTTAACAGCTCCAGAACAGGGAGCAGCCAAATGGTTTCCTGCTCCACTCCTGCAGAGCTGGATGCTGGAGAAAAGCCAGCAATCATTCAGGCTGGTCCAACAGGGAGCAAACAGGAGAGGCTCCTGTCTTCTGGGAACCCTGCAAAAGTCGGGCAAGTGGAAACCAGGACAATAGGAGAGGCAGGAACATACTCCAGGAAGGCTCAACATGGAGCAGCCAAATTCGAGGGGTGGAATGGAGGCACACCAAGCACTAGGGAGGGATGAAGAGAAGGCACAGCAGAAGCCCTTGCCTTGCAAGGTTTCCTCTGGTCTACCATGGCAGGGCTGATGGCAGAGGGGAATTGAACACCACAATACATGGTCAGATGCTTGCAGATACACGATTAAAAGAGAAAGGGAGTGATTGCACACTCAGATACACAAGTGTGAAATGAAATCCCATGCCCCCCCGGCTGCCGGTGCGGTGTCTGCTGAGCGGAACACCCGCAGCCCGTGGAGCTGTGCTGGGCCCTGCTTCTGCAAGGAGGAGAGGGGGCCTTCAAAGCCAACGTGGAGAAATCTCTTACACACCATTTCATATAATTTTAAGCAGCACTGAGCGCTACATGATTTTTGATGATGTGCTAAATGAATCAGCCCAGGCCACAGATCTGCAGACGGCAAAAGCAACGCAATGCTGGCTACACCCAGCATCCTGAGCAGCTTCCCATTCACTCTGTCTCAACATATTAACTTTCCAATAAAAATTATTTGATAAGTGCCCTCAAAGGTACAATAAGGTAATTCCTGCCTGAGTACCTTACTGGTATTCATAGCTCACATGAAAACACAAAATTTTATCCCCAATCTACCCTAAATATAAAGCTATTACACTATTCAGAGATACTATACCCTCGGCATTAGTGTTTAAAAGGTATCAAGCCATCAGCTATGAAAAAAAAAAATGCTTTAAGATCTATATGTTATATCTGAATGGTGAAACCATTAGTTATAATGGTAGATAATCTAGACTGTGTACCACACTTGCATTCTTTATGCTTTCTTTGAAGACAAGGACTGCAAAGAAATCTGTTTTCCACTGTTGCGATTAAAATGGGACAAGTTCAAATGTACACACATTGCTCACCTCATAATCGTTCTGACTTGCCACCATGGACTACAGCAGCAGGTGAATCACAGTTTTATTCCTGGTCCCTAATGTGTACGAACTCCTTAACTGCATAGTTCAACACAGAGCTACAAGCCAGCCTTTGAAGACAGAGCCTTGACTATTGGAGTCTGGGGTAGTGTCATGCTATGAGAACACTTAAAGCAGGGGAGTTAAAGAAAAGATCTTGTTAGTGCGTAACAAAAAAGCACTAAATCATAAGGAATTCTAGCAATTAGCTCTGTATCAAATCAAGACCTGCAGAAAAGCAACTTTTCAAAATGAAGAAAACCATTATTTTCTTGAAGACTGCACAGCACTGCATTTTAAAAAGGCATGAAAGCACAGAGACATTACTTGAAGGGCTTTTATACCATCTCTTAAATGGAGATAAAGAGATGAGTGATCCAAGACACCCATCTCCAAGCCTACAGCTTCATGCAAGCCTCACCAGAAAAACGCAGCACCTTTATCTAGGTGCCTTCACTGTATTTTAATTGGACTGTGCTAAAGAGAAGCGGGTAAGCTGGAGACATTGCAAAGCTATGCACTGTAACACGCACGCTGCCGAAACCAGTTCAGGCTTCTGGGCAAGCTCTTAGAATAAATGTTGCCAAATGAGCCAGAAGGAAAGAAGAAAGGAAGGGGGAGGAAACTGATATATAATAAATTTATAATATCGGACAATTAAAATATTTTGCACAATTAGTAAAAATAATACTTAAATTCATCTCCTTAGGCTCTTTCATGGTCAAATTCCTAAACACAACTAGACTATTTGCCTTAAATATTTTACCACCCTTTGACAGCAAATGAATCTAGAAATACTTCAGGCACAGCTAATCCATTTTGATAGTACATTTCTTTTAAACAGACTTTTCAGGCACAAATCTCCATATTTTTCAGATTATTTTATATCTTGCCAAAGAGGGATGGAAGTTACAACAACATATAATGGTCAGACAGCATCAACAAATTATATTCTTAGTAAGACTTCATCCATTGATAATGCTGCAGAGATTTCTTCCAATTATCAGATAAAAGCTAGAATCTGTTCTCCCATGAACGCACAGGCAATTTTCACAGCTTTCCATTAATGAAATATGGGAGTTAAAAACTATGAGTTTCTCACAACTTAAGTGAAATAACAGATACCCAGATGCTACATCTGCCAAGAGACATATGTCCCTTTTCCAGATGACAGTCAACCAGACAGCTCCTTAATTCCTGTGCGAGTGGAATCCTCAGGTCTCTTCATAAAACTGACACGGAGACTTTTCACACCATTCATTCTCTGTTGTTCACGTGTCTGATAGATGATGTGGTAACAGCACAAATCCTAAGAACAAGAACATAAATGCAGAGCACAGCAGGCCTCTACAGGAACTAACCAGCAGAATGTAATTTGAAGATGAAAAATAGTCCACGGAACAAACTGTCAAACTGTGGGGATTATATTAACTAGCAGAATTAAAAGCTCTTACCCCAGACACGAATACAGCAGTCACTAGGTGTGACCCTTGCTAACCTGTTGTGTTCAATGCCATGAGTTAAATGCAGTGCAATTTTGTAATACTCCAACATATCAACATAATGCATGTCCCAGAGCGGCTGAGCTGGTGTGGACAAGCAATGGGAAAGAGATTTGCAAGCACAGTCTTTTCCTTGTATTACAAGGGATGGAGTTTAAGTGCAACAGGAAAGTCTCCTCCATCAGAGCCTGACTGATGCCAAACCAGACCTTGGGCACACTCTGTACTGTGGTGCCCAGTGCCATCAGCCACTCTCCCCCAGAGCACATGCCCTCCAAAGGAGAAGCAAACAAGTCTCTTCAGCCACGAGTTCCCACAGCTCCTGCTCTCAGCCTGCCTGGCTTTCTAAGTGAGATGAGCAAAGCTCATTAACAAGACAGCGAGGCAACTTCAAGTTGCATTAATGATGCTCCATTAAGGGGACTCAGAAAAAGAAGCTTGGGAGGCCAGGAAGAGACAGATGCTGCTGGATGATTAGAAAGGGCTTGATTTTTGCCTTTTCATGGCTTACGCTTTGCTGGCATCAGCTGTGCAAGATGTGACATAGCTGGTAAATTTGGACCACTGATGTCAACCAGCATCACCTGCAGCACTTGTGCTCAAAATAAGCAGTCAGCCAGATAAACAGTGCCAACAACTTCCACCTCAGATAAAACCACACAAAAATAAACCAACTGCAGCATCCCCCCTTCCAAGAGGATGGTGCCCTGCAACAAATCCGCCAGAGAACTTGCAGAATACCCTGACACTACAGGTTCTCACTCTATGGGACAGGAGCTCCCATCTACCCATGAGTGAGCCACATGTAATGAAAAAAGAACCAAACCAACCAGTCTGGTATTTTTCCCCTGAAGAAAATGCAGAAAAAATAGCCCAGACAACTGCAGGGCTCCTCCAGGAAGGAGGGTCTGCTGTTCATGTCTCACTGCGACAGCTGAAGAAATTAAGTCTGAGCATCACAGGAACACTCATCCCCCAACTCTGGCAACTGTGGACACATCAAAACCAGCTGTTGTAAAACCCTTATTCCACCACACTGTTCTCTGACACTTCCCAGAGAATACAGAACGCAGAATTACACTCCATTTACCTTTAAGAAGTTTTCACACAAACTAGTACTCTGGGCATCTAAGCTGACAGACCTTAAAGAAGACTAAAGCACATTATATTCTAAAAACTGGAGTCCTTTTAGACACTTTTGATTTTGGCAGTCAAGCAGAAAAAGAATTGGGAGCACCTGAAAACTCTGTAACCTTGAAAACTCTTGGTCTGTGCATCCTTCACAGTCTCTCAGACTCTTGTTAACCATCATCATCTGCACTTCTTAAAAGGAGGAATCCTCATCCTTGTTCATCAGCTCTCCCCAGAGCACTTCACAAGGGTCCTGTCACCTCTGAATTTTATTTGTAGCAATGAGTGATGCAAACACAAATAAAACTTCAGAGCAGAGGTCGACCTCCAACGGGAAGCTGATGCTCTCTCAGCTAGTACTGACAGAAGCACATCAGGTACTTGGGAGAAAACAGATAAAGTCAATTCTCCAGTATCTTGGGTAGCCTGGTCAGAATGAGTAGAGGCAATGAAAACCCAGCTCTGAGGGTAGAGTCACTGCTCACACTGCCAGCTCCAACATCTCTGCACTGTTTCCCCAAGGACAAGCTTGAAGCAAAGCTTGAAACAAGCTGGAATGCAACAAGAGGCAGCCCAGCATATTTGTGCAGAACAGACTTGAATCCAGCAGCCCAGGCACTGTGAGAAGGGGCTGCTTTGGTCTCTTCGTTCATGGCATGGTTTATCTGGGAAACACATAACCCACACAAGTATAATGGAGTTTGCACAATAGCTTAACAATGAAAAAGGGAGCTTTATTTCACTTCTTACCTTATTGTAAGTACCCAAACTTTAAGGGTTTTGAAAGAGAAAATTCCACAAACAGAACGACCCATCTCACTCTTATTCTCACATAATCAGGTGCTGCAGCACGCACAGTGTTAAAAGAGCACCCTCTGAACAGCAAATAAATGTAACCTTAATGGAGTATTCAGTACTTCCAGTGCTTTGCTTAATACAGAATCATACCATTACATTTCACTAAATCCAGCAGAACTCAGAAAAACACACAAACTTAGGCAAAATCAGCAGTTCCACCTCTCTGCTCTACAAATAATTTGCTTGTATCGACTTCCAGCATTTGTGGTAGTACAGCCTTATTACATTCTCAAAATGGATTCCCCTAAGTACATGAAGTATCTTGGTAAAAACAGTATTAGACTCATCCAAAGAACCATAGCAAGGACCAAGGGACACAGACCTGCTTTGTGCATGACTTCTGTCCACCCACTGCCATCTTTCCAGACATATTCCTGCCTCCCTGCAGGCAGCCTGTAATTTCATTGCTCATTCCATCATCCCATTAAAAGCCCCTTTGCATTCCATCAGTAGAGACAAGCAGCTATCTACAAACCAGGGTCTTTGCTAAACTGATGCAGAGTCCCCAGAGGATAACTGTTTGTGTGCAAGAGCACCGAGTCCTCACTCCAAGGCATCCCTCCAAATTCACCCTCCTCTAACTCCGCAGGAGCAGCACACCCAGCATTCATCCTGCAGAAAATGCAGGGCACAGTGCTGATTTCAGTCCCATGGAGAACACCAGGGCTCTTTATGACGCAACAGAGCTGTTCCACTGCATGACATGAGATCAAACATGCCCCATTATCAAGTTTTCACAGACAGGGGCTCATCATCTAATAAAAATCCCTCATTCTTTATACAAAATGATTTTTTTAACCTGTGTCCTTTGGCCCATTTAACAATTTATTGACTGTGGGAAATAAAGTGAGGCCACATCAATCTCTTCCTGGTTATTTGGTTCCGGCTTTCAAGTTAATGCTGAAGGTGGAAAGCTCAATAAAGAACTATTTAAGAAAAGAAAGGAGAAATGTTCTAGTCCCACTGTGAGATGTCTTCCTCTCAGTTTGCAGTCAGGTCTCACCACCTACAGCTGCACAGACTCCTGGAGGAAAGATGGAAGAGCATAAATGTGCATACTCCCCTGGACTGAGCAGAAATAACTTGAGATTTGTATCATTCTGTGCTGAAACAGATGAGTAGTGCCCAGGTAGCCAGATTTAGTGCCTCTGCCATGTGACAGCAATTCCAGCCAGATCCACAAAAATTATTTTGGGATCAAACTTAAAAGCTGAGAAGAACCAAGCAAGCAAACACTCATTTTTTGTGTAAAAATGTATTTAATTTGGCTTATGAGCTACAAAACAAGTTTTTTTCATCTTTTTTTTTATGCTGACAGTTTGTATTACATACAGATTTTGTAGCAAAGGGTTTCATCCACACTCATTTCCCAAAATACAAATCTAAAGTGGAAACTGCCATAAAGAGAGATTTTTTTTTTTTTTTTTTTTTTTGTGCTGACTGAACAAGTTGTTAGTCTGGGATATATGCCCCAAAAACATGACCCACCCCTCTGAAAACTCTCTCCTTTGAAATAAGTTGCACTGTTCAAAGGGAGAAGACACTAAATACTAAAGAGCTGATCGCTAAACTGAATCCAACTTCCTTCTTGGCTTTTCAGTTTCCCTTTAGTTTTTTCACCTAGGCAAGACTTGTTTCTGGAAATTTCCCAGCAGGAAGGTCTGGTGCTGTTTAGAATCCCAAACTAATACTTGGTTCATTGGTCATTTGTCTGCAGAGAATTCAATAAAGATCTTGACATAAAACCTCATACTACTGAGAGCAAGAGCATTAAGGCCTTTGGCAGCAAGAACAAGAAACCAAACCAAACAAAATAAACAAACAAAACAACAACCAAAGAAAGAAAGAAACCCCCTTACAAAAAAGAACAAAATAACAGAAACACACTCACAAAACCAAAAACAAAGAAACAAACAAAAGCAGTAACAGAGCTCAGATGAAGTAAATAGACCAAAATTACCAGCAGTGGTGCTCACTTTGTAATGACACAGTGATGGTAAGCAGCACAGGCTCAAAGGGCACAGGGTCACGGTTCTTTCCTATCCAACCAACTGAACCATCTGGAGGACAAAGCCAACCCCACACTCCATAAATGTAAATGATGCTAAACCAAGAGGAGGAGAAGCAAGAATGTCTCAAAAATACTCAAGTGCCTGGCAAGCTCATCAAAATGGGCTGATGTAAGTGAGACATTCCACTGAAGTTAAATGTAAGGCTATGCAGGGGGAGAGAAATAATAATCAGTGCAGGAATGAAGTGAGAGAGTGCTGTTTAGAAAGCACTAATGCAGAAAGACTTGAGTATTAGGGTGGATAACGAATTAGATGAAACTGCATGCTGCAATACCACTGCAGAAAAAGACAATTGCTATCGTGGGCCACATGCAAAGAGATACTGGAAGCAATAACTCAGTTTCAGACAGTTTTTGGCAAGCCTGTCACTGCAGTGCCACATGCTGTTTGAGGCCTATTACTCAAAAAAAAAAAAAAAAAAAAAAAAAAAAAAAAAAAAAAAAAAAAAAGGTAAAATTCATTTTTAGCAAAAAATCTAAGACCTGGGGCAGGGGAGGGAAGGATGACAGGGGATGACATGTGACACGAATCAAAGCACCTTTAACACCAACCTTGTGCCTTCCCTATTCTGTGCTGGCTGCTGAGCCCTGACTTGGTGTGCTCATCATCCTCACCCTCTCCAATGCTTCAGTCCACCCTCTGCCTCCTTGTTTCACACATCAATTTTCATAACAAGCCTCATAAAGAGCTAGATTTTAGAGTACTCAGAAATGGTGATCTTCAGGCAAGAAGTGCTCTCACAGCACAAGAGTGAAAGAGGAGATGAAGAGCTCTGTAAGGAACAAAGGGATGCTTTCACCTTTTGCTGCGCCCGGGCAGCTCAAATGAACACCACGATTTGAGCAAGGGGCAGGTTTGAGAGGAGGAGCTCAGTGCACCCAAGTGCTGGGAACAACACAGGCTTTGCAGGAACATCACTGGAGCTCAGCTCTGGCTGAGAGCAGAGGGGAGCACACGGGACCAGCGGGAGAGGGGACACACATGGCACTGCTGACCAGCCTCAGCAGGGCCCACAGTGCCAGCAGGAGAGGGGCACATGGCATTGCTGACCAGCCTCAGAGACACCTCAGGTCTGGCACGGAGGAAAACAGCCAAGAGCTGCACCAACCAAAGCTTTGGCTTCCCCCAGGGCACCTCTTCCCAGGAAGGCTCAGGCACAGAACTCTGCTCCCTTCCCACTGCAGTCTCAACCACTCTGCAATGCTCCCATCTCCAATGCTACTAATCCCGCAGTTATTACAAGCATTTAAATTACTGAAAAACACAACAAAAGCACTGTGCCCTGAAAGGCCGGAGAAATCTGGTGTACAGCCCGCAGCCTGACAAATATAATTGTTTTTGTAAGGATCATAAGAATCCTCATGAAGACTTCAGCCCACCTGCAGGAAACAAGGCTGTTGACTGCGCAGGTTTCTCACTTCCCAAGCAGATTGCTTGGCTATTTAATTACAATACAGCTTTGTACTTAGTCCCCACTTGACTCAGAAAGCCCCAGAATGGTCCTCAATACCCACAGAAAGTTTAATTACTCAAGAAAATAACTCCCCCCCCCGGCAAGTTAATTCCAAAGAGTGCACATGTGTTCCACAGTTGTTATTTCTGTATTTTATGCTTCTTTTATGCTTTCACTGTGAACTATGAGAATATTCCACCTCCCAGATAGCCAGTGTCAGTGTTGAAAAACAGATTCACCCCTTCATACAATACTTAAAAAGGTTTCTTCATGGTGGTATTCTGTGTTCTAGTTCGGCAACAAAAAGGAGATATTCATACCAAAACAGATATCCTCTCTTACTCTAAGCAATTTAAAAATACATTAAAATAAGGAAATTACTTTTTAAATAACAAATGCATTAAATATTGACAACATATCAGTGTTTGCTCTGTGACAACATTCCTCCTTCTATCCATAACAGGGATCAGCAAAGCTGCATCTTACAACTACAAAGAACTTCTCTCAATACTGCACAGACTATCAAAAATGAGTTTTCCTCAAAAAAAGCTGCTCACCATTAAATATGCTTTTATTGCTGTTCTTTTTTACATTCTACATACACACCACAGTCTTTGCTAGAGAAATCAGAAGTAAGTCTATTCATAAGAAAACCTCTTGTTGTCTTTCTTTTTTTAACCCCCAATTCATATTTGGTAAACAAGAAGCTCAAAGCAATCAGTTCCAGTCAGGCTTTTCAGCTTTGGATTTAAATCCTTTCATGACTTCTACAAAACATGCATCAAAATTTCAGGGAGGGGAAGGAAGACGACTCCTGACATTGTAATTTTCTCTGATGAACAAACTGATGTGTTACAAAGAGGCATCCACATACCCAAGCTACTTGCCAACTGACAAGCAAATCCCATTTGAACAGAGGACTTGAAATCGCTACAGAAAAAGGTAACAATGATTATAAAATATCATCTACTGTATGTGATCAGATTTAAAGGTGCAGGAATATAAAGACTGATGCAGAGCACACTTGGCAACCGATACAAACCGTCTTAACACAGCATATGCAAAGATGATCTTGGCTCACGTGGGCTGTGTGCCTCTGTTTACTGCACTGCTCCCATGGGAAACAAAAGATACTAACACGAGATAAGTTAGGTAAGCAGATCTGCTGAATACCAAGAAACTCCAAGAAGCTTAGCTTCCAACTGAGATGGCTCAAGTCATTATCCTATTAAGATAGGACTATGCCAGGATTTTGGAAGCCCAAAACAACAACCAAATACCACCACCACCACCCCCCCAAAAAAAAAAAACAACCCAGCAAACAATCCTCATTTTCACCCCCAGAAAACACAGCATAAACAGGAAAGAGGCACAGAGGCTGAGGCTTCCAAACTGAACAGCAGTGAGGGGCCAGAGCCAGCCTCAGGGAGAAGGAATCAGGGACAAGACTGAGCCACAGGGAAGGTGAGGGAGGTTGGTGGAATAGAGAAAAACCAGTCCCAGACTCAAAGAGAGAAGCTTAGAAACAAGACATTCCATCAGCTTCCTAAACAGATGCAAGAGCAGCAAAGACCCTGCTAAGGGACAGAATCCTGGGAGCTGTGTGGTGGGGGATGACGCAGCAGGACCATCTCTGACAGATGCTACACAGAAAGAACACACAATTCTCTGACACAACGTGGCTTGCAGACCACATTCAGGTGGCAGGTCTGACAGGTCAGCAGAATCACAGCAATGCTCACCAAAGAAAAGGTGCAGGGACAGGAACACAAGAGCATCCCCTGGCTCCAGGCAGCTGGAGCAGAAGGGCAGTGACAGGGAGCCAGGACTGCAGAGCAGCCCTGCCAAGGGCACCCTGGGGACAGGGCAAGGAGAGCACCCAAACACAGCCAAGCAAGCAGCAACCCCACAAGGACTGGGCACGGGGGGGCCAGAGACCAGTCATGACTTGCAATGGCACTGACCATTTTCGTACCAGGAACCCGCTTTTTAAGTCTAAACACTACAAGAACAAAAAAAGCCACGGAGCAGGAGGCTGCTTTGGCAACTTTTAGCCACTCTGCTGCAGCAGAGTGGAGTTAATGCAAAGGAACTAGGCCCTGATTTAGCTGGAAACACCCCACTGGAGAACTTTATTTTAACTGTAAATTTATTAGATCCCATTAAGCAACGTGTAATCAATAACTATTCATTATTTTCAGTATAGGTAAGGAAAGGAAAAAGGTGCTTCTCAGGTCACAGCAAGGAATGTATCAAGTGAGGAAAGCCGAAATCCTTGAAAGAGCTGCAAGTCCTTAATGGCCACTGAGGTCTGAGGCAGCTGAGATATTCAGCAGACTCTGCATTTCTGCCCCTTAAGATTAGGTAAGTGAGAAGGTGTTACACACACTTTGTGTCATTCACAGCCAAGGTGATGTAAGTTTATTTGTACTACACAAAAGCCAAGTGACACTCAAACTGAGATTTAAGATAAGTTTGTTTGTACTCCACTTACAGACAAGACGGAATAGAGGGGAAGAGGGGGCAGAAAATTTTTTTTTTTTCAACTTGACATTTGAATAAATATTAGCACTTTAAGAAAAAATAAAAATATATAGTGGTGCCAGAATATGCTAATAAAAAGCTGTCACTATCGGAAATTTCACTTCTTGAAAATATATCTACTTTAATTTGCTTTTTAAAAGAATGACTATGCCCTAGTAAAAACCTGCAATTTCCAGCCAGCTATATTAATATTTCAGCTTGGTAAATGATTATTTTAAAAAAGTTTTTAATAAAGTAGCACTTGCTGCACATGTTTTAATAAGATTACATTTCTATTTATGACGTTATAATACGTTGTATTAAAAACAAAAGAAAGATTACCATGGGAGGAAGAGATGTCTTTCTTCATTTTAAATTTAATTTAAAATGGAGGAAAAGGATTTTTCTTTTAAATTAATATTTCCCTTGCAGTGTTATGAATCCCAGCTTGTGCTACTGAATGAGAAGCAGGAAAGGAAACTTTATCATTTTTATGCAAACTCAAGGAAAAGTCAAAACTAAGCTTCATTAAGCTTAGTATATACCTGTAAAGCCAAAACTTGCATTTTGCATAGTCTAAGGGTAAAGGTCCTAAGCCAAGGTGCATATTTCTCCTGCTGAAGGGCAGAGTAACAAGTAGATGCTATTGCTCTGTGTTATTACAGCCACCCCTAGGGCAGGTGAAGGGCACAGCAAAGGAGCAGAAATCATCCTCAAATGAGTTGTGCCAGTCAGAGAAGAGGCAAAATATCTGCAGTGCCTGTCCATCCTTCTCACCCTTCCACTTGGAAGGCAGGAATGACTTGCTAGCAGAGCTGACAGAGATTAACTTCCCATACCTGCTAGATATTTGTATTTCCCGATTCTGGAGAATGAGAGCAACAGGAAGACATTAGAGCCTACAGTGCCAAGTCCCATTCCCTTTCTCCCACCACATCATGGAGTTCTCACAACTGGGCAAAACTGCTCTAACACAGTCCTGCACAATGTGAGATACCAGAGAATTTTGCAAAGACAGTCAACACTGGAAAAACAGAGGTGCAGAGAAGACAAATCATTACCTGGTACCATCTGATGGCCATCAGTCAAACCAGAATTAAAATGCAGGATCAGACCTGAGTGCCAGTGGAATATTCCATCCAGGCAGCTGCACCAATTTGTCCTTCAAAGTTAAATCCAAGGTGATACAAAATTTTTACAGACTGCACTAGTCAGAAAGTGCACCCAAGTATTCAACCACAGAGGAGACTCATAGAAGATGTACACAAAACAAAGGGATTTGGGTGGCAGAGGAGTAACATTACCCTGGAAGAACATTTCTATATACATTTGCCATATTACAGAAGATTATGCTTTTTTTTTCACTTTTGTTAGCTCCCTCTATAGTTTTCAGGAATCTTCTAGCCTAGACTCAAAATAAAACAAACATTTTCAGGCATTCAAAGACAAAAGCACACACTAAAATAATCACCTATAGCCTGAAATATGGGACTAAGGGACAAAATCACCATCTGAGCAGAGACCTAACCAGACTCCAAACCCTTTTTTGAACAACTAAGAATTCCCAGAATAAAATGAGAAATGGTGCTTAGAAATTATTTATTCACAGCAATATATTCTTGACAAAAAAAATCAATGCTCATGATATACACCATTCCATGGAAATGACCTTTAAATAGCCAGGACAGCAGGCCACAACCACACTTCAGAGGGGGCAGGGAGGGTGGGAGAAGTACAAGACAAAAAAAGGATGTTCTTCAGATAGGTCTTTACTGGTCCTTGACAGTCCACAAATTTATAACAGATGTGCCTCATGCTTGGTGTGGAGAAATGAGTGCTGGTAACTGTTATTGTCAGGACAAATCAATTGGAGCCATATGTCTGCAGCAGCTGACAGCATCATGAAAATCTCAAACAACACACAGGCATTAGGATGTTGCAGAAAATAGGAGCTTTCCCATTGTGTAAAGGGCCTTTGGGAGATGCCTCTTTCTTTGAGATAGGTTTGTGGAAATTAGTTTATATATTGCAATTGTTTCAAATGCTTGATTCTGTGTGAGACTTTGCCCTCTTCTACCTATTCCCCAGACAGAAGGTTATAATTAACAGGAGGCAAAATGCTACAAATTAATCATAGGACACATCTCATTAGGATTCTTATTTTATCTAGATTAAACCGGAAACTGACAACTGAAAACAGGGAAGTTTCCTAACCTTCTCCACCACCCTGTGCTCCCCAACGAAATGTCAGGTATTCCTCCCAGTGATAAAACCCAAGGGGAACACACAACTCACAGCAAAGATTTAACTGATAACAAAAAGGAAGAAAATGCTAGCAGCCATTTTTACCAAACTGAAGTTATGCCTTGAGAGCATTTCCTCCTACAGTCTATCTCCTGGATTTTTCCAGGAATACAAACTAGTTAGTGGTTATCAAATAGCTGTACTGTAAAACAGAGTGATTCTCAAACAGCTGCACTGTAAAACAGGACTAAAAACAGTGGAAAAGTTCCATGGCCTTCTTTCTGGCCACTACGCTAAACCAAAGCAGCATAACATGCATTACAAAAAATGGAAGCAACTAACATTGTCAAGTCAGCAGGGTCTCATGTAGGTTAAAATGTAATGCAAGATCAGTGCCATAATTGTCCACACCAAGCAATTTTTTAGTTTATTGACTATACTGCAGTTCCTGAATTTATGTCCTTGAGCTTAAATTACAAAATATTATTGCAACACGGCAGATATTAGAATGCAGATATTGGTAGCTGTGCAGGAATTCTTGGTATTTCTCTGAACAGCCAAGTTTCTCCAAAAAAAAGAGCCTTTCTTCTACCAGTACTAATGAGGAGTCTGCCAGAACTCAAGCATACGTATTTCTGAGTAAAACACACACAGAACACTAAACGATCAAGGTTTTTAAGCAAGAACCTTATTTTCCAAAGGACTCTCTCTAGCTCACTGGCATTCATCACTCCTGATGCCCAGGGAGGAGGCTCCAAGAGCTGCATGGTCCCACTTTCCCTAAGGCACATCCCTTCTCTACACCACAACTCTACAAGACTTCTCCCATTTAGGTCACCATTTCCAACTCAGCCCAGGTCTCCCCTCTGCAGCCCAGAGGCAGCAAGACAGTGAAGCTTAGAGGACTTAAACTAGTTTTTCCCTCTCAGAGGAGCACCTCATCTTCCTCAGGAGTAACAGCGCAGGTAAGGCTGAGTAGGAGCGCTCGCTCCATCTCAAAACCATATCATGTAACAACTACCCAAAAGCACCAAAGTCAAAGTGCCATAACATTCAGCAGATCACCTCAAAAGCAACTAAAAAGATTTTAAGAATAAAATGCAGCATTTTGTTCCTGACTCTTCCCTGTAAGTAGAAAGCTTGTGTTCACATGTCCCCATGGAAGGCTGGCTACAGCCATAGGATGAGGCTTGGTTCGAATGCTTTATGTTTTCTCAGCCTTCCAGATCTCCACATGGGAAACTGCAACAAAATCTACTGCAGTTTTTCGCCCTATTAAGAAGTGACTGGGTCACAGTACCGACTGACACAAGCTGTAAAATGGTCCTGAAACTGGAGGCACCTACAACACACACCTGCTTCAAATGTCAGCCTGATAAGATGGGAGTAACAGGGCAGAATTCTCTGGTTTGTGCTTTGCAGGAGGTCAAATCATAATTTAAATAATCCCTCTAGCCTTAGCTTTTAGATATTTTGTACTCAGGCATGTGGGAATATATCATGTCTCAGTCTTGTCAGGAATAAGAAGAGGGAGGAATAATCAGAACATGCTCAAGACTTTTTGCGAAGAAGCCACACAGATAAACATTTGGCACAGGGAAAAGACCATACTTGTATTAAGAAACTCATCCATACATCTGCTACAATTAAATTTTCATTTCCTTGGATGTGGAAGTTTCCATTACTTGTGCTGAGGCTTGGGCTATTTAAAAAGTAATTTTTCCTCTGTGTTCTTTTGTTGACATATGATTTCAATGTTTTACTACTATATTAATCCTATTTTGTCTTTCAGATAATAAGGATATTGTTGTTACTAAGTACTATGCTAATTGTTTTTGTCTAATATTAAAATACGTTGCACTGCCTTATTCTAATTAACTTGAGATTATTATTGAAATAATGGTTTATTATTTTACCACTGGCATTTTACTGCCTTGGAGTCTTAGTTGTACTGAAGCTATTATGACTTTGTAGCAATTGACTAACTACAATAATTCCATTATCCAGCTTCTAACATTTAATTGGGTGAGTGCAGAAAATACTTTCCTATTACAAGATCTTTTATTTCTGATTTATTAGAATTAACCTTCAACATACAGACTAGACTGAGTTTATTTTTCCCTCTTCTTAAGAAACATCCTATGAGGATCACCATAAGCTTCATTTGGTTTAATTAGGAGGGGGGGAAAGTCAAAATATATTACGAGATATATATTGATGCCCTCCAGCACACATTCTTCACTTCACACTTTATGCACGACTTCAATAGCCAACTCGCTACAGTCCTCCCCAGATAATCACACTCTCCAGGGCAGGGCTGTTAAACGTCATTAGCATAAACTATTTCTTTTATTGATTTTTGTTGCTGTTTCTCCTCTGTCTATTCGATGCATTGCAGAGTTCAGATTTAAGTTTTAATTGAAATACTTGGAAGCCTTAACTCCTTACCCAGGCTGCATTTTTCCTGGTGTTCCAGCTACAGAAATCCATCAGGTTTCCCAGTGCTGTGGCAGCACCAGCAGCAAAGCTTGGCTCAGCAGGAACCGAGAAGCGTTTGCTGCTGGTTCCACTGCTCATCAGCACAGATATCCTGAGAGGCTCCGAACCAGACCGATCCACCTGGGGTGCTCCTCCTCACAGTGGCAGGCCTGTTCCTCTACCAGCTGCCTTTTAAGTCAGGACTAAGTGACTGGCATGTCAGGAGACAGCTCCATCTCCGGTGCCAAGCAGGGCTGGGCAGGCACCAGCTCTTGGCTGTGGCACTGGTGCAACGAGCACCGCACACAGAAGGTGCCTGAAGAACTGCACAAGTTGGCAAAGGCGAGCAGAACATCCAAACGTTTGTGCAGTGGCCAGTCTGAGGACATTTCTCATCCTCTGATGTGTGAATAGCTAGTTTAGAAGGTGGGCACAACCCATGCTTTTGTGGCCGGTCCGGTGGCAATGCGGGGGAAGGGAGAGATTTTACAAAAAATAAATACTAAGCAAACAAATAAACCAACCAGAATGACTAAAAGCCAAAGAGTGCTACACTTTGAACTCCTACACCCTCATTTCCAGCTTTTACTGGCATTAAGTTAGGTCATTAACATTTTATCAATATATTATGTGCATATAATGTTACTGAGATTAATGGACACAGGCAATGCTGCTCCCAAGGCAATCTGAGTTGTGTAATAAGTTACACGCTGGCTCTTCCAACAAGCTGCTCCGTGGTAAGGATGCATGGATTTTTAAACAGCTCAAAGTTTAATATGTTAGAATTAGAAGTGTGACTACACTGCAGAATTAACTTTAAAAGAACAGATAACTTAACCAAGATTAGTATGCTGCTCCCGACAATTGAAGTTTTGAAACCCAAGTAGTTCAGACTTCAGCATATGCTTTAAGTCAATATGTATTGAACTCCAAGCCTCTGCTGCAGCTGATTAAGGACAAAGAAAGGACATGATACAATACTACAGCAATCTTTTTTGTGTTCCTGAAGAAAGAACATTGCTCATTTTTATTAAGTCTTAAACTTTCTGTTATCTGGCTACCTAATACCAGGTATGTTTACTGCCCTCATTGCTGGTTTTAAGCTTGAAGTACATAGCCTCAATAGTCATTCTGCTCATATACTCTCATTAGATGCTGCTCTCATTTAGTACGTACTCAATTATACAAGTTTTATTAGAAGCCCAGCCGAAATCCCATTGCCTTCCTATTTCTCTTCCTCCCAACTCTACATCCTGCTGGTGTAGGTATGCTCTTCTGAAATACTTTTTAAATTTATTATTAGAATAATTTGCATTTACCTAAGGGACACCCTGCAGCTTAGTAAGTTGACATGGAAGCATTTAACTATTGAAAGCCCCCCAGCAGCACTTGGAATTTACATTACAGAAATGAGACATAAGCTCCTATCTCCTGGTTAGTTTCCAAATGCCACCACAAAGGAAGAGAACACCTCTAGTCATGGTGATACAGCATAAAAGGAATCTCATGCCACACTGTAACAGGTGTCAGCATGTTGTATTAGCTCTTTCTCAAAAGTCTTACAGATGTCTCTGACCACCATACACATTCATGGAGAAATTTTAATTCCAAACCCCAGGCGAGGAGACTCACCATGTTACCAGAAATACTTACTTTACACATTCTTTTATGACTGCCTTAACAGCAGGAACCCTCTCCTCATTCCCACAATACTTGGTGACAGAAATGCTGAGCAGGCTGTGAAACCTCACAGAGAGCTGTTAATCAAAGCTTCCTAAATAACAGACCACAAATATACAGCTCATTTATCCAAAAGTGCCTGCACACCCCACCTGCACTCCTCCTCACAACCCATCCAGGCACACTGGTTCATGCTGAAGGAACAGGCTGATCCCATTTTCTTATGCAACTTCACACAACCACTTCCAAAACTATCTCATCACTGTCCAACTTGCCTACAACTCTGCCAACTAGCTTTTTCATACTTCTCCTCCACTGCTATGTCCCATTATATTAGCAGGGAAGCAGAGAAAAGAACTTCTTTAGCTTTCAAGTTAAAATTCTTGCCTGGGAGATAAAATAGGATACTTACCCCCCCTCTTTAACACCCTAGCCCCATTTCTGATTCACGAGCTGCATTCCCTAAAATGAATCACGTTGGACAACAAAGGTTCCCACGCTGACTCAGATAACTTGGAAGAGGTAGTCTTCCCCCTCAAGATTTCTAAAAGCTGAGTTTTAAAATAGCAGTTCTGTTTAAGTTATGATTTTCCTAAAGGTTCAAGAAGAGTTTATAAAGTTAATTAACTGATTGTACCAAAAAAAGAGCCTAAATCCCACCATCCGCACATCATGTTCTGAGAAGTTTTTCTCTGGAAAGCATTGTGAAAAATCAGATTAAACTTCTGGAAATATTCCTTATATTTTAAGAAATTACCTCAAATATTTTGAGAAACTATCTCAAAACCCTATCCAGTGTAACAGTGGATTTAAGGAGAGCCACACAGGACTGAAATCAGCACTCAGTAGTTTTATCCTCACAGTTCACTCCCAAGATAATTCACAGGTACGTCTTCTCTCAAGGAATGAAACCCATTGCTTCTCACTATTCACTGTGCATCTGACAGTGGTGGAGAGAAGGTCACCAGCATTTGAAACTACAGCAAATAGCTACATAATTTTTTTTCTGCCTTGTCCATCATAATCCCTAGACTCCTTACAATGAAAGAATGAGACCTGAGCAGAAGCAATCAGTCAATGACAATGAAATGTCTCTCCCCTGTGATCATAATGACAGAGGATCTAAATCTGTTCATCACAGCATAGGTGCATTAAAAATATGCACAGATGTGTCTTTGACACCACCACTAGAAAGATACACCCCCCGTATTTGCTACATTATGAGATGATACCCATTTGCATTTATGTTTTGATTACATCTGACTGAATTCTAAAATGTTCAGCAATTTGTGATGGATAAAACCTGACACCGTCAAAAGAAGCATGAGCTTTGCCATTGACTTCAACAAGGACATGATTTATCCTAAGCACTCTGATAGGCAAAGCTCTGAAGAAATAGAAGACCATAGTTTTCTCTAAACTGCACAATTTTTAAACAGAATAACCCCAACTGAATCTATAGATTTAGACCAACAGGAGCAGAATTCCCCAAAGCATTGTAACACCTCAGTCAAAGTTGACTGCATTACAGTTGAATGGTATTTCAATGCTGTGCCTTATTATGTAAAATGTCACAGACTGGAAGTGCAGCTGGGGTTCCCTCCATACCTCCAACCCTTCTGCCTTTCCACCTACCAGACTTCCCAGGCTCCTCTTCAAAGTCTTGAAGGATTTTGCATTCAATGCCAGCTGAGGAAACAGCAGAAGGCAACAACAGAGTTTTTTATTAACTAAATCTTGAGTCCCCGAGGCCACCAATTTATCACAGTCAGGGCAACTCTGCTATCCTGGTACTTGCTTGCAACATTCCAGGTTAACTGTAACTCACTTTTAGGATGTGTTCAATGCATACTGCCCTGATACAGCATTGGGCACCTAGCACTATGTAGGTTTAGCATAGTTCTGATCAGCTACACAGATCCTTTGGGAACATGAGCTCAAGGTCAGACAGACTAAGACCACATTTGGAACATTTCTGTTTAACTAGGAATAAAACAAAATTAAGATGGATATGCAGCATGTCACATATCTTACAGTTCAGTACAAGAGAAGAAGGCTGACAGACTCTCAGGAGCAAGATCTTCAGAGATATATGGGAACTCACCTGGTATCAATTTACCAATTCAAGAGATGAGATGTGTTATGTGCTTCTAAGAGTAACAACCTTTCAAACTCCCTCTGACATCCCTAAATAAAAATATTTAGATGTATTTTATACATATATACATGCACATACACATGTATGGGACATTCCCTCATCTTCCTTTACTGTATTTTTCAGCAGTGCCTTTGGCAAGGGACAAAGACTTGAACGGTTTTTAGTTTCACTTTTTTTTTTTTCTTTTCTAACCTTTAAAAATTTTTCCCTGCTCAGGCAAACACACCCTCCAGGAGAGCACCACCCAAATTGCCCCAGCCAGTTAGATCATTCACACTTAATATCTTGCAATTGCTGGTCTTATGACTGAATCCACTTGTCACTTGCCAAAACTGCTCCTCTCCGATAGACCAACGTATCACCTCTAAAATCCAATACATATGCCAGTTTCTGAGACATGAATCAATAATTGTCATCAAGAATTCACTGCCACACTAGAGCTGGAGCAGCTTCCCTTAACGACCAAGTCTTGTGTCACCACAAGACTCCTGCTAAATCAGGAGCCAGCAAGGCTCAGCCTTGGGTCTCATTCCTCCTGTGCTGAGGGCCCTGTACTGCACCCACCACCCTTCTGCCCTCCAGGTATCCCTGACCCTGCTTCCACTGCTCCTCAATCTCAACCTAAAGAATTCGGCAATGGTCCAATGTCCTCTTTTTCAGCTCACATGTAATCATCAAATGCATTTTAACAAGGAGCATGGGGAACCCTTTCCCAGATCTAAAGCTGATGTTCCATTGCTTGGCCAGGTTTCAGTCCTATCTTCTGAGGTAGAAAAGAACCCATGAAGATTCACATATCTTGGAATATTGAAGAAGGTGGGAGTTAGTTAATGAAGAAGAGTTTAAAAGGCAATTAGAGAGGCAGAAACTGGACATCTGCTGGCACAGCAGTGCCTAAGTAAAGGGGAAACAACTTTTCACACAGTTTGGCAACATCATAGGGAAATGATTTTCATTAATAAAAACAAAGTCAAGAGATTCTGAGCAGCTTTTAGCAATGTTCATGCTGAAGTCCCAGAACGTAGGCAGCGCTCTCCTCCAAGTAACAGCACTGATCCCATTCCTGTGACACTTTACTCAAAGACTAGGCAGAAGGGCTACCCTGTACCAGACCAACAGCTCAGCATCTTCCCAAGAAGCTGCATTACATTCGTTTTTGTTACAACAGCTTCTGGAATAGCTACTGCCAGTGCTGTTACCTCCAATGTGGATTCTTGTTCTGGAATAAGACCATTTAAATGGGATATTGGTACAACAGCAGCAACATAAATAAATCACTACAACGGTATTGTTTCATTTCCTTGAGTGGCCTTTAAAATGATAAAAACCTTCTTGTCCTCCAGGAGACAAGAAGCTAGTATCATTTTTTAATACATTATGTACACAGAATATTTCTGTTTGGACACTCAGACATGCAGAGAATGCCTCCTTAAACAAAGCTTCACCAGCTCAGACTCAATACACAGAACAACTGTATTCTCTTATGTATGGAATGTAAATATGTTTTTCTATTTACAAAAATACTACGTCAAACACTCCTCTTGCAGGTGAAAAAACACATGGAAACCATGGTACCTAACTGGGCTAGGACATCTGTAAAAAGCCTATCCAGAGAATACGCTTATTTAGGAGAATAAAACCTTCACAGAATATCTCAACTAAGTTGGTAAGAAAATTAGGACAGTGGAAAAAAAAGCGCTGGGATTTTTTTCCCTAAACAAATGGCTTCATATTTCAAGCAAGCACAGGAGATGCCGGGGGGGCTGGTGACAATCATCACTGATGCGAATGATGGGATATGTCAAGGAGAGAGAAATGTCATGTGGGAAATGTAATTAGCCACCAAAGAAGGGGCTGACACCTCCCCACCACTCACATGCCAAAAAGCCCAAAATAAAAGTACAGCTCCTATTCACTCATTTGCTGTTTGATATTCTTGCAACAGAACTAATTATAAACACATCAACTTTTCTTGGAGCACCACAGCATTCCAGTAACTTCCAGCCCAGGTATCACCTGAAGAGATTTAATGGGAAAGGATCAACTGCTCCAAATTGATTTGGGTTACTCCACAATAAATCACTTTCTTTCCTCACCAGGGAAGCTAAAATGTGTCCATAGCCATGAAATTTAAGAGATTCTTCCTGTGCAATAGCTTTTTACACTCAGCTGATGTTACCCACTCATTAACATTGTCAGATCATATAAGCATCTTTAACAGCAACAACAGAGTGACAGCTATATTTGCTGTAGTAAAATCCCTGGCCAAATTTTCTGATGTAGATGCAACAGGTTTGCAGAGAGAAATTTCCCTGGCATCCTTTGCATCTGCTCAGAACTACCTGATGTTCACAGGGCACGGCTGAATGTGACACGCTCTTGTTTCCATTCCAGGGTGCAGGGGTGGCAAAGGAAGAAGGGAAAAATACAGCTGCTGACCTTCCAGAGATAAGATAGAGGTGTGGGGAGAACTTTCCCCACGGTGCTTAGGAGGTATCCTGGAATCAAGGTTTGCACACAAAGCAGACATGCTGCCTTGCCCTTCAGCAGGAGTTGAGGCGAGACCCACTGGCAGTGCATTGCAGCTCCGCATCTGATAGTCGGTTCGAGCTCTGTAATCCCTCATCCTAAGCCAGTTTCCAGGCTGACCCACTGCAACCTAACAGGTTTAATAGAGTCATCATCTCCAGCACCACAAGAGGATTACTTGCCATCATCCTCTCTCTGCCTCCCTTTCCTGATATACTGAAAAAAAGGTTTGAACAATCTCTCGAAGGCTGGGCAGGTAAGCAAGCCCTCGAATCACCGTAATACTGGTGCTCTAAAACATCTCCTGACTTGCTCAGAGTTTCAGCTTTGTTAACCCACAGTGTCCCCAGTGCTGGACAGATTTCTGCACAGAAGATGCAGTACATCTTTACCACATATCCCACCTCCCCTGGCAGGAACACACTCCACCCAAAAAGATATCCTTAATATTTTTTTAGAGACGCATAGAAAAAGGTTCCTTTCCACTAGGCACAGTAACACGTGCAGCAGGGGACACGTTCCACCTTGCACAAGTTTACAGTCTAAATGGTCCTAAGGCAAGAGGCTCATTCAGAGCCATGAACAAGCCCAGGTGCTTAGATTTTCATTAAAGCAACAGAGCTTTCACCCTTGAGACACCTTCTTCCTCAAGAGCAGACCATGCAGCACAAGAACACAAGACTTCTCTCACTGAGCCTTGGTCAGACCCACCTGTCAGAGACTTCCTGGATATCCACACAAAACAAACCCCCCATGAGCTGGGTGTTGCAGCATTGGTGCTGCTCCTCCACAGAGCAGCTCCAACCCCTGAGTGCTGTGGGGCTCCCAGAGCAGAACTGCTCCTGCTGTGATGCACCACGAGAGTGAGGAGGAAGGGAAAACATGCATAGCCACTTTCAAATGTCATGTAAGTAGCCTCCAGAAGCACAAGGAAGACATAATTCAGACCAAGATGGTTCTTAAAAGGTACCTATAGGTTTAATCTCTGAAGAAAAACCTGTGTGGAAAGGATCTAAAATATTCTTCAAACACTTCAGTGCTCACATAGCTGGGTCAAAGGCGCAACTTCAATACAATGGTATGCAATCCCTTTTTCCCTATTTTAAATAGGGACCTTTGACCATTGTTTCCATAATCTTTGTCCTCCATCCCTGACCACATCTCTACAAACGTCAGCTGATTTCTTCAAGTTTATTTGTTTGGGGTCATATTAATTTTTACATAATGCAGGAAAAAAATGACTGTAAACAATGTCCTTGTAAATACACTTGCCAAGAAACTGATTACATGCATCCATGCAACATACATCCAGCCATAAAAACAAGTTCTTGAATGTGACCTGAGAAACTTGAAATGATACAGTGACTCTGGTTTGGGTTTTTTGCTCTTTTTTTTTATTGCATAAACCAAATTGCTCTGTTTAAGTTCTACTACTCTGATTTTTTGGGCAACTTGTTATTCAGTGGACATAAATGTGAGAAATGGCTTTTCAAAATGCTGCATGTTCTGACAGGACCACAAGCAACTATACAGTCCCCAAAGATTCAGGGGCCTTTGCAGTCCTATTAATTGCTAGAGCAAAGCAACCATATGGCAAGACAGTAGCACACTCTGCGAGTTGCACAGTGGGAAATATGTAGCTCACTAGGAACTTTTTATAAAGGACAAGGGGAAAAGAAGACAGAAGCTGCTAAATCTATAGATTATTCATTAGAAATTCAGTTACAGACTAGTGCATTTCTAATTATGGAGGTTCATTAAAGAACAGGGCTTTTCCTAGATAAACTAGAAAACTTTCATCCTTCTCATTACAAGAATAATTGAAATCTTGTTTCTATTAAAGTTTAGATGGCTTTAAATACCTTCCTTCAAAACTCTAACAGCATGTAATTTAATGCTTACATAGGCGACAGAATCCAAATTACATGCTTGCTACTTGACAGACACTACACCTGCAAGGCACACAGCCTCTGGGGCACACCTGAAGTCCACAGATTCCACAGCAGTTGGATTTGAGCCATTTGCTCTGGGTGTGGGAGCCTTTGGGCTGTAGCAAGGCATGCTTTCCTGGCACAAGTAAAAGTTCAGACATTCTCCAAGCTCTCCCATTCCATTCATTCCTCTTCCTGCTCAAAAAACCCACTTGGGCTACTGCAGCTGGCTGTGGGTTCAAGTGGGGAACCACATTTAAGCCAAAAAAATCCTCCAGCAAAATAACAGTTTTCTTTAATGGCTGTGTTTAGTTGAGCTCATTTCATGGACTGGGGTCACTATGGGGGCCTGTAAACATCACGTGCTGCCCACACCAGGGAAGAGGAGGCAGCAGCAGAAGGAACATGCACTGCCTCCATATCAGAAAGGCTGCAAACCATGCTCTGAGCAGGTATGGGACTGACTCCTGTCTGCATTTCCTGCACAGGGAAGAGCCCCCTACAGCTTTGTAGCACCAATCCCAGCCATGACAAGTTCTCAAGACAAAAGCTGACCCTGACAGAAACCACAGATGTAAATACAATCCCCAGCACATAGGCACAGACTCACCATGACATCCCTGGATATGTGCAACAGCAGGAGCAAACAGACATGGGGATTTTATAAAGCCTTTCCACACAACTGTTTGCACTGGGGCTGTACAGAAGTATGGATAGAGATAAATAAAGCACATTCTGCCTCATCTCACTTGGCCTCACGATTGCAGCATCCTCCTTGAGCTCCCAAGGCTAAGTGAGCACTTGTCTGGGGTTCACAACACAGCCACAGCTGCTGATGGTGCCCTTCCTGCACAGAAAGGCCAGGACTGAGCACGGCTGGAACAGCCACAGTAATCCACAGGAAACAAGGCACCAAAGCTCTCCATAAAACTACCAGACCCCACCTGCCTGTTGCTAAAGGCTTTCAAACGGACCCCAGGGCCTCTCAAACTATCTTTCCAAATCCTCCCAGCCTTACTGTTTAGCTTTTCCATTTGATTAAATTTAAGTTTCTTGCACCAAGAATAGGAGAACAGATTTCTCTCCTGAAGCCTATTACTGCACATCCTGGTAACCTTCTTCAGGGTAACCAGCCTCAAGTCAAGTCCACTCTGTCACTTGACCTTTTCCCTTGAAGCTCAGTGCCCCAAACCAGACAGAGAATTCCCATGGGTCTCCGGAACAGCTGGAAGCAGCAGGATGACACCAGGTGACCTGCAGGCAGCACAGCCAATGTGATGCGATGGCTGTTTCTTACAACAAGGAGTTTTGATTTCTGTGGAAAGTGCTCTTGCAATAATGGCATTGCTGACTCATGTTCAGCTTGTGACACACCACAGCTCCAGATCTTTTTCTGCAAGCCTTCTACACAAATCCAAGCCATTGTTCTGCATTTCTCTTCAATGAATCACATCCATTTTTAAAAAGATTATTTATGTGATGTATTTACCACCCAGCCCAGCTTCACATCATCTGCAAGCTCAATAAGGACACTCCCTTCTGCATCATCCAAGTCATTACAAAAACAGAAATATTAAACTGAAATGGTGCCAGGACAGACCTTTTCTGAGCCATGCTCAGTACATTATCCCATACATTTCCGAAAAAAAACCCCACCAGTAAGTAACCTCTCATGACCATTATTTAGCCAGGTTTGCATCCAAACCCAAACAAAACACTGATCCACAGCAAGACACTGATGTCAATATTTGTAAAATTTGCCTCTCCCTGATCTCCAAAGGATATTAGCCTACTATAGAGCAAATTGGACGTTCACCTGTCAAATTCCTAGCAAGGCACAGTAACTGCAGTACAGGGATCAGCTGGTTATTAAGTTACACTTGAAAGGCACATGAATGACAAATGGGTGAAGTAAAGCTGCTCACACAAGTCTCCCAAGAGCAGCCTGGGCCACTCAGGCCCTGCAGCCTCCCTGATCAAGGAGCCACCTGACCAACCAAGCCCTCTATCTCTGTCCTCCACAGGAAATGGCAAAGGGCAGAACCATGACTGCTATGGAGTGCATGTTAGGGATCTGTTTTGAAGGAAAGAGATAAACTAATTATGGAAGTCTAAACACAAGGTCCAACCATCCAATCCCCCTACCTGCAGCATCTCCTCTGACTCCATGGGGTAGGAGATCTCAGGGTGAATATCTGGCACACACTTGCCATTCTGCTAGTAGTTACTTTTGACACATATGTAAAAATATGCAAATGTAAAAAAAAAGCAAGAAAACCCCAAATCACCACAAACATAACATTTAAAAGAAGTAACATGATCGAGCTGTTTTTAGGCTTTTAAGGCTTTGTACCACATATTCTTTTCCATTTTCACAGGAAAGTGAAGCTCTGGGGTGTTTCATGAAGAATTGCAATACAGTCCTGGCAAGTTTTTGCATATTTCAGCCTAACAGTGCAACATAAAAATTCACGTCCTATACTTAAGTCTAGACACACAAATACTCACTACAGGATACCAAAATGTCTTAGCTCATACATGATCAGAGCTGGATTTCTGGGAACCTGGATTGCTCGCTACTTCCCAGTAAGACAGGATGTCTTACCAGCTAGAAACTACTCACCTGGCTGATATTCACTCATTCATTTCACATTCAATAATGAATATTTATAAACAACTTTAGGAATATAAACAAGATAGGAAGCCACAGAGACTGCAAGGGCTAGGCAGAAACTATACATGACATTTAAAGACTGATAGTGAGCTCTGGCTTCCTGACAGTGCCACTGCCTCATAACTGCTTAACTCAAAGGCAAATATTTCCCATTGTCTTACCCAGGCACCATCTCACAAACCATCTGCTGGCCTAAGTCATGACTTTAGTGCAACTGAAAACAGAAGAAGGGCAAAATTATCTAAGTGTTCCACCAGAGGAACAAGGATGGCAAGAAATTGTCAGCAATTGTCTTGGGCCATATCCTCGTCACTTCATGATTCCCACTCGGGAATTTCTTTCCTTCTCTGCCCAATAAAACTTTTGGATGGGCATGTGGCCTTAGACGATGCTCCTTTAGAGCCCCTCCCTGGAGAACAGGAGAGTGGCTTTGCTCTGGTACCCACAAACCTGTTTGCCCACACTTGTTACTGCACTATCTTAGCTCTGTTACAGCCTCTGCAGCTGTTCTGTGTATTAACCTAATTTTAGGAGACCCTTTTGAGTAGTTACTTGCAGGGAAATCACTGTGCTCTCCTGTCATCACTGAGGCTCTTTGCTGTTCTCCCTCCTTTGTTCTCTTTTGTTTCACTGAGTTAAGCTTATCTTTTGCTTTTGTTTTCCTACAGTAGTAAAACTCCATTATGATGCTTGGCAGACAATTTAAGCTACTGTGACAATCATCTTTGCAAAGGGAATCTGCTTTCATAAACCCTTTCTACATGACTAAATATTCATTTCTGAGCTAGAAGTAGGAAAAGATGCCGCCCTCTCCACTATCAAGCTCCTGATTTTAAAGCTACTTAAAAATTAAAAGAGGAGCAGCAGCTGTTTGCAGAGGATTGTTCTTTTTAAGATCTCCACAATACTCTCCTCAAGAACAATTCCCCCTAAAAGACTTCTTTGTTATTTCACCCTCATCCTGCTTCTTTTCAGAAAAGGGGTAAAGCAACACAAGACACAAATCTGCAATGTCTTCTCCACACTCACCTCCCAGAGTGCACCATAGCTCAGACTAGTCACAGACAGCTTAACAGCTGCAGAGGGATTTTTTCCTTGTGTGTTTTGTACAGAAATACTACATTAGTTTTTTAATCTTCCTTTGGGTTTAGAACCTTATTGGGTGACATTTTTGAAGTTTTCCTCTAAAGACCAAGGATTCTGTATCCACTAACAGGCAAACAACCCACACGTGAATAGAAAAAGCCCAGACAGACCTCTTGTATAATCCTGTGTCTCCAGGAGCCACGGCTTCAGGGAAGCAGTGCCATAGGTGTCTGATTAAATACCACAAAAATCGGAATAACCAGTACAAAGGACTTAAACCACAATAGGTTATTAAGCCCTGAAACAGCCTCCTTCCTACACTTCCCTCTGTCCTGTTCATCTCCTATGAATTGCTCTGCTCTAACACACAGGAAAAGTGTGGTGTGGAATCATAAACACCACACCAGGGGCTACCCAGGAGGATGTGCAACAATTCCAACACCAAGGGTGGCCCAAACTTGTCTCTATGACTAGAAAGAAGCAGCAGCACCAGCACCATGTGGTAAATAAAAGTGAAGACAGAACCAGCAGAAAATTAGTTGTACATAGGGGGTGCAGGGAGAAGAGAAGTGTGTCGGATCCCTGCTGGTGGCTAATACCAAAGAAGATGGAAAGCTTTGCTCCGTGCTGCTCACAACTGGCTGCTGGCACTCCAGGCCTTCCATCTGACTGGCAGAGGGGAGCACTGATCAGATGGACAACAGGAGAGAAGCAAAACCAGCTCTATCTTTTACTAAGCCAGAGACCTAAGGCAGTAAACAAGGATGTACCAGCAATGAGAGGAGAGGGGAAGGTTCTTTATATTCGAGAGTCCCTCACAGCATAAGTTAGGTTGCAGGTGAATTAGAAAAAAAATCTCAGCAGCACACAACAAACAGCCAAACCCCACATTAACATTAAAAAAAAAAAGAAAAGAAAACACCATTAAAATTAACACTTCATTATATGGCTGCCAAGAATTTCACATTATGGGGAAAACCCCCTAAACTGTCTACTATGAAATATTAAATTGGCAAGGAAAACCACAGAAGGATCATCTGTTGCTCTTCTAGTAGTATTTTTTTCTAATTCTTTGCCACTTGTTTTCATTCCATCAGGATTATTTTTTTTCCTATTAGTTATTTCATTAGTGAATGAAGCACATTCTTAAAAAAATAACTCACAGCTCAGAGGCCCTGACATCCACCAGGCTCGGTCTTGCACAGCCACAGAGACACTCTGGTGCCCTCTCAAGGAGCTGCTGCTCTAATTTAGAAACAAAGGTAATAGGTGAAGATGCCAGAGGGAGGAGGCACAGAAGACGACATCATGCAGTTACATAAGAACTCACTTTAGGTCATCAAAGCAGTGGAGAAGGTAAGACTTGAGGGAGTTGCTGAAAGCGTTTGGCAATATTGTCTGAGGGTTAAGACTGATGACTTAAAAAGGGCAGAGTCATGGGTCACTGAAAAAACCCAACAACACAGGCTCAAATAACTTTTGTTGCAGTGGACCTCTCTCTCCTTCAGGGTAGAAACGAGCCAAGACACAGACACTTAATGTGAAAGGGTCCCAGCTTATTCTTCACAGCTCAGTCATCCTGCCTCTGACCACAGCAAGCTGCCACTGCAGACCCTGACTGCTGCTTGTCTCCTGCTGCACTGGGACTGCAGGTGGTGGTTTGCAGGCTCTGACTGCAGACCTTACCGAGCTCCACTGGCACTGCAGGCTCCAACTCCATCACACCCACACTGACCTCAGAGCAGATCTTTTGCCAGCAGTAACTCTCTTCCTTGTTTCATTCTTTTTGTCTCCCTGGAGCCTTCCTTCTCCCTCAGACTCCTCTACCTCCTCAAGGCTTTCTTCCTCAGGGTCCTCCTCGCTCAGCCAACCCACCCCTTTTATCACACTTATCTTTATTAGTCACAGCTGCGACCCATCAAGAGCAAGGCTGTTCCTCTTCTTTGGTAATTAGTACAGCTGTGACTTATCGGGGGTGAGGTCACCTGTAATCCCTTCTTCCCACACCACAAATTTCGATACAAACCTGTCAGAGGCAACTGCCTCTGCAAAACCCTGTAATTGCAGTGTATGTTAAATTCACCGACTAAATTCACAGAGCTGTTTTAGTAAATATCAGCAGGCATCACTGGACACTGCACACTGATTACTCCAAACCTCAGTACCTTTTAAGTTTCTACATGTTTATTTAGCTGTTCCTCCCTGGAGTGAATATTATCCTGTCTTAAAGGTTTGATGTAAAATCAAACAGCATGTTGTTTGGCAAGGCTTTGCTCTTGCTTTTAAGACTGCCACTTCTCAAAAAGACATTTCAAAACACAAATATACCAGGGCATCTAAACAGAACTGACCTTACTTGGACATAAGTTCTCCCTACATCTGCCATCTCTCCCTCAGATCTTTTTAAATTGCACCTACTGGGTAATAAACTATGCTCTCCCACAAAGGCACTACTGCTTCATCCCCCAGTCTGGGGAGAGGATCAGCCACGAGCTGCACAAAGACTGTCTGTGAGTGCATCCTGTGTAAACGCCCCAGCAAAAGCTTGGCTTGCTCAAACATAAATTTATGTTTAATGTTAAATTTATGTTGAAATCCCCTTCTAAAATTCCCCTTAGTGCCATGGCTTCCTGGGCTAATTTAGCCAGCAGCTCAGAGCTCTTGCAGTCAGTGAAACAAACCGCCTAGAGCTGCTGGCTCTGGGAGAAATCAGGAATGGAAGCAGCCTTGCCCTGCGAGCTGGCTGTGCTGCAGACTGTGCAAAGCTTTACATCTGAAGTGCCACGTTCAGCTGAGGATCCTGCCTGGTGCACAGGCTGAATCTTCACCTCAGAGGTGCCCCAGGCTGCCCAGCAAGCAGCTTTCCCCCTCCTAAGAGGACACCGACCTCCAAAGCACTGAGACAAAGCACAAACCCAGGTGCTTTCTGCCGGGGGATGGAGTGCTCTCAAAATAGTAAGGCACGAATTTAAAAAGGCAAAGCAGCAAACCTGGGAGCTTCAGAACTCAGTGCTGCTCTAGAAAGGTGTTTCTGATGCACCAGACTATCAAACGGTGACACAAAGCCAGGACTAAACCGAGCTGCAGTGTGAAATACCCTGCCCTTGCTCTGTGTCACTAGACTGTGCATAGCCCAATTCCCACACTGACATAGATTTCAGGCAACAACAGCTTCGAGGCTTTTAGCAGAGATGGGAAAATTAAGCTTCCTTATTTGCAGAGCCATTTTATCAATTACTTTGTGAGATTATATCATATACTGCTGAATATTAATATATCTCAATACTGTTCCTATAACACTGTTGTATGAGTGCTAAAGGCATTCTAAAGCAGTCTCAGTGAACTATTCTTGAAATTTACTAGTAAAACTGTGCAAAAGTTTTCCTAAAAGCATTGACCTAGAAATTCTTCAGACATTTGTTAATCAAAAAAAAAAAAAAAGTTTCCTTTTTAATTTAAATTAAGCAGCTCTACCACCTGATTCTAAGTTGCTCCACCTTTGCAGATGCTCAAAAGTTCTTGACTTATGTCAGGTTATTAGAAGTTCTCCTTTTAATTAACTCATTAAGGCCAAACATTTCTGGCTAGAGATCCAGAAAAAGAGCTGAAAACAGAAATCCAGTGTTTCCCACTTCCATAGAGAAACCCTCCGGATTATCCTCTCAAGAACTAACATGGTTTATCAGCACATAATCGACTACTTATTGGAGAGTCTTCCTTCTTAATGGGCTTTAATATTCTGGATTCCCCTTCTGGAGGATGATCAAAAGAGAATAGAAAGGAAAAAATCCTCAGTCCTTGACCATGGCAGCTGCTCCGCTCCATGCAAGTGTCTTATTGGAATTCTGGTTTTGACTGAGGGTGAGGTTTAACTTGGGATTGGGGAATAATGAGCTTCAAAAGAAAATGCTTCATTAAGCTGGAAAAGACAGTGTTTCAAAACTTGCCAGCTCTGATGTCTCTTTCAGCTTAAACAAATCTACTAAATTAGATACTTGTTTTGGGAAGAGTTTTTGTTGTGTCCTTTTTTTCCCAACCTCATGTTGGCAGAATAAATCAGAATTGCTGTTATGTTCAGCCAAGATAAATAATTCGTCTTCAGAAGAAGTTTTCTTCAGGTCTTTTTTTATACAACAGGAGATACACAAACTGTACCAGCACCTTCCTTCAGTGAGTGATGTCTGAGCCACTGAGTTTAATTCCATGGTGTGCAGTAAGAGCAATATTCCTACCGCTTTGTTTTATTGCTTCCTGCAGCATTGCTAGCAAGGTGATTGCCAGACTTGTGTGTTCATGGAGACACGTGTTTAATTGCTGAAAAAAGCCTGTATTGCTTACCATTAACAGCAAGAATTAGCAGACAGTAAAATAACAGGTTTCAATCCTGCAAGTCCAAGACTAGAGCGAAAAATATCAGAAGGCTCTACCCTATCATTCCATGAGGAATAACTGTGATTGGCAACACAAACAACCTTCTTATATAACCAAGATATTTTCCAAGACCCAGAGCTCTTGGCAATGCCATGCACTCTCACCAGGTTTCTCTGAGTTCTGTCAAGGAACAAGGTAAACAAAATCCCACACAGACAAGAACTTTGCTCTATTACTTTTTCCTCAGAAGCCTTTTTGTTCACTCTAAGTTAACAGTTCAGTAATAGCCAGAGGTGGTTGCATGACAGGAGACTGACATTTAAACACACCTACATACTGGAACATAGAGCAGGTAACATTAATAAATTATTACTTTCACATCAGCTATGAATATGAAACAACAGAAAAAAGATTAACTGCTCCTTTTTCATTTGGTTGCTTTTATTTCCTCTTGCCACTTTTACTTGAGAGAGAAGGGGGTTATGGCAAAGAAATCAATGGCTGAAATGGTGTATGACTCTGTACAGGTTGCTGTAACATTTCAGAGATGCCAAGTCATGAAATAAGCAATATAATTTAAATTATCATATATGGTCCATTCTAATTTTCATGTTCTTAAAAACGAGTACTTGGAGTGTATTGGAGCATTTCAGTCTTATGGGGATTTGTGTTAGCACTTCCCTGCTCTTCCAGGCTTCTGTAGAAATAAGGACAGCCTCAGAATTATAAGTGACTGCTACAGCATAAGATGAGATCCAAAATGATCCTTCTCAGTTAAAAAAAAAAAAAAAAAAAATCACTCCTCCCGCTAGAATTGAAAAAAACCCAAAAATACAGTTTTAAGGAACAGAAATGGTGCATGAACTTAAATTTAGGTAAGTAATTACAACATTCACCTGCAGACAAGCAGGTTGAAACCTCCCTTCTGGCAGATCTGGATCTCCTACTCACCAAATGTCCTTACTACAGAGCTCCAGGGTATTCTAAGGGCAGCCCCACATCAAAGCTACTCATTCTGCCTAACAACTACTTGCAAAAGCATGTGCTGAAGCTCCTGTTCCCCCACTACCAGTAAACTGTACTAGGCATCAGCATATGGAGATATTCTTGTTTGCTCACTTGTTCTCAAATAATATATAGCAAATATTTACATAAAATATTTAAATATTCATTGGATCAGAAAAAGGCTCAATTGTCTGGTGCTTGGATAATTTGCCACGGGCAGAAAACTGGAAGAAAAGAACTCAATTTCCAGGTTCTGCTAAAATGAGTATTTAAACTAAACAGAATAGATGAGCTTCAGTGGAAAGTAACTAACAAAAGACCTAACCTGGAAAGGCAGAAAACATATTTGATAGGCTTGAAATATTTCATGTCCTGGGAACATTACTTTATCAATCTATGGATATGCTGACTATTGCCACCTTCATCTAGACAAGCTGATGACTTCATCCCAGTGAGTAAATTAAAACACAAACAACAGACAGCTGTCAAAACACAAAACACATCTTGTCCCTCTGACACAAAGAGACCTGGAAATCATGCATAACACAGATGGAAATTGTGCCAAATCATCACAACCAGTGAAACCCTGCTGATGCCAAAATGCTATTGCATGCAGTCGGAGAAAAGCACATGTCTGAATGGGGTTTTGCAATGACAACACAGAGGAAATAAGAGATGAGTGAAAGGGCGAGTTTTAGTGCCCACACTGATTTGCAGTGCCCTCCTCAGTAAGTGAAGAGACACCCTTCAAATTTCCCAGTTTTGGAAGGTATAAAAAGAAAGCAAGGTCAAAGAGAAAACGAGAGATGACTAGATAAACAGTGAAATATTTTGGAAAAGAGAGCTAAATAATTCAAGTAATCATATGGGGCAAGAGGGAAACTTCCTTTGGGAAGGAGGAGGGAAATATAGATCACTTCAAAATAAGGCCAAAGGTGTATTCATTTTCCATTTCCATCTCTGCATGAACTCCTGGGAGCTATGAGGCTGCTGCAGGATGGAGCAGAATGGATCCAGGACTTGTGGGTTCTGGAACTGCATTAATGGACAGGCTCTTCAGCAGCTTTCCACCACCAGAGCCAAGCTCAGGAGACACTTCCCATGCTCAGCTGCTGGAATGCACATCTCCTGATTCACATCAGTGGGAGCAGCTGCTCTTCCTGCTCCAGTTACTCACAATCTCCAAAATGCACACAAAAGTCCTGCTGGAAGAGGTCACTGGCAATGCAGACGTGAGGGTGGATTTTCCCTTGCTAGGAGACAGACAGCAAGTCCTCAATCCAGGTACATTTTTAGAGGAAAAACAGAGTTGTACAGAATCTGGCAGAAGGCAAGTTTAGTGTCTCTTTCAGTCTCCAAATCCTTGTTATTCTATCAGGAGAATGCATCCATTAATGTTGCATTGAACAGTCATTGGTGCCCCAGGAAGACTTTGAAAAAAAAATCTATTTAAAGACAAGCCTGTTAATGTGTCATCTACAATATGCCTCTCTTACTCCTGGGAAATTTGCATGAAAACAGGATTGTTATTGCTCTGACATTCTTGTGTTCCTACTGCTTATTCTCACTGGAAGAAGCATGTTACCTACCCTGCCATCCCTGCACACCCAGGCTCCCACCAAAAAAAAAATAATAATAATTAAAAAAAAATAAAATAAAAAAAAATTAAGGGAGTTCTAAATGCAACCTCACTGCAATTTCAGCTCACGTTCTTGAAAACCCTGGTTTAGTAGCAGGGAAGCTCACATGCCAAAGGAAACAGATGCTATAAAAGCCAATAAAAAACAAATAAACATAAATAAATAACATTTTGTCACCATTAGTGAAGGTTTGTGATTATGTGAGTATTCAACAGTAGCAAATACAATTCCAACAAAAAAAAGTCCCAATACAAAACAGACAGGACAAAATGGAATGGAAAAGGCAGATCAGAGCACTGGAACAGACTGCCCAGAGATGTTGTGCAGTCTTCTCTGGATATGCAAAACCCTGGATGAGATCCTCTGCAACCTGCTCAGGTGGACCTGCTTTAGCAGAGGATTTGGGCCAGATCATCTCCAGAGGTCCCCTCCAAGCCCAAACCACTCCGTGATTAGCCAGCTAAAAGAAGAAACTGTAATTTTAAGGTAACATTCCCCAAGTACATGACTTTTTATGACTGTGTGCTGCCACACCTAACTAAAGTCCTCCTCTTCAAGGAGGTAAAAGTAGAAAACACTGAGAGGATTTAATGGGAGTTAGGTTACAGGGACAGGGACAATTTACTTGATGGTTGAACATCAGTGGGAACCTTCCTTGTTTTTTCATTGCATTCCTCATTTTAACTGTTAACACATGAATTTCTCTGCATTTTTGAAGACATACATTCACAGCAAAAAGGTTCACAGAAGGGTTTATTGTTTAAGACTCCATTTGAAACAGATTGATCTACAGCGTCAGTGCAGCTGCCTCATATGAAGCACTGCATTCTAAAAATCCTTTATGACATTTCTCTTTAGACATGAATCAGCAGACTAGCAGATGTCTCATTCACACCATGTTTGAGCTTCAGCTTTGCTAATGAAATTAATTTAGGGCCAAATTGTATCTTGATTCACACACAGAACTCTTGGTGACTTGCGTATCAGCCAAATACATGCATGGGAGAAAGATAATTTGACCTTAATTTTAATTTCGTCTTTGTAACAGATTGCTAATTTAAGGCGACAGATTGTGATATCCCTTAGTTGTGTTACACACCACCTTACATCACAAATAATCCCACTGAAGAAAGCATGACTTCTGGAGTTCCATATACTCCTAGGAGGGTCAGGATCTCACAACCTGCCTGTTCCTAGTGCAGACTGACTCTGAATCTTAAGAGGTGCCAGGATGCAGCTTGCAGAGCTTTTTCTCTTTGTACAACCACGTGTGCTGTCCTGGCAGGACCTGCCGTGTTGTTGCTGAGTTTTGTCACGCAGTGCTCGGCACAGGCAGCAGTTGTCAGAAAAGGAGATGAGGAAGCAGCAGGGAAGTCTGCTCTTCCCCATGGGCTCTTCACAGTCCTCTGCAGGCAGATCCAAGCTTGCCTGGACCAGAGTCTGTGCAGCCAAACTGGATTTCCTCACTTTAGCCAATAATCTGCTGTGTTAACTCACGGCCACAGCTACCTCTAGAGCTCAGAGCGCAGGCACGGCTGCTGGAAGCAGAGCCCGAGCTCATGTCCACCTGCAAACGCCCCCAGTCCCTGACTGAGGCAATTCTCAAACACTGTGCTGTTCCACAAGAAGCAAGCCATCGAGCTCAGGGTCTTTCTAATCTCCCAGTTGTCTCAAAGGACTGTCTGCACCATGCCCTGAGCAGATCTTCCTGCGAGTAATTTTTTTTTTTTTAAGTTAAAATCAGCATGCTATAGCACTGGTGCAACAGCCAGTCTAACATTCCCTCATTCCCTTCACCTCAAATACCTTCTGTAACTTGGAGAAGCAACTTCTGTGCAAGTGACATTATGTTAAAAAATCCAAGCTACTGTTGGCAGAATATTCAAGAGTTTCCACTTGCATGACTTCAATCCCCAATCACATTCTGCTTCACACTGCTCCAGGAACACACCCACATTTCTAAGTCCCATACTGTCTCTAGCAGTGACTGATGTTTATTTGGAACCAAGATAAGCTTTTATTATTTTTATTTATGAAACTTTTACTTCACAGATAACTCTAAGGACCCAGACATACAACAAGAGTCACATGTTCCAACAAAGCAAAACCAAGGTTCCTTAACTAGTAGGATGTAACAAGAGCTGAGGACAACTTCCTACTTGAAAAACAACCACCTGGAGGGCAGTTGGCTATAACCACTGATAGGGCTAAAGACAGTCAGTAGTTAAAGCACAAAGTTGGTAAGCTCCATGCATTCAGCATCTGAAGTCTGTAACTTTCCTAGGAATATCAGTGGATTTTTTCACTTAAGCCATAGTAGGTCTACTCTTCCCATGTTTGCTTTCCATTTAGTCATGGCCAGTGTTTACTCAGAGAAGAGATATCCATCCCCTGTTCTGATAAACTAAATAAAAACCTGTACCAAAACACTGATACTGCTGTTAACAACATTCAGAATGTGATTCTTCCTTCACTTACTCAGCAGCTTAGGCTGGTTCACTAGCATTTCTCTGGCTACTTTCAGTTATTCTCCCCACCTGCAGAGTTCACTGAGCCATGTTACTGCTCCCTTTTCCATAATAGTCTGAGGGTGAATTCAACTATAACTTTAAAATAAAGAGCAAAAAAAACAATGGCTCCTTGAATTTGTCACTGGGATATGTTTTACCAGCAGACCCATTTCTGCTGTGATTACATAGTTAAAGATGCAGAACATATTGTACGGCTTTCACCTTCCAGTTACTTGAGATAGGCTACTTCTGGAAGCATATGGTTTTCAGCATTTTAGAAAAATCTTCTTGATGGTTCATTGCAAGATGCGAGGCTCTGCTTTAGTAGCATATAAGCTGAACCACTGCAGTGTGAAATTCAAGAATACCAAGCCAGAGGAAGAAAAATATACAAGAAATCCCAGGAACAAAATGTTTAAGCAGGCTGGCACAAAAACTGCCACAGACTCTCAAGTGTGTCCAGTTTCCTGGTGTTTTTGTTGTGCCCCCTTCTACCCCACACTCCCTTTCATGTATTGTAACCTTCACTTGGGTTTCATATCCTACTTCCCAATGCATTTTGAATTGTTGCATTTATATTTAAAATCAGTCTCAAGTATGCCCAACACATATTAATGACTTCTAAATAATTCAGGAGACATTCAGAGCATAAGGTGAGCTTCTACCAGACAGTCCAGAGCTCTTGGACAGAAGGTCAAGCCTTTGGCTGGTCTAAGCAGGTACTATATCTCAGTGTCTTCTTTTCCTTGGCCTGTGTTAGTTACTAAGTGGGTCAAGAGTTGTCCTTGATTTTTGTACTTTTAAATACCCTGAAAGAGCTTTCATTTAATTTTGAACAAAAGGAGCTGAGACTATTGCTATTTGCTCAGCAGCACCTGGGCAGGTTCAAAGACACAGCATCCCATTCCAAGATGGTAGCTGGCACCACATATCTCTAACTTGCCTGGACCTCACAACACCTCAGACTTTATGTGCATATCACAGAAATGAGAAGCACAAATCTTCATGAAAAAATACATAGGGCTACACACACATGACATGCCTAGATAAAATAGAACCCTTTGAGTTTTCAAACTGAAGCCTGAGCTCTGTCCAGATTTCTGAAAAAAAACCCTCCTTTTTCAGAACTTCAAGAGTAGCAAAGAACCTATTTCAGACTTTAGCCATTTTTAAAAACACCACAAGCTAATAAATTAGGGAAAACAGTAACAAGTGATCTATCTCAAACACAACTCCTCACACAAGCTGTACCAAACCTCCATCCAAGCCCTTTCCACCATGAATGAGCAGCATCCTGAAAACACTGTTTGGGGTTTAGCACACTTGTGGCTAAAGCTCCTACTTGGGTGGAAGGGAGCTGCAATCAGGGAGCAAAGAGCTCTGGGTCCTAAGCACAGTCCTCTGCCCAGGGCACAAGTAGCTCAGTAGGACACGAGTGGGTAAGATGTGCAACAGCAGAGTTCTGCCACATTATGTAACTCATCAAAGAACAACTCCTCTCACCTATTTTTAAACATGTGCTGCACATAAATACAACTGTCTGCCCCGTAATTGCTGTTCATTACTGCTGATTTCTAGCATGGAAGTTTGATCCTTATCATCAGCAAGAGAGCAGAGTTGACTGGAAGATGGCTTTCTCACAGTTCTGCTGCTGCAGAGGAGGAGACAAGTGGCAGTGATGGCAGAGGGCTGGGAAATCCCCCATGGAAGAAGCCAGGTCGTGTGCTACAGGATCTGCTCAAGGATCACAAGTGTAACTTCATGGCCAAAGAGAGCTAACAGGTTGGCTTGTGTTTAATAAATATTTGAGACACAGCTTTGCTTCTTGACATTGTTCCATATGCACAAAACCCAAGAGTTTATAAAAAGACACCGGGATTTCTAGCCACACTGCTTCTCCAAGCCAGCAGCAGGGAACGTGTCCCCATTTTCCAAAGTATCCATAATGCATGAAAAGCTGTAAAAGGCAGAAAAGACGTCGCTGCGTTGTAAGTTCTGAGCTATAACACACCAGATTTGTCTGAGGAGTTCCATACATATCCTGAAAACTGTTTCAAAATGTGCACAATAAAAGTTAAATTTTCACTTACAGTTTAATTTTGTCAACAAATCATGATTTACTATACCTATCTGTCAAGCACTACACTACTCCCTTTCAAATATTACAGGAACTAAAATACGAGCTTCTAATTAACTTTGTCATACGAATAAGAGTTGTTCTAAAACTTCTCTCTTCAAAGCACTGAGATTTAAAGTAATAAATATTCCTTCAGAAGTAGGCCAGTTTGAATTTAATATGCACCAAATAAATATTCCCTCAATTAGATGTGAGCAAGTAAAAAGCTTTATGTTATGGCTTATAGCAATTTCAGATAAAGAGCTTGTGTGATGGAGTGAATCCAGCTACAAAATGATTGCAGTAGCACAACGTATTTTTAGCACAGGATAGCACTCATCTCAAAAATAATTCTGAGAATTTTTGTGATTTTCAGATCACACTGTTTTCATCGGGGCTACCATGCTAAATAGGTTTCACAAATTACTCCTAAAAAATTAATAAGGAAAATTAAGGATCCTTGTAATGAGTCATGTAACTACTTGTTTGGCAGCACTACACACTTTTTCTATTTGTGCAGGAACAAGCATCTGAGTTGTACCAAAGAGAAAAAAATAAAAAAATTACCCATTCATGTGATAAAATGTCTACATTATCACTACTTTAACAAAATTATCACTTCTAAACAAAATTTCTACTCATCAGTTTGATTGAAATCGATGTCTGTCTTCACAACTAGTGAACTGTTGTTACTAGTGTGGAATAGCCTTACCACTGATTTTTTTATTTTAATTAAAAAGTCCAAGTTCAAAGAATATTTATGAAACAATCTAAAAAAAAAAAAAAAAAAAGGTATACTCCACAACAGAATTTCAGACTTTTCACATATCAATCACCATAAAACTCCCTTCTGTGATGACATCTCAGAGCTAAACACTGACTACAGTATGTCAAATAGCATTTGGACTACATTTGCTCCTAGCAAACATTACCAGCTATTTTTTCTCTGGAGTGCTGCGGCTGTGTAAATAAGAAAGCACTTGTTCAAGGGGTTACACACCCCCTATTTTACATATGCCCCAAAGTCAGCAAATCACTCAGGGCAGCTGCAGGTACCGATACAAAGCATGGCCAAACTTGGCAGGCTGTGCTAGGAGCTACTGATTCAGCAATGGTTCCACTAAGCCTTGTCAACAAATCCATAGGAATTGCTAAAAATCAGATCTCTGCTGATCAAAGGGACTACATCAGGAGAAAAGCAGTGGCACAATCTTCCAAAGGTCAACCATGGTCTCTTCTAGAACAGGGCATTATTCAAGGGAACAGTGACTACTTGAAGCCATAAGAGTCAATACTCAGCTTGCCGACTTCAGCGAGGATACACACATTTTTATACAGAGGAGATGAGGCACCCTCAGCCAACACACCCTCTGACAGACAGCTGCTGCAGGGAGCAACTGGGCAGCTATTCCCAGCCAACACCTTAACTGCTGTGGGAGACACAAAACATCTGGAGAGATTTAGCTGATCAAAAAGACAGGAGTACCTCTCTGCTTTCCTTTATTTTCCTCCACGATCTGTTATGCTGGCTCAGAACACCTCCTCCCTGCAAGACCTGGGAACATGGCACTGAGACAATGCAACTTCCAGTGGGGTTCCCCAAATGTGCACTGCTGACTGACAGGGCAGCCCTTCATTTTTATCTCAGTTCTGCTTTCAAAACAATCACACGAGGACTGAAAGAAAGTGTGCTCTACATACTGATGAATGATATCAAATGTATGATATCAAACTAATCCTATACTCTGTGTTTCCCCTAAAACAGTTTAGAGAGAATCACTGTTATGTAAACTAGGGGGATGGGGGGTTGTAGACATCACACACCACCCAAAGTTTATAAGTTTACCTGTAATAAACTCAGGAATAATATCATTTAGTACTTTCAGTCTGTTATTACAACCAGGAAGAGGTTTGTAATTTACAGAGATTGCAGACCCCTGCACTTGTCTTGGAGCAGATGTTGTGATCCTGGACAGTGGGGGCTATTATCAAAGTCACCTCTTGTTTAGAGAAGTAACACACAGTTACCAACATGGCCCCTTATTTCTAAAACTCTGAAATTTTTTCCTCCTGCAGTATCTTCCCGAATTCACAGTTAATGCTGTTTTTTCAAACATGAAGAAACTTTGTGACACAGCATCTAATGCTGGGTTTGAACATGTCAGTGGAACAGCTGAAGTGAAAATGACAAGTGTCTTCGGCATTACTTTAGACCAGGGCTTGTGGGTAGAGGCAGAAGATGAATTTCTGGCAATGCGTTCCAGTCCCTGCACAGTCTTTTGTTCTGGGGGATCATTGCCTGTTATTAGCCTAAATCAAGGAATTCAGCTTTGTCTCATTTATTCTTGAATGATTTAAAATTCATCTTATAAATGGAGTATAGTCTGCTGTGATTCAGAGCTGCAAGCCTACATCTATGACAGTAAGAAAGATATGACACAAAGTTCGATCTTAGGCCTGCTCAGAGCTTCACTTTTCGTAAATATTTACCATCTGTTCACAGTACTGTCTATTTAGATGAAGATGATTCAGCCATCCATGCCAGGAGTTACAAGTGGAGAGGTTGTACCAAGAAGTCAAACTGATTTCCACTCCAAGTATTATTGCTTTGTGGGTGCTGCCAGCAAATATAGATGCCAAGCATTTTCCAAACACTGTCCTGAACCTCGATTCAGGGAAGAGTCAGCAAGTTGTACGTCTGTCAGCTCAGTTCACTGAGCAGCGTGGCACACACAGGTCCTCAGGAGGGACTGAGCACACAGGACAGAGAGCCGTGCAGATGAAGGCAGGGAGGTCAGAAATTAACATATCAGAGTCACAGAGAAGGCGGCACAAAGATGTATCATGAAATATCTGACAAACAAGGAGCACGGCAGAAGTGACAAGGGACCTCAGCAAGCCCAGCAAGTGATGCTAAACAGAGAGGGTCACAGCTGGGTATAGCTTTCAAGAGTGACAAAAAGTATCCATCAGATACAGTAACTAGATGTGAAGTTTACAGGGGATTTCTAGAATTTCATGAACAAGTGGGTTAGAACAAGTGTTTTGGCTGGACCAACAGGAGCAATGACTAGGACTGAGAAGACAGATTTACTTAATATATATTAATCAGAACAGGTTAGCAGAAAAATGTCTGAACAAGAAAACACCCTGAGGAGATGGAGAAAATTCAGAATAACCTGTCTGGCGTGGTCCTGAGCCAAATGAGATGCTGAGGTTTCTGCAACACTCTACTTGCTCTGAGAAGACATTTGTAAGGCATTTTACAGGAATAAGCCAATATGCAAGAACAAAAAGCAGAACTTTAGCAGTGAACAGAGACACTTGTACAAATCATCTGCACAGAGATGATAGCCTCAGCTACCATTAATTTAGCTGTGAATTGAAGAAATTGCCTGAAGTTCAAGGTGAAGAGCAAAGGGGACGAGAACAAAACCTTAAGAAACAACCTCTTCCCAAATCATTGGGGAAAGCAGAAATTGAAAACACAGCACCTCATAGAAGAGAAGGGTGAAGGACCAAACACTTGGCTATTTAAAATGTGCCTATTATGATTTTTATTACAACTGTCAATGGCAACAGCTGTCCTTTCTGTCCGCAATAAAATCCTTACACCAAACATAGCCTGAACAGCTGAGCTCTTCCCAATCAGAGCACCTCCTGGAGGCACTCTGCAGCTTCAGGATGTGGCATCTCCCCTCCCCTTGCCTAGTTATAGTATGCTATTACTAATCCCACTATTACTAATCCCATGTAGAGAGCACAACAACAGTAGCTCAAAGGCTGATAAAGGGAGATAACACACATCCCCTCAAACACAGCATCATTTTCTCAGGGATTTGTGCTTATTTACTGGTATCCTCATGCTCCTCGGGAGACAGCTGCATCTGCTGGGTCCTGCAGATCTGCCCTCTGTGCTGGAGTCTGTCTATCGATCCTTGAAAGCTTTTACATTTAAATAAACATGCTGTAGAAGTGTTCTGCCATCTACTAATTACTGGGCAGAGACAGAGAACTATGCTGAACAAAGGCACATTATCCTGTCCACACAGGATGGCAGTTGTCACCACCACTCCAGGTTTGTCCAAGATAACAAATTGTACTAATGCAAGGAATCATTCCAATTCCAGATATGCAAACCAGCCTCTTACAGGTCTCATAAATTCCTACAGCCAAATGGAAATACACACACGCACTCCCTCTCTCAAAATACCAACAAAAAAGTGTATTGGGAATCTACATGCACAGAAAAAATTTGACAAGCTGCAAAATTATAACTGCATAGAAAAATAGGACATGATTAACTGCTGCATATTCTAAATTCCTTTGGGACACTGAAATAAAACCAATGAGATATATATACAAGAACAAGCAACTCTACCATGGCAGAGAGCAATAAACTCCCTACCAGCAAAAAACTAAGCTCACATTTTAGCAATCCTGCCAGAAATAAAGTACAAAGAATATTCCTTCCTCATAATAAAGAAAAACCCAAGCAAACAAAAAAAGTTGAAAGAAACACTGAAAATACAGATACTGAAGAAAATTCTTAGAGGAGCCTGCCACAGGAAAGAAACAAGTGCCCATGTAAACAGAAAAGGCCAGTAAAAACATGTGTACATTGACAGTACTTCCTGAATTAGGGAAAATTATGCCTTGAGTTAGTGGCCTGCTGCCACCCAGATCCCATCAACTGAGCAGCAGAAAAGAAAGCTGGCTTGATATGAGATGCTATTCTCATTTATGATATGCTGCTATCAGTTCCAAAGTTAATAAAAATGAGCTATGGATGATGAGATTCAATTTTGCTTATGTGCTACCCAAGCTGTGCCAGGCTCATTCTAATGTACAGATGAAGATATTTCCTGTCTCCATGGGCACACAATCCCAAAATGGCATGTCCAAGGAGGGCAAATCCCACATGGAACTATGTAGTTTCTCCTGCATACTCCATTGAGATGCTCCAAGGTAACCCACCAGGGCTTCAGGGGCTGCAGCAGAGGGACCTGGGTAACCCACAGGGCCAGGGGCAGGTTCACTGACCCTGAGGGGTTGTCTCAAATACCCTACAAAATTTCAAGAGGCACCACATGCATACCTGTGCTTATGCAACAGAATTCTGCCCAGAATGCTGATTAAACCACGTACACATGGGTTATGTTTAAATTTCTAGAGCAGATTTTAAACAATTTGAGAGCAGACACTCTCCTTTTTTCTTCCAATCAAAATAAACTGGAAGTCAAATTCTCCTTCTGATAACAGAACCTACGGAAGCCCAGGTGATGAGAAGGTTTCAGAGGTTACAATAAAGACTCCCAGCTCAGACTGTCCCCTCCACAGCTCCTGGGAGGCTGAAGCCAGAGTTAACTACGCCATCCTTCTTCAGCACGTTTCTCAGCTGAACCAGCTCTGTCAGTGTTCAGCAAGGACATGGGGGCAGGAGCTATATGCCATTTTTAGTGTACTGAGCTGCTTCTGGGGGCTTTTTTGTTTGGTTTTGGTTTTAAGTTCGAGTCATCTTGAGAAGATGAGATCTACATGAGAAGAGCTGTCAAGAATCTTTACCAGTGCATTAGAGCAATGCCTGAGTGCACTCCCAAGCTCAGGGCCCTGCAAGGTGCAGGAGGAACAGCAGGAGACACCACTTCCCTTCCAGGAATTCTCTAGTTCCTGGCCAAGACAAGCCATAACCCACAAGGAAGTCAGGACAAGCTGGAGACTAAACATGCAGAAGGGGTAAGAGGCACTGGGAGGAGGAGGTAACATTAAGGTGAACAGCACCTAACAAAAGAATAAGATAAATACCAAGAAGAAAAGCTCATAGTAGTTAGTAAGCACTCAAATCTATTTCTGATCCTATTCAAAGAATGACAAATATTCTCAAGGGAAATAACAGTTCCTGGCACCACACCCACACATCATTATGCTAAAGCTTTTGCATTTTCTCACTGCTCACATTAATTCAAATTCTAAAGAAACACAATCTGGAAAATTCAAAACACAAGTTGGAAGATTCTGGCCCTCTTTGTGCTCCTGCAGACCCAGCCAGTTCTCAAATTCCAAAAGACAAGTCAGCTGAGAAGCCCACCGACCTGGCTGAACAGAGAGCTCTGGCTGGAATCCAGGGTAAAAAGGAAAGCTTATGACCTTTGGAAGCTGGGGCAGGCAACTCAGGATGTATGCAAGGATATCAGGAGGTTATGCAGGGAGAAAATTAGAAGGGCCAAAGCTCAAGTATAACTTAATCAGGCTACTGCCATGTCATAATAGACAGGAAAAAAGTTCCTATAAATACAGCCTACAAATGCACTGTATTCTACAAATACCACTCTAAATGGACAGACTAAAAAGAACATTAAATAAAATAGAATACCTCAACTGTAAAGAGATATTGGACTGTTACATATAAATATAACAGCATTTTGTAGTACTGTCTTAAACTACAGCATTGACAATAACAATAAAACATTCTGTGGCTAAGGAACCATCTAATGTCAGTGGCATCCTTTGGTAGCAAGCCAGACAGATTTCAAAAGTTCAGCCCCAAATCTTCCAAGCTTAACTCTGCAATAACCAGGCAGCAACCACTTGTACTATGAACTGACCCACGAGCCCAGGCTATTTCACAGATGACAGGACACCAGAACTGATGTCACATCAGCCTGCTGAAGGACAGCACTTCCTAAAGCAGCAACTGAGGACAGCAAGACCCAGCTCTGTCCATGCCATCGAAACTTCCCATGCATCAAAGCCTCCTGTCCACACAAAAATCCAGCACTCCACCTTTAACCAGTGCCTCCCTTAAGAGGGAGGCATCACTTGGGTCAGTGTTGTGCCCTCTTTACATGGGGATACGAGAGGAGAAATGAAAGGCGAGGAAGCACTCAGGGGAGGCCTGTCCCTGCCCTGCCACGGGCACCCACTGCTGAGCAGAATGCAGCCAGGAGTCCCATGGCAGAGCAGGGCTTCCCCAGCTCATCTCCACCAGCCACTCCACTAAATACAGCAGTGCAATCTACAGAACCAGGTCACACAGTATTTGTTAAGTATTTACCATTGCATTTCACTGCGATGCAGGCAATTCCACTCAGAAATAAGAGGACAGTCAAGGGAAAATTCAGAGTGGATACAGCAAAAGCCACTGCTTCAAAAATCAAAATCATTAACATAACCAGAGAGGTGTACAGCACTGTTTCAGCAGGGCTCCATCTGCACAGATGAAGCAGTGCTTGTCTCTAGTTCCATCTATTCTCTACAGCTGAAAGACAGACGAAAATTTCCAGTCTAAAGAAACAAAAATACTCTTGCTTCATAAAGAGGATGGAAAGAAGTTAATGCAGCAAAACAGTATGAATTAACTCGAATCTTGTACCCTGGCACTTGCATGTAAATAAATCTAACTTTATTATGGCTCTTGTGTTAGCACCCAGTCTCTGAATACTTCATCATGGATGAAAACGGAAACAACTTAAAAATCCCATGCACATGATAATAAGGCTTTGCAATGTACCCAAAGAACACATATTCACAGATTTACACTCCTTGTTGAAAAACTGGATAGAAAGCTGGAACAACTTAGAATTAAGGCTCAAGATTTAAGAAAGCAGCAAAATCCTCATTCTTATTGGGCTTTTGGGTTTAGCTTTTTTGTTTGTTTAAAGAAAGAACTACACTCAGGAATCTGAATTCTTAATAAGATATTTACTGATTTAAATTTCTCTATCATCCTTTTCCCTCCAAAATCATGTTGAAGTAGCCTGTTGAGATCCAAAAGCACAACTACAGTAATTGCACTTCAGATGGGATTTCCTTGCTTTCCCTCTCTTGCCAGGCAGAGCTCCTTCTCATCTGGGTCAGTTTTTCTGCACTAATCTACAAAATAAAGCTTCCCATTTTACTTCACATTAAAAATAAGAGCAAAACATGCAGAAAGAAATTCAAAACTAGGTCCTGGAGTGCTTCCCACTCTTGCCACATGTCTTTTTGCAGAAATTAACTATAATCAAACAGTTTTTATTTAAAAAAAAATCATTAAAAATTCAAGGCATGCTTTTTGTTCTTCCTATCACAAAGGCAGAATTCAAGATAAACTTAACGTCTTCTCCACATGCAAGATATTGGGGGGGGATTTTTTGTTTGGTTTTCCCCTACATTCTTACTTGCCATGCTTATTATATCACCTTAAAAATCTGTGCATATGCTGTCAGTAACTTGGGAAGCACAAAGATATGTGCAGCTCCATACTGAACAGCTGCTTCTATAGCTAACTGGTCAGGCTTCTCAAGCATCCTCCCCCTCACTTTTAATCATTTTTACTTTGGGGAAGCCACCCAAAGTTGTGAGCAGACTCCAGCTGTGCTAGTACATTCCCTGTGGAAGCCCAGGCTACCTAAGCTCATTCTCCGTGGCACAAGCACTCACTACAGCAGAGCTCAGTGCAAATTCCTGCACATCCTGCAATCCAGATTTCAGCGCTGCAAAACCGCAGCCTCTTCAGAAAGCTGCGGGATTCGCAGCACATTTGTAGATCAGCCCCTGAATTTTTCAGAAAGCATCTCTATTAACATTGCCATGCTTTTGTATTTTTGGACCTAACACAGGTTTTGATTCCAGCTTAAGCAGCAGCTCAAGAACTGAAAGAAAATGACGCTTCTTTTTTTTTTTTAAGTGAGAAATGTGTTGCTGCTGGCACTTATCTGGAATCTCTGCTCAGTGCTGGCTTTAGCCAATGCCAACCGAGATTCCAGATGGGCTGCTGAGTGTTTTTGGTTTTTAAAAAACATGGCAGCCAATGCACCCATCTGGCTGCATATAGAAGTGATGTAGGAAAAGAGATCAAGCTCTACCACTGTAATTGAGGCTGATAAATCAGGCGCTAAAATTGTGCACAGCAGGGAAGAAATATAAATGTATATACAGAGAGAAGAGCAAGCACAATTTGTCTGCATCATTAGAGTAAATGTTACCATTGAGTGACTGCCACCATGCTCCACACACAAAAACTTTTGACTGCTGAATCCCTGTGAACTTTTAAAATGCTGGTTCTGGTATTTCAATATAGTTTCCAGCAAAGAGTAGAAGCTTAGATGTGCAAACTTGCCACACAAATAAAAAGCAAAGAGCAAATAATAAAGAGCAAAGCAGCAAGAGGTACAGGTTCCAAAATTTACGCTCCAAGGGAAGTCAGAGGTCAAATTACCTTGGCATCTTGCATTATTTTCAATTTTTAGAAGTTAATAAAAGGTTATATATTTTTGTTTTGAGACAGCTTACATTTACTTGCAGCAATAAGTACTTTCAAAAATCACACAATAGGAGAAAGCCCAGCAAGCCCAGCCAAAAGTGTTAACTGAATGGCACAAGAGATGAAAGCAAAGACTTCAAACTATTTAGCTCTGCACTGCAGCAATTCTCATGGCTCTCAAGTGGCCAAACACTTCTCACGTGTGCCCACAACAACAAAAAAGGATGGAGCATATTTTGTCATTAATACGGGCTCTATGTACTCTCCATCGTAAATGTCACTATCTCTGACCTTCAGTTTTGACAATACTCGGTATCTGAGGGAGATGAAGTTAAGCCTGTTGTTAGGTTTAACAGTAAAACTTCTATTCTCAACTGCAAATGCTAGAAGTGTTATTTTTCAAAGAACTGTGTTAAAAAAAACCCCAAAGCACACTTTGGTTTTGTTATTTTTATTAGTTTAAAATCAAGAGGTACAATTTTAAATCTCTTCTCACTTAACACTGATTTAGTTACTTTAACTTCAGCAGAGTAATTTCTAATTTACAGTAGCAGAGGCAGGAGGGAAGTGAGAGTGACAGAACTCTGGGGATGAACACTGACTGAGCACACTCGTGAGAGGTCTCTGGGCCCCAGTTCACCGTCAAGGTACGTGAACACTCAAGTGTCACATTCCCCCAGCTGCCATGCAGGATGACAGCCTAAATTATGCAGAGTTTGCTTGCTTTCTCCTTTCCTTGAACAGCTCATTGCAGCACCGATAGAATAAAAAGAAGTCATGGCAACCAAGACATGGAAGGAAAAAAGCCCAGGCATACAGAAAGCAGTGGGCATTCTGCCATCCAGGATGCTGGAGCCAGGATTTCATGCATTGTCTCATTCTATTAATATTAAAGTAATAATGAGCACAGATTTACCCAAAAGGACAGCTCATTCAGGCTCTTGGATCACTGGCACCCTCTGAACAGTCAGCCAGATGTTCCCAGAAACAGATCCTTTGCATCCTGAAGAACAGGACCAGTTCAAGCAGCACCCACTGAAGCATTAACATCGGAAGGTTCTGGCCATACTTCTAACAAGAATCAGATGGGTTTGGCTCCTCACTGAAATGGCAGCTCCCTCGGAGGCTCCATGTGCAGCAACAGAGGGGAGACTGGAGTCTATCAGTAGAGACCACTCTCCTCTTCACACATTTCAGCACAGCATGAAGAGACAAAGCAAATTCTATGTTCATTGAAGGCAATAACAAAATCTCCTCTTTATGTTACAGTTTCCACTTCACACTTAATGACTAAGAATAATATACTACTTTTTTTTCCTAGAACCATTGAAATTAGAAGCTAAACAAATTCTTGAGTGAGAAGGAAAAGTGACAGTATGATCAACCCCAGCTAGGAATCCTGCTTCACCACTCGAGGGCTTTTGTTTGCTATGTCAAATACTGAAACAACGACTCCCAGCCCTGACCCTGCTCAGCTGTACCTGCCTCGCTCGAGAGCTCAGGAAAGCACTAAGAGGCCAGGACCTACTTCAGCTGGTGAACAGAGCTTTTTCTGGCTTTTTTTTTTTTTTCTTCTTTCTTTTAACAGTATTGCCTGCTAACTAGGATTCAAGATCACTAAATATAGACTGTAGCTGTATAAAAAAAGACAAAGGAATGTTGAGTCTACTGTCATTCTGACAACTGCAAACATCCTGCTCAGTTCGGACTGTCAGACCCAGAACTGTGGCAGCAGCAGTATTTAAGTCACATTAGCAGCTTTTGCAGTGCTCCAGGCAGAGACAACATTGGAATCTGCTGTACCCAGACAGCTAATTTTTTTTAAAATGTAAATAATATGTTAATAATTCTTTATCTTCTGCTAGGCCAGGGCACTAACAATCTATTGTAGGTAGACATTATTTCTAGGAATTTCAGCAGATCTTTATAAAACATATTTCAGTATCAATATTTATCCAAGAAAAAAATTGAATCAATCTGGCATCTGCCTGCCTTCTCCACTTTGAGGTCACAAACAGAGATGCAGGATTTTTTTTAATTGATTTTCAAGTTGCAGTAAACCTTAGCTGCTCCTTTGTAAAGCCACTGGGCAATGAAAAGCAGTTCAAAGGTGAACAAGTAACTTTAAATGAAACTGGTCCAGAAATAATGGACTTCTGCCCCAAATAATTCCTTTTACTGCAAGAGTATAAGATTGTTAATAGAACCTAGCTAAAGGTTTCTTCCTCACAGAGCTCACCAAGAAATCTCTGCTGGCATTAGGAATCGCCTGCAGTGGCTGCAAACAGCTTTGCTGGTTCTACGTGAAACCAAACCAGTGAAAAATGGGATGAGGTACCTGCTCACCTCCCCGGCCTGGGTGGCAGGAGGAGGTGGTCAGGGAATTCCTGAAGGAAAAAAACACTTAGCTGTTTTCTGTGATCACCTTGTACCACTGAGAACTCTACACACACAGGGGTGACACTGGTAGGATTTTGTATCCCATGAAAGAAGTGCAATTGTCTTTGAAACTATGTTTAAAAGCCCAAGAACCAACAAAACACAATGTATTTGAGGCCATTAAGACTATGTAGGCTTAAATGTTATTAATGCACAGAGTCTGACTCAGTTTTGTGAATTTCAATGTCCTGGACCTTCCTTGGAAGAAGAACCCAGTTTTCACCTGATCTGAATGTATAAGCCTTATACACACATGCAAAACTTGATGAAGTCTTGTTTCTAAGTATATTAAGAAGGTTTATTTCTTGGGCTCAGACACAGGGGTATTGATTTAATTTTCATTACACAGCACTGCTACTAAAACCTGAAATTAAAGACCAGAGAAGAAAAACATATTTCTCCACAATATCCTGCAAAGTTTAGATGTACATAAATACATGAAAGATGATCAAATGTACTGGCAGTTGGTGGACTACTCAGGCTTTTCTAGATTTAACCATGTTTGTACAGATTGAAGGCTGAAGAGCCAGAGGCAAAACAGGCACATATTAGATATCTAGGTCATTAGTCTGAGAGCAGGCCATTGCACTGTGAGAATAAATAGAAATAAGGAGAACTGCTTCAAAGGCGAGATCTAGTAATATCTATTTCCTGCACTTAAAAAGAACAAAATCTAGCTGAAATGTCTAAGTGCATAAAACTCATCCACCAGATATAAAGAAAAGACAAGACTTAACACACATCAAGTCCTTTATGTGATTTCTCTCCAGCTGAGCCTACTTAAGTCATGTATTCAACTATTCATTCACAATTACCAGGACACTCCCACATGAAGAGACTTATGGACATGTTAAATACAGTTACAAGCCAGAGAAAGCCATCGGTTCTGCAGCTTCTGCTCACAGGAAACGTGTTTATTCGTGCACACACACTCACAAAACCTGAACAATTAGAGCTACCAAAATCACTTATAAATTCTGCTATTCATCATCCCAAATGTTACATTTGGGAGCTGGGGGAGGAAGGAGCCTACAACCAGTCAGATTTAATCATAACATCTTCCAAGAACTCCCAACCTTCAATTTCATTCCAACAAGAAGTAACCTTTAAGAAGAACACGCAAAAAAAGCTACACTCTGTTCAACAAAACCCACTTGAAATATTTAATGTCAAAGCACTGATAAGTTTAAGAGAAAACGCTGGGATGTTTCAGGAGCTGCATAAAGCAGTCCAAGCAAGTTGGAGATTTACAGTGTCTGCCCAGAGCTGAGGGATGCAGCATTAAAGAGGTTCAATCCCATGTGCCACTCAAATCCAAGCAAACTTAGATTTATATTAATTCCTTCTGATTTTAAAGATTCTCTGTCCATCTAACACCTCAGTTCACTGCTTGGCCAGTTCACCGGGGAGACACAGCAGCCTGGAGGATGCCACGTGGGGACAGCTATCCTCAACCTGTATAAAACTGTCAGTAACTCAGCCCAGACAGAGCTTGGGTCCTGTCAAGTAAATCAAGGAAGGGGCAGAAAGAACCGAGTCCAGCAGCACAGGACACTGGTGACGCAGGTGGCTCTGGCCCCTGGCTGCACCTCTGGTGCTGACGCTTATCACCCGCTTTCCCATCCCCACCCTGCAGCCGAGGGGAAAAAAAAATAGAAAAAAAGTTCTGCACTTTGGATTGTTCATGGAGAAAAGGGGAGGAAATGGGTTTAAAATTACAGAGGAAGGAAAGGTCTGCAGACCGAGAGGAACATTTCTTTTTCACTTCCAAAAACCACACAAAGCTGAAAGCACACAGTTCAAAAGAACTGTAACAGCTTGAGCCCCTCAAGCCTCCTTGCACCACGCTGGAAAAGGACATTCCTTTCACTGAAGCCTTTAATAACCAGTACCTCCATAAAGTAGTCAAATTTCTATTGGTAATATATCAGAATACACAGAAAACAGGAATTAAGAGATGAACAAGAAACCCCAATACAGTAACTTAGATAGAAATACAAAGTTAGTTCACTCCAGACAAGGTCTCCAGCAGCCACCAACAGGTTAAAGGTCAAACCCTGTCACAGGAATGTAACACCACTTCCATTTGGAGGGTGATGGAAAACAGCTAACAGAGCTAATCCAGATTCATCCCCAAACGATTTCACAAGGCTTTTCTCCTCCCACCATCATCACGTTATATTTCCAGTTTAATTTTGTTTCAGCAATATGCTTCACAGACTAAGATATTACACTTAACATTTGACACTAATGTGTTCTAACAAAGTTGACGCATTAAAAGGATTACACATTTACAGATTACTGAACAGGTTCCTCCTGGATGGCTGCCGAAAAATCCTGCAAATGTTCTGGCTCTAGGCTCTCTCGGTTACACCCAGCACTCATCTTGCTGGGTTGGTGTAATCGGTTTGCATGCCACCAAAGGATCTGAGGCAACTGGGCTGCTTTCACTAGAGCCAGGCAGAGCAAAAGAACCTGAATAAATTAAAAAGAAGGCTAAACATCAGCTAATTCCTCTCACAACACATGGCTGTTTATTCTGGTGCTTTGTCAATTTAGCAATCCAGCAAAACCATATATATGGCTGTTATCTTGTATGTGCAAGCGAGAGATTATTAGGAGGGAAAGGAATTTAAATAGTCTGTAATAACAAACCTGGAACATTCAGAAAGAAGAGAGAAAAGAAAAAAGGAGAAAGTTACCAGATAAATCGGGGTTGGAAAACTGAAATAAACGTTTTATGTTTGCTTAGTTTATTTTTAAGCAGCAGAAATTCGCATGTTCTGAAAACCATTTCACTTCCAGGGATTTAAGTACTGAAAATGCAATAGGAGAAAATCCATCCAGCAGGAGGGTCGGCGCATTTGCCTCCCAGGCTGCTGAAGGAAGGGTCTGGGAGGTAAGGACAGGACTGCAATTCTGAAACAGGTTAATAATAGATAACAACTTTCCTGAGGGCTTTTTGCATTTCTATACTTGCCAAACTTTCAGTGTTAATTTGAGCTCCTACTTCCTTGGGGGGGGAAAAGAGGAGTTTTGAACTTAGTCTTTAATCACTTCAGGATACAACCACGCGTTCCTCCAAGAACTGTTCCTTTCAACTCCTATACATAGGGCAGGAGGGCAGTACTGTTTTGTGTCAGTAACTCATCTGAGAAAGAATTATGAAACAGTTAAACTCACACACACCCTTCCTGCCTCTCTGGGAAAGGAAGAGTGCATTTATTTATGTACTCCATTCAGAAAGCTATATTTGAAAGCTATTTTAAGGGTGCAAACTGAAACGTTCAAGAGGCAACATTAAAGCAATCTGGACAAAAGGGGCTTTTTAGCCTGCTGCATCTGCACGGCACCATAGTCTTTAGATTAATCCTATATACATTTAAAAGATTCATGCCAAAATTAGTGCAAAAGAGGAACAGGAGCACTGAAGAATGCACCACCACAATCTAAATTACCTATGAGTTTTACACCTGTAGAAAAATATTCTAGCAGGGCAATGCAATGCTGTTTCAAGTTGTGCTGCAATTTAGAAAGCTCGTTCTTGACAGCCCTCACGTTACTGCTTCTTTTCAATTAATTTTTATGACCTTTTCAGCTGAATTTTGACATCCATACACAGTGCTTGAAAAGAAGAAATTTCTAACTGAACTATGAGGAGGCATGAAGCAGGAACTTAAATCCTTGGTGTTCGATGAAAATGTCATCAATGGGATAATGATTCCTTTATGCAATCTGGTGCAATGAATCGCTGTCTTCAAACAGTGAATATTTCCTTTAATGGTACATTGACTGATCTTGGCAAATCCAATGATCCTCAGTAACCAAGTGATTTTTTTTTTTTTTTGTTATAAAAATGCAACAAGTTCCAATCTGACAATTTACATGCCTTTGGTGCTGCTTTCAGTTCACAAAAATACTCCAAACCTTGCTATCCCCTTCCCTCATTCATTCCACCACTACCCTTGTCCTGCATCCTTCTATTTTCAGCACACTGCATCAACCAAATTAAAGGAAGTGTAGGAAGAGAAAACTGCTAATCACCTGCTTGTGCTATTGATCAGCAGCTTTTATGACCTATTAGAGCAGAGTGAGAAACAAGCACAGAAATTTAACTACATGAAATTTCTCCCTATATTTAGAGTTTTGGAAGTAGACATCCTCCCAACACCTTTCCATTAGTTAATCCCCCCACTCTTAAGCACAGCCATTTGAACAACTGTGCCCCACATCAGACAGGAACAGAAACATCTGGAAAAAAAGTAGCATTTCTTAAAATACACACTTTTTTTATAGTGTCAAAAAGCATCACATAGATTTTTACACAGATTCTCAGAAATGTTATCCTACACCAAGCACAGATTTGTCAAACTGGTACCCAAAAGAAGATAGAATGCCCTAGGAGGGGACATTTAAAATTAAACTATTTACAGAGCCTCAGCTGCAGAAGTCACATTGTACCTCAGCTATCATGCAGTTGAAAGAAAATATTTTATCAATGAGGAACAGACTACATGCATTTGTTTCCTTGAACTCATTACCCTGCCTGTGAAAAAATGCAACAAAAATCAACCAGTTAATTAAAAAACCCCACAAAACGCCCACATTTCCTGTATCTCATCTCTCTCCACCAACGACAAAAACTGTTGTTTCACATAAGGCAGATAGAGTACCACCACGAAATACCAACATCAAACAAAGCAGTGACCTGACAACAAGAGGCAGACAGTAATTTCACAAACCATTAAATAATTAAAGCTAAGTGTCCAAAGGATTCTTGTAACCTCATGGTTTGATAGGTTTCAGGAAGCAGGACTCAGTATTTCACTGCATACTCAAAAACAAGCTCGTGTGCTTCACAAGGTCTCTGCACTCCTGTGAACCTTGTCCATTATAAATACAGGCTCAAAATATATTCTCACTTTGAGATAACTTACACAGTTGACTATTTGCAGGGCAAACGAATGCAATCAAACACCAAAGCTTCAAGGAGATTAGAGAGCTGCCAAGGTCTGAACTATATCAACAGCCCGAAGTCAGCTCACTCAATAAAGCTTTGACAGTATTACACTGGCAAAACAAACAAACCCATGGTGCCTGCACTGGACCTGGCTTCCTCTTGCACTGACTCTTTCTACTCATGGACAGGGCAAAGTGTACCTGTTAATTCCCATTCCTAGGGAAAGCATCTGATCCTGCAGCCCCAGGAACATCACAAGAGAGCTGCTGGGCCAGCACCCCAGTGTTACAACCCAGTGGGGATACACAGACTGGGTGTTCTTGCTTTCTCTCAAACTGCATTTGCCCCATTTCAGCTATTGCTCCCCTCCTACCCTGCCTTCTTTTCCAAATTGTCCCACGGAAATAAATCAAATGCCTTACAGAAATCAGAGAGCATCACATCACTGTGTTTTAATCCCTGTGCAGCTCCATAGCACCAAGTCTGACTGGGTCCCATAGAACAGCAATGGGAATTACATTACTGCCTTCTATTCACACTATTTATTGCTTACCACATCCACTTTTCCTTGTTTTGCCTGGAGTGGATCTCAGGCCATCACTATCATCCATATTTCAGCCACCTTAAAGCAAGGATTTTTCTCTAATCACCTCCTGCTTCTCAGTGTCTTTAAATGTACTGGAGAAAAGTCATGTCATTATTTTTGCAATATGGAAACACAGCAGCTGGTTCCCCTCTTATTACAAAACAGACATTCATTTAGAACCATATAGATGAATGAATATTGGCAAATTTACCATTCTTGCTCATAACTGTTCATATTTGGTTTGTTTCAATGAATTCAAAATATTTCCTCTCATTAAGGGTAAATCAGTTGTCCTGTACTTCTCAACTGACAATTACCTTCCCTTATGAGTAACTTTACTGCTGCTGCCTTGTTTGTGATTTTTCCTGTAAGTTTCCCTTTTTTATTTATGCTTTCTAGTCCCTCTAACCAAGAATTTTCTTTTGAAAAAACATATATTCATGTTCCTCTGGAAAGAATGCTTGGTTTTGAAGGGTGTACAACAAGGCACTTGAAATGGTTTCCATCTATTTCTGTTTGCATTTAGTTTCTTCCCAACCACCAAGTACTTCATGGTTCTTTGAGTATAAAAATAACAATCCTTCCAAAGCCTTTGTGCATTACCGCATGCATGTGTGTATACAAACACACATTCAACATCTATAAGGTGGTTTAATGTTTTATTTGTACATAAACTTACTGGCTTCAAGCTCATGGGACTTGAAATTCATACACACAAGTGGAGGTGCTCTTGCCTAATCTCTTTTCAAAGCTGAAAGTTTCATCTCCAGCAGAGTTGCAAGTGGCTGGAAAAAAAATCTGCATTCTACCTCCTCCTACAGACTTCAGAGATCTTGTCTCCCTAGTTTTTGTGCTCAAGCACTAAAAGAAAGAAACCAGGCATTGGAGTACCTGTGTTCTCAAATGTCACACAGCACACAAGGATTGATCTACAGCAGCCAGTGTTTAGAAATGCAGCATTTCCAAGCAATCCAGGTTCCATTTTGATTCAGTATCTCTTGGCTTCCTATTTCTATTTGCAAGAATCTGCTTATTTAAGTGCTGAGGATTTATGCATTGATGACGAAGAAACTTTTCAGAGTCATTAGAAGCAAACTGCAAGCAGTGACAGCAAAGTTGGGAGCTGGCGGCGTTTTGACCCTCTATAACATAATAGCAATATATTGAACAGCTTGTATTCTCCCCAACTTGTAGCAAGCCATTTTCCCTACTGTGTGGAGAACACTTTCATTCTTGGGAGAAGGCAGAATCTCCATTTCTATAGCTCATTAGTAACCAATTTCCATAGTTCATTAGTAAGCAAAAGCAATGTAAACCGACACCTTGAAAAATTGTCCCGTGCTTGGTAATAAACTGCTATTCTTTTCCAGGGTTAAGGCAAATATGCACAGTACGTACACTTCAGATTTGCATTTCATGAATTTAACACCAGTGCGGCAGAACAAAAATAGAATCGCTTTACTCATCCATGGAAGATAATACACTAAATTCTATCCTTCCCTAGAAAACCAAGCACTTCCCTATCAGATTTTGGACATTTTAAGCACTTGGGAACCCACAAAATTGAAATTCTTTCCTCTGGAAACTATAGAGCCTAGCAAAACACATAACCTACTTAGCACATCATACTTTTTAAAAAAACCCTTTCATTAGAGCTCTCTGAGCAATTGCTAGGACAAGTAGATTAAACCTCCGAGCCTTCCTGTGGAAACAAGAGGAGCAGAAAAGAGATTTTGGGGTAATAATAGTGCTGGGCATGACTATTAGATTATCTCCTATGGACCGTACATCCATAAGAAATTTTTAAAAAACAACTGAAAACACTGTTTATAAAATCCCCCATGTTTATTTCTCACCAACTTCCCTTCTGCATGTAACTATTTCAGGGTATGTGGGTTCACAGAAACCCACGGTTCAATTCAGTGGTATTTCAGCATCAGGGAACACCAAGAATGTCCCCACTCAGTACAGCTAATACCTGCACACCCAAACCACCTGCCAGGGACTGAGGCAGTGAAAGCAGGCACAGCTACCCTGACTTCAGCAGAAATGTGCAGTTCCGGCTGGTGGTAAATCTGATCACGGCTCTGTGTCCCAAGAGCTGCTTATCTCAGCCTATCACCATGTCCATCTAGCAGCCACAAAGTTAGCTGCCCTCCACTGCAGAGGAGCATATATATAAATACATTTGTCCCTTTGTTCTCTGAAAAGTACTCAAGCCACCAGGATCATCACTGGTAGCAACACACCAGGCAATTCTGTCACTTTAAGGAAGTGATTCACAGCATATTGTGGTTTTAAAGCTGCTCATCTGTACCAGCTGAACCAGACAGTTTTTCTTCTACCACTTCCTAGCAGCATAAATTATTATTTTAGCACTTTCATAATAAATACTCATCTCCCCTTCACTTAGAAAAAAATAATTCTGCTTTTAATGCTCCTCTGAATCCTTAATCTTGTCTTCGAGAACATTATCTCTTCTATTAGGATGATGTGTGTGTGTATACACACAAATAGTCATTCAATCATTCATTACAGTTTAGCTGACTGTTCTAGAGGCGCTTGAGAAAAGCCCAGAAATAGCTGAAACTTTCAGGTAAAGCTGTTTCTTGACACCATGATACAATATGATCCATTTGATGAAGTGGCCAAAAACCTCAAGTCATTTACTTCTGTAACACTGGTTAACACTGGAAGTCTCACCGAGATCAATTTCAATCTGCCATTTATTACTACTTCAAGAACTCTGCATGCCTTCAAGAGAGCCTACAGTAAACCCCTGCCCTTTCTATCTCCCTCACACCCGAGATCACAAAACTAATATGCCACAAGCTTTAGGAAGACACTGCTCTCCTGTTGACTCAGATTGCTTTGCACACTGCCATCACTGCATTACATCACAGGGACCTTTTAAACCTGCAGAACCAGGCAGCAACAATGCATACCAAAGAGCTGACAAACAGGGCTCAGTTCAGCAAGACATTTTGGAGACTGTCTTCAGAGGAAACCTTCATCTTCCTCTTAACGATTGCTACCATAAATGTTTTGTGAACATAATTTTGTATGTGAGGTGCTAAGTAAGGAAAAGACAAAAAATACTTGGTACTTCCAATAAAACAACTGGGCCATTGAATGAAAGTATTGAACTCAAGCATCTGCACATACATAGATACACTATAAAAATACTCCCACTGACCAACCAAAACATTACTGGGCTACATTTGACAATTCCATCTCAATACAGTATCAGCTGAACATGTCATAACAGAGCTGCAGCAGTGTGAACTGAACCTCTACAGAACTGCAGGAGACAAAAAAGAAATCAACCTCACTCAGAACAAACCAGAGACTTCACAGGACCCGGACCCAAGGAAATTTGGATGCACTCATGCATCAATTTCCTTGCCTCTGCAGTGTGTGAAAGGACATTTGAGCTGTACATGCAGCAAATTATAAGAGCAACAGATAAGCATTTTGCAAATTAAAAGGAAAACACGAAGCAATAAATCACCTACTTGGCTTCATAAAAAATTTACTTACAGTTTTGGAAAAAAAAAAACAAACCAAAACAAACAAAAAAAAACCCAACAAGAAAACAGTAATTTACTTGTTTAGTGAGAAAGTTCTCACTTTCACCATTTTGGCTCCAATTCAATAACACATTTAAAGAATTCAAGAGTTAAGTTCATGTTTAAGCATGTTCCTGAGTTAAAGCCAAGAAATAAAAACGGGCTGTTGAATAAACATAAAAAGAACACAGCATTAAACCAAAAGTACTGATGGCTGCAACCTCACCCACCCAGCTGGGCACAGAGATGATACTTAACAGTGGGAAGTAGGAGTTGCTCCTACATTAGCTAAAGGATCCTGCTCCAAAGTCAACAACACAATGGTTCTATCCACTTTTATTTGTGTCTCGAGCACAAAGTCAAAATGTCACACAGGCTGGTTTTACCTGTGAGCTCTCATGGCATCCATCAATGCCCTGCAACTCTGCTGCTGCTGAAGGGACCCCACAATCCCTGTGTCAGCTGCACTGCACAGCTGCTGGCACCTGGCCTTGCACAGCACTCACTGCACCAGGATGAAATTCAGAATGACTTTTTAGGGGGTCACCTCCCTTTAAGATTAATTTTATTGAAGGTGCAAATTGGTGCAAACCTTTCAACCTCTCCCATTCTGTGATACCACAGTCTGAGTAGTTTCAGACTTCTGCTTCAGAACCATGAATTACACTATCATGGGAAGAAATCAGCCTGTTTAGCAGCCAATCCTACATTATGAAAAACAAACAAAAAAAAAAAACAAAACAAACAAAAAAAAAAAAAAACAAAAAAAATGAAGCTGCTGTCATTCATAAAGGCAGGAGATAGGGAGAAATGCTGTCCCTTAATGCTATTTATAGTGCTGCAGTATGCCAGGCTCTGGAAAGGTCTGCAGATGCTGACAGGGGAGTAGTCTCTGCCCCAAACCATTCACCCAGATGGGTGTCCAACCAATCCAGCCTGCTTGGTTCTAAAAACAAACCAGCAGCTTCCAAATACTGATATTTAAACAAACCAAACCCCACCCACAGCCCTCTGAGCCACCTGGCTCCTTCTGCCCTGAGCTTCTCAGGATAGCAAAGCCAATTAAAATAAACAGATTTATGATGCTCACAGCCTTTTCTTCATTGGGACCATTCATGGAGTGCTTACAAAAAAAAAAAAAAAAAAAAAAAAAAGGAAAGAAAATTCAAGAAGTACAAAGGCAGTAAGGCCTGTAGCCAAAACAGCTAAAGTTAAATTACACTGCAGGAAATACTTGAGGGCTCCTGCTCACAATGGGCGGCTTCCTGCGGCCCCACTCTCCCCCAGGACAGCCCCACAAGGGCTCCAGAGCTTTACAGCCAAGCCCTTGCTCAGAAAGCTCCAGCTTTAATCAGTGGCACGATGAAAACAGGGGCAACGTTAACTAGAGGAAAATCAGCGCCCTGATTTCCCCACATTCTCCCTTTCTGCAGCTGGGGAGCAGATTCACAGAATGTTCTGCACTGGAAGGGAGGGACCCACCAGAGTCCATTGCATGGGCATGTACACACGGGCCTTTGCATCTCAACCACTGGCTGTAATGATTTTAAATGGAAAAAATTTATAAAAAGGGATATATTTATATAGCCAGAAGCACTTTTTCCCATACTCCATAATTACTTCTATTCATACTTTTAAATTATACAACATTTAACAAGGACTATACTCTGGTTAAAATGGAAGGCAGTTTACAAGCATGACGTTCACTGGTCTATAAAAAGAAGGAAAAAATAGAAATAAGACAAAAACAAAGCCAAAAATCCATCCACACCATTAAATTATCATTTTCCTGTCACCACCAGTTTATTCTGACCATATGAACACTGGCATGTCATTCTTTTGCTTTCACAGGAGGGAAGACAGAGCTCCACTGAAATCAGAACAATACAGATGTTATCAGCAGGGACATAAAACTGCACCCAGGATAATAAAAAAAAAAAAAATTCTGCAGTCCACTGGCAGCCCCAAATTCAGACTACAGGCTGGTGGGGACTGTCACACAGGTACAGCTGACAGAACACAGCAGCTAACCCAGCAGCACAATGGAATGTACAGTAGCTTCATCATAGTTGGACTGGAAATTCTTCAGGGCCAGGTCTGTGCTTATCCAGACACGGTGCAAAGGCTCTCATACATTTGCTGTGCTACATAAAGCACTCACTAGGTTGATACTACAAATCCATATATTTTTAAGAACTATGTCGAGGTATGTTTTGCTTTCATTATTTCTTAGATCTCAAAGAAGCACTACCCCAAACACTTCTCCCCCTTGGTAAAATAAATCTCAGCATCCCACCCTTCCCCTACTGAGGTCTGTGGGCACAGGCTCAAGCTCAGACTTTGCATACTTTTATTTGCCATGAGGTAGTTGCTCCCACACAGAGTGAACCTGGACTACTTTCATAGTCACCTGCATAAATGTTTTGTCAAACCACAAAATTGCAGAAAAAAACCGAATGAATGACCATTACAAATCCATTCGGGCTACATCATTATCATTTCAGACTACAACCAAATCCCATTTTCCCTTTGCAAATTCAGTTTCCATCAATAGCCCCATACATCAGTGGCTGCTCATGTTTGTGGACTCATTTTTTACATTTAAAAAATGGAAAGATTACTGCCACTGTAAAATAGGCAAACTGCATTTTCAATTCCCAACACATGTGCTCCAGGGGAAAAAAAGAAACACAAGGTAAGGGGAAGAAATGCAAATGACTGCACTGCTATCAGCTGTGCATTACCCTAGTGACATTAACATACTTCATATCTCTGGCTGCACACTTCAGATGGGAAAAAAAAAAAAACACTAGATTGCCATTCAAGTAAATTCGTTTATCATTTTACTGAATATTAGTTTACTCTTTACGTTTCTAAGTTTCTATTATATTTACCCAAAACCAAGGAGGGATGAGTCTTGCTACAGATGTAGTTTTTATCTAATTTGGCAATTTTTTTCCCATGACCAACACGGATAACAAGTTAGATTTCAGGTGCAATGCTGCTTTCCAAGTGAGAAGGCAAAAAATCCAAAATATAAAAAAATACCCCCACATACTGAAAAGGGTAGACAGCTTCTTGGTGTGCCAGATCCCTTCCAGCCATTCTGTGGAGCATCACAGAGCAATGAAGTCTGCAGGAGTCAAAACTCTAGACTTCTTAGGGAAAAAAAAAATGCACACCATCATTATTACAGCTACCAGTACCCAGCAAATTCTGTAACTGGCCCTGAATTTCAGCATCTGTGCTGCATGGATAATTCAGGCACGTGTTAGCTGGCTGCTTCTGGTAAACACTCCTTCCATTTGTGATGCACTGCAATGCAACAGAGCAGCTCTTGAGGGAATTAGAGCAGGCAGGTAGTTCCTGCCAATCATTTCAAGGTCCATTCTCACACCAACAGACAGGAGATTCAGACACAACGCCAATTAGTGCTAATTGTAGTTTTCTCCAAGTCCCTCTGCAACCAAAGATGACAGAGACTTCATACGTGCTTCTTAATATAAGTGGCAACACTAATTTTGTTCACTTCAAAATCCTTTTTGAACGCAGAGCTCTAAGCTTGATAAATAAGTTTACCAAGTTTCCAAATGGCAGAAGTACCTCTCTTCTAATGAATCTAGTCAAGTATTTTTCTTTACCTCAGTGTCACAGGTACCTGAATATGCAATGGTTGTTCTGTAGGTTTTCACACTGCATTTCCCTAAACAGAAAGCTGTAAATCTTCAGAGACCTTGACAAACAGAACTGATGAAGTGCCATAGTCTGGTGCTGGGGCCAAAGGACCTTGTCCAGCAGTGGGAGCATGCAGGACAGGCAGTGTGTGAAACCCCCTTGGACACGGCAGAACAGCAGGGCTGCTCCAGCAGCACCCTCCTCCTTCCCTTCCCTGCCTGCACTCCCTGGAGCCCCAGGAACCCTCCCACGCACAGGGAGGGGTTTTGCTGTCAGGAGCTGCTCACTCAGGTTCTGCTTCCCTCCCTGGCAGGCATGGATCTGCTCAGCTCCACCAAGAGCTGCCCACAGCTTCCTGAAGGGCTGTCAGGTAATCACAAACTGAGCACATCCGAGCAACAAAATGTTGGCTAGTTCAACCCAGGTCAATGCTGTCATATTCATCAATGGGGAACTTGAAAGGCAAAGGTTACTGTGGACAACACGACCCGAGTTTCTCCAGATTTGTATCATCAGTGAAATCCACAGTGAAAGATAATTATGGCTTAAAAAGGATATTTTGGAAATAATTTTTATACCTCAGTTTCATATCAATCCTGCAAACATCAAAATCAGTCTAATAAGATTCCACAATGTCCATCCACCCAAAGCCTTTCAAGCAATACACACAACTTAAGACCAAAACTGTGTTTACTGCCAACATTTCATGCCTTAATCATTGTATGTTTAAATACACACATCCACCAAACATCATGTCCACATACCACAAGCCTTAAAAAAAAAGAAAAATGTTAACAATTAATTAAACCAGTTCTCATTACCTCAATTTCCATCTGCAATTATAATCATTTCCCATTTAAAATATCTACATTTTATTCTTAATTAAAAATTACATCCTTGCAATGAAGTGCAATATGAATTAACAATTCAAATGTTATCTATGCAAATTCGTTAGTCCTTTGATTTTTTTCCCCCATTTATGCAAAGTCATGTATAGGTTTATTTTTATTAAGCTTGTATAATTTCACTCAATGTCTTCTTCTCTGAACTCTACACATATTTCAATCCAAGGACGCAGAAATAAGTTGTAAATTACACAATTTCTTTTCAAGTCTCATACCATTCATTTCAGAATCAATACATATGTGAAGAGGTGTCTTTCCTAAATATTTAGGAAAAAAACCACTAATTTTAAGATTCAAAGAAATGTTAAGTTGCCAATGGTTTTGACAACAGCCATTTCTTCAGGCCCTGCTGTGTAAAGCCATTGGAGAAATTACTGTAACACAACAAAACCCTATCTCTAAATTAGCTTTGCCTGCACTCAGAGTTCAGTGACTCAACTTCTCAACACGACTCTGCCCTCAACTCTCCCACAGGCATCTCTTATCCAATTTGGTTTTATCTCCCTCAGCAGTGTTTTGAACTTTTACTCCAGATTTAAAATTTCTCCCTGCTTCATCAGCCAAGAGCAAACTCAGACTCTCCAAGTGAACAAATCCAACACAAAGCATTAATGCCTTCGATCGTGAATTGTTTGCCTACACTGTCTGTTGATTTCAAAGGAATTCAGCAACAGACAAAACAGCACCAAAGTGGTTACTTTTTTCAAAGTCTACACGTTTCAGCTCCCCCTTTGTACTGAGAAAACTCAAGAGTTTAAAACCCATTTAATAAGAGTATCATTAGAATAATATATACAGAATTACACCTACATCCTACCAACACCAATCACTACCTTGCCCAAAGCTGCTCACACCCCGTTCCAGCACCAAGCACACCGAGCACAAGACTAGCTGAAACTGTGCCACACACACACAAAGAAGGGGGATTGCTCAGCAAGGACCAGCCAGCTCCAAGGAGATGCCTGTGCCTCCGTGATCTGGCTCCCCTGCCAAGAGAAGGCATTCTGCAGCTGGGAGAAATTAAGGCATCATCCAGTAAGCTCCCTTCAGCTGTGTGGTCGTAAACCGAGGTTATTCAGAATGGCAATTAGCTGGGGATGCTCAGTAAGGGAGCAAGCAAAGGTGGCCAGATGCTGCCCAGATAAGATCCACACGCAGATTATCATTACAGACCAGAAGATGAATTTTTCAAGGTCCAGAGGGCAGTGCAATGGCTTTAAACAGAGTATATACTTATGAGGCAATTAGATGTGTCAATGTGAGGCACAAGAAAAATGCAGCAGATTGCAGCAAGATCTGCAGTTTACCAAATTACAAGGACAGATCTTGAAGTCAAATTATACAAACACAATTACACAAATTACACTGTAACCTTCAAAGGAAGAGGTCTTCATTGTATTCCAAAAGCCTCATTGTGTTTTATTAATAAATTCTGGCAGGACAAAGTTGGAAGTCATGCATTTATTTCAGTGGTTAGTTTAAAACTCCCTTTATTCAATGATCTTTTTCTGTCATAATCTCCTTATCTAATTTAAACAGAGTGCATTCTCTTGCTATGAGTGTAATTTTCATTTAAGTTGTTATAACTTGTGCACAAAGGAATATGTCAGTTCAGCTCACCATCTAATACATTCTCCTGTGCTACATGTGAGCAAAAGTAGACTATTTATATATCCCAATAGGAGAGTCACTTTTTTACAAAAAAGGCCAGATAGCATCAAGCCCCACATAGCACACCTGGGAGAAGTCACAGGACATTTTTACACAAATACTTCCTCTTTTTTCTTTCTTTTCCCTACCTGCAAAGACGGCTTGAGATAAAAGCAACCAGAAAGGACTAAGATCTGAAGACAGTTCCCTGGCATTGTCTTCTCCCTCTCACTCTTTTAGAAGAAAGCACGTATGAAGTCTCTGTCTCCCCCTCCAATTATGTCATTTGTCCTCTGCTAACTCTTATCCATGTAAAAAAAAAATCTTTCTATCCAAGATTGTAATTGGAGGAGCTTTAAATAGCTAATTTAACCTTGGGAGGATGTTCATTTTCACTGAGCATATCTCTCCAATCTATGAAACAGACAAACCCTTTCACCTGAGCATGCCATTCTTTAATTGTGGCAGCACTATGAGATAATGCATTTCAAACAGTTGATCAACCCAGGGGGAATACGAATGCCCAAATATTTAACAGACAATGATGCCTTTTAAAATGAAAACTCAGGCTCGTGAAAATGGTTATTACATGATCAACAACATCCCAATACTATCACACAGAGACAATTTATTTTACACACCACAAAGAACTGCCTTTTCAGAAACTAATCAGTAATTCGCAGCTGTATCATTTTTGATCTGTCTCAGCCACTGCATATCAGTTTACCAGCTCACAGCCTCTCTCAGAAGAGGTTATCTGATTAAAGAGAAATGGAAAGACTACTGTTATTTGTCCTCTTTGAAGAATTCCGCCAGCTGAGTATCAACGCTGATTTCACAATTATGAAACTCCAGAGCAAACCAGATTTATCCTGCAGCCAACCTCAGAGAAGCTCAAAGGGTGAAGGTGTTGCTGTAGCACCCCCTAGGTCAGAGAACCTCAGACAAAACTGAGCAAAGGCTCCTATGTCCTGAAGTGTAGCACAGTCTGACAAGACAGGTGCATCCAAAAGGAATTCAAGCCATTTAAGGAAAAAAACAATTCCCTGGAGGATACACACCTTTTCTTCATTGTCAATGTACTCCTACTCAGCAGTGCAAGACACTGGGACACCTAAGGACATCTGCTGGCATGATAAACACTGCCCACAAAGACACCAGAGTCCTCCCAAGCACCTTGGGTCCACTCAGTCGGACCTGTTGCTGTGCAGCACAAATTTGTCCTTGTCTTGCTTCCCAAGCAGAGAAATCAGGTAGGCTGACACCTGCATGTACAACTGCCAGGTGAAGAAGGCCTGGCTGCTCCCTCACTCTGTCTTGACACAGATTAAAGCAGGAAGAAGTCTGGCCATTTGATAGCTCAGCTGAGCTAAGAACAACAAGCTGTAGAACAGAAGTTGACCTTCCACCCTTGCCACAACAGTGAGAAGCCATCCTGGGTCAGTCAGCCTGGGCTGCATTTACCTGGGCACACACTCCTCATCCTTGTGCAGCAACTCTTGAAAGCACCAGCAAATACTCTGACAGCACCCTGCTGAGCCAGAGCCTGGGAGGGAGAAAGCACAGCGACCCACTCAAGAGCTTCTCATCCCAGCACACAGGACAGAGGAACATAAAGAGGCAGAACAGATGGTGTTTTATGAGTATTCTGTGAAGAACATGGTCCAAATAGTTCAAGTGGAATTAAAACTTAAATCTAAACAGGAGTGACTTTGGTCACCAGAGAGCAGAGGAGTCCAGTTTGCCAGTCACAGGTGGGATGTGTTCACGCTGGCCTTCACTGCAAGGATGGGGTATCACATTCAGCTGCTCTGTAGCTGTCAGATCCAAACCCAGAAATAAAAGCTACTACAATTCAATCAGGTTCAGCATCTTGGAACTGATGGAAATGCAGACTGTCCTCTGAGAAGTGCTGGTTACACACAAGCCAACTTAAGAAAGTATTTTTAGCATGTTTGTTCAGCTTCATCATCTCAAAAAACAGCTACAGCCCAGTCCATTGGTGCCCTTCCCGGGCTACGGGAACATCAAGAGACACTGAGGTCTTGGGGGGCAACACAACCCATCATTCTTCAAGGTCTGTGTTTCTTCACAGTAAGGTTCAAACCAGGACACCAGAAACTATTCTGTTTAAGATCCTCCAATACAAAGTCTCCCATAATCATGGCAGGGTTTGGTCTCTTCTCCTCAAAATTATCATCAGATCCTTTCAACTTGTTTATGCTTGAGCAAATCCCCTATGATCTAGTATATTATGCCATGCAATTTCCTTATAATTGTCACTTGCAGAATTCTCCCATACTCCACAGTGAGAATTCTGGGCCTCATAAACACTCTTGGGATGGCAAAGAACAGAGGAACTAGGAAGGAGTAGCAAAGAAAAATACAGCTGAAGTTTAGATTAAAATATATGTTATACTGATTTTTAGAATACCAATGTGTATTTTACATAGACTCTGTTGTCACTGTTTCAACTGCTTTTTCTAGAAACACTTAAGAAAATATATAGCTGGCAAAATAGAGCCTAGACAGAAAAAGGGAAAAATCTGGCTGTGAACATGATTGTCCAAATAGCTCGTTTTTTCACTGCTTTTCCTCACTGCAAAAAATGTGTCCATAGGCATTAGTGTTTGAAAACAAGCAATCTCCACACATTTCCCTTCCATGACACGAGCTGCCCAAACTGATGAAGCAACATGTAAACCATAAACCATCAATGCCACTGCAGCTTCTCAGGGAAGAAACTGCAATGAAATATCATTGTCCTCTTATCAACGTAGCCTGTGGTAGATAAGTTTTTTCTTGTCAACGTTGCAATAAATCATTCACCAGTCAGATTTCATCTGATGTTGCACCATCACACTCAAGGTAGAAATCTCCACTGCCTGAAGGGGACTTTTTTCAAGACTAAAACCAATAGTCCTGTGTAACCACCTGTCTGTTTCTATGGAATGTAGCCTTTCTCCACCCCTTCAACTCTGGTGCAAAATTAACAGGTGTTGCCAGTTTTTATCTGGACCCTTACAATTCCCTCTTCAAAGTCAACAGAAAAGTAATAGCCAAAGACACTTCACACTAAGGAATCACAAGGCCATCTGCCTTCAGTATCACCAACCAAAGAGGTTTCCTGCCCTATAAAGCAGCCTCGTAACTTGGTTGGATAGGACTATTCTTAAAAAAACCAAACAAACAAAAGCCAAACTGGTTTTGCAATAGTGTCTCTAATCATGGATTCAGACACACATTATGAATCCCCAGCAAAATGTCAGTTCTACTCTACTACTACAAAATCAGAATATTTGTTCTATTCCACCTACTGCTTACTAATGAAAGAAACCTATTCCAGTATATAAATGCTAAGTTGAATTATTTTTATGCCAATATTTAAAAGCAGTTCTATTTTTAAACAAATACATATAGCAACACATGGCAACTTAGGACCTCAGGAGTGCTCAACAGACCAGACAGTGATCCAAGAGCATCCTCCGTACCAGAGATGATAAATATCTGAGAAATCAGGTCCAGGTGTTTGGAAAACTGCTCCAGCTGCTCAGCTCCAGAGGGATGGGTGACACAGCTCCCACAGCCACACATCCAGGAACCCAAACTCCTCCCTGCAGCCCACCTGAGGCCTGGACAGCAAACACTGCGTGAGAACAAAGGCCCAGCTCCACCAGAGAGGGACAGGGCAAAGAAAGGAGCCCCCAGTCCCAGTGGGAGGATTCCTGCAGAGGAGAGGCAGATGCCTCCTACAGCACTGCACCTCAAGCTGGATTCTGGTTTTGCAACCAAGGAGAGGAACTCAGGAACCCACCTGGCAAAGACAATCAGAGGAACAGAAGAACCACAGAGCAGTGACCATCAGAACAAGTCATTAGTGAATGACAGACAAGAATGAAAGGACAAAGGAAGAGCAATGCAGCTCTCTTTAGTTATTGATAGTTCTGAATAATATACAGTTCTTCAGTCTATGGTATTTCTGTGAGATGCTGCAAATACTAAAGACACTAACACTGCATTAGCCTTGAAAGTCCAGCTGAAAGGTCTCTGGAGCAATTTTCTTTTTTGCTTCTACAGCCAAACCCACAGCATTAGCTCCTTCACAGTCACCCTGGCACTACTGCTGTGTCATCCTGGAAGGATCCAGGACAGCAGAGTCACACCATAAAACAAACAGGTGAGCAAGCCTCTCACAGAGCAGGTGTCTGAAGACAGCAAAGGCAGGCAGAAAGGTCCAGGTTTTGCTGATGCTACTTGTATCAATCACAGCAGAAGTCAGTGAAAGGTGCCAAGGGAAGCACTGGATAGTTCATCAGCTTTCCAGAGCAGACAGACACTACCCCTGCTTTGATCCTTTATTTTCACTATTGCATGCCTCAGCCAGCCAGCAGAAATGGTGCTCACCAAAGCCATGCATTTCATGTCCACCTCACCAACAAGGAACACTTTCAGTAAGGCTCACATGCTTCAACCTAATTTCCAATGAATACAACTGAAAGCAGCAAACTCCAGGATGGCCTTTACTACACAAACAGAAGCAAAAAGGCAAATCAGAAGCAAAGAGATTGTAAAAATCAAACGCTAAAGCCTACATCTCATACTCAGCATATACAGTTCAGTAACACCTGGTTTTGCAGAGAAAGAGCACTGCCTCATTACATAAATAAAGTGCTCGTAGCCTCAGTTCAACTGAAAGCACAACTGTCAGGCACATCAATAATTCTGTCCTGATCTTCAGCTTTTTAGCAAGTGAACTTATTACTAATGGGTACAAATGAGACAGGCTGGAGTTGCTACTCATTGACAGTGTGCTTCTTAGAATCCTTATGTTTCTGCACCCAAAGTGCCTGATTTTGTCTCCCAACCACAGGAGTGAACAGAGGAATGCAATCCCCAACTACAGGAATGAAGAGTCACTGATCAACTGTACAGTTGAAGGTGTAATCAAGAATACTGTGAAACTGTAAGACTCTATAAGAGCCAATGAAAAAGTAAGTTTTCTTCCTAAGTTGGTTTTCACCTTGGAAACTAATTGTTGAAAGAGAAAAGGTCACACTGCTTAATAGCACGAAATAGGGAAAACAGTACATGCAGATAGTGCCTGACACAAAGTATTAATTACCTTTTTGGCAGAGCATCTGTTTGTGCTGTGATGTATTACTCCTTATATTGAACCATGGCTTGGGATTCACTTAAGAGAGGTATCACTAGCACATGGACAAGTCACTTTTACCTTACATTCCTGGATCACTGTATCCCAGGTGTGCTTATATAAACACAGTTGCGTTTCTTGGCACATAAACATGAATTGCTGTGTGGTTTTAAGTTACTAGTTAAAAAAAAATGGGTTGCTGTTTTCTTTCCAAATTTAACAAATTCACATGCAACTCCTATGCTGCCTCCAAGAGTGAAGGAAACTTGCTCTTCATCATGTCATCTAGTTACTAAATATGTTTTGTTCTTACAAAACACTACTTTAGCTGTTAACTTAAGAGAACAGCCTCTTGCTTTGATTACCAGGGTAGCCAGATCTGCTTTTTCTGCCCTTGGTTTGCCCTCTTCCTTAACTCATAAACATATCTGAATCAAAGCAAGTGGAAGGAAAAGAAAAGGTGAGAGAAAACCAAACCCAAGAAATTAAAGTAACAGGTATCTCATAACACTTAGGCACTTCAAAAGAAGGTCAAACAGGAAATGAAATTTAGACCAAGCAAAAGGTTCTTGTATTCAAAATTAAGCATTCGAGGAATTCTTCAACATTTCTTAAACTAGAAAAAGCATTGAGCAAGATCACAGCAACCCCAAGAACCACCTGACAAGAAGTCATGCACCAAGGATGACTTCCTGCACCCTGTGATCAGCTCACGAGAGCAGCAACACTTCCTCTTTTGGATGTTCCTCATGGCACTGCCTTCAGATATTTGCTCTAATATTATGTTATGGCTCACCACTGCCTTACCTGGGAAGCCTCAGCACTGCTGCAGTGTGAATTCCATGCTGAATTTGACTCAGGGTAATTGTTATTGCTGGCAATCTGCTGGCAGTGGGGTAAAAGCCAGCTGACAACACAACAGCTTCTTACATGAATTGGCATAATGCAGAAATATCCTAGCCAAAGACTGAAAGCACAGAGACCCAGACTCTGCTTTTTCCACTGGAAGTCATCCCTGCAGATCCCTACCCAAATGTGTCAGGGGAAGCCTGAGCTACCTTGCTAGTGCAGGACTCCAGGGTCTCAGCATTCACTACAACCCCCAAGATATTTTTAAACTACTTCTAACCGCCAAGTGTTTTTTTACTGCATTTATTTCTCAGTGATGACTTAGAGCAAGTGCTTATTTTTAAATCATATTTGACATTTTGTTAGGTACATTGGAAAATAAACCAATTCCTACATATGCAAAAATTAGGAATTAATGAAGCCTGGCAATTATCTTGACGGAAAAAACCAAGTGACTTAGCTGAACATACAGAGACTCACTAAAAAAAAAAGAGCCTGCTCTAGTAGTTAAAAACAAACGAAATTGCTTCTTATTGATTTTAATTTAGGTTGAAACACTAGCTGTCTCTCCAACAAAGCCAGAAATGGAAACAACTATAAATGAGTACAAGATGTGATAAGATAGACAGATTCTTAAGCAATCTAGTATAGAGATGACCTCCAGTTTAGACAGTAGTTAAAATATGATATCATATGTATGGATCAGTAAGTAAGTTTGCATTTGTCTCAGCTCCAAAAACTGGAGAGCTACATTCTCCTCTTCAGCTACTCTAAAATGTTGTCCAATTAAGCTCTGGTTTTTTTCCTTACAGATCCTCTAGATTCTAATTTACAAATAAAATCAAGAGAAGCAATTAAATGTTTAGTACTATCAGCATGTTTCCCCAAGTGATGCACATGTGAAACAGAATAGAAGTAGTCCAATCTTGATCCAGGAGAATGGGTTACAAATTGAAATACGTTCCCATTACCATTACTCGCAGGCTTCACGCTCCAGCAGGTCCCAGGCTCAGCAGCACGCTGCCCACCCTGCACAGCACAGGAGCTGCCCCTGCAGCCCCCAGCACTGTGAGCCACCAGGCTGCAGCCCCCAGCACCAGCAGGGACACAGGGCAGGGCTCAGGGGGCACAGCAAGGGGGTGTGCAGCACAGAACACTACAAGGGACTTGTGGTGATGGCCATCCAGCCCATCACGTTAAAGGCTAATTAAAACCTTCCTGGCAAACTGCCTGGTCACTCTGCTCTGCTCTCCAGACAGCGTGCACTGCCAGGGCCTGCCTGAAGCACACCAGAATATTAGGATCGATCAAGCATGATTTATGAGCCTTTCAGCACGCCAGAACTTGAGCCAACATTACCTGCTAGGTACTGATCAGGTCTTAGAGGGTTTTGTGAAGGCTCCTGTATTTGGAAGGCAGGTCTCCCTCTCTCCTTTAGCCAAAAATACCTCTCCACTTTCTCTCATACCTTTGCATACCCCAGGCTCTTCCCAGATAAAATCAGCTGAGGGAGAAGGGACTGTTTTTTTCCTCATCTGATACCTGATGCTAATCAGACATAATCAAGATAAAAAGCTAAAAGCATCCAAGGGAGGCCACCCTAATGGAAACGGGGTCACATTAACAGAGCAAATCTAAATTCTTGCAAATAGCTCAATATCCATTCCCCCCACCCACTTCCAGCAGAGGAGGAAAAGAAACACTTTTACCCAAACCAGCAGCACGATTAACAGTAACAGGGTGAGGGTACAGATGGCAAACCCTCCCCACATTCCCAGGAAACATAGTGCCTCCTTGGGATCGCACCCCATTGCAACACCCACTCCAAGTGTCCGGTGAAGCTCATCTCTTATCCACACCCCGGTCATCACACAAGTGGGAAGTGTGGCCAGGAGGTCACAGGCAGGTTCTGGAGCTCTGTGAAGCCTTCAGTGTACGAGGTCTGACAGAAGTCAGAGCCTGAGTCACCCTCTTGAGGTAACTCCACATCATCTGGACTGCTGGGGAATGCAGAGATTGCTGCTCCCGTAAAAACTGCTGAGCTTAAAAAGGACAAAACAAAACCAGAAGAAATTATCTGAGACAGTAAGACTGCAGAGGACTTAAGGACTTAAGAGGACTTTCTATTACTAAAATTGCCATTATAGCAGCATTCAAGCCACCTTAAAAAAAAAAAAAAAAAAAAAAAAGGGGGGGGGAGGGGGGGGAAGAAGATGAATAAGAATAATTTATGAAAATAAAGTTGGAAATCCTAAGAATCAATGATCCAGACCACATCCACTGACCAGAGGAGTATTTTGTTCAGCACTGATTTCAATAATGATCTAGAAGTCATATTAGGCAAACAATCAACATGAGCTTCCTTGCTGTGGCAGAAAAATAGGCCACTGAAAATCCCTGGACAAACAGAAAGGGCAATAGCATTGCACATACATAATATGATCAAGAGCAGTGTTCAGTTCTCGTGTGCACCTTTCCAAAGGAAAAAAAAATAAAAAATACCTGACAAAAAATTATTCAAGGACTGGATAAAATCTCATGGCAAAGGGCTTGTAGGGTTCAGGTCACTGGGTTAATCAGGACATTGTAACATCGTTTCATCCTAACATGCAAGTACTCTCATGGTAACAAATACCAGAGGGCTCTTTAAACCAGTAGAGACAGGAGATAGAAGACAGTTAAAGTAGTTGTATATTTGTAGTTTGTTCTTCAGTAATTCAAGTGTCACTTTTTTGGTGGCTTATTTATTTTGGTAACTACTTTGTTCACAGAAAGAAGAGTGGCATAATTTCAAAATGGGAACCAAACAATTTATTTAAGAGACAACTGACATCAATTCCAAGGATAGATAGATATGATAAAGCACCCTCCAGAAAGCCAGAATTTTAATGGACAGACTGGACACATCTGCCTCACCACAGGCAGACTCATACTAGCAAGTGGTTTTGCATTTCACCACGCAGTGAAAGAAAAATTTTTAGAGAAGTATAAAGACAGTATTAAAATAGTACCCCCTTTGACACAAGGCCACCCAATGGGAATATTGACAATAACAAGCCTGGTTGTGTTTCAGAAGGTCATGATGAGGGTTATGGGACAATCCTCGCCTGGTGAAAGCTGCCACAGCAACAGCAGCATCAGTCGTGCCATGACAGTGTGCAGCAGCTGAGGATCTGCCATTGCACCAAGAGAAGAAATTACAGAACTTGCACATTTTGCACCCCCAGTTTGCAAATATAACAATGAATTAATTCACAGTAAACAGGAGGGAAGCGTTTTGCAATGCATAAACAATGTAGTAAAAAACAATTTAAAAAGTCACAGTTTCTGAAACTGCTGTCACTGAGCACAAACTTTTAACACTTACTTAAATAGCTAAAACTGCACAAAGGTGTCACTTCAGAACACAGTTATACAGAAACCATATAATCTGATGCAAAACCCTTGGGCAAAGAAGGCAAAATAAACAACTAATTTTGGAACCTGAACACTCCATTAGCACTTCTCACCAATTAAAATATGATGCAACTGCTGTCAACAGGCAAATTTTAGTTGCATTTTAAGCATGGATTTAAATACAAAATAGACAAGCTACTGCACTGTAACAATAATAAGTCAACTACCTAGAAGTAGAACGGAGGCCAACAGGAAGAGTTGGTTCTCTCTGCCTATCCAGTGAATGGGTGCAATGTTTAAGAGACAGACATGCTACACAATCCCTCATTTCTACTTGGACTGAAATAAATCTGTACCATAATCTCCAGAAGTCTAAATGCACCGTAGCAATCTAAATGCCAGTGAAAGTCTATGGAAAATTTAATCCTTAAACTCAATTTTGACAGCAACGTAGAGCTGCAATTAATTATTAAAAAGCTACTAGGTATCTTTATTGTTTCCAGGGAGTTGGGAATGGGGAGGGATGGCTGGACACAAGCCTCACACCAAGGCCACTAAACAGAGGTTTAATATAAACGTATGCCTACAAAGAAAAAAAAAAAAAAAATCACTCAGCTTGCCCTCGAAAGCTCTTGGTTAAAACCTATTTATTTCGAGATATGTATCATGAACTTCACTACCTCATTAGACACAAACCAAAATGCAGAAGGGGAGAAGGGAGGTGCGGAAAGGGAAAAAAGATTGAGGGAAGCATTTCTAAGCACACCACACTGACACAAAGGTAGAGGGTGGTCCTCAGTGATGGGAGTTACTTCAGGGACATTCTTGTTTCAAAGAAACTTACAGACCAAAAGAGTAATTTGCTTTGAGTCGAGGACCATCAACACAGGTCTGGACAGAACTGTTTCTATTTCCCTCTGCAGTAGAAAAATGACTTACGCAGTGCATTGGCACACCATTGCATATCCTGCTTATTCAGCATTCACCTCTTCTTATCGTGAGGTCCTCTTCAACTCGGGGACAACTAACACTGGTCATCAACCAGCCCGGCAACCTCTGAGGAACTCTGGGTCTAAGACTACAGACTGCTAAAAAACAGTAATCCAAATAGCAGATACTTTTATAGGAGGAAGAAAAGGGCAAGGCACTGCTTTGGTTAAAGCAAGTTTTATAGCATTTCCTATGTCTCTTGCAAGCCTCCTGCAAGGACAGAAGATGAAAAGAGTGAGGTGTGGGAAAACTGAACAACTCTTCACTTTGCCTGCGAGAAATTATCAGATAGCTTTCCTTTCCTGTCAGCAGAATAAACTGACTCCCAACAGAACTTTTAACAGCACTCTGTCAGGGAGACAGGCACACTTTATTTCAAAAAAAGAGAACAAAGTAGCTGCCACAAGACCAAATAACATCCTGCATTTTGCACCTAAATACCACAGCCGCTCTTCAGGGCTCAGGGTTTCATTCATTACACCGCTGTAAGCACAGAAAAGGATTTTTCAAAGGAGCTTTCCTAAGCTAAGCATCCAAGTCTCAAAACACCAAGATTTTCTTTAGAAAGGCCCCCACACTATGATTGCAAAGTCCCTCAAAGCAGGCACTGGACAGGATAAACATCTATCAGGCATCACTGCAGCATTTATGCACAGAAAAACTGCAACACCCACGTCAATTAAGATTTTATGTGCCAATACTGCTGGCAGGTGCATGATGCAGTCATGTTTTAATTTCTAAAAAGTGGTTCATCATTATTCAAATGACTTGATAATTAAAAGCACTAGTACTTCAACTCCCAAGCAAACTTGGAGATGCATAATAAAACCACATGATTAAAAAAAGGCCATACACTACCTGATTTTAGTTTAACCATAGTTCAACTTGAATACTAATTCAAATTGATGTAGAGTGAGCCCTTCAGTGTAGCAAAACACATCTTACAGGGACTGCATGAACTTCTGAGCTTCCTTACTGCCCTGTGCCTTCACTCCTCCTCCTCCAAAGTGGGGAGTTTATTCTCACCACTGTTTCCTCCAGCTTCCCAACAGTAATATCAAGGGGAAAGGAAAAATGAGAAATATCCATGGAGTATCTCAGCAACACCATTGCTGTGCTTGCAATCTGCTCCCCAGTTCATCTGTTCACTTTCAGGGTGGGAAGAGATTCTGCTTAGGCCACAAATATGTCACAGCTCAAAGCATCAAGCTGGAATCTGCTGTGTCCTGGCAGCTGTGCCTCAAGAAGATGAGCGTGCACTGAAAGGCAAACGTTTGGAGACACGACCAGTGCAGCCCAGATGCATTCGAGGGGACACTTGTCCTCACTGAAGTGGGCTGAGATCACTTTGGAGCATTGGAGGACCTGTTAGCAGCACTGAAAGAAAGAAAGCAATTTGACTTGCCCTGGGGGAAGTAATCTGTACCCTGCAATATAGATAACATGATCATCAGCACAAGATACTGAGTACTGGGAAAATTAACAGCACCCGAGGATGGTTTTTCTGTGCTTTTTATTTTCTCTAAAGGTTTATGGACACACAGATGTGAAAACTACTTGCTTTCATCAAAAGTTATTCTCTAGTTGGGCATCTCCAGTTGACCACGCCCCAGGTTCTTCTGCTCAGGATGAAAGGGTCCATTAATGCACATATTCCTTCCCTGCTTTGCTTCCATCCCATGCATGTGCTCACGAAACTGATATTCCCCAGTCGAACTGGGCTGCACCTGGAAACCTGTGAAGTTACATTCCCATCCACCTGTGCAAGAAGATGCAGATCCAAAATTTTCACTTGGAGGAAACACCGAGTTTAGCTCATGAAGAAGGGAAAACTTGATAAAGATATTTAGACACCTAAAGCAGCAAGCAGTCCCCAGAAGGAATATATAAACCCTAAATTAACCCATATGGTACATATCTAAATCCTCAAATGACTCCTTATTTTTAAAAACATTTGTTTGATAAGATTCCACTTCCTAAAATATGTAAAAATTGTTGTTTAGAATTAAAGTAGCATAGCACATAAACATAAATAATTGCAATTTCATCAACACACAGGAGCAGCTCTTTAAAAATGAAAGCACAATAACTTGGGCAAACAGAAATTAGGCTCATATTTTCCTAATTTCTCTGATTAAAGTTATATATTAGCTAAAATACAGTGTTATTACTAGACCCTTAGGCTTCAGAGCACATCATGCCATGTTCATTTTGCTACTAAAAATCAGCAACCAAATGATTAGCACTTTTTTCCAAGGACAGTTGAGATTAATAGTTTGAAGTCGTTCCTTAATTTAACCATGAAACTTGAACATTTAAATTAGAGTCAACTTTAATAACATTTATTTCAGAAAACTGTAAGTATGTTAGTCCTTGAGCACTGATTATAAGATGGATAGAGCTGTTAGCTGTCTTTTCTGTAATTGGAAACAAATTCCAACTATTAAATTTATAGAACTTGGTAACAGTACAGCCAACACTTGTCCCTGCAAAGACCCAGAAACTGAGAGTGATAGCATTACCCTACTGAAATCAACAGGTGATTTCCAGGGATTTTTATGGTACCAAGCAGGATCTTTTTGTTACACATAGACTTGCAGTGTGGATGTAGGTGGGATGGGTGAAGAACACATCTCTGCTTGACCCACAGAAGCTCATCACTGCTCTCAGACACCCTTGTTCTGAACAGGATCAGAAACCCTTACATCCTCCTTTTGTAGACAAAAAAAGAGAGGGTATAGGGGATAAGAGAGCAATAAAAGAAATCCTAACTCATACACACAGGCAAAAAGCCCTGTTCTTCCATGCAGAGCAATATGCCCAGCCTGGATACGGGTTCTGGAGGTAGTGCAATATGCCTGTGGAAATTCCAGTTAGCTGCAAATTGTGTCCCTTGCTTTTTTTTTTTTTTTTTTTTTTTTTTTTTTTTTTTTTTGAATGTACTGAAATCCTTTCCTTCTGCAATGCCTCTTCCTCCCTCCCAACTTTAGGAAGGCTCTTCCTCTGGCTGCTAGCAGAGACAGCTCCAGTGACTACTTGAGGGCTTTTGAAAGCTGGGTCCAGGCCCCGTTAACCAGGAGCCTGCAAAGGGACAGCAAATCTCTCCCTGGAGTTCCCCCCAAGAAGGAAATCCCGAGCTCAGCTCCTGCAGCCTGGGAAGGCTCACTTGACTGTCTTTATCTGCAAGGACTCCATTAGCAACTTCCCATAACATAAGAGTGTACTTGGAAACGGCATTGAAAATAAGGGATAATTAAAATGTAAGAAGTGTCATCTTCATAAAAGCCACAGGACTAAATAAAGTCTTGGAGGGCCCTCTCCTGTACATTCCGTATTTCTCTACGTGCACAATGCACCTTCCTCCTAAAATCTTTACTAGACAAAGGCAGTCTTCTCTGTACCTTTAAAAATATCTCAAGTAGTATTTACTTAGTTCATAAGGCATAGCTCCCAGTACAATATTTCCTCCAAGAAAAATCACGGTTACATGCAAAATTAACTCTCATCTCAGATCTATGAAGACTCAAAATCCAAAATCCATTTAGGCAGTTACCAGGTTAGCAACAATTAGATTCATTACCAAAGAGCTAATCTCAACTCAAGAAAATCACTTTCATTTATGCATCTAGCCTAAGAAACTGGTAGCAATTGTCATTCCTTAGATGACAGGATTGTCAAAGCAAAAGCTAAGAACTGCACAAATGTGTACTTTTTCCTTTACAAAAAAAATATTTACTGTCTCTTGGCAAAGCACCAAGAAATCAGATAGTAAGGATATCACCATAATGCTAATATTTATTTCTTACTGATTTTTGGTACTGTGAGTTTAGAGTAATGAGCAAACAGACCCCATGGAAACAACCCCTCTTACCTTGTCTTGGTTTGATTTATTAACCAATGCAATTACCAGTGACAATCGCACAGAGAAATGCACTAAACAGTTCAGAAAGAGGAAAACCTTACCCACATATTTTTTTTGCCAGACTGACTCCTTTCTCTTACTACAACCAAAGGAACAACAAAAAAAAAAAAAAATACCCGCTTCAACAGTAAAACCCTATTACAACACTACTAACAAAGAAATACCGCAAAGACTTATTTTCTACATGGTTCATTTATTGTTACCGAACAAAGAAAAGAATAGCCTTTATGTTTCCTCACAAAGTAAAGTGATTTGCAGGGGAGAAAACAAGTAGTGACCTCTCTTCCATTTAAAGGGAGCTTGATATGAAGGAGAGGGAAGAAAGACACAAATTAAAACCAAGCTGACAAACACCTTACTTCTTTAATCCTCTCTAGAAAATGCTATGGAAAGGTACAGAAGCATTTCTGGTAGATACTAAATAGTTAATATCTGCCGGGATTCCTGCCAACACAAATTCCGATGATTTGCCATTGGATGCTGTCGGCACCAATGTCCTGTTACAGCCCACAGAGATCCTCCCTGCAGCTTCCTGCCTCGAGCATCTCCGGTGTGCGGGCTCGGAGCGCGAGGCGTCCCCGGTTCCCGGGACGCTCCCGCGCCGCCCCGGGGCTGCGCTCACCGCAGGCACTGCCCCGCTCACAGGGAGCTCACGGGAGCGGGCAAGGTCTGCACGGCAGCTCCGCACGAGAAGCTAAAGGCATAAAAGCCTTTCTGGAAAAAGTTCGCTTTAGCAACGAACAGCCCTGAAACGTTCCCCAGTATTACACAGCTGTTTTACGGCTTCTGGCATTAAAGAGTTTACCAACACTCTGCAAGCGTTCTTCTACCCTCTGCTTGCATCCATCTTCATATTCGAACCATAACGCAAATATTATCTGGTTCAAACATCGCTGATCTAAATCAGCAACCCATACAATACTGTCATATTAAAACAACATCAGGGCTTGTTTTCCTGCAGCATTCCTGGAGCCTGCCTTCTAGATGTAATTACTACACAATATATATCAGAACCAGAGAGAAAGGCATCACTCCGACTGCTGAAATTGAGAAGGAATCAATACAAAGAAGATAAATGTTTCGTCAAAAGCTGCAGAGGTATTAACCCTCTCCCCAACTTAGTTTCTTTTTGCTTCAAATCATTTTACCACGTGAGAAGCTGATGGAAGGAACGGGATGGGATGGGTCTACCTGCTTAGCGCTGCATTTGGTGTTAGAAAAATAAGAGCATTCCAGGAAGAATTATTTTGTTTTAAACGGGGGAGAAAAAAAGGAAAACATAAGTGGAAGTTCCTATAAAACCTCCAGAATTTAATTATTTTATTAGACCCTTGCACACCTGGCCGCGGCGCACAGCCAGGGCTGCCTCAGGAGTCCCGGCAAGGACGGGAGAAGCCGCGGGGCAGGGGCAGCTCCCGGGAAAGAGGGGCTGGCGCTGCCGCCGGCGCCTCACACCGCGCTCCCGGGGGCCGCGGGGAGCCCGGGGCGGGACAGACAAGGCGAGACCCCCGGGGCGGCAGGCGCAGGCACCCCCCCGAGGGGCAGGGGCAGAGCACCCCCCGAGGGGCAGGGCAGAGCACCCCCCGGGGGCAGGGCAGAGCCAGGGGCAGGGCAGCAGGGCAGAGCCCCCCCAGGGGGCAGGGGGCAGGGCAGGGCAGGGCAGGGGGAGAGCCCCCCACCGGGGGCAGGGCAGGCAGGGCAGGGGGCAGAGCCCCCCCCGGGGCAGGGCAGGCAGGGCAGGGCAGAGCCCCCCCCGGGGCCCCGGCCCGCTCCCGCCGGGCACGCGCGCGGCTCGGGAGCGCGCCGGGCGGGGCCCGCGCTGCGCGCCGGCAGAGGGGCGCGCGCCCCGCGGGGGCGCCGGCGGCACCACAGCGCCCCTGGCGGGCAGCGCGGGCACTGCGGAGGCGGCGGGAGCCCGAGCCCCGCGAGTTCCCCCGGGCCGGGGGGAGCGGCGGGGCGCGGGTCCCAGCGCGGGGCGGGCGGGCGCCCACCCGGCTCCGTTACAGGCGAGCCCCGCAGTCCGATGCGGGGAGAGAAGCGATACACAGGCACCGGCCGTGGGGTTCGAAGGGTGGGAGAACCGCACGGCTGTCGCCGAGTGCCCCCCGCCCGCGGAACCCCTCTGCCGCGGGTGCGCGGCGGTGGCTGCACAGCCCGAGCCCCGGTGCGGAGCGGGCGCTCAGCCCCGCGGGACTGCCCCCCGCCCTGCCAAGGTCAGCACGCGGCACGGCGAGACCCCCACCGCGGACACGAGTGGGGTGGGCAGGGCAGGGACCCGCGCCCCGCCAAGTTTCCGGAGGGGAACCGGGGGGCTGCGGCGCGGGGTCGGAGCGCGGAGTCACGCTGCCTCTCGGGGCGGCCAGCGGCGGTCCCGCAGCACAAAGAGAGCTCCAGGCAGCCCCACGAAAGAAGAGCAGCGCTCAAGGTCCCCCCCCCTGCGCCCGCCCCACGCCGCCGGGCGCTGCAATGCACCGGAGACAGGGGACACGGCGGCGGGAGCGCGGAGCCGAGCCCGTGCTCCGCTCACGGCCCCACTCGCGGGCTGCGCTGCCCGCAGCCGGGAGGGTGCTGTGGAGCGGGAGGAGACCCAGCGCCGGGGCCGCCCCGGCACAGGGGCCCCCGCGATCCCTGGCGCATCCTCCCCGCTCGCGGGGTGCCCCGCCGGCTCCCTGCGGGGGTCACGGACACGTGTGGAGCAGGCACCGGGAGCCCCTCCAGCCGCCGCGCTCACTCACCGGGGAAGCACACCACATCATGGAGCACGGAGCTGGTGATTTTCAAGAAAAAGATCCACCAACACGGTTGCAGTAGCCTCCGCATGTCCAAAGCCGCACATCGAAAGGGGAAAGGGGCTAAAATAAATAACACACAAGAGGAGGGGAAAAAAAAAAAAAAGGGGGGGAGGGGGAAAAAAAAACAAAAAAACTTGTTGAAAATAAGTTTCTCCCCGCACCCCTGTTCCTGCGGGAGAAAGCGGGGGGCTCCTTCTCGCCTCCTCTACGGGGAAAAAAAAAAATCCCTCCAAACGCGGGGCAGGGGGAGGACGGCGAGGAGCGCCGGCGGGGCGCGGGGACCCCCCCGCGCGGCTCGGCGGGCGCGGGGCGGCGCGGCTCAGGCGGGCAGCAGCGGCGGGGCGCGCATGCCGCGGACGGGGCGCTCACAGCCGCCTCCGCGCACGGGCGGGCGGGCGGCGGTCAGCCGGGGCCCCGGCGCGCTCCATCCTGCCGTACAGGAAGTGGCGGGCGAGCCCGGATCCTGGCGGAGACTTTAAAGCGGGGCGAGGGAGAGAGAGAGGAGGGAGAGAGAGAGCGCGGCGCGGCGGCGAGGCGAGGCGAGGAGAGGAGAGGAGAGGCGGCGGCGCGCCGGGCGCCCCGGCGGCGCGCCCCCGCCGCCCTTAAAGCGGCCGCGGCTGCGGGGCGGCGGCGCGCTCCCGTGCACGCTCCCGCCGCCGAGCCCGCTCCCGCCCCGCCGCCTGTGTGTGTGTGTGTTGTTGTGTGTGTGTGTGTGTGTGTGTGTGTGTGTGTGTGTGTGTGTTGTGTGTGTTTATGGGGACGCCGCCGGCAGCGGCGGGGCTGGGGGGCGATGTGTCACCGAGCCGCGGAAATTCGCCCTTTGCAGTTTCGGGTTCCGCGCTGTCGCCCCACGGGCGGTGTCTGTTTGAAGTTACTTGTGTCATTATGCCGCCCCCCGGTGCGTGCTGCGGGGGGGCCGCAGATTGGGGATGGGTGGCCCTGTCATTCGTCGTCCCCCCCGACTTGTGCGCATCACTCGGGGTGCCGTCAGAGGGGTCCGGCCCCCCCCTCCCCGGCCCAAAACCAAGCAGTTTCCCCATCCCCTTCGATACCTTGTATGACTCTTTGGTTCCCCCCCCACAGAATCACACAGCTCAGTGCTGTGCTGGGTACTTCCAGAAATCCTCGTGGAAATCATACAGATTTTTTTTTTTTTCTCCGCCAGTGGTATGTGTCTTTTTGGGTACTGCAAGAGACACCTCCGCCCCCACTACCCCTAGAATCACATAGATTTTCCTCCCCAGTAACACTCATCATTCTGGGTATTGCTGGAAGCATCCCACAAAATTGTTATTTTCCCCCCAATATTGTGCATTATGCTACATATTTCCAGAGAGTCACCCCAAAATGAGATAATCGTTTGGTGTTTCTGCAAAGTCAGATGAAGGCTGTCCCAAGCCACTCTAAATCCACAACACCCTCCCACACCCACACCCCACCCCCGGCAGCAGGTTCTGAATGAGTGATAATTTTGCACAGGAAACAGAAGCAGAAAATGGTGTGAATTCAGGATGAAGGGATGGTTGCTTGTACTTGGTATTTCCTGGCTGTGCTGTGGTGTGCTGGTGCGTAAATTTCATTCAGAGGTAGTTTTTGTCCGTTTCTTTGTTAATTACATCCATGCCGGGGAATCTGTTTCAGAAGGGAAAGGGTTTGGCCCGGCTTATCTGTGTGCTCAGCTCTGGCTCTGTTATTTGCTATGCTCCTCTTTGCTTACCTGCAAACCTTCCACATTTGTGGTGTTTCCAGCGGAGAGGAGATGGTCGGCAGGAGGAGGAACAGAGTAAGAAAATTCAGAAGTCATTTGTGGAATGGCAGTGATTTTCTCTCCCCCTTCCTCAGTTTAGGGGTCACTAGAGCAGCACCCTCAGGTACTTAGCACTGTCTGCAAGTGGGTTTGTATCCATCCGGCTTTACCCCACTCAGCACAAGATGCCAAGGCACTGGATTATGCTGCATCCAAAGGGCCCCTCATCAGGAGGCATTTGTAGGCTTTCCTTTGACTTTCTCTCCACATACCAGCTCATGACTGCCAAAAATCACAGTTGGAAGTTAAAAGTGCAGTCTTTATTGGCCAGAACTGTTCATCCCAGTAGGGATTTTTCAAGTGTAAGGATTTAAGGACTTGATTAGATATTCTCTGCCCTTGAGGACACCACCCATTGGGGTGTGCAAAAATTAGAGAAGGTACTTGTATAAGGATTTGTCTAAAGAAAGCAAAAATTATGGGCCCTGGAGAAAGATCCCATCCAACCTGTTCATTAAATAATTTTCCAGAACATGATTTCAACTCTCATAAAAACAGAGATACAATTTTAAGAGCTAAATTTTTCTGATGTTTTTTGTTCCTATGGAAATCGAAACCAAATCCCCACCTGCCTTGACCTTTTGGATTCTGCCATGACATCTGGGCAGAGTTACTTATTGGGCTGTTCAGAAAAACCTGCAAAATATTCCCCTTTCAGCAATTGATTTCAACTTTGCTGTTCTGTCTCAACAGATAGGGAGGCAGGTTCTCCACCAATACTGAGTCTTGCCTCTTCAAATGATGTCTCCCTGGTATCATAAGAGGCAATCTTAAAGTGTTTCAATCTAAAAGTGGGTTTCAACAGGTCTCATTACATGAGAAAACTTATTACACAGTATTGCAATACCACGAAAGAAGACTAAAAGCAGTGGATATTTTTTTTTTCAAAGAGCAGTTTGATTTAGTATTTTTCTCACTAATTCAAAATCCTTTGCAAAAGCTGTTAATTGCACCATTTTATATTTAAAACATATTTTTAAATTAGTTTAGGGTTTTCTCTCCTGGAAAATGACAAACCTGAAACTGGACCTATATGTTGGAATTGGAGGAATTTTGCATTTTCCATTCTTGGGGCAAACATGAAAGTAAGATATAAAATGCATAATCAGAGTACTGTCTCCTGAGGAGCACAGATGACTTCAGATCTCTCTAAGCTGCTAAGGAAGATTTTAGAATGGCAGCGCTCCCATCAAAAACCAGAGGTGTTCGGGCTGGATATTCACAGTAGTTGCCTCAGGTCTGAACTTCTTAAAACAAATCTGTAAAAGCCCAATGTCAGCACGACCAGCTTGGTTCAGCCTGCTGTGGTACAACATGTACAATGACCCACTTTTCCTGGAGTGGGAAATCAATCATTGCATCGTCACACATCAGTTTAGGAGCCATGGTGGCAGAAGTAGCTTTGTTTCGCATTAGCAATTTGGGTGGGCAGAGAAATGGAAAGATGGATGATGGAGATGCAGAGAACAAAATTAAACACGGTTAAATGAGAATCCATTTCCTGCATGCAGTATCTCTGTGCCCGAGGCACGCTGTCTATCAACAATACACAGGTACAAATTGGCCTGCAGACGGATCTTTAACTACCCAAACACAGCAAAGTGCATTAGCAGGATGCTGCTCTGCTGGGCTGGGGCCGCCTGGCTGCGGAGCGGCCACATTAGCCAGGACAGCTGGTTCTTCCCAGGGACTGAAGTACTGTGATTAAAACAACTGCTGCTGTTTCGAAGGGGTTGAAAGGGGACATTATAACCCAGTGCAGCTAAACCAGACCAGTGGGTGCTCTGCAAATCTTGCAGTATTTATGGTTAGCAAAGCAGGTGATGTCAAGGTGAGAGGAATGGGACCAGCAGCCCTGGTTTGCTTGGAACAGTGAATAAAAGACAACTTCTATCCTTCTTTTTCACCTCCTGTTTGAACAAGTAATATTTTTATGCTGCCTTCATCAACATACGGGCATGACTCCTGGGAAAGGAATGAAAGTCTGTTAATTTATTTGATCAGACATGAGAAATAATAGAAAACTGAAACGAAGAGTTGTATTTGTCATATGTTTGAATTAGTGAAAAGCTGAAGAAAGCAGAAAAATATTGCAAGGAGTTCAAAGATGTGAGAGGTTTTATTGAATTAGAAAATTATTAATAGCATTAATCATTTCCAAAACAGGCTTCTTAACATCTATAATGACTATGTAAAGGATTGGGGAAATAAAAATCAGAGAAAAAAGTCAGATACACAAAGTTACATTTCTTTTTGTGTCTAGAGAGAAAGGGATGAATTTTTCTTGATTTAAAGCCAGCCTCACTGGAATGGTTAACCTGTGGGGAAAAGACCAGGTGAGGATCTAGCCCTGAAAGGATAATTCAACATGAAGTATGAAGAAGCAGCTACAGTTCAGATTATAACTAATGTGACATATAAACTTCCAGGTTAATTCAGCAGTCCTAGTTCCTGTTCAGCTTTGCATGGAAAGGAAAAAAAGGATGCTGAACTTGTAGTTTCATAAATTATGCTATTGCAGAATTAGTTTCTGGTAGCCTCAGGACAGATGCATTCTTCTCGGAGTATGCTGGGAGGCTTCGAAGGTCTTAAAAGGCATCTGAGAACCTGCTGAGAACCAGAGGTGGAGAGCAAGCAAAGTGCTGTGATAAAAGAGAGGGCTTTATTTCAATATAATCATAGCAATGAGCTGTGTTGTTTGATTCATGAAGACGTAAAAATAAATGAACTCAGAGATGCAGGTAAAGTGAAAGGTATGAAAAATGTTAATGGGTGATGCAAACTCTGGCTAATAGGCTGTGGGTCAGAGATTGCTGCAAGCATTGCAGGCTGCACATCTACAGCTCAACCAGCATGACAGGAATGAGCACTGACTTGAGAGATACTCCAAGATGTCCTGACTGGGAAGTCTCCCACAGGGTTTGCACAAGACTTTTTTGGAAGACCAATACATTTATTTTCTTGTGTTCTAAAAAAAGGAGCCACCACCTTAGGGTAGCCTTAGGCTAAATCATTCAGAACAGACACTTGGCCACATGCTGAGATGCCTACTTGAAAACTTCGAATTAAGCTTGAAGTCAAACAGTTCTTTTGTCTCCGGAAATGGCCTCAAAATGGCTGTGTTTGTAAAAGTGTGTGTGGAGGGTTGGACTGATCAGCAGCGAGTTTCTCTTTCAAAAGCAGCTGAAGTTCGGAGTCCTGTGGTACGACCTTGCTAGGGCCACGAGTTGTGTGTTTAATTCACAAATGCTCTCCTGTTAAAAGAAGAATATAAAAATCTATCATCAACACGGCAGTGAGCAGAGCAAGCATGTTCCTGACTAGAGCTGAGGGATGAGATGAAAGACCCAGTTTTCTGTCCTGTTTGTCTGTGACCACGTCTGTGACTCAGTGGGGAATTACTGTCTTGGCAGAATTTAAGGTGGAAGCTAATGAGACGACAGACTTAGGGTTTCCCATTATTGATGCAAATATTGTTTATAGGTTTCAATACTATTTGAAAATAGTTCAGTGAAATTCTTGGGATCCTCAGCTGCAGAAAAGCTGAAATGCTTTGAGTGAGAAGGCTCTATCCCTGCTCGATGTTTTTCCACGATCGTGCAGCTTGCCAGGAAGATAACTGCAACTGTTTTTCTACACAGTGAAGTTGACTCAAGGACAGGCAGGGTTTGCAGGCAGTGTGAACTCAGGCTGAATACAAGCTGCTGTAAGGAGCAGCAGGGGTGTGGTGTGCTGGATCTAGACGTGTTGCAGACACAGTTAGTTACTATGAGCAATCTTCCTGTCTCTGGTAAACTCACCTTCCAGCCCCCTTGTCTTCCTGGACTCCACAAAGCCAGCATCATAATGGGGAACCTACTCTTTTAAAGGCCTCATACATTACAACCAAAACACCATTAAAAACATTGACAAAATTGGTGAGAATGAATAAATTCATTGAAGGTGGAATTTCTGCTCTTCCTTTCCCCTCTTTCAGTCCACTGCTGATTTCTGCCAAAGAGGTTAATGTGATATGTCCCTGCCCCCCTGCACGGATGTCAGAAAGATGTGTCAGAAGCTGCTGGTGGAGGGTAAAGACACAGGTGTGCTGTGGTCCCAAGGGGAGAGGCAATGATGACTCTGTAACAGCGCATGACCTTCTGCTGCAAACCCATTGCAAATGGTGTCCAAAGCCAGGCCCCTGAAATTGCTCCACAATGAAGACCAATCAAGGAGACTGCAAAAAACACTTTCCTAGTCAATCCCAGGAGAGCACTTGCAAGAAGCAAAAATCTGTTCTATAAATGGTAGAAGCAGACTCCCAATCTGTTTAAGGAAAGAAGAGAAAGTTTAAGAGCAACATTTGCCATACCCATATTCACTCAGAGATACATTTTCTTTGACTGCAGGAATAAGGTGACGTACAAGCTTGTATGTTCTGGCTATCTTTATTAGTTGGTAATGTCTTACAAAGGCTTGTACAGATGTGAATAATTACATTCCAGAAACTAATGCAGCCCCTGGTGGGAGGGTGCCGGGAAGAATGGCCTTGACAGAACAAAGAAAGAAATAACACTTGCGAAGTACAGGAAGAGTAACTCTTACTTTATTTTGGGTCACTGTGTTGCAACAGAGAAATGCAGATCGCAGATTGTAGCCTAGTTCTGTTTTTGTTATTCCTCTCTGGTTTCAGATATCTGTGTTTTTGGTGTTTGAGTATTTTTTTTCTTAAAACATTAGCACTTACTCAAATATAGGCTTTTATAAAGCACTCTGGATTTGAGTGTGGACAGGCAGTACATTAGCTAATATGATTCCATTAAAAAGGGATTCCATAGTCAGTGCCCCAATTAAATGAAGAAGTGTCAATATTAATAAACCTCCCAAAGAAAGGGATAAAATCAGATGCCCCAGTGACCCCTCAGACATGAGTTATTCCGATCAATACATACCCATAAGCACCAATGGAGATAGATAAACAATAGCAATGTATCCAGGCCACTGAGGTTTGGCAGTACAGCACACCCACAAAGTCTCCTTTGTTTTCTCTATTTTTGCTTTCCATTCCCTTATTCTCCAGTGTCAGGAGCATGAGCTACTTGTCTGCAAACTCCAGTTTCTTGCTAGGAGTTCATCCTGTCTCCTCTTGATGCCTGGACTAAAAGGGATTTCTTGGAAGCGTAAAGATGCCATCCAAAACGTTGAATAAGCAGTAATCCAAATCCCTGACAGCTTACATCCCTAATGCAACTGAAATGATTTTCATTCATCTTTTCAATTGTCATCAAATACAGATCCACTGCAGCTGGGCACAACTCCACTGGGCATTCACTTTCCTGGAACTGCACCTACTCGGGTCCAAGTCAAAGTTTTGACAATGCAAGGAGGGATGTGACCAAATACCACAAAAACGCAGTTGTTACTTTTTACAGTGTTTTGCTACTGTAGGAGTGTGGCAAGGCTGTGCCCTTATCTTTTCTCCCCAGATTTCATGTTCATGATGCATATCTTTGTGCCATCAAGGTCTGGTAGCTACAGTGCTCCCTGCTCAGCTAGAGTGTTGGAGGGTTTGATACATCTTAGAATTTCAGCATCTCTTTATGTTGATTTCAGCAGAATGGGAGAAGAGGATACCAAGTTCCTGAAAACAATCAACACTTTGGGCCCAGCTCTACCTTTGTCTATGCTGGTGTAAGTCTAGGGTCTCTTCATGCAGCTGACAGGTAATTTGAGACAGCGTAACGTGACACAGAGTCAAACCCTGTAATTTGGAAGAAGACAATTGCTTCCTCTGACCCATGCCCAAGAAAATATACGTAAGTAAAAAATATATGTAAAAGATAGTAATAGGAACTGTAATTTTTTTGTGTGGTTATGGGTAAAAATATTCAATTCTGGACTGAAAACTAGGCTTTCATAGCTAAGCCAAAAAGGGGGAATGTTTATCATAAGTGACCTGAAGAAGAGTACGACAAACGTGTTTAGAACCTTGAAGTGTTGTGTTTGTCCACACAAATTTATAATGTCAGTTTTAAAATAACTAATGATGTCCGAATAGATTTTAGCTCCTATTAAAGATATCATCTTAAGACACATTGATGGGGGGAAAAGGAATTACATTTTAAATTGTTAAGACTAATTCATAGCAAAGGAATATGAGACCTCATAATTCCTTCCATAGCATTACAATTAGCAAAATATTACGCTTTTTTTTTTTTTTTTTTTTTTTCCCCGTATGAGAGGCACAACGGAATGATTGTTCCCTCGGGGTCGATACTAATTGCGAATGGCCACTTCTGAGCCCGGGAGCGTTGCCCGGGCCGGGTTTGTGCCCGAGGCGGCTGCGAGCCACACGGGGGAGTCGCAATGCGCGCACGGCCGAGTTCGCGTCTCGTAAATCACTCCCTGGAAACCTGATTCCACCGTGCTGCCGCCTTGTCAGTCTGTCTGCGAGATCATATAAGGTCCGCAACACTTAGCACAGCAAAAAACAAAGCTGGAAGCAGGGTGTTTCTGTAACAGAACGGCCTGTAAGTACGGCGGATAGGGTTTCTTTTGGGGGGAGAGAGGTCTGTGCCAAGCATGATGCTCTTTATTGAAGGCTGAGCCACCAGCGTGCCTGGTAATGCCATGTGGAACACTAAGAACGGTTAAAGAAATCTCAGCCATCGCTAATAAAATAGTAGGGATTTTGTGTGGCCGTTCGGAAGGCAGGGGCTGTGGCAGGGCCCCGGCATCCCGGCTCAGGGACCGCGGCGCTGGAGCCGGGCCCGCCCCACGGCGCTCTCAGCCCATGGAGCGCTCAGCCTTCCCCCGGATACCGCAGCCATAAAGGGCATGGGCCGCTCCGCTCCCAGGAGTGAATGATCCTCGTATCCTGACAAAACCCACCGTCAGTAAGTACAGGCCATGAGCAGTGGACATCCAGCCCGAAAATCCTGCGGCAGTGACCCATCCTCATTCCCCAAGTCCATGCCGGGCCGGAGGGCACGGCGGTGATGCGGGTCCTGAACGATGCACACAGGGAAGTGCCGGACAAAGATCTCTCAACATGGCACAGGTTTTCTTGCAGTACTCAGGCCGTCCTAACGAGCATTCCCTTGGATTTTTGTACACCGTTCCTATGACCTTACCATATCACACAGGAGACTTACTTTCCTAGCTTATTGTTACCTGCTACTAATCCAGAGGCTGCTCGCACAATACACCATTATCCCGCAAAACAACGTGTGCTGACAAACGCTGTTTAGTGAGCTCTGGCCACCAATCCGAGAGAGCCGGGGTCACTGCTGAACAATACCAAGAGAGGTCTCACTAGCTTCTTCTCCCTCCTCCATTCAATGAGCTGTTAATAGACAAGCTGTTAGAGAGAAAAAGAACTAAATAGTTTACAAGCTTACATTTGAAGGCTTGTGAATTGCATTAGCTGAGCCAGCTGAGTGAGAGCCAAGGCAATCTCCCCACGATTGTAGAAAATGTGGCATTGAGGCATGTGGAGGCAAAGAAAGAATGACAGTGACCAGGTTTACAATATGCAAAGCTGAAATAATTACTGCTTTCTGTGGCATAGAATTTTTAGCTGAACTACAATATGGAATCAAAGTATTCTGTTAAATGCACAAGTGTGTTTGTGTGTTCATATTTTAAAACGTTCTCTCTTCTATGCAAATATTAATTTACAGCTTTAATAAAAACTTTCTGAGGTCGATTTTTCTTATTTCCTCATTGGACCTTTCCCCCTCCTACCGCTCATTCTCTGCTGCAGAGGCCACTCTTAGAAATGACCACAGTATTTTTCATTACTCTCTGGGTTTTTTGGGGCCTAGCAGTTATGAATAGGGATGTGAACAACTTTCAGTACAATTACCTGGACAATAATTTGGGATCTGTGGAGCTGGAATGTGCAACTGGAAATATTTGTAACCCTTTGGTTACCAGCCAAGAGATTGACATAATTCTTTTTAATATTTCATTCTGTCCTTTAACTTTACCAGAGGGGGAAAAAATTAAAAGCAGCAGAACAAGACAAATTAATAATAGTGAAATAGAAAAATTGAAAAGTAAAGAATGGAACCATCAAATCATTAATTTAAAGACATTCTGTGGCAGAAAAGAATGAAGGAAAGAACAGTTAAAAACAGCCACTATCAAACAATGATAGTTCAAAATTTCCACGTTTGAGAAAAGCTCAGAAACTTTCAAGGGGGGTCATATCTTCAAACTAAAGGATTGTTTTGGGTCAAATACGCTTTCAGGTAAAAGATTTCAACTTGCTTACTAATTTTCCTCTGCGTGTCGTTCTCCCCGTTTTACGGTCTTTGGTTAGAGAGAAGGCAGGTGCTGTCTCCCCTGCAGTGCTGCAGTGGCAGCAGGATGAGCTGACGATTCAGGGCAGCCCTCACAAACAGCCCGGGCTCTGGCACTTGCTGCTGGGCCTTTCGCAAAGGACAGTGGTGGGTTTTGCTCTAACCTCCACTAGTGGGCGGCTGTCTTTGATAGCTCACTCCACGTCCCGTTAAAGCAGCAAAAATCGGCTTGACAGCAAACACGACTTTGTTTTTAAAAACAATTTTTTGGTACATTATCACATAGATCATTCACAGACTGGACTTACTTGGGCCAGTGATCCAGAAAACAGCTTTTCCAGTCAGACTTGAGCTTTGCCCATTAAACCTTATCTCAAAATCTGAGTATATTTACCAAAGAGAAACCTTTTAGTCATGTTTAGAGTACCAGCCATCTATTGCTTATATCTGAAAGGAAAGTAATCCAGCATCCCTCTACACGAGGTAAGAATTTCTGCCACTATTTTAAGACCAATGGCAAAACTCATGTTAACCTTAGATTGGACAAACTGACTTCTGAATTGTTAAATGCACTCTTTCGGTTCCAGTCCTGCAGTGTCAGTGCAGGGAAATCAGTTTCTGGAATTAGTCACCTAAGATCAGACCAAGTAGAGATTATGGATTTTCAGGTCCTTGATTATGAAATTTTTTCAAGTATGCTGAGAAAAATTCTCTTTGGAGGCTTCAAAGAAACCATCATGTCAAGAGTATTTTGTTTTAGTGAAAGGCTGAGGTTTTTTCTAACCAAACCTGGTAAATATTCTCTTTTGTTTTGGTGGGTTGGTTTTCCTGAGCTGTTCAGTGTTTCGTCCTCTTAGATCCTTCCATTCAAGTTAGTAGTTTCCTTATATTGGCTGATCTTTATTTCTGCTTTTAATATTCTCTATTGATTTTATTGTAGTGCACTTACATGCTGTACAACAGTCCCTTATTACTGTAAATAAAACGAGATAAATAACTTGGCTTTCTTTCTGCATGTGAAATATTTGGCAGCAGCCATCCCCACCCTTAACCGAGCACTTGACAGTGTCATGTCAGTATGTGTGAGAGCAGCTCTGCATGCCCTCCCATGTCACCGGTGCCCATGCGGGTTAAATAAAGCTAGCTTGGGGTCTGCTGATATCACTGGCTGGCTTTATCTAGCAAGCAGAGGTACCAGTGGCATCTGTGCATCTGTTGGATGTGCAGATGGAGGCAGCTGCCCTCTTAGACACTGGCAGCAACAGCAGTGTTAACACGGGCATCTGTGACCAGGCAAGATATTGCTTATCTGCAGTGCATGGTTAAGTCACTGAGGCTCCTGTTTTCAGATCAGGCAGGTGTTATTTCTATCTATCACTGACAGACTCGGGCTTAACCGGTCACTTTAATAACAGCGATAAGATCCAGAGCACAGCTCCGTGTCTCTTGGCCCCGCAGCTCTGCAGCCGCCGCTGTCCCGGGGCAGCAGCACGGGCGGCGCTCGGGACGGGCGCTCCTCCGGCCGGCAGCAGCCTGCGGGCTGCCTCCGGAGCCGGCCCCGGCTCAGGGCACACACAGCCCCGCGGCAGGGCTGGGGCTGCTCCCCGGGCAGCGCCGGGCACGGGCGGAGCCTCAGCCAGCGCCGGGCTCTGGAGCTCGGCCTGAGCCCCCCGCCCCGCCGGGGCTGCCCCGGAGCACACGGTTACACACCGTGCGCCGGGCGCCGGCAGCGGCGGAGCCGGCGCTTGAGCGGCTGCGGGATGTGCTGGAGGCTCTGCCCGCTGGGACACCAGCCCGGGCCGGCTCCAGAGGCCTCTCCCCGTGCCGGGCAGGAGCGGCCCCAGCAGCAGGGCAGAACGGCCGAGGGAACACATCTCCCTGCGGGACAGAACGGCACAGGGGTGATGTTCTCTGCCGAGGGAACGCATCTCATTGCAGGGCAGAACGGCTCAGGGGTGATGTCCTCTGCCGAGGGAACACATTCTCTACAGGACAGAACGGCTCAGGGGTGATGTCCTCTGCCGAGGGAACACACCTCTCTGCAGGACAGAACGGCTCAGGGGTGATGTCCTCTGCCGAGGGAACGCATCTCATTGCAGGACAGAACGGCTCGGGGTGATGTCCTCTGCAGAGGGAACGAACCTCTCTGCAGGACAGAACGGCACAGGGGTGATGTTCTCTGCCGAGGGAACAACTCTTCCTGCGGGACAGAACGGCATCAGGGGTGATATCCTCTGCCGAGGGAACACATCTCATTGCGGACAGAACGGCTACAGGGGTGATGTCCTCTGCCGAGGGAACGCATCCTCATCTACGGGGGACAGAACGGCTCAGGTGTGATGTCCTCTGCAGAAGGGGAACACACCTCTTCTGCGGGAACAGAACGGCGCAGGGGTGATGTCCTCTGCAGACAGAACGGCACAGGAGTGATGTCCTCTGCAGAGGGAACGCATCTCCCTGCGGGACAGAACGGCACAGGGGTGATGTCCTCTGCAGAGGGAACGCATCTCCCTGTGGGACAGAACGGCACAGGGGTGATGTCCTCTGCCTCTGCCGAGGGAACACACCTCTCTGCAGGATGGGCTTACTCCCCTTAAAGCCCTTTCGGTCCATTTCCCGTTGTTGTCTGTAAGCCAGCTCTGAAGATCAAACCTGGGTGGAGGATCAGATCAGCACTGCCAATAGTCTGCATTTGTTCTCCAGGAATATACAGATGTACCTTCCTGCTGTGCTTTATGTGGCTGCAGTCCACATAGCCTCTAAAACAGACCTTCACATGGGGTATGTTCACATCCAGACACGCTGAAACAATGCCCATATTTTATCTGATGTCACAGATTTTAAAGTATGGAGTGACAGGTTTTGACTCATTTTTTATTTAAATACATACTTAAGATCTAAAAATATTTTATTATTTTAATTTTGTTATTGCAAAAGCAAATCCATTCCAGTTAGTTAATGCAAACTGCTTTGAAAAGAGCTGTGGAATGTCCCTGTAAATATATTGTGGAAGCAAGTAATTAAAATAGTCAAAATAAAAAGTAAAAATCACATGACTTTAAGAAAGCACATAAAGAGTAATCAAGCAGAGTTAAACCAAATAAGATTAATTTAAGTTACAGACTCAGTATACAGTGTATTGTATTCTTTGGACTGAACAGAATTGCATGCTGTGCAAGGGTGTTCTGAACTCCATTAAAGAGTAATCTTTGTACACAACAGTAGTGCTGTGCAAATAAATGTTGTGAGGCAAAATAAATAAGTTTTGAGAAATGAATGACTCTAGCAGGAGTTTGCCAATTAATTAGAACAAAGAGGGAAGTCTAGCAGACAACACAAAGAGATAAACAGGGAAGAGTTCAAGTTGCCATAACAGCTTTTGCTATTTTCTCACTTTACTTTTTGCTAATTCTCCCTCTCAAAAGCTTTGTGGGATTTTCTTTGGAAGGGAGAAGGGAGCCAAGAGGGTGCAGTGGCAATTTTGCTCACTCATTAAATGCTATCTTTGGGTCTTTCCTCAAAAAAGGTTAATTGTAACTTGATCACTTTGTCTTAGCAGGGCAGTGGAGTGTGAACTAGAATAGAGAAAGAATTAGAGGAGATTTAGTTAAGTTACATGTATTGTAGACCTGTTCCCCCAAAGCGGTTAAGGAATTAACCAAGAGCAATTTCATAATTATTAGTTATCATCTCTCAGAACCTGTGGAGAATAGGTCAAGTCCCAGAAAACCAGAGGAGGAAAGATACAGTACCTGCTTTCAAGAAAATGGAAAAAGGAACTCTCAAGAGAAACCATGTGTTTCTCAGCCTAAATTCAAGCAGGTTATAACCAGAAAAAAAAATAAATTAGATATTGCAATATTTGTAAATGACAGCATTTTGGAAGGAACTGGAAATACTAGAGCACCACAATTAGAACTAGTGCTCTTGGTAAACCAGGAAATTATTCCAATTTAACAAGGTCACATTCACTCAAGTGAAATAAAAAGAGCTATATATGGCAGGAGAAACCAAATCTCTGCACACCAAAAAGGCAGGAAAAGCCTGGAAGATGTGAAGGTGATAACATCCACAGTAAATGAGAAGTGAGATGTACTCATAAGAAAGCAAATCTTGTAAAATGTACTAACAGTAGCACTGCTTGTAACATGTCAAACATCATTACTCTGCTGTGCTCAGAACTATTGGAGGTTTACCAGTTTACCCAGAATGTGGTTTAAGTACCCATATTTTAAAATAAAAGGTTCAGTCCCGCCAGACAGGAACAGGAATAAATAGAAACCTATAAACTATGAGAAAAGGTTGGAGAAACTGAATTTGCTTGCTGTACACAATTGAGGAGAGTTTGATAACAGACTTCCAGCATATAAGAAGCCACTAAAAGGAGATACTAATCCATTGTCCTCTGAGGTTAGGGCAGGAAATATTGCTTTAATTTCCAAGAAAGGAGATTTGGGTTATCTTTCTAACTATAAACCTAGGTAAACGCTGGAACAGGCTTCTAGAGTGTCTGTAGAATCTTTATTACTTGGGGTCTTAAAACCCAGATTAGATAAAAGAGCTGTCAGCCCTGTTGGGTATATTTGATCCACAATCCTCAGCAGAGGTGGACTACACAAAACATCCTCTAAGCTCCTTGTCAGCCCTACCTTCCTCAGCTCCTGAAATGCTGTAGTTGCACTTTTGTTGCACTCACACACAAATTTTAATAAAAAACAAACATGCAATCAATCAACAAGAAATGCACAAAGGAACTTGAGAAGATGGTTCTTGGTGTTGCAAAGATCAAAGGTGAGTAAACCAGGTCAGTATCTTTTTGCTGATTCTGATTATTCCAGCTTCAGCTGTGTTCTAACAGAAGTACAGGACTTAAGCAAAGAAGGATGCTGCTCAAGGTGGGGAAGACAGGATTGGGAAATAGCAATAACTATTCTGCTACCCATCCTTTAAGTCTCTCTGTTGTATCTCCTGGAAGAGAGGGGAAGCTGTGGTTCTCTTTTTTCCCTCTCTCTCCTTTTGCAGAGGCCAGGGGGAGATGCATGACCAAGGAGCTGAAAGGAGCACACCCAGGGGTCTCTCTGAAGACGATGTTCTTGCCTAGCACCACAGTCTGTGCATTGAGACAGAGGATACCCAGAATGAACCCAGGGCATGTGTAAAGGCAGCAACAGAGGAAAGCAAGAGAGTGGATGATGCAGATTCCTCCCCAGCACCGAGAAAGCTCATTCACCCATTCCCCACACATTGGTGTCCTGACACAGAAATTTGCTGGGACAAAGGTGGTAGATTCAGCAAGCACTGAGGGGTAGTTTAATATTTCTTTAACTATCCTCAGGCACTATTTTTTTTCCTGTATGTTCAATTAGGCTGTGGATGTATTGATAAATAAATCAAGTCTCTCCTTTCAATTTTTGCACTGAGGGAAGCCACAGCTGAGTAGTAGAATTTCAGGAATACATTCATCTAAGCATGTGAAATTCTCTTTGGTCTTTGAATCCTCTTGCCAATAAACTACTCTTACCATATTTATGGAGTACCAGCTTTTCAACACTTATGTTATAATCCATAGTCCTCTGTCCTTTTGCAAATAACTTCTGTTTTGTCCAGAAAGGCAGCTTCTCTTAGCTCACACAGCCTATGTGTTCATGTCAGTCTTCATTATTTATATCTCCACTAAAACCATTCCTCTTCTCCATGTTCTTATAATGGTGCCTATCATGCAGTATTTGGGCAACTATTTGTTGTTGCTGATGAGACTTTGGCCACTGCTCCCACCTTTATGGTACAAGTTTTCAGGAGAATTGTGAATTGTTGGGCATTCAGCAGAGTCTCAGTAGCAAGAGATGTCCATTTCACAAGTGAGTTATCAGAGGTATCTAAGGGTGTTTGGAGTTTGATCTCTGCTTTACTGAATGATGCCTTTTTGTTTTGAAAACTCTTGGTGTTGATGCTTGCTTCTAAGCCATCATAGCTTTTAAATTTCATCCAGCAAAACATCAAAGCCAGAGCCCACACCCTATATTTCTTGCTCAATTACACCAAGAGAGGTATAGATTTTCTCTGGACAAGTTTCAAGCAGTGGTTCCTCCAGATTAAGTCCCTGTTTGAAAATATCTGTATTTCACAGCTGAGGGGTGAGGAGACCAATACTGTCCTCTTTTTCTTCCTGGTGTAAATACCTTAACTAGGAAAGATCCCTCCCAATCCTGCCCATGCCGAGGCTCAGAGAAGAGCGCTGTGACATCAGGCCAGCATTCACCAGCCCTTCCATCTCCACTCCCAGCCCCTCAGCCCCTTGCTGGTGGCTCCACATGGGAGCCACAAGCTCTCTCAGGGCCTGGGCTGGCAGCACGCAGTGGCTGCTGGTCCTCCCAGAAGGGCTCCTTCTGTCGTGCCCTGCAGAGGGATTGTGGCTGCATCGAGATTTCAGCACAGCCCCTTCTACTGAGCTGCTTACACATTAAAGGTATGCCCAATCCCTATAGAGGGATACACCTGGGAAATAATCTCTTCCCAGGAGTTGCAAAGGAAAGGCTTCTGGGTTTTCAATATCAATATATTAGCAAGCTATACACCCCCAGAGGAGGTGTTTGCTCCCCAACTCAGTCTGTTGACACTCTTGTCTGAACTAACCAACTCTGTCAATTGTAATTACAATCTATAAATATTTTATATTACTTTAAAATCAGGTTTTAAAATATTTAAATTAATTGGGACTGGTGAATTAGTTAAAAAGGAATTTGAAGCTGAGCTTGTCTAATCCTCTGTGCTTCTCTTTTCAGCTTTTAGCTGTAGCCCAAACACTCCCAGTTTCTGTGGGATAAACCAACAGGAGAAAATTTTACTCGCAATGTACAAATAGTTTGACTCAGTTATCCACGTTCTGTGTTTTCTTGCAGGTGTTTCAGCTCACTGAAACCAGATTGAGTATCCACACTGCCAAAGTATGAATTTGGATGGATGGGCACCACAGAGGGTCTGCCTGAGCCTTGTAATATTTCACAATACAGCTGGGATTGATCTATAAAACGTGAGCCTGTTGTGATCTATCCTGTAGTCATGCTGTGTGCTGCACCCTGTGCAGTGCTCCCTGGATTTCCTAACCTGTGCTTCAGTAACAATAAAGCTCAGTGAATTCTCACAAGATATCCTTTTCCACACTGTATCCAGTGACCCTATCAGGGTCTACAAAGGATATTTTCAAATTATTATGTAGCATCAACATGTTACAGAAATTGCCAGTATGTCTCAGAAACGTGCTAAGTTCTATAGTGACTACTTGTAGGAATAAGCCCACAGAGTATTTGCTTAAAATTTAGTTTTTAATTCGGCATTTGTGGTACATACAAAGGAACTTTCAAGAGCTGAATGTTATTAGCGTGACAATTCATTTAACCAGAGGCTTTGGTGAATTCACTCATTGAAGTGAACTGCCATTGAAGACAATGTCGAGCCCCCAAATTTAAAAGGCAAGGAAATAACTATTATGCTTATCAGAGTTGGTTTTTAGGAAGGTTTTCTTATATTAAGAAGCTCAGACAAGTTGTTATGTTTAATAAGTAGCTACTAGTCTGAATTTCAAATACTGTCAGTCTAATCCATCACCCAGTTTGTGCAGTGAATGCACCTTTCAGGAGAAGAAGAGAAGAAAGCAATCATGGATGAAGGAGCACTCCTGTAAACTCCATTACCAATTACGGAGCTACTCACTTCTCACTCTTTTTGACCATAAAGTGCAAAACGATATTTAAGAAACATTTCTGGTGCGAAGCTCAAGATACTGAATATAAAGCACAAAGTACTGAACACAGAGCTGTGTGTATGAAGCTGTGTCAAGGAAGGTTTAGGTTAGATATTAGGAAAAGGTTTTTCACCCAGGGAGTTGTCAGGCACAGGAACAGGCTCCCCAGGACAGTGGTCACAGCACAGATCCTGCCAGAGCTCATGGAACACTTGGACTACGCTCTCAGGCCCCTGGTGGGATTGTTGGGGAGTCCTGTGCAGGGCCAGGAGTTGCACTTTGATGATCCTTGTAGGCCCCTTCCAGCTCAGGATATTCTATGAGTCTATGATTAAGTGATACCTTTCAAATATTACAGTACAGTTTAGGAGGTGTGTCTTGCCTCACATACTTGGAACTCCTAGAAAAGGTAGGAAGTTTTGGACAAACATATATTTAGGATCTTTTCCTTAGATCTAGATCTTGCTCTAGATTATTACCTTGTGTATTATCCACAGGCAGAAGCAAACTACATTTTCCCCTATTATCCTACTTAAACCCTAGAAATAGGGTTTATTTCACACACAGTGACTAGGTGGGAGCAGGGAGCAGTGTAATTGATTTTCGCTGTGACAAAAGCCACCTGGTTCTCCTGGAGAGAGGACAGGGTGGGGGTACCAGCCACCCTCTGATGAGCTCTTCATATGTTTCTGCTCTACTAAAGTTTATCTAAGGCCATTTTCCCCACTTTGACTCTTGGCAAGCCATACTTTGCATTCAAAGGAAATCTGTCCCAGGACTGTAATCATGGAATTAATAGTCCTATGCAGGGTTTCCCTGAACTGCATTCACTGAAAACCCTGTACCCAGCATGTCTGTGAGGAACCATTCAAGCAGCTGCCTAAGTGCATAAAGCATTTGAAAACACTGGCGTTATCTCCTCAAGAGTCGACAGCAAAATGTACGGCCATGTTGAGGTTTCTGGCAGTTCTAGAAATAGTGCCTGCTGAGCAAATAAGGTCAGAGTGGGTGGGTGAAAATAGATTGTTCTCAAAATTTGGCACATAAAACTTTAAAAGTGCTTTATGAACAGAAATCATTCTCTCAGGTCTTGATCCTGAAAAAGCTCATGTGGGTAGACTTCTCAAGATCATAAATTTAAAGATCTGTTTATGTTTTTGTGGGGTGGGATTTTAGGCTAAATAAAAATGTGGAAGATTAGCCACAGGAGGCTTCACCTGGAAAGGAAGATATCCATGCCTTTCTCTTTATTAGTTTTCTTGAGAGAAAAATACTTGACTAATTTTTTTTTTTTTTTTTTTTTTTTTTTTTTTTTTTTTTTTTCATTTGCCCACTCTTTCAAAACTTAAGAAGCAGTTCCTCTAAGGCACTTGTTTTGATTTTTCACTTAGGTATTCTAGGAACTCCCTTAAATCATTTGATGTTTGTGTTAATAACATAAAATCTTAGTGATCTGATATGTTTATGTAATTAAGCGAAATAATACAGCTCCCTACATAGAATTAAAGTAGTTGGGGGCAATTCTCAGGGGAAATAAGGATGACTCATTCCTCAAGCAACACCAAGAATAACATATATATATATGCTGTAAGTTCCCAACTGGAAAAGAAAAATGGGGACATTTATATAATAAAGAGCTTTCTTAATCTACATGGAAAGATGACACGATATTTGTGCAGCTGAGACTGTATTCAGGAATGTGTTTACCAATACCCAAGTTTATTCTCAAGAGCAATATCCAGTGAATAAGACTATACTGGTTGTAATTTTAAGCCTCACATACATGTAAAGTCATTATGTTGTCAGTCCTTTCTGATACCAAAGTTTGCATGCTGTGCATTTAAGGGTTTAAGATGAAGGACTGAAAAAAACAATCTACATTTAGGCATTTGGAACCAAATAAGAGTTGTGCTTTGAGAAAAATCCAAGGAAAGTAAACCTTCCAATGAAAAAGCAGCCTTAGGTGCTGTTAAATCACTATCTTCCTGTCAGAGATATTTGATTTTGAAACTCTGCAATTCAGATTCTTCCTTTGGCATCAGCATCCCCACTTCATTTGTGGTCTAATCACAGCCACATCATTTCACGACTAGTGCCAGGTGATGGACATTGTGAGCAGCAATACAAGCCCTTGGGTGCATTTAGATCACCTCTGCCATTTGGGGTTTTTGCCTGTCTTGCTGACAGATCCCTGTGTGGAGGAACCCAACATCTTCTAATGTCACGAGGGGTCTGTTCTGAACTAATCACATATTGGCACCTGTCTCTGCTCCAGCCCAAAGAGAATCAGTCAGTGCCCACGCTGTAGGCTACGTGGGCCCTTAATATTCACAGGTAAGTGTCAGTGATATTGGCAGCACTGTTTGGTGTCCCACAGCCCTGTCTTCTTCACCCCAGAGCAGTCTGGAGTCCCACATCATGTATCTCTTGTGGTATTAAACCCTGTTTCCCACTGAAATCCCCTGTTCTTGTCTACAGGTGGGACCAAGGCTGTGAGGGGAGGCACAGTGCTCTGCCAGAGCTGCCGTGTGCACAGCATGGCAGCAGCAGTGTCCCACTGCAGGGCAGTGGGAGGGACACGCAGCACTCAGGGATGCTCAGGTACCACAGGGGAGGGGCTGCACAGTGACCAGGCAGCTCTTTGTGACCTCTCCCCTGCAAGTGCTTCCATGTAGGAGCTGCTCAGCTGGTAACAGCAACAGCTTGGCAGAAGCTATGGCTTCCTGAACAGCAGCACATCGTTCCTGCTTTCATCCCTGTCTCCCCAGAGCTTGTCAGGAAGCCCAGTGTCCATTTTCCACAGATGAGCCTCTTCTGACATGAACTTCACTCCCTGTGTGCCTCTGCTTACACAATACACCCTGCTTCCTTCCTAAGCAGTGGCACATTCTTTAAACTGATACAAGATTTGATCCACCGTGTTTATAGTGCATATTGGATGAACGCTAAATTGCAGGATGTTTTTACAAGTGGAAAACCTTGCTAAAACACATATTATTGAATGGACACCTTGCTGTGCTTGGATCAATGAAGCTTATACTGTGGCTTAGGTCTAATCTTACGACAATTCAGCAGTTGAATCCACTTATGTTAGGCTACTGGCAATGTTGCAGGATGCATTTCGTATCTACTGATTAACTGTGTTCAGTTTGTTCTGAAAATGAAAAAGAAATCAATGAAAACACTAAGAAAACTAAAACAGAGAAAGACATGAACGTATCAAAAACCAAAAAAGAAGAAACAGTTCTGTAAATTCTGTAGTGAAGCTGAAGATTTCTCTGAATTAATATCTTGTTCTTGGTATCCTGGAACAATTCCTAGGTCATCACACTGAAAATTTAATTTTTAAATATTTAGTGCTTAAACTCCTAAAATAGCAGCAGCTCTGGACATGTGGCGACTTGATATGGGACCACTGCAAGATGTCCACTGGAAAGCCATTGACCAGCACACAGGACTGTGATGTCTAAAACATAGACAAGAAATGTTTCAGACTGCACTCTTGGAATCGTGCAGCTGTGGAGATGGGCACAGGGATGGAGGTCTATAAGACTTTCCTGCACAGTTGTAGACAGTGAGTGGAAAGAGGTGATCCTAATGTTTCTGCTCAGGAGGAAAAATTTCTACATCTCATGCCTGATTAGATATTGGGAACTATACAGAGGCAATCTGAGCATACTCCACAGAAAACCAGGCAATGTTAGTTTGGTTTGCTCAGGGAGATCCTCATTATTCATACAAATCTGAGAATTCAATTCTCCCAATTTAAGTTTTGGAAGTGATTTTCACAGTTGGATTAATCTCCAAATGGGAAAAAATGTAGACATAGCAGTCTAGATTTTGATCTTGCAAAGCATTCCCAGGGTCTGTCACTTGGTTCTTGCTAAGTGGCTTCATACAGCTAGGGATATATCTTAGCATGTGTACTTAATGCTTTTGAAAGGTGCTTAGCTGACAGCCTCAGAGGATGACTCCTGGGCACAGTCTGCCTTCAGTTATGTGCAAGCTACTTCCCTTGATATCAGTGAGAACTGCCTTTGCTTATGAGAGATGAAGGCAACTCACATTTTCCTCCTGTTTCTCCCCTGCTACTCTGACATATTGCCAATCTTGAACCTTCCCCTTTTTAATTTTCACTTTTAATTCTTATGTGATTCTTAAATCTTAGGTGATTGATCTAAGTTTGCCTACTGGAAGTCAGTGCTGGAAGTGCAGTTGTATGAATGCTTTCATAAGTTTGCTTCATCATTTTAATCCTTAGACAAGTCTCAACATCCCTTGATGATTTCTGTATTTCTCCCCCAAACACCTCTGCTGAATACATTATTCTGTATTTGTCTATGTTCTTACACCTTGATCTGATGCAGAGTTATCTCATATTGGATTTATGTTCTGGTGTCTGTTTTTGTATGTGCATCTCTTCCACTGCTTTCCAAATCTGTCTGTGTTGCTAAGCTCCTTTTCAGAGATTACTGCTTCCCCTCTCAATGATCTAAATTTGCTTTAATTTCTGTGATCTTTGACTACTACTTAGGCCCACAGATGTAGCTTCCAGATTCTCTCTGGTTTATTCTGGGATCCAGCGGTGCTCACAGCGCCATCCAGATTGGGCTTGGGCAAAAAAAAACCCCAAGTATCTTGAGTGTCAGGCCATCACTGGTGTCAAAATTGCCAGGCCTTGGCTGTGGGAGGTCGCTATTTTGCTCACCCCAGAGCCACACTGGCAGCTCCTTCTGGTGCTGCAGCAGAGGGCAGGGCAGGCAGGATGTGGGGCGAGGCAGCAGCACCATCCTCCTGCTCCTCCCATGAAAGCAGAAGGTGGTGCCTTGCTGTCCACACATCTCCTCTGCTCCTCAGTCCAGGTAATTGTTTTCAGAATACCAAGTACTAAATTTGTCGGTGTTTCTGAGAAACAAGGAGCTTTTTTTTGATGCCATAAGATTGAGGTATTGTCTGCTCCACACTTAATTTAATATTCCCCCCTGCCACCTTCTGTTCCCATTGCTTAGGCTTTGTCATCATATGAATCATCTGCTTTCTGAGAGTAATCAGATTAAAATATTAGTTTTCTATATCTGAGATTTCCTTTCATGAAACAGAAAATAACTGCAAGATGAGGTGATTCCTCAAAAAGTGCTATCACAAAGTCACGTATTTCAACACATTGCCTGTACTCTAAACATCACTTCCACAGATTATTTCACCATTAAAAGATAATGCCAAGTTCTTCTTATGCTGTACTGATTTTCTAACTCTTTTTCCATTTTAATTGAAGCTAAAGATTAACCAAATGTCCTAGTTTAAAGAACAGGTGTCTGCCAAGGAAGACACCTCTGCCCTTCCCAAGAGAAAAGCCCTTGGCTCAGATGCTGCAGCCAGCCGCACCCCTTTCCCCCACCTCGGCCACTTCTTTTGTCTCTCTAAGTACCGGTTGTTATCATCTCTCAGGCAACAAATGGGACAAAATTCCCTGAGAGAAGAAAGAAAAAAATAAAGGAAAAATCCTAACCTCCAGTGATGCCTTAAGTTGTAGCTTTCATATTTTTCGGATTCTGTACTGTCTTATACATAACTCTGAACTTCATGTAAAGTGTTAGTGAGTTCTCTTCACAGCTTAGTTAGACAAACAATCCTTTTCCAGCCCGAGAAACAAGGACATTGTTGCAGATTCAGTGAGGCACAAAATTATAAACAACAGCAAACTGAGAAGAGCAATCTGGGAGGATGTGACTTCACAACATGAGGCAGTAATTGGACAATTAACCCCAATATGGAAATGGCCCAAAACTTATAAAAGTGTGAAAACTCATGACCCTGTGTCCATCTTGGGTGGAGCCTCAGCCAGGCTCTTGTACTGGCCAAGGTGTACCCTTTGAAGGCCTTTTAAGAACTCCCTACTTTATTCCTTTAACTCTGTCTAGCCTCTGCTCCAGGCCAGCCTATTTAGGCATCTTCAGCACCATAGCATTCCCACCGTTCAATCTATTGCTTCTCTGCCAGAAAATCATCTGCTGCAAGTGTTCTATTTGTAACTTAACAGGACACAAATCAGAAAGGAATTTTTGATTTTCAGAGTTGTGCCCAAAGGTTAATAACTGCTGATTGTAGTGCCAAATACTTTTCTCTGTGATGTTACTGTGAGCATGCAAGCAAATCCTGCTTTTCTGACTAGTGGGAAAAAATCAGATAGTCCCAAGTGAAAATCGTACTTAATCTGGAAAGATGCTAATGTGTTAAGAAGCTGGTGAGGTCATAGATGAGATGAAAAAAGGCTGCAATTTCCTAAGAAATAAAGATTCAGGTGAAGAAGATGAATAAGGTCCTGTGGATAAAATGGAAAGTAAAGATCTGTCTCTTGTTTCCAATAAAGTGCTGCTAGAGGGTCTCCCAAGAGATTTCTGTTAGTCTATATATTTTAGATTGCTGAAGTTTAGTTGTTTCAGCACAAAAACAATGAAATAACATAAACCCATGTCACAGCATATCCTTTTGCCATGGTATCATCTGTCTGAAGACTTTAATGTTGACCAAGAACTGCATCTCATTATTTGTAGTTTAGTTTAGGTTCATTTTTCATGGAGCTAATGGATTCTTTGAGGCTTGCAAGCCTGAGTAAGCTGGACAGGTGAGGGCTGGCAAAGATCCACGACATGGGTATAACTCAACAGCTTTCCTATAGTTTGGTTTTGTATATCATAAAAGCACAAATTTGATAACAGATTGTTACATCATTACTTAGTGTAATATTGTACAAACTCTGATTAATGCATTTACATTTTATCAGTATATGTAGCCACAGACACAAAAAACTCATACATTAAACAATGCTGACATGAACATGGTAACGTGTGTGTATACACCTTTCCTTTGGTGCATAAAGAATAATTTTTATTGTGATTAACTGCAACAGCCACATTTTATTAGCTGGTTATAAATTTCCTTAGCACAGGACTGCTCAATCCTCAAAGAAACAAACACCATTAGGCTGGAGGGCTGTCTCGTTACCCCTGTCCAAGGATGGAGGCTGGGGAATGACTCAGCAGCACTCACAGGTACAGGCAGCCCGGGCTTCCCCTCCGTGGTCATATTTATAACCAAAAAGCCAACACCCAGAAGATAAAAGGGTAGCAGAAGGTTTCCTCCAGGGCTGCATCTAAACCCCAAACCACATCCGTGGTGGGGTCTCGGGGTTTCCTTTGGTCCAGGTGACCCTGAGATGTATAAAAAGTCTCTGTCTCCCAACCCAGCTGTCGAAGAATGAGTCAGAAGTCTTCGGCTGATGCTCTCAAGGTTGTTTTATTGTTTCTTATCTAAAATATTTTCTGTCTGGCCTGTCCAGGTCTGTTCAGCAGGTCAGCCCGAGGCACACTGCCCTCCCCTGGGGCAGGCACTGTTTATTATACTACAAATTACATGTTAGTTAATTACAATTATGATCCAATGCCCATCACCTGTGTTAGACAGTTACATTCTACTCCAATCCAATCCCCAAGTGCCACTATCACCAAGAAGATGGGGTTAGGAAGAAGAAGGAAGGAGGACAGGACAACACCCAAGTCCCTCCATCTTGCCCCCTAAGCCCCCATGGTAAAATCCCCAAAATTTCCCTTTTCACTCTACAACCACTACTATTATGCTATCTAAACTTTTGTGACCTTTAATTCCTCATTCACAGGTGGTAATTTGTTCCATGGGTCAAACTCAAAGCTCAGGAGTCCCTGGCTGCTGCCAGGGTCTGTGCCCCCCCTGCCAGGGCTTTGGAGCCCCCTGGCTGGAGCTGGGATCATCCAGGACTGTCAGAGCCATCCTGGGTTCTGACACTGGGGTCTTCCTGTTCTGTTGTCCCGGCAGGCATTTCATACATCTTGAGTGGTGTGTGGGGTGGTGTGGAGGGGTTGTACAGTGAGAGCTGGGCTCCAGCCTGGCTTCCTGCCCTGCTGGGACTGCCCCAGGCCAAAGCAGAGGGCATCTGTCCCTCCCGGTGGACACAGGACTTCTTGGCGGCAGACTGGTAAATACCCTTGCTCAGGCATCGTAAGATTACAGGCTGCTGACTGTCCTGCTTTTTATCTCAAAGATGATAATTTTCAGAAAGTATCTAATAAGCAAGAAACACTCCTGAATTTTGGAATTAGATTTAGGTGATTTTATGTAATTCTCGCCTTTCAACCATTGTTTTCAACTTTGCCTTTCATTCTCTCAAGTTGTTCCTTGTCATGTTCTAGTTCAGAAAACATTAAAAGTAACCTTTTCCTAATGTTACAAGATATCAGGAGAGTTGTCTGCCTCAGTAATGGAAGTGTTTAATTTCAAGAGGGGGGCAAGTTATCATCTGACTAATACAAAGGAAAGGAATTATTTCTGGAGGCAAGGTCCCTGGACTGGGATTCAGGGACTCTGTTCCCAGCTCAACTTTGAGCAGTTCTTTCTACTGTTTTCTGTTTTAAACTTTCTGTATCTCATTTACTTAGGCTTTAAGTTCTTTACGGTTGAGACTTTACCACGTACCACGAAACTAAGGGGCCCTGATTTTCACTTGGAATGTCTGGGTACTCTAATAATTGGAAAGGAAAAAAAAAGCTTATGGTCATCGTCTCTGTAAGAAACAGGCAAATCACAGGGCCTCTGAAGCAGACTCCCTCCTAAAGGCACTCTGCTCATCACCTCAGCCTTTTACCACCATCTGAAGTTGGTTCTTTATGTGTTTCTGCACCAGCAAAGTGTGTGCTGAAATTCTCATCTCCCTCCTAGGGGTGTTATTAGGTTTAACACATTCCCATTTGCAAGTACTTTCCTATGCCTGGGTGAAAGCAGCTACAGATACACAGCAATGCTCTGCATTAACGGCAGGGCTTGGCATTAATGGACCATGCACTATGGAGAGAGAAAGGGGCTCTGATGTGAGACACAGCCCCTCTGAGGGCAGCACAAACCAGGGGCCAGCCCAGCCCAGGGGTGTGGTGCTGGGCACAGCTGGTATTCCTGGAGCTGAAGCAGACAGGAACCTGCCGGGGATCAAGGCACACCTCGGTGGGGACTTTGGTGGCACTCAGAGCCACAAACACCCCCTGACTGTCCTTCCAAAACACAGAACACAATCAAACAGCTCCTGAACTTCTGCAGCAGGAAGTCTAAAGAGATTTAATTGCTCCAGTTTTAGAACTGGGTAATTGTAGCTGGTCAAAGTGTTTCAGCATTGCAGTAACAATTAACCATGTAGTGCACTGGTTCTCCTGACAGCCCTGACATCAGGCTCTGCAAAACTGATTTCCTTATTCTCTATTAGTATGCATTTACAGCAAAATCTATGCCACTGACCTTATATCTTAATGATCATTTGGTTATAGGAAAAGATGCAAGTCAGAACCCCAATGGTTAAATGTATCTAACTGCACAACAAAAAATACCAGTTGGTCTGAGAACTAATTCAGTTCCCTGTGAGGAAGAAAAACCTTCATTGCCTCAGATAATTTTTAAATGCCAAGATCATCTATTTAGAAAACTCATTAAAAAGATTTTGTATCCTAGTTTGTTCAGGTGAGCCTTTTTTTCCTTATAAAAACCACATAAAATAGACACTAAATATATGATATGAATTTATTCAAATTTCGGATTTCTAAAAATATTCTTGAGAGCACTATGTAACTACAAGTCCTTGTGAATAAATTCCTAGTGTAAAGTAAGAGTCCAGTTCCTTGAGGATTGAAAGATGCAGCAAAAATCTTGGGTAGACGTGGAGCTCTGATGTTTTTGAGTAACATGGCTTTGAGAGAACAAAAAGAAAGAGAAAAAGGCAGAATTCACAAAGCTGCTCAGCTGTTTGGGACGAATCCTGCAGACACAAGCATTTAAAAGGTCTGTGTGCCTCCAGGCAGCATTTGGAATGCACAGAAAGATCAAGTTGGACACTTTTCTGCCAATGGGATTCATTCCTTCAGCAGTGTCATGTATTTCATAAGAGAAAGAGACTGCTCTGAAGAAGGTGGCATATTAGGTAAGTCAGGGTTTGAGCTGACCTTAGGGGTTTGTGTCTTTCATAATATTATGCTCTCATTTATTTTATTTCAATTCATGTGAGTCACCCTGCATGGGAGAAATCCACCACAAAAAAAAAAAAAAAAAACCAACAAAAACAAACAACAAAACAAAACAAACCAACAAACAAAATCCAACAAGTTTTACAGCAGTTATTAGGTCTTCTGCATCATTTAGAACCCCTTCAACAGCAGAACTGGGCCAATACCAAACTTTTTATTATGTTCTTTGTCCCTAAAAGTTAGTAATGAAATGGGCAATTGCTCTAATTTCAGCAAATAACCCAAACCCACACTGAAACCCTCAGCCAGGGAAAGACCTGGCCCTGCATCCAGGGGAAGTGACTCTTCTGTTGGAGAGCCACCTGAGGCTGCTCACCATTTTTGGCTGTTCTGCTTTGGCAGATCTACCCATTAAAGATGACATTCGCACTCTGTTATTGCCATTAGCAGACACATTATATTAAAGAAAGTTTGTTTTGTGTATGCAATTGTCCAGAACTCAAAGTATGATGAAATACGACAATGAAATAAAAGCTACAGAGTTAAAGCATACTTGAGAAGGCTATGTAATGCAAATATATATCCAGAGGTTTTGCACAAGTTCCATCCCAGCTTTGCAAACTGCATTTCTGCTTGCAAAAGAACTATTAATTTGGAAAAAGAGAACAGGAAATATCACTATATTCAGGGAATTGTTCTGCTGAGGAAAAATAACTTATTTAATTAAAGTGAATTGACTAATTTGAAGATGTCTGGAGGTACCTCTGGGCAATATTAAGGTGAAGGACAAAATATATAGTTTATAGGAAACATGGAAAATTATATCTTCTCTGATGATTGTCTGAAAGTATTTGATGTGAAACATCTCTTAACGAAATTTTTCCCCAAAATAATGATTACAAGGTGCTTCAGGAAATATTAAAGTCTAATTTACCTTTATTTCTGGTGTTCTAGGTTAATGAAAAGCATTCCCTAGGCAGCTGCACATTGCCTGCTGTGTTTTTTCTTACTATGAATCTCATGATATAAAGTATAAGAATATTAAAAAATATATACATGCTGCAAGGTCACAATGCACTTACAAGCGGGTGGAACACAAGAACAACCTGGCTACCTGCTCCAGCACTCCTCTCTGATGTCAGTGACAATGGCAGCAGGAAACAAGTACAACTATTTGTGAAGCATTATCTGTGTTCTTTGTTTAAGAAAGGGAAAAAAAAATAGTGAAACATCCCAGTTAAGGTGCTGAAGCACTGGAGAGCGATTTACCACCCTAACTCCTTCCTAGTGGAGACTTCTTTGCTTGAATTACAGCACAGTGCATTAAGTCTGTGCACTTTTTCAAGAACACCTCCGAAGATATCTGTAATGCAAAGGTATCTGCATGCATTGATATGGTAATCAAATGTAAATGTCATAGTAGGGTACTTGAGATTATGTATTTTACAACACAATTACATCCCCATTAAATTAATACAGGAATCTTGCATTAGCAAGTCACACTTGCTGGCAAATACCTACTAAATGGTTGTCTGTGACAATGCAGAAAAATGCAAATTCTGACCGATGTTGAAATTCACTTCATTGCGATAGACAAACACTAGCTGATCCACTTCTCAGCAGTTTGTAGGGTTACTTTTCCTTTTCCAGTTGCTGTGTTCACAACCTGGGTACCTGATTCCGTGACCCGTGTTTCAACATGTGCTTGGAAAAAACCCCAACCAACCCCCAGACATAATCACTGTAAGAATGGATAAGTTTTCATGTCCAAGGGGGAATGTTCAAATTATTTATGTGTCTAATGCTATGCCCTCTTTATCTTCAGCACACACCTCTAAGTTCCAAACTTAAGTAGTTTCCTGACTTGGGATTTTGTGCTGCAAATTTAAAGGTGGCACAACTGATTGTCCTGTTTATAGCCTTGAGTATGCTGGCATGTTACAAGGTTCCTACATTAATGATTTTTTCCTTCCAGTTGATGGTGTAGAGCTCTGAGTATTTGGCAGTGAACACACCACCTGTGCTGGGTTACTTTGATACCAAAAGCTGGAATCCTTTTTCACTTTTTTCTTGCTGCAGCAATGGAAATTCCTACTTACAGCTTCCTGATTTGCCAGGAAAGATGGAGAAATTCCTGTATCCCGGTGAAAGTTCCAGAAGGAATTAGCATCCTAAAGCATTCCACCCAGAAGCTGTGTTCTTTTCTCACAACTCTCCAGGACAAATTGGTCACTTGTTTAAGCTGGACTCTTTGATAAATTGGGAGACATTGTCACTGTCTAACCTGAAATGCTTCCACAAGAAATTCTGGATGCTGTCGTCTTCCTCCAGTGACTGAAAAGAGGCTGCTGAAAGTCATGGAGGCCACAGCAAAATAAAACCAATGTGATGGAAAGTTGGAGCCATTTCCTTGGCTGTGGTAGCACACAATAACTTTCAAAAAGTCAATACTGCTACACTTAATTACTTTGAGTAAAATAATTTGGTCCATATTTTCATCAGCCTTTCAGAGCAATAGAATCTTAGTCACCCACAGCACAGCCTTGGTGGTGGCATGGACCAGAATTAACTCTGGCTGTGGAACCAGCCCAGATCGATCACTGAAGTAAAAAGCCTTGTTATTTACAAAGACAGACTTGCATTAAGTATGCACAAATCATAGGCTGAGACAGGAGTCTTTCCTGTAGCTATTGTCAAAGGCAATGAAACAAAGTATTTGTGTAGATTCAGTCCTCATCAGAGATATTAATGCATGCAAAATCTTCTTGGATTCCTTTCTACAGCCACAAACTTTAGCTCGATCCTTAATCTCAGGATTTGGCCTCAAACTTATATAAAAAAAAAAAGCCAGTCATGTAGCTTTTGCAGCTGTCTGCAACATAATTCATAGGGGAAAATTCATTTCAGCTTGATTTATTGAGGGTGCTCACTTAAATCTTCTGTAGCACGATAGATTGCATCTCAGTAAAAGGGGCCAAACCAAATGGTATTTGGATGAAGTATAAAGCTTCAGACCCTGACCTGAGCACATTCCTAAGGCTCGATGACTTCATCATCCAGCCACTGCTAAATTAAAGATGAAGAGTGTAGGAAGTTGTGCGTAGCAGATGCGAATGTGTTTTATATAGAATATGCTAACTTTGACTATTTTTTGGTATTGTTTGCACACCCAAGGAACATAAGATGAATTTGTACAGATTCTCTGTGGGTGTAGGAATGCACACTCATCTAATAAAGGAAACTATATACATGAAAATTCAATTTTCTTGGAATTTAGCCAAATTCATCGGTGTGAAGTAGCCAGTATTTTCACACACATGCATACACACACACACACACACATATACATATAAATATACACATATATATATAAAGTTTTTCTTCCAAGTACTAAAAATAATCCATCCTCATCATGAATACATTTTAGGAGATCCATTATATGAGCTGAATAGTAACAAAATGCATAGATTACATGAAAAATTCTGTGGCGGTGTTTTTGTAGGACAAAGACTGAAAGTTTGCAAAGCCCAAGCTGAATATGTTTATATAGTAAAAAAAAAAAAAAAAGTTTTAATGTCTGCTCTGGAACTGAAAAGAATTGGGAAAAAAAAATCTCCTGTATGCTGAGAAAGAGGTAAAACAGAAAGAAAACTTGAAAGCTGCCTCATACAGCAAGTAACACTATCTGTGATTTGCATTTAAGAGCATCTTCAGAAAGGACTAAGTCAAAACAAGGATTATCAATACAAAAGTATCATCAACAAGAATAGAATTTTATGGGCCTTCTTCCATGCTTAGACAAAGAGAAATAAATGTGCAAGTAGGAGGCTTGAGAGAGAATTATGACATTACATGGAACGATTATGCTTTTATTTCCACAGGTAATCAAATGGAGAAACAATAGAATCAACTTAAGATATCCTTGCTTCTTTCTGCCTTTTGTCACTCCAATGAGGAAATTACAAATTGACAAGTGAAGAAAAATAACAGTTCACAAGATATTCCTCCATCCAGTGTTGGAACTGCCAATCTGTGCCTGTTTGTGTAGCATTGTGAACGACCCGAGCACAGATCACGAGCATGGTTTAGAATCGAGATCAGACACAAAGGGCCTCCACTCAAAGAAAGGGGAGCATACACAGAATGGCTGCTAAAAGGGTAAAACACACGTGCCAATGGCCATTGGTGAAGAGCAGCATTCAGTGGTGCAATAGCACTGGATGGAATACTGTGGCCGTGGATGGCACAGCTCCCACCTTTCTTCCTTTTAACCCAATCTCATTGCAAGTGTCACTCTCCAAAACGCCCTAACCAACTGCTTCAGCGTGACGCTGGAATGCTTGGGGCATCTTTTCCACATTTAGTTTTTGATCTATATGTGTTAAATCATTCTTAACTGTTGCTAACATAGAGTTGGTATTTTTTCTATTTCTGTATTATGACCTAGCCCTCCTTTTTTTATACAAGCACATATTCACTCATTGTATTTCAACTAAATTTTCTATTTTTTAAGACTTTATTTATGTGTAACAATTACTATATCAAGATATTACAAGTCAATAGAAGAAGCATTTACATTATAATGAGCATGCAGGTATTTCAACCTGATTGACCTTGTTACAGCTTGTCGTTCAATTTCTTAATTAAAAAGATGCAATTTTGTTTCTATAGAGCACCCAAGGAAGATGGAATTCTGAGCCAAAAATAAACCAAACCTCTCCTGGAATGTATAAAGAAATGTTTTGTCATAGTCCAATGTGAAAGGTCATTGATTTATTGCCTCTGACTAATTATAATAATTTGAAGAACAGAATGTTAATATTAATGGTTTTCTTTACTATAGGGATAGAGGTCTGAGACTTGGAGAAAACAAGAAAGGTTGTAAACAGAGCATCATTCTTTCACTCCTTTGAGAATCTACTCAAGTCTGCAGAGAGGCAAGTTATTTAAGAATGTACTTAAATGTCCCTTGTCACTAAAGAACATCTGCACATTCTTCTCTTTGCTTGGAGATTTAGATATCTTTTTATTGTACTTGGTTGAATTGAGGAATCGTTCTAAATTCAGAGACAGAGCACAATTTGTACTGTAAGACAGGGAAATATACACACAAATTCCAACTCGCTCATAAAAAGGAATATTAGGATTATTTGTTGATCATGTAGCAGGGATGAAAGAAGATTTTATACATGAATACTGCTTTGACAATGGTGCTTTGCAGTGAGGATTGCTGCTTTTCTTTCCAGAGTCTGATGCCTATGAAGAGCACACCTTTTTTGGGGGTAAGTTCTGAAAAGCAGCTGTCAGGGTTTCCATCGAAATGGTTTTGGGATCAGCATTTCAAGGAGCAAAGGATCTGCTGCAACTGTTTTACCTAATCCAGCCAAACCCAGCGGTGCTCAGCAGGTGATGCCAAAGAGGTGTTATAGATGTTGTGACCAGTTATATTGTTAAGGATCTACTACTTTCTACATAATTTTATAATCATTTTACAAACATTAATGCAAGACATTAAATCAAGCATTGCACTTGAAGTTTTAAAACAAACTCAGGACTGTAAATGTTTATATGTGTTAACAATAATGTCACCAATCCAAACTAAGCACAAGCAAGTGTAACATCACCTGGGATATGAAATTCCTGATGTGAGTCAAAGCCCTCAGAAATCGATGTCAGTAAGTCTGTCTGCTGACATCAGTGAGCTGCCAAATGCCAAGCCAAATGTGGGTCATTCTGAAAGTTGGTTTTGTCTGGTTTCTCCTGCAAAACTGCATTGTGGCATTTTCAATTTTTCCCCAAGAGTCAATTAAAAAATGAATGCAGGAGGAAGGACTTTTTTTGCTGAGAGAAGTATCTTCTTGATCTTAGATGATTATAGATTTAATGACTCATTTCATTAGCTGACACTGCTCCGAATGGCTTTTGCTAAGAAACTATCAATCACTGCTGGAAATTCGGCTTCAAGTATTTGCAAACAGTTAACGGCCAAGATGGATGACAGGAGATGGAGAGGAAGGAGGTGGCAGGAGGTGCTATGGTGCTGTAGAGCCTGTGGTCTGCAACCAGATGCCCATTGCTCAGCCCATTCCACAGGCTCTCCGCAGTGATTTCCTGCAGAGCACAAACCAAGCAAGAGACCTTTGCCTTGGGGCTGTCCCTACAAAGCTGTGAACTCTCCAACATCCAGCATTTAGTTCCAGCAAAGGGACACCTTGTCATCCACTGTCACTGAATGTCATCCAATTCATCCTTGCCACTAGATGACAGCACAGCAACACACATCTAGGGAGAAACCTGTATTTTGCTATGGGTTAAGAATTCCTGGAGACACAGGTTTAAGAAATTTTAGGACTAGCCCCATGGAGGCAAGAGATGACATGGAATTTCTGTGTCTTTGGACGTCTCCACCCAACATGAGGATGAGAAGGAACTTGCATGATGTCTGTACTGCTGAGCAGGACAAAAGCCTCACCAGCACTGGAATGCTCTGCAGCTGGATGGTTTCCTGGTGTTTGTACAGGTTAAGCAGAAAGTAGGAGAACGTGGAGGCCAGCAACCCTCAATACCAAAACACAGACCTGGCCACTAAATCCAAATGTCTAAGAAAGATATTTGGTACAAGAAGAAATTAGATCCTTTTGAGATCAGATGTCTTCTGATGTTTTAGTTTCACAAGTCTTTTCTCAGTGCTGATCTGGGAACTTCAGGAATGGAATAGACCTTCATATATTGGAAGACTAGAGAACACTAGTACTGATGGATACTTTGGGCTGGAAAACACCAATAATTCTGTCATTATTTCATGCACAATTCTTGACTCATGGGATTTCTGGTAAAATATTTTTATCAGATATTCTGATGGGAAATTAAAGATAATTAATGGAAAAACCCCATGAATAAGCATTGATTCTGGAGAGAGTTGATATAAAAAAGAATCTTCCTTTCTGCTCTTCTTTTCTACTCTAAGTTACACTATTCTTCCAAAAAGAGAAAGAAGAGGGCTACCACACAAAGAGTTCCCTGCTCCAAACTTCTATAATCCAGTCCACTTCCCGTGCTCTGTGCAGGGAGGTGGAATACATGATCTATTGAGATCCTCTTCAATCCCAGCTTTCTTCCTTAAGTCATTATAGTCCTTGAGCTTGAATTAATACAATATTTAGTTATATTAATTCTTCACCTCCTAAAAAGGAAGATCTAGGAGTAGGTCAATATTCCTATGCCACAAGACAGGGCTCTACAACAGACTCTAAGGAGAAGGGTCTCTCATGGCAAAATAATCTAGAAGTAATTAACTTCTTGCTTATGAAGTCTTGGAATGGTCTCCCATATTTCTGCAAGCACTCTACCTTCAGGATATTCTGAGATCAATCCTAGTCTTTTTCCTCTCCGCTACCCTTTCCCAGAAATTTCTGAACATAAGACTTTTTTTGCTTGTCAAAAAATGTGGAACATTCCTGTGAAAACTTTTGCTTTTGAAAACCCTGCTTTTCCCAGAAACAGTCTTGTTTCCAAATTTTTTCCAATCAACAGATGGGGAGAAGGTTTATGACTTTCCGTGTGGCAAAAAAGAAAAGAGGAAAAATTGTGGATTTAATTTAAGTGTAACATTTTAAACCAGCCCCCACCCCCCAAAAAACCCTCTCCTGCCAATCTGTCCTTTCTTAAAGGTGCACAGGTCTAGTTCTGAATTTTTAGAGTACTTTTCTCCATGTTTGGTCAGTCCCTTAGAATTAGTGCTATTTCATATGTAGGTATTCACCACATACAGGTGGTGACACAACAGGACTGAAATATATTAGCATTTTGTGACCAATTCTTTAACATGTTTACCATTTTCCTCATAATTCTGCTTTCTTTCAAAGGGTAAGGAGAAATTACAGCCCACTGAGAAAAGGAGGAGAGAATAGTTGTGTGTGGGCAGAGAATAAGTATATTACAGGATTTTGTGATTTTCTTTCATCTATTTCTTTCTATTTGATAATAGAGCTGGTTGATACCATACAGGGTGTACTTTATCATTGGCAAAAAAGGTGTAGGAGAAAAAAACCCCAAGCATGCCATTAATTGCTTATAAATATATGCTCTCAACACTAGCAATCAGCCTTCAGGATTTCTAACCTCTAAATTCTGTTCAATTCCTTCATTTGAATAAAATTATCAACTTGTATCTTTTTCTAGCATGATTAAACACATCGCTTGCAGGCAGGTTATGATTAAATAGGGAAGATTTGCATTTTTTGAAATACACAGTCTCTGTGTCTCTCTGTAGGTGTGTCTGTGCATATCCATGTCCCAGCATAAACTTCCACGTGTGTGGATACACACATGAATGTGTGCGCCCATGTCTGCAAGTACTAGGGGAGTGGGGGCAGGAAAGAGGAACCAAAGCTAAGTTACATGGAATGATCTAGATGTTCAGACCAGATTCTTCAGTCTTCTGCACCCAGTAGCGTCCAATGTGACATTCAGAAAAATTCAGTATTGGATTTCTCAGGGAAATTTAAGGCCCAAGTGCTGAGCCTTTCTCACTCTTCCTACCACACAGCTTGAGGAGCTCAGCTGGAGGTTGTTATTTCTTTCCTAGAAGACCTGTGTTTTAAAAGCAAGCAGGAATAAAAAAGAAACTCTCTCAGCTTGCTGAAAGCTCTTTCTTTAGACAGTCATGCCTCGCATACATATGGTTGCACCTGCAAGCACTGTAGGAATATTTGTGCAGGCCTGTTGAAAAGCTGGCCATAAATGTAAATTTCCCCAAAGTCATGGCTATAAAAAAAATTTCCTTACCAAAATTTTACATGCTTTTAAATCTGTTTTTATTTCCCTTACTTATGATTTACTCTCGTTCTGCCTCTCCCCGCTCCCTACAGAGTACCAAGGCTGTGCTTGAGAGAGACACAAACATCCTCTCATCTTATGATCTGATGCTATAATGTGTTCTGACACTGTAATAATAAATGAGAAAGTTAGTGCCAGTAGTAAAATATATCAGTATACAACAGGAAAAACCACATGAGCAATGGCAGAAAGGGAAGTGTCTCATGTCTGCTCAGTGGTAATTGGGAATAAGGTGGGCACTTCTGCTGGTCATGGGCCTGCCTATGGCAACTGAGTCTGAACTTCACTTTTCCCTCACTTGGCTGGTTTAACACTAATACAACACCACTGTGGAATCAAGACCAACTGACATTGCTAAAAACAAGGATAAAGTTAAGCCTCCTCTAATTAAATATCATCCAGTTGATCTTCTTTTCCTCACAGTCTCTACCTTTTCTCTGCCTGTGGCAAATTAAGTAGGAGGCTTCCTGTCCTTCTAGGGCAGGACATTTAATTCGTTGTGGCTGCTCATCTTGCAGTTACAGCTGTCAATCAGCTTCAAGGACTGCATTTTATGGTCCCAGAGGGCCAAAATGCAGAGAAAGGCCATGTTACAATTTGTACTTGCACTTCGATCACAAGAATCAGGACTTTATCCTGTTAATAAGATTATGGTAAGAAGAATGCTATCTAAGCATGACAAATTCTAATGTCTTAGGATCCACACTGCTGGACAGTACAGCCTTTGTCTTCCTTCATTCATGGTCTTGCATTACAGCACTGCTGAGAGACTCGACTCTATGCCTCAGCAGAGACACTTGCAATGTAAATAGCAGGACAGACAAAAGAGAGGAAAAAGCAGAAATTTCATTCTAGTCAGGCCTTCTGGGTCTCCATGAGATTAAATGATCTGTCCAAGGCTGCACAAATAGTCTGTGGAAGTGACAGTTTTTTGTATTTCACAGTAATTTGAAAACCTCTGTACTACACCACCACCAAGTTTTCAAGTTGCCTTTTGATCTGTATTTCATACCGAGATCTTTTGCCTCAAAATAAGGTCATGACTACTCAACTCTGAGGAAGTTTGATGCCTTTTACAGTGGTTACCACACCTGGGAAATACTGAGCAGTTTCGTTTTCTGATTCATCTCCCTACAGTTCTGCCCACACGGACTGCAGAACAGTGGTGGGACACCAGTTTACCTTTCATGCATTCTCCCTGGCTTTGCAACATATTGGTCCAAATGGGATTCTGCCTTTTGTCTTTTGGCATTTGTGATTCCAATACTACTCAGCAGGAGTCAATGATGCCTTGTAGCAAACAAACAAACAAACAAAAATTAACCTTATCTATATAAGGACTTTTACAAAGATAGAAAGTAAATGACTAAGAGTAGTTTAGAAAATTTATATGGTAGACACAAAGCAAAAAGGTTTCAGAAAAGTCATGTACGCTGTAACACTACTGATTTCAGGAAAATTGTGCCAAATAAATTTGATCCATTTGCTTTTCTGTTATGTGAGGGGTAAGGGATACTTGAAAATGATAAAATCAGAAAGGACTAAAACAATCACAGATAACTCAGATGAAAGGAGCCTAACTCTATAGTTGACTAGGAAGTAGAAATGACTGTAGTTGGACAAGAAAAATCCAGAATTATTTTGGTACTTGCATGGAGTGCACTTAGAATGTTTGGGAATAGCATCCATAAGGTGCTAAAATTCTCTAATAAGCCAAATGTGTATTTGGGTATGTCGGAAAATCAGTTGAAAAAACTAAGAAAAGGTGGTTACACATATGGGGCAATGCTAGCATGACAGATGGTATTTGTTTTATTTATGTCTTCACAACTGTGTTTATGTTCTTTGAAGAAGCTGTCTGGGTGGAGTCTTGCAGAGAGGTTGTACAGGCTCCTTCCTCAGGGAAGCTGTTGAGTGTGTTGAGACAGAAACAATTCCAGGCTTCTAGGGGCCAGTGAAAGGGATACAGAATGGAGATAATGGCTTGAAGCTCATGCAAAGGCACTGCAGAGATGAGGAAGGTGAAACCAGGCAAATCTCACAACAGATGTTCCTTGGAAAGGAACAAGAGAACAGAAATTGCTCAGTAATTTAGGAAGTCGTGGAGTTAACTGGGAGCAGCCAACCACCTGCAAGGACAGAGGGACATGGGACAGCTATGTACAAAACATTGTAATGCAGCTCTGTCTCTCCCACCTGTTTTAAATAGTATTTAATAGAAAAGTTTCATTTCTAGTTTTTCAAGTAAATGTTGGCTTTTCTGAATTTAAAACCATTCTGTCTGCACTGGGTTGAAGGTCTAAGCAAGTGCAGTGCTTGGTTGTCTCACTGTCCTGGCAACAGTCAAAATATAAAAATCATTAAGGAAACCTAATTTAATGCAAACACATATTAAATGTTTTCTGACTTCTTGGGAAAACAGAATGTACTGGAAATTCTCAATGATAATGAATCTTTGAATTACAATTTTGGTCTTTAATCCTTTCTCTCAAGAACAACAAAGTGTATTTAGAAAAATATATACAGTAAGTAATATGCTTCAGGAAAAGACACACTTTCCTAACAGAAGTTTTTTTGACAAATTTTGAGCTTTGACTCAACTAAATTTTCTCTTTAAACATAGTTCCATCTCCAGGTAAGTTTCTGGGCACATCACTAAGATATTGTTTTTTTATTTTCAGTTCTTCAGATAACTGCTTCGGTGCTTTTTGGCTACTGTAAAATAGAGCTCCTCTATGGTGAAAAGATTTTGGTTTTATTTTTCAAGCCATTCCCAGGAGAACAGGATCATTCAGCTGTCAGTTTCTGTTAGGTAAACAGCACATCTTGGACCTTAGTGCAGAAGCCTCTCATTGCTACCACTGCATAGAGGATAATACAAGCAATTTATACTTTCCATTTATGTTAATAGTGACTTATTAAAAATTCATCTGAACAACTGAAGCTGGTAGAATCCCCCTGAACACTAAATAATTAATAAGCCTTCTACAAAGGTGACCTAGGCTCAGCATGCAATACGTATTTTTTTGGCTTAGCATGGGAATTTCTTGTTCCCTACCAGAGGAAATAACCAGCATCCCTATGCCAGTGCCAGGGAATAAGTAGGTATCTTCCAAAGTTACATTATTGAATAAGACACTGCCAAATGTAACTGATGGTAAATGCCAAGGAGAGAAAAAAGTATTTCTTAATCTCCATTCTCTTCTGACACTTTCCCCCCTCAGAACATTGCAGATGTCAGGGGCTGGCTCTCTGCTTCAGATGCCCTTGCACAAAATAGAGTGAGAAGCAGCAATGGTGTTGCTATTACCTTCTATCTGGTGATCAAGGGTTAGAGCAGGAAGGATATGAAAAATACAGACTGAAATCTCATTTTAGCTTCAGCAGATTTTAAGACAGATCTTCATGCTTCTGTTTTCCTGAAGCCTATTGATTTTGAGATTTGATCTCAGTTTTGACTGCTATAATTTCTATTTATTTAAGATACTTAATTCAGAAATATGAAGTCATTGGAAAATTAGTCCAAGACTCCTCATTTAACAAGTGAAAAGACAGATTTTATTTGCAATGAATTTTTAAATCTTGTTCTAAATACAAATATATTGAATTTTCAATTAATAATCTTTTTTTTTTTCCATTCAGTGTGTTACAAGTCGAAGTGACGAGTATTCTTTCTTAGAATAATCAATAATTGGGTTTTGAGGACAACATGATGGAATTTACAGGGTCAAGTCACTCAATATGGATCTGTCACTTCTCCAATTTGTGCATTCAAATACTTCAGCAAAATTGAGACAAACTCTGAACTCTTCAGCACTGGCAAAAGACATTTCTGATCATGATCAATTACTTCTTGGCTGTTTATGATCATGATCAATTACTGGTGGACAAGTTTTACAGTTATAGACTCCAAGTGGTAACTGAAGAGTGAATCTGAGGATTAAATGTGGTGCGAGTCTAAACTCTCTCTTAGTCACCTCTAAAGAAAAGCCTAAGGCCAGTGCAAGCACTTTAGAAGACCTTGTTTTAACTGAATTGCTCTCAGGTGAAAAATCAGGTCAGTAAAAAAGTGTAATTCTGTGCTTTTCATAAGCCATGTATGAGTAAATCAAATAATTCCACTTGTACTAGCTGGCAAAAGAGGGACACCTTCATTTCAATTCTATAGAATGGGAGTTATAAATTATTTAACTTTTTAATATATTATAATTAGAACAATCCCTAAAAAAATTCAGTAATTTTAATGAGCAATGAAGGTCTGAAGTCTTTTAAAACTATACAATACAATACTGACTTTCCTAGCTGTGAAAGTAAAATTATTTGTTCAGGTGATCAGCAAATCCAGCCCTCCAGTGTGTTTGTTACCTTGTTTCATTCTATAAAACGTAAGTATCTATAGTCCTTTCATAGAAATAAAAAAAAAAAAAAAAAAAAAAAAAAAAGAAAAAAGAAAAAAGAAAAGAAAAGAACATGGAAATGTATTCCCCCTTCCAAGAGGCTTCAATTAGTAATTCTGCTGGTTTGATAGAGCAAGGATGGAGAAGTAACTCAGTGCTGAATCTGAGCCTGCCACAACAATCAGTGTTTTTGGCCTGCCAGACAAATCAGTCCTAGCAGCATATGTTCATTCCAGAGTCTCAACAAGTCTACAAGGATGCAAAACAATATTTTGTTACTGTTACCAACTTCGTGTCAATCACCAAACACAAGAACTCTTAATGGTTACATATTTGAGAGGACACATTTCTGGACACAATGTTAAATAAAAATTTTGTTAGCGTGGGAAATTATGGCACAAAAAAATCTGTTGGGCTGAGGGCTGTCAGAAATAGAAAAAATAAAGGCCACTGGCGAGATTTTAACATTCAGACTAGCAGACTCCCTTATTACAGCCTATTTATTAGGCACAGGAAGAATTTATCTGCTTAGCAAAGGAAAAGAATTCTTATTTGTTCTTCACATAACCTGGTTTTTAAATGTCTCTGTGACAGTTCTGTCTCCTGGCCTTGCTCCTATATAGCAATCAAAAAGAAGAAAAAAAAAAAAAAAGAAAAAACAAATATAAAACTAACTATCGAACTTATATATTGCCAGTGTAGTGTTTCTATAATGGGAATTGCTTTGAGTGACTTTAATGCTCCCTTAGAGCTTCCTTCATCAGTAGATGGGCAATGGAGCGACACAGCCCGAGGGAGACCCAGAAGTAACCTGGGTCTCCAAAAGAGAGGACAGCTCCAGTGGAAATGAGTAAGCTGCTCTCCTGAGTAAGTCTTTCCCCCCTCAGTCCCTCTTTTAGACTGTGGTTGTTACCTGTGTGCTTCTCAGAGGAGTCTGTGTGTCTCTGGCTGAGTACAAAGGTGACTTTAATACCTCTGTCTCACCTCGAATTCTATTCTATTACAGTGTCCTTGAAATCTATCAGGGAAAACAAGCCTAATTCCTCATAATTGCTCTGCATCAGAGTCTCTCAGAAGCAGGAACTACCCTGACTTCCTGCACTGCACCCTTCCAGGAGTGATAGCATCCCATACCTGATAAGGTCATCTAAGCTGACTGCAATACTGCAGGTGGAACTAGATTTTATACATTATGTCTTTTCATTAGTATTCTCTGTGTTGGCATTTTCCTCTTCCTATGGATGCATTTCAGCGAGTGTTTTTTTCCAATTCACTGGGATGATGAGTTCAAGTAGTTATTGAAAATAGCCTTTACCTATTCTTTTTCTGGTCAGTATTCTGCACAAATTCTCCTTTTAATAAGTACTTCCTACTTCCTTATACGAGTCCAAATTACCTGTATTGTTGGAGACCCTGAATGTCAGTTGCTCCTAATTCAAATACAGTTCATATCCCTTGGTAAAAGCCTGTGAATGCCCCGTGGTTCTCCAGCTATGCAGCCTTCCATTATATACCCATGGACTCATAAGAGTTGCACATCCTGATACTCCTGGCTGATGAGCAAGGAGACAAAGAGGAAATCATTTTACTTTGTCAGACAATGTCTAGGTCTCGGAGTTATTATTACTGAGCCCTCACTCTTTCTTTCTTGCCGTGAGAGGCAACTTTTTTCTTTAAAGAAACTAACATCTAAACAGACGAGATAAAGGATGGAGAAAGGAATAATATTTTATCAATTTTATAGATAAGTAACAAAGGTACAGGGAAAGTAAGATACACTCCTGTGGTCACACAGGAGGTCTTCGCCACAGGCGTGTTCCAAACAAAGCCTTCACTCTTTGGTGAGGAGTCTATGAACTGTGAGTTGCAAGGATGTTAAAGCTCTTTTGTTAAACCACATTTCTCTTTCAAGCAACTTACAACAGGGCTTTTTATGGGAATCTTCTATGATCTAATTAATCATCTCCAGACTCATCATTGCAGATTCAGTACCTGTACTTTTATGAAGCTGGCATTTAGTTTGGGATTTTTTGGTTTTGTGTATGATGAGCCCTACCTGAATTCCTCCAGGTTCTTTGTTTTGTTTATATTAAAGTTGCCTGTCTCCCTGCTGCTGGCCACTGTCCTTGGTTACATTAATACTCTGTTCCCCATGTGTGCAGCAGGTAACTGGCTCTGCACACAGTGAGCAGAGTAAATGCTGCAGATGCAGACTGGCAGTGCCTGCACTAAATCTGGGATGAACTGCCAGTGTGAAGTGGACTGAGTTCCCACTGAGCTCTGTATTGTGTGGAAGGAGTAAAACCTACCCCAGCCTACACTGAGTCTACACAGTGTAACATTGCCCTTTAATCTATATTAGGGTCTCCCCATCCAGCAAATGAATTGGCTTTCTCCAGGATGGGGTTAGGTAAGAGACGAGTGTGTAAATGGTGGGGACGAAGGGAAGGCTTTGACTGAGATGAATCAACACAGCAGAGCAGCTAATGCTAATTGAATCCTTCCACTCAGCACAGGATTACTTTCAATTGGTTCTAGAATGGCTTTTTCCCCGAGATACTCACAGATGTCACCAGAAAGGATTAGGAAGGGGCAACCATGGAAAGCTGCCTAATGGCATCATTCCTCTTGTATTCCCTTCCTGGTTTGTCCTGACTTTAGAGCATGGCCTGAAAACGACCTTCAGGCACGACAAATTCCCAAACACCTTCAATAATTTGCATTATTAGACATGATCTGAGTCCCCAGGGGTTTCTCTGGTCCAGAGATGGGCAATGCTACCAGGATGGGTCATGGACCTGCTTCAGAATAGTTTTATTTGGGAATGGGGGGAGTCAGAGATAAGTGGCAATATTTGATATAAAAGAGACAAACCCCCAACTGCTCTTCTCAGGGAAGTTTCTCTCTTGGATGCATGGGTAAAATGGGACCAAATTTGCATGTGTGCTTATGATCCCCAGAGTGGGTCAGGGCCTTGTACTACAGGAGCACATGAGAGAAAAGCAGCCACAAAAAACTTACATCAGAGACAGAAATTACTTTTCTGCTCCAGGTTTACATGTATTCATCACATCATTTTAGCTAGAATTTTTGTGGCTTGGTTTCCTTTGTTTGGCTGCTTTGCATGAATATTAAAGGATGATTTGGGGAGGGAGAAAACGAGTCTCTTAAGAAACAGAAAGACAAAGAAAAAACCCTTTTGTTTGCAAGTGCACCAGACCTTATAAAAGTATATAATCCATGGATCATTGGCACGATCAACTGTAATGGCTCCAAAAGAGCCATTGTGTTAATGTGGCTGATGAGCACGAGTATGGCCTCTGCATACTAGAAATTCTCATGAAAATTTAAGAAATATGCAGATAGTGGATAAATGAAGCATATAGTTGTTTTTAAAAATTGAGAACACAGCTCTGTAAATTTCATCAGAATGCTGAATAAACCACCAGCAAAATGTAACTTTAGCAGCACCTGATATATTTTTCTCAGAAAAAGTAACTGATTTTTTGACAAATGAAATGGAGCAGGTCTCATTCATCTGGACTTCATAAAGGGTTTTGATATAATACCATTTGGGAAATTACCAGTTAAGCAAGAGAAGTTGGGGAATAGTAGAGGAAAGCTAAAGTAAGCAAGGAAGTATCTAAAGGAGAGATAACAATTTAAAGGGAAAGCATTGCAATGAAAAGAGCATGCTAATGGAGTTCTTCAAAGAATCATTTAATATTTTCATTAATGAGCATGACACAGAAAGGAAAATGTGGTAATGAAATTTCCTCAAAACAGAAAACTGGGAGAGATAATCAATGCAGAAGAAGACTAGAATAATATGTGGGTCACCTGAGATGATTTGATGATCTCAGAATCACAAATAGAAGGGTATTTGATACTGCACACTGCAAGGTCATGAGTTCAGAGATGAAAAAGAGGATTTTTGCTTTTAATTGGTGAAAGTCTACAAAAGGACACTACAAGACAACTGTAAAGACTTTTTGCAAAATAGAAGAGAGAAAACTTCATCTTAGGATGCATCAGGAAGGTATGGGAAACAGTATTACATTTAGACAGTGATGTAAGACCTGATCTTGAATATGAGTGAGAATCACAGGCTGAAAGAACAGGGCTGGTAATGTGATTAAAGAAAATGTACAGAATTTGACTTGTACAAAGTCAAAAAACAAAAAAAAAACAAGGTCTGAGAAAGGTTCTGATTAATGTCTGCCAAAAAAAAAAGAGAGGAAAACACTTGACTCAGAGGGTAACTATTTAAAGTATTGCCAATAATGGGAAGTATCACATTGGGAATGCATTTGTTGTAGCTGAAAATGAGGAGATGTTGGCCATTGGAGCAGTGACATACTGGCACAACTTGCAGTAGGAATAAGGGTCAAACAGCCAGTGGTCTCTAATGGAGGGTGTGCACAGTTTGTCAGTGGGATGAACAGGACATGGTGGTGGCAGCTCCCGAGATGGGAATCCATTTTTGTCCCAGATGTGACCCCACCAATAATAGATTTTGAGCAGTAATCTTGCTAACTAACCTCTGAGTGACTGATCCATGATCTTGGCACATGGTCATGTGATTCAGACAGACTTATGTCACACCTTGTATCGCTTTGCATGAGAACAGGTATTGCTTTGCATCTTACTGGGTCATACTGGGGCTGAACTGTTGAATACCAGGTACTTCTGTGCTTTAAAACAAATCTGTAATTCTAAGTAATTTTATTTGTAACCCTCTTAATTGTTTCTTTTTAAAATCTTTGTTCTCTAACTTTTTAATTTCTACAAATTTGTAGCTAAATATTCTGTTTTATTGTGCAAATAATCTGTTTGCTTCCAAATCTTAATCTGAGTTGAGTTTTTTGACACCCATTAACTTTTGATTTTATTCAGCAATGTCTAAGACTGAATGACATTAATGAAGTAGATAGAGATGGAAACAGAGCCTCAAAAGAGTATTCTGATATTGCTGTGCATTATATGATACACTATTAGTTACATTACGTACTGTCACATTCTGTATGGCAGAAAAAAGTGGGAACTTGCTTGAAATTCTCTGGTTTTTACCTTGTTCTCCTTCCTAGGATTTATGCCTCTTCAATCCTTTGGTACCTAACCTTTTTTCAGTGAGGTCTCAAAGATGTCTGTCAGATCCATCTCAATTCCTTAAGATCCTTTGGTTGAATATTTTTTAGTACTCCTGAATAATAAATATTTAAATTATCTAAATATTCTTTTACTTGCTTTTTATTAATTCTGCTGCTGGATATTCCCAAACCTCATTAATATTTATCTCACTGAGCTCCATGCTTTTCCTTTTCTTTTATATTAAACACAGGGTAAAAATGTAGATGTTGAGCAATCCTTTATCTCACTGGGCAGTATCAGTTGACCTTCCTTTTGATTTAGGAGATATTTGTTTTCTTTTATCCATAGTGTATTTATTTTCTTAATTTCTTCTCCCAGGTTACTCCATAAACTTAAACTGCATTTTGTCCTCTCCCATCACGATTATTTCTATATTGTTGGGTTACAGATGTAGCTGCTTGTGTTTTTAGCTATCATTTATTGTGTTCTTTTCCTTCTGTCAGTTTGTAAATGGACAGTGTTGCCATATTTATGACTTAAGGGATTCTCTATGTAGAACTTGCAGAATCCCTCATAAAAATATTAAAATATGTGCTTTATATATTTGTCATATATGCAGCTATATAAGAATAATGCCTGCTCATTTTTGCTAATTTGAAATACTGGTATTAGAAGAAGCAATTAAAGGAGGGTTTTTGGATGCAGGTGTTTGAATATGAAAGCTGTGTGGTTAAATACTGGCATCATTGTAGCCTGTGGGAATATTGCCATTGGCTTCAGCTGGGTCAGGATTTTATTTTGATTTTTCATTTGTACATAGCTTTAACTTTATGCCTAGAACTAGACTGATGCCTTTAGCACAAGTTGCAACACATTACTCCTCTGCTTAAGAGCTTGCTGAAGTGGGCAATATTTTTCAGGTAAGAAATGTTTTCACGCAAAGAACAAATTCCTGTAGAATGAAGATGTTCCTATTTTAGAGCTAATGAACAATTTGAGTGAATTCTTCATGTGCATTTTCTCAAAAAACAGTATCAAAATATTTATGGAAAATGTGTTATTTAAAAATATCTGATATAGCCACGTTCCCATTTGGGTGTTTTCCTGCAGTGCTCCATCCACAATACTCTTGAAAGAATTGAAACAACATTTTATTAATTATCATTAAGTAATAAAAACATCCTTAAATTGTGACATTATGCAACCGTAACTCAAAACTGGAAGGACTTCAGTTTTTATTGTTGACATGACTTGATAAAGGTTGCTGTGTTTGAGGTTTGGGGTAATGTCTCCCAAAAATGCCTAAAATAGTCCTGCTATCACAGCAGGGCTACTCTCACAGTATGGGTGTGTATGTACACAAGGGTTTCTTAAACAATGAATACTCCACAGAATTGAAACTTGCATCATGTAGATATGTGGAGTATCATATAAATTTAGGGCCTGGGGAGGTTTTCTAACTGTAGGGAGTTCTGCAGGACATGCAGCTGATACTGATGTATGCTTGTGAGTGTGGCTGAAGCTGTGGTGGGACTATGTCACAGTAGGGGCTGCAGCCTTGGCACTAAAAGTGTCACATCTCGTCTAGAAATAAAGGCAGATTTTTCTCACCTGACTTTTACTTATTGAGTATGACCAGTTCTTTGAGCTGTATCATGAGTTTTTAAGGAATTTGCTTTCTTATATTATACAATTAAAAGTCTCTCTACAGCAATGACAAGAAAGTACTCACTCTTTCAAGCTCTTTGTGCAGTTTCTTATCACCAACTCAACAGATATGGAAATTCGGAATTTCTTAAAAATTAAGGTGTGCATGGAAAAAAAAGACCGTTAATTGTACTAAAGCCAAAGTTTGTTGTAAATATCAGGGCTCTAGATGTAGCTTTTTTATTGTAAAAGCTATCTTAATTACTTCATTCAGAATCCAAAATGACAAATAAAACAAGCTCTTCAGACCCTACATAAAAAGACAATATGCAGTCTACATTTCAAAAAAGTCTGGTTCTACAGGTTATTAATATGGATTGAGATTACTGTACTTTCGTAATTCAGATTCCATCTGGTTTTAACTTTTGCTCTAGAAAATGGAAGTTTAGATAGAGATCTTGAGAATCTGTCTTACCAGCTAGAGCTGCTCAGAGCTGTAGTGGCAGAAGAATGAATGTGAAAACTGACATGCAATGAAGGCTGATAAATAGAGATGCAATAGCATGAAAATTATAGTTATGAATAAAAGATTTATCCTCAACCCCACGATTTTTTGTGTCATTTATATCATCATAGTATACAATTTTCCACTGTCACTTACTCCACGCTTCTGAAATTCTTCACAGGAAAGCAACTGATAGTTTCAAGTCAGAGATACCAGCAATTGTTCAATAGCTAAAACAGGCAGTTGGAGGAGAAATGGCCATAACAAAGAGCTGGAGCTGCTCATCTGGGATCATTTTGTTTATATTGATCTCTTGCCAGTGTTTGCACAGAACAAAATATCTTATCTGGTTTGTAGTTAAGAAATAAATATAAATGTCTAAGGATGTATTGTCTTTATCCTTTCCCAAATGTTGGTGTGCCAGCAGGACAATTTCCAATTTGTTTTTCTTCTTTCTTAAGTATATAAAAGCCTTTTCATACCAAGAATAATTAAAGTAATAAACAGACATTACTTGGTCCAACTAAATATAAAACAAATATTCCTAAATATTTACTAAAGGCTTTTTGCAAAATGGCAGCATTATTCAAGTAAATCAACCAATATGGCCCCCACCATTAACAAATAAACATGTATGAAAAACGAACAGAATCCCAACTACTCTTCCACTGTTGTGCAGCTTTAAGTCCATGATTGTCTCCAGCATGGCAATGCATTACAGCTGAATTTCAAGCCCAGCAGCTGCCAGAGGTTCTCTGTTCCCAGGAGGGGAAGGAGTGGAAACAGAACAGTGATTGCACTACTGGCTGCTCCTCTGTCACAGGTTCTTTTTCAGAGTATAATGTTTGAAACCTCAAAACAAACACTGGGCTCTGCTTCTGGACCATCATTTCTTCACCTCACATCCCTCCACATGACTGGAAAGTGAGGTGTCTCATTTCTAAGCAAAGAGGGGAGAAACTGATGCAGGTGAATTCTTATAAACCATCTCTTGCAGACTCATATTGTATCTTACTGAGCACTAAATACAAAGCAGATACAACTTATGCCATGCAGTAAAATTGCACTAGGCACCATATTTATTGTATGTTTATTTGAAAGTGGAAAATTTCATCATGATAACCATTCTCTGATATTTAATACTATTCATGTTTGATTACAGAAACCGAGTATGGATTTCAAAGTTAAAACCCTCATTGCACTTGAGGTGTTAAGCTCAGCTTGTTACATGAAATCCTGAACACAATGTGCTTCCTATTGCACAAAATTATGAAAATCTCCTTCCTGCATGAAATTCTTCATGTTTTTCTAAGTCACAGGTAATCATGTTGGATATTTCAGAGAAAGGTGATTTTCTAAAGTGAGTTGCAATGCATGCTTTAAAAGGTTTCCTCATATTCAAACCAAGCCCACAAAAGCTAAATGTGAATTTAACATGAAAATTCAGGTCAAATTTATCCCTCAGACTCCAGTGATATCTTTTTTACTGGCTTGTTTTACTGAAGAGAGGGTACAAATATAGGAACTTATTCTAAATCTTGAAATTTTTCATTATATTCTGTTTGATTTAGTAAAATTTGTTCTGCACAGCCTAAGTTGATGTCAGTGTACAAATATTTACATATCTTAATATTCTTCAGGTATAATCCCCCATAGCATTCGAGTGGAATGTCTGCAGTTTTGTAATAGGGAAAATACCTGCACAGGGATAGCTTTACATTTTATGCTAAATATATCAAAATTCAAATAACGTCTTATGGAAAAGAGACTGAAACCAAGAGCCATTTATTAAACATCACATAAAAATTTTAGAGCAGCCAGAGATAGATTCTGCTCCCTGTGGAGACAGATCATAGCAAAGGGTAGAATTGAGAACATAAGTATTAGGAAAAACATGGCTGCCTTCTTTTCCAGCACAAAGGTGGCTGTAATTTCACCTCAGTGCCCAAGGATAGGGTTGCACTCCTTTGGACACTGCAGCTGCAAGATGGAGTAGTCTTTCACTGAGTTTCTAGATATCCTATTATCTATATCCTTTTCCCAATCTATCCATTGTATTGTGCTATGCTGTTACCAGATCCAACTGTATCCTGCTTTGCTTTTAAGCATTTTGGATTTTGGAGACTGAGTGAGGACTAGTGTTACTGTGATGCAGATAGAAACACATAGCAACAAACACAACAGGTGTTCAGGTAGAGAAGAAGAAAGGAAGGAGTCTCTTGTTTATTGTTGACCTCATATCTCTCAGTTTCTGGACAGTGATCAGAGATTGGACAGAGAAGTTCCCACCTCTCCATCTCCACTGGTCACTTGAGAAGTCCATCAGGGATATCTTTTACAAAGGAACACAAACATGATTCTTGTTTATCTTACAATTCATGAGAACTGACTCCACTATACTAAAACAAATCAGAAGGCTGATTTTCAGGGACAACAGACTAGATTCCATCTTACAGGAATCATAAAATATATCAGCTAAGCCAAGCCTTTTTACCTACTCACTGTCTGAGTGGAATGCCAATCTAGGTTAAAATTCTGTCTATAGCTTATAGTCATTCTCCTCTACCAAATATAAAATTCTCCTCTACCAAAATAAAGGGATTTTTTCACACCACTTATTTAGGGAAGCATACTACATTGCATTTAAATGTTCCTGTGTTGCCTCATGTCTGCGAGACTGGAATTTATCTGAACGTTTTTGTTGCCATTCTGTTGGCAATCAGTCCAGGCTTGCTGTCTTGCCAACTAAGAGATCTTAATAGTACTGTCTCTTCAGTAGCACCATTTTTCTCTGTATTGCTTTATTTGCTTCTCATGCTAATTTTGCTTTGCTTAGAAGTTTCTTGTGATAGGTATGCAGCTTTTCTTTGTACTCTAATTTTTTTTTAAAAAAGGTATGAAAGCAAAACAACAATTTAAAGATCTTTGTGTTTCTCTATTGAATTATTATGGTCTAGAAGACAAGCAGTTTCATAATGAAACCAGTTGGGAGGCATATATACTGATTGAAAACCTCAAATATCTTGGTCTTCCTGTGGAATTTAGCAATATAGCTTTTGATTCATTCATGCAGCTTGTATTTTTATAAGGTTAGTCTCAGCTGGTTCAGCCACTTTTAAACACTTGGGAGCCCAGAGCAGCCACGGCCACAGGGTGCTGACGAAGGAGAGAGCAGAGTGGCAGCCTTCAGTTACTTACTGTGAATCATCAATAAACCCAGACCCCTTTAGATTCTCCCTCTCTCCAACCAGTGGTAGTGACACTTTACTGATACCCCAGTTTGGAATGCTTCCTTTCCCCAAAGGAGTTATACAGCTGAGAATAAAGTGACAAGACTGTGCTGAGACTGTGAGACGGTGAGACTGAGTGCTGTGAAATTTTGACAGTCTTTGCACAGAGCCATGCCTGCTTCTAGTGCTGCCTTCCAACTTCCAACAAAATACTATATTCCCAGATTAATGCCAGAGAAAACTGGCCATGGTCTTCTGTTACTCAACAAACACCTATTCAAAACTCCATAGGTTTCTTGTTGAAAGAAATATAAGACAGGGTCATATGTGTTTTATTAAAACTCCCAAACATGAACAAGAAGACATATTACCCAAACTACTAGTGATCCTAAACCAATGTCAGCAAAAAAAAAAAAAAAGCATACTGACATCCAGTTTAAAGTAATAGTTTTGACATTCCGAACTGGGTTGAGAAAACTGTTTGGCTACAGCTGCCATATAGAGAATTTTCCAGGCCATATTTGTGATTTATATTGGTTAAGAAATGGCACCAAACCCAAGTTACTTAATGTCCAGATCATAATTAGGATATCTGGCGTGAAGCTTCCTCCTGCAGAAGTCACTTACTCTGAATTTGCACTGGGCATTTGTGCTGTGGCATTTCCAGCATGGAGGCTCACTCTGCCCTCTTAGCAGTGACAGGAGATTTAGAGAGACGACTTGGCAGGTCAGAAGGGGAGGACCACTGCTGTTTGTTGTTCCCAGTGCCTTATCAGACATGGGCAGCATGGCACAGGACCAGGGAGGGACAGGGCTACTCTGCCCTCCTTCCCCACCAGCAGCTCCAGAGAGCAACTGTCCTTGCAACTGCTCCGAATGATCTTGAGGAGCAGCAGTTTGATGACTGCCATTTGCCAAAACTACTGTAATAAGATCAGTTCCTTATGACTTAAAAGGTCAGAATATGCTGCAATAAAAATTACTATGAGAGAGTATTTTAGAACAGTTTAAAACTTGTTCCTGTGTTTTCTAGCTCCTCTCCTTTGCTGACTGCATGGGTCGTCACAGAGGTCGGGGCAGACACAGTTTATGAAACCTACAGTCACTCTCAAACCCCCTCATCCCCCTGAAAAAAACATTTTCCAGAAAAAAACAAACAAAAATAAATCTAAAACCATCAGAATATCCCTTACCTACTTAAAATAGAGCATAAAAAGAAAAACACAAAATATTTAAGCTATCAGGAGTGTGGAAACTTTTCAGCTCTCTGAGTTTTCTGTGGCCTAGTCGAGATTGCAACTGCATTTAAGTAGCTGCTGGCACAGCTGTTTCAACCACTGAATGTTTTTCACAAGCACAAGAATTGTCAAAGGATAAGTTACATTTTTGTCAATACTTTATCATACTGTTCTCAAGGTAAATTTCCTTTGGGTAATCTATGGATTCAAAGGACAAGCTCTAAAATAGGCCAGCAGAATTTGATTAAAAAGTAACTGATTTAAATTGGTTTTATGTGATTTAGAAAAAAAATTCCTTAAAAGACATTGAGTCACTGACATATGGAAATTTTAGAAACATTACTCCATAGGTATACTGAGCCCTTCAACATTAGTCCTCCAACCAATTTAAAATACATTTGGGCAAACCTGTGTTTGGTTTTGTTACTTCCAGTGAGATGCTTACTAGAGAAATTCAATCCCTTTTTCTCTGTAAAACAGAGCTCTAAATCAACTTATGAAATCTTAAGAAGGAAAAGATAATTTCAAGCTTCTCAGAATGAAACCCCTTTATTGTAAAAAAAAAAAAAAATCGAATTTTGTGTAAGATCTGTAAATCCATCTGAACCATATTTCTCACCCTGAGCTTGTCTGAAAGACTAGGCCTGGTTTGCCAGAGACCAAAGATTGTAACCACGCTTACCTCTGCTGCTTTAAGAGCTGTCTGTGTCCTGCAACCTTCCTGCCTTTTACTTCTTCCCTCCTAGAAAACACAATACTTTTAAAGTAATATACTCAGTATATCTTGAAAACATTTTATCATTTCTTCTGACATGACATGTCAAATCAAGTGCCAAAACAAAAGCAATTTTTGCCTTGATTTTGCAAAAATGTACTCCACTTTGATGTATGCCTTTGATAGCATCACATTATGAATATTCTTTGCATTAATATTCCCATGTATTGTTTAACAACTTCTGTAGATAACATATGTGATGATCAACCTTTTCTTTTATATTTAATTATTGTAATATGTGTTTTAGTTGCTCTAGTTCCTCACAAAATTGCCTAGCAGATTTTGAAGATTAAATGAGTTTTCTGTTGTACATGAAAGCTTCCTTGCTTTTTTTTTTCTTTTATGATAAAGATCCAGTTCGTTTTATATTAAAATGCTCTAAGGTTTTTGTTGCTCCTTTAGTTAAATAGGCACCATATACCATCTTGTTTTCAAGCATTGTAGAAAGAATTAAAATAAAACCTGAAACAAAGTGAAAAGCTTTACTATTGTTTTTAGAAACAAGTAAAGACCAGTGATCATAAGAGTAAAGTAAACACTGAAGTCTTTGTGTACAAAACCGTTTGCTTTTCTGCCTTTTACAATTTTAACACATTGTGTCCCTGCTGTAAACTGAATATCTTCAGTTACCAACAATATTTGGGTAAAAAAAAATTAAGGAATTTCACTGCTCCTTAGCTTCAAACCACAAAATTGAATTACTTGAAAGAGAAATTTTCCAGCATCAGAAGACAAAGATTGGCCTTCATTCAAAAGTGCAATGTTAACAATCTAAAGAATTTCCTAATTTATTTCGTTTGTACTGATTAACTTTGTTCTCGATGGAGACAGCTGCTATTGCATGTGACGAGAAATGAAACTCCCTGCTGCAAAGTTTTCTGACTAAATTGGCTGGTTTCCTACTAGTCTCAATGGCCACAGAGAGCATGAAAAAGGAAACAAACGAAAGAAAGACTTGTGGTGTTTTTTTTAGCTTTTTTAATAGTTCTTAAAATTCGAATTCAAATTATCAAGCTGTGTTGATTTGAAAATTGGTGTTTATATTTTATTAATTGTATTGTGTGCTGTGACACGTCTGTGAACCTACAACAATTAACCAGCTTATTTTTCCAAGATACGAGTGTTGTTTCAATTATCCTTTTGAAATTTTATTTGTGGCATGCTGTAATTATACCTTGCACATACATTTTGTAAAGTTTCCCATTGAACTGAGAAACTGTGCATTGTGTTGACAAACCCCAGCTAGTTGTGTTTGCTGTTTTAAGTGTGCTGTGAAAGCTGGTCCCTTGTGCTCCAAATGTAAATTGGACACAGCTAATTGCACCTACACTGGTGAGCACGCTTAGTGAGTGCAGATTTCTGGAGGGAAATGTGCCACCCCTCGTGCTTGGATAGAGCTTTCAGTGCTCCTTTAGATGTGCTTCATTATTGGCAGGGGTAGGCTTCACTGCCAGTGCTTCTCATGGGAAACCAGAACATTCTGTGCTTTACTTGTTGATATGAACCCAGAAATGTTTTTCTGTTTTGCATGTAGACTATTTCTCATTACTTTCTGTGCAAAACTCACTTCCCAAAAGCCTGAGTGATGAAATTCATTCTGAAATTAAAAGCAATCTTACACTCTTGTGCTGTTTGTATTGTCCTTCACCCCAGAGAGAGGTACAACACCTAACACAAAGAGAAACTGCAGTTCTGAGGTCAGCTGCAGCTGCTGAGGTAGGGAAGAAGAGAGTTCAAAAAAGGATGTGTTGTTATTTTTGAAAATTCAGAGTCATTTGAGGATGCCATGTGGGTGCAATTATGGGAAATGCACAGGGTGTAAACTCAGCAGACAAGTTACCAGAGAGGAGTTAATGACTGGCTTCATAGAAGGGGCTGTTTTGGTTAGATGCAGTATCATTGTTACTCTGCCAGAAATATGAATATTGTTCCTGGTTTTGAGGAAAAGAGAAACGACTAAAAGCAAGTTAGAAGAACAGGCAGTTGGTCTTAAGTAGCTGATGTGTTGACCAGTGGAAAATACATCATGGCTTGAAGAAAATAGTGAGAGCAAACCTGCATCACAGCAATAAAGAAGTTACCATGAAAGTGAAATTGTGCATGAATGCCCAAGGCCCAGCCTCCTTAGAACAGTGCTAATCCAACACATTACAGTCTCTGTATCCCATCTAAATAAAACCAACAGAAGATAGCTTTAGAATTGAATACTAAAGAAAGAAAAGCATGAAAAAATTCTTTTAAAAAATCTTATGATAGTTCGCTGATTTTCTGATAGCTACACACTAAGATCTCTCAGAAGCTTTTGGATTGTGAATTATATAATTTGACACAAAAGAAGAAGTAAACACACACTGTAAATTGCACAACCCAGCAGAAAGAGACCATGAGAAGAATCACCTTGTTATATGACAAAACTGCACGATTTACATTTACTTATCCCATTTTTACTTCTTCAGAACTACTATGTTCCTACTTCTTGGATACACAACAAATATTCAGGCAAAAGAGAATAGAAAGTTTGTTTGAAAACACATGCTACTTAACATCACAGATCTAAGGCTCACAATTTGATATAAGACAGTTTCATATTGGAAACCATAGAATTCAATGAAAAATAAACACAATTCCTCTACTTCACAGAGGAAGAGAGATTCTCATGTATCATTTTGCAGGTAAAACACCTTTTATAAGGATTTGACTTAGTGAAACTGTGAAATTGGCAAAGTCATGATATTAAGAGCTTGCGCTCCTCTTTGGATTAGAGGAAGAAAAAACACTTTCTGCATAAGTATAAAGTAGCTCAGTATAAAGGAACAAAGTGAACTGCCCCATTGAACAAAGAAGCAGCAGTGAATTTAAGAAATGTTTTCGTGGGATCTCTATCAGGCTTTTCTTCAAGAGATTTCATGCTCAGCTGAATGTTAGAAGCAGATTATCTAGAAACACACTTCACTTCTGCTTATGTATTATATTTCTCTGTTAATAACAGAATATTAAAGCTTTTTTTTTGGTAAGCCAAGGCTTGTGATGTAGCAGTAGCCTACCTCTCTGTGTGTCTCTCAGATATTTTAGCAGTTGCAAAGGCAGAAGTGGAGAATTACAGCTAGAGCTATTCAAAGAGATTAGAATTTGCAGTTTGTTTTCAACAGTGTTGAATAACTTTCAGGACTTTTTGTTTGGTGTTGTTTTTTTGTTGGTTTTAAAACTTTCTGACATATTTAAGCAGATTTTCTGATGTTCTCCTTTACTGAAGTGTCTGCTTTTTCAGCATATACTTCAGTACAGTGTTTTCACAGTATCACAAGCCGTGCTTGGCACAACAAAACTGTCTTAAATTTTTATCTTTTCTTGCTGACCCTAAAAGAGGAAATGTTTTTGAATCCTTTTTAAAAATATGAGTCAACAAGAGACAACTCACATAAATGGAGTGTATTTTCATCAGGGTGTGATGGGCACATCATCTCACACAGCATCCCTTGATTTGGATGGATTTCCATCTGAAATGGCAGTGAAATTGTCCATATACAAGTCTGATGGCCTTTGCTTTTACTAATGATACAGTCTTCTTAACAATTACTGACAGTAAAACATGTCAGGAAGGGAAAAATGTGACCATTAAGAGAGAAAGTGACCCTGAGATGGCAAAATGCTTCACTTTTACTAGATAAGGAAATTGCTCCCATTGTGTTTGCTTTTATAAACAAAACGAGTGGTCAGGATGTTTCTCAGGATCAAGTGCATATAGGAAGAGCAGACACTACTAGATTCTCAATTGCATAATCCTACAAGACAGGTGTACACTCTGTAAAAGGGACATATCTAGGGTAGCTTTGCAGACAAATGTCTCAAGGGACCTGTTGCTGTGCAGTCACAAAGGGCTGACAAAATGTGTAACAGCGGGGGGAATTGATGCTGTCACTTCAGCACAGAGTGGTTTTTGGGATTAGACAAGGGACTTTGCTGTATGGAAGTACAGATACTGAGGCATAATGCACAGCAGCGGCATCAAAAGTGCTCTATTGACATTCAGTAATAATGACACTTGATACCCACATTCATGGGTTGGTGACAACAATGTCTTCAGTGTGAGTTTACAGGATAAACTATGGTAACTGGAGTATTGGTCATTATTTGTGGCCGTGTTCATGAATACAGCAGTAAGAGTGTCTTGCATTAATTCTTAGTGGTACTGGCTCCAGCAAATACATCAAACATGTCTTTCATACTAATGCTCTTTAGTATGTAAAATAAAGTTCAAGGTTTGGGCTTGAGCTCAGCATCTCTGATTGCTCAAAGTGCTGGAGTAACAGTAATGTTCAGCAACTTTGCTCCCCTACAGTGGATATGCTCAAAAGTAGCTGTGTTAGCTTTCTTGGGTACCAAACGGAGCCCTCTACAAACCAAAGACCCATTGGAAACCTGACTTTCTGCCGTAAGACCTTGTCTACACCAGAAAAAGCTCAGTTCAGCTGAACAAAAGCAAGGCACTAAGCATGCTTGTTTCATTTAGAAAAAGGGTGGAAGAAGAAATACATAACGGCAGAAGATGGTGATGGTGCTGGATGTGCTGCTCTGGAAGGAGCTGCTGCTACAGAGAGCCCTGTGTGACTCTGAAGGAGCTCCAACATCCGTGCCTATTGCATGGAATTCAGCAGGGATATCGCTGCCTGCACAGAAGCACGGAGCGCTAGTCTCACTGTTGCTATATAGAACTAAAAATCAAGGCAACACGAGAGCAATACGGACGGTAGCATCGCAGCTCTTGTCTCCAACAGGATCTAAACCAGACACGCAGGGCAGCAGCACAAGCACAGCACACGCTAACATTACTTTTCCCACTTGTACTGGTGTGAGCTACTCGTACCGCCAAGGGAAGTGTCCACACGATTTGTGAGGCTCAAACCCGCGGGCACGACCGGCGCAGAGCACGGGGCTCCTGCACCGCACGGGTCGCTCATCTCCGGGGCGGCCGGCACCCGAGGGGCGGCCGCGGAGCCGCTCCCGTGGCGATCCTCCTGTGCCCGCCACAAGCGGGGAAACCGGCCGCGGGCAGGAAACCGGCCATAGGCAGGGAAAGCGGCCACGGGCGGGGAAAGCGGCCACGGGCAGGGAAAGCGGCCACGGGCAGGAAAACCGGCCACGGGCAGGGAAAGCGGCCACGGGCGGGAAACCGGCCACGGGCAGGGAAAGCGGCCACGGGCGGGGAAAGCAGCCACGGGCGGGGAAAGCGGCCACGGGCGGGGAAAGCGGCCACAAGCAGGGAAAGCGGCCACGGGCAGGGAAAGCGGCCACGGGCAGGAAAACCGGCCATGGGCAGGGAAAGCGGCCACGGGCAGGGAAAGCGGCCACGGGCGGGAAAACAGGCCGCGGGCAGGAAACCGGCCACAAGCAGGGAAACCGGCCACAAGCAGGGAAACCGGCCATAGGCAGGGAAACCGGCCACGGGCGGGAACCCGGCCACGGGCGGGAAAACCGGCCACGGGCAGGAAACCGGCCACAAGCAGGGAAACCGGCCATAGGCAGGGAAACCGGCCATAGGCAGGGAAACCGGCCACGGGCGGGAAAACCGGCCATAGGCAGGGAAACCGGCCATAGGCAGGAAAATCGGCCATAGGCAGGGAAACCGGCCACAGGCAGGGAAACCGGCCATAGGCAGGAAAATCGGCCATAGGCAGCAAACTTTGCGATAGACAGACAAACCGGCCGCAGCCCGCCGGCACCGCCGCGCTAGCGCCGCGACCCCGCCTCCCGGGGCTGCGGCGGCACAGGCGGGGCGGCGCACGCGTGTCACCGCGGGACTGTAAGTCTCCATTTTGTGTTCATGCCCCCTGCCTGTCCCGGCCCCGCCGCCGTCGCTCCCGCGGGGGCAGCGGGCGGAGGGCGAGCCCGAGGGCAGCGCTGCCCCCGGGCCCTGAGGCGCTGCCGGCCCTCCCTGCCCTCAGCGCCCCTCAGGGCCCCTCACTGCCCCGCCATGCTCCCTGCCCTCACCACCCCTCACCACCCTCCCTGCCCCTCACCGCCCCTCACTGCCCCGCCATCCTCCCGGCCCTCCCTGCCCTCAGCGCCCCTCAGCGCCCGCCATCCTCCCTGCCCCTCAGCGCCCGCCATCCTCCCTGCCCTCAGCGCCCCTCAGCTCCCGCCATCCTCCCTGCCCCTCACCGCCCCTCAGCTCCCTCCATCCTCCCTGCCCCTCACCGCCCCTCAGCTCCCGCCATCCTCCCTGCCCCTCACCGCCCCTCAGCTCCCGCCATCCTCCCTGCCCCTCACCGCCCCTCAGCGCCCGCCATCCTCCCTGCCCCTCGCCGCCCCTCAGCTCCCGCCATCCTCCCTGCCCCTCACCGCCCCTCAGCTCCCTCCATCCTCCCTGCCCCTCACCGCCCCTCAGCTCCCGCCATCCTCCCTGCCCCTCACCGCCCCTCAGCTCCCTCCATCCTCCCTGCCCCTCACCGCCCCTCAGCTCCCGCCATCCTCCTGCCCCTCACCGCCCCTCAGCTCCCCCATCCTCCCGCCTACGCCCCCACTCCTCTCCTCCTGCCCCTCACCGCCCTCAGCTCCCGCCATCCTCCCGGCCCTCCCCGCCGGCACTGCAATGCCCTCGTGGGGACGTTTTGCGCTAATTAAAAATATTTTATTTGCCCCTGGTGAGCGGCAGAAATACGGTGTGTTACGGCAGATCCATTAATCCCCTTGCTTCAGCAAAATGCGAGGCAGTCGTTGCAACAACCGGCCCGCGCTTGTGTCACTGAGGCTGAGCAATCGCTTAAGTTTAAATTTCTGTGCGAGGCGGTGACGCTTAAACCCATTTCAAAACCGATGTGCTTTGTGGAAGTGATCGATCAAGTGCTTTTATACCAGTTCCTCTATGACAGCTGAACATGGGTAGGCTGGGTGACAATACCATGTGCTACATAAGGGTAGCTGCGTTTTTCCGAGCATACCGTGTGTCCAAGGAATAGATTCATATTGCAGATTCCTAGTAACTAATTTCAGAAATTAATAAAATCAAGATGAAGGACAACAAAAAGCCCCACTTCCTACCCCGTCCCTAAAATAGTCCTCTTATTCTTGGTTGCAGGATGCAACCTAAAATGTGAGCTCGGAGATTTTCAGCTGAAAGTTGTTCTGAGACAAAAAACCCCAAAACTACTAGTTTAAAATTATTTTTTGTGGTATAGTGTAATTAACAATCTTGCATAATTTCATAATCTTAGGAAAGTACAAAGTTCAGTTCAAAGAACAATTGCACAATATGTCCACGTGTAAGCAGTTTTTATAAAGTATTTAATTTTGAATGTTGGATGTTGATGATTCAAATAAGACATTACAGAGCATGTGCTAAGATCTTAATTTTAAATTGGATCACTGAAATGTCTAATGGAAAAATGGCATTAAATATTTGTCTTTTTCCTCAGGACAAGCTGTCTCTTATCTCCAATAAATAGCAGGCCCCCTGATTTCTCAACTTGCTTTCACATTTCCCTTCAAATGCACTTTTAGACATTCTGAATTAGTTTTAAATCTTTGAATGACAGGAGAGTACTTTTCTTATCTTTAAAAGTTACATTCTGTGTGCTGAAAAATTCTACACACATACACACGGAGCTGCTTTTTTCCCTGTGTTAGGCAGAGTGCTGGCAAAGCCGAGTTTCGTTTGCTTGACAATTTCACCGCTTATTATGAAACCTTTATTTCTTGCAGCTTGTTTTTCTTTTTTTCCCCCTTGTGATACATTTGGTTAGAGGTGCTGCTAGTTTCATTCAATGGGAGCTGTTACTTTTCCAAGTATAGCACTTCTAATGCAAGTTCTAATTCAATCGCTTCAAAATACACTATTATAATAATGCTAATTTAATTGGTATTGTAGTATTGAGAAAACTTAGAATTAAGGCAGCAATATGCGAAAGCTGTGGAGCCTACTTGTTTTCATTCACTTATTTATTAAACATTTATTTGAATCCATTTTCCAGATGGTTTTATTCAGCTTCTTATGATTTTCTTTTCTTTGTTATGGTTTATGTCTCAGAGTGCAATAAGAAGAACGTAACAAACATTCTTCTCATTGCACTCATTTTACTATGACTACAAAGCCTGTAGTCATAGTAAAATATTTTAGTTTGACTGCCTTTGAACTGTGTGTTTGCAGTTTCCATTGACTTTGCTAGTGACCAAGTTAATACATGTACATGCTGGGAAAATTGGAGGCTATAGAGATGCTGTTGGGAACAATGGGTCAACTCATATGACTTAACGTTGAACATGGGATTATCCACTTGTCTTGCATATTACAACTGTGTACGTACTTTAAGGATTTGCCTTTTTATAGTTATAATGTATAATCCTCTCATTCGTTTTGTCATCTATCACATGAATCCTTTTGTGAATTTGCAGAAAATTGAATTACTCAGTTTTATACGTCAGTCATTCTTTCTTCTCCAGTATCTGCAGCTTCAATTATGTCAATTACATTTATTTATATTATAATTTTTCCTATCTCTGCAAAGCTTAAAAATGTGACTTTCCAACTTTCTTGGTTGATTTGTGTATAGAATGTCTTTAGTGTGTAAATAAACAGCTTCAGACAAATTGGCCATGCTTACTACAGAGAGCCAAATGCTTATATATTAAGTCTCCAAGAAAATCGTTGTTGACTTCTGTAGCTCAGATCCTAATAGGAGAGTGATTACAAAATGCAAATTGTTACTTTCAAATATTTTGGTGCTATGTAGGCAGTGTTTTATTTTGTGCATCAATCTAAGTTGACCAGTATCATCCATATATTCTCCTTATTAAAATAGTATCTCAAGTGTCTTTTTTGCCTTCCTATGGATTTTTTCTCACTTAGATTTAAGTTATTCTTACAGGGCTACATGGTTTTGTTGCTTTGTTTTTTCCATAAGCTCTAGGGGGAGATGGACGCTTTAAAGAAAGTCTTAATAAATTACGTTCATTCTTCTTGTCTTTCTCTACTCCACCAGTAATTTATCAAATAAAACTCTTAGACATGTTTGGTGCAATGTGTTCCTTGTGCATCCTTGTAGTTTATAACTCATGTTTTCCTAGTGCAGTGTCCAAATGTGTATGTAATTGTGGAGGTTTTTTCGTTTCCTTGTTTGGTTTTTATTTATTTATTTCTTTTTAAGGTCTAACAAAATCTTTGTTTATTTTGGTTGCTAATAAAATGCCTGCTGGGTTCCTCTGGGTACCACCAGGGAGGGAAATATAATTGTCCCTAAAGCTGCAGGAAAATTCTGAGTATCCATGGTGAGCAGTCTATGTCAGAATTTGAAGCCTTTCACTTTTGTGTGTAAGTTTTTATAGTGAAGGAGTTACCTCTGCACATAATAATGTGCACACAAACTACAGATAAAATTGGGTCGTATGGGAAAAGCAGCTTCAGCAGCAGCATTTAGAGAGCTTTACCAGTATAAGGGCAACTTTTGTTGGATGTGATTCCTGTTGGATCTGGCCCTGCTTGTGACTAACCCAGCACCCTCAGTCCATGCAGTGTTTTTGGGACTGTGCACTTGGATTTCACTTATTTCTCAGTGACTCAGCTGTTGAAAGGGTTTCTGCAGAAGCCCTTAATTAAGACTAGTTCCTCCTCCCTTCCCTTAAATTTCAAGACACTCTGCTAACTGAATTCCTACAAGGAACAGAGTGGAGAACTGTTGAAAGAGCTCTCCACCACCACTGCTCCGACTGTGAGGGGGAATCCCCAGCTCTAAAGGGTGCCAGAGTGGAGGTTCCTGGGACTGGAATCCCTGAGGGGATGTGTCAGGGTGGGAGGGCTGAGGGTACCTGCACAGAGGAGCAGGTGATTGCACAGGTCCCTGCAGATTGTTACAGTAACAGGGGAGAATTTTTCAGATTTGTAGAGCGCTTCTAAAGGCCTACTCCTCTGTGGAAGTGGTGTGGCTATTCTGGCAGCAAACTTGAAAAATAGGAAAGAGGTCTTGGGGAAAAAAAGCTGGTTTTAATCTTTTGGACAATACTAAAGAAAATGTCCTAATTGTGAGATTTAAATAAACCCTTTTTTATTATTATTATTCAGACTATGTGCTTCTCCTCTCATCAATTTGCGCTGTAATACTGAATATTCCCAGTGTAGCTCATCAGATTTGCATTGTAACACATAACAACAGCTGCATTTGTCTGCTTCACATTTGTAGATACTCCAAAGTGCAGAATATCTGTATTGGCACTGCAGCGATGCCTGTTACTTTATCAAAATAATGCTCTGTCTTAACTGCATGAGGCGTCAAAAACATTTAGATCAATTCTTCTGAATGTAAAAGTGTTTTAGCATTAATGTTTGCAGAGATTTAGCAAGGTCTTAAGTCACTAAAAATCTGATGTGTCTGGTAGGTATTGGCCTTGTCAGGTGTTTTCTGTTCAGAAGTCCTTGCATACTGACTTGTTGGAATACGCTATATATGTTGTTTAATTTGCTTTCAAAATTATTTCTGAAATGTTAAAGAATAAGGCTTTAAATTGGCATAGTGCTGATGCATGGCACTAAGTATGCATATTATTTATCCTGTTCAGTGTTATTATGCAAATACTGAAAATTAAGTACTTTCTAAACTGTTTTGCTGGATTTGTGCACAAGTCTTAACTGAGAACCAAGAGATAATGAAGGCCTGTTAGAAAGCAGTAGGTAACACAGGAGGCTCAAATTTGCATTTAACTGGCATTAGGAATGAACATCAGTGTTCTGTTAGGGAAAACAAAATAATGATTCCTTAAACTGGTAGGAAGTAAAGTGTTTCATAGGGACTTCGGATTTTGAAATAGCTTTAAAATAGCATTAATGCAGTAATGTTTTTCTAGTTGCTCACTAAAATGAAAAGGTGCTTGATTTTGTTGTTTTTCTGTTGTTACTACTTTGCCCATCTTGACTTTTTCTACCTTCATGATACTCCCCTTTCAAAAAAAAAAAAAAATTGTATACTTTATCCACTATTTTTTGGCATTTTCATGAATCAGAACCAGTAGCTTCATTACTTGCTTGCTTAATATACAGTAGCAGAGCAACCAAGCTGACAGTCTCAGATCCCTCTGTGAAAGGGATTTGAAATTACACTTGCAGAGAAATATATGTCTCCTTTTTATTTCTTGTGCTGGCACATCTAATGATTTTAGCCTTTCAGTATCTTTTAAGTACATGTTGTATTATTAAATATTTAAGAATTGTATGGTTGTAATGGATCATATTTCAGAAGAACAGAATTTGGTTCATTGCAAAGAAGTTTTCAGGTGAAATTTGTTTGTAAAGCATTCAATATTAGAAGGAGAGGGGGGAAGGACAGAAGGGAGCTTGCCTAAATCTGGGGTTTATGAGTCTAAGTCTTATCTTTGATTAGGCAGATGTTTTGCTGAAGAAAATGTGTAGTCTTGTTTAAAAGTATGGTTTATTTCACATATTTATAGAAAAATGAAAATGCTGACAAACAGAGCTTGAATGAAGTCCTAATGGTCTACCTAATATTTTTCTAGAAAATTTTACAACCCTGGACTTCAGGTTCCACTGCTCTGTGAGCCTTTATAGGAGTTGGATTTAAACTGCAATGATGTCATTTTTTGGGGAAGCGTTGATTGTCAAACTACTGTGCGTGTTTGTGTGTTGATGCAAACTATTGTCAACTGAAGTGCTCAGTTCAGTTGTCATTCTAGACTGGTGTAAGACTGGTTATTTGCCTATTAAAAACTATAGTGAAATACTGGTAGTGAAATATTTATATTATATATATGTAAGAAATTTTTATAAATGTAGCTATCACGGGTTGTCCTACTGAGGACTGAACTGGAAAAGGGAGAATATGGAGAGTATTCTTGGCAGTCTGACTGGAGCACTGTGACAGCTCAATGGGGGACAGTAAATGGTTGTGAGGTGGGAATAGCTGCTTGTCTGCAACCGTGTCACAAAAATCAGGAGTAGTGTTTGAAGTTCTACCAGCAGATTTAAATCAGGAAAGAAGTGGTTGGATATTGAAGCTAAACAGTGCAAAGACTCTTACGCAGGATATGATTTGAGGTATTTGAAGGGTAGACAAAACAGTGCATTTAAGTACAGATATTTTGATAGGAGTAGTCAAATAAATGAAAATTACTTTTGCAGGAAAACAAGTTTTTTAATGTTCTTTATTTGCCTAAAGATGTAGAGAATTGCTTCAAATTTGAAAGAAAATATGAAACCAAAAGTTCTATTCCATTTAGCAGCTGTTTTTCCTTTATTTTTCTAGTATAATGATAGTTTTTGATCATGTGTGTGAGCATTCATTGTATATTGAAAATAGGAATATGAAGGCAGCATTAGAAAAGATAAAATCAGTCTACTTTATTTCTTAAATGTTTGATAGTTTTTATAACCCTCACACTTTAACAGGTACTGTTGTGTGTTGAGACTGGATGATGCAATTATCAGTATTTGCCGGTATTGTAAGGAACCACCCATTGTGCTCAGTGTGATTTATTTCCAGGTGCCAGGGGCCTCTGTGACTCTGTTTGCAAGGTCAGAATGCTTCACACTGGCAGACTGTGCAAGTGTCTGTACACAGTGATCAGCTCCCTTCTCAACCTTCCTGATAAGCTGAATAAATTAAACTCCTTAATAGGAAAAGATGAGGATATCAGATAGCTGTTGCAGACAAGCTGTAAAATTCTCTGCGAGCAAAGGAGAGAGGAGGAGACCAAAAGAGTGTGGCAGAAGGGAAATGTGGTTGTTGCCATAATGTGGAAGGGTTGGCTGGCCTGCAGCAGTTGCAGAGATTGAATCGGTGACACGCAAACGGAGGAATGCTGTGCTGGAGCTCTTGTTCATGATCCCACCTCAACATGTGTTAGCTCGCAGCAAAGCTAGTTTCCAGAACTCTTGCTTATTGTCTCAGAGGCCACATCAAATTGTACCAGGTTTGCTCACAATGATCTGAGTATGGATAAGGGGACCAAATTATTTAGAAACACATTTAACTCACCTTGTTGTCATGAGAATTACAAGGGTAGTGCAGATTGGACAAGGAAACAGCCAATATCGAAAATTCATTTGTGACCCATGAATACTTATAAATTCATATAGTTAATAGTATTTACTTTACATTTCCTTTCCAGCTGTTCTAAGTGGTTTATTAAACTGAACATCTCTCTGTAAATACTAAGAAGTGAAGCTTTAGCCATCAATCAACTAGGCCAGGAGCAATTTGGACTAGAGCTGTTAGATAAAGTGCATTATTTCACAAAGCTATGTTGTCCTATCGCATCCCTCAGCTGGGCAAATAATTAATGAGGTTCTCTGTCCTGCTCACTGTTTTTCTCAAAAGTACCAAAGCCAAACTTCAGCTTTTTAAGTGTCTTTGTTCAGTTGCAGTTTACTCTCATGCTGTCTTTTCCAGGTTGGGCAGAGCTCTCTTGGTGCTGTTGGCGTGGAAGGTCCAGTTTGACAGAGGTTGAACATTGTGAACCTAAACAGGGCTTTCAGCTCCCCATCCTAATTATTCTCATTTCATCAGGCACAAGTTATAGAACCAGTGATCTGCTTTGGGGCTTGTATAGAGTGTAAGGTTTCTTTCTTTGTTTTTTCCAAGCATTGCAGGCAATGTCCAGCTTTGGTGGCTCTAAGTGCTGTTTAAGTCCTGGTGTAAAATCTGTCCTACAGAGGAAGGTGCTGCCAGCTACTTCAGCCAAGGCTCATTTGTGTGTATTTCTGAGAACTTCTGCTCTTTGTAACTAGAGAATTTTTATTAGTCAGCACTGCTTGTCAGGCTATTTATGCTGCAGATCTTGATATTTTTTAGTCATTAGCTCTGAAAAATCTAAGATAATCAATATAACTGAGAAGCTTTAAGCAGCCATTGCATGCTAGGTGATCAAGGAGGCAACTACAGGCCACTCCTACAAAACCTGATTTTTAAAATGTTTGTGTAAATTATTTGTTTTTTCTTTTAGGTGTTGACTCTTCATCTTAACTGAGACAGGAAACTGGCAGAAAGGGCTTTCTCTCTAGAACTGAGGTATGCACCTTAGCTCCATATTGAGGGAGTAGAATTTCAGAGGAATCTTTTCTGAATCTGACACTGTTAGGGATATTTAAAAAAAATATTTAAAGATGGTTTTATTTTGGTAAAATGTTGTCTTTTTTTTTCCTTAAGTAGTTTTGTCATCTTTGTGTTACTACAAGGTACCTGAGACAGACTAACATTGTGCAAATCTGATTAAAATTATCTTTGCTGTTTCAAAGGTCAGGTACACTCAGTGAATTTGCTTTCAAATTATTTTGCTTATTCTGTGTACGTATGCATCTTAAGCTCTATAAAGGTCAGGAGAGGAGATTCATTTTGGAATTTAAAAGAAGTTGGGGGTTTACTGCTGGTAGGCCTGGTTAGTTTCATTTGAACTAATGAAAATTGTTTCCTTTGTTGATTTTGTTTTGCTGTCAGTTTTATTTTTCTAGTGAAACTTGCTTGTAACTATGAGGTCTATTTGAAAATAAGACAGTATTAGTAATGCATTTTATTTTTTTCATATTTCACGTGATCTTAAAAATTAACTGTTTGTACAAGTTAAATAGTAGTCTTACTTGGTTTTTGGTTTCTTAGCTTCTTTAATTCATCTGGTAGACTGTTTTCCCAAATAGAATAATATATTTAAAGGATATACAGCGTAAATGGTTTAATAAAATGGCTGTGGTGATGCAATTCCTGTAGAATTTATAACAGTCCTGCCATTAATGTTCAGGTTGAATGATATAGCCACAAAAGGATTCATGTGTGTGTTGTGAAGCGTAACTAATTGCAGTTTTTGGTCACAGAAACAGTGACAATTAGCAAGGAAATGGGCTTCTCTTAAATACAAAAGGAACTGCATTGTAAGAGACTAATTTTTGTCTTATAAAAGGCTGTTATATAAGCCCCCTTGCATTCCAGTTCATCCTCTAGAATGGCTGAAATATTTGGGTTGTTTGACATAAAAAGGTTTTTAACAATACTTGTAGGAATGAAGAAATTTTCAAAACAATAATAATGATTTTCACTAAACAATGATTATCTTTTTCAAAGTTTATGTTCACTAGTAAAGTCTTGAGCTGTTTAACTAAATCAGATTTTCCTGTCAAGAGCATTCTGAGGTTTTCTGACTTAAGGAGGTGACATCTGAATGAGGCAGAACATGCTAATTGAATGAACATAGTGCTAAAACCTAACAAAACTCTGTGTTTTAAGGCGCATTTTACTGGAAGAATGGACAAACCTTGCAGTTATATGAGAAGCTAAGAAAATTGTTCTGCGTCTTTTTATGTGCAGAAGAATATAAATCTCATATGAGCAGTTGTGGTGCTTCCACACACCACAACTGTAAGTGTTAGATGTCATTGTAAGCAGAGCACTCATCTACTTTCCCAAAGCTTGGTTCAGTGTGTGTTTAAGCTGCAGTTGCTTCAGTCTGTGTGGATGTAACCAAGCTTGGCAATTAGTAGCAACAGCTTGCTGACATTGGTTTCTTTTTAGTTTAAAAAATTGCTTTGGTGAGTCGGGCATTTGCCCAGGCTGCTTGGCTCTAATTTCGTGGGGCAGACATTGCCCTGCTGGGTGCCTCCTCTGGAGCACACAAGGATGGAGGGGCCTTGCCTGGGGGCCTTTGCTTGTGGGGGTTTTGCCAAGATGCTGCTCCTCCTCCTTTGAGGCTCTTATTTTTCTTGCCTGCTTCTTACTAATTAGTATAATTTGTAAGCTTCCCTCCTGATTCATTATTTTTGGTAGCAGGCACTATCATTTCTCTTTACCTAAGTGTTTCCAATGAGAAAGATTTCTGTGTCAGCTTTTCATCAGTTTTGCTGTTTGAATCCTAGTCCATTAATTAACTTTAGTGTTTTATACCTGTTGTGAGATGTAGCCTTCCCAGTTCTGCAACTGAAGCTGTAGCTGTTAGACCTTGACTGTTGCTTCTGAAAATAAGCCTTCTGATTTGTTTTAGTATAGTGGAGTCAGTTCTCATGAATTGTAAGATAAACAAGAATCATGTTTGTGTTCCTTTGTAAAAGATATCCCCTGATGGACTTCTCAAGTGACCAGTGAAGATGGAGAGGTGGGAAATTCTCTGTCCAATCTCTGATCACTGTCCAGAAACTTACAGATACGAGGTCAACAATAAAGGAGAGAGTTCTTTTCTTCTCTGCTTGAACACCTGTTGTGTGTGATACTGTGTGTTCCTATCTGTGTCACAGTAACACTTGACAGTGTGTTTTAAGAAAAATTAAAAATAAAATTGGGAAAGCTTAGGATATTTGAATTGGAACTTAAAATACGCTTTAAAACAAATAAAACCCCACAAAACCCCAAGCATTGTGTACACTTGACTTGGAAAAATTTCTGTTAAATAATATGTTATCCTGTTTTTCACTTTCCCAGGTGCCAGAGAAAAAATTGCCTCCTAGTATTGTGATATTAACACTTCATGTCACGTTAATTCTGATGCGTGGCTGGTTTTGAGAAGACTTGCTTAGGTGGGATAAAATCCCAGTATGACAGATGCTGTGATGGCACATCTCTGAGAGGAGAGCTTGAGAGTTAGAGTTACAGACCAAGTATCAGGGTCTAAATGCAGGGAAATAGAGAAGAACAGAAAGGAAGAAATGGTGGAAATATTGTTCTTTAGGGGAAGATTAATAACACTTAACTTGGAGAGTGATATATAAGGGCTGGTGTTCCACATAATCAGGATTCTGGCTTATATAAATACTTTGGATGCTACTTAAACCTTCTAGAATTACTTTATTATTTTCTTTCAGAACTGTATTGTAATATAGAACCACAGTCATATTCCTATATTTACACATAATAAAACATTAGCACCAGTGAAGATCTTTTAAACTTTGATATACAAAAGAAACTCTTCAGAAAAATTTGGGGTTGGTAGTAGATTCTGAGGTATTAGGTACTAATCATCCTGTGAGATAAATTTGGAATCCTAGAATTAGTAATACTTCGTCCTTGGACTTTTTTGTTATTATTTGATACTGAGACCAGAACAGTGGCTTTCTGTGTATAAAAATTTGGTGTATGGTGTGACTATGCTGTAGTGGGCACTGCATAATCATGTACTTTGCTGCATTTGCATTTATTATACTGTCATTTGGAAGCTTATAATGGCTATTTCTCTTGCAGTGTAGGAGTTAATTCCTAGATAGAATTCTCTAATGGATGGTTCCAAACTGATGTAGCTTTATCTGAATGTATCTCTATGTATGTATTAGATTTGCTGTATCAGATTGAATGTGTTTGCTGCTGTTGTGGTGGGTTGCATCGGCTCCCTTGGGTGCTTCTCATCGATGCTGGGTGTGCAATGCAGGTGGTTCTGGGACTCCCAGCTTCCTGTGGATGTGCACTGCAAACAATGGAAACTCCATGTGAGCACAGCTGATGTTTTCTGAAATACAAAGCACACAAGTGCCTCGCTGTTCCTGTGGTTGTGTGTGCACCTGGCATGGGAAATATCAGTGGGTGCTCTTGTCTTCTGGAGCAGCACTGCTGCTTTTGTGCCTGTAAACTCCTGAGGCTGAGAAGTTGTGGCTGGATTCTTCGTTTGTGCATTATTCATTCTGTCCATATATTTTATGTGTTTCTCTAGTTACCTGCTTAGGGTTCCATGCTCAAAATTGGCTGAATTAGTTACGCATTTGTTGAGCTCCCTTTTGTTTTGGAGAATGTGTACCATGTCTTCAGGAAGTTTGAAGAAAAAACCACAGAATACAAAGAATTAAGTATTGTCTGTGTTGATGAAAAACATAAGTCAGAAAAAAATTGATAGCATTGTTTAAATAGCTTCTCATAAATGTGTAAGATTCTCATTAGTCCAACATCAGAAGTTTAATGAATATTAATGAATGAGATCAAAGACATTTAGAAATCAAAGCAAGTAAACAAGAATTATTTTTAAGAATTATATAAGTTTTTAACTGCACAAAAATATGAATCATCTTACCAGAATGGCTCCATGAGAAGTTTTTCTTGAAAATATTTTTCCTGAAAATTTTTGTATTGAACTAGAAAGGCAAGTACATAAAATAAACCAGAAAAATAGATACATCAACACTTGAAATATATAAAATGTCTTCATTATGCTGTATTGAAATGCCTAAATTAAACCGTGGAATCTAATGGGCTGGGAATTTTTCCTTAGCCTGAGTCCATTATTTGAGTTTGACTCAGACTGTCAACACAAATTGGTAAATATTGATAAGGAAATTACTTTTGGATGTCTGAGACCTTTACTGTTTCCATCTACATTTCTAGTACTTTTGGGCTAAAATTATCCATGCCGAAACATATACATAGTGTAATTCTGTTAGAAAAGATAGGTTTACACATCATTTAATACATGCAAGAGTTTGATCATCAAATATCAGAGAAAAATGACCAGAACTATCTTCATCTCATTGTCTGCTTTTCCAAATCTTATCTAGAACCAGCATGTGGTGACCTGTATAACACAGTTATTTAATCTTTGAACAGTATATGCTTGTAATATAGCATGGGGTATTTCAGCATTATAGTATGATGTGAGTAAATCTTCCAAGACTGAGGGAAATAATTTGAACAGTTTTTAAAATATTACTTTTCATTTATATTTATATTTTTTATATCATTCATTTAATAATTTTTTATTTAACTAAAAAAAAATTATATGAGATGATCTAAACAAAATAATAGGTGTAGGCATGAGTTCAGGTATCTTTTATTTTTATTTCTTGAATTAAAGTGTTTCATATTTGCATAATTTTCTTTAAAATTCCATAATGATTTTCATGCATTTAATCCACAAAGCCATGATTGTGATATTACTCCAAAGGCCCAGCTCCCCTGGTGCGACATGGAGAGTGTTGTGCTCATCAAGCACCCACTCGCTCAGGGCAATAGTGACATTATTTGACACTTTGTGATTCCTACGAACTTTAATGGCAAAGAGTATCCTTCAAATACAGTTGGAGAAACAGTTTCATTTTGAACCTGGATATAAAGCTAATGGTATCTAACAGCTTTTAGTGTCACTGAATCAAATTCCTCAAGTAGAAAGAAGGGGTGACATTCTGTTTTAAAGTGACCGTATGTTTGACCCAGTTTGGCGATGGTGGTGTCATCACAATTGTATCTTGCTGCTCGAGGCTCTTGCAGCCTGACAGGCGGAACAAGTTGCTTTAGCTCACAGAGCTCATCTGTCACACTGAACAGCTTGCAGGGTTCTATTATCTGAATGAAATGTGGAGCGAGGACTTCTCCCTGCTCCCTGCCCATCAGCATAGTCAGCAACCTGCTCACACCCCTGCTAATGAACTGAAATAAAATGGTAAAAGAAGAGAGAATAAAAAAACCTGTTTCCAGAGATGCAAATGTAAGCTACATTTAATAATTAAATGAGATGTGGCTCAAAAATAATAATTAAAAAACCCCCAAAAAACCCACGTCCAGGAACTAGATGGAAAGTTAATTTCCAAAGAAGGATTGCAATTTCCTTATCTGAAATGAGAGATGGAAAGCTTTTAATCGTATATTTAAGACCCAAAACTAAGAACAGTTTTATAATTCTGTAGGGCGGTGACAGGCATCGCTGTTTTCATCATGAGCAATTTCTTAGCATTTGAAGTGTTCAGACATTTATCAAGATTTTATTATATTTTCCCAAAATAGTGCATCTAGAATTTTGTACCCTGGGCTAAATCTTGCCGTAATCTCTACGTTCTCTGTAGTTCTGTGATAGGAGCAATGTTAGAGCGCTGAGTTTGTGCCAGTTGCTCTTTGAAGTTCATGTGTGGCTGACTTGGCTGCTTTATTCTTGCAGTGACCAATTTTTACTTGTTTTGAGAATATTGGCAAAGGGTGCACAAACCATAATGCTTAGTACATGCTGATTAGTGGTTTTTCCTTTGTTAAGCATAGGAAGAAATCTTTCTAGCCTGTTATGTCTAATTTTAAAAATGTTTTTACTACAGTAAAATTTCCAAATAAAACTTCAGCTAGTAACAACCATGAACTGGTTTCTGTTTGTTATAATAATAATGATTGTGGCAGTCCACAAGCAAAATGATTCCCATGTGGCACATGTCAGGAATGCCCTCTGGTTTTCAAAAATGAGATAGATTATAGTGGGGGAGAAACCTGTTAATAATGCTTTATTCAGAGTGATGCTGTACAACATTATTCAAAAGGAATACACCATTTGGTATTTTCATCATGTAAATGATGAGCTGAATGACCCCAATCTAATGAAAAATAGGAGTATGGAATATTCATACATGGCATATGTATGAATTAGGAAGATACTTATATCTTGGGGTTTCACAGCTTCAGTGGAATAGAAAGGGTTATTCTGTGGTGATCAATGGATTTGTGATGAATTGCACAAGATCTGAGAAAATGAGGATTGCATTTATCACATCTAAGGGGAATGTCAAAGTGTGTGTCTGCCCATAACCTCATCAGTGGTAAAATGATGACAATGTGCCTTTGGGAGATACCAATCAATATGACTGTTGTAAAGCTCAACAACAACTGATGCCATTCTATCTGATGAGCTCTGGGAGTGGCTTGGAGAGCTGTGGAAAGAAAAAACATCAGGTTTGTACCCAAGACCCGCCTGGAAAAAGTCTGAAAGAAGTCTCATAAAAGTGAAATGGCACATAATGTTCTAGGTTTGAAAAATTAGATAAAGATGTTCAGCTGAATTCTGTTCGCCTGGTCATTATAGACTGCACTTACACACTGTATAATCATTGACCAGAATGAGTGTGCAGTGAGCTTCCCAGAGTGCAGTTCATTGAGAAAACCAGTAGTTGACCTCCTTAAAAAAAAAATTAAAAAAAAAAAAAAGAATTGATGATAATTCATTCAGAAAGCCCACTGGTTTGTTCAATGGAAATAAATCCTATGATTTCTGACCAGAATAAATCAATGGCAATGTCACAGATGAAGAATATCCAAAACAAGCTCAGAAGTAAAATGTAAGTGAACAGGAACATTTTAAACAGCAGAAAGCTGCTGCTTCTGTCACAAAGCCCATAAAGGCTAAAATGTATTTCATATATTGTTTTCCTTTTTCCAGTAATAACTCTGAAACCTGAATCAGATTTTCTGCGGACAAGAGTGAGGGGTTTCTGAGGGAATAACCCAAATGCATGCTGATGAAAACATGCATATGTAATGTATACAGGCACTCATAAAATCCCTCTAAATATTTTCGGCAGTGCTGATGACAAAAGCACCTGAAATCTATGCTCCTAATTTCTAACCCTGAAGTTCCTAGCTAAAAGATATGCAGCTTTGTTCCTTGATTTGACCTGTTTTTGTTGGAATGGGTATCTTACTCCTTATGTAGCCAGCTCTTGCTAGTCTAAATAATTTGAAGAATCATTATAATTTAGGTGCAATTCTGAAATTAAAAGAGGGAAGAGGGTAGAAGTGGGAGATTTTTTGGGAGCAGGAATGAGGTGCGGGCAAGAAGTATTTCTCTGTCAATTTTTCCAGGAAAACTGAAGGAAAAACCCAAAAACTTTGGTTTTGCACAAATTTGTGTTTCTTTTTTTGCTAAGCATAGATAAAAATTGTATCTAGGGCTACGAGGGTGATAGAGGGTCATGGCAGTAGGGATCAGAAGAGATCACTGAAGTGTTTAGTTTGATCTCTGTGTGGGGAATGGAAATGTCGCTCCTCTATGGAGGCAGGTAATGTGCTCAGCACTCCAGCTAAAGTAGATCTGCTGCAAAGTTTGTCTTCATTTGAAGAGACTGAGAGGGATTAAGTGTCCATTTCCTTTGGTAGTTAGTTCTACTTGTTTGTTAATCATCTTTCAGGTTAAGCTTGGGTTTGTACAAATTGATCTTTTGTCTGTGTTGAGTTGTCTCGCTTCGGAGGAAATTGGGTCTGGCCAAAGTCTCTTCAGCCTTGGCTCCCCTCTCCATGTACAGGACTGCTGGATGGCTTCAGTAACTACACAATGGTGTCATTAAAGCAGTAGAGGAAGCAGCATCTGTTAGCATAGGCATGTTCATACAGTAGTAGCTGTACAAAGTAAGCATGATTACTAATGTATAGGCCAAACATTGATATGTGTATTTATTACCCTTTGTAGTCTCGAATTACAGAAAGAAGGTACTCTAAAGGTAAGTGTATTTCTTACATTGCAGTGACAAACACTGCCTTACACCCTTTGAGTAACATTCACAGCTCTTCTGCAGAGATTAAAGATAAAGCTGACAGGACAACTTCCTTAGCCACCTGGCTTCCCTATCAGACAAAAGGGCTGAGTGCTAGAGGGAAAATGTAAAGAAAGTTGATATGCTGAGGGTCTCCAAATCTTAGAGAATAAGTGCTGACTTCTGCTTTGTTCACAGTGGTTAAGTTGTGCTGGTGTAGTTATGTTTGCAAAGATTAATGCCAGTGTATTTAAAAATAAATGCACTGGTCCTGCATCTGTTCTCTAGATTAATAATGCCAGGTGAGGAAAACAAGAAAATTGAAAGTGACTTTTTAATGGTTCTTCAGAATTTACATGAGTCTTGCTTATGTAGTACTATGCATCAAGGATTTCTTTGGAAAGCAGGAAATTAAGATAGATAAGGCTGCATAACTCTGGATTTTTCGTTGTGCATTGAGTGGATAAATACCTAAAATTTAGGTAGCAGAGCATAATGGTTGTCTATGTGTAAAATACCACAATAACTTTAGTCTTTGAAGATAGTTCAGCATTCTGTACTCATAATTATTGCTCATAAACATATAACTTAATTGTTCTTTGATTAATAGGTAAAGTAGAAATAGGGTGGTTTTTTTGCTAAAAAAGAGACTGGATATTATATCAAGCAGACTGACAGAGACCCATTTTCATCAATAAGCTATTTTGCTGAGATTCAGATATCCCATAAGCTAATATTTGTTTCAACAACTTTATCTTTTCATTTTTCACTTCACCTTTTCCTGTTGTCACTTCCAGAAAGTTGAAATGGTATAATTAAAGCATCCTGCAACATAAAAGAAAGATGTAGAAATTCAAGATAGTCACATTATGCAGTGCAATTTAAATTGATATGAATTTGTGTTGTTATAAATAGTAAATCACTGTGTTCAACTGTTTAAAGACCAATTAAACACCAAATTTATATAGCCCAGAAGAAGCTAATATATGCTATGCTGTGGTGTGAATTGCTTTTTTTTCTAATCATGTTTGCCTTTTTTGACATGGTACATTAATTTTTAATGTATATTTAGGCAGTTGAAATGTTGATAGGTAGAAAAATATATATGAAAGAAGAAATTGGAGCAAGTAAATATTTCTAATGAATATAAGTATTTTCAAAGGAAAATATTTAAGAGAAGCTAGAAGGTGGAGTTCTGTATGTGGCAGCAGCACTCTGTAGGTTTACAGCTGTTTGTATCTGTTTTATCTTCTTTTTATCTAAAGTTATCATGGTAACTGTGTGTTGCCTGGTATAGGTGACCTTGAATCAAATAACCTCCTTATAATTATCTTTAATTTAGATAGATTTGGCTTCCATTTCATACTCACACATGCACACCCCCAGTTCTTTCTCCTGTTCTTTATTTGGGAACAGAGTGAAAATGTCTGTTCAATCCCTTGCCATACCTGCGTCCTTTAGGTGGCACATCTACACAGCTGCTGTCAGGTGCTGTTACCTGCATTAATTGTCAGATTTGCTTTTCCTTGGAGAGATCCTGGCAGGAGGAAAATTCTCTGGAGAGGAGGTGGTGACTAATTCTGCCCTAGTATGAGCACATTTCTTAGAAGCTCATCACACCTTTGTTGTGAACTGGTGAATATGAGCCAGCTCCATCCTGAAGCTGCTGTCTCACCCCTTTAGCTCTGAGTTAAACTCACACTGCTATGATTTGCCCCTTAGCATCAGCTGCTGATCTGGGATTGATGTCAAATTAAGAGAATCGTGCAGCTTTTCTTTGGATTGAAGAGGCAGTTTGGGTCTGTCCTTTGTGTGTTAGTGGGGTGGTAAGCACACGGGCTGGGTGAGCAGAAAGTGGCAGTGAAGCGTCTCGACTGCAGAACCTTGTCCTTGGCTGTAATGGAATTGCACGTGGTGATCTCTGTGTCTCGATGAGAGCCTGATTGCTTTACTTTTGAGCCCTGAGCAGCCCTGGTGAACTGAATCAATTTATCTTTTTGTGGGAACTTGTGGCTTGAATTCCTGATTCTCTGGGCGTGTTTGTGTTTGAGCTGGTATTAGTCTGGCTCCAGATAGAGAAAACAGGAGCTCTGAAGGGAACCTAGACAGGAAAGGAGTAAAGAGTCTTTCCTTCTGTAATTCTATGCTCAGTTCAAGTAATCACCAGAGGAGTTAAGAAGTACAACAGTTCTCTTTCTTGTTGGTAATTTTTATAATGTAGAATGTATATTTAAATCATTTAAGTTGGAAAGACTTTTAAATCATTGAGTCACACCATTAGCCAAGCACTGCCACTAAACCATGTCTTTAAGTGTCATATTTGAATATAGGATGCTGATGTACCTAGAATGTATGAAATGTGGGACTTGCTTATCATGTCATTGAGAATTAATTCTATGTACTGTCAGTTTTAAAACAGTCTCACATTTTCCAGATGGAGGGAAGAGTGAATGAAGTGAAAAAGAATAAAACCTTAATCACTGGCACATCGCTACCTGGCGCTAACAGTACTATTTATTAGGTGGAAAGAAGGAAGTGTTCCATTTGCAAAGCAGCACACTATGTGTGCACTTGGTTTTACTGCTTGCACTGCAGTGGATCTAAATTTGATCAAGTATCTTTGTCATTGAGAGGCTGTAAATGTTTCCCCACTAATTGTTTCTAATGCATTTCTTTTAATTTATTGTGGAACTGAGAACTGGATACACTGAAAGTTGCTCAGATTTCACAAAAGAGCTGGAGCAATCTTGCCTTGAAACAAAACAGGAATGTCGAGTTCCTAGAGGAAAAAGTGTGTTCCCTGAATGCATTTGTATTTCAGCAGATTAATTGAGAAATGGCTTAATAAAAGCAGCAAAGGCCTGTTTTCCAAACCAGCTCCTTCATATGTCTGAGATTTTTAAGACAATTTTCTCTGTTAAGGTGTTTACTCATAAAATGATTGACTTTGATATTTTTCTGGGACCATTGCATATTAGAGGCATCAGAGGGTTATATAGATATACCTTGAAAATATAATTGCATTGACCAGCGTAGATTTAATTTTTTTTAAAGTAAGTTATCTCAATTTGGAAGTAGCTGACTTTGGAAACCTGCTATGTCCTGTAGAAAGCAGCATGGTAGAATGGGAGTGTGTAGTTAATGTGTCCTTTTTAAAGAGAGAATATTTGTAGTTCCAGAATACTAATTATGTTATTGGCCCTGCAGAAGAACTGAAAGGAGATTGCCTGAATTAAGGTGACATTGGGTGTGAGTGTGATCAAATTTAAGTTCCTTCTTACCAAACACAATTGGTAAGCCCTTAGAATCTCCAAATAAATACTTGTGCTTTAAGGTCAGCCCAGACCTCATGGATTGCTTTCCCTTTCCCTGATAAAAGCAGATGCAAGCATGCCAAATTGCTTTGCTCCAGCTTAACCCCAGCACTGTTTGAATTCATAACTGCTACAAAAGGAAAGCTTATTACTGCATACAACGGTGAAGTGGGAAAATGTCATGCTTACCTAATCTGTTTCCTGGGAAGGGGAGAAAAATCTTTTCATTCTTTTACTAAAACCTGGGGAATATAGTAAGGACTGGATGTGATGCTGATAATCAAGGATTGTCTTTCATATTTTTAATTGATATCAACCCTGTATTTTCTATTGTCTCTGATATATTTTCTCAGAAATGAGATAGTAAAGGAACTTTTTTTCTGTATTGAATTAGAATACTATACTGTATTTAAATAGTTTTTATTTTTTAACTTATTTTATTTATTTTTTTACTATTAAGCAGCTGTTTCTCTGAAGCTTTTGGTTTAAGGATAAATTGTTCAAACACTTTGGGGATGTCAGTAAGACGAATGGTTGAGAAAGGAAGTGAAAGGGAAGTAGTAGTGGGTAAGGTTCATAACAAAGGAATTACCATTCATAGGGTGTAATTGTGGGTAATGTGTTAAATTTGCTTTCCTGAAAGTGGTTTAGTGGCATTGTAAACTACTGCCTGTAATCAACTTAGTAAATCTACAAACACAAGTTTTGTAATAATATGCTCCTCAAGTTTTAAGTGAGAATGACTAATGTCTTGTGTTGTATCAATGCGTCTTATTTTATTTCATCATAAATGTTATGCAAAATGTTACTACATTCTAAAGTTGAAATTCTGCATCTAACAGGTGTTGAATCCTATTCTTTTGGAAGGCAGTGCTTAAATCTGAATGCCTCTCATTGTAGTTTCTGAAATAGGGCAGATATTTCTTAAAATGTTTGGTAGACAGTCTGTCAGCCCAATGAAATATTGACAGGATTTTACAGGATGCAGATGGCAGAGAAAAATGTAGTATTTCACTTCTAGCGTGATCTTTTCATTTTGTTTCTGATGACAATCCAGTTATTAAGTTGCTGGTTTTCTCACAAAACATCGCACGTGGCTACCTAATTAGATTGCTTTAAAGCCCGTTGGAAATGCCGATATATTTCTCATAATCCTTTTGCCTTGGGTTGCTGTTGTTAAAGGCTAACTTCTCAGTCCTGGGAAAAAGGCTTGTTCACTGGGTTAAACATGAAAAATGCATTATGCTTGATGTTCTGCTTGATGTTCTTGGTTAAAGTCTAATGTGTAACAGAATTCTCTCTACACTGTATCTCTTGAAGCTGTAACTGCTGGGCACTAATGGCAAAAAGATGCTCAGATTACAATTCTGGGGACTGTACTTAATTGTAGTTGATAAGAGATTAATTTTTATCATTCAATTAACGCTTTTGGCACAATTTTTAAAAAAGAATATCAGTAACAAAAAAGCTTGATGTGGGTAAGTGTGTTTTTTGACACTGCAAACAGCATTGTCTTTGTACAGCATACTGCATATATATTGCACAGGAAGGGTTTGCATTCAATAAGGTACTTGAAGAAGTGGAAGGAGTATTTTTTTTAAATATGTCTTAATATTGTCTGTGAATGAAACCTACATATCCAAGGCTCCAGTGTGCACTTCTAACTATTAAAAAGGGAACCCACACTTCTGTGTGAGGGCAGTAAGACTGAAATATGGTTTTAGGGAATTGCTTATTTAAAGGTACTCAAAGGCAGTTGCACAGAACCGAAGTACCAAGAAGATTTAGCAAAGAACTTCGAATACTTAACAGGAAAACTTGACACATTCAAGCTCCTCAGCTCATGTAGCCTCGGGCTAAACACAAAACTAAAGTTTAAAGACTTTTGGTTGTCTTGTGAGCAAAAGCAGATCCCAAACTGCCATGTATTTATTGTTTTATTGAAAACACTTCTGCAGAAAAGCTGTTGAAACACATCTTTAACCCTACACCACATTTTTGTATCTCTATTGTTTTTCATCTTCATTTTCAAATTATTCAAATTTCTTGGAATATCTGCCAATCTTCTCAAAGAAATGATGTGAGCAAGGAAGGTAGAAAATAATGTGTTTGTTCCAGCTGCTCTCCTGGTATCTGGTGGCTGTCTCAGCCCTGAGAATCCAGCTCAGGTGAGCTGAGCTGAGCGCTTGCAGTGAGTGTTCAGGAGTGGCTTCACTGTGCAGAAACTCAAGCTTGAGTTAGGTGCCACAAAGTGAAGATGACTTTTGGCCACATTCTTGTTATGAAATGTTGTAGTCGTTTTGGCCTTTCAAGTGTTGGTACTAATGATTAGAATAGAGAAGCTGCAGTAGCCAATTGATTTTTTTCCAATGTCAGCATTCTGTATTCTGTGTGAGGAGCATAAATCCTTACTATAATTCACAAGTACAGTTTAAAATAATAGGCAAACCTGTTGCCCTGCAGGTAGGTAAACCTGCTTATTCTTGTTATCATGAAAATGGGTTGTTGAATAAGACAGTGGTAATTTGAACCTATTGTGTTTTATGCTATTTAAGTCAATACTTTATAAACATTTGTATCAGTACATTCCTCTAGTTAATGCTATAGAAATGCTAATCATTGCTGATGTCACTGTTTAAATAGTTTTGCAAACTGGATTTCTTTCAGGAAAATCTTTGCTGACTTCCAAGCCTGGACAATGCTGAAAGGTCCTAAAAAGGACTTGCCCATTTTTTATGTGTTTAAAGACTCATTACAAGAATAAAGATTCAAGGATGAATAGAAATTCTAATTTAACTGGAGATTATTAGAATGCAGTTTTCCCCTCTTCTAATTTAGAAACTGATTTTTTTTGTTTTCACTTTTTTCCTATCTGGCAAAAGCTAATTTAAGCCAACCAGATTGCATATTTAATCTGAAATGTACAGAAGTTTGATCCTATTTACTGAGTATTGCTCCCTGGGTATATCTCAACTTCCCCTCACAGGACTGACAGGTGCCTAAATGTAAGAGACTGCTCTTGTCATGGCAGGCACTGACACAGATTCAGTTGCATGGGTTGTTGGCTCTGTCTGATGTTGTCCCTTCTAATGCTACAGAACAAATCACCTTGCACAAGGTAAGCAGCATGCCCTGCCTGCCTTTTATTGAAAGCTGTTTCTTCTGATCTGTCATGTCATGATACCCTGTTTGAACAGTGTTCTTGAACAGTCTTGTGTTCCAGCCAAACTTTCACAGCGGTTTTCTGTTGCAGAGTGATCTCATATGCAGCATTTGACTGTGGATGAGTATCAAAGGGCCTATTCAGTGCAACATGAAAGGCTTTTACCTGCTGTGACTAAACCGTGTTCAATTGTTACAGGCGTGCAGGTGTATCGTGTGTTGGCAGGAGTGTTCCAGCATAAATACATTTGTTCAATCACCAGGTAATGAAACCAACAAACTTGATTACTTTCCTTCACATGAATTAAAGAAACAGATTGACTAAGGGAGATCTTGCTGAGGGAACATTTGCTTCTAAAGAAGTTCCATCTTTCCTTTAAACTGTATTTTGTTCACTATATTTTATGGGTCTTCTAATTGCGTGTTGTTCAGAAGAGGTTTACTGTAAACACTGCATAGCCTGCTCACAGTTCCATTGAAAAAGAGTGTGATAAGCTACAGCTTCGTTGAACTAATTAAGTACTTCCTGGCTTTGTTAGTGTTCAGAAAACTTGACAACAGTTGTATTGTACTTTCTGCCGTATGTTTTGAAAAAGCTGTATTGTAAATGACACAAGGACAAATTTTTTGCTAGAGTGGTGCCTTCTGTTGCACTGCTGACCCTGATGGAATAGCTAAAAAGGACAGCTCTCATCATTTTTTCTCATTATCAGCTGTCTAATTAAGTATTTCCCTATGCACATTGTACAATAAAGTCATTTTGTAAAAGTGAGGGAAGGAAGACATTCCTGTTGACACTCTTAATCTAGGAAAAAAGTGTTGGTAGAGAAATCTGCTCTCAAAGGAGGAAGAAGCATTAACAGTCTTAAAGAGAGCTTTTGGAACAAATACAGGTATGGGCAGCCCTCTTTCTTGGGTGGGCTCAGTGTGAGTGAGTGAAAACTGAAAACCCCATAATGGTTTATGGAATCTCTGGAATCTCTGTCCTCTGGTGTGTCCATGCTGCAGAATACCATGGTTTGAGCTTGAGTGCTCAGAGCAAGCTGCCATGGTGGGGATGAGATGTTCACTTTTATAAGAGCTGTATGCTAGCCAAAGCTCCCCTAGGTTTTTCAGAATAAGTAGGATGTACTTGGAATGTGAAAGTGAGATGTTGGTTTGCTTGAGAATGCAACAATTCAGAGCATCCTGAAGTGTTTTTATTACAATGATGATGTTTTCAGTGTTTTGGTAGACACAAAGAGGTCGAAGGAGCAGAGGCAAGATACAGTTATCTTCAGTAAGATGAAGCAGAGTTAATAATGTATTACTCTACTAGAAAAACTTTGGAGAATTTTTTCAGAAGATATTTTGATGAGTTCAGAGAGAAGTTGGTGATATCATTAAATAAGTTGACAACTTCTGTAATCAGCTTTTTGGTATTATAGCTCAAGGGAAAGTCAATAAACTTTGATTCCCAGCATTAATGTAATTATTTTTTCCCTCTTTTTCTTTTCTTTTCTGGCTCCTTCTGCAGAAGACTGCAGTAATATAATATCAGATGGCCAAAAGCAATTCAGTGCTCAGAAAGTCAGTGTCCCCTAGGATGACGTACAAATGTAGGAAGACTGGGGGTGGAATAAATCATTTTCTCTGATCTTGTTAGGGATGAAATTATTATAGAGAAGCAAACGTAATTTGCTGAATATTCTGTGAGAGAGAGAAGTATGAAGCTCGTTTGATTATCAGAGATATTTTTTTCAGAGTTTTTTCTGTTTTCCCTGCACCTACAGTATTTTCCTTACGCAGGATAGAAAAGTCTGTTGTCATTGCCACTTGTCTTGGTAGTTGTAATATACTACTTTAAGTCAGCTGCTACTCCTATATTTTGGTTGATTAGGCTAATGGGACTCTAATTTTCATCTTCTCTTGACCTTGGCCTAGTGAGAAATTAATTTAAATGTTTCAGTAAGAAAACTGGCATTGTGTTTCATATTATTTAATTATTATGATATTAATGTATTCAATTGCATTCTCATAAGAGAATATAAGACAGGTGAGATGAGTGAATCATTATAATATAAATGCCCTGATGACCAGTAGAGGCCAAAGAAATTGCAAATTGAGCTAAAACCATAAAAAAAATTAAATTATTAAATGTTGATGCACTGAATCTTTAAAACCAAACCTTTCCATAGGTTAATCATCAGTGTGGTTATTTGAGGCTGACCAACAACATTCAGTTGGAAGTGTCAGGTGCAGCATTAAAGGTGTGATTTCATTATGATGGAGCAGCTGTGGTCAGGTGAATCTGCTTGCAGTCACATGAACAGCCAGCAATTAGTAGCCAGCAGAGCAGATTGGCTTCAGTGCTGGTCTGGGTGTAAGCCTGCCCTGAAGAGTCCAGCACTAAGAACTTTTGCTGGGCAGGTACAACTCTATCTAATCCTTTAGCTTTTGTAATCTGTGATTTGAGGTGCGTTGTTTTTCAGTTTAAGTCTCAAGTTGCTTAGAATTATCAGTTGTTGTTATGAAGGAATAATATCCCAAGTGCTTAAGTTTAAGGGTTAAAAAAAGACATATGCAACCGACTGAAGTGTTTATGTTCTAGTTTGGGGAAAGTCTTGACTTTGAGTAAGGTAAACACTTTTTAATCTCATTCATTCAATGAACAGTAAGAGATACTGAATTTACTGCTTGGTGTAGTTATTCCCTGGGTAAATATTTGTAGAGCACAACTAATACAAGATGCTTTTCTCTGTACTTCCTCAACTTGCCACACACTTACAGATATCCAGAGAATCAGTAGATTGTGTTATGGTTGTTCTCCCCTTTGTCTATTTTAGTAACTTCCCCAGGAAGACAGGTTTAGAGCCTTATCAGTACAGAGTAACAGGGTTCACCAAGCAGGTACAAGTTTGGATGATGCAGCTGAGCTTATCTTATGAATTCCACTACCTGCATTTTTAGACAACAAGAGTTTGGTGACCTGTGGTAATTAGATTGTGTGATCATTCATAAGAAGAATCAGGCTCACATAATTGGCTTAGATTCTTTGGAAGATGGTACTTTTGGAGGTTTATATTATACAACTGATATTTTCTGGCATTTAATAGGGAAAATACTTTACTGCATGTAAAACTGAACCCTAACAAAGTAATCTAAATGTTCTCTCCTTGTGTTTCTCCTTGTTTTTTCTTATTTCCCTTTTGGAAGAACCTGGTAATGAGAGTAGCAGCTGATAAGAGCTGTTTTGTGCAGTTGTAGGTAGTGGTACACTTTGAAATGCTGACAGGCCTTACATATAAACCAAGACCTGATTTTTCTTGCCCCCTGGCAAGAAAGCAAGATCACGATGCTTTATTATTGAGGCAGGTCCTTGAGAAGTGTAGCTAGCTAGACCTGAACAAAATTTATTAAATGGAAACTTCATTTCTGCACGTAGTAACACTGTGTTGAACTTCTATTGTTGTTGTGTGTGCTTTGTTTTTTCTTGTGTCACTTTCTTAAATAGTTGGTTGGTTTGTTTGTGTTTTCTGAAGGCATAATTTCACCTTTCCCAAGCATATATTTTAGACTTTGAAGTTATCATTAGAGTATTTCCTTTGGCAATAAATTTTATTGGAGCATTAGCAATGCAGTTGGGTCGCTTAAAAATGTGGGAGCCATGAGCACATGAGGCTTGCCTGGTAGTTTTGTGTTAGTAATAGGACTTTTATTAGTGGTCTTGAGTAGAGAGAACTGTCAGTAATGTCTACCTATGCAAAAACAAGGCACTGGGAGTAGAATAAGCCCTAAAGAGAGTGTGTAGGTAGTATTTTGAATGATAATAATAAGGGTGCTTATCAGCAGATGACATATTTGCATGTGAACAGATTGGATGCAGAACTGTCCTGTACATTCTACTTCTGGAACAGCCAATGCCAGTTGAAAAATAGGTGATGGTCTTGATAACTTTTTGCTTGATTTCTAGAAGAATGTCTGTGGTTACAGTTAATGATAGTATCACAGGATTACTTTGCATAGTGACTTGTGTTTTCTTCTTAGGTATGTGTATATACAGATCATTAAATTTCTATTTGTGGTGCAAACATTTACATAAGTTCAAAATCCTGAATGACCAAGCAAATTTTATAGTTTGAAGTAATCTTCCACAGGCAGTTGACTGTATGACTAATAGAATTACGTATGCGTAAAATTGCTTTTACTGGAGAAGCCAAAATGCAGAATAATAGCTTGTCAAACTGTCATTTGCCAGTGAGAGCATAGATTTTGTAGTCCAAATTAGGTTGTGTTCTTTTTCTTTTTGTCAGGTCACATTCTAATAACCATATTGTGCATTAAACCCTGTGATTATCTGAACACTTGACAGATGGTAGGATGTTAATTTATATGTAAGAGACAGTGATTGCCTGTGCAGCAATGGCATTCAACAAAATATGAAATGTCAAAATTCCCTTTTTTGTTATGTCTTCATGTATTTCAGCAAGGTAATTCTAGCAGAGGAATATTTTTTTGTAGCTAAACATATACTTCATTTACTACTCTTAACAGGTTTTGGAGTTTTGAATCTTACTTTTTATATTGAGAGGTGTTTACATGATGGTCTAGTGTACAAGAAAATTCTAGAGTACGGTGAAAGAGGTTGTTACATTTATGAATCTAAAGTTTTTAATATGTGTATTACTCTTTTAAGGAAAATTAAATTACTTTTTTGTTCACTTAAGAGTTGCTATAATACCCATGATGTGATAATACAGTATAAGTCCTAACTTATACCAGAGTTCCATTAATTGATATCAAAATTAGTAGTTAATCTTATTTAATTGTAATCTTAACTCGTGTAAAATGTCTTGGGAAAACTGTGTTTGAACCCAAATGATTTTGCCTTTTTTCTGGATTTGAGACAGTTGGGGCTGTAACATAGAGCTGAGGGAGTAGTGTAAAAAGTGGCACAGTTCAGTGTCATGCACTTGATGTAACTTGAAATAACTTTCTGAAGCTGCAATACAAATACCCAAAGAAATGAGATAAGGTTATAGTTTCCTTTAGCTGTGCTGTTTTCAGAAAATTCTTTCTACCTTTACATCTTGTCAAGGCATTCTGAATTCCTTCCAGTTTATTGTATACAATACCTCTCTACCTGTGATTCCCAGGATTTGCTTATCTGTTACTGATGGCTTAGCACTGTTACTTTTGTTATCTGCTGTCCCTTCAACTAAACGTTAATGCTTTCTAGTTGAAAAACTTCACTTTTTATGACTCAAAGTCCCCAAAATATTTGGGGAGTACTGTTAAACAAACAGTTTGGTTTGGTTTTTTTTTTTTTTTTTTTTTTTTTTTTTTTTTTTTTTTTTAATACTGAGGAAAAGAAAAAGAGGAGGCCAAGTATTTAATTTGCTAGAAGCAGTTTTCCAGCAGGAGAGAGTTCAAGTAGAAAATCCCAAGTCTTAATGATGTATTTTTGCAGTTCAATTGTCTTTGGCCAAGACATCATTATTATGCATTTATAATCAATCACTGCTGTATTTAGGTGTTCAGTAACTCTTTACTTATGAAAGAATATGTTCCTTATTAATGTTCCTTAATCACTAAGAAAATTAGTTTTCAGTAAACTGTTTCAGTATGCCAAGAAAGGAGTCATCAAGCCCTAGAGAGTGGTAATTACCTTGGTCGTGCCGCAGCATTGTGCTGTTGTTTTCAGTGTGTGGGAAGTCTGAAAGGCTGTGAATTGGTACTTCTGGAGTGAAAACAGCAAAGATAATTTCTGTTGAGTATATAAGTTGTAGGAATTCTTTGTTGGCTTCCATGCTTGAGGAAAAAGGTGGTCATCAGTGTAGTTAATATGTCTAATGTAAATACATCCTATAGAAATATTAGCTCTGAAGCATAATATTCTTTAGGAAGAACAACTTGTTCAAGAATTTCACAAACAAAATAGGTTGCAATTTGTAGGCTGCTGCTTTCAGCTGTATGTTGTAACCTCTCAGGCATTTTGAAGATATGTGCAGTCATGAATGCTTGTGGCATTTGAAGGCCTGCAGAACAGTGCAGTGTATGATTACCTGTACTTCATATTATAATGATATAAACTTTTCCAAATTTATGGCAAAGCATTGTTTTTCTATTCCAATAATAACCCAGGTATGTACTGCTAAAGCAAGAAATGCTAATGTAAGTACCAGCAGTTTTGCAGCCATGCCATTTCTCTGCAGTTTTGCCTGCTGTTTCCTATAACAAGAATGTTGGTGCTCAGAACTGCATCTTCTCAACTCCCCCCTTCATTCTGAATAAGTTTGGTAACTGTTAGAGATGCCAGTTACCTCATCTGTCCTGGTTTCTTCTCTGACCTCGCAGGTTTTATGATCAGCTCCTTCCTGTTGTGGTCTTTTCTGGAAGGCAGAGAAGAATTGGGGAGCACAATAATAAAAGTACAGTGAAATATTTCAATAGTTCCACTGGAAATGAAGTTTACAACTTTGTAGTCAGAAGCAGATTCGATGTTGAGGATTCTGGTGCACTGGCAGACTCTGAGGAACTCTTCAGAGTTGATTGTAATGTTTGTAGCTGCTGGTGCTGAGAATCTGAGTTTCACAAATGCATAGTGCTAGTTCTGTATGTAGCTGAAAGAAGAGATGCGATAGGTGGCCTTTTTTTGTTATTTTTCCTGGCATTTTTCATATGGTGTGGCATGTATTTTAGTGTACCTAAAGTCACTTGAATGCTACTTATGAACTGCCATTTTACTTGACAGCAAGGTGTGTTTTCAAATAGGAATTATGTTTCCAAGTAGTGTTTGAAATACTGAGCTTGTTTCTATTTCTACAGTATCCATCTAAGGATCTCTCAGCATTTCAAAAGCATTAATGAAATAAGCCTCACTGCAAGGCAGGTATTATCCCAATTTCAGAGATTGCAGGGAGGTTAATTAACTTGCCCAGAGTCACTCAGTGGTCTGTGATGAAAATTGGTTTCTATTTAAAAATGGATTTGCCGTCTCATGCTTCAGCCATTAGGCTGTGCTTTCAAAATAATGTTTATGGTTGAAAATAATGTTTGGATTATAATCAAGTTACAATAAGATTTGTCTATGCACAAAATTGAGTTGAGGTGACCAAATCAGTTTTAACTCTACCTTCGTACGTTACAACTGAATGGAGTTGGGTTTAAGCTGGATGTAATCTAAAAGAAATTTAAACCAGGTAAATGGAGACATAGGCTTGGCATTAAGATTATTTAAAATGCAAATCTGTGCTAGTTTATGTCAAAGGACCAAGTAAAACTAATCTTCCTTATTGGTCTGAGTTTTTAATAGAAACATTATAATTTCACTTAATCTTGTTTAACAGAAATAAAATAATTTGAAAAGCGAGGGGAAAAGATGCTTTTCAAATAACTTTAGGAGTCCTTCAGGCATGTGGCCTCTTCCTTCTAGTTATTTAAGTTATATAACCACCACTTCTAATTTAAAAAAATATGAAAACATGGTTTCCTGTTTAATGTTTTCACTTTCATTAACAAAACATACATATACAGCTGGAAAAACATACTAGTTTTAAAATATAAAATTTTATTTCTGGGAGTATCTTCCTCTATAGTTTTGCTGGTTTGGTAGGAAAGAAAATTATTTGGGAGAGAGGGCTTTATTTCTCTTGATTTATAGCCGTGTTTTCCCTGCTTCCTTTACCCAAGTATGCAAATCTGGTTGTAAAAGTGATGATGCTTGGGTCTTAAGAAACTGCAACTTCTTCATACTCCCACTGTTGATTCTTTATGTATCCTCTGACAGGTCATTTCAACTAGTTTTAATATAGTTTCTGGATTTACAAGTTGGCATAAAGCTTGTGAAATTCTTTGAAAATTTGAAATCTGTTTTGATTGGGCAAGTATTAATTTTATTATAAAAGTGTAGGAAGATTTTCAAAATGGAATGATCTTTGGTTTTGTCTTTAGATTTAATCTAGTAAATCTCAGCTATATGCAATTCCGTTTAATGAGCAAGACAGCACTTGACTTTATGCACCAAAGTGCCTGATTTTAAAATTGTTATTTCTTTCAAGCTTTTTTTTTTTTTTTTTTTTTTTTTTTTTTTTTTTTTTTTAAAAAGGTGTTTTAGGGCATAAAGTTGTTTTAAAATGCCACATAAATGTCTCCATATAATTGCTGTTTATCTGTTTATATGTAATGCAACACCGATGTAAGGCATGTAATTGTGGATCTTTGTTTAAGCATTGCTGCATCGAAGGTACTGCAGTAATGCATAGGGAGTGCTGAATTTTAACTCATTTCTTACATCTTCAATGCAGTACATTTTTGACATCTAAGTTAATACATAGTTTGTTTTTTGTTTTTTTTTTTCAGAAATAAGGTGATCAATGAGCCTTTCAGTACTTCCTCCTCAATTTCCCTACTTTCACATTCCTTGATTTTGTTTGAAGGCCAGCATTTATTTGTTGCTCAACTGAAGTTTCCCTTGGTTTCTTTCTTTACTTTTTTTATCCAAGCAATGAGAAACTTCTAAGACTGTTCTGAAGGTAGTGGTCTACTTAGTGCTGACAGTAATAATCTGTCTCTTCGCATATATCTAATTTCCATAAGGACACTGTGGCCAGTAAGTGCAATATAATATAAATAATGCAACATGCCAGCCAGGAAAAAGAGTTTGATTTAATTAATGTTCCTCCAACACATTAGTCCTTCATTACATATAATTACTTGGGGACTCAAAGTAGGCACAGCTGTAATATGGCTGGTGTTAAAGTTGAGATTCCTCAATAATGTATCTCATAGGTTACTTTTTCATGTTTTCTTCAAGTTCCCTTTTCTTTGTGTTGTGCAGAAAATGACATCAGTCAGAAGAGGATTGACCAGGGAGTGTTTAGTCTTGCTGTCACTCAGCTGTCTGGGAAAGCAGACCGAATTGTTCAGTTACAGGGATGTTAAATTTATAGCAGGAAAAGGCTTTCTGTTTGTCAGACTATTCCTTGAACACAAAGTGATTGCACCCTTGAGGCAAAGAACCTCAATGAAAAGCGGCTGCACATAAATACCAACTAAATTCCTAGCCAAACAACTCCTAAACTTCAAGAACGTGTTGCAAAGGAGAACAGAGTGCCAGCCAAAGGCACATGTCAAGATTTGTCTAATTATATTTGTACTGTACTAAACAGAATAGAAGTTATACATTTCACTGGAGTATTTCATTCATAATATTTGTACTCTTGGTCTTAAACTGCATTGTGGAAAGCATAAATTTGTCACTTTTTATACATATAGGTACTGTGGCAAAGGGACTTAATGATTTCCGTTACACTTGCAAAATTGCATCCAGCTAATGCTCTTCACTGTAAAAGAAACATTGTCCAGTCAGGTAGAAAATTTTTCTGAGTACATGACCATGCTGCGAGTAGCACCCAGCTTTTCTGTGAATGGAAGTCCAGTCTCTTCTGTAGATTTGTTCCTCAACAGAAATAAATTTTGTATGATATAAAAAAAAAGGTGCAACTGTTGAGGGAATACATGTCCAGGTAACCCTGTGCTTCAGTGGGTAGGACAATATTCATTGGTTGTGTATTGCCTAATAACAGAGTCAGGTTTGTTATAGTCAGTATTTTTTCTTAATATTGTCTTCAAATATTTTGAGCATTGAGTTGGTGTGGTCTGTGCCCCAAAAATATGACATCGTGTCCCAGGTCAGTTAGATGCTGTTGAGAATTTACTTCATGTTTGTGTAGATATGTTTGAATGTCTTGAAGTTGGAAATGAAAGGGTTTATTAGTAGTAGTACTAGTAGATCTTGGTAACTTATTTCATGTTTCTTTGTGTTTGCTAAATACCTTCAGTCACACTTTGCTGGGATTTATGGACTGACAGTTCCTGGCAGGGGTGTGGGAGTTTCCTTTTCCCTCATGTTTGCTACAGCCCTCAGGGTTTTCACAGGTATTTGAACCTTTCCGTATTTTCCCTCGTGTTAAAGCCTTTTGGCTGGTAAGTATGATACAGGAAGAGCAGTAATGTAGTTCCTCTGAGCACCTGGGCTTGGGAAAACTAATACCTGGTGCCAAGGGAGTGAGCATCAAAAGAGATTGTGGATTAATGCTGACTCTGAAAGTTTTTATCTTTTCTCATTTCATCTTATTTCTAACACATGCCCATGACGTGTCAAGAACATAAGAGTTCTTCCCTTCAAAAGTCTTGCATGTAATAAATGGATTTGTTTTATTAATACTCAAATTTGTTGTAGCTCTGTCTAGTGACTCCAAAATGATTTTGTGAAGGATTTGAAATAAAAAGTCTACTAAAGAGGCATCTTGACAAGTGAAAATTTTGGAGGAACACTGACTTTCTTTTGGCTTTATAAGAATAACAAGTTAAATAGCCTAGTTCAACTTAAGGGCAGAGCACAGTGCTGAAGGTGTGCCTGACCAAACAGCAATTTATGAACAGCAAAAAAGTTTAGAAGATTTTTTTCACTGACTTGCTTTGAGCATAATGTTGTGCAGAAATCTATAATATAGGAGGCAGAGCATGTTATTATCTGACTTAAGAGAAAAATGAAGTTTTAGCAAAAGGTTGTTTTCTTTTTGTGTCTCTGTGTCTGTGTTCAACCTTTTTTTCACCGTAGCCCTGCTTTCCACTTTTCTATTGCACATTTCCATTAAATACTTCAGTGCGGTGCTCAGAGAGCTGAAGACAAAAGAAGTGTGGCTTTAGAACTAAATAATGAAAATCAAGGACGAGAAACATCTGACTCCTATTTATGTTTATAGTTGGAGTATGAGAACTGTGTATCAGCAACAGAGACTTGAAAGTAGAAATGAACAAAAAAGGTGTTATTCCTGTGCTTTGGCAGCACATGTAGCTTAATGTGGGAGGTACTTTGTGCTAATAAGATTGTGTTTCATGCCTAAAAGTGATGTTAAACACAAGTGAAAACCTTTTCTAACAACTAAAACAGTTTCATAACAACTATGTGCTTCAAATTAATGTTGGTTTATACCAGCTGTTGCTGCTTTAACATAACAGTCCTCACAGTGGAATGCCTCACCTGGATCAAGTTGAATATATGCATAAGTCTTTGCAAGACTGGAGATGGAACATTTCATTAAATGCAAAATGGTAGACTTTTTATGGTTCTACACTTACTGTTTTTGTAAACCAATATATAATTTCATTATGGCAGGGGAAATTGTATGAGTTTTATGAAAAGCTGCCTAAACAATTACATTTTTAAAGTTTTTTTGAAGGAAGGAGATAAATTTAGCTTTTGTTAGTGCTAAAGTAGATTTTGTTTTGCTGTGATTCTTTTTTTTTTTTTTTTTTCTTTGACAGAGCTGGGTGTATCCCCACATATCCTGTAGTTTGAGAATGTTTATTTAGTGGGCATCTCCTATTCCTTGCTGCTTCTCCCTCCCTGTACCCCTGGCTCAAAGCATGTGCTTACAGGGTCTTGGTGAAAGACGGTAATTCCATTTATCTTAGCATTGTTCTTACTTTGCTACCTGGCTGTTTTGGTACTCTGATCTATCATGTCGTGTCTTTTGATCAAGACTCGTAACATTTCTGCCTCTTTCTAAGCACAATGCTTAGCCTGGGAGAGTTTACTAATTGCCCTTGTCTCCCTTCACATTGAGGAGGGGGAAAAGCTGCTGCGGGGTGGGATCTTGAGCACCTCCAGCCCAGCTGGCCAGGCTCTGCTGCCTTCAGCGACTGACAAGGGAGCTGTGCATGACTGAAGACACACAGGTTGCTGTCGTACTTTAATGTCCCAGACTTGATTGTTGTTGTAAAGCAGGGAAAATGAGGTTTTTAAGACCAGGATAATAAGATTTTATAGTGCTTCGACACTTGTTTTGTAAGATATTTTTGTTCTCTTTTGTTTCTCTTTTGAGTCAGAGAAGCTGCTCATCAACTGTGAGGTTTGAGGTCACTTCTGCCCAGATTTGCAGTATGTCCCAACCTAATGTATTCACAAAATAAGCATGATAGAAGATTTTGCATGCCTGAGGTCAGAACTTGTGACTTGAACTTGAGTTCTGGCAGTTCAGAGGATGTGATGCTCAGACTTGTTCTGAATGTGGTGAATTGTGGGATTTTTCTGGTTTGGTTTTTCTTTTTCCTCTGCAGAATAGCTGTAAATAGCAAAGTGTGTCTTTTCAGTGGTTGGTCAAGTTCTTGATCTGAAGCAAAGATGAAAATTCTCTAAACTTTGAATCAAATAACTGGTGCTAATAGCCTGTCTTTTGATTGGTGGGAAATACTTTGAACTGTCGTAACTTGATTGGAAAACATGACTCAAAATGCCATTCTATATTTTGTTGCTTTGTGAAAGGAATGAATTACTGGTGATAGAATGTACTAATTATTTATTTTGAGAAAAGAAAACTAATTTTTTTGTTAAGTTTTATTTGGAGTAAATTTTACTTGAAGTTGTGATACATGCAATTTTCTAAGACATATGTAAATGAACTCATTAGTACACAGTCATATTGAAATCTATTTTGGCCCTGGGATAATTTATCTTTTCAAAGCACAACATGCCATTACTGATTCTGTAAAAAATTTTTTCTATTTATTTAAATGTCATCTTATTTCTATTTCTTCCTTCCATGTTACATATATATAGCACGCAGCATAAGGGAGATGTTTTATTTCCCTTCCTTTATATTTTCAAATACATGTTCAAACAGACTTCGAAGTTGATCTTGCAGTTATTCCAGTGGAGAGGGCAGAGTCATCTGTGGTGACAGGCAAAGGGTTAAGGATGGAAAGGGTCCTCCTGAGATGCTGCTAGGATAGCATTTATGGACTTCTCCCAGGGGAACTGCTTGCTGTCCAAAGCAAGTATGAAAGTGCTTGCAGAATTGGCAGCTGAGTGCAGATAGAATATTTGATGTGGTGCTTCAAATATTGTGATAAATTTGCTAAAAATAAATCTATGCTTCCTACAGTCACTTTAGAATTTGTTGTTGCTAAAATAAAATCTCAATGTACTTGGAAATTTGTATTTAGCATGTAAGATGTAAAGTTCACTTCCTACACTTGTGCTAATTCTTTTTCTGATCTGGTTTTACAGAAAAAATTGTATAAAAGTAGAAAAATTTGGTTGTACTATTATTCTACCTATAGTATTTGGTTGGAGTTTCTGTTTTGTTGGGGTTTTGTTTCTTCTCTTTCTTTCTTTTTCAAGAAAAGTGTCTGAGTGGCTTAAAAAGCCGAACTTAGTGCAAATGTCCTGCATAAATGAGTTGTTTCACAGCAGCTTTTGGATCCTGCTATTGCCCTGCAGGGCATTGGATTTGTACCACATTTATTAACGGTCTGGAGTGCATCTTCAGTAACAGAAGAATATCTTTAACAAAGGCAGGGTTTAAAGTTTCAAGTGTTTGTGTGGATATAAGCAAGACTGGTTTTAAGTTTTTTGTCTGTAATTGTTTAGTGTACTTGTCTCTCTCCTCTGAAAAGTGTTTGAGAGATAATCTGATGGATGTAATCACAGCTCACCAAAACATTTGCTGGTTTCTGCTTTGAATCTCGTTGTGGGGGGCTTGGAGAGGCTTGAGGCTGATCTGCACTGAGCTGTTTTGTTGACAGACCTTGAATTGATTTTGCTGTTCTATGACTTTCTTCTTTAGCACTTAGCTACAGGGGTCTCTCTAAAAAGCAATGGCAACCAAACCCAACAGAAACAGCCCCTCAAACAAAGCTTTTTGAAGTCATTCTAATCCACCATCGGAAAAAAAACCCAAAGAACTGTAAAAATAATTGGAGATTTGAGGTCACTGTAAATAACTTAATATGGGCTATGGAGGCCATGTATCTGTTACATTTGTTTATATAATAATAGATTATATATCTAGTATTCCAATTTACAATTATAATAGGTATTTTGGCTATTAAGAGCTAAGGTGCCCAACCTTCTGAAATTAAGCAGTCTTGCCATTTGCATGCAATTACTAGAAATTATTGGATGTTCTGGAGTTGCTTTGTGAAAAATAACTCCACACACCCTAAAGCAGCCATTCCCCCTCAAAACCAAAGCAAAATAAATCCAATTCACACCTATTATTAACTAATTTATTTGGAAAGAAGTATATACTGTAATGTGTTTCAGTTTTCCAGGGATCTTGACTGCTCTGGCATACCCAAGGTACCAGATGCAAGATTTTTAATGAGCAGAAAAAAAGAGAAAATCAAATGGATTATATAGCTTGTGGTTTAAGAAATTATACTGGCAGATGTTAAAAATGTTCCTTGGAGTGTACGATTTGGTTAATGTAAATTATTTTTGTGTGTTTAATGATCCATGGATAGTAAATGTTCCTCACTTGTTACAAATATCCTGTGCCAAATCAAGAATAAGCTGCTGTTTTGTTTTACTTCATATTTACACAATCAATTTAAGCTCCTTTAACCCTGCTTAAAGAACTTATTTAGAACAAGTTGCCACTGATGTTCATAAATTGTAGGAATTTCTATGTGTCCTTGAAATTTCTGTTTACGTCTCCCTTCTTTAAATTGCTTATTAAAGTTACACTAGAAGCACAGCGAATATGACCCAATGAAATAAGAGTCTGTCTGGATCCTTGTTTTCTGTTCTTTTCTAAGGTATAGAAGGAAAAAAAACCTCAGTGCCAAAGATAATTTTGGGAAGGGATACAAATGAAATTATTTAATACATCTGAAATGGTTTGAAATGCTCCTCTTTTTTTGTGGGGGAAAAAAAATCAATTAGGCTTGTTTTAGACTACACAGTACTCTAATTACTGCAAATGGGATGTGATCTCCTGTTCACAATCTCTTAAGAACAGGATGAGTAGACAGAGCTGGTTCCTGGAAGTTGTTCTGTCATCCTGACCTTACCACTACTTTTGCTTAATTCTGTGAAATACAATTGACTTCTTAAAGGCAATTTGATTAAAAAAACATTGGAATCAAAATTGGGCCATTGAAAATGGAATTCATCCAGGATGTTGTGGTTCATGTTCCTGGTAACCTTGATATGGAGGCCAAATTCAGTTGTTTCAGTGTCTTTTAATATGTGGTAATAGCTGTTTTAGAACAGTAATTTACAGAAGTATGAATTAAATGAAAAGTACAGGGGTTTTTCTTTTTTTCATTAAGCACAGTTGAAGTGAAGTGCAGGGAATGAAAGTGCTTTAGAAGATGAAATATTCACATAAATATTTGAATATTTCCCTTTGGCTTAAACCTTTTTATTTCCTTATTTGCAATAGAAATGTGCTACTGCTGACAGTGATGACTGAACTGTTCTTATCTGCCCTCTTTTGCTGCTTCACAGTGGAAAGTCTTGCAGCCCTTCCCATTTGGGCAGGGTGACCAGTTTGAGGAAACAAGCTTTTTAGCTCCATTTTGTACTTATCACTCTGGGTCTTGATTGCTTCTGGTTGTTTGATTGCTTCCAGCTCTCTTTAAGGGGACTTGCCTGTAATTTCACAAAATTGGACAAAAAGAGTTGTGTGTGAATATATTGAGGTGGCACATTGATAAATCAGTGCTGCCTTAGCAACCATTGGTGCTATGAATGGTGAATTCATTGGTGAATGAATTAATTAATTGGTGAATGAATTAATGACTTATTCAGTGTTACTTGCAAACTTCACTGTTAGAAATCTCACCCAGTGTGACAATGCACTGGAGCACATTTTACTCACCCTGGAACAAGGTGACACATGGCCTTTTCCTTTGTGGCTGTGCTCACTACCTAAAGTGTCTCTTTATGTGATGAGGTATAGAAAATACCATCTCAGAATGGTTTGGGCTGCAAAGGACCTTAAGGATCATCTTGTTCCAGCACCCCTGCCATGGGCAGAGGCACCTTTCACTGGCCTGGTTGTTCAGTGTCCCATCCAACCTTCCAGGGACAGGGCATCCACAGCTTCTCTGAGCAGCCTGTTCCAGCACCTCAGCACCCTCACAGGGTGAGGTTCTGGGACAGGCTTCCCCGGGAAGGAGCCTCTGACAAGAGCTGGGTGTTCTCTAGGGGCTTCAAAAAATACCTTTATTAACTGATTGGGAGAGGAGGAAATAGAAAATAGAGATAAATTTCACAATATTTTTTGTTCTAGAATTTTTCTGAACATTTTTCAAATGTTTTTCTGATTTGCAGACATATTCCTTACCACTTAGGAGATGATGGATCATGTGATTTGCGTGGAGGAACAGTACACTTTTAATGTAATGGGAATCAGTTTATAGTAAAGCTTTTTTCCCCCCACAGGAGTTCTTAGCCTTCAACAAACTTGTACTTAAATGCTGGCTTTTTTATAGTACAATTTAGGTTAAGCTGTTTAAAATGAGGGTTGAAAATAACATTTTTGTTTCTTAATATGTCTCATGGTTTAACCCCAGCTGCTGACTCTGTACCACATAGCCCCTTGCTCACTCCCTGCCTTTCTTCCCCACAGCAGGGAGGAGAATCAATTGGAGACAAAATATAAAACTCCAGATTTAAGAGTGGTTTAATAATGGAAACAAAAAAATAATAATAGTGATGATGATAATAACAGCAACAATAATAATAGTAATAATTGTGGTGAAGAGAGTGAGAACTAAAACTGAAGAGACTCAAGTGATGCTCAGTACAATTGCTGAGCACCTGCTGATGCCCAGCCTGTCCCTGAGCAGCCATTGGCAGCCCAGTCTATATCAAGATGAAGCAGATTGTTTTTTTTTTTTCCTCAAAGGTAGAAGAGCATTCTTGTGTGTGAAGTTTATTGAAGAAGTGATAATAGATTAAAATGCGTGCTAGGGCATTTGGTGTGTAGAATTTGTAAAGCCGTATCCCATCTAAACCAGCTGTGTTCAGGACTCAGTTATTGGCATTTTAGATTCTCTTATGTGACTGTTATACTCTGTTTTAGAGTTACCTACGTTTATTGATTTGGGACATATGCCAGTCCTTAATTGTTTCTTTCAAGTAGCATTTGTTGAGAGTTCTGACTCCATTATACAAATTCAGACTGTACAGTCCTTTGCTATATTGTGACAATCTCCCTGAGCAATTTTGGGGACTCTCTACTTGATTAATGCTAGTCTTTGTTTTGCCGAATTCTGTCTTTCATACTTAAAGCATTTTCAAACTACTTATCTGTTGCTAGTTGATGTACGTTTTTCCCCACGTGTTAATCTGTGTAGTTATGTTGTGGATATCAGTCAATATCTCTGCCAGGTGGAAGCATTCTGTCACTTTACCTCTGAATCCTCTTGTGTACCATTTTCTCTCTCCAATCAAGCAGTCTCTCACTCTTTTGGACAGATTTATGCAGCTCTTCTCCCTGGACAAAATTTCAGTTATGGTTTTTGCTGGTTACTTCTTTTCACATAACTGTGCTTGAAGCCACCAAAATTAAAAAACTGCATACCCCCCAATTTCTCAGTTTTCTTTCATTGTAGCTCAGGTTTTTCTGTTTTGTTTCTCCTTTTTTTCCATTATTTGCAAATAGTTAGGGAGGAGAAAGTCTTATCTCATATATATATATATATATACACATATATATATACACACATATATATACACATATATATATATACACACATACATACACATTATATATGTATATAGTTTGTTAGAAGAAATAAAGGATGTCTTGCCTATTAGCAGTACTGTTAATGGAAGGTTTGTGGGCTGGTGGTTCATTCCTCTCCCCCCCCATTTTAATTCTGATGAAATTTTTCCTGAAAGGTTTCAAATGGAATGCAGAGAAATTTTTTTTCTGTTTGAGTCGAACCTGGATTTTGGAATACATTTCTCTAATTAAATGTGACAGACACTTATTTGAAAATGAAGATTATTTCTAGTCTTTAAATTAGTCTGGGGCTGCAAATATCACAGTAGTGCTGAAGAATAAAGGAAAGCTTGGAGTGAAAGCAGTTGATTTAAGTTCAGCAAATATGAGTTCACTTCCTGACTCGTGCCCCTTCCTGACTTCATTCCTGACAGTGGTAAAATAATTTTGGTTTTGACCAGTATTTTGAGGATTTTCTGCATTGTTCCTACTGACTTACAATGTAAAAGGAATGTAGATATGGACATAAATAATTAAAAAAAAATCTACCTTTCATTCTTTGCCTCCATCTGAGAGATGATGGTAACTCCATTCCTTTGTCTCAATTTCTGTTACCTTCACCAAGCAGGGGAACTGGTCTCCTGCACATGAACATCACCATCCCAGGAGGACTGGGACATTCTGAGAGTTCCAGGACTCACAGATGGCTGTAGGGGATTCATTCATGAGAGTAAACTGTGCTGTGTTGAAGACTCTTAGGTCTTGAAAACTGCAAGTGAAAGGCACTTTTCTCATTTGTACAGAATATAGTAAAAGTTTTAATTGTGTCAGCAGATTTCTTAGCTAGGATGATGATGTTCAGCATTCCTCTAAAAAAAGTAATGTAATACAGTCTTGGTGGTTATGGTCTATTTATGCAAAATGTCCATGCCACTGTAGTCTCTGCATTAAAATTCCAAGGAAGAGTATTTTGGTTTAGCTCTCCAGTGGAAAAATTAAAACAACAAAGTACAAAGCAGCAAGAATTCAACTTCCCAGATACAAAAAGTATGAAAAGAGTTTTTGTAAGTATTTGGTTGTCTTAAATGTCTTGTCAAGGAGTTGGCCAAATTAGATTTCAGTCCAAGTTAATGGCAGAACTGATAATAAGAGCTGTCAGCAAGGAGCATTAGGAGTAACTCTGATTTCTTGGCATGTCAAGAATTCCAGGAAGTACTGTGTTTCCTTGAGACAGAGTGACTCCTACAGTTGTGTGGGAATGTATTCAGTGTCTTCAGCAGACAAATAGGTTCCAATCAAAATTAACCTGGATCATGCATAAAAAAATGGGGACTGAAATAAGAAGTTGTTTGTGCTGACTGGAAGGGTATAATTTCCATCCTGTCCCTGCCCAGCAGCCTGTGCTGCTCTGTTTCAAAAGATGCCTTCCCAGCCACTTTCTTTATGAAACAAAATAAAAATGTGCTTTGCTTGTTGACACATATGGAACCACTTTATTTTTCAGTGTAGGAGTTATTAAAGTTAAAGAAGAGATGTAAAGTTTTTAATAGTTGGTGGAGAGCTTTAAAACATGGAGACTTTTAGCAACAGAATAAGTAGGAATCTCATTTATGGTGATGCAGAAGAGTTTGGTTCTTAGGAAAGCTGAGTTCAGGATATAGCACTGTCTAGATCATATTTGTGCAGAAATTAGAGATGCTGCTGGATAATGCTCATGCCTTTTGGTGCTAAGTCTGAAAGCCTTTTAGAGGATTTCAGCATGGGAACCTGTCTAATGGTGCCAGGTAACAGAATTATTGTAGTATTTCCAGGAATTGTATATTGGGAGAATTATTAGAAAATACACATTCAGTTAATCTTGTTCAAAAGTCTAAAATACCACAGATGTCACCAGAAACTGGAGGTTACAAAAGGTTTCAGTTGGAAGGTGAATAGGACAAGACTCTGAACTACAGTGTGTAGGTTCCCTCCCCCACAACTGTTATATACAATGGACAGTTAAACAAGTTGTAGTGGCTGTGCAGCTTTGCCCCCTGATTCATTGTGCATTTCATTTAATTCACTAAAGGTGTCCTTTTTGTATTTCAGTACATGGACACAAACTTTCCTGGCTCTGATTTCCCAGGCTTGTGTTGGAACTTCCCACGGTAGAAAGGACATGATAACTGTACCCAGGTACTGTTATGTGACCTGGCCTTTGGGTGGCTTTTAATTGACTTGACACAATTTAAATTTCCTCATCAGCGTTGCTGACTTTTAGAGGGTTGGCTAAAAATGTATGTCATTGATGTCCTTACCCTTTATGTGCAAGCTCCGAAGTAGCAGCTGCTTCGGCACAGTGCAGAAAACATTTTAACGTTTTGAACTCTTAATTGGTGACTGTTTGGGCCTCTGATCTAGAGAGGAATTACTTTGTTGTACACAGGCAGACGGGCCCACACACACTCTGATACCTTTAAATATACAATGTGATACCTATTATCTAAAAGAAAAGGGAGATTATGACTTGTTAGAGTGCTTTTTTTTTTTTTTTTCCCCTGAGAGTACTTGTTTTGGAATGGGATGGTAGTTATAGATGGTTGTAGTTGGTTTTTTTTGCCAATTGGGTATCTTTCAGAAGACCTGGGAATTGATCCCTGCAGACGCTTTCCCAAGGGATGGATGTTATTTAATTGCTTAGACAAGGAAGACAAGACTTCACTCTGGTCTTTTGCCCACCTCTCATACTTAAGATTGTAAGGAAAATGAATGCTTGATAAGCCTTTCACTGGGATGGATCATATTGTGTCTAGCTCTAGAGATTGTTTTTCTTTGTGACATCCTGGAAGTCACAGTTAAGTCAGTTTTATAGGAAAGTCTTAATCAGTAAAACTTGGAGTTACTTCCTTTAGTATTAAATTCCAAGAGTAAATCTAGGCATTTTCTGGGAAATACAGGTTTTTACTGTGCCTCTTTGTTGTTTTGTAATAAAATGTCTTAGAGTAGCAGTAATTTTTTTCTGTGTTCAGCTCCAATTTAATGCTAGAATTCAATCTAATTGACATATTTCAATTTTCCAATAGAAGTTTGACTCTAATTTGATGTTTAGACACAGGCTGAATCTTGTCTTTGCATGTTAATAAGTATTCTAGAAAGGTATCTGATTTTCAAAGCAATAAATTTCAACAATTTCTGTTTGTGGAGCATTAGAAAACATCTGGTGTTATCAAAACCCAGACAAAATGAACTTGCTTTAGAGAAGACTGTGCTTGTCTGCTCATAATGGCCTCAGCTGTTTATTTTGCCCCTAAATAAAAACAAATTTGTGTGCATGGAATAATAAGACCCCTACATTAATAGATTTTGATATTATCTAAAGCCTGGGGAGCCGTTTTTGCTTACACAATGATTTGTAATGTAGCTTTTTTGGTTTGTGAAAAAGTGCGGAAGTGCAGTGTAAAAGCTGCTTTCTTTGAACTTGTAGAGAATTCTGTGTGTTTTTATAGCTTTGATACTTGAGTTTGTCTTGCAAAACATACCCAAGGAGCTGATAGTTTACTGCATAAAGGTTTTTGAAAATGCCTTGGATTTTAGAAAGCTGCTGTACATGTTTGCAATCCACCTGTAGGAAGGACAAGTTATTCTCTTGAGCTTGACATTTGTTCACACTCCCATGTGCACCAGATTTATGGTATTAGCTCTTTATTAATACAGTCTCTTGTCTAGGTGAACTCACCTTTGTTAATCTGGTTTCTACCTCTATTTAATTTTTTAAGTACATAGTAATGTTTAAAGGAGCAGTAAATAGGAAAAGATCTGATTTCGAGGACTATTTATGACATGTGCCCAATCCTCAGTGTATGGAGGATAACTAATTCTTTATTTTTCCTGTGAAAAATGAAGATTATAGTGCAAATTGAGATGAAAAGCAGGATGGTTGTCAATAGGGTTTAATCTTCTTGAATCCATGTGAAACAGAAGTGACTGTAATTCCACCTGAAACAGAAGTCATCCTAAGGTACAGGAGTAAAAGATATCAAGTCTGGAGCTACACACCTCTGCAGAATGGCACTCGTAGTAGTTCTTGCATACAGTCATTGCACCTTTTCAGAGCAGCAGTGACTTCAGTGTTAAGGAAATTTCTCAAGCAAAATGGTTTCCCAGTTGTTGGATTTTATTCTCTGATGCAAAACTAAAAATCCCAGAAGATTATTTAGGACAGCAAGGAATTTGGCTGTTGTAAGTTGAGTGGCTTGGATTCATCTAACTCATCTGTGTGTTTTTGTGTAATATGAAGACAACTGTGGATTGAAAGAGGATCTTGCATCAATTGCCAAAGCTGGGAACATGTGTGTCTCTGAGGGTATATGTTCTGGAGGGCAATACTGTAGTAATAGTAAAATAGTGAGTCCTGTGTAATTTAAAACAACCAACAACTCTTCTCCCAGTTTGCTATCCTACCTTATGCATAAGAAGGTTTCCAAGTAAATTGTCTGCCAGTATTAAAACATGCCTGCTGGAGTAGGTCCAGAGGGCGGGGGAGGACTACAAAAATTGTCAGAGGGGTGGAATATCTGTCCTGTGATGAAAGGCTGAGAGAGCTGGGTGGTTCAGCCTGGAGATGAAAAGGCTCCAGGGAGGTGTTCTTGTGGCCTCTTTCACTATTTAAAAGGGAGACCAGGGTCGAACTACTTCACAGGACCTGTTGTGATAGGACAAGGACAGGATTATGTTGTGATAGGACAATGGATTTAGGCTAAGGGAAGGTGGGTTCAGGCTGGATTTAAGCAAGACATTTTTTATGATGAGGGAGGTAAAACACTGGCACAGATTTCCCAGAGGTGTAGATGTTCCATCCCTAGAAACATTCATTCTGGGTCAGGTTGGATGGGGCTCTGGGCAAACTGATTGAATCTGGTTGGGTTATTGAGGGTATTTGTACCCACTGCAGGCCAGCTGGAGTAGATGACTTACAAAGGTCTCTTCCTACTAAAACTTTGCTTATATGATTTTCAAATAGACATTTTTTAAGATGTGGCACTGAAAGTAGTTATTTATATGAAAGAAGAAATCACACAGATGTTGTGATCATTCCTATGGATGATGGATGACATTGGTAAATGCTACCTTAACAGTTATGCTTGAACACAGTCAGTGAAGCTAAATCTCTGCTTCAAAATGCTGCCTCTTGCATGTGTTGATTTTATCAGTTGAATCATTTAATAAGTTCTTTTCTGCAGATGATATTATAGAAGTAGTCTATGGTTAATTACCATAAATCAATGGTTTGTCTGGTTCTTGAAATATATACCATAAAACAACATTAGTCTTGAATCTGCGAACAAGGGGAGAAATTTGATTTGGGCATTTGCACAGAAGCATCATAAAGCACAAGTTATGTATGGTGAGATGGAGGGAAGGAGGCTCCTAACTTAAAGCTGAAGTGTCTGTCCCCTTTGGACACAAGTAATGCAACCCTCCTGCTGAGTTTTGAGGCTGAATGCTGAAAATGACAGCAGGTAGCATGAACAGCTAAGTGGTGAACAAATGGTTTTGCTATAATTAACATTGCTACACATTGGATTTTTTTCAGGAAAGTGCTGATATTAATTAATTACTAATCTAAGGAAAGTGTTGTTTGAACAATAGTATTTGATGTGTAATTTGTGGAAAATACCTTCTCTTAAGGTCTTATTAAGCTTACTGCTGTGGCAATTGAAGGTTTTCCAAGGTTGAGAAAAATTCAAGTAATTTAGGTCCATCAAATAATCAGAGTAAGATGGAGTGGCAAAAAAAGAAATTGTTTTATAGTTTTAATTTATTAGAAAAAAACCCTCTAGTTATGTTCTGTTTTGTGATGTTTTGTATGCAAAATTTAAATGTGTCGGGAACAAAACATGGTCATTGCAGTTTAGTGTCTTTACTGCTAATGATTTTAATTGGAGTAAAAACTTTAACAAGGAAACAAGAAGTAGTTTGAGGAATAATTGATAAATTGCTTTATTGAAACTACAAGTTATATTCTGATCTTAGTTTTAAGAACAATTAATTACCTCTTTCAGGATAAATTAGCTGGACAATTCTTTTTATATTACATTGTTTTTGAAGTCATTTTGAAGAATATGTTGAAACTGTCTCCTTGGCTATGGAATGTGGGGTTTTCTTTTTTGTTTTGTAGAGTTAGCAATACTATATTATGGAAGATTTATTTTATAATAAAAGCCTTTTTTTAGAAGGTTTTTGCTTTATTGAAGTAGAAGAGTAAACATAATTCCTTAACATCAAATGTCTTGTGGAATGTTTAGTTGTAGGTGGAAAGTACTGAAGTATCCTACAAGTGTTATCTTCCAGTTTTCTTAGCAAAGGTAGTAAAGTTATGAAGGTTCATTTGCTCAGTGCAATGGTGTCGGTATTTGCAGGGGAGCAACCCAGCCATCTCCAGGCAGCTCCTCTTCTTCCTACTGATTTCCTTTCCTTTCTCTAAATTCCCCTCTCTCCTCCCTAAAGTTTTAGAGAAACTGAACAATTCCAGTACAATTATTCAGTCCTTGTGTCCGCGTGTTGCATTGTAGGGCACAGTAATATTAGCTCATGTTCTATATTTCCAAATGAATGCTTTTGGAGCTGCTTAAATATTTCAGTAAGGTGGGATTTCATTTATCTGGAAGTATGGTGAAAAGGTGTGAGAGCTGAAGCTTTTTTGAAAGAGTTCAGTTTTACTATCCAGTTTGAAAATAAATATGTTGGACATGGTCTTATCCCTGTCTCACTATTCCCTTAAATCTGAATCGCTTGTAGACTCCCTAGCGTTGCTTTTTTTCCAGATTTGATTAGTGTTACTCACCACAGACACTTGTCTTTTGTTAGAAATTAATTATTGGGCTGTTAGAGCAAAAAGAACCAGAATAAGAGAGACATCAGACACTTTTTCTTTGGAACATTTTTGTTTGGTTTTCAGAAGTCCTGAGCTTGACCAGGAGTTGGAGTGCTGTGAGCTGGAGCATTGTCTTCTTGTAGGAGATCAGACAAATATGTTCACTCATTCAATGACACCTTTTCAGGTGCATTATTTGCATCATGCTACACAGGTGAAAGTGTCAAAGATGTTTGCCACCATTTTTTGGCTGCTTTTGCCATTTTAGGGATTCCTCAACAGATTAAAATTGATAATGCTCCTGCTTAAATTTCTCAACAACTTTCCTCCTTTTTTGCCCGATGGGGAATCTCTCATATCATTGGCATACCTCACTCCCCCACAGGACAAGCAATTATTGAATGTGCTCATTCAACTTTTAGCTCAACAGAAAGGGGGAATGCAGGGATGTACACCAATGGAACAGCTGCACAAAGCACTGTATGCTTTCAATTTTTTAAATTGCTGTGCTGATAGCAAAATTTCCTCTATAATAAAGCACTTTTCTACTTCTAAAGAAATGTTATCAGATATGGGGCCAAAAAAAGCATCAGTCCTTGTAAAAGACTTAGATGGTGGAAAAATTATAGGCCCACTTTTCCTCGTTACATGGGGAAGGGATTATGCTTGTGTTTCCACAGGTACTGGTCCTCGTTGGGTTCCTGCCAAGAACGTCACCAAACAACCAGCTGATCGAAATACAGAAAAGGATAATGTCCTTGAAGAAGTGGTTTGGGTTTCCCAGAGACATCAAATTAATAAAAGATAAATCTTCTTTCCTCGGGGAACCAGTGGATCATATGTCCAGAGGTGGTCGATACAGTGCTCCCTTTCCTTTTGATGACTGTTTTCTTGCTTTAGACTGGCAACACCCAGACCCTAGCCAGTATGTAACCTCTTTTGAACGTGAGCTTTCTGCAGGTCTGTTAATCTCCTTTCCCTGCTTGGCCTGTCACACAGGGCATCATCAAGCGTGGACTCTGTGTGAGTGTCAACAGTGTGGGTGCCTTTGGTATTGTGCATCTCACAAAAGAAGAGCTGACTGCCGGCATTGTGACCCTTTAAGGGGCACTCGGAATAACATACAGATTAAACAGCTGGTATGTGGACATCGATATGGATTACCTGAACAGCAGGAGTTATCAAATGAGCAGTGGCTTGCTGTTGTTAAGTTTTGTAGTACTGGTTCTAACTCCTCCCACAGCGGCAGTGGGGAGTCCTCTATCGCCATTGCCTCACAGTAGCCTTTGGCTTATGCTAGCAAAGGCTTTTTTACAAGTAGTGCCTCCTCCCATTACTTGTACTTGGCCTGCTAATCAGCCAAAAACAAATGTATGGATAAATTTAGCCAATTTAACAGGACTAGATATTTTATGCTTGGCTACAGCCTCTTCTGAAAACCCATTTTCTACTTGTCTTGTTGGTTTACCTTTAGATACATGGCCACATCCCCCTTTGGCTCCTGATCTTCATTTTGAGAATCCTGCTCATGCTTGGGACCAATGGGTCCCATATCTCCCTTGTGCAGCCCTTGAGCCCCAGGAATTAGAACTTTTAGGATCTGTAAAAATGGACCCTTGTGTTAAATTTTATTATTATGGGGCCAACCAATCTGAAGGATGGGATGTTTCTCCAAGCCAACCCATATTCAAAAATGGAAGGGCCTGGTGTAATTACACTTCTACCTATAGCTCTTGCTCTACTAATGCTCCATTATTGTTACCAGCAGGAGTGTTTTTTATTTGTGGATACAGAGCTTGGGCTGCTATTCTATCACATATTAAGGGAGACCCCTGCAATTTAGGCCATCTCTCACTGTTGACATCCAACACATCCATGATTTTACAGCATAAATTTCCATGGAGAGGGAAGTGGAGTATTCATGCATTTACCCCTGATTGTGACAATAAACTTGAATTTTCATCACTACAACAGCGTTGGGCTGCCTCCTTTTTTGCTCCAGGAACAGAGGCTGAAAAGGCACTGGGATTGTTCAACACACTAGGCTGCTGGTTAGTTCGACAAACAAATGCTGCTTTGCTTTCTTTAACAAGATTGTTAACCAATGTTGATTTGATTAGACATGCTACTTGCAGAATCAAGCCACTATTGATTTTTTGCTTTTAGCACATTGGACATGGATGTGACAAGTTTGATGAAATGAGTTGTATGGCCACTCATAATCTATTCATGCAAGTATTAAAGCTTTACAAAATAACATAGTCAAATGTAAAATAGTAGATGGAGCTGATGGGTTTAACAACATATTTGGAGACTGGGGGATCACTGGATGGGTCAAAAATTTAATTAAGATGGGAATGTTTGTATTATTGCTATAACTACAGTGATATACCTGCCTTGCTTGATTCAGTGTATTCAGAGATTGATTAATAAATCAATAAAACAAATAATGATTGTAGAACAGAAAGGGAGAAATGTAGGAGTTCAGGCAGCTGCAGAAGATGAGTTGGGTAACACCACAGACCTCCTGGCCCTGGTAGAGTGGAAGCCATGGGAGAGAGAAACTCAAGGCCAGAAGAAGTGAAGACATCATGTCTGATGGCTCTGGTACAAGAGTATGTTAACAAGGACTTGTTAACTGAAAAGGTTATGTTGTTATTGTGTTGGTATTTTGTTGTTTTGTTGTTGTTGTTATGTTGATATTGTCCGTATCTCTCAGACCATAGGGGCAAGGGGGTATGAGTGGAAAACTTTGTGTGGAAGTTAGAGAACTATACATTCTGGTGTTTAGTGTAATAAACTAGCTTTGCTTGCTTACAGCGTGGTCTGTCTCTCTCAATTGCTGCATCTCCTGGCTCAGGGGTTGGCCATGGGCTGCCCTGTGTGTTCTGACAGGAGGGAATCCTGATCTAAGGCACAGGTTCCATGGTTCCAGGAAAATACTTCTGCTTCCTTCTCCAGCTCTGAGTGTAAATAGCTTTGCGAAGGCAACCTTACTCTCTCCTTCCAGCCCTGGCTCCCTAGGTCACACTCATGCTTTCTGCTTTCTCAGGATTAAACTCAAAATTGCTTTTTGGCCTTTTAAAGGTTTTTCCTTCTGGCACCTCCACCAAGCTGGGGTTAGGTCATGGGGTTAAATCAGTGGAATGCCTCAGGCTTTGCAAAAATATTTCTACCACTTAAAGGTTGATTATTTCCCGAAAGTAGGTTCTAACAGAGGCCTTTAGAAGAGATCCAGTGCCTTGGTAAACAGCTTCTGCTGTTTCAGCTCTGTGAATACTTAAAAAAGCTAAGTGCTTATATAATTTATACAAAGAAAGGAGGTTTAGGATATTAAAATAAAAATTATTGCAAGTTTTGCAAGCTACTTTCAGAGTCCAGTTAGTAACTTGTGTGCTAAATTTCTGCACAATTAAAACAAAGCAGCTGCTGTCTGCAGAGAGGTGGGCAATTGGTCTACTTTTTGGTTTCCTTTTGGGTAATTGGTCTACTTTTGGAAAAAGTATTTTACAAAGATACATGGAAAAATAGAGGAAAATGGTAATTTTCAGAAGAAAATCCAAATGGTAATTTTCATTACTTGCATGTTTTAAAGTTTATAATAAGATATTCCATAGTATTTTGTTCTGTGCAGAGAGGAAGATCTAAAAGTTTATTAGATACAACTTATGCTAAAAGCATTTCCTTCAATGAAGTCTTCATGGTTTTTATTGAGCACTTAGACTAAAAATCCTTACCTATTGTTAGTGCTAAATTACGTTTCATTTTGACAGTTGACCACTGTGTCACTTTCCCAGAGACTATTTTCTGCTTGGAGTGCATGTGATGTAAGGGGAATGTTTTATCTTGAATACTGTTCCTTGTAGATTTTTTATTCTTACAAAGATGCTTTAACAGGCTTCAATATTCCTGAGAAGAGTGTTCTTTTTCATTCTCATGTGTTTTTTTCCAGTGCAGAAGTTGTGAAATGTTGAAAGCATGGATTTTTCCCTGATTAACGTAGCCTTTGAGAGTCTCCTCTTCTTGCCAGCATGTCCCTGGAGGTTCTTTTCATTTTTTTAATTTTTTTTTTTTTTTATTCCCATCACCTTCCTCCTCTTCCCTCCAAGATACTGAGGAGTAAAAAGGTATCTACCTGCCAGGGAAAAAGATGCTTGAGCAATGGAAATTAGTCTTATTTCTAGCTTTAAATCTGGAGTCGTTCCTGAGGTATTTTACAGACATAAGGTATACTGGATCGTGAAGACAACGTGACATAACAGAAATTTGATTTAGTGTAGCAACAGTTGAGCCTCTGTTTATGCACTTCTGATTCAGAATTGTTATCTGTAGCTCTTTGCATTTAGAATGCCTTTAGAAGAACCAGACTCCACTGATTCAAAACCTGCTGGTTTGCTTTAGATTAAGAAGCAAACCCAGTTATATGCTCTCTTTGCATTCAGAATAACATGAATGTCATGAAGTAAAATAATGAAGACAGCATTGCATAGTCTTTTCTAATTGTCTTGAGTTTCTAAAAGGTGTTTCAAGTTGTAGTTTTCCCTTTCTGTGCTTAACTCTAGGAATGTCTGTTGTTAAGTGATGGTGGATATGAGAAAATTCTTGCGAGAAAAATGTGTTATGTTTGGTCTGTTTATTTAAGAAGATGTGAGCTGTAGTTATGAGCACTTCCATGTCATGTGGTTTGTGTGTAAGGCTGATGAGTAAATGTGAGCACTTGGAAAAGTATTTCTTAAACCACTCTAGTGAACTGCTAAGAAAAAGAATTCTTAGCTATTGTTGCAGGACTAATTCAGGTCATTAGATACCATATATCACTGCTGTGCTGAAAAATGCAGGGATGTTTTCAGTTGCACTGGCAGCAATAGGTTTAATAAACATGACTAAAAATTTAATTGTGTAGGGTGCTGAATTAATTTAGCCAATAAATTTGTCTTGATAGTGTCTTCCTTCATAAGTTTCAAGATGCCATTTCTATATCTGATCCATGTCCTGAGTTTCCTCCCAAATTCCTTGTCTCCAAAAGGAAAACTGATTTACCTACAATTGTATCTATACAGAATTAATTGTTCTTAAAGATTTCTTTGATAGGAGGTCAGCATGAAAGTTATAGCTTAGGCCTGAATTTAGATCTTCCTTTTGGGAGCTGTTGCTGTGTAACAGGGAGCATCAGACATCATGTGTACCAAAGCAGATGTAACATCTCTGGTTTTGAGTCTGTTTTCAAAGCTGTCTCATCTTTATATAAAGAGACTCTTTCAGATTAAAGGCTTTGAATCCCATTTTTGGATTAGGATCTCAGCTCTAGAGAACCTGAGCTTGTTGCTAAAGGTGTCTGCTTGCCTCTTTTGCACTGATCTGAAGGGAATTTGAGTGAGATCTTGTTCCTGTCCAGTGCTGCCCAGTTCCAGCATGGACAGATGACCTGTGAATGAGTGGTGGATTGTCACTCACAGATAAATTTTTTTTGAGGAAACCTTTCTGGCATTCCTCGCTCCTTGGGAAGAGAGGAGAGCTCTGGAGCAGGGGGGGGTTCTGGTGACTGGATGATGTGAGAAAATCTCGGCTCTGACACAGTGGTGGGGCTTGAAGCTGGTTGTGCCTTTCCTCTCACAGATTGCTGTGCTCTGCTGCTGAGTAGGCAGTGAGAGACCTGTGCTGCAATCCCAGCAAGAGTTCTCTGGGATAAATGTGGTCCTGCAGATCCCAGCTGTGCTCTAGGGGCTGGTTGGACTGGAGGGCTGAACTAAAAGATAAAGTTTAAAGAAGGAAACTGTCTTTTCTCATGATCCTCTCCAGTCTGTGTGTAGAATGCAATTAGTAATGTTTTGATCTTTCACATGATTTAGTCTCAGGCTTTTAAAACCTTGTGTCAGATATTCATGGTTGGGTTTGATATGCCTTATTACTGTCTGTGTAGGCTTAACCAATGACCATGACTTTTACTATTAAAATGAGCAGTGCAATTGGAGAAGAAAAAGCCACAACTTTTTTTTTTTTTTATGTTCAGTTTGTCATGCCTTTTTTCTAATTGGGTCAAAATCTTCCTTTTTTGTTCTGAACATTTTAGGAATTGGGCTACATAGCAATGATTCTTGATGCTGAACATGGGGGTTCCCAACCTCAGCTGTCCCTGGAGTACAGCTCACCAATGATGTGAATAACTGAGGATGCTTCTCTTGTCTGTGAGAAGCTTACAAAAGCTGCTTGCCCTCTCCAGTTATTGATGCTTAATTGGTTGGGACTTAAAGAACCTTAAGACAACATTTATTCCTAACATTTTTTCACAGTTTTTCATATTTCTTACCTGAGAGGTTCCTTGCATTAATACGTGGATTTTGAAATATCAGTAGCTGTTCTTAATGAAGAGCATTACACATATGTGTTTTCTATATATAAGCATGTGTAAGAGAATTAGTTTGGGGTTTGAGTATAACTAACTCTAAAATTCAGAAGCTATTATTTAACTTAGTCATGACTGCCAGTCTTTTCAAGTATGTGTCTGTGTGTATATATATATATATTTAATAGCTAGGGTGATATCATTGTGCTAAAAATGTCTTTTTTCCACCTCTGCTGGAGCCAGATCGGTTTTGTTCAGGTATCCTCAGGTGATTCCATTTCCTAACAGAGCCTTATGAGGCAAACACCCTCATTGGGGACAGGACATTTTGTCTTTTGTGTGCACAAATGTGTGTTTAATTTACCTTAAGGTGTACGATTAAAAATTCCTCAATATTTTCCTTTGTTTGTAAGGTTCCAGCATAGACAACTACTTCTACAAGAATATAAAAGGGTGTGAAAAATTGTATTTGGAACTTCTGGAAACTAGTAGAAGAATATGAAAAGCAGTAAGCTTTAGAGCATGTTAAGTATGTCTTCTGCTTGTATCTCAAGTTATTGCAGCTGTTGACAATCAAATAAGTTTTTTACCAAATAGTTCTAGGAGATCAAAAGGAATTTCAAGATCTGGTATGTAAAATATCAGCTCTGAAACAATGACCTGAATTATTGCTTTTCCCAAGCTGCATTTATCAAGTTTTGTAGATAACTGCTGTGGCTGTTCAATAGGTTTTCTCTTTGCAGAGAATGTGGTGAACCCTCCTCTCTTGGTCCCGTTCCAGTGTTGCATAATAAGAGCATAACTAATTCATCATCTCTCTACAGTTTGCCAGTAATCTGTTATTAATGCTTGTAGTCAAGTAAATAAAACTAAACCTGACAGATGTAAAAACTGTTGCATTCACATCCCAATGATGCAATGAGGTGTAAAAAACTGGCTAGGAACTGAAAAGTATAGCTTTTCATGAAACCTAATGACAGTGTCTAACTTCCTGATGAAAACACATTTTTGTGAATGTCAGTGCACAGAGAATTGTTTAGACAGACTGCAATGATGATTGCTAAAGAAATATTGAAATATAGAACAACAGCCTTTCATTGGTTTTGTTATAATTCAAATACATTATCATTTGTGTAGCATCAGATCATACAAAGAATCACATAGAGTATGACAGGTGATCCTTGAAAAGGAAGTCATGGGGAAAAAGGTTTTCTTCTAATATCTAAAGACTTAATATGGATGTTGTCATTTGTTTTGTTTCCAAAACCCAGTATTATGGAAATTTGAGATGGAAGAAACTTTGAATTAAACTTTTTTTTTTTTTCCTTGTGGGTGGTATTTGAGGCTCCAATTAACTTTCATTAGTAATTAAAAGATCCACTTCTGCAGAGAATTGATTTGGAGAGTAATCATACTCAGTGGAAAAAGTTTGTTGAAGGGAGTTGGTTGCATCCTTTTTGCTTCTGCAAATCAAGAAAACCAAAGGAGGCTGCTCCCTGATGGTATCCAATACAAAAGGTTACATTTATGAATGGCGATTGTTTCCTTAGGATTGTTACTGTATTGCATTTATGCTGACGTACTGCTCATCAAATAATTGCAATACTTAGTGGTGTAACTACTTTTTTAGAAAGAAAAAGTTTTCATCCTTTTAAAATAATGGGTCACTATGTACATGAGTTAGTAAAACCCTTTAAGTTCCCTTGATATTGAAAATAAATTGTGAGTCTTTGATCTCATTCATCTAGATTATACCTCTGCTAGGCAATCTCAATTAGAGGTTAGCAGGGTGCAGGCAGACAAGCTGCACTGCTTCAGATTCCTGCAACAGAAGGAAGCCTTGAGGGGGGTCGTGTGTGCATGTGCTCTGCCTAATCCCTGCTCTCCTGCAGCCTGGGATCCAGGGCTGTGCAGAGCCCTTGGAGGCACGGCCACGTCCTCTGAATGAGCTCAGGAATTTGGCTCTTTGGGGGTAACTCTCAGTCCCCCGTTATCTGCTGCTTTGGCAGGAAGTGCTTGTCCTGTTATTGGTGTCAGTATCTCCTTGACGAGTCTGGGGCATTCTCACTCAAACCCAGAAAGTAGAACTCTAGGTTCAAAGGACTGCTCAGAGTAGAAAAGATCTGCCCCTAATTTACCATGTTTATAATAGTATGTTTATTAGGTGTTTGTAAAACCTTCACAAATCCCATGTCTTTGCTGCCTTAGCTCCACATACCCTGTCCTTTCTGAATGTGTTAGATTGTCTTTAAAGCAAATGAAAATATCACATTCTTAATTTCTGTTCTACTATAGAAAATTAATTATTTAAATTATCAACAAAAATACTTCAGGATGCAAACTTTTACACCGTTTTTCTTTTTTATTTTAAAAAAGTTGCTTTTAAAACCTTCATTCAGTGTTGGTTTATGGTGTCATTGGAGTGAAACAAAAATGAAATTTGAAAGCATTGAATTTTCTTTTCTCTTAAGAGGTTAAAATAAAATACCTATGGATTATTTTGTTGTAACAGTATTTATTTAGTAGAGTCGATTTAAGCTTTTGCTCTGCTGCAACTGTGGAGAGACAGATGGCTGAAAAGAATATAAAGCATGTAGTATTTTACCAGTTCTTCTGTTTTCAGTAAAGGTTTTCATTGGGTCTCTTGGCTGCCTGAACACAGATGCAGAAAACAGGAAGAGATAGTGCAAGAAAAAGAATTTGTATATGAAATTTCATCCAGAAATACAGAAAAACTCTTTATCTTCCCCGCTCCTTCAAAACCAAATTACTGAAAGCTAAATAACAACACAATCCTAAAAATTCCTATCTTAACTGAGTTTTTACATTGCTCATGTTGCGTGCTCTTGGGCAAACTGGGCTGACTTTTTTTAGATGCTGAACTTTTATAAGTGATCACGCACAGTACTTTGTTCTGTCACTTTGAGTTTCTGTTCATATCTCCAGTTCAGTGAGCCTTTTCCAGTCTTATCAAACATGACTCAGTATTGGGAAATGCTATCAGAATATTAAATTTGAGGTGCTTTGTTTGATTTTCAAGTTTCATTTATTGATTGGATGCATCCCTCTAATATGCATAATTAATGAAACACCTTAAGCCCGGTCCATCTGAATGCTGCTGGCTGTCAGCTGGTAGCAGAGGGTTCATCATAAATACCAAGCCCTTTTTTTGCTTCATTATTTAAAAAAAACCCAACCTGTTCTCACGCTCATGTTTTATATTTATATTGAAAGAACCCCCAACAAACACAACAAACTGTCTCCTGCTGATAAGGCCAGGGGTGATTGCTATCACACAAAGGAGGAGCTCAGCTACTGCTGCAGGGAGACACAGGAAGGGCTCACTTAATGAAAGGACAGATTATGCCTCTAAGAGGCAGTGAAGGAGACTTGCTGCGGCTTCAGGATCTGAGATAAGGCTTTTAAACATAGGAATGGTGGAAGAGTAGACAACCAGGTGATGGCAAGCTGTAGAAAATAAAAGAGGGATACCTGTGAACAAGAGATGTTAAGGGATGTGAAGGAAGAGCCAGACTCAAGGGATGTATTGGAATCTACAGAAGAAATGCATTTGATATAGGAGATATGGTAAAATATGGAATGCAGGGATGATGAGATACTATTTCTAATAAGCAGCTTGCACTTACATTTGTCACTGCATTTCAATAATTCAAAAATCAAAACTTTATTTAAGGAAAAAAATGTTCAGAAATTGCCCTTTATATAGTTAATAGTCTGTCTGGTCAGTGAGCTGCCAGATGTATGCTGAGTTTAGTATTCCCACTGTGATTTCTTTTTCCATAATGGAAAGAGCACGAATGGCTTTCATGAAGACTATTTGTCATCTTTTAAAGGATGTATTGGAGGTTTTTTTTTTCTTCATTCTAAAAACATGGCCTTTGGCATTCAAAACATGCATTTTTCATAAATGCAATTCCTTGGCAGAGTGAACCAATTTGATGTTTGTAAGAAGTAAGATTGTACCAGGCAAAAAACTTTAAGTAGTTCAATGTAGGATACTATAGACTTTTCATAATGCAAAAAAAGTGTTTCCTAGACAAAAACATCATCAGATTGTTTTCAAGTTTTAATGAAGATATTGTATTTTGGAAGCTTAAATTATATCCGATCTGTTAGAATTATTTTGTGCTTTCTTCTGCATTCCTGCTTAAATTATGATTAGAGTGTTAGCTCAAAGATACAATTCCTAATGAAGCCTGCTCACATAATTGTTGGGAGGCTGAAATCCAGATCCTTGGCTCGGATTCAGCCAAACAGAGCTTCTTTGCTTTTAAACTACAGTAACTCGTGTTTGTAACAAGCTATTCCACAGATATAGGTACTTACAGACTAATTATAAATATCTTATTATTGCTTTCTGGAAAATGATTAAATTAATATATATGGTCTTAGATAATTGCAGAGGAATCTGTTATAATCTTGTGGTTTGTTCTGCATAAATATCCGAGCAGTAGCAACTCCTGTTGTGCCTGTTATTCACTGTTACTGCCAGGTTAAGGTTTGGGTCTGTACAACCTCAAATCAAGGGTTCTGTATTTGTCATGCTTAAGAATCTGTGGGTTTGGGAGTCTGCAAGAAAATTCTGTCTTTAAAGTGATTATCAGTGAAACAAGCTTCCCCATGAAATGTTAGATACCTGTCACTGTAAACATGAGATATTCATGTTGAAAGGAACATTTGATATTTTTGGAGTAATGCAGCAAGGGCTGTGGTAAATGGGGAGTTCTGTACTGGGTGTATTTGTTGAGGTTTTTATTCTCCTCTGGGATCACTGGTGAGGGCAACTGGAGATATACGCTGGGATATTCTAGAGAGTTTATTTTTAATTAAAATTTAAAATTTTAACTAAAAATGGTTATGCTTCTTATTTGATTCAGTGTGGTTTTTTGAATCCTGTTAAGTAGTCTACAAGTGATATTAAATGTTGCCTTGCAAATAGTAGTTCTATAGTCCAGGGGGAGACTTTTGTCTTTGAGAATCTGGCTGCATAAAATAAGGGACTATGAACAATTTTGGGATGAACCTCCAGTAGCGAAAAAAACATTGGTTTTGTCTTCAGGATTAATTAAGAAAAAATAAAAATAAGTGTTCTGTGCATGTGTTTTGACAGGTGAAAAGAATCAAACACTTCGTATGTTAACTGGGATGATGCTCAGGAGTTGGTATTCGATAATCCTGAGAATTATGGAAGTGAAAGCCCAGTGAGATCTAAGGAAAGGAATTGTAAAACAATGAAAAAATGGTGACCAAAACCAATTGGTGACACACAGGATGGGGAAAGGCAAATCCAAAGCAAGTGATCAATGTTGACCTGTAAGCCCCTGGCTAAAGTTTGTGCTTGTTTGTTGCTTTAAGTTTTAGGGATCTTTCTTTTTTTTATTCCATTTTTCCTTTGGAATGGACTTGCAGCAAAGGAAACTGTCTTCCTGGTGACAGCATCACTTTAATTGAATCTGGAACTTCTGTTCAAAGGTGGTATTTTGGGAAGTGTAGGGTGTGATCAGTATTGCATTATTTAGATTATTGCAAATTTAAATTATTGCAGATTTTATTTGGTTTTACATTTGATTAAAAGGATTTAATTTAAAGTGTAAATTTGCTTAAAAGATGGACTTGTTGGATTTTGCAGTGGGATGAGATATATAGTTTTCTAAAGAAAGCTTTCATTTCTTTGAAGCTTTGCAGGAGCAAGAGCTTTTTTTTTCTTTCCCATTACTAAAATCATTGTAGCTTTATGAAAAAAAAACCCAAAATCTGCTGCCGTATTTTCATTACTTTTAATCTGTAGCATATATTGCAATAAAATGTAAAAGATTCTCAGCTGATGTAAACTAATGTAATTTCAATTATATCTCTAATGCATTTAATAATTTTTTTCTAATATAATATTCTCTTTTCTTCTGGACAGGTGATAGAATGTGAGAAGAAAATAATCCCCAAATTTTGGGAAATAAATTTTGCTGTAATAAAGCAAAACTGTAATGAAGAATTGTGACTCTAGTGGTGTTTTGTAAAAGGCTTTCCCCGTCAGCTGCTGTGTGCAGTTTGCAATTGTACTTCTAAACAAAGTACTCCTGCACTTGATGTTCATAGGAATTGCTTGTTCATCTTTATGTCTAGAAATTCTATACCTTCAAATGTGCAAACACACCAAGAATTCAAGAGAAAAACCCCAAGCTATTTAATTTACTTTTCAAGTTCTGCTTCTCCTGTGCAATTGTCTCATTCCACAGAAGTTTACTTTGAATAGGTTCCATTTACTTACAGAGGTCCATAGGTGAGATCCCACTGAAATGTATGTCATGGTTTCCTAATGTGGGGGAGAAGGGAGCAGGAGGAAGAGTTTTCAACACTTTCAGAATCTTTCAACTTAAAAATGGTTTTGTTTGAATTGGCTTAAAGCAGGTGGGCGTGCTTGTAGCAGTTGTTCTGGAATGAAAGAAGTAGGATTTTTGCAGTAGTCTTTATTTTAAATACTCCTTATTTTGTACTAAGGTTTCTTTTGGATTATAAACACTAATATAGACTGCTCAGTGTTTGAGTTTTCAGAGGAAGAAAATGGTTTCAATGGCTTTAACCTAGACAGTGCTCATGGGTGTCACTATTGATTTTAGCTTTTGATTACTTTGCATATTGTTATCACTACGTAATAATCTAACATCATGTGCAAGATTACATTGATAGATGAGTTATTTTAGGCTATTTCGTAATGTGGGAAGTAAAGTACAGAATAAAAAAGCATAAAAAAATAGTCTTAAGTTTCTGTAACTCTGGTAATTTACTGATGATAAAATGATTTAGAGTAAAACCACAATTCTCTTTCATTCTCTTTCTCTTTTTTCCTTTCCCTCAAAAAACCCCTGAACCCAAACAAGCAACCCCAAACTTCACCTGTCCTGTTACTTTAAGGTATTATTTATAGATAAACCTTCTGGTTTTAGAATATCAAGTGCTAGATTTCAGTTTAGCAGAAAATAGTGCTGACCGCCTCTCCTGTTGGCCTTAGTACAATTCTTACCATTTGGTGTGAAAGAAAGGAATTTGAAAAATGAACAATAACTGTCAGCAGTATGAAAGAGTATAGTTTAAATTACTGTATTAAAGCTGTTCAGCTCACTATCTAAGATAGTGATAGATAGCTTAGGTGTCTTAGATTTCAAATAATTGCACAATTTCTGTTACTGTATTTGAAAAATTGTAAGTCTTTTGCCTTCTCAAAAATCTCCAATGCCTTCTAAAAATCACATTTGCAACAGTTTTTAAATGGCCTTCTTAAATCCCCAAGTGTTATCAACAGCCGTAAGATTTTAGTGGCTATTGACTACTGAAACTGTATTTGACTTCAGTATTAAATGTTCTGTTTTACAAGGATGTTTATGGAGTAAAAAGAATAATCTGCCTCCTTCCCTCCCCATAATTAATAATTTTGTCATGTGCCTTCTCTGTGCCTCTTCAGTAACCATGACTCACCTGAATACCAGTGTTTGACATTAGAAGCCTCTCCAGAGGAAGAAAATCGTTCAGAAATGAGCTGTATAAAGGTTATTAAACAAACACTTAAGATTCTAGTCCTGCACGTTTTCCTTTGCCCCTAATTACATACTAAGAACAGCAATGTAGAATTTTCAGTATATATGTTTGCTGAATATATCTTTATCAGAGGACAAGTATCAACAGGGAACGGAAAGTTTATTCCCCACTGTCACATACATTGCTTATATATATTTGGAATGCTGTTTTTTTTCAAGAATGGGGAAGAAATCTTGGGGGTTGGGTGTCCTAAAATTACATGTTGAAGTCCATATGCAATAGCATTCTTTTCTTGCTCCTTGTTGTATGGGTCAGGTTTTTAGCTGAAGTTTTTATTCACTGCACTGTTTATGTTTCTATAAGTAAAGGTAAATTGCCCAAGAAGTTTGGCACATTGGGTCAATGCTGTGTAAATACATCCCTGCTTGCAAAATTCTCATTTGTCACTTCGCAGAAAGCTCCAGGTCTAACCTGAATATCAATATCCACGATAGGTGGAACAGTGTATTAATTTTCTAAATAACTTTGAATTGTAGGCAAAAACCCATTTTCCTTTAAGTTTTTCTGTTTCTAAAGCCTCTTAAATCCATGTAGACTGGGAAAAAGTTACTTTTTAATCCCCAGGGTGTAGCATGCTTAGTTACATTCCCTTTGCAGGTAGCAGACAGTGACAGCTGCAAAGCAGTGATAATTTGCAGTGAGGCTGTTCTGACTTGCAGTGCCTGACCCTGGAGAGGTCGGGTCCTTTCAATTAGCAGGATGAGGCTGTGAAATCCCCTGCCATTATGTTCTTGGTGCCAGGCTCCGCTGCTGATTTGCAGAATATTGCACAGGTTGACCATTGAAGTCTAATTCTTTCAATAAAAAATTAACACAAACTTCCTTTCCTAATTTAAAAAACTATCTGTGTCTTTTTTTTAAGCATTTTTTTCAACCTTGTGCATGTCAAATTATCGGTTTGATGTTATAAAGTGTCTCTAGATCTTTATTCTTTTGTGTTGGCTTTTTCAGGGAATTTTGCCTAATACTTTATGAAATGATTTTGCCCTCATGAGTGGTAAAAGGTAATTCAGCTTAGCTGAGTAAAGGTGCAATTTTTTGTCCTTACTGAAAAAAAAAAATCAAGTAATCGTAGCATTTATAAAAGCTTTAGAGTCCCTAAGCTGATCGGGCTGCTGCTGTAGTAAATAATGAAAATAATATGGCACCACAAAGGCATTTTTTTAGCTGAAGTGAGAATCTCCTAAATTGGCAGAACTTTTAATAGAGCCTTTTCAAGAAACAGAAAAGGCAGTGCTAGAAAAAAAGAAGTTGTGAATTATGAAAATCTGGAAATTCTATTTTATCCATAGGCATGGTTTATAAAATAGCATTTAGTTTAGCTTATTTCTCAGTTCTTCAAATTCAGATACTTTTTGACAATAACAAATTGGAATACTAAGGTTAAAATCACTGATCTGGTTATATAAGTCAAAACAAGAAACAGATATTGTAGAATTATGATGCATGCGTATGTAATGCTATTTTTTTGTCTTGTTCATGGTTCAGTTTTCAATTAAATACCCACTTAAAAAGGCAGTTAAACTGGGCAGGAACAAGTATCAGGGGTCATGTCTTTAATAGTTGTTTTCCCATTTTAACATCTGTGAATACAAATTTTGTTTTCTTAACAAAATATACAGATACTTGTGTCATTACTGATGTTCAGGGCAATGGGAATGGAGCAGCATTGCTGCTACTCCTTGGCTCTTAAAATTCATGTCAATCACTTACAAATCAACTTGCATGATGCACAAGAAATGAGGGCATCTGTTGAAAAACTTCTTAACATTATTTTTAGATATTCTTCATTTCAATGTGTTGCTTGTAATCTTCTACTTTTTTGTGAAATTATGAGGAAGCAGCTACACTGTGGTGTTATCACTACTGATGCTTTCGGAGCGTTTGTACTCAACTAAAATAAGCCAAATTGAGAAATAAGTTTTCATTAAAAACTCATTTTATATAGCTGATGTGAAGTTCGATAAAGGTTTTGAATCTCTGAACTAGCATTCATGTTAATGCACCAGCACCTATACTGTGTTCCAGATTTCTTTCTGGTATTGCCTTTAAAATGAGTATCATGTCTCCTTATATTTCTCTGCTTGATATTTTCTGGTTTTCCAGAAGGTGTTTAATTACAAACTAAGCTTATGCAAGTATTTGATTCAAACTTAAAAATGTTATTCTGATTTTTGAATTTAATCCTTTGTGATGTTTTTACTTACATAGATTCTAATATGCCTGTTTTAGTAATTTAAAAATGTTTAGATACTTCACATTTAGTTTCAGAGTTGTCTGTTAAATCTTTTGTGCGATGCAGGCTGAATTCCTCACTTTTACTGGTGTGGCTTCTCCCTTGCTCACACACGTTGTGTGCACATGTTTGTATTTTTACACTTGCGAGTATTTCCCTATGTACTTGACTCTTGCTCTTCTATCTTGAAAAGTAATTTGGGAACATGCAGTTATCAAAATGTACCACAGAAAATTTAATAATTCAAGAATCCTGACTGCTGCTGCTTTGTCAGAATCTGTTGCTCTGTTGTAACATGAATAAGTTTTTTTAGTTTCAGGAATCTTCCTTTACTGGTACAGATCAGTGGAGCTGAAGCAAGTTAATATTTATGTTGGAATGGGGAAGAGGGATAGACTTTCCTATGCTAAGCAACAGGGCTGGCAGTTGCCTCTGGAAGAAATGATTATAAGCCTCTTTTTTACTGCAGTGCTAGGAGAACCAGGTTGCGCTGGTGTAGAGTATGCATGGACAGCTCCCTCCTACTTCACTTAGAGCAGTTCCATAATTTTTAGAAAAGGAACTTCTTAATTTTTTGTAATAAGAACTTCTAGTATTTTCTCTTTCCTTTTTCTGTATGATTTATAAGCAGTCTGTTTATCTTTTTTACGCTGGCCTGATTTCTAGGAATATTTTGTAAATGTTCCGAACCACCAGTTTGCACACAGAAATCAGAATTACTGATTGCTTTGGGCCAATTTATAACATTTCATGTAACTGAACTGAGTTTAGGAATTACAATTATCACAATATAGTTCTAATAAGAGGCTGAACTGCCTTTTTCTTCTTTTCATATTTGTCATTACCACTCAAATAACTCGCTCCAAAGTGTCTGTTGGTGTGCTGCCTCATGAGTGTTTAATGATGACTTTCATTCAGTTAAAGCTGTCAGTAGGTCAGAGATGCCTCATATCTTGGATGGAGTAATGAAATATCCTGAGTTTATTACCCTATTAAAATTCATTTTAAATGTCAAAGTTTCTAATTTGAACGAGGAAATTTAGTTTAGGAGCATCCTAAAAAGTAGCACACAATTTTCTCCTTGAGTATCAACTATCAGATAAAAATAAAAAGAACCTTACAGCATACGTTATTTAATTCTTTCTATGTTTTAACTTTAGGTAGTTTGCAGAGGCGGCTATAAGAAGTAATCATTTTGTAGTCTTTTGTGATTTGCTTTTCATGTTAAAAGCAGTTTGGAGAAAATGCCTGTCTAACCCAAGATACTGATGATTTTAATAAAACAAGTCCCAACATTCTTAGCAAAGCTCACTGCAATATTTTCCTCTAGAAAATTCTGTGCTTTGCCATCCCCAGAATGCCTCATTATTTGTTTTGACCCGGTTTGTTGTCTAACCTGTTCTGTGATGATAATTTAATTTTTCTCCCTTGCCAAGCTGTGGCCTGTCTGCACCAGGCTTTGTCCTCTCCCCTGGCTGGGGTGTGTTGGGTCCTCTTACTGCGGTGTTTTCCTGGTCAGGGGCTACAGCTTCACCACCTGAATGTTCTACAGCAGGTAAAATATTACAGAGCAAATAGATGGCCAAGCTAGATGGTCATGTGAGTCTAAAATTCTCCTGATGAGCATGAGGATTATCAGGTAATGATCAAAAGAAATCTTTTTCTGAGCCCTTTCAGTGAGGTTCTGTTTCTGAAGCTGGACCCACAGTTGTTCTGTCAGCTGCTTGTAAAACCTGAAGCTGGAGCTTTGATAAATAGTCTCTTTTCTTGTTAATAAAGAAATGTCATTAATGATATCAGATATCAGAGGTACTGGCTTGTTGGTCTCTGATTAATTCCTTGTGTGGAAGTAAGAGATTAACAATAGAGGACAAAAGACATGATAAATTCGTTTAGTGATAAGGACTTAGAGTAATCAGGAAGTAGCTTGCTGGTTCGTGAAGCTTAAATGTTTAATTCCCTCACAAAAAACACAATAGTTGTGGTGTTCATTTCGGTATCACTAGATCACTGTTGAGTTTTGAGAATGGCTCCTGTGAAGCTCAGTGAGGCAAATAGCACGTGTAACACATCTCTTGAATTGTGTCAAATAGTCAGATATTTGGTATCACACAAGAATTTGAATTTCAGTAGGAAATTATAGCAGCATGGGAGAAAATAACTGTAAACTTTTTTAAGATGGTAATGAATTTTGTTTGAAACAAACCTCTTAGTGTTTGATACCTCCATCATAATGGCAACTCTCTCCAGAATCCGCCCCCATGACTAACTTGGTCTCCAGGCTAATTTACATGTTTGCATACTCAGTCTGTACAAAGAGGTCTCGTTTTCAGAGATGCTGGCCTGCATCTAGAATTGATCACTGCTGTACCTGCAAGGCTGAGTAGCTATCCCTGAAGTTAATAGTCTATTTTGAATGTTAGAAGTCTGTATTGTGTGCCAAAATACTTATTAAAGCAGCCTTAAATTGCTTATATGAAAGAAAGAGAATGACATGAATTACAATAAAACCAGATTTAGTCCTCACATTTTCGTTACTTGAAGTTCACAAGTTTTGATGACATCCTGCATTTATTTAGAATATAAGTCACAGTCACTTAAATGTTTAGTCTTCTCAGCTGAATCTGTTGCTCTGAAAAACTTTTCAAAAAATACCTGTTTCTTGTGGCCCCATAGAAAAGAGACTCTTGGTTTTGTTCTACAACATGAGCAAGAATGCAACCCATCTTAAATTCCAGTATTGATGTAAGAAGAGTTAATATTGGGAAATTAAATTACTTTCATGTGCTCTAAATATAAGTTTCAAGACAGTTAATTTCAGAATGGTGTATCTCAGCAGATGTGTGGAATTTATAATAGATCTCATCTTCACTATGAGCCTTAATATACAGTTATATAAAAATTCTAGAAATGTCAAGTAGGGAAAAATTCTTAATGCAAATCAATAACAATTTGGCTCTGTTGCTAGATCAGTTGTATTCTGAGGTTTGTAATTTTTCAATGAATAGAAAATAATGTTTTACATAAGTATTGTAATTTCTTTTTATATTGATTCGTCTTGATAGTTCCTTCTAGTTATTAGCATGACTATTATTTGTTTGACACTACCACCTAGCGAATGTGGCTCTTGTCATAAGCTGCAATGCTCACAGGTAGAAGACACCTTGCAAATAGTATCAAAAGCAGGACAAAATATTATCTCCCTTTTACAGATGGTCTGCTTAATGTGAGTACTTAGCTTGGCTTCTGGGCAGAATTGTTCAATGCTTGCTGGAAACTTTGCTGCCACAACCCCATTGTCACTGGCTCTTCCAGGAATCAGATTGAAGCCATTTGGATTCTCTGTGTATAGACTGCAAAACCAGCTCTTGCTCTGAGCTGGAGGCATTGTGTACTGTGCACCTCAAAGGGGTGGCAAGTTCTATCATCACACTGTTATTAACAGCTGATAATAAAAGAGTCTTCCAAGCTGTGTTTATTTCATCCTCCATTCAAAATAGCTTCTTGGATAGTTAGAGCCTTGCTTTGGTGGAAGGCTCGTGTATTCAGGGTGTTTTGTATTAAGGTCCAGAAGAGAGCTGAGTGGAGAAACCAGGTTGCTGTAGAAGTCTGAGTCCCTGCAGTTGGAGCAGCTCATTCTTCCATGTTCTCATGCTTCTCTCCATTGTTTCTTTGCCACAGGATTTGGGAATCTCATTGCTGCTCTCTTCATTCAGGCCCAGAGGTCCCTCTTCTGCCGCACTTGTGAGTTGATGGTAGTTTCCAGAATGATGTAGTGACTGGATTTGGGTGGGGGGGTTGTGCTTGGTGATGTATTTTCAGTGGCTCTTCACTGCCCTTGTGCGTTGCTGGGTTCTTTACTCAAGTGCATTCACACAGCTAAAGCCAGACTGCAGAGAATGTCCTGGCCACTTTGACCACTCCTGTGATCCTCTGAATTTTACTGATGCAAATTATTCTATCTTGATTGGCATGCATCATGTGTGAGCTCAAACAACAAGTTCATTTGGTTTGCTCAATTTGTGTGTTTTTAATATTGTTCAGTAAAGGTACTGTTGAGTGAGCACATATACTCTTAGGGGTGACACAAATTAATTCCACTTCCATCATAGAGTCTCTCCATGGATTTATCACAAATTTGCCACAGCTATGAGTGATTCCATGCTCTCATGAGAAGTATGAGATTAAATTCTGTCACTACTGTACTGTTTTTAATTAATTTAACCTCCAAACTAATAATTTCCCAGTGTCAGTTTCTCTCTCTTTGGTCAGTAGATAAATTAGTTAATGGGAAATTAATTAGTTAATGCAGTCAATGTTTAAAAGCTCCATAAAAGGGATGACTGATGCAGATTCTGTATATGTTGCAGAAGTAGGGGTTCATGTCTTTAACAGGAAAAAGAGGCTGCATTTTTGCATTAGTTGCTACTGTTGAATTTATTATGGAATGCGCTCAGCTACAAAGCAAGAGTGGAAGCTGAAATATTGTAGTGCCAATAGCTAGATCCTGAAGTGATGTAATAATTTGGAGAATAACAAAATCAAACAGGAATAACTCTGAAAGAGCTGAAAAGAATTGAACTGTCCTGTGTGCTGAGCAGTGGGCATCTTTTTTTAACGGGAATTAAGGTATCTCAAAAATAAACATAATTTCGAGGTTTTTGAGAGTCTGAAGTCCTTAACATTATCACATTGCTTAGTTTGGTCAGTGCATTCTTTCTGAACAATGTCTTGACGTGGTGAATAACAGGGAAACAGAGGCTTGTTGCACTTCTACTGTTTTCAATGTAGAATGCTCATGCATTTGGGTTTCCTGGGAGATAAGCCTTCCAAGTAAGGCTTAAATAGGCAGCAGAGCAGTGAGCCTTGAAGAGCCCTGTGACCTGAGCTGGCAATGTCTTCTCATCCTCAAGTCCTGGCCCTCAGCTTTGCCCAAGTGAGAAGCTGGAGCTTGTTGTGACCCTGGAAGAGACAGAGGGCAGCGCTGGGGTACAGCCAGTAACCACAATCCCATTCAGCAGTGTCTGTGTTCTGAACAAAGGTGTCTGTAACTTGGTGCTGGTAGAACACGGGTTAACACAGAGCTGTGTCTGCCCAGGGGCTTGGGGAAAACACCAGGCATGGGCCAGACAGGATGCAAACCCCTCTGGTTTGGGGGACTGTACTTGAAACAAATGGCTTCTTGTCTCCTTCCAAACAGGTGGATCCCTGGTGTCTCATCTATCAGTCAGGTTGGTTCTGCCTTCTGGAGGGGCTGGCACCCACTGGTTGTTAATAACACAGATAAGTTGGATTTCTGGATACTTCCAATGAAGCCATGGTTTAGTCTGAGTGTCTCTGCTGGTAACATTGATGACTGAACTGCTCTTGGGAGATGTTTGCCTGCAATATTTTCCACTAACTGAGTCAGTGTAACAGTTGGAAAGATTGCTATACCAAAATTAATTTTAAGTCTCATTAATTACTTGAGCTAGTCTGACAGTCAAATGTACACCTTGTCCTCTGTATTTTGTGAATACAGTCAGATGGCATATGAAGAACTTCAGCACTTGGGTTTGATTAAAAGTTGTTTTAAATTGGATTTACTGCCTTTAATATAGATAACTGGCTCAATAGGGAGGATGGAATGCATGTTTTGCAAGTTTAATGAACCATTTCAAATGACACTTTGTTATTAATTTCAAAAGTGGCATTGTGTTTTGTCATGACTTTTTCTAAATCAAGTGTAAATGGGAAAAACAATGCAAGTTATCTTGTAGGTTCTTAGACAGGAGGCAGCAAAAGCTGTTTAAACTATTAATATATAGTAAATGGAATTACTTAATGAGTGGTTGAATCCTTGCCAGTTAAATGGGTGTCAAAATAGATAATGGTTAACATGATTGGAAAAGAGGTAATTTCTTCAAAATGCAGTGGCTCATATGAAACAATTGCATATACAAAACTCAGTAACAATTTTGGAAAATTGTCTCCTGTTATGCTGCATTTGATTGAACTGATTTAGTATTTGTCACTATTTAGAGATACAGACTTGGACTTGAATTTTTAGGAAAGACTTTCTAGCTTTAGGAGAGCAGAGGGTGGAGGAAGTCTTCTCTCAATACATTATTTGTGTGAGTGTTTTGTGTGTTCTAGGAGACTCTAGTGAAGATTTGTGCCCTGTTGGGTGTATATGAGGCAATTCTACTGTAGTTTGTGTTTAATACTTCATGGTATGCTCTGTGTTTCAGGGCAGTGTGTACAATTTGAAGGCTAATATGCTTGCTTAGTGCTTTCAGGAATCTGCTCTTTGACTTGAATTATTTTTGTATTGTTTTGAGTTTTTTTTTTCTGGTTTCCCCCATCGCCCATGCTAGCTGCTCTATAAGAAATAATGGTATTTCTTCGGTGATGACTCAGGTGTTCTTTGAATTTTATTGTTTTTTTGTGTTTCATGCTTAATCTTTTCAAATGCAATTATCCATGTGATGTATTATAAGCTTCTGGGGAGAACAGAACATTATAGTTTCTACATGAATAGCTTGTAAGAAAATGACTAAGTGGACCTGTTTATAGACCTAATGCACCAGGATTCAACTCTAAAAAGAATGTAAGAACAATGGGCCCTGGTTAACATTCTGTGGATGCCAGCAGCTTTGATGTATGTATTTGTAGATGTCTGCAGAATACAGATAATCAGTATTTGAAGTGTGCAAATTAGAGATCTACTCGACCAGTCATAATTACAACACTGTAAGGGCAGAATAGCACTAAGAAGTAATAAAATGGTCTTTAATTTCTTACACTGTAAATTATAATCTGTTTATGGCTAAGAGAAAATGTTTTGGTGGCTGCAGTGTCCTGTTCATGTAGCTACTAGGGGGGATTTTCTTACCTTTCAGATTTTACTTTAAGCTAGTAAGCAGATATAGCTCAGGAATTTCCTCACAGAGGAAAAGCCACTAAAAATTGTGCTTTATTTCATGATTAAAGGTTCATCTGTCACTGGGGTTTGACTGTTAATCTGACTTCCTTTTTTAGTATTCAAAGACAGCGAGGCTTTATTTTATGATGTTTTAGTTGCTTGCATTTTATTGAGATACTGTGATATGTTAAATTTCAAAACACTAAGATATCTGTCTTTTGGTTTGTGGAAAGTATCTCCATTCGCTTGTTGTGTCAGTTTTAACCAATTGTTAGTCAGGGTTTTTAGATGCAGTATCTTTTCTGAATTTTTTAACACTGCTTCTCTATTTAGTTTTTTATCCCCCCTCAAAATTTTGATTAATTATACTGAATAGAAATACAAGTGTTTCCTGTATTTAGGCTCTCTATTACTTCTTGTACTTAGGCTATTATATCAACAGAAAGCATAAAATATCAGGTTGAGTGTTCAAAAGAAAGAACAGGCTGAAGTCCTGCCCTGCTCACGGTGCTGGGACAAACGTACAAGGGATGCAGGGTGTGGGGAAGGCGCTGGTCGGTGCCGAGGAGGAGGCTGGGGCTGCTTCCCAGGGCCAGGTGCTCTGCTCCTGGTGCTCCTGCAGAAATGCTCTGTCTCCACGGCTTGTGCCAGGTGTTTCTCTAGCTTTGAGCTGGGATCCTGCCCTAGGGAACTGTACTCAGGCTACCTGGACCACTTCCATAATTCAGCAGGAGTAGGAGCCATAATTTTCACTACAGTGAGTACAAGTATAGTTAAGTAGAAAAAGTGGTCTGTCCAGAAGGCTGAAAGAGTTAATTGCACATATCTGATAACACAATTCAGTAATTTTGGTCTGCTGGATTCTCTAGTTGCTATTACTGTTTTCTCTCTGATTATGAGAATAAATAATTGCTTTGACTGTTCTGTGAACACTTGAACAATAATTTTGTCTTGAAGAGTATTTTCAGCAGCTATCTGCATTTATGTAATATAGATAACCCTATAACATAAAAAACCCTACAGTATTTATGAAAATAATAAAGTTCATGAGGTCTTAATAGCTGTACTTTAATTGCGTTGATAGTAAATGAGGAATATTCTGAATTTGGAGCTAGAAACTTGGCAAGATTGGGAATTCTCTTCTCTCACGTGAAGAATGACTTTTCCATTAGTTTGTTTCATTTCTAGCTTTGCCAAATACACTGAAAATTGGAATATGGTGCAAAGCATCTTGGTTATAGGTTTGCAGTTCAGGCTATTAGATAAATATAAGCTATATTTAAAATCTCTTACAGTTTTAGTAGCTTTCCCGGTAATGTTAACAGAATTGTCTCAACCTTTGCTATGTTGTTTGAAGTGCTGACACAAAAGGAAGCCTGAACTATAGCAAATACAGGGTTTTTTTTCCTGTGAAAAACTGCCATTCTCTTGTTTCAATCATACTTTGATCATTATAGTCAAATAGTTTCAAGCATATTCCTTTCATTGACTTCTTTTTCTTTCAGCTGAGTTAGTCCTGTTGCACTGGTGCTATTCAGAAGATGAACTGATAGTAGCTCTGCTGTGTCTCTCTTGTGACCGCACCAAAGTACTTCAGACCTTGCTAATCTTGCACTGTGTGATAAAAGCTTTAATGTCCTTTGCTGTTGCCCTGATATCAGTGCAGCTGCCTCACCCACGGTTCCTGTTATCTCATTACTAACATTACATTCCTTATATTGCTAACTTGAAAAATCTGCTAAAATAAATTTCCAGTGATAAGTGGCAGGAGAGGCAGAGCTGTTGAACAGCAAGTGCTTGTGAATCATTTAAAACAAACATGCATCTGTCTTCTGTTTAAGGGAGAGTGTGTTTCTGTGATTCTTAGTGTCTGTCTTCATCTGAAGCAGGCACCTGAAGAGCAAGTAGTTAAAATGGAATAAATGTTTTAAATTGGAGAGAAGGATTTATTTGCCTCTAAGTCGACTTTTACAATCTGTGGACAGATACATTCTCCCAGTTAATTCTCTCCAATGTACACACTCCATCTGACAGTCTGGATATGTTTTTTGTTGTCAGATGATCTTCCTCTGTACATTGAAGCTTTTTGACATTCTGCCTTGCTGGGAGGTGTAACTCTAGCAGGAAAGCAAGATGGAAAACAAAAAACAGCAAAGAAAATGCAGGATTCCCTTAGGGCAATAAGTTTTGCTTTTATGTAGCAGCCATTTTCTGACAGGACACATAACATGTTCCTTGTATTTTTAACTTGTGTGACTTTCCACGTCCCACACAAGGCATACAGAGATGTTTATGCCTTTTTCTACTTCATTAAAGCACTTCCTGGAGGAACAGTTCTTTTCCTCTCTGTGGCTCTGCATGGCTTGTTTTGTATGGAGTTAAAAAGATGGAGGGAGGTTAATGCTTCTACTTTTTTTCAACAGGAACAAAATATGTGGTTTTTCAAGTACTATATATAAGCAGGCTTGCAGGCAGGATGAGAGGACGTAAGTAAATACAGCTCTTACAGGCATCTAGTTTATAGACAGTAATGATTTATCAAGCAAGACAAAAGCCATATTTATATGAATATAAATGATATCTTGAAATCTGATCACTCATTAATGTGTACTGATCTGAAACATTCTTCAAAATGGTAGAAATTATTTATTCTTGTCTTTTGTAATTCTCTGTCTTCATCAGAATATCTCTGAATGGAATTCTCTTCACTTTGACATAATAATAGCATGGAAATCAGGACTGTCACTGGCAGAAGTGATGGACCTACAGTGTTTTAAAGATGGATATATATATATATACACCATACATATTTATTTAAAATCAGACTCCCCTCAAGAGACTATCAGTAAGGATTTGATGAATTTTATCATTTGGGGTGGGGGAGTTTGAAAAAAGAATAGTGAAAGGGTGATTCAAGAGATGCTAAACAGTGGTAATTAGCTTAGAATTTTATGCTAATAAACCATTTTAGCATGTTTCTCTTCAGCTTTTGTAAGACAGGCACCTTTTGAATAGTATTGAAAAATATGTTGGTCTAAAGATGATTTTATGCTGTTTTTAGATAGAGCAGTGTCAGATGATATTGCTCTATCATATAGAAAGCAGTAGAATGACCAGAATTAGAAACTTGCTTATTTATTTTTTTTTACTTCTTTAGATGGCTTTGTTGTCCCAAAGGAACATGGAGAATGCTTTTTAGGTTAATGTTTCTGTGAGGCTCTAGTTTATGGTGTCTCAGATGGTTCAGATGTCATTCCCATATAGGAGATAAATCCAGTCCACTGCTGCTCTTCCTCTCAAAGCCGGATTTCCCTGGACCAAAGAGGAGATGTGGGGCACTGATGTGGTGGTTTCAGAGCTGGTTTTCAATTGTAACTTTCCAGCATCAGCTTGAACAAGGTCACCATAGGGATTTGAAAAGCAGACCAGTGTTTAAATGAGTTCAAACTGTTTCTGCCATCTGAAATAATGCGAGTTGTCTGCAGGAGCAGCTCTCCAAGCCTCAGAGCTCAGTGGTTCTAAAGGCCTAAGACAGATGCATCTTTGAATTTTGACACAGTGGTTTTATGTACCCCATGATTGCTGGCTTACAAGTTTGATTTTTTTATAATGGATGGAAATAATTTCTTGACTCTGCCTATGGCTGCTGCTATCTTAAAATCCTATATGGTAAATCAATTTCAGTGCTTTGGGTGAAGGTGTGTAAGTGATTCCAAGTTAAGAGTTTTGGCAGATCTCCATTGCCAGGCCCTGGGATAAGATATTTTAAAATTTTATTTTATTTTGAAATAAAACAAACAAACCTATGAGTCCTTTCACAAGGAAACTAAATGGTAGGTCTGATTTAGATAGAATTTGTTTTGCAAATAATTTATTTATTCTTGAATAAGAGAAATGCTAATTTTAGGTGAAAAGACTGCCTAGGCACGGTGACCACTTAAAAGTTTGGGGTTTTTTTGTGAATTTAAATGCATTTCACTATTAGAAAATTATGAAAAGTGGTAAGTATACCAGGGAGATAACAAAACATAGACATCATGGCACGTGTAATGAAAATTTACTGAACAATAAAATAGATATTGACAACACAGATTTCTTAGAGAAAGACAAATGACACATGACATAATAGAAACATGAAGTGTAGTGCTTTGTGTTACAAATAAACAACTCCCTTGAGGAACGTGAAGCATCTTGTTAAATGGAGACATTACTTCCGCTGTTTGAAATGCACATTTTTACTGCTTATACGTTTCTTATGAGAGTATATTTATATTAGGAAAAAGCTTTCTTTGATTCTTCTGAATGCAGATGCACCACTGAAAGTTCACACATGGGTGTAATTATTCTTCCTTAGGAATTACTACCCTGTAACACTGATTTATATCAGTAAAATGTACCAGTTCTCTGGCTTTTATTGGTTGATGAAGTGGATTAACTACAAGACTAGTTAAGGTATTTCAGCTAAATTGTTCAGTTGGTGGGTTTGGATAACAGATAGTTGGCTGTAGTATCATCCTTAGGATAAATGCAACCAAGGACTGTATTGTTGCTGCTACAGTTATCACATGTAGAGTGTGTTGTTAGTGAAAAGAGAAATTTCCCCATAAAAATTGTCTCTGCTGAGAAGTTTGATCAGCAATTGCACCTTATTTCTCGTGACTGATGTAGCTGGACCAGTGCAGACCTTATCTTATGCATATACAGATCTTATGATTTTGTATTCTGGCCAAAACCAAGCTTTTACATATTAATTATCTGTGTTCTTTTTTAAGCTAGACTTCTAAGCCTAGTAATGCTTAGAAAGTATCACATCTTTATCGAATCATGAAAAACATTTAAGGTAAAAGAGGGTTGTTGAGAGAAAAGACTTTTGACATAAATATTATAAGCACTCAATATTGGTCTAATTTGATTAATTTTGAGAAGAGATGTAAAAGCTTTCTCACAGTGTTTTCTGAAAAGGTGGAAAAATATTTTTGAAAGATTTTTGAAATTATTCTCACTAGTGTGAAATCCCTGCTCTTTCGTTCTTACTCAGCTTGGCTGTGCCAAACCTGTATGTCTCATTCCTGTACTAATACACAGATGCCTAATGTAGATTGTGGGTTATGTGAAAAGATATTGAAATTTATGGGAAGTTATGAAAGTATCTTATGATAATTTTGCATTTGTTTCAAGTTTCTGGAACTCAAAATCTTTGTCTTGGTCTTGTCTCTTGTCAAGGGCTGGAGGATTACTAAAACCCTTTTCCCTTATGTTCCAAGGAAAAGGGAGGAAAGGCAAAAAGAAAAAGGAAAAAATGAAGCATGCCCTAGAGCAGTCACTGGGGACACTAACATTTATATTTAAGGTAATTGTGGAAGGTGGTAAAAGAGACTTTTAAATGATTTGATGTTGCTGCCTATTTTCTCAGACTTCCTGCTGTCTGCTGATGACAGCGGCTTCATTGAGATTATTGGTTGGCCTTTTATTGTAAGAGTTTGGAAGCTGTTAATAAATAATGTATGAAGAAGCCAAATGGAAGCATATCTGTATCTGCTTCATTAGCAAACAGACTTACAGGAACATACCAACTTTTTGAACTTGCAATACCTAAAATCAATCCTTAATGACAATATGTGCAACCAATTTCTTTAATGCTTTTGTCCCCAAATGACACTTCTATACTCCTATGAGTGGCTTTTCAACGGAAGCTTTGAATTAAAATCATGGCAGATAGGTAATGTGGAAAGAATCTCCAAATTCCTGTACTTTTTGGTAAGATGGTGGAGGCAAGAACAATGTATGACCTCAGAATAATCATGATGCTACCTGACTCTGGCTGCATTGCTGCCTTTGTATGTGGGCTACTGGTTTCATTTTTGTTTGGCTTAATATATTCCTTTCCACTCTTTGTTCATATTTATGGTTTTTGTTGTCTCAACTATTTTGTATTTCTCCACCTTCAGTTCCTTCTTCTTTGTGGATTTGTTCTTTTACAGCAAATTGCCTGCTGTAAGGCTTAGGTCTTTCCTAGAGCCAATGGAACCTTTGGAAATGCTTTATTTCAGATGCAAATTCTTGGGTGTAATAATAGTTTTTGCTTCAGTTATAAATTCATTGCACTCATAAAACTGAGCTCTTCATCAGCAGTTAACCATGTTGGATCACTGTGGGATACCTTCCTGTTAGTAGGCTATGAAGAGTCTATTTAAGATTAGATTTAAGTCTATTTTCTAAAATGTAAGTAACCCTTTGTGCCTTATTTGTATCTTTGATTGCATACCTGTTAAATGCAGGGGATGTAATTAGCTGTGATTGTTGTTGTTGCACTATGAAAGGCATTTAATTCCCCTCTTTCCAACTCAGCCCTGGCCCCCTAGGCCCTTCAAAAAAACCCCATAAAAACATCCCAAACTCCCAAGAAGGTAAAAGGACCTTGGTTTTGGGATGACTTTTAGAAAAACTTATTATCAATATCTTTTCTGAAGTTATGTGCAATCACCTGTACTGTATCATCTCCTATTTGCCTACTGCTGCACAGTTCCACTGATGTGGAAACGTCTCATGGAAAAGAAATTCAAGATTGTTATCTTTTTACTGCACTGAAAAATATCTAGAGTTTTACAAAGCTTTCAGTAAATTATTTGCAGTCCATTTAAAGAAGCTGGCTGAGCTATCAATAGATAAGTCAGGTTTTTCCTTGTCTGAGGTATCCTTAAAAGCCTGAATTTTCTACTTGAATTTAACAGTGGCAGTTGTTCCAGAGTGAGCACTTAAAAAAAACACTGCATATTTTTATCCAGCTCTTCTTTGCTGAAATTGGAATGAAGGCTGCTGAGAGCATTTATTTTAGATAATATATATATTTTTTTTTTACTTTTAAAGTAACACCCTGCTTTAGAGACCACTTTCAGATCTGAGACTTCCTTAATTACTCTGCCACAAAAATAATAGTATTTTCAGCTTCTGAGGCTGAAGGTAGTTTAGATCTTGCCTTTCTACTTTTATGGTTACTTTTCTGTTCTGGTTATGGCATTCTCACTGAGAAAATAATTTTACAGATACACTGTTAACTCTATTTAGATATTGGAAGTAATTAGGTGTTTGGGGGTATCTCTAGTATTAGAATATGGGGGAGGAGAGGAGTGGGGCAGGTTCCCTCTTCTCTGTATAGAGATCATCTAATGACTGCTCTCACTTTGGGGTTTGTGGTCAGTGAGAGAACTTTTGATGTGTACTTCACCTAGGAGCTCTCAAAGTACGGTTATCATTCAGCATTTTTAATGATTATTTCAGTGTCTTGTGTTTGTGCTTTTTAAACTATGGATAAGAGACACTGAGAAACAGCACTGATGGTTTAAACAATCACTTAGTATAAAATATCTCTTTCTGGGAATTTAGGTTCCAGTAGATTAGCATTATTGATCATTCTCTTCTCATGTACTCTAGATGATTTTAGAGATCTGAATTTATTATTCTTTTTTCGTCTTTTATAATTACCAGTGCAAGGGATAACTGAACTTGAAGACAAGAAGGATGCATTCTAATTGATCTAATAAATTATGTTAATGATTTATGCTTGGAGTCCTCTTTAGTGAGAGCTTGCTTGACAAAATGACAACTTCTTTTATAGTGCAAGCAAATATATCTTCAGTTTTTTCTGACTGAAGCTTAATGGTAGTAGATTTGAAACCCTGTATTGGAGGATTTGGGCTCTTCAGGTGCACTGCAGGTCCTTAAGCATCTTTTTCCACCAGGTAGTGCCAGTAAACTGTTCTGTGTTTAGTTGCTGGGAAAATCAGATGACTTGCTAACTTACCCAATGCAGCTCTTGAATAGTGCAGGAGGAGAATAAGGAGTCCTTCAATCAGAACACTTGTGAAGGTTTTAGTGCTGAAATATTTGCTGCTGGCCCAGCCTGTCCACTGATTTATTTCCAGGGTGTGTCACAGTACCTGGGACAAAATGCACTTGGATAGTGTGCAAATGTTTAACAGCTCTCTGGGTGGGTTTTGTCCTTTTCGTGCATTAAAGCAGTTCTCGGCTAATCCCTGGGGCTGTAGAATTGTGATGACATCAGGCAGGCTTCTGACGCCTGTGGAAAACTGCTGATGGCCTCGCCTCTCCCGGACAGTTGGGATGATACTGCCGGGCTCACAGGGTGCTTACAGACCTGCCAGGCTGTGGTAATTAACCAAGGACTGACTTCTTTGCTTAAAATTAATAAGATCATGCTTTTGGCAACATCAATGACCAATGTACATGAAAATCCCCTGAGACAGAGCAATGGATAGTGGGGATGTGGTAGGGGAAGGAAGATGCCGTGTGGATTATAAGTATATTCTACTCTATGCAACCTCTGAATACTCCCTTTTTATCAGCAGATTTCTTTCTGCTGACAGAATATTTTTGACCACTTAAATCTAACAGGTGACCTTTCTCCATAAAGAGATGGAGTGGTTCTCACTAAATTAATCTCTGCATTAACTCTTAATTAGAAGAAATACTGAAGGTGGCATTATGGCATTATGTTTTGTCAAGAGTTGCTTGCATGGTCTATAATTAATGCCATTAATGGGCTGTTATAGTTGGTAACAAAGGGTAACAAGAACTGAACTATTAATAAATTCTCTATTATATGACATAGAAGTATTTCCCTAGACTTTCCTTTGCACATCTATTATTGGTCATTTTTTTAATGGAATACAAGGCCCAGGTAGAATGATTTGAGCCATGCCTGAGCTGCTTAGGGTTGCTAAATATGCAATAAATCATTTAAGAATAAGAAGATCAGTTAAGACCAGTAAGACCTTTTAAGATCACTCAAATTCCATATAAATATTTTGCATTCAAACTTTAGGATTTACAGTTGGAAAGCCCACCCTGCATAATGAAAAAAACAAATTTAACTAAACAGACTTTTAGCTTTTGAGGCCCTGTTATGCACAGAGGGCATGTAAAAGGGATGTAATTGAAAAATTTAAGTACAGACAGTATTGGTAAAAGATACACCCAACCTGCTCCTGGTACATGAAATTGCAGTGGGTTACTGTTTGTTTTTACAAGCTGTGCTATATCTGTCTAATAAGTCAACTTTCTAACTGTGTGTGCAAAGAAATACCTTGCCCTTCATTAGTTCAATCTAAAATTCAAATTCTTATTGCAGTGTGTAACGGCATTAGAAGTGCTCAGACAAATTAAATGATTCAGTATGGTACCTTTGAAGAATCTAATTTCCATGCAGGGAATTATTTTTATCATCTGGCAAAAAGACAAACCTGTGAATTTTACAGTGACTGCTTCCTTTTGTGACATTTTGTTGCATGGGATTTGCTTTACTGTTAATCCATACTCAAATCCAAACTCGTAAATGCTTATCTAATGTTACAGACTTTTAATGCACATACAGATTTTAATCTGCCTATTCTTCTCTTTTGCACATCTTACTGTGGTTTCTGCTGGAGCAATTCTTGTTTTGATGCAGTTTTGAATCATTACTTTATTTGGGATTTGTACCTACCTGTCTGTGTAGCACCATCATAATTTGTAGCATAATTATGCATGTGTGGCATTTAAAAATATATATGTGGGGAATGTGAAGCCTGGAAGATACCTGTGGTGAATTCAGTTTGTCAGTAACTTTTTAATCATCTTCTGTTGCTGTGAATATTTATAAACCAGATTAATTTATCCCTTGAAAAATTTTAGTCTCTTTCCAGTAGCAAAGCAGGGCTCTGATAACCTTTATTAATAGTTGTTCTGAAGTACTGAAAATTCACCAACTTGAAAATGGCATCTGGGCTGTGTGTCCACCCATCAATAGCTGGTATTGACTCGAGTTGGGTGAAGTTCCTTCCAGGATTGAAGGGAATTCCATGCCTGGCTGACAGCAGGTCACTGCCTCTGGCTGCCAGGGGGATGAACTGAAGCTGCACAACACTTTGGAAGGAAAATTGGAGAGACCTGCTGGGTAAAAGAACTTTCCACTGCACTCATATTTTCAGTCTAACCTTGAGAGCCTCAGATGTCATTCTTATGGTGCATTCTTTTTGGAGAAGTCCTGGCTGCTTTATTCCAGTTCCCATTAGCTAATGAATTTGATGAATTAATGAATTTTAATTTTTTGTTTTTATTATAGGGCAATAAGGAAAAGATTAAAATTATTCTGCTTAAGGCAGCTCTCAGTCTGAAGTAATTTGTAGACATGCAATAAGGTGATCAGAGCATTGCCAACAATCTGTTGTAAATCCTTTATGTGTTCTTAGAATATTTGTGCGTAACGCACCTTTGCTTGAAATTATTCTAACCAGGGAAGAAACCTCTCCAGATAAGCATGAAAAATACAGTGCATCTATCTAGGTGCTTCTTTCCTGGACATTTTATGGCTTATTTCCAAGTGCAATTGAAACCCATCAGGTCAGCAGCTGCCTGCCCTGGCAGGGTCCTGGCCGATCGGAGTGTTGGAGACCCTGGGATTTCTGTTCAGCCTTAGATTTCACATCAGGATGAAAGTATGTTTGCTGCTTTATCGTGTGTAGCAAAACATGGTGTGAAATCTCAGGTTAACCTGGACATGGACATGCTCTTAGAGAAAAAAAAAGAAGCATGGAAGTCAAAATCCATTAGGCAGTTTCAGGAATAGGGTTACAGCAGTGGGTGTGGGATGACATGCTGACACGAACTATGTGTCTGTGAGGTTATCAAATCAAATATTGACTTGATGCTTCAGTTGTAGCCTTTGGGCAAATATTCGTTGAAACTTAAAGCTTTTCTTGGCCTTGGCCTGGTTTCTTTTGGCTGATTCTAATCTTAGTTGCTCTTACAAGCTATTAGATTTACAAGCTGTTAGACTTTCAGGTGTTGTTAAAACATGACTCTGGACTTACTGAAAGCCACCCTAAGTACAGGATAAAGTGACTTATTGAAGTTTTTGCCTTATTTGGACAGAATTCTGAACATTCTTCTCTTTAGAAAATTCCCATTTCTCTCTGCTAGCTGAGGTATCACAGGTATTTATCTTACTGAGGTAGACTCTGCAGGACTCCTGGGAGCTACAGGTTCAAGTTCAGCCTACCAAGTTGTGGTTAAGAAACTTTGTCCTCTGTCTATGCTCAGGGATGTGTTTGTGTGAGTTGGTTTTTGTGGTGATTCTTTTTTTCTTTTTCTAAAAATGTATATGAAGATGGTGACAGAGTAGATAGAGGAATTATTTTAAAGAGGATAAATGGAGTTCCAGGCCTTTAAAATGAGAAGCAAGGAATTCCCCCAAAACTGAGGGAGCATAAGAAAAGGGGGCATGGATATTCTCAAGTTGATAAATATTTCGTATTTTTTCTTTTCCTTGGGTTTGCTCTATTTCCTGGCCATGGGGCTTGCAGCAAATCTGAGTATATGAGTATGATTATCTCCTTCAGTTATCTGTTTACTTTTTGGAGAAAATGTTCTTCTCCAGGTACAGCCTCAGGAACCACCCCCCACACACCGTGATAAAGGAATGCCTCCTTCTCTCTTCAACGTTGCAAATGCCAAATCCCTCTAAAAACTTCCTGATAGATACATAACATATGTACTTTCTGATATGATTTTCCTGTATTTCTCTTTGGGTTCTTTTCATCCTCAAAGCTATGAGGTGATTTATGATAATTACTATTTTACTGCTTTAGGTTATAATGAAAAACCCACCAAAATAATCAAGCTTCTTGCTGCTCCTTGTTTACAAGGCTGTCCTGGGTCCTGCCCTGTAAGCCTGAACCTATAGTTTTGAGGTTTAGATTCTGTGTGCTTTAGCCCAAGGAATCAAAATGGTGTAACTTAGTCAAACCACAGGATAAAACTTCCTGAAACTGAGAGTTGATGGAGATGAAATCCTGCCTGTAACCTTTGATGGTTATTTTTAAGCATCTTTCATGTGTCTGTCTGCTTTAGTCTTAAATAATGATTCTAAGAGAGACTCTGAGGAGTGAATGTGTGTGATGTCAAGGAAGGTCAAATTACTGAAATATTGGTATAATTCTAAAACACACCTGAAATATGTTCAAGTAAAAAGCTTCTTAATTCGTAGATGTCTGAGCTTTTTGTTAACATTGTCAGTCTCTTCAAAGTGTTGGCTTGAAAACTCATGTTTGTACACATATATGTATAAATAAATTTATCAAAATTGGCCTCTAGAGTTACCTTTGGGCTATCAAATTGCTTGGCTCAAAAAATAGGGGTATGGTTCTCTTGCAGGCTAAAGAGTAGAAGGTTTTATCACTAGTCCTAGTGTCACCATCTGAGTGTGGTCACTAACAGGAGTCCTTAAGGTAGATATTTTAAAATCCCATGTCCCTACCAATTAACATTTTCCCTTCCTTCAAGCCTTTCTTTCCCATGTTAACTTCTTGTAATACTTAATGCTGTGATTTTTGTTGTTAACTTTTTGTTTACCTTTGAGAATGATGCTCTGGAAGAATAGAAGACAAAGCATAAATTCCCCATTCTTCTGATTCAATAATTGATCCCAATTTACAGAATTAGGTTTCTGGAAAAAAAACCTCCTCTTTATAATGGCTTTTGCTACTTCTGTGAAACCAGAAGGGTTTTATTGGATGACAATAATTATATGGTTGGCAACTAAACTGTAGGTAAGTTACTGGCAAGCACGGAGTGGGCACCTGGATAGAGGGATTTAATAGAATCATTAAATAGCGTTCATTTAATAGAACTACTACTTAGAGCACTTTCTAGTGTTTTTAAACTCTATAGATTGACAAAATGCCACATTAAGTTAGTTCTGTTCATGGTGGCTTTTTACTTACACCGAGAGAAATCTTCATGTCACTAATTTGCAATAACTGTGGGTTGTTGCAGAATCTTGTCTCCTAAACACTGGCATATTTCTTACCCCAGGCTCATATTTCCTAATAACTCATTATCAAATCACATTTGGAGAAGGGACTGCTGAATTACTTAGCTAGAATGCAGTCATAGGTTTGGCCTTACTCATGACCTTCACCAAATAATAAGAGGCAGCTGCATAGATCTTGTGCATGACAGGAATGTTAATCTCCATTCTCCTATAACACACCAGTGTAATTGATGGTGCAATGCATAGGGGCATATTGTTCCTCCCTTACACACTGCAGAATCGCTCTAATCATGCTCAGCTATATGGTATGGACTTTTTTCCTCAGGCTTGGAGCTAAAACAGGTCCTAACAAGGAGCTCCTAACAGTGTGCAAAAATGAGAAATATCTTTGCTTTTCCTTCTCTTCAGACCATGCAGTGCTTTACTGTATAGGTGTGGGAAGTTCACGTCAATTAATGTAACCCTGTCAGAATTCTGATTAGCTCTAGCTGTGTGATCTGTAAGGACAGAGTTGGGACTTGTTCTAAAGCAGATCTAATGAAAACCTGGAAATCATAATATTTGGAGTGAGGCCTAAAAGAAAACCTGAATGAAAAGAGGTAATGTTGAAGCTTCTCACCAAAGAAACATCAGTTTTTTCAAGGTTTTGCTTTATGACAGAACTTTTGTTTGGTGCATATCATAAAATACATTGTATTGGCGGTAATGATTTCCAGCATGATACTTTCTACTAAACTGTCAATTTTACAATTGATTCTTCAACAGATAGCAGATGATTGATGCTCTAAATATTAGTGATTATTGAATTAATTTTGGTTTGATGGTTTTGTGGAAAAAAAAGTCAAATAGCAATTGAGTTCTCCCAAACAGAATTGTTCTGTTCTGAGGAGTTCAATAAGGCTCCCATGGAGAGTACATCTCTTCCCACACAACAAACACTTATGCTTGGATTTCTCTACTGAATAATTCTGTGACCCTCTCTAAAGTCCTCCAAGTTGTGTTTTCTTTCAGGTGGTTGCGTAATACATAGAAGAGGCCTCCTGCAACCTCCTAATGTAAGTGTGTATTTCTCATATGAATGTTCTGCTCTGGTTGCTGAAACACAAATTAGACCCATCAGTGATTTTTTAACAAGGTTGTGCAGTAATGAACAATGAAATGAATACCAAAATCCATGTGCCACATATTCATTGAGTCCTTATTTAAACAGTGATTGCAAACACCTTTGGGGAAAAAAAACTCACCCCAAATCAGGTAAATCATGTAACAGTGACCTCTGTGAGTCTCCTAATCTACATGCCTTGTCTTTGAACTGGGAGCACAATATTGTTCTTCAGAACATTTTGTAAAGAAAATAAGGATTATTATAGATCCAGTAAAGCAAAACAACTTTAGGTACTCAGGACAGAGACTGCATGTAAGGCTCTTTGTTTGAAAGGGAAATGAGGCTGGACAGTCTAACCCCCAGCAGGCAGAGCTGGGGTGATGGTTATTTCATGATTTCTGATTGAGCTTATTCCTCTATAGCTCTTGCAAAAGTTTTTAATCCAATCACAAGAGTCAGTTTTATGAAGCCAAGAGGCTTGGCACTGGTAAACAGAGTGCCCAGCTGTACACCCTAACCTCTGGAGAGGGATTGACTTTCTGCTGAAATATGTTGTTCTCCTGCTCTCTTCTGCTATCCTGCTTGTAGCCTTCTGCATCTTCTAATTCTTCACTAAGATAATGTTATTTAATGGGGAGCCAAATTGTGCAGCTGCTGTGCCTGTGAGAATTCTGAAATTCAAGTTTCATCAAGCCAGGATACCTCCAGACATTGGAGCCTTCGGTCCTTTCCATTCCAACGCATGTGGCAATAATGGAACTCTGGGTGATCGCGCACGAGAGCTGGCAACTCTAATAGTAACTCCTGGGAGAAATTGGGGAATGCAATCAAAACCTTTCAGTACTGAGCTGTTAGTATTGTAGGAAGGAAACCTCACTGGTTTTAAAGCTAAAAGAAAAATCTTACTAGAAATCTCTGCTGCTTATGAGGAACTACCATGGTACTTTGGATTTGGGCAGTGGGGGTTTGTACATTTGTACACTGAAGATTCGTGTGTTTAGGCTTCATTGTCTTGTTATGGTGCCCCCCCTTTGACAGAGTTGTGGGTTTGTTTTAGTAATTGCAGTGGAGTGCAATGGAAATCATCCAAGAAAGCATGAGACAGAGTGTGTGGGTGGCATACAATATATTGAAGTATCAAAGCCTTTGCTTTACCATAAATTAATCATCTGTGGCCTCAGCTCTTGGAGGTTGGGGGAGTGTGATCTATTCCAACTCTGTAAATAAACTTCTTGGCTAACATAGGGTTGAAGAGGAGTCTCACTTGATTTGTCATTTCTTGAGTACTTCTCAGCCTCCAAGTTCCCAAGAACACAAATGATCATTGCAAAGAGGGGGAACACTTTAATAATATTATTTTTTTTCCTTAGGCATAAACAGAACAGCTGAAACAGAACTGAAATTTGAACAAATTTTGAGACTAGATAAGAAATACAAGGCTAGTTGAGAATGAAAATGCATCAGAAACTCAATAATCTTAATATGAATAGGTTGGGGAAAAACTTGTCAGGCCACCTTGCAGCTCCTAGGTGCTTTGATCACCTATTACAGACCTGACCTGGGTTTATCCTGCCAGAAGTGAAAATATTAATTAGATCACATGCAGGGATGTTTGCTTGCACTTTGACTCACTGAGTGGCAGAAAATGTGCATGCTGCAGGAAGGAGCATTTGTATTTTTATGAAGACAAAGAATTATCATCAGTCAATTTAAGAAAAAAACCCCATTATTAAATGTGTAATGTGAAAGGAAAAAACTATTACTTGGAAAGTACTGGCTACATTGTGATTAATTGTTAATTTGCATTCTGTAAAAAAAATGTTTTGAAATTGCTACTTATGCAATAGTTTAGCTGGAACGAACAACTCTAGCAATTGATGTATTGGCAGACACATACCTAGTAAATTAGTTTTAAATTATTTACTGTTAACCAGCAGCTATCACATACGTGATATTCATCCCTCTTTTCTTGTATAAAGCAGTTGATGTCATTATTAACTCTTTGTGGAAATTAGTATTGCTTTTTGATGATAGCGAAAAGAATTTGCTCTTTAATTTTGTGCTTTATTTGAGAAATTTCTACGTCCTTATCTATGTCAGAGATTCTTTTTCTTTTGTAAACATGCCACTTGCAATAGGGAAATAAAGTTTAAAGTTTTACACTTTTAACATAAACCTTTTTCCTGCTTTCCTGCTATGACCTCTGCTTTCCTCCAGCGACACGAGGTCCTGTCCAGCAGGGGGATACTCAAAGCTGACCAAATAGCAGGAGACATTTTCATTCTAGTGACAGAGAGGAGCAAATTGATGCGTCTTCCCCTATCCCAGCTTTACAATTAGAGTCAGAAGGAGGCAGAAAAAAAGACTGAGTCTGTTAGAGACAGCTCGTTCCTCAAAGGAGAAGCAAAGCCACAGTAGAGTGCTGGGAATAGTGGGGGGGTTCTCCCCTCCCGTTTGTTCTCTTGTGGGTTTTTGCCCCCATTCCACTTCTCTTGTGGGAAGGGGCTGGAAGGTGATGCAAGCACGGCTTGTATGTGTTTTCCCGGGGTGCAGCAAGGTGACACTGATGACTGTGAGCACTGACCTGACACTGGAGGGGTGGGCAAGGTCAGGGCTTCTCTGTGAGATGAGCAGCAGGTAGTCAGGGAGCATGAGGATTGGCTTACCTATATAAAATATACAGAAGATTCCGGATAGCCAAGTATGTTGGTTTTATTCTCTGTTTTGAGTGTGTGGATATGATTTTTCAAATGCAGTGGCCTGAAGTTTGTAGTCTATTGAAATGCTTCTTTTCAACCATCTTGATGTTCCAAGTTCTCTTGACAGATAAGAAATGTACTGTTCCTCATAACCAGATCACCAGGGTACACCTGGAGGAGAATTTATTTTTCTTCCATTTAATTGAATTTAAAAAGTGTTAATAAACTACTAATATTTTTTAAAATCTGAAAATAGTGATTGTATGATTTTGGATCTTTGCAGGATCATGTACATAGTGTTCTGCTTTTGAGGCAAAGAAGTTATAAATGAACATTAGAGATTTTAGTACATGATGTGTTTGACTTTGCTTTAGTATCTCAGATAAGAGATGCTTGTGACTCTGCTTCCTGAGAACAAACCAGCTGGTATTTATTTGGAAAGTATTCAGGAAACACCTTCTTGTTAGTGATTCATTGCATGATCTGGCATCTGGTGAACTAATATATTTTCTTTATGGTGAAAGTCACCAAAAATCATTAAATAACTATTCAACTTCTTTATGTTTTCTAAAATGCAGTAATTATGGTAAAAAATATTCTTATTAGCAGCATTACTGTACGATGGTAAGCCAAGATCAATCTCATAGTAGAATCTGTTAGCACAGATAATAAAAAATGTTGATTCCAGAGGTATTTTCCTCTTCAGCAAGCAGGTGGTTGTGGTGAGTGGAGCTTCTTTTCTGTTTTGCATATGGTAGAATACAGTGGAGCTAATTTTTAAAGGAATCTTGTAAATTTAGCTGTTTTATTGATCCTTTCACTGAAGAACTGAGCATCTGGAGCCATCTTGACTTGATTATATTTATTTCAGTGAGATTTTTTATGAGTTATTTTTTGCTTTTGAAACTATGTGTGCCCTTGAATGTGTAATGAAGATGATGTCAAGTTCCTTTTTGAACCTTCCTGAGAATGCAGCTCCAAATGCAGCCTGGATTTTCCCAGAGGCTTGTCTGCATTATCAAAGTTTCTCTTGTCTATTCTGCAGCTGAACTTAAAAAGTAATATTCAACTGCAGTATTCAAAAGTAGTATTCAACTTGATATTTCATAGCATGGTTTAAAAAAAGGGTTTTTTTTTCTGACATTTAAAGATGTGGGATTCAGAGTGATATCCAGATGACAGAAGATAAATTTTCAAGGTTTTTTTAATATGTGAATTTAGTGTATTTTAATGGGTAGTCACTAAAGATTATGCATTTGGTTTATAAAATGCAAATGATTGAATCAAAACTTGTTAAAGTGGAAGACTCATTACAGGAGAAATGAAGGCTCTGAAATAAATGGGGCAAGATTTATTCCTTCACTGAAATGAGTAAGCTCAGGCAATAACATTTGTAGATGGAATCTCTAAGACCCATTTCAACTGTCAGGATCTTCTTGTTAGATCCTTCAGTTCAGCCTGGTGTCAATTTTCTCTCTTAGTGAACTTGTGAGGCAGCAGATAGGGCTGAAACGCTGCTGATTTCAAGACGGATGGATGCAAAGTCTGTTTCTGAAAAGGCCAGACAGCTCTCTCTCCCTCTTCCTGTATTTGCACAATAACTGTCTCTCCTGTGCTTGTCACCCTTTAGAGTTTATATCACTTGTTGCAAAGTTGTCATAGCGGTTTATTTTCCATCGTAACCACTTGCTGTGTAAAATATTTCTTCCAGCATTCCCTTTGAAGATGACCCTTCCTTAGCTTAGGTTCATGCCCTTTGTTGTTATATTGACACAATTTTCTATAGCCTTAAAAACTGTATCTTTTGTTCTTTTACAAAATTCTTTTGTAACTTGGCAAAATCTGCTGTTAATTTATTTTTCTAAGGGTTAGATTTCACTCCTCTGAGGAGTTTTTTATTATTACAGAACTTCCAGCACTTGCATGATTCAGTGATGTCTTTATATCTTGATTTTTTGAATTCTTCTCCTAAAACAGTGATGGAAAATGTAGGTGTTCCCTATGTGCTTTCAGTCTCATATCAGTGCAACAGATAATGTTCCTCTGCCTAACAGCATCTTCACACGTGAAACCGTTCAAAATTGTATAAATAAGTAATCGATGCATTTTAACCCACTAAAGTATAGGAATAAATGTTCTTTTTCTTTTTTTCAGGATAGCTTTTACTCAAAAATTTGTCTGTGTAATAGACAACTAAAGAAGTAACCCCATTTATGGGCATAATCTGCACTAGCAGAAGTCAGTTACAGTCCAAAAGCAATCTGGCTTTTTTGTCAACTGAATTGCTGTACAAGATCATACACCTGCTTTAAAAGTATCTTCACAGAATGGCAGTTTTTCAAGGTAAATCTGTGATTGGTTTGAGCTATTTTGGGTTCTATAGGAATAAATTCACCATTGAAAAGAGAGAATTGAAAAGAGGATAAAAAGAGGCTTAAAAGAGTCTTCAAATTCTTTGTTATAACTGTTGCTACACATTTTTAGCATTCTTAAATTCTTTCTATTTGAGGGGCCAGTTAGTTCTTTTGATGAGGAGTGTCTCCTATTGATTCATTGGATCGAGATTATGGTATCCATTGTTCTTTAATGGTCAGTACCTGTAATATCTGAATTGTTTATCAAATTCCTGGAAAGCACTTCCCTATTTTGACTCTTGGATATTGTTTGAGAATTTTATTTTTTTTCCCTAAGCTGAGCTGCCTTGAGTCTTGAGAAGGTTGTGTTCTTTACTATAGGTTAAACCTGGTCTAATACTGGTAAAATCTATACTTGATGTAGGATGGAGGTCATTTGACATTCCCTGTTTACTTGAACACTTCACTAACTGTTTTAATAATCCTGTTACCACCTACCCACAGTTTGTATTTATTACAAACTAGTTATTGTGAATCTTCTGTGCTTTATTATTCCTTTTATGTTCCTCAGAATGCTATTTGTAGCTATATAACTTCTTTGTTTATCTTCTGAAATTGACTCAAAATTTTAACTTTGCTAGATTTTGATTCTATTTTGCTGCACAGCAAAGCATTGCAAGCATCTGTTGATTTCTTTTGCCTTCCTGTAAGGGAAGGGACCAATTTAGTAATTATCACATAAAATTCAGTTTTGCACTGTGCAGTATGATAGAAAACAGGCTTTCTAAGGAAACTCTCATCAAGGTTGATTAGATAATAATATTTTCTTTAGAATTCTGTAATATTTGAAATTAGCTGCATGGAATTATAGACTTTGTTCTAAATGATTTTATATATTTTCATAGAACAGCATCGTTGATGTCTAACACATGCTGCTTTGTCAGTATTATTATTAATGACCCAGGATTATTAACTACTGTAGGATTGTGGCAGGCCGACCCTGGCTGGATGTCAGGTGCACACCAAAGCCTCTCCATCATCGCCCCTGCTCAGCTGGACAGGGGAGAGTAAATAGCACGAAGTGAAAATAGCATGAGAGTAAATAGCACATGTCAAGAGATCACTCACAAATTACCATCCCCAGCGAAAGAGACCTGCCTTGGGAAAATTATTACTAATTTATTACTAATCAGGTCAGAACAAGGTAATGAGAAATAAAACCAAATGTTAAACCCTTGTTCTTCCCTCTCCCATCCCTTGTCCCCTTCCAGGGCTCAACCTCACTCCTGCCTTTTATATGGGAAGTATCCCTAAAATTTTGTTTATTTTCCAGTCTCTAATAAACTTAACTGATATTGATTACAGCTTCTTAGTTTTTCCTTATCAAATGAAAATTTCTTTCAGAATATTTTAATATTAACAAAATTTCACTTTCTAAGTCTGAAACCATACTTACCTGAAATCTGCTCCCTCTAGCACGGATTGTTTTTGCAGTTGCTCACAAATAGCTGGCAGCACCTTTCTGAGAAAAACAGGCTATGAATACAAAATATTAATAAACCAGAAACATGCAGTTCCAAGACAAAGAGTTTTTAAAAATTGCATTATGTATACTTAATGCCTAACTGACCTTTTCTGCTGTTTCTTAAATCTCTTAAAAATTCATCTAATTTCAAAGCCAGAGTATTAGCCCATTTATATGTAAATTGCCTTTAATTCATGCATTGATTTGAAAGACTAATCCAAAAGATCCTTTACCACAGGTGACCTTTTTGACACTGTACTTCTGGGAAGACTGTAAAGTGGTTTCTTACGACCTCACATCCACCTGTAGCATAAAACATGTGCCTACTTCAGTCTGTATAAATCAATCATAAGAGAGTGGTTTTCAAGCAACATTGAATTATTAACACTGTAACTGTCTTGGTTAGTCATAGTTAAAATAGGTCCTATTTAAACCAATGATTATTTTCTGTTGGCATCCTTGCATATTTTAGATGTTAAACACACTTAAGGGATTAACTGATTATGCCCCTTAAATAATAAATAGTAATATAATCTAGCTTTTAATGATGATCTCCAAAGATTGTAGATTTCAACAAACATTCAATATTTATTATTTGTCAAAATTTCACTCACAAGAGCTGCTAGAGGAAGTATGCTAAAGCTGACTTCTAAGCCCTTCCCTTTGCAGAGGAGAGTATACAAAATTGGAATGATTAAGTATTATGATTCATAAATATGTTTTCCATTTCTGCTCCAGAAAGTGGCTCTTGATCCACACCTGATGCAGAGTACATTTCACTGCACAGTGAAGGCTCAGCTGGCTTGATGGACAGTCTGTTATTTACTCTTTTCTCCCTGTGACAGGTTTTTACTGGGTTCTGTAATAATTCTGCTGAATTACTGCAGATTTTGATTAATAATACATAATATTGAAGAAAATAAATGCTGTATTTGCTTCTGATTTCTTTTTGAAATTAAAATTACTTTTTTTTTTTTCAATCAGTTAATGCTTCAGAAGAGAAATGGTACAAAGAGCTAACATTAAAGATCATTGCCTACTTGCATAGTCATCAGTAGAACAACAAATGATTTGATATTCTGAAAATGCATTTTGGTTCAGAAAAGTAGATTTTTTTTCGACTAAGAAGACCCAAAATCTACCTTTTAAAATACATTTAGGCAATGCATGCCTATATTATTGTTATATAATAAGTGAAGATTGTTTGTGTTGCATGCTTCATATGAGAAGACACAAAATATTTTACCAGTTATAATAAAGGAATAATCCCTTTCCAAGGTACATACAGTCTTGGAAAAATGGAGTAACTGAAAAAAGTGTTGAGATAATGAGATCCAAATTGGTCTCTGTCTAAAACTATAACACACTTCTCTGTTTTATCAGGACAAATAAATACAAATGGTCTTGGGGGAGGGACAGGCCTGTCTGCTCTCTGACTAAGCAGATTTTTTCAGAATAAGAACAAGGTGACAGAAGTAGTGTTTCATCATTTTCTGTTAACATACAAAAAAATCCCCAAACTCACATGGCATTGTTTGCAGCCTAAGATAAATTGTTTTAAGAAGAAGAAAAATAATGATAAACTCCTAAAAAAGAAGTAGCTGCTGTAAACAAGACCATTTCTGACAGCTGTTTTTAGTAGTGAAGCTATCTGCTTACCTGTTGTTTTAGCCTTAACCTGTAAATTATATCCTAATGTGGCTCATTGAGATTTCCTACTATTAAAAAGCTGTCTGTAGATATTGGTTAGAGTATTTCTTTTCCCTTCTGAGATTCTGATCGACTGTTAGCTACCATGTTCAATAGTGTTGGCTGGGCATATAAGGGTCAAAAGGGATTTTATGCCAGAACACTGGCAAAACACATTTGGTGACAAAAGAAATTGGCATTTTGATGAGGCTTGAAAAGTTTGGTGAATTGAATAGATAGATGTTGAAAACATTTCTTTCTTTAAAAAACTCCACCAAAAACCCTCCTAAACACATCCTCTGTGCCCCTGTTGATTGTGGGAGGGCATCTTCATGATCTCCCTTTTTCCTGATGGCCTGAATGGTTGCAGCTGTGAAAATCACACACACAAGGGACAGGGTAGACATCAGTGTCCTTCTCTGGTCTGCTTATGCATGTGATTAATTATCCTTGTGATTTGCTATGGTAATACAGTTGTCTGCTCAAAAATTAGATATAATTAGGAAATTAAAGAAATAGATGTAGCAAAGGCTACTGAAAATTAGCTGCTTATGCCAACAAATGTGATGCTGTTTCTGGCTGTGCTAAGACCAAAAACTAAGATGTCTCATGTCAGATTGGTGATTCTGAAAGTTTTTCTGGGTTTAAAGGTGCACATGAATAGCTTGAAATGGTAATATTTGATTTAATCACCCGGCAGGCAGTTTCTATGTAAGGGCTAATTGGTTTTCCAATTAGGAAAGAGTAGGACATTGTCTCCTGTTACAGACTTTGTCAGCTTCTGGATGGTTGAGAGGAATAAAAAATTTCAGTTTGTCTTACACTGGTGTAAATGCAGATAGCAATAGCTGTGTGTATTTGTTTGTGGACATGGGCTTATTGTCCAGAGAACAAAATCCAGAGAACAAAATGCAAAGGTAGTAGCGTTAAGAGGTGAATAGGAATGAGAGGGAAAGAAGTTTTAATTAGTACTTAAATATTAACTATATATTATTTATTTAATTATATTAAATAAATATTTAATTAGTATTTAAATATTCTCATTATCTGTTTTCCCTGGCTGATGACTGTAGTTGATATGTTATGTTCTGGAGTGTACACAAGCAGGATGGAGGAAAAAAAAAGCACAGAAAAACCCCAGCTTTCAAGTTTTTTCTGAATTGGTCAAAAATACGTTGTACTATGAAGAGTGATAATACTCTTATAGCAATACTAAGTTTATTTCAGCAATGAAGCTGTGCCATTAATGACAGTGTTTCTGAAAGCTGTGCATTATCCTCCTCCTGACTCTGGACTGGTTCTGGTTAACTGACAGGAAAAATGCTGGATTTTGATACTGGGTAGCAGTGCAGAGGAAAAATGCTTCAATTTTCAGCTGTTTTAAATGGCAAGGATTCAGCTTCATGATGTATGCATGCAAAGGTTTGTATGGTCTCACTGTTGTGCATACAAATACTTGTCTTATCGTAACTGTGTGCTAAGGGCATAAAATTAAGAACTATTTTTTTCTATAACTGTTTAATCAGTGTTTCTATGAAAGCATAAAGAGGTGTTTCAGTGTGATGCGGGAGGTGATGCTGCACAAAGTATTAGGTTAAATAGCACTTTGTGTGGGTGTGAAAAATTAGATGGAGCTTCCAGGGTCCATGTTTTACTTCTGTTGTTGCTGGATGTTTTTCTTCACCACAGAATACAACAAATGCATCTCTCAGTAGTGTTGCTTTCAAGTAAAGCCTCCATTGCAGCAAGTAGCATTTAATGGGGTGGGACTTATGACTTTATGGAAGTCAGTTCCTGAGAGGTGAATTTATGTACAAACCTGGGAGGATCAGGGAGATTGATAATGACATATTCACAGGGTACCTGTCAGGAGGAACAGGATTGCAGTACCAGGGATAAATGAAGATCTCGACTCAGCAACGTAATACTTCATAGAGTGACAGCAAAAATAAGATGACAGAAAAGATTTATATTGATCAAAAGAAGTACTGGCCTAGGGCTAAAGGAACCAAGTGATTAACAAAAAGTGTTGTAACTGGCAATCCATGTGTAAATTTTGACAGGATTCAGTGATCACACCTTGGAAAACCTGTGAATTCACATGTGAGGAGAGGCTTGATGGCTCTATTAGTTCTGAATTTTTTCTTCAATTAGATGCAAACATAAAAAAGGATAAAGGGACATGTGCAATGTTACCCCCAATGTCAGGAGTTGAGGAAGGGCTGCATTAACCTCTGAGTGCCACAGAGACAGTCCTGTCTGTGAGTGAGTGGGTGCCTGCAGGATGGGCTGATTTACTGCCCAGCAAAGGGATAACAGGACTGGCCTTCATAAAGGATGTTCCAGTTCGCTGGGTTTAATGTGCTGTGTTAGTGTGCTTGTGTTTTATGAGAGTCACACATGCTACAAGGAGAATTGGGGCCCTTTCTGTAAAGACAGAAGATGACCATTATTCCCTACTGTGATTTCCATGCCTGGAGTTGCATTCTGTTACAGTGGTGAGATACTAATAAAACAGGAAATTTATTTTCCTGTTGGAGGAAAGGGACAATCCCATCCTGTCTCATCCCCTGGTGTCTCAACATAAATGTCAGCTGCTCAGAAATGGGTTCACTGCTCTCTTTGGTCCTCTAGTAAACGGAGTAGTGCTCTGTGCTCCCTGTGAACTTCTGAAATACAGGGCTCAGGCCTCTGTGAAACATTCTGTCTGACTTCTGCTCTGCCTCAGAGGAGCAGCAGCATGGCAGTACAAAAGTGTATCAAAGAAAAGGTTTAGCTGAATCCAGGGAGGGGAGCTGAACAGCCCTGTCAGTGCCATGGGATAACCGAGCCTGGACTGTGACAGGGAGGAGGAGCACATCACTGTGGAGGTGAGGAGCAGAAAGACAAGTGTGTTTGAAGTCGTCTTGCTTTGCTCAGAGGATACTCTGAAGTGGTGCTCCGAATGTATAAATCAGAAAATCCATGCAAAGTGAAATTTGCCTCTAAGCTTCTATTGCACTGGAATTTCTGACCTTTTTAATTATATTTTTAGGATACTCTGATTGATATGGAGAGCAGCTTAGATTTTTCCATGGAATTTTCAAAGAAGAAAAGAAACTATGCCTACAAGAATGGCTTCTATGCCTTCTAAGGACCAAACTCCAGTATTTTCTAACCCAGTTTCAATAGGAGTGAATGAATAAAACCCTATCAGCATTGCCTGAAGAGATCTCCTCTTGCAGAGGGGATGTCTCTTGAGTGATGCTCTTAGAAATCCTTTCTAACCCAACCTGTTCTATGATTCTGTGACATTTGCATCTTCAGTATCAGTTTTGTTTTCATATCAGGCAGATAGAAATATGGAATGGAGCTGACCCACAACTTCTTCAGTCCTATGCAAAAAAATTATATTTTTGAGGTGAGATAATTAAAAGACTATGACAACAGACTTCGACTATGAAATTTTGTTGAGAGAACTGTTTCATGCTTTGACTGTACCTGTCCCACTTTTGTTTCCTTTTAGAGTATTTAAGTTGAAAATATCCCTACTAGGACTTTTTTTTTCCCTGCAGCTTAACAGCTTGCAGAGTTTCAATACCGACTTTGCTTAATCCAGTTTCTAATTTCTTTAACACGTTTATTTTTCTGTTCAAAAGGAACTACAGATCACAGGTACGACTTCTAGCAATCCTTTACAGACCATTTATTAGATGCTGATTGATGTTCTGGTATTTCTGGTCCTTGCTGCACACAAATATTCAGCAAAGAACCCATGAAAGGTTATATTTCTAATTTACAAGAAATAGTCTGAGAACTTTTATATCTTGTGTTTCTTTTCACATTTGAATTTTGATACTAGACCAATTGCATTGGGTATTTTTGATGAAATTCAATTTGGAGCCTCTTTTATTGTTCCTCACAAACTTTCTTTCCATGACAAGTGGATCTGATTTTCAAGATGTTTAATTTTTTTGCCTCTTCATATAATAGATAATCCAAATACTATGCAATATTGGAAGAACATTTTTAGCCTTCTGCAAATAGCATTTCCTTGAGCAAATTCTGAAAAGCAAATTGTTTTGCTTGTCCAATTTTTCTTGTGTAATATGCAGTTAAACCAAAGGTTAAGGGTTGCTTTTTCTTCCTATCTGCAGACTAATTTACAGTTTTGATACAGTAGCTAGTTTTGTGCTAATTCTCCATATGTGTAGAGCCTTATCCACAAGGCATATTTTTTTTTCCTGATATTTAAATTTATTTTTTCTTCTGGAAATGAAACAAAATGGAATATTTACTTGTTTATGCCTCCAGTTGATTATTTCAGTGTCTTCATTTTGTGCTGCAGCATCTCTGTCATACTTGTATGTGGTGTGCTGGTTTTGCTGGAGAAGGAAACCTTATGTAATACAAAAACCTTGATCCTATTTCCTTCTCAGCACGAAGGTGTTTAACGTAACCAGGGTGCACATTTGGCATTAGGACTTGTTAGGAGATCTGGAATATGTTGCAAGTGTTAAAGATGTGCTCTGGCTGAGGAAGGGTTTACTCTTGGATTTGGACTAAAGGCAATGTAACTGTTGCTATCACAAAGTGAATAAAGCTGTCTGGGATTGAGACAAACACCTCTGTTCCAGACCCTTTTTCTTTTAGGGTGAACAGAACTCTGGCTCTCAAGGTCTGGGAGTGGATTTCTAATCTGATTTTTGTCTTTTGCTGTTAAGTTTTTTTTTTTTGTTTTTTTTTTTTTTTTTTTTTTTTTTTTTGTTTGTTTTTTGTGTTTTTTTTTTGTTTTTTTTGGGAGGGGAGAGTGTTATTCACACCTTTCAGTATCAGTTTGTTTTAATAATAAATGTCTAATTTCTCCGCTACTTTAATGTTTTCTCCTCCCTCTTGATATGAAAAATTAACTTTTTTTCCCCAACCATACGTAGTAAAGCGGATATTGGCTTATTTGAATTAATTCTCAGTTTTCTTTTCCTGAAGACAGAAATATATGTTTTCAAATTAAGTTAGAATTACTTAATCAAAAAAATTACTTTTATGCATGAACACCTATAATTTACTATCATAGCTTTATTATTAATAGTTACAACAAAGCCAGAGACGTCAGTTTGCTAATGGCATGAAAGTTAGAGATTCTGCTGTTTTTAGCATTGTTAAAGGTAATTAAACCCAGCTTTACTGGCCTAATGCAAGGTGCTGCTGATCTCACATGCCTTCATGGTTGGCTGGCACCGAGTGCTGCACGTTCCTGCTGCTGCTCCAGCTTCACCTGAGGGACTGCTCAGTTCCTTCCTCGGCCTGGCTCAGGGCTGGGGGCTCTGAAGGCACTGCCATGTTCACAGGAGCTGAATTGTGCTGATAAACTGGGTGTTTTGAGCAAGGCAGAAAGCTTCAGCAGGTTTGGTCATCACCTCGCAGTGTTACTGCTGCCAGGGATTGTCCCTGGCTGTTTGTGTGTGTTGGAGCTCGCAGTGGATGTGTACTGGCACTGGCTGCAGAGCCACTGAGGCTTCCCCAAACAGAGAAGTTCGTACCTTTGCCTACATCCAGGGCCACAAATAGGGGAAGATATAGGTATTTTTATCTATTGTTACTGGTTTACTTATTTGGTATGTTATTAAATATCCCAGAGGACTTGATACAAATAGCATTTTGCATTCTGTTGTAAATAATAGGTTATGAAGAATAACTGTGAATTAAAAAAGGGCACTTTTTGTGTTATACCCTTCTATAGAGTTTCCCTTTGAAAAATTTTTTGGTCTACATAAAAATAGCTGTTCTCAGTTCCTGTTCTGTGGAAAATCTCTTGGTGTGGATGCCTGTGAACTGGTAGAGCCCAGCATGGTGATCATAAAGCAGTTGAAGTGTTTAGTGTGTTAACTAATAATCACATATCCTAACATCTCACTGACTGGCTTTCTGAAGAGCCAGCCTGACAGCGCTGTGACTCTGTGAAGGTCAGGACCTTGGTTTAGAGGGATGAGAGAACTTGCTGTTCTCTTCAAATGGTGAACAAGAATAAACTAGATCATGCAAATACTTGACATTTTTCTTCCTGAACTAGAGGACTCTTATCAAAAAACACATCTGCCTTCATACAGTCTGAAGCATAGGAAGGCTCTCTTCATATTGATTATGGGTTTTTTCTCTCTTGTTACTGATTGCAGAATTTGTTTCTTGAGGAAAAGAAAATCATAAACTTCCCATGTTATTTACTGCCTGAACATCTAGACTTCTCAGAATTTTCCCTTCCAGAGGATTCTTCAGAGCACTTTGGAAATAAATAGCTAATCACTTTGGTAGTCTTCTTGCAGTAAGAGCAATGTAAATAATAGCCCAGGTAGAAGTTTTATTGACTTCAAAATAAAGGAAAATTCAACAATGCCCTCACTTTGCAAATACAGATTTTAAACAAAATTATTTGAAAGGCTTTTGATTTTTTTTGTAAAACAGCGAACTTTAGATCAAACGGAAAAATATTTCCCCTCTATCTATTCTTTCCTCCTGTCTAACAAACTTGCTTCTTTCCCACTCCTGATGATTTTTATGTGATTTTATACTGATATCTATATATTCCACCCTATTTAAACAAAGACCAGAGCCACTCATAATGCTGCCTAGGGAAATTTGATCAACATCAAGATAATATTAAGAGGACAAATCAAGCAATTAATTCATTTCAAGGTAAGATCAGCATATCTGACTAGATATTATATTACTATATGTAGAAAAATTTCAAAGTTAATTTAGACTATGTGAAGTAAAGTCATCCTTTTTCAAATGCATGAGAAGAGATGATTAAATTCCAGATTCCAGTGTAAATTAGCTTCTAAACGTAGAGGCTTGCAGCTTGAATTGAATCAAGGAGTGTTTCAGAGGTTCAGAGTGTTAGCTATTTGCTGATGGCTTTGCTCAATTCATTTCTGGAAAGGATATCTCACTGGGCTTGTCCAATTCACAGTATATAATGGATTAATGGTTTGGAACTTTATCTATAATTCCTTGGTTTTATGTTTAAACACTTCATAAACTCTTGATATCCTTTTTTTTCCCTCTTGAATTCATTAAGAAAATACCATAAAGGAAAGCTAGCCTTTTCTATTCTTTGTATTTCATTATTTAGAAAATGCATGGTTGTATCAATATTCTAAACCACTGTAATGTAATAATTTAAGGACTTTGGGGAAAGAAGAAAACATAACTCAGTTTTTTGTTGAGTCTCCTCTGTTAAGAAGAGCTATAATGAACAAATTCATCAAATGCCTGATGGGTAGAGTGGTTACTTTTATAAAGCTTAGAAAGCCAATATGTCTTTTCTGTTCAGCTTTTGCAAACTGTGATACGGTGACCATGTGAGAGGCAGCTGCTTGATTGGTTTTATTCTCTGCTTATTTCATTAACTCTTTTAACCCAAACCCTAATTCTAAAATGTGTAATCTGCATTCCCATGAAAAGGTTTAAACATTGAGCATAAAAAAACACTTTGAAGCATTTTTGACACTTCATATTTTCATGTTCCTTTCGTTACTGTTTCTTACCTCTTTCCTTAAAGGAAACAAAGTAAAACCAAACCACAACCAAAAAAACTGAACAACTTCCTCCTGCAAAATAGCACGCTCCCCAAAACCCCCAAACCAATAACAACCCCCAAACCCACAGGGAGCTGACTTTGTCCAATATGTACAATATATATACACCACGTTTCCAACATCAACAAGCCCTGCATCTGTGGAAGCAATTCTCCTTCAAATGTTCAGCTCTTGGTGCCTAGGCACAGCTGATTTAAGTCAAGGAGACAAAGACAAAAATTTGGTTTCTTAACATTTCCAGAAGCAGAAGCTCTTGCAAGGCAATATTCTTTGGCTTGGTAATTCCAAGTGTGAGCTATTCAATGGCTTCTCTCAGGTTAGTTTTCAATTCTGGAATTTACACTTCAGCAAAGGACCCATATTATTAAGTAATTGAGGGAAAGGAACCGAGGTGGGTTTGTCTTTCTTGGTTCCAAATGTATTTAACCAAATTCTCTGTACAGAGATATCTGCATTTCACCAAATAATTTTTGCTCTTTGCTCAAAAGCAGTATAGCTTTTTTTGTGCTTCTTGAGATTCTAAACTGCTGGGAAGCAATGTGAATAATTGATACCTTTTATTACTCATTGCTCTTGCATAAAGAACAAAAAATGTCCTTTATAGTTTGCTCTCCTGTGTACTAAAGTGGCTTTAGGCATGCAAAAATAAGCAGCTATAGAGACTACTATTTTAGAAGAGGTTTTCCATTTTGTGACTAACTTGATGGACTTGCACTTTTAATTAACAAATCAACGAGCACTAATGTGGTAGCAGTAGATCTGAGGTCAAACATAATCAGCCAAACCCATTCTAATGAGTGAAATTACTCTAGGGATTTATCTGATGATGCAAAATGAAAGGGCTAGGAAAAGAGCTGCTATTCCACTTCCTTGGAAGATACAGGTTTTCCTTCCAAGATATTTTAGAAACGCTTAGATTTTAGATGTTTACACACTCCTATGATGGGAGCTAGTCAATATTTGAGGCTTATGTCCTACTTGTATTTGTTGTTAAGTGAAGTATAAAATAGGACATTACAATTGCTTTAAAATGTATTAACACTAATTCTGGTCCTAGCTAAATTCATCTGAGAAGAACAAGGAATTAATCTTACAGGTCAGCTTGAGATGTTCCCACTGATGTGTACTGGAAGCTGGTTTAGAGAAGGTTTTGCTGGCTGCTGCCATGGTATTTTTAATACGTTTTAACTTTTCTTTGGCACAAAGATATTCTAATGTGAGTAGGCTTTGTATTTTCATGTAAATGATAGGATAAATGTGAAGCTCTGTAGCCTTGCAAGGAGGATAAGGAACAGGGTGTCATATCTAAATTCTGTCTCCAGCTTTTTTCACTGTTAAGACATTTGCCATGTTACTTATCCTTTTGTGCCTTGTTCAATAAAAAAGGGATAATGATGCTAGCTTAATATTGTAAAGTGTTTTCAGGATGAGAAAAACTTGCAGTGTGGCAGCATTGCTTTTCTCAGTGTGTTACTGGTGAACTTCAGTTCTAAAAACAACTTTGATCCTTTGGGAGAGAACATTCTCAAGTCTGTCCCCTGCAATGTAAGATTTGGGGAATGATGGTGCTTTGGGTGTTTTAATGAGAACCCTATTTAAAAAGTGCTGCTACTACAAGAGCAAAGGCTGATCTCACTACATCACAGTGAATTAGTGACTGTTCTGGGGATTTTTTAATGCTCTTTAATTTCTAGTGATAGTTTAAAGGTTTTAAGAAGCTGATCGTGTTGGTTTTGCACAGCCTAGTTTTTGGTAGTTGGGAGGTGGCTTCTGTGAGAAGCTGCTGGAGGCTTCCACCATATTCAACAGAACCAATCCCTGATGGCTCTGAACATGGACATGCTTCTGGCCAGGCAACTACAGAGGTTGGTAACACCTCTGTGATAACAGATTTAAGAAGAAAATCAAAATAAAGTGGACACAGTTTTTCTTCCAGCTGGAGAAGCAGAGGAGGTGAGAACATGTGAGGGAAACAACATGGAGACACCAAGGGCAGTGGAGAAGGAGGGGCAGGAGCTGCTCCAGGGGCCAGAGCTGAGATTCCTCTGCAGGCTGTGGTGAGACCATGGGGAAGCAGCTGAGCCCCTGCAGCCCTGGGGATCCAGGAGATGCAGAGATCCACCCACAGCCATGGGGATCCACAGATCCACCCCCAGCCCTGGGATCCAGGGGGATGCAGAGATCCACCCACAGCCATGGGGATCCACAGATCCACCCACAGCCCTGGGATCCACAGATCCACAGATCCACCACAGACCCTGGGGATCCAGGGGGATGCAGAGATCACCCCCAGCCCCTGGGGATCCAGGGGGATGCAGAGATCACCCCCAGCCCCTGGGGATCCAGGGGGATGCAGAGATCACCCCCAGCCCCTGGGGATCCAGGGGGATGCAGAGATCACCCCCAGCCCCTGGGGAGGTGCCCATGCCTGGAGGAGGCTGTGATCCAGGGGCAGACCCAGTGCAGAGGGCCCTGCTCCAGGCTGGAGCAGCCTCTCCTTGACCCACACCACTGCAGTTCTGGGAGGGCTGTGTGCCCGTGGGAGGGGCAGTTTTGGGAGGACTGCTGCTCCTGAGATTTGGAGCCATGCTGGAGCAGTTCCAGGAGAACTGGCTCCCGTGGGAGGGACCCCAGGGCCTCACAGGGGCAGGACTCAAAACCTCAGTGATGAACCGACCCAAACCCCCTGCCCTGTCCCCTGTGCTGGCAGTGGGAAGGAGGGAGGGATTAGGGGAAGAAAAGGTGTTCTAAGGGCTTATTTTACTTCTCATTATCCTCCTCTGTTTTGGTTAGTAATAAATTCGCTTTGTACCTCTAAGTTGAGCCTTATTTTGCCCTTGTAGTGTTTTCTCCCAGTCCTTATCTCAACTCATAGACACTTAATTTTTTTTCTCTCCTCCACCCAGCTGTGGCAGGGGAGGGCTAGTGAACAACTTCCATGGGTGCTTGGCATTGGGCCAGTGTCAAACCATGACACTTATCTTTAAATGCCACTAGTCATGGTGGAAAAACTTGGATTAATAAATTAAGCAGGGTTTTAGAGTGCTTAATGACAAAATAAAGGATTTGAACTTTATGTGAAGGTAGCTGTTGGTCAGTAGTTCCAAGCAGAGACAGAAACTTTAGCTCTTAGTGCCAGGTGGTATACTCTGGAAGTGAATTTTTTTTTTTTTCTTTTTTTCCTCTGTGTGCTTATATTTTAAATAAATACTTGATGGAGAACGTGCAACTGACCTCATGAATAGTTCCAAGGACCACTCCCTTGTTCTTCTGTACAACCTTCATACCATTCATCTCACATGCATTACACCTGTGTGCCCTCTCCACCCCGCTCAGATTGGTCTGTGCCCCTCAGCAGCCCAGGTCTGTTCCCTGTAACGCTGCTCACCTGTCTCACAGGGCTGGAGGCCGTTAGGGATGAGGCTCTGCTGCAGCCCCATGCTCAATCACCACAAACGGTGTGCCTGCAAGTGCTCTACCTGTGAAGGGCATGGAGAGATGGCCCCGATTCTCAGTGTCTGCTCCAGTTCAGCAGTGTGGTTGGATACCATGGAGGAAATACTGAAATGTTTGTTTGCTTCTTTTCTCCATCCTGACATAGACCATCAGATTGGATGACTGTGAGTTGAGGTAATGTAGGAAATTTCTTTGTGCACTTGGGGTCTTGGAGCTATTCCGTCTCTTTTTTCAGTGGCTCCTCTTTTCCCCTATACACATTGTTCAGATAGTGTACTTTTAGAGGAGAGGAAATATAAGATGAAAAACTTTAAAATGTTGAATGCATGTCTCTGTGTAAGATGAATAAACCTCAAGAAGTAGCATACTTCTGTTAGATATTATCCCAGGCATTAACAGAAAGCAGAAGAAAAAAAGGTATAGCCACTATGAAATGACGTGCTTGGTTGAAGCAGGAAGGGAGCTTGACACAGGCTGTTGGTATTCCTGAGTGCTAGGAATGAAATCCAAGTGTATTGATATAGTAGTGATTTAAGAAAAAACAACTGTTTCTTAAAACAGCAAAATTCACATGGTGACATTTCATATAGGGTATAGTTTGAGTAACTTTTTCTCTTTTGTGCCTAATGCTGCCAGTCTCAGTATAGCAACTTGTTTTTCAAACAAGTCATTCTAAAATAGCATAGTATTTATGGGGCCATGGGTATCTCCCGAGTTCTCCCCCTAGTTTGTTCTATTTTGTTGTGAAAATGAAATTGTGGTGAGCTCTGCAAGCCTGCATGTTTCACAATATTTGTACTTGTATTTAGTGCCCACAGAAGAAATGTATTAGACTCAAGTAAAAGAGTAGAAAGCAGGAATTCAGGAATAAGCTGTTTTGCAGTACAGTTTGGTTTTGCTTTTTCCTACTTTATGACTTTGTGAGATGATGAAATAAAGCACAAATATTCAGCTATGATGCATTAGAAATAAGACACATGCAAAAAAAAAAAGAGAATGAACAAACTCAATACAGCATAAGCACAATGTTTTTCTTATCACAAAATGATTTTTTTTTTTTTATGTCATATACTTTCCCAGTTCTTTCTTGTCATGGGAACACAATGCTGTTATCGACACAGCATTCCCTAGCCTGTTTTCCAGAACATCTCAAGTTCATTATTCTCTGTTAAGATATTTAGGAGCTAAATTGAGCAATGCCATTTCATTACGAAATATAATGATTGGAAAGAGGACAAATGGTTGTATCCTGAATCTTGTTTATCAGTTAATTCTTTATTATAGTACAGCAGCAATTGCATATGCAAAATGGAATTCTAATTACATTCTGCATAGCAGTGTAGTAGTTTTATCAATGCTATTTAGTTGCATAATACACACAGCAGAAACTATGGTGCCGCAATATAAATAATTGGTTTAATTTGCTATTAATGAATCTACAAAATGAAATTATATTAGTATTTTCAGAACAAGTGGTTAATTACAAAACTCATTTGCATATTGCCCTCTGTTGCTGCTGGATATGTTTTTTGACATTGGCTATAATTATTTTGTGGAGAATTTCTCATAGTGGGATGTGCCAGGAGCTTTTTGCCAAGCTGTCTAAATTTTGGCCCAGACATCTCCCTTTAGGCTCCTGCACTACACTGATAGTGAAGGTATTCTGGGGGGTTGCGTGGTTTTGCTAATGGACAAATAGAAGAAGGTGGAAGAGACATGATGGGAGGTTGCTTTTTCTCAAGCACAAGTATGGCTTCATCTACCTTCAGGCTATAAAACAGATTAGGTCTGAAAATGCGATTTATCAAAGTTCATTTGTCCTTTGTCTTTTTTCAAAGAATTTTGCTGTCAAAAAGTCATAGTGTTTCTGACTGCAGCAGTTCAGCAGTTTATTCGTGTGGGCTGTGTTTTATGGCTGCTTTTTCAGGAGGAGCAAAATGTAAGTGGGCCTGAAAACCCAGTCAGTTGGCAAACAGCATGAGGTGTAATTACCCAGTCACTGTGTGTTTTTTTAGGAAAAGAAGCTAGGGGGTCGTTAAATACACCTGAAAGACTGGCCCCAGAAAGCTCCCTCCTCCAGTTCAATCAATAACTTATTACATAATAAACCATGACAGAGAGGTGAGAATTATGCATTCATGGCCAAGGCTTTGTTCTGCAAAGGTGGCTGGAATCAGATAATCAATATAATTGTTATTGCCAGATGTTATCTTGTTAGGGGAAAGTAGCACTGATTACATCTCCTTTGTGGACAAGGTAGTATTTATTGCTAACCGTGGGGAAAAAATTATTAAGGTTTTAAAGCTGAAGTTCAGTTACGTTGACTGTCATCTGAAAATAAGTGTTTGAAGGTGTTTTTGACTGCTTTTGAGTAGACATTCCTTTCACTGTAATCTCAAAAGTTCTGTTGTCCTGTTTTTATTAAATTTGCTGGCATTCCATGTTGATCATCATCTTCAGTAAACTTCAGTAAGGCTGAAAGAACAACAAGCAAGTTTCCTTTTCATCTTTTAGCTCTAAGTGGTTCAATATCATAATATTTTAAAACTGCATTGTGTTGACAGTAAGCTTCTAACCTAAGTAACTGCTCAAAGGAGCTGAGCACTGTCCTAGGGTGATGTTTGTATCCCCATTTATGTGTGTTCTGCTGTGTTGGATGTTATGTTCTGTGCCTGTGAGACTGGCTCTGAAGGACAAATGTTTTGTTTTGGTTCTGTTATCAGCCTGCTTCCCCCCCCACGACTGGCGGGACACAGAGACGGGGCAGTACATAGTGTGGCTGTTGTTTTTTGCTGCTCTCTTTTCTCCTTGACTCTAGCTCTGGCTGCTGCTTTTGCTCCTGCTTCGCTTTGCTCTTGCTTTGTTTTTTCTCTTTTTTTTCTTTTTTTCCTTGTAACTACTGGGACCTGCTCCGGACTGGCATCTGAGAACACCTTGTGGCCGGCAGCAGCCATCCCCAGCGCCGGAGGGAGTGACAACAGGGCGACCACCCCCAAGAGAGACTCGCTGCATTTGTCATCTTTTTCTCAGAGCTGTGAAAGAGTGTTGTCATCTGGTATTGTTCATTTTGTGTACTGGGGGGGCTGTGCCTGTTAAATAAACAGGTTCTTTCCACTTCTCTCCGAGGAATCATTCCCGAACCGGCTGGGGGGAGGGGCCGTGTGGGTTTGCTCTCCGGAGGGATCTTCCTTTGGAGGTTTTCTCCCAGATTTGCCCTAAACTAGGACAATTATCCAGCTGCTTGCACGTCTCTCTTCATTGATATGTGAATACTATCTGCCTGAAGGTAAATGGTGCATATCTGGGCTACCTGCATTTTTCCCTCTCCTGTTGTCTCTGGACTGAACAGGGGCACCCTATTAAACTTTCCATCTCTCCCTCTCCTGGCCTTCAATAGGTGTTGTTTGCTTCTGTGCTGTGGCTGCTTCTAGCGATACTGGAATTTTAGTATTAACCACAGTTGCTTGAGGTACTTATCTCTGCAGGTCTCTTTTGATAGCTAGAGAAAAAGGGTATAGAAAAAGCAACACAGCCTGTTAGTGGAATGAAGAAAAGAACAATTCAGTGTGCATCAGCTTCAACTCAAGGGACAAGCCCAGCTTGCCTTGGGTACTGTTTTCCTGTTCTTCATCTATTTGAAAATGCCATCACTTCTTTTCTGGTCTAAGGCTGTTCCCTTCCTTTCCTTTGTTTTCTACTAAGTGATGTTTTTGGTTGGGGATTTAAAAAAATAATCAAACAGTTATCTGAAATGTTATACTTTAAACTGCTGCAGGCTATTAGCTAGATGCTCTATTAATGTTTTGTTTAGAGTAATACTATGTGTCCTGCCCATGATTCTTCACATCTTCCATCAACAGCGATATGCAGCACGGGTGTGAGCCCATGGTCTTAATGGTTCTTTCCTCAGCATCACTCATCAGCTTGCTTCTGACACTGGCCCTCTCTCAATGGTGTTAGCAAGGCATGATGTCAGATATTTTCATTATTTGTCTGTGTTGGTTCTTGATCACTCTTTGTTTTTCATCTTAGAGAAGAGTTGCAGTAGCCTGGGGATTTCAGTTTTTTCACATCAAAAGTATATGTTTGAGGGGGAGGTGAATATGGTGCTGAAACCTCTTCCCCTGCTTTTCCCTTGATTCTTACAGAGCTGTGTAATTGTGCTGAAGTTGTACTTCACTTGGTTCAGGATTTTGTTCACTTAACTGAAATTTCTTTGGTTTTCCACCCTGCTTTTTCTACTCTAATAAGCAGAATGAAGATTGTTGCTGTTGAAGCACGTACATTTTCTGTTAAGCCACATGAACCTGCAAATCTTTTTGCTAAGATTTGGAAAGTCAGACATTAAGTAGAATCACAGAAAGGGTACCGACTGGTCAGCAGGAAGTTTATTCAATTCTGTGTCACAGTTAGACTTATTAGGCTTCATGTCTGCTTCTCTGGAAACAGAACTAAAATTTCTTTTTATCTGCTGTAGTTGCAGACTCACAGAGTACATGCATTAACCAGGGCAAACGGTCTGTAGTTAGTTTAGGAATTTAATCTAAAACAAAACTGGAGATTTACCCTTCTTCCTGGTTTATCAGTCTTGTTTCCTGCTGTGTTCACTGTTCCTGGCTTCCCTTCCCAGCTGGGACATTGCTGCTGCCCTGCAGGGTTGGATGAAAGTTGAGCCAGTTTGTGTTGCACCCTGACTGCTGTTAGTGGTCTTGGGCATTCCTGGTCCAAGTCCCTGGGAATTCCCTGGTGTGGTTTTTTTTTTTTTTTTTTTTGCCCCTAGTTCATTTCTTCTGAGATTACTGCTTTGTTTTGGGAACGTCAAGTTGGTTTTCACAAGCTAATGTTGTGCAAAAGTACAACATGTTTTCATCCTCCATGGTGGCTGTTTTCATGTGACAGGTCAATCCTACTGCCTGGTAACATTCTCTCTACATGCTGAGGTTCTGTAGTCAAATTGGTAAAATCAGATCAAGTTAGATTGTTCTCTTATTTTGTTTTGTTGTTGTTGGTTTTGCTTTCAGAAGGGCAGGTTTCTTTATGTTGCATCATTTTCCTAATTTCCAAATTGTAGTGGAGGGCAAAATTTTCACCTGCACTTTGATAAATGAGTAATAAAATATTTACACAGCCCCACTGTGTGAAGAGGGTCTGTGTTGCTGTGTGACAGGAGGTTTTTTCATTTTTAGCTGAAGTATTAACTGCTTAGACCCAGGGTCCTTGTACAATATTGATTTTTAACTTTGCAAAAAAGACATCATTGTTTGTATGTAACAAAAAGGAACTGGGAACTGCTGTATCAGAGTACTGGAACCACAGTCGACATAGGAGAAAGATTAATATTAGCTGCATCTGACTACTTGTTATTCTATCTCAGCATTTCATTAAGATTGTAAGGTTGTTTTGCACTTGGTTTCCCAGGGAATATGAAGCTTAATGTTGAAAGACATCTAGACTGGCAGTTCTGCCCTCTGGAGGGCTCAGAAAGGGCTTTTTGCAGGACCTACCCCTTTCAGGGCCTCTGTTGTTGGTCCTGTGCTAATTACCCACACAAAACTTGCTTTTCCTTCAGCAGACATCAAAGGGAATTTTGCTAATTTATTTTTGAGGATTTGTCCTGGAAATAGAGATGACCACTTGGAAAGAAAGAGCTTTTTGAATTTCATCAAAGCTGTCCTGCATAAGGCCATCCTGAAAAAAATTAGTCTTTCAATTAGAAGTGTGAAATGAACATACCAGAAATTATCAATATTAAACATTTATTAACTGAAGTATTCTAATATTGAAATAGTCTGATATTTCTTCTTGGGCTGCTCAGTAGATATGTGAGATTTAACTTCAATTCCAGATAATAGATTTGACATTATAATGTGGATAAAAGTAACTACTGAAAGTAAATGTTCTGGAATTCTTTGAAGTCTTTTAACTTCCTCTTTATTTTCCGAAGTGTTTTACCCTACAGGTTAAAATGTAGTGTCCATAAAGTTCTCTGAAAATGCCATGGAGTATTCTATTGACTTTTTAAAAAATAAATCTCAAAAATCTGAACAAGATGTGAAATACGACAGGTTAATGTTCTTGTTCTAATATTCCTGTTTGCTGATATTGTTGATGTTTGTGCCCTCACTCCTTATGCTAAGTCCATAGTTTGTATTTGCATTGATCCAACTTTTGCACTTTGCTTGAGTACAGTGGCCAAGATTTTGTGTTGCTGAAGCCTGCTAACATTGGTAGCACTTTTATATTTCTGAAAACAAGGAATTGGATGATGCAGTAGGTGATCCAGTTAGCTGGGGGCTGAGCAGAATCATAACTCTGACCTATTTTAGAAGCAAAAGCATTTTCTGAAGTCTGAGTGTCTCTTTTTTTCTGTTAAATAGAAATTTTACCAAATTTAATTAATGATGTACTTTAAGTAACAACTTAAATCATTATCTCAGGAAAATGAGGCAAGTTAAAGAAATCCACTTTATTTGACAACTTGCAAATGTTTCTATCCAAGAGTGAGCTGTGTTTACTGGATAAGTAATTGCAATTTTAAACAAAATTGGCTATTTGTGTTTTTGATTATTGCTGCTTGCACTAGGTAGCATCAAGCAATTTGTGCCTCAGAGGCTGTCTTATAAAGTACATGCTTCCAGTATTCTATGAAAGTCATCAACTGACCATGACCCTACAGGGTTATAAAATAAGTATCTTTCAGTTTGAAAAGCAGTAACTTTTTCAGCTCAGCAAGTTTGAGTTCAATGTCTGAGCAGGTACAGACTTTAAAGCAGTTGACAATGACTAAAGAATTCAGATTTGATGTGCTATTTCTAATTACTGATACATGAAAACACACAGCTAGGGGGGCAAACTGGAAGAATTGGAAGTTTGTGTGGGATTGCAGGAGCTTGGTCTAGTTGGTAGAGTAAAGATGTAGTGGGGCACTCTCCTGGCTGGAGTGCTGAGATGTGTGGATCCAAGATGAAGAGACTGGGAATGGGGAGTGGTTTGAATGCATGGGGCTCTGCTCTGAAAGAGGAGATGAGTCCATGGAGAGCTCTTTGGGTGAAGATCATTAAGTAGAATGATCATCAGAAAAAGCTTTCTCCCTTACAGTGTTCTAGTTTGAATACTAAGGACTGGAAATACTTGGCCTCAGTTATTCTTTCCTAAGAACCTTTTGTCTCAGCCCCTTTGAGACTGGCAAACTTTAATGGGAATATATAAATATATTATGAAGTATTTGCATATAATATCAAAAACCTGCATATTAAAATTTAGAAAACTGATGTAAGGCATTCCTTACTTGTTATTGCTAATGAAAAGGCAAGAAAGAGTAAAATCATAGTGATTGGTAAAGCAGATTCCATTCTAAGAAGAAGAGATGAGAAAAAGTAGGTTGTTCTGGTCTGTTTTTTTATTCAAAGATCAGTGGTGCCCGGAGGATCATAAAGTGACAAATGTTCAGTGGTAATACTGGGAAGTCTTCTTGTCTTTTGTTAGCAGAGGATGCAATTTCCACAGGGAAATTCTTTCCATTTTGAGGCATCCAGAGACTAATTGGTATAAAAAATAAGTTTTACCTCATGATGAAAGATCACAGGATCGATGAGGTCTACCACAGTTTTATAAGCATGGAATGAGTTGGGTTTGATTGCTTAATACTTTCACTTTTTGACCACACTTGAAAAAAAAAATTAAAATTCTATGACTAAACCTCCTACTGTTCTTGTGAGTTGCTTTTCGAAAGTGTTCAGTATCCAAGAATTCTCGTTAATTCATACAGGCCTCTTTCAAGAAAACACATGAAGATAATCTGATCTGTACTCTGGAATGTAACAAGCTGGAAATAAAATAGACTTTTAACATGTTTCTTAATAATGAGATACACTTGCTTTATCAAAATAAACAAAACAGAAGAATGAGGCATGCCTAGTCTTTAAAAGAAATCATAAGCCTGCCTGATAATAAAGAACGTTCAAGAGCAATTCATCCTTGGGAAATGATTACCTCTGTCATCCAGCCAAGGTCAGTGACACATTCACTTAACAGCTACATCAAGGCAAAAGCATAAATTAAAAGAATTCCATAGCTCCAAGTCAGTTTGAGCACAAAATCTAAAAACCCTGCAGTTTTTAGGGTCTCCCTTTGCCTTTTCGGGTTTTGCATTAGCTTTTGTTATATCTTTTGTGGTATTTTTTATTGATAATAATTCTCTCCCAAATTGCTTCCAGAAGAGCCCAGGAAAATCAAATCTTGGTTGTGCTGCCAGGATGCTGTAGACAGTAGACAAAGGTGCACACAATCAGTGTGTTGGTAAGCCTGGAAGTAATCCTACTAAAATGAAGTTGACTACTAATAGTTGTCACTAAGTAAAAGAGGAAATTTGTGTCCTCAAAAGCAGAACATTTCCAGTGCTGGGGGCATGCACACGCCCTGGCACTTGGACTCCACAAGTAGTGCAGTCACGGCCAATATTTGTGTATACATGAGGGTATATTATTTAATGTTTGTCAAACACAGAGGGCTTTAAAAGTTAAAATAGGAATTTGAAAATGATCTGTCTCCTTTTGTGCCCCACTTCCCCAACCATCAACCAGAATCCCTTATCACTTCTTTTCCTGCAGCTTGATTTAAAGGTTATAAATAATTCCCCTCAATAGGTTTTGCTTTGGAGTCCAACTTTTGAACTTTAATATACACCACTATACTGTATTGTTACATTGGCAAACGGTTGGCTGAGGCTATGTAATATGATTATAAAGCTGTTTGCTCTTGCCTACTTTAATAAAAAAAAGAAAAGTAACAACAGAAAATGTGACTTAAATAGGCCTGAATGGTGTTAGGGCAAGATGATTCTGTTAGCACACGAGAAACCTTGTTTGGTGTCACATGGGAGTATTGGGGATGCTCTGTAGCCTTTGAACGAAAACAAGCTGTGGTGTTGTCTGAAGTTTTGTGTTCCACTTCTCTCTCTCTCCCCCGTCTATCTGTTGCAAATACTCACACTGGGGATGGTCTGAGGCAGAGATCATGTTGCTTTTTCTGTCTGGATGTCGTGTAGTGACTCTGGATACTTGTTTGAGGACTTAATGTAATGATATTTAATTGCACAATAGCAGCAGGTGATTCTTCCTAGATACAGACCCTTCCACTTTATATAGCATGATTTGTGAGGAGTGAGGTTTTAGGTTTATTTCCTATTTGCTTCAAATTTACAAATAGCTGTTTTTTACAAGTTTCCTGCACTTTATGAAGAGGGTTTTATTTATTTTTAAATTACAATGGCTGTGATGCAGAAATAGGAAGGAAATGTAGCTGTGTTAATCAAAGCTGTCAGCTCTTGTTACTGGAGCACTCTTTGTATCAATTTTTAAAGTGTTTAATAAAACATAGGGACTGTTTCTGCTCTTTCTAGTCTGTAGTCATCTGACTACACTGAAGTCAAAGCAAGGTACTTTTCGTGTGCAGTGCAGTAACGAGAAGAGAATGAATTTTCTGCTGAGGATTTCAGCATCTGGTAAGCAGTTTCTTTTTCTAGGTTGGAAAAGAAAGCTGCAGTAGGTAGTGGCCTCTGTTTCAAACTCTTGATGCACTGTTGGCAGCTTTTCCTGGCTAGCTCTCCTGTACTGGTTATCTTCCATAAGAATTTTGGGTCAAATTCTAAGTAAATTTTTTCTGTAAATCAAATACAGGTCTAATTCATTTTGCTTGTGGAAAGGGTTGAGAGCATAATTTTGTCTCTTCATTTTATTACACATTCTCATTTTGCAATTTCATCCACATGTATTAAAAATCACTTAGAGTGCTTGATTTTGCACGAGGCCCAGAGATAGAATGCCATGCTTTCTGAAGATGCCCAAGTCTGTGTTGTGTGCTAAGTGCATCAGTAGTTCTGGGTTTCCAGGGTTCAGTCATTCCTGAGGCAGACTTTGGCAGCCGCATAATTAGGACAGGACAGAGTGCAGCAGTTTAGCTCTGAAAACAAGCAGGAGTTTTACACTGAATTGAGATGGGAATTATGAGGGTGCACCTCAGCAACTCAGGCTATCTAGCTCCTATAACTACAGGAGGGGAAGGAACTCTGCCCTCCTCACTGATGAAAAATAAAACTTGTTTCACTGTGATTCCATAAGAGAAGACATTGAGTAAAGGCATCTCTGTAAAAGTTAATGCTGAAAACTTTGCAGGAGGAAATAGAAAAATGTTTACAAGAAACATTTAAAAACTTATTAGAATGTAAAATAGCTGCAGGTCTGACATAGTGGTATGCTGACCTTTTTATTTTTTTCTTCCTTCTTGTCCCATTTATCAGATTTTCATAATATTTTACATCTGTGGCCTTCAGAACAAATCCTGGAAAGAGTATTTGGTGTCAGGCTTTCCCACCCCATCTCCCCTCCTTAAATCTGGTTTCCCAGAAGTCTCACCCTGGTTTTTGGTGGGCCCAGCCTTGGCCAATGGTGGATCCATCCTGGAGCCACTGACAGTGGCTCTGCTGGGCATGGGGGGAGCTTCTGGCAGCTTCTCACAGAAACCACCCCTGTGGCCCCCAAACCTGGCCATGCAAACCCAGTGCAGTCACCATGAGGACAAGGCGTTTCTTCAGGACAGAAAAAAAGTGCACTCCTATGAATTCCTATTTCTCATTCAGAGAGATGCCTTGAACAATCTGTAATGAAATTTTTATATGTGAGAGAGATTGTCAACATCATCCTATATTGTTCTTTGATATGCTCCAAAAATGCTGCAGCAGAAGGTATTAAAGAATAAATCATGTGCATAGCCCCCCAAACAGTTTGTCTCTTTACTCTTAACCAATTCGTGTCAGGGTGAATTTCTTCCTTCTCTGGGCTTATTGAATTCCCCTAAGATTCTCTGTTTGTGTCACATGTGTGTCAGTCCCTTCTTGCTCAGCATTCATTATCACATTATTTCATAATTTCAGGGGGGAAAAGTAAACAAGTAACCGTCTTTTGTCGATCTCCTCTACACATTGGAATCAAACCTCCTTTACCCTTTAGATGCCAAGAAATGCTTTGCACCCTGGCTGTGTTTTAGTATCACTGAGCTGGTAATTGTGTCAAAAACACTAGGTCCAAGTCTTTAAGTATCAGATGTTGCCAATCTCCACAGAATTTGCTATGACCTGTGAGTATAACAGCTGTAAGAAAACTCAGAAGCATGTGGATCTCAGTGTACATGACCCCCGACCCACACAATTGCATTAAAAATTAAAGAGCCATTTCTTTTCAGTTCTGCTGTAATTGGTCTGTATTCCCCTCATAATGGGATGAATATTAAGATCAATGATTTCCCCTATTTTTCACTGAAAAAATCCTAAACTCCAGTTCTGGATCTAGGGCTTAGGTCCTATAGATATAAATTTTAAAATTTGAATAATTAGAATTTTAGCCTCTGCCTTTAAGACTGTTGTACCTTTCTAATTTTTAATAATGGAGAAATATAAATTAAACAGAGACTCTTTAGCCTTTCTTATTGGTTTTTGTTCTTGCCTTTTCATAGATAAGAACAAGGTTCCAGCCTTGCCTAAAGGGCTGATAATCTATTTGCTCTTGATCTTTTAAACCTCTTTCCAAGAGGCCACAATACTGACTCTGAGGTTTCTGAGTTGTTCTTTTCTTTGCTTTTCAATCCCTTAAGACTACAGGGCCTCCTGCTAAGACAGTTATTTTTATGTTCTTTCCTGTAGTAAAAAGTGTGCTGCATTTTAACAAGACTTCTGTTTTTAAACAAATGAAGAGGTGCCCTGAGCAGAGGTATTTGTACAACCCTGTAACCATTAAAATGGTTCTCTTCAGGCAAAGTGAGACACAGTAAATACACTTTCTTATCCTGACTCTGGCATCATTAGAGTAGGAGGCTAATAAAGTAAATTCTGAACGAGTGTGGGCTGCACACACACATTTGTGGGTGTGTTTGTGTTTTTTTGCTGTTTCACCTGCTAAAGGTGGCCAAAGCTTTTTTCTGGCTCTGAGAGACCTGCCCCCCTCTTACTTTTACTGAAGTGGTTTTGGCACACCTGGGCCTCTCTTTATGAATCCATCTCTTCAGCTTTTGAAATTACATGGCCAATTCTTTTTCCTTCTTCATGCTGGAGCTGCTGCCTAGCATTCCTGATTTTAGGATCTTAGTTTTGCTGTAGTGCCGAGAAATTACTTCCTTGTCTCCACATCCCAATGAAATGAGCATAAAGAAAGAATGGTCCACACAGCATTCTGATGGAGATAGCTCTCTGCTCTACAGCAATGTTTCCTTTTCCCTCAAAAGCCTAAGGCTGGAAGCAGGGGGTAGGTGAAAATAGAGACATGTAGATAATAAGAAAATCTGTAGTCTGATAAGTGATCGTTTCTTGCCAGAGATTTAGTAGTGGTACTTCTGGTGCCTCTTGAAGGGGTTTGGAGCACAGAAGCTTCTAAGTCACTGCTCATCCCTGCTAGCTGAAGGTACTGGCAGTTCTGGATTGGTGCTGTAACTGCTGTGCCTCACCCCAAAGATGGCTACATTTCTGGCATCAGAGAAATTACTCCCATGTAAGTAGCCTCTAAATTGAATTTTACAGTTTATTAAAAAGGTTGGGTTATTTGGAGGAAACAGCCTCTCTTTAAAACTGTCTTTTTTGTTGGAAGAGAGTTCCTCTCAGGTGAAATTAGATGAACTTGGTATGCAGGCTAATTTTCTTTTGTGAAACTTGATTTTCCTTTTATAATAGTTAGACTTACCTTGGAATGCATTGGTTTACACAGATCTGCATCCACTTTTCATCCAAACTAGAGGTAGGATGTGGTTCGAATGTGCTAGCAGGACTTTGCAGTAAGTTCCAGTTCCAGAGGAGCTTTCTCTTGGGATTCTGGGAGACCTTTAGTAGACTTTTGATAGGCCTTCACCAGCCCTGTAGGATGTGGATATGCATTTCAGGAGTTGGAGGGAGGACACTTTTATCGTTGTTCCCTGCCCCCACCCCAATCATCCAGCTTTGAGCTACATTAAGGATCCAAAAAAAATGCTCCATTTCACTGTTTGTTTGGAGTTGTTCTTCCCTAAAATTTTCAAAGGTTTTCTGTTTAGAGCAGGGCTTATATTTTAGATGGCATCCAAATTCACCAGAAATTTCAACACCATTTTGCCTGTTGTCTGGAATAGGAATAGCCTTCCCCCCAGCCCCCTTTAAAAGAGATACAAAACCTGTGCATATGTGTATTTCTGAATGAATCAGACATAAGGATGTATCATGGCAGCTGAATTGCTCTGAAAATTTAGGGCTATGTTGTATGAATCTCAGCAGAAATCTCATCTTGAAAGAAACCACTGGACACAAAAGGACACTCTTCCAAGTGTTAATTCATACAACTCCCCAAGGGTTACTTAGTTTTTCTGGTGCTGGTTATGAGCTGTTGTACCTTGTGGTAATTTGGTAGCTGGAAGTTGATGGAATTCCAGACCATACAGATATTTAACCATCTGCCTTGTTTGTTTTCTCTTGTTTTAGCTTTGCCCAGTTGAAGCTAAACAATTTTGGAATAAAGGACTGCAGAAGGAAAAAGCCAAATGTTTGTTTACTTATTTGCAAATGAAAATATTGTGCTTAGTTTACTGTAAATTTAAACTTTAGTTTTCTACCTGATTGGAAATAGAAACATATGTGTGATTAGTGACAACCAGCCTTCCAACCGTCATCCTAAACACTAAGTTGTGTTTTGAAAGTAAATGTAAATCACTGTTGTTCTGCTTGTGATGGCAGACTTTTTTGGCACTTAGAAAAGAGTCTGCATACCAAGTTTTAAAAAATGTACAAAGATAATGGTGATTAATGTGGGTTATTATGCAAGTACTGGACCAGAATTCATAACAGAATTGAAGGTGTAATAGAAATTAAACTTAGATTTAATTTTAATTACAAATTACCTCATTTACTCAGTCCTCTACCACACAGTCTGCTCAATGATCATTATCATGACACGAAATGCACCACAATATTACTGAGCCTGCAATAAGTGCAGCAGTAAGATTCCTTAAAGGAACTAATTCCTAGTTCTGAGGGGCTGGCACTAGCATAGTCATCTCAGAGTGGCTTGCACTGTCACTGGACAAAGCCGTATGACTTTCCCAAATAAATTAATCTTTGAATTGGATATTTCAGATCATCCTGTCTTTATTAAAAATGTCTCTTGATGAAAGATCCTGACCTGGGTAATTTGTTCAGATAGCAAGTTATCCTTAAATGAAATGCATCAAATGAAACATGAACTTGATTTCTGAGCTCATCTCTTTTATTAGTTGTCATTTTCCATCAATAGAAGCTTTTATGCCTTTTTGTTTCTAAATTGCAAAGCTCTGTGTGGCTTGTAGCTACTTTGGCACTCAAGACACTCCTCAGGCTTCCCTTCAGTAAGAGAAATAGATGGAGTTCTATGCCCTTTGGCAAAGTATGTTTTCTAATTGATTTGTTGTGTTTATCTTGCTTGAATATTCTCCAATGTATCTGCCTGATTAAAAAAATTATAAGTCCTTGCATGAGGCTTTATTCCAGCTCTGGCTGCACTGGTGCCAAGTGCAGAAGGTAATTTAACATCCATTTGTGTGCTTGGGACTTCCCTGTGTGCATGTCCAGTGATGAGGCTGAACTTCTGCTAAAAGTCTCTGAAATTGATCCCAGTGACTCCAGAACTCTTCTAAACACCCGATTCTCAGTGTATGTTCTTGATATGCAAATATGGCATCAGACTTTTGATAACTTGATGTTTAGCACACCCTCTGCTTCTCCTTGCTCAGCTTTCTCAAGCAAATGATTTTCTTGCTGAGCATTTGTGTTCTACTCTGTCAGAGCATTCTTCAGTCTATTATGCAAAAGCCATATCTGCAATGATTTGAATTTCCTTTGAAATACCAGTAATGATGTTAGTATGAAGTTAAATGTCAAATTCTGCAGTCTTCATCTAACCCTGGATTATTCTAATTTACAGTTATTTATTAGCATCTATTATTAAATAGTTAGTGTCTGTATTAAATACATTAAAAAAACCCAAATGTATTTTGTGTATATCATGTTGAATTGTCCTTGTTCTTAATGGAAATTTCCTGTGCTGTTGTTTTTTGAAAATGTGTATCATTTTGAAGATGTACACTTCCTAAGGCATTTAAAGAGAAAGAAAAAGGTGAATTCCAGGTAGCTAACGTTATTTCCCATAATTCCATCTCAAATGGCATTAATTTTACCTTATTTTACTTGCTTATTAGTAAAGTCATACATCAGCTATTCCAGTATTTTGCCTGACTTGCCCAATTTATGGATATTGGTTTTTCTTGTTCATTTTTTAAAGCTTAGCAATGTAATCTCTTTTTGACACTCTTGTTGCTGCTTGGCTAGCTGTCTCAGAATTTTGGGATGCAAATTATCCAGATCTATTTCATTTCAGCAACTGTTAATTAACTTTCTCTCTCTAATAATTGTTGTAGAACTCGCTCACCCTGCAATGGCATCATCTCGCTTTTTCCTGAAGACTAATAGTGAATACTTTTGTCTTTTTTCTGTATTATTATTGCTATTAATACTTCTACCACAAATCATGCAGACATACAGCACAGTTATAAATTCTGTGTTTTTGATGAAATATCTTAGTGTCCTCTGCTGTCCATTTTTTTATATATTTCTTTTTTCCTTGATCAGTTATGCAGTTTCTTAGTTCTGCCTCGTGCATTGCTGAGAATGCCTTTACATTCTTTCATTTGCTCTGTACCTTTCACTACTCATCTAAATCATGTGGGTTGTTTTGTTTGGTTTTTGTTTTTTTTTTACCAATATGAACTTTGAACTTGTTCTTAAACAGTGCCCAACTTTAAAACCCAGATCACTTTTTCTCAGATGATTCTATAGTGAACAGTTCACAAGGTTTTTTTTATTCAGATTTCCATAATTTCATTGAAGGTTTGCTTAGTTTGCTGTCACTTCACTTTGTTCTCTCGCATCGTGGGGAGTTTTATTTTGTACACCTTGATCTTACAGTTTTGAAGAAGGGGGAAGCAAAGGCAAGACAGTGATGTGTTCTAAATGTTCTTCCAAGAGCTGTGCCATCGCATCCCTTTCTCTTTTTTAGTCTAGGATTGGTAGATCAATCTGGAACTCTAGAAATTTATTTGTGAGAAGACACATCTGCTAGATAAAGTGTTCAAGTGCTCTTATCTGGAATAGAGATTGTGAGGTAGGAGGTGTTAGCTGGAATACTGAAACAATGCCGTCCACATATAGTGAGTTCAAGCTTGGTAAACACAATCATTGTATTATTCTCCCTCCTCACTTGAACATTTGCCTGAGAAGAAAAAGTTCCTGAAGCATCTTGATAGAAAAGGACATTTGAGGATAGCAAGTTCTTTGATTTAGAACATTTTTTGAAATTTTTTTTCTCCTAGTGTTACTTAGAAAAGCTAAAATTTTGCTTTGGTTTGGTTTTGTTCTTGTATATGAACACTTGTCTTCTATAATGCAACATAAAATGTGCTCACTGTAGAAGTGAATAAGTATATGAACTGCTGGAAGTTAATCACATGACACAGAAAATTAACTTGTATCATCTTAGGGTTACCTTTGATTGCAGAAATCACTCTTTGCCCTGAGTAGGTGGTTCAAATAAATTGTGCAAATAGACAATGAGTTAATGGAATAAATTAGAAGGGGATTAGTAGTAGATGTACTTTATTCATCAGAGAAATGTCAGAGTACTATATATACACCACTTAAAAATAAATTTTCCAGTTTCCATATTATTTAATATTATTGTTTTGATATGAAATAATAGGCTGAATCTTGAATGTTCTTGAATGGATTAGGCATACCCATTTATAATCCACTTTGTAAGCCTCCTCAAGTTTGGGAAACTTGATGTTATTAAAGTCAGTTAAATATGGATCAAATATGAATCTCACATCTGGGAGATCCATACCAGTGGCTGATGAAATGGGCATGTAGGCTATAAATTCTTTCAAATAGTAAAATAAATTATGGAAAATTTACCTACATTAACTTTGTGGAAGTGAAGGGGCACTAAACAACTACAGGGAAGGCTGGGCCCACAATACTTGTGTGATAAGTACCATTTCTGAGAAGACATTTGATCTCAATTCTAGTGTTATGGCGATTTTTCCTTCCTGTGAAATGGCTTTGGATTGTGCCTTTAGTAAATTAAACCACAATAAAATGAGAAATTAATTTCAAACTGTGTTGATTCAGAAATAATTAAATATGGCAACACATATCTAGTACACTCAAGGACTGTAAGTAAATACATATTGCACTTAGGCTGTCCTGAGTGTTTGCATATTATATACACTGCAGTATAATAGTTTTAAATGTCTTTAAATGCAAGTTGCTGCTGCAGTTTGATTGCTGATTTGAGATAATACTTCACTTGTGTTTGGAAAATAAATTCCTCTGGGGAAATCAATATTTGTCATGTTAGATACCATACTTTGGTTGGGGGACAGGGTGGTCTCTGAGGAAGAGCTGATTGTTCATTTGCTGCTGTATTAGCAAGATCTGTTTGTGGAATGAAGGGTTGCTCAGTCCAGATCCCCCTGTCATCCTGCTCCCTTCTGGCTCTTCCCTGAACACCCTGCTCTGGGATGGGTAAACTCTACATTCTGAACTTGAGGAAGTAAAAGCTCTGCCTGCTGATGCCATGGTTTGTTTCCTCTGTAGGCAGTGTGTGCCTGTGTGTGCTCAGTAGGGATGGGAAATACCAGTGTGTGGGAAGGATAAAGGACATTGCAAATACCTGGAGGAATGTGCTTACCGAGCTTCCTCTCCAACTCTGAAATAATGACAAACCATGCAGTGGAACTGCCTTGTTTGCCTCTGTTGTTGAGTGGGTGTAGGCATATATGTATGTGTGCAGCAAATGTGCATAAAATGAATGACACACTACTAATAGGCTCTGATTTGTCTCCAGAATTCTCCCATGGAGTATGATGTTCTGAATAATACATCATACATATTTCTTCTCTGTATAAATACCTTTGTTTCAAATTTAGCAAACCGTTCTCTATGGACATGTAGAAATTGCAGAATAAAAAAAATTACCCATCCCAGTAAGCAAAGTCATTTTTAGGCACAAGATGGGCATAAGCAGGATCCCTCCTTCCAGAAGGTGAATCTCCTACAACATGGGGTCATTGCATTGTTTCCCCCATGGACAGAACTACAGGCGTTCACCACGGGGATGTGGCTGCTCCCCACACTCCTTTGGGTTTGAAATCACATTTCAAGGGATGCACTTGCTTCAGGGACTTCATGTGAGGTCCTGTGATTTCTTCATCTGAGATGCTTCATCCCAAATTGCTAATTCCACAGAGTACCTGTTACCAGGAATGCAGTGAGCCCCCAAAGCCTTCTTGCCTGCTTTAAAAGTGCAAATGTCCAGGGCACAGGCACAGAGGCTGCACCTGAGCAAAATTTAGAGCTTCAGTATCCTGTGCTGTACATTCTGAAGAGATGGAAATCAAAGTCCTTTGTAGAAGTAATAATTTTGAGTAAAATATTCAGTTGGAATATGGATTAACCATTGCTATGGCAACCTGTACACATTCCTCAGTTTAACAATGAATTACAGAGTATTAGTCCTACACCTCAAAAGAGCAATGCCCAACGTTTCATTCTTTAAGGTTAACACAGGTCACAGCTTGGAATATATGTGCTGTATTCAGAACTGGAACATTTGCTGTGTAACTGTTGAATTTCTCTCTCCTTCTAACAAGTTGAAGGGGGTAATCCATATCTAACATAAGAACCTGCTGCCCCACAAGGCTTGTGATGTTTTTGGTGGAAACCTAAGGACTTTTTTCTGCAGTGTTCATCCATAATCTACGTTTTTCTCCCTCCCTATTGAAGAATATTGTTTCTGGGGTTGGTTGTGGAATGTCCATTCCTGGGTATTCAGCAGGCCAAAGCCATGGTTGAAATGGTCAAGTGTTTGCCACAGTCACACTGTTGTCCCAAGGTTGGAGTTAACACATGCAAATCTCCCTTCCAGCCAGCATTTTCTAGACTGCATAGGAGTTCTAATAGAATGGGCTGCTCCTTCTCTCTTCACCTTCAATTTTCTGATCTTCTGATGCTGGGGGAAGAGGAAAATGCACAGTTTAGCTGGTTACATTGCTGTCAGAAAAAGAAAATAATTAGCTAAGTCAAGTTTGAAGGTAAGAGGTTTTGGTCAATTTGTCTTTTTAATTTTTTTAATGATTAATGATGAAAGTTTTTTCATTTCATACCACTTTGTCGCTGGAAAAGGCATATTTGCTGGCAGGCAATGACATCTGTGTGTAAAATTTTCAAGTTTTTACAAGTCATAGCCTTGAAATACATGAAGATTTCCATTGTGCTTTTGTAGCAGTGTTTGTGTACTTGTGTATTTGTTGCTGTTTACTGAAATTTGGTTTCTTGGCAATTAAGTACCTCTTGAGTAGAGAGAAAAAGACTCCTTTGGAATTATTTTTACCATTTCATTTTTCCAAAAGCTCATGAAATGAGAAATGTGTGTCCATTTTATTAGTTGAGTGATTAAATTATAGGGTTTGGGGTTTTTATTTCCTTTTTCCTAGGAAATGTTAGATAATTTAGAAGATTTCTGGTTTCTGGATAACTTTCTTACCATTTCAAGAAGCCAGAGCTTATGTTTCTCAGCTGTACTTTCCCTTTACTTTGTATGACTGGATAATATATGAATCTGTACTTCAGTACATTCTAGCAGATTTAAAATAAACCTTTTCAAAATTAGTGAAAGAAAATCAGAAAATTTCCAGGGAAATCCCTTGCTAGGTGTCACATCTGTCAATTCATGTCAAGCTGGAGTAATTTTCAACAACCTCAAACAGCAGTTTTGTTCAAAACTCAAATGTACTATTTGCTGAAGACAAACACAATTATTTTAGGGCAGATCTCAAGCTTTGATCAAGTACCAAATATTTTGCTGTTGGAACTGTAATGTCCCAACTTATATCAGCAATGAAATAGCTAAATAAAAAGCTAAAAAAAAAAATTTGAAATGATGCACAACAGTGTGAAAATCTCTGGAGACCTTCTGTAAGCAAAGTGAAACAGAAATCGCTACCCTTGCAAGTACTGATAACACACAGAGATGTTTTTCTTCATCACTAACTGAGAATGTGGCATATCACCATGTAAATTTGATTTCAGTCCTAATTAAATATTTAAAAGATGTTGGCTTTCTGTTGCCTTTTTGAGAAGATGGCATATTCTAGGTAGAAAACCTTCTGGCTTCATATTACCGAGTATTTGTTATATTATGGAAGATTTGTTCACAAAATATAATTAATGTAGTGTTGATTTGAACAAAAAATGTCTGCTAATTACTCTTTGAAGACAGATATTTCAGCTGGAATATAACAGGTTTTACTTCTCTTGGGGGTGTTTAAGAGCACTGATCGTACATAGATGATATTAGTAAGTGATATTACATAGATGATATTAATTAAATGGGAGTATTATTTTCTTAAGGGTTTGTGCAAGTAGTCTCTGGGAAATCTACTTTACTTTTTCATATTTCTTATTAACAAAATTAATTTTAATTTGAATACATTATGCTCTTTTAGTACTTGCAAGGTCTGGGTCTGGTCTTCTATTTCTAGATGTAACTCTTCTGTCGTTTAAGGAGCAACTTAGATGTCAGCAGAGTGAAGTCAAGCCTGGACACTGTCCATTATCCTGGAGTCTCCTGGCCTGCTCTGGGGGCAGAGCTGTTTGTGTGGGGCTCTTTCTGGGAGGGCTGTGCTCTCTCAGGGCAGCCACAGTGGTAGCCATTGCCTGGAGTGTGTTTGGGCAGTCTGGAGCAGGAGCTTGTCACCAGAAAAGCACCATCACCTACTTCTGCTAGTGCAGAGGGGATTTTTTTGGATGAGGAAGAAGGCACTGGAGAGCATGCTGGGAAAATGCTATTACTCTGTGATTCCCAAGTGCAGTTCTAGCATAATTGCTGCCTGATTTACTTCCACAGGAAATAGTAAGGGGAGCATGTCAGCTGCTGTTGTTGTTGAGAATTAAGATTTAATGCCTTGGATTAAAATTGAAAGGACAGTGCCCTGATATGTTTTCGCTTCCCAAGTTTCTTATGGCAGTGCACAGTAAGTGTGAACAGAAGTAACTCTTGGACTATTCCAAGCAAATGAAAGGGGAAATCCAGTGGAAGCCCTGCTGAATTTACCAAGCCTAGGCAAGCTTGGTATTTTAGTTTTCTAATGAAATTTTTTTAAACCAAGATTTTTTATTACCACTTGTGCAGGGGAATCGGATTCACAATGAGATTATAATTCATTCTTTTTTATATGAACGTTATGTGTACCAACTTCATGAAGAGAATGTTACCAAGAATGCAAAAGCAAGTGGTCATGAGAAGAGATTATTAAGACTGGCATTGCAACAGAAATTTAACTTCTCTTATGCCTATGCATTCTGATGAAGTAATCAGAATTAGGTAAGAACACATAATACTTTTCCAGAAAACTTCTTCCTGACTCAGTGCACAAGATGGAGAGTGCTCAATTAGTGAGCAGCTATTCAAGATGTTGTTTTATCCTCAGTGTTTGATATATGGCCCCAAGCCTTATTTACAGCACGTTGTTCAGACCTTGCTCAGACGTCAGAATTATTAATTTCCTCATAGGCTTTTCTGTGCTGCTCATCACTATTGTATCCAAGTGCTACACAGGTTTTAAATTAAATGTATCTCTACAAAGCCCTAGTGAGGGATGTGCTATTATCTCTGTTTTACAGATGGGGAGCTGACAGAGATTAAGGTCAGAAAAATTCACCAAATTTGGGTGTACATTTTAAGACCTAAGATTGGATTTTAGTGCCCTTCAGATCATATAGGATGTTCTGTGTACAGAAGACACCACTTGCTACTTCAGCATCAGGTGTCTTCTTGTGGCTGGATAATTTCCCCAGCAGCTCAAGGCTGCAAACTGAACATTTACATGGCACTGTTGATCGCTGAAGAAAACTTTGTATTTGATATCTTAGGCAGTATCACACAGGAACTCGGATCTTTCTCTGAAACAGGCAGAACTTCAGTGAATCACCTGCAGAAACGAGGCACTGGGGCTTGCTGAAAACCCTCATATGACTTTAATAATAAACACTGTTCCTTAATGTTTGCACATAAGTTGGCATTGCACAAACCATCTGAATTCTCATCCTCGTCAGTTTGGTCATTTGATTTTAGCAATGGAGAAAGATTAATTTGGAATATTGAAATTTGTGATCCAGTTAATTTGGGGAATGAATATTAATTGAGAAACCATATTGCAGTACTATCAAAGATAGTACTGCCTTCTCTGTGATAAACATGAAGAGGATCTTTCCAAATCAACTTTCATTTATTTTCATTCCATATTCAGGTTTCTTACCTCTGTGAAGACATTCTAAATACCAGAGGATTTGTGAGATAGTCTAGAAAAATACTGTTTCTCTATTTTGGAAAACTTTAATTGGTGATTTTTATGTGTTGTGTCTTCATTTTGTATACTGAGTACATTTACATGATTTTCCTTGCGTTTTCTCCACTGGCAGTTCATTTTATGCTAGTTTTTGTTTTAGGCCTGCTGATTGTGTATAGAGTAGCATAGAGAATTCAAGGTAAGCCCTTAGTTCTTCCTAGTTCTTTAAATGTAGCAATGTAGATTTGCACCAAGGCTAAACATAGATATTTGTGAGTATTTCTGTTAATTTTTGAGGACTTTGGTTGCATTAATTTGACCAGGGAAAAAAGATTTCACTGTATCATTTTGTCCTTTTCAAACTATCTCTGCTTTGTTTTCTTCTCTGTTAGATACATATTTCTTTGTATTTTCCCAAAGCTCTTTGAAATCTTTAGCTCGCAATGATTAGAGAAGTGAAATGTTTCTTACATTCATCAAGAAAGGTACCAAATAGTGGCTGGTATGACAGAGTTATGTAGAGAGTTAGAGAACCCATTTCTTTAAACACCTTTTTAATGTTAACCTACATAGCCTCTTAATTAGACTACTTTCCTCATGCCAAGTTCATCTCTTTTGTGGAACTGGGAGGCTCCCCTGTGTGTGTGAAGTTGGACAGTTTTCTCCTAGCTGTGATGTGCACTCAGGGAAGCCAAAGCGTCTCTTATAACAACACAAGAAAATGAATTTTTCAGTAGTTTCAAAGTCTCTTTTGTTTACAGTTGTATTCATTTCCAGACTGCTGAGAGCCAGCTATTCCCAGAGCTTTATGGTATTGCTGTGGCATTACTTACAGAACAACTGCTTGCTATTGAGGAAAAAATGAAAGTTAGTGAGAACTTTGCTTGACTAAGTATGATTTCCTACTGGGCAGCTTGGGTAGTACATATGTATTGTGCAAATCACCTCTTAAATAATAAATTGTATCCATTATTTAAGAAGTGCAATGGTAGTCCAAAGTTTTCATTGGAAATGAAAGCTGCTTATGCCCACCTTCTGTAAAATGTGCTGGTACTGGGGCGCTGAGCTGGCAGCCCAATTTATGAGTTACCTATCCAGAGGAGCTGCAGGAATTCACAAATAAATCAGAGCTTCAGCTCTGACAAATGCCAGCCAAATTCTTGAAGCTACAGAGGGCTCCCTGGTTGAGGTTTCTGCCAGTTTGCCGTACTTCAGCCTAAATTTTCATCCTGCAGATTGCAGATTAAGATTTAATAATGTCTAAAGATTTCTAATTACTCATGAGTAGCTTATTAGAAACCCTTGCTGGCAAGGAGCTCCAAAGACCTTTCAGTACATCATACAAAAATTTACTCCTCAATTAGTTGCAGAAGAGTCATCTGGCACCCAATTCTTGTTTAAAATGTTAGCAAGTTTACAGAGAAATGAGAACATAATACTCTCAGTTATTCCAATCCACCACATGACCATAAATGTTTTTTAATCTTGAAAAGTTAAAAGCAGGAATAATAAAACATTTTTTGTTGATGCCTGAAGTGATGCAGCATAGGAAAGAGAGCCAGAGATACAGCAAAAACATACAAAACTATTTGCTTGGTTTATGGCTTGATTATGTGACTCATGCAGTTCTCTATGGTGAGTCTAGATTAAAAATAATCATATAGATTGTTTTCTAAAAGGAAAAAAACATAAAGAATCTTATGGTAGACACATATACATGAAAATGCATATTTTTCAGGACATTTGGCAATCATGAAATAAAAAGCAACCAGAAGAATGATGTGCAGATACAGTAAAATGTGTAATTAATAGATGAATAAGAAAATTAAAATAATACATTTATAAAAATAATGTCCTGTGGGGGACAAAAGGAGTGGGGGAAGGATGTGGACATAAATCCTTTGAAATGATGTTTCATTCATTCCAGTGCTCGTGGAACAACCTGGTTTAAGTGGTTTTGTCTTGGAGAGCAGGCACATATATATAGTGATGAAATGAGAGCTAATGGGATTTGTCTTAAAGATTCCAACATCTAGAAATAAACGTAAATGTGCTGTACATAGATGTAAAGGACCCACTCTCTAGTATTATTAGCTATATATAAATGTGAATCTGACAATAAATTTTCATTAAATGTCTATTTTCATTTATATGCTCGAGGAATTGTTAGGCTAAGTATGGTGTCTGCATTTTCCTCTGAACGTTTGTGTTATATTTATTAATTCAGCAAGCTGAAATGCTTGTGGAGATACTCAGGTCTCGCAAGAATTGCTTGAAATATAACAAATTCAAATTCATAGGATTACCAAATAGCCATGGTCTAATAATAATAATAATAATGCATTCAGTATGAAATTCTGGGCAAAAGAACAAAATACAGGAAATAAGTCTTGAAAGTGTTTACTGATTCAGGAGGACTTTTGGAAGTAATGTAGCTCGTTTCTCAGTGAAAAAATTATAACATTCTGGACTGTATCTGGAAACTCATTATCCAACATTGCTGGCTTGTACCACACTTCTTTTTGTCTGGACTTGTGCTGGCCCTGAGTTGTGTGGACCATCCTTTTGCCATAGCACATGCTGTGCTCTCTCTCTCTGGTTGTGCTTTGGTTAATACCACCATAAAGGTTTGGGAAGAGCCATTCCTCTCTTCTCCCAGTGGATTCTTTACTCCTTGAATCTTTTCACTTAACTCCCTGCAGCTTGTCTTCTGCAGCTCTCTTGGCCCCATCTCTGCTGTCCAACTCTATAGATGTCCAAGTTGCATTCACTCAGAAAATAGGGAGCCCCTTCAGGGGAAGGCATAGTCTTGGTGTGTATTTCTAAAGCCTAGAAAATGACTTTGTGTTGCTATGTAAGTAATAATAATATTAATAATATAAGCAAAAATAATATTAATAATAAAAGCTGAAACAGATCAGTCTTTTCTTCACTCCCCATTTTTAAAGCCACTTTTTTTCCTCCTGAAGGGTTCAGCAAAAGAATATTTCCTAGATGTTTCATCATGTCACCTCTCTTAGTCTGTAGCTTCAAAAGGAATGAGCTTAAGCTCAAGTGTTTCAATGTGCAGTGTGCTGGTCTCTATAGCGACCTTCCTCCCCCATCTCTCCTTTTGCTGGGTAGAACTTTCCTTACATTTATATCTCTCAAGAGATGTCACAATTTTTTATTGTTCTTCAACCGTGTAATGTAGCCCTAGGTAGCCACACTAGGAAAAAAGATTTTGATGGTATAATTTCTGCCATTTAATTCATACTTTAAAGTATTTTCTTAATTTTTTCCTGTTCTGCCTTTCACCTCTCTGCTTTAAAAAATGGCATGATTGATATGAATATTTTTCCCTAATAAAAATGTATTTTCCCTTGATCTTAGTGTTGGTAATACATTATTCAGTGTTCCTTCTTAATAAAAGCCGTTGGTAGTTCCATTACTCACAGCAGTTATTACAACACTAAAGGTCTCGTTCATCAGAATGACTTGCAGAGGCAAAATCAAACCCCTGAGTTCTCCATGCATCAGGATAATAGCTGTGCTACATGCAAGTTATTAAAAAATTGAAATAGAATGTGTGTTTCTCTGTTTTGTTTTGCCTTTTTTTTTTCTTTTCCCCTCCCCCCTCTCTAGAAGATTGACTCTAAAGAAGGATCTGTGAGCATCATTTATTTCATTGCATATGTGTGGGGTTTTATGTATTTTGTTCTTTTAGTAGAAGTCATTGAGAGTAAATGGTTGATTTTGATTTATTTTATCCTGTTTCACAAAACATCCTCCTAAAAATCACAGATACAGTTCATGGATTTTGAGTTGTTTGTAATTTTCAGACTTGTTTTTAAATTCCTGCTGAATTTTTTTTGGATAGTGATAGAAGGAGGTATAATTTTAGATAACCTCTTCTAATATATGGAAAAATGGGCACAGTTTTTGAGCAGAGAAGATTGTGAGAAGTTCTAGATCAAATCTTGGGACTGGGATTCTGTTTGAAAGATAACTTCTGTGATATTGTGGTGCATTGAGTTCATGTATTCTGGCATAAAATGGGCATAAACGTACGGCAGGATAATGCAAAACAGCAATTGTATTTCATGCTCATAATCATAAAAGGTTTTTTAAAAAAAGAAAGTTGCATGTTCTCACTAGGATGTCAAAACAACAACAACAACAACAAAGTGATGTTTGGAAACAAATCCTCCTATTTGAAGTTGGGCTGTTACCTCAGCACAGAGGCAACCAAGGCTTCCACTGCCAGACTGATTTTCTCAGCATGGTTAAATGGTGTATGAGTCATCTTCTGAGGCACACAGTGTACACATGGACACTTGAGGAATGTCGAGCCTCTTTAGTGCTTTCATGACTCTTCTAAACCCTCATTTTTCTACAAGTTTTATGTATTATACAACTCTTTTGCCTCTGCAAACCTTTTCATTTATTGTTTATAACTTTGCACTCTTTACCTGAACTATAAGAAAAAACCAAGTTGGCCTAATTTGTATTCCAAAATGCTTGCTGTAGAAATGAATTTGACAGCTATGTCTACATCATTTAAAAATATTTATGCCCTCTCCATGTATTATGGATGTTATATCGCCTTTGATGTCTAGCTTGATTCTTCATTTGCTGATTAACTTGTCAATGTTGCAATTGCTTTACAGTGTTCCTACAGGGTTGCTCACTTGCTTTTAGGAGTCTGCATTGTTCTTGGTCAACAAAGTTCTGTGTGTTCTGAAGTTTGAGTTGGTTTTTGGGGCGGTTGTGAGGAGCAGGGAGAGGTCTTTTAAAAATTTGGTTTGATGATGGACCAGAAAATTGGGAAAGAGGAAACTGAGGACAGACTTATGTACTTGTTGCCTATGTGTACCCATACCTTGCCTGACTAGGTGTAGTAGACAAGATGGGTAATGCCAGAAGAGGGATAATTTTGAAAAGTAAATGTGTAAGCTAGTACAAAAAAAATGAGAATGCTAGTATTGTATTTGACCTGTAGCTTTTAAATAGGCTACAGTGCTTTGTTTGAATTTTGTGCATTTTCTGCTTTAGATATGTTGATGGGACAGCTGGACTGGTTGCACAAAGCATGTAGAGACAGGTTTGGTGGCAATGCAGCTTTCCTGTCAAGAGCCAAAGATGAAGATATACATCAGCTCACTGGTAATGGGCAGGATGGAGAAAAAGAGAAAGCCTTGTACAGCAATAGCCAAAATATTGGTGTCTTGTCAGCACTGCTTTGGTTACAAAACCAAACCGGCTCCTGTGAACAAAAGCCCATCCCAGTCAGACCCAGTACAAGTGGGAACTGTCTGGGGTTTATCAGGACCTCAGAGCTCCTCCAGGTCACTGCTCATCATGCTGTCTGTGTTACCTGGTGCTGTGCTCAGGAGTGGTTTGTGCAGTGCTCAGGGAGCTTTGTGCAGTCTCCTCTTTGGGCCCAGTGGTGCAACCCAAAAGCCACAGCCAGGCAGGGGAAGGGACAGTTCTCATGGTGGTCACAGTCATGCCCTAGGAAAACCCACTATAAGAACACCACTGGGATTTCCAGGGGACAAGCCTGTGAGAGCAGAATGGAAAATCCTGTCCCAGAGGGTCTGGGAAATGCTGCTGCAGCTCCAGGGAAGGGCAATGGAGCTGCAAGGCCAAGGCTGTGGGATTGCAGATGGATGTCTGTGGCATCACACACGGGAAGGTGCTTCAGTGCTCTGCAACAGGTCCCAGTCTATTTTCATTGTAAGTGTAGATAATTTAGCTTGATTGACCATGCTAAGAAAATGGCTATATATTTTAGCAGTAATAATTTTGATGTTTTCTTCCCTGCTAGATTAAGCAGGGGAAGCCACGTGTAGTGGATTCGAGTCCATCATGATCTGTCTATGATGGGAGGAATCAGTCCTTGTCAACGCCACAGAATTGGTTACATGCATCACATTTAATGGGTTTGCTGTCCAGTTTCTTCTGTGGGTGGTGAAAATGGAAAATAATCCACGTACGCTTTTCCCTTCAACATCGTGTAGAGCATTAAATACCATCCCCATGGAGAGAATCTAGGCTATGGCTGTCAAAGATACAGGAGCACCTTTTCTAGTTTTGTAATCCTTCTTGGCTTTTTCAGAACAGAAATAGCATAGTGTGTGATGTTTTGGCTCACTGAGAGGGAGAGGAGTTTTTAATTAGAGGCCATTTTCTGTAACTGGAAGAACACAAAATGCGTAGTTAAATCTTGTGCAAGAGTGGGAGTGGAGGGTGCTGAGAGATAAAGCTGTTCTAGGGACATAGAGCCAGTAGAAAAATGAAGCGATTTTAGAATAAAATTTCTTTTTATTAATGTTTTTAGGTATTCCTTGATGAAAATGTCAAATCCTGGCTGCTAGCAACAAGGATGTTTACTGCTGGGTGCTTGAGTTAAATAAGTAATATTCTGACTTGTGTGCATTTTATCCTTTGAATGTGGCAGTGAGAGGAGGGAATAAGTAAAAAATTCCAGAGCATGAGAAAAGGGGAGGTAGCCTGAAGGGCAGGTCTTCATTCTGCATTATTTCTTGAATACGGTGCAGAATTCTGATGTCTAAGTAGGACTAACACTTTCCCCATAACCAAACCTTTGAGAGGGAGCAATGCCAAATATGAATTTAAGGATATAGTCCTTAACTACAGTGTGTAACACAAGTTTTCATATCTTGGGGAATTTAAAAAAAAAAAAAAATGAATTTTGTAAGACCTGAAAAAAATTAGAAATTTTTGTTTTGCCACAAAAATTTGCAGTGTTTTTACAGTGAAATTGAGTATTAGAATCAGGACTGTCAACATTCATGAACAGGTGATGTTAATATAGTAAAATAAACTTTAAAATTTAAGAATACTCCTGGGATTGTTTCTAAAACAGTCCTTCCTATTAGCACAGAGGGATAATGGTATTGTAATTGGTTTCCTTTAATACACACATTTGAAGTTAGCAGCCCATTTTGCATTATCTCGTCTTCTCCCATTACAAGCAGATGTGCAGCTTTCCTAAAACAGCGCTCAGGGGATTCTCAGCAAAAGCCTTGAGCTTGGTTCCCAGCAGGTGCTGATCTCAACACCTTGTTCTAAGGAGGAGTAATTGTATAAGGAAAAATCAAGAGGCATTTTGGAGTACCAACACCATCTCAATTAAGCATCCAGTGGGGAGGTCTGTGGTGGCACGAAGAGAACATTAAAGCACTGCTGCCATCATTCCTTGTAATCAGCAAACTTCCAACAGTTTTCACGGTCTCTGGTTCTAGTGATGGCATGTAAAGAGCAGACATTCATCTTGATGTCCTACGGACCTGTTTTTAGGTGAACTTACCTTCTCTCCAGAAGAGAACTTATTTTATGTTCAGAGTTCTCACTGTGAATTTGACACAAATAATTCTACAGCTTATGCTGTTTAAAACCTGAAGCACAAACCAAAGCCCCCAACCCTGAAACAGAATAAATCTGGAAAACTGAGCCCTGTGTATTGATTTCCTCTCAAAAATACATTTAATATACGAGTAGTGTTTATGTAGTCTGGGGAAATGCCATGTGCCTATGATGCCTTTTTCTTGGACCTAAAATTAAGCGTCAGGCATGGTTAAGGGATAAAGGATTTTTATTTTGGTGTTTAATAAGGATCCTTATGGTGCAGCACTTTTCCAAGGTGGAATGTGCTGAGATGCACACTCACATTAGATCGTGTATACAGTTTTATAGACCTTGCAAATTAGCATATCTAATAAAGATGCCCCAATGAGGGGCTTGAATGATACCTTGATATCTTCCTATCCCAAAATATTCCCTACTAGATGGGCTTAATTTTAGTTTACAGGATGTGTTCTAGAGGAGACCTTGGCTTCTCAAGATAGTGTCGGGCTTTCTGGCCTCCAATTACGAGGCCTTTAGGATGTTTGGTCTCCTGGCCTGACACAATACCAGGACTATGCTAAGTTATACGAGTATCAATGCTAAAGACATTGAAAATACATAAAATGTTTATAAAGGGCAAAAAATTGTCACGGCATCACCTACTGAATTTTTGCAAAACTATAAAAATATTTGCAAATTTTACAGTGTATCTTAAGATTTTTCTTAATTTTAGCGCTCCTATTTTTGAGGGTCTAATATAGATTTCCAGTGCCTTTTTTTTTTTTTTTTTTTTTTTTTTTTTTTTTTCTTTTCTTTTCTAGTCTGGGTTATACAGATTTCAGGTCTGTTGTGGCTGTAAAATTAGTCTACTTGCTGTGTTAGCCTTTAATACTGTATTCCCACCTACAACTGCAGTAACACAGCTTGAAGGGAATTTAATTAGGAAAATGAGGCAGATGAAATAGGCAATGTAATGTATATCTGCAATATGAAGAAGAGTAAATACACTTTTCATCTGAATAGTCAGAATAGAAACTGTGTTAAACTGGGCTGAAATTTAATCAGAAATGGATTTCTTTCATTTTCTAACATTACTGTGTAATTGTCCTCCTTATTACTGGGGATTAGAAAGGCTACCATCATTAAAGAGGGAGCATCTTTAACCAATTATGTGTGGTTTCTAGTTTGTCTGGCACTGACCTCCTCTTCATGTGAAAGGTGGAAATCCCTGGAGGAACAGACTTAGCGTGGTTGTTCCAATCTGGGAATTGGGAAGCCTTGTGCACGCACTGCATCTCATGACCTGTGCACACACCTGTGCTCTCTTGATTCCTGCTGGTTTACAGACCATGCAAGCCATAAGTGGTAGAGTTCAGATGACTAAAAACTTGCTCTGCCAGTAGCAGTTTCCTTCCTGGCAGCACTCTGGAATATTCAACCTTGCTATAGTGTGTTGCTGCATAGTCGTGGATATTTCTTTTGTACACATTACTTATTTCCCTGATGCATTTTTTAGCATTTGTGTTCATTCTGAGCACATATGATTGTACTGTGGAGAAAAGCACAGAGGATCACTAGGACAGAAGGCAGCTAAAGTAATATATAATAGATCAGGAATAATTGTTTAAGAAAAAGTCTCCCATAATTTGCAGAATTGGAGAGAGTAGCACTGGGAAGTCTGCAATATTACACAGCACTACTGTACAACTGACACATTAGTTTGAAACACATTTATTTAATCTGAGTCAAGAGCCAGAAATACATTATTCAGATACATTTTTGCATAGTAAACAAATAGGAAGGGTTTTAATACCTGCTTTAATTCTATGCATGAGATTTTTTTTAATGTTCTATTGTTTCAGGATCAACCCACTTGGGCTGTAGTGTGATTCTTCAAACTGTTGCAGGGAGAGGTATGAGATTAGTGCCTTTACTTTACTGATTTTTCTAGGCCTTTTTAAAACAAGACAGTAAATATCATGTGGTAGGTACATGATGAAAACACAGTACAGGCAACCTAATGTCACCACTCTTACATGGCTGCTCTGCTGTTTTTTGATTATGGCAGCAATCAGCCGGAGGCCTTCTCCAGCTGATTACCAAATCTCAGGTTCTCTCCCTCCTTAAAGTCAAATTTCATATTATCATATTTTACATTTAGCATTTGTGAGTTAGAAACCTTGTTCCTATGCTTAAGTCTGTCCTATGCCTCTGGATAGTACCTTTATTTATCAGTGTTCTGGAAGACAGAACAAGGAATTATCTGTAGTACTTTGATTTCTGTCCATAGCATTTCCAGGTGTAAGGGCAGGTGCTACATTTGATTTTCCAGTTTCTGCAGACACCAGCTTACCATTTCATCACTGAAGGGTAGTCCTGGCTATAGAATGTGTTTCTCTCCTTTGTTAGAAGCATTTCCTTCATTGCAAGGAGAACCATGCCTCTTTACTGAATTGTGTAAAAACATTCTTGCATTTTTAATTGGAATGAAAAACCCCCATGGGGGGGTTGCTGATGGACTGCTTAAGAGAAATGAGGCAGATTGATTGAAGTTCCTAATAGTTATTTTTTTCAAGATTCAGCACAAGATAGCAGGTGTTTTCTCTGCTAAGCAATTCTTCTAGTAGCTAAAGATACTTGATTTTTGTATGTTGTCAACTTTCAAGTTTAATATATGCTAAGGGACACATCTCAGACACTTAATCTTCTGTTGACTTTATGTGGAAAATAATGTAGAACCTTTTCAAATCTTTGAAACAGGCATAGTTAAAATCTTCACTCTTCCATGGTCTGCTCAAGCATTTCCTTTCATCTGTGATTTTCAAAAATAAAACAAGACATGGTGCCTTCTTAGAAAATGTTTATTACATGGAAATGTAGTAATATGGTTTGTTACTGTATCTTATACTAAGATTTATATGTGGTTTTTCTGGTGTAAACTCTGACTAGATGCATCTGTTGCCCTTAATTTAAGTTCTTCTGTGGAATCAGACTGCTACAAAGCCAGAAGTTCCTTTAGAAGAATGAGTATTTCTCAAAGACATTTTCAAAGTGTGTGCACTTAGAGGGGATTGTTATGTGCACTTTTTTCAATGGGAGCAGGTACAAGTGGGATGATAAATTAGAATAAAGTTCTTAGATTAAAAACCAAGTTTAGGTCTTACTGAACACAGTAATCTTGCAAGAAAAGAACTGCGACAGAAGACCCTCCATGATTAGAGGGTAGCAGTAGATTTCCCCATCTCAGGCAACATATAAAACTGAATTTCTTGATTAGTCACTTGGTTCAAGCTGGGTAATGTGAGTATAATGCTTCCGATGTGTCTGAAGTATTGTCACATGAAATTTGTCATTTCTTCGTATTTTACCCTGCAGTACCTTGGATATTTCTGATTGAATTAAATACTTTAAATACTCTAGGGCTTGAAGACCTAAAATAGACACAGTTGGGAATGTGCCGTAGCTATTTAAGAGGAATTTTCATTCTTGTCACGAAGAGAGAAAATTTTAGTGAATGAAAGTGGAATTCTTTGATTTTCTATAAGAGAAAATGTGGCATTGATCATCTTCACATTCCAGTTGCTCAAGCTAGAAAGTGTGGATGGAAAATGGCTAAATAAACTTTCCTCAATTTGCCAGTATTTCTTCAGTTGAGGTGTTTAATGGAGAGATTAAGAAAATGTGGTTTATTTCATAAGTTCTGTGTGCACCGATTTGCATTGTGGCAGAAAGAATGGGAAATCTTATTTGTGCTTTTTGAAGAACATATGACCCAAATGTTTACAATGCAGGACAAATGGAAATGGGAGGGAGAAATAGCATTCTTTGGAATTTCGTAGCCCTGCCAAGATGATGAGAGAAGGGTTTAAGAAATTGCATGTCAATATTTCACTTTGGAAAGAAGCCTTTTCCACCACTCCTTCCAAGACCCGATCACTTTAGGAATGATGCAACGACCGTTCCGAGCCCCCCAGTGCCTTGCCGAGCGCAGGAGGCACTCTCTTTAGAGCTGCCTGGGCAGTTGGATTGTTTCATGCCTGTGGTTTGGAGAGGCAGGGTCAGTCCCTTCATTATCCTAACTCTGGTGTCTTTCAGGCCCCGAGCCCGGCGCTGGTGATGCTGCGGTTCGGGCAGCACCTCGTCAAGCCCTCGGCCGTGTTCCTGCGCACCGAGCTGAGCTTCGCGCTGGTCAACCGCCGGCCCGTGCTGCCGGGCCGTATCCTTGGCACGGCTGCCCGTGCTCCTGGGGAATCGGCACACGCTCTGGGAGCACCAGGAAAGGCGTGGCACGCTTGGAAGGTCAGGTAGGATGCGCTGTGGGTTTATTCCAAAGCCAGGCAGGGATGCTTGATCAGAAGATGCTTGATTGGTGTTGCAGAGCTGCCGAAAACAGTTGCTTAGCAACTGTGACCTTCGAGGTGAGTTCCTATTGACCTTTTCACCACAGAAGATGTATAAACAATCAGGTACTACTAAAAGCATTTTAAATTCTATTGGAGGCGTTACTGTTTAAATTCCGTATTATGCTAAATAACACATTCTGCTTCCCTTTTAATAATGTCACTTATTTTTAGATGTGGTAACTTCTTTATGGAGGATTTTCAACTTTTTCTGGCTAATTGTACACCATTTGTCAAATGCCAGTAGAATCCTGTATGAAGATTTTGAAGATATTTTTTGGGGGGACATATTGCTTTGATTAATTTAGGTGGGAATGGATTAAATAAACCATCTGTATAGTGCACACATTTCACAATGAAAATATGAAGCCTCATGGTGTAAGTAAAATTCTTGAGTTAGAAACTATTGTAACTTGATTATACAAGATGCTCAGTGTACCTGTTTAACATATTTTGTAGTGTAGTGTGTTATTTTCCAGTCAAAATTCTGCTGCTCTGTAACTTGTGCTCGTTTCAGTGGCTGAAAGTACAATTTTTCAGATATAATCAAGACTGATCACTTTTTCCATGGAGATTCATGTTAAAATTTTAGTAGGAGCTTAGTTAGGCAATGAATAACTGTCTTTGGAGAAAAAGAAGTTATCTGGAGTTTATTGCAAGTTTTCTTGTTAGTTTTGTAGTTTTATGTTGTTTCTTTCATTTTTAAAATCAAGTAAATTTTAATATATATATTTTAAGCCCACAAGTGTGTTTCTTCTGAAATATGGAAACTTCCTTTCCTCTCATCAATTCTGTGGATTATAATTGTTGAATATTGAACTTCTCTCTCCATCTGTTTTGAATGGTGTTTGTGTGTATCAGAGGTCAGATCATGGCAAAGATGCACAGACTTCAAAGAAACTTTAAAGGTGTTACTTTCTCACAAATACAGTTTAATGAATACAATTAAATTTTTCTGATCTTCAAGTTTCTGAAATTCCTGATATAAATCCAAGGGGATTTACAGACTTGTCATAACAAAAACCATTTCCAAAGCTATATAAAGTCAGTGTCACGTTGGTCACTGTGTGATGATGCAGGGCCTGTAAGTGCCTGAGCAGTTGCAGAATGCATTGCGGGGTCAGAGGGTAAATAAACTGTTATCTGTTCTGTTAGTGCAGGTTTTAAAAACAATATTTCACTATTTTTTAAAATTTACCAGTTAAGTGAACAATTGCATCCGTTGTTAAAAATAGACTATTTCAGATGAAGCATTCTTGTTTTAAAGTTTTGTGAGCATCTAGTAATGACAAGCTAAGGAGCCTATAAAACTTAATTATTACAAGCTTCTTTCCTTCTTAAATAATTAAAGATTATAAACTCTTGTTGTATAATTATTGCTGACTTTTGGCAGATACATTTATTTGCTCAGGGTTTAGCTTTGTTATCCCATAATGAGTATTGCAGTGTATTTTATAGTGTCACATTGTTTTAATAGCTTGTGTTGTAATATATAATGTAGTCTTTGTTTCTCCATTGAATAAATGTTCAGGTAATAAAAACCCAACCCTTTTCCTTTGTCATTACAATAAGAAGAAATTAGGAGAGATCTTGATGTAAAGGCTAGAATACAGTATGCAAAATAGAGCAATTTGCAGTTGTAAGCCTTTTAAAGTGTCTGTATAATGCAGCATTCATCTGGAGACCTGGCAGTAAGAAGTGTATTTTCTTTGTTTTATTGCAATAATTTTATCTGCCTTGTCTTTGGCACATGTGTGACATTTTTTTTTTTTTTTCAGTAGAAAATAAAATATTAATGTATGTGAATTAGAGAGACAAAGGAAATCAGTTTGAAAGCCAGATCACTCCAGGTGGTGGCTTTAATTAACTAGTAAGGTTGAAATTCCGTCTTGAAACAGAACATGGGGTTGGAATTATGCATTTGCAGTAATAGATTTAAAATAAGACTATACTCTGGGAAAAAGTCTGTCACAATGGCCTGGTGAAGTTCAGTGTGACTTGAACAATGCCTAAGCAGGCTTGTTCAGTTAACACATTGCAAAGTTTTGTTTTGTTTATTTTGAGCTGTCATCCTGCAAATTTAGCTTGACGTTTGAAAGGCAAATTGTGCTAACAGTCCAAAATTAGGTAGAGTAAGAATACAGTATTTATGGTAAGGAAAGAGTTCTCCTGTTCCTGGACAGAGCTGACACGTTTTTCCCAGCATTTAGACTTCTGCTTAATGTGTGCACCGAGTTCACAGACTCAGGAGCTTGTTTGTATTGGGATCCCTTTGGGACATTACTACAGATTCTTGAATAGGAAGGTGCTGGATTCTTATTATTGAGAAAAGGATATCCAACAGGAAACTGGACTCTTTAGTGCTAGCTACAATGTTCACATGTGTGTGAAGTAGGAAACATTGTCCTCTTCTGGCACAGGGAGACGAGGAGAGCTGTGGGTGGTCAGGATGCAGGATTAATGCCCGTGTCCCTCAGGAGAACCAGTCCCTTTGCTGTAACCCAGCAGGCAAAGACTCAGAGGTGTTGGACCACAGGCTGTCTGAAGGCATTGTCACTTAACACCTGTAATAATAAGATGTCTGCTCTTGCCTTCTCCTTGTCTGACATCAGAGCAGAAGGCATGTGGCATTGAGGACAGTGTTGATTAATGAGGTACTGGGTTTTGGGGTGTACTTTTATGATGACTTTCTGCATTGTTGAGGAGCCAAGAATCTGGGTGGGAACACAAATAGTGTAATCAGTGCACATCTGGGCTGTAAGCTTGGGAGTGGGGAGGAGGTAGCTGGGTATTCTGGCAGCTTGCTGGGATACCCTTATACAGGAACCCTTTCCCTTTTTCACTCGTCCTTGTTTCCTCTCTGTTCTGTCAGCTCGCTGCTTTGCAGACAGTGATTGTGAAAAGCAGTCACTCGTGGCTCCCTTGAGCAGCTCTGTGGTGGTTTTGGAGGAGGCAGCTATTCAATAGCTGGAGCAGTGCAGGGACGTGTCTACAGTCAGCAAATGCATTGTTTCTGTCACACAAAAGGCACAAGACAAACTGACTCAGCTCATGCAAGCAGCATGAGCTCAGCTTCTCCTTGGCTTCTTGCTTGAATTACTTCATTCAGAGCCTTGCTGCTTCCATAGTTCCATAGAGCAGAACTGTGGTGCTGTTTGAAACAAATTCCATCTGCTCTGCAGCAGGGACTTTTTGTGCTTTAATATGGTAACAAATACCTTGTGTATGACCTACCATTTTATTGATGTTTTCTTAGCCCTGCACCAGAGCTTTACATGGTTTCGCTCACATCTTCGATAAATATGAACTGGTTTTTATCACTGCCTTTCTCATGGTGTTGTGCAGGGTACTTGTTTTCATTTTGTGTTAAATATGAAAAATGAATTTCAGCATTAGCAGAATCCATTTGGGGACTAGGACTTTTTATTATAAATAAAATTATTCATTAGTTATGTCCATTTTTTTTTTTCAGTAGACAAGGTATTGATCTTTAGATTTGTGCTCAGGATGCCATAAGAAGAACTAGCACAAAAGGAACACAGCAACATTTGTAAATTTATTGAATGCAATGTGTAATGACAGAGACAAACAGCAGATCTATGGCAATATTATATTATACAAAGCATTTTTCATCAGTCTATTGAATTGGTTATTAAAAGGAACAGTCTTTCCAGCTGGGAACAGCAAGCTGAGGGTTATTGGGACCAAGTAATTTTATAGAAATTTGTGGTGGACACTTTGGCTCCCTTACTAAAGGCACATGTATGTGTGTAATAAATTAGAATAAATGCTTTACAACAACTTTTCATATGGCATTGATTATGAAAGGGTCTTTCCATTTAATAAAACCAACAAAACAGAAACACAGAAAGAAGACTGTTTAACTATTATATACTGAATTTCGCTGCGCTGTTTTGTACTGCTTTTTTCACAGCTATCTAAGTTTTCCCACCAGAAGATATTCTGCTTGTGGGGAATAGACCATGTATAAAACCCCAAAGCATATGATATTTTCTGGCACCTTCATCACTACATGGAGTTAATGGTCATTACTTGTTGCCGTGTGCTGCTTTGTGAGTTGCTGCCACTCGTTCCTGTTATTAATGAGCAGAGGAAGCATCAGCTGAACCAGATGCTCCCTTCAAAGGCTTGCTCACACCCCGAGCTGCAGTGTAATTGTTCTGGGTCTGCTGCAGGGGTGGGATGGGATCCAGGGTCAGGCAATGTGAGAACAGCATCTGCTCTGCTGCAGTTTGTCTGGCTGGGAGCTCCCTGTCATGTGCTGCCACAATGGCTGTAGTGCTCGAGACTGATGTGTTCTGTAGTGCCACAAATGTTTTCCTAATGCTTTCCTTAAAAGTTTTGCAGTTAAAAAGAAATGATCCTTTAGAAATAGTGTTGTTACTTAGTATATTTTCAAAGTAATTTCATTTAGTTACAGACCTGATAGAGTTTCCACTGAAGATAGCACACTGGAAAGAACAGTAGTATTCTCTCACAAGTTTGGTTGAAGACCATGGTGTTTATCTTGTACATGAAATTTTAATTCCTCATAAACTTACAGAACTGCTGTTATGATTTTATTTGTACATTACACGTTTATCATATCTATATTTATCCTACATAAGTATGATTTTATGGGTTTCAGCCTAAATAAGTGTTAATATTTACCATAAAACTAAGATTAAGAAAATAAAATTCAGTTATATTGCAGAATATATCTTTATATAAATATGTTTATATCTACATATTTCAGTAATATACACTGCATGTTTGCAACAACTTGTTAGACATAGCTAATCTTGTGGGAAAGTAGTCTTTTCTTTAGTGCTCATTACAGAAGCTTCCTATACATTACTATTATTACTAGTTTGTTTAGCACAATGTTAAGGAGCAGTCATGTTCCCTTTACCTCTTTAGCAAAGAGCTAAAAATAAAGGAGTTTGGTAAAGACTTTGTAATTTAAATATGAGGCTGGAGATGCGAGGGATTCACAATTGAGACACAAAATGATGTTTAGTACAGTAACAGATGAATGTGTAATAACTCTAGAAGAGGAGGGCATTAGGAAGAGGATGCATTTCCTTGGCTGGTGCAGCAAAGACCTCCTGAAGGGGAAGAACTGATATAAAAAATGCATCTTATTTGAAAATGGGGGGGAAGTATAGAAAAAAATCTCTTCATCAGGAATGCAGAGGAAATTCAGACTATATGTATTGTAAGTATCTGATGCTGTTGAGTATCAGTGAAAACTCCTGAATTTTTTTACCTCAGATCCCAAATAAAGCTGTTTCATGGCCCTTCCTTACTAATCCCTCAAGTAGGATTTATTAATGCAAGAAAAACAGTTCCTATGCTTGGTAGCTTTTAGCAAAATGAAGCTGTGTTGTACAGAGGGCAGGGAGTGGGAGTGTGCCCTTGGCAGCACCAAGCCAACAGGGCAGCTTTGCTGTGTTCTCCAGTTCCCTCCTGGACAAGGGCTCTCCTCACACAGCCCAAAGAATGATCTGCTCTGTGTATGCAAACCACTTGAACTTGCTGGTGATAGAGAGGCCAGTTAATTATCTCAGGGCTGGAGTCACTTTGTTTGCAGTCTACAAACAAAAGGAGGGTGTTTGACTCGCATTTAGAAATGCTGCTTCTGAAGATAACACATTCAGGGCTCTGTGCACAGAAGCTTGTCTGTATTTGTGGGGATGGAGTTCAACTGTCTCATTTGGTCTGATAAAATGCTTTCTCTCCCTTCAAATCTTGTCTTGCTTGGAAGGTGCTGACTGTTGAAAGAGGATGTCCTTCACCACAAGGATATACAATTCTGTTTGCATTCTTATAGTGGCATTAATATACTGGTATTGATGAAAATCCCATTCTAAATCCTTTGTGCCAGTATTGTAAATAGAGAGAAAAAAAAGATGAAAGTAATGTGATCGGAAGTATTTCTTGCCTATTTGCAAATGGAGTAAATTACCAATTAAATTGCTTATTTACATGTATTCAGCAGATTAGTGGTAAGAATTTTTCAGACTGTAGCACAGCCTGCATCAGAAGAGGTGATAGAGAAGATGTGTGAGGGAGAGGCAGTAGGTCCTAGGCTGGAGCCTGTTGCATCTTACCAGAGCTGTGGAGGGCTGAGCAGTCTCTTATTAGTCATGTGTTGAACCAACCTTCAACCCTTTCTTGTTTGGAGAGTAATGAGATCACTGGGCTTGTAAGCAGTGTCGTAATAGGTTGGATCTATGCAACTAAATTTCTTGACTACCTTGCTAACAAATACTGAAATTCAGCTAAAAACATCCAATTCCATTTTTTTTTTTGTCTAATGGCTTTTATTCATCTGTTTGTCATCATCATTGATTGGAACTTATAAATGGCTTAAACCACATTATGCACAAACATCTCTACTGCTTAATGTGTTTCAGGGGCACTCACTGTCCAGTTCTGAAGGTGTGAGGAATCTGTGTCTTCTAAAAGTGGAGCTGCTTGTCCTTATGAGCTCTAGAGACATGCAGAAGGGCTCCCATTTTGTCATGTTTACCCTTATCAATTTTCAGAGCATGTTACAACTGGAATTTCAAAGTAAGTGAAGTGAATCTCCTTTGAGGTTTCTCTTGGGGTGGAAGAAATACCTGGTAAAAGAATTTATTTTAGCATAGCAAGAAACCTGGCCAAATTGTTAGTGAGAAAAGCCTCAATCTAAGGAGCTGGAAGAAGTCAAGCTTCAAAAGCAGAAGAGCATAGCAGTGTGGAAGGATAGGAAGTTAAGTGGTAGCAAACTTTTGTATGAAAAGTGGCAGGGAAACTGAGGCAGGACTCAAAACATTAGATGAGGTGTTTCCTTTGAGGTTTAGCACAATAATGGGCCTTCTAGTTTAAAAAAATGTGAAGTCTTGGGTATCTTATCACTATACAACTAGGTGAAAGGAGGTTGTAGAGTGGTGGAGATCAGTGTCTTCTTCCAAGGAACAAGCAGTAGCACAGAGTAGTGACCTGAAGTTGTTCTGAGAGGGGATTAGATTGGACAGCAGGAAAAATGTGTTTTTCAAGGGAGTTGTCCAGCCCTGGCACAGCTGCCCAGTGCAGCAGGGGAGTCACCATCCCTGGAGGGATTTAAATGATGTGTAGTTGTGGCACTTGGGGACATGGGTTAGTGGTGGCCTTGGCAGTGTTGAGTAAAGGGTTGGACTTAGTGAGATTAAAGGTCTTTCCCAACCTAAACAGTTCTATGATTCTACAAATAGAATACATTTAGTCCAGCAGTTACTTTCTAGTCTAGTAGAGAGCAAATTTGTAATGGGTGTGCTTATTGAACAAACCTGTAATTTAATCCTTTTTATCATATCAGTAAAATCCCCAAAAATAAATGGATAGTAGATAACAAATATGAAGGAGGTGTTTGCTGCTGTTGCACTTTGACACTATAGAAAATTTATGTACCTACATCAGTAGCAGATAACCAGAAGCTTTGCATTTAGGTAGCAATTACCAGGAGAAAGGAGTACAAACAAGTTTTTTTCCTCAGTATATAACTGGATTTAAGTTCAGGGTTTTTTTACTCATTTAAGTAGTTTCTGGCTAATGAAGGAGATGACAGTTACAAGCCTGTTACAGTTTGTGCCCCCTTTGTCCTCAGTATAGCCATTAGAAAGTGATATGCAGCACACACACAGTTAACCAAGTCTGGGCAAGCTATTGCATGACTTGCTCTTACAGCAGAATATAATTAAAAGAGATGATTGGAATACATGGTTATTCATAATAGATGTCACACAATTACCATAAGTAATGCAATACATGCAAAATCTCCATTTGTAATGAGAATAGATTTGCTGGAAAGTCAATTGGAAATTTCATTTATTGCTTATTGTTTCCAGCATATTGGGATATTTTGTGCTATTCAGTGTAATACAACTATGTGTTTTCTTCAGGAACACATTTTTTGGAGACTTCTGGCATGAACTTCCTATTGCAACTCCTAAGTGGAGATCCGGTGATCCAATGTTAATCTGTCATCTCTTCTCCTTGCTGTGGAGAGCCTAATATATAGTATTTTTCTGTTGAAACATACATTAATATTCCTTCATGTACCGTAATTTTAATCTAAAGAAGATACTTCATAATTTCACAAGTATCCATTTTGTACTCCTTATATTTAGAGGACCTCTATCATGGTTTAACCCTGGTCAACAACTAATCACCACCTATCCACCTCCTTGTTCTCCTGCAGCAGGAAGAGAGAGAGAATTGGGAGGATAAAAATACGAAGACTCGGTGTTTGGTGTAAAGACAGTTTAACAGGTAAAGCACAAGCTGCTCTCAGGATCAAAACAAACCAAGGAATTCATTCTCTGCCTCCCGTGGGCAGGCAGATGTTCAGCCATGCCCAGGAGAGCAGGGCCCATCACACACAGCAGCTTGGACGCCCCTTCGCTTCCTCCCAGACCTTCTTCTGTTTCCTCCTCCTTCCCTTAGCTCTATATGCTGATCCTGACACCACATGGTCTGGGACTTCCCTTGGGATCAGCTATTCCAGCTGTGTCCCTCCCAGCTCCTTGTGCCACCCCCACAAGCCGGGGTGAGGAGCAGCAAAGCAGCAGTGAAAACATCCCTGAGTTGTCAATGCTGTTTCCAGCACAAATCCCCACCTGCCCCCTGGCAGCTCCTGTGGAGGTTAGCTCCACCCCAGCCCACACCAGAACAACCCTCAGCACTGAAGAGCGAGTAAAGGGCATGCCATGCACGTGAGAAATTAGGAATTCTCCCTAAACATACAGGAATGAAGGAAGAGGCCACTGTGATGTGCCATGCTAGTGTCTTCTCCAGAACTTACAGAGCAATCTATAATGCCATAGCCTGAGCTCTTCAGACTGCCTGGTGTAAGTTGAGGTCAGTCCTTTGAGGATAAAGTCAATTTACTATATTCCCTCAATAAGTGCAGGCGCAGAGATCTGGAGAGAGTCCAGTTACCACTACAGATTTCTTCAGATGCAACTTAAGGAAAAAGGAAAATCTTGAGCACAATTGCTTTGCTCTGACACAGTTTTAGACTTCCATATACCTGTGTAAAATACCTTGAGTTTGGAGATGCAAGGCCTCAGGTCTGTTGGGCTTCACCTCTTCTGGCTTCTGTTGATTTTAGGTAGGATGAAGTCCCTCCCTCCCCAGTTTCCTCCTCTCCATGGCACAGCACAGGCAACTCACAGCCAGCACTGTGCTTTCCCCCACTGACTGTTCCAGAGGGGAGCATGTACAGGATCTTTCCTGTACACACACCTTCTGTGTGTCCAAAGGTGCTCACCTGTGCTCCTCCTTTTGTTCAGGGCATGTTTTCCTCTGTGGTTTGAAGTGATAAGTGAGGCTATCAAGTACAGTGATTCCAAAAGGCCCCATAATTGCTTTGCAGAGCTTCAGCAGAGGGTCAAGCACCTTCTCTGAGCAGGTAATTGGGTAAATTATGTTTTAGTAAGTTGTCTTGAGTAAAGTTAGATACCAACATAGCAGACAATGGAGGCTTTGTTGTAAAATGAGGCTACAGTAGGAAGTGGAGTGCATAATTCATGGATACAGATGTATTTCACTTTATCACTCATACCATATCTGGGTTTCTAAGGCTGCACAAGTGTGCATAGTCTGCTATTCATTTGCTAATGTATTTTACTTGTTGCTGTTCCTTGTAACCTGCTGACTTCTACTGCTTCTAATCAAAACATGAAAACCTCAGCATCTCTCATTGATCTCTCTTGAGCAAATATTCTTATTGTACAATGAAAGTTGAATATTCTCCTTCTGATGTTTCAGTGTAACATTGTACTGCATTCAGATGAGTGATCTCTCTACAGAGGCTGCCTAAGAGCAGTTTTAGTTCAGGATTCAATGATCTTTTCCTGTTAGTAATTGGGAATGTATTGAGACGGCTTGTTGCTGTTTGCTTCATTAAATTAGAAATTGTGTGCAATGAGTATGAGTTTAAATAGGTAAATTTTAAAATTCTGCTTTTTATGCAGCCTGGTCTGATGAATTTTGTATATCAGATGACAAGATTTTGCTCTGATGTATGTGTAAAATGTAACTATTTATGAACATATTTTAAAAACATGTCATTGTTTCATTTATATTTCTTTTTCTGGCACTCCCAGGTAAATAGAAATGAACATTGCCAGAATTCAGACGTTGAAGTTGAGGCACTGTGAGCACACTTTTCAGGAACACTTCCTTAGGCTCAATTTTGTTAATGATGCTTTAGTTGGATAAAGCCTATCTAATTTGGGATTTAATTTACTGTACATCCTTCATACACCGAAGATAAAGGTGAAAAAAAATATAGTGAGGACATGGTTCAATAAATAAACTGCATTCCTGGCTGAGAAGAATTCTAGAGCTCAATTGTGAAAACATTACATTTCTGGTCCCACTATTGAGTTCAAAATCGTGTTTATTTGGGGAGCAAGAAGAAGAGAGAAGTAGAGAAAGGGGAAGGGGAAACAGGTTTGTATATATGGGAACAAAATTTCCAGCAACAAAAGTCTTAGATTAACTGTGGCATTAATTAGAGCTGTAGCTGTAAATCTGAATCTGGGGCTTCCTGAACTAGGAGCAGTGATTATTTTTTAATATTTAGAGTAAACTTTCTGACTGAAAGAAATTGCTAGAGATGAGGAGCATTTGTTATTACCTAGTACTTAGAAATCAAATTGAACTTCTCTTTAAAGTTAATAAGCAGCTATTATCTGTATGGAGGAATGATGGTGATGGAATCTGGGTTGACATGGAGGAATTCAGAATAGTTTCTCTCTTTTTCTCTCACTCACTGACTGATGTGGACTCGTAGTGGGACAACAATGAGCTGACATTTTTTGCCATTCTCAAGCCTTCAAAATGTAATTTCATCTTCTTTAGAAGAAAGATTGATATAAAAAGGAAGGGAAAAGGTGCATTAGGAAGTGAAGATAATTGGATGAGCTTTTGGAGGAGGGGTGTGTCTTATTTTTGAAGGGGGTATCATTTAACTTTGAAAATAGAAATGGAGAATTACAAATAAAGCAGCTTTAATGACCTCTTAACCTCATATTCTTGAAAGGAACTTTAAAGGGAACATAAAGTTACTCTATTTCTAAAGATCTATTAATAGCTAACTTAGAATTTGTTAAAATTCTGCTTAACTCATGTTTTAGTGATTGAATTTCTGTAAGTTTTAACACTTCTTTGAATTGCATTCATTTTAGGGCAAAATTCAATTAATTTGAACTGCATCTGAAAATCATCTGATGTTTTTGGTTTTTAACTGCCTGATCATGAGGACAGAGCAGGGCACCTCTGCCAGGCTTTACCTGCCTGTTGAGTGTTTGGTGCAAGGACCACCAGCAATGCTGCAAACGATCTGATGCTTTCTTGTCAGAGCCAACTGCCTCCTGTCTCGGTGTTCTGTAGAAAACTTTGGCACGCTTGTAAAATTAAATTGCATGTTCTTCCCCCTGCCAATTACTTTAGCTCCAGGTAGTGCAAATTAAAGACAAAATGGAGGCAAACTTTTAAATTCAATTTGCATAGCTCTGTTGTGGTGGAAATTATATTGGGAGTGAAAACTCTGTAAACACATTGAAATAGGATAAATGTATTTTTCAGATGACTCTCCTTAAAAAAATTTAATGAGAGACTCGAGACATGGCTGCTTACACTGAGAAGCAGAGGAAATAGCAGAGTATTGCAAGAAACCTTTTTTTTTTTTGCCTGTGTTTTTTTTTTTTCTGCAGTCATTTTGAGTGAATGCAAAACATGGAATATTCACCCTTCTTAGGTAGTGAGAAGACTTTCAGGATAAAAAAAGAGAAAGCCACTTAATTAGTATCCAGTCATGTGGAAGGATACTAATGACATTTCTGCTCAATTAATGTTTTCTTACTATGACCCTATCAATATTAATAAAATAAGTTATACTTGCTTGTCTTTCAAGAAAAATCTGAATTTGACCTGGAGAAAGTTCATCACAAAAATATTGCAGAGTTGTACAGTTCTATTTTTATCAGCAATGTTAATGGAGCACTGCTGAGTTAACATATTTGCTGAGGCTATTTTAGCTTAGAAAACAATGCAAAGCTTTTAATTTTTCTCATGTTCCTTAACAAAAGAAAATTAAATGCATCTAGTATCAATTATGATTAATTTATAAATACTTGTGTTATTGAATATATTTTTTTAATGTGAAGAAACATCCTTCTTACATGAAAATGTGGTGTTAAAATGACACAATGGTTTTTATAACATTTATTACATCTTTGTATACAAATCTTAAACTTGTTTGACCCATTTTTAAACTGTAGGGACACAAAATGTCAAGACGAGGATTTTTTTCTGTGTATGTGAATGATAATCTTAATCTAAACCTCCAGTGAGAGTCCAGGTCAGGATTTATTCATCCTTAAACAAGAAAAATCTGGTCCATTTATCTGAAATTCACAGCAGCATTGCTTGTTTTACTGGAACCCTGATGTGTGGTGTGGATTATTTATTCTTGTTGAAGACTGGTTTTTAATATTCTGTGGTGTTTTAGAAGCCCATGGATTTATCTGCTCATTTGTATCTGTTCCAGTGCTTGCAGTGTAGCAGACAGTCTGCAAAACTGACTGCTAAAACCAGCGGTATTTTTGTGTGCAAATCAAACAGATGATTTTTTATACCTGCCATAGGTAAGAATTAAGAGAATTTTATGTGGGATCTATTTGGAAATGTAATGGGGCTTGATCATCCTAATTTAAATAATAGCACACATAATGATGAGTATTTTGATATGAAAGAGATAAAAAGAATCTGGCACTATTAAATGAAAGGGTAAAAAAATTTACTCTTTTAACTAAGCAGTAGAAATGCAAGGTCCTCTGTGCAATGGTTGGATGGCTGTTGTACCTATGTAATCCAAAAATCTACTGCTTTCGAGATATTCTTCTGTTTATTCCACAGGGGTCACGGTGAGAAAGCGGGGAAAGGAGAATGATGTGCCATCCAGGTTTGAGGGTTTTCTCAGATCCTCCTTGATCTTTAACCATCACATTGATGGTACCTGAATGAATTTAACTTTGTACCTCAGCTGAAGTGTTGTCCATAGGGGATAATTTTATATTGCCTACAAGATATCAGAGCAAAGGAAATAATGTGATTTGATAACTGTGTTTTGTCACGATTCAAAAGGCACAGAGAGATGCTCTATTTGTCTTTTTAAATAATGAAAGTTGAATCAAGATTGTCATCTGATCTGTCAGAGGATTCAGCAACAATAACTATCTCCCATCTCATTACTTCTCCTTCCCTTTTTAAACTTTTTAATCTTTGCAAGAAAAATTGTCAACTGTTGTAGATCTCCAGTGTTTGTTGTGCCCATTTACTGCATGACATAAGGATACATCCTTACTTCTAAAGCCTATTTCCCGAGCTGGTGATTTTGTGAGATGACAGTGTTCTCACCTGTCAGACACCTCCTGTGTTCCTTATCCCTGCAGGTTGGAAGAAAAAGAACAGTAATTTACCAAATCCACGCTCTTTATCCCTGCAGGTTTGAAGAGAGAAAAATAATGATTTATCTAATCTGATTCCGTTTTTTAATTCATATTTTGGTTTAAAATGGTTTAAGGCTTTTTCTGCCATATGTGTTTGGTGGCTTAGGTTTTTCAAAGCCATTGCTGAGATCATGTTGCAGGTCTCCTGTGATAATTGTTTCCACTCGTAGGCAGGGGCAGTTTCATTAACTCTAAAAAGATCAGTGTTTGTTCTTCTTAGCAAGATGTGCATACTTGTTATTCTTAACACTGTACCAGTTGGTCAGTAGTAACAGACTGACCAAAATAGTTCATTTCTACCTACAAGGGGTAGAAGATAGCTTTAAGAGTAAGATACTGTGAAACATAAGGAATTTGAGAATATTCCCCAGTTGGAATTCACATATTTGGGAACATGTAACCATTAAAAAATATATCTTTACAAGTGCTTTATTTGATAACTAAAAATGCCACTACAAATGCTAAACAGAAAAGGAAGAGAACCAGGGTGGAGGTATAAAATGTGTTCTGTGTTTCTCATGAGAGACAGTGGACTTTTGACTGTCCCACTCTTGCAGGGCTGAGGAGATTCCCTGTTAGGTCCTTGTCCCATTGTCCTTGTACCTTGTGTTGGAGTGCAGTGAAAGGCAGCAGACTCATCAAAACTAATGTTATTCCAAATCTTGAATCTAATTTTTGTTGGGTTTCAGTTGAGCTGCTGCACTCTGCAAAGCCTCTGCTGTCAGAGCCACAGAATTCTGAATATCTGTTTAGGAAGGTCCTTTGTGACATCCTAATTATGTTCCATGACAGCCTTGCTTTGTTCAGTATAATAATGAAACTAAAATCTTCCAAAATTAGTTTCAATATAAACACATATTATATGCAACACAGTGATAAACCTCATGAAAGTGCCATTTCCATTGAGTAATTAAATATCATTACCTGTTGTGACTGCTGGATTGTTTGTTGTTTGTTAAGGAAAGGGAAGCATAAGTGTGCTGCATATACTGAAAGCAATTCAATTTGCCCAATTAGCAGCAAGGCTTAAGATTGATTTCAGTTGCATGATTTGTCTAATGATATTAGTTGTTTTGTGCCTTTTGATGTAAAAATATTAGCCCTAAAAGGCGTTTTATTTTATATTGTTGAGGCTTAATTTAACTCTAAAAGTTTGTATGCAGATTCAGTTGAAAATGAAGTTTATAATATCCATTCCATAGAAAGAAAAAAAGCAGTCATCATCTTTGTGTCCTCTTCCTTGGAGAGCTGGGCAGACTGAACGCCGAGGATGTGACACAGGCTGCTGTTCTCTTCAGGGCTTTAAATCTGCTCTGTTAGACACTGAATCCCAGGGCCTGGCCTTCACCACTGTGCAGTGTTTGGTAATAAGGATGTGATGATGCATTTGGCACTGACAAAAGGAAGTAGAGAAGTAATTAATTAGGTTTGACTCTGCAGATGACAGTGTAGCTCAGATCACTTCGGACTATAAAAATACCACAGATGAAAGACATTTGGAAGTAGTTTACAGTAAGTGGGAAAATGTCTTTTTACTGGAAAATAATTCTACTGAAGCTGGAGAAACAGTAAGGATTAACTCAGAAACTGTTAGAATCTTTATTGCCCATTCCCTCCAATACCTTTTAGCAGCTATCAGAGATTTTGAACAGTGAAGAATAGGTAATGTGAAGAGAAATGATGTTTTTTCCCAGTTCTTCAGAAAGCAAAGAAAGATAATTAAACTTAAATAAACTCTTTAGATCAGCTAGTTGTATATGATGGCAGTTGTTTACTCAATTAAAATGTCACGATTTATTCTCCAAAGCTCTATTGGTTTAGTTGTTTCAGCTATTTTTCTGTAAGTTAGGGATGCCAACAGACATACATTGCTCTGTGAATGAGGCTGAAGTAATATGGAGAAGGAAACCCTGTAATCTACTCAGGTCATGTTCAACAGGATTCTTGAAATTTTGCTGAACTTCTCCAGTTTCATACATGACTGAGCTGATTTTGATTACTTAAAAGCCCATCATTGGTTCAAGCTAGATGAAGAACTGAAGAACATAACTGCTGTAATTGAATGAATTTTCTTCTTTACCCATACATGAAATACTGTAATAAATTAAAGACAATCTGATAAAAAGGCTAGTTTGGTCTTTTAATATTAGACTCAGACTCATTTCAGAAGTAGCCAATTTGTAGCTAAGAGGAAAGCTGGATTTTAATAAGTGTTTTGTAATTTTGTAAACTACAATAATCAAAATAGGTCTTGTCCATACTTGTACTTTTTGTAGATTTTAAGCATGGTTTTCCTTGTATTAATCATTCAGTTTCTTTGCCTATTGTGCATGTGTCTCATTTAGAAAACTGTGGTGGAAAGGGGATTCTTAGTCAAGTCACAAGGACTATGATTTCTCAAAAAGTCCACTTAAATTAATACATAGCTACTGATATCTGCTTAATGGCTGTCTAAGAACCTCTTCCTGTTTTTCTTGACAATTGTTTTGATGGGAGAAAAAAAAAAAAGTTGTATTCATGCACAGCATGTCTTTTAGATTACTTCCTGTAGTAGTTTGATAGTAAATGTTTACACTGATAATCTGGGCTGAGTGTAGTGTTTTGGAATGTTAGGTACCAATAAATTAGAACTCTTAACTCCACAGCTGAATATGCTTCTTTAATTTTTATTTTTTTTTATGTTGGTTTTGATCCGCTGCAGCAGATTTTGAGATGTGTTGAGATAAACTTTAAATCATTGCTTTCAAGAAGAGGAATGTATTACTGAACATATTTCCTCTTCTTTTTCTCTGTCTGTTTCCTCGTGTAAATGCTACATTCTCATTTTGGATCCAGACACCTTTGGTCAGCAATCAGTTTCCTGGGGCAGTTATGTCTCAGTGTCTGAGCCCTTGTAACCCACAGTAACAGCAGATAATAGGATAACTTACTTGGTGTGTGAAGAATATGGTGTTTTTAGGTGTATCAAGTGAACTCATCTTCACATCAGGATTTGCTAGAGCTGAAGAACTACTGCTCGAAGTTTCAGTATATTTCTTTGTCACGAGCAAATATTCAAAATCATGATCCTTCTTTTAAATGGAGATGTGTCACACAGACACTAAAATCTAAATGATATGTGCTAGTTTCATTTGGAAGTATAATTAAGGTGTATAATGTCATTTAACTGTTTAATGAACTCTGCATAATGTAATGGAATACAAATATTTGACCTTCCTGACAGTGACTGATGGATTGAAGTTGCACAGCATGATATCATTAGAATGTCAAATAACATCATTATTCATGATTATCAGGAATTATTCGGGTGAAAATGGTAAATGTAATAGAAAGCTATTATTTTTGTGGGGGCCGTAGATTGACTTTCTTTGTCGGTTTGTCTTTAGATGATACAGGGGGAAGATACTCAGATTTATTGAGCTACAAAGAATTAATGTTATAGGTTAAACAAATGTCAGCAATATCAGAAAAGTACTTTCAGTAGGTCATGTCATGTATTAAGTGTCTAAGAGTAACTACTAGGGGTAATGTTTTAACTTCTGCTAAAAATTAAAGCCTTCTTTAGATTACAGGGTTTGCAGCATAAAAATATATCAATAACCACTATGTTCTGGTTGACATTTTTGATCAGCAGAAAGGAGAAATGCCATACAGAGTCCTTACAGTAGAACTGCAATTTCACCCTCTATTCTCAGAGGCCTATGTTTGGAGCCCAGACCTTGGTTCTGAGAGAATTCAAACTGAAATCAGAAGGAGCTGTTTTTCTGTCTCTTAAATGCTCATCAAGAAGTTGATGGCCTGGGACAGGAAGTACCAGAGCCTTGAAGCAGACCACTCGGGTCCCTAAAGCTGAGCACACACTTCGGCAGTTTGTTGAGTTATGCCCCACAGAAATAAATGCTGAGTAACTTCTTTTGATTTTGGATAATTAAGATCTGACACCTGAGACACAAATGAGCTGTGAAAGTGCATTTTGCCTGTTGGGACAAAAACTGTAAGAATGTTTTATGATGTGCTTTCTGCTGAATGTGAGTCATGCCAAAGGTAATTGTTTGGCCCTGACCTGCAGATACCAACCACACTGTTCTCTGCAGTGGGAAGTGCTTAAGAAGGAGCTGAAGGAGCAGCTGCTGTTGACAATGAAAACAGGAGGAAATTGCAAATTATTTAACTGACTGCACAGAACAGGCAATTTTCTCAGGACTCCTGGGATTTCCATGGAGTTTGGGTGGTGATGGTGGTGCCTCTAATAAGTATTCTGTATATAGCCTGGCTTTTATTACTAGGAGGTGGTCTAGGGACGGGTCAGTGGCTGCAGTGTGGCATGGGCAAGGGCAGAGCAAACACTGAGTGACCAGGGAAGCTGTGTGGTGGTGCTTCCATGACATGCTGTAGAAACACACACATTGGTGTCCTTTTAGTGTTGAGACATGACTGAGCCTTGCCTGTGTTAGGTGTTGGTAGTTTAGTTAGGGATACGTGTCCCTAGACACTTTCCTAGCTTGAGACTCCTGTGCTTTGAAGCTTTAAAAGTATGTGATTGACCATTGTAGATGGCTTAGACTAACTACCCTTCTAATTTCTACAGCTGCCTAGGTCAACACATGCTGTCTGAAGATATTAAAACTACTGCCTTTGTGAGTACTCCTACTGATTAACCACAAGCAGTAGAATTTAGCATGGAATTTAGTACAATTGGTTTTTATTTTACTTCCCTGTCAAATTTTGAATTTCTGTTAAGCTCTATACAGCCTCAGAGGAAGCATCCCTTCTTTTTACCCTCTTCCCCCCCACTCCCCGCCATAGATACACTGACTGTAATTTGGAGTGCTTTTTGATTTGTTTAATGCTCTAATTTACTTTTTGTTCATGTACAGGTCATAAAGCCTGGCTGAAGTTGGTAGCTTGGGAATTTATGTGAATGGATATTTTCTCTTAAGTGCCTGTACAATGTAAATGTGCTTGAATGGGCTGACAGAAGGCCAGGTGATTTCCAGTACCTATTTTCAGGGCGTTAAAATCTACATATCCTTTTGCTCCTTGCTGCTCTGGGCTTCTACCTCAGTCAACAGGTTTTCAATCTCACCAGAACCTCCACTTCACAAGTTGTCAAACGACTGCTCAAGCAGGAAATGGGAACCTTGAACACGGTGTGTATGATTTGAAGTGTTTGTTATTACCAGGGAGCTGAAAAGTAGCCTATCCTTGGATATGCAAAAGATGGTGAGATATAACTCTGTACTGATTAGGAAAGTCTGGCAATGAGAGAGAAATTACTTTTGTCATATTTTTTCTTTTCTTTTTAAAGCACTGGGATACAATTACAAAACTTTGTTGGGGTTTAGCAGCTGTTCATCCCCCAGCAGTCGGGTGGGCAGTGCCTTACATGCCAGGGGGCTGCAGGTGCAGCAGTGCTATGGCTTGGTGGGCAGAATGGGGACAGTGTTTATCAGATGCTTCCAAGCTGAACTCTGTGTATATACAGAGTGTGTTGCTCCTCTGAATACAGGGGACCCTGGCTTGCAAATCAGTTCCAGAAGAAAAATCCCCGTGCCAGAAAGCTGCAGGCCAGAGCCAAGGGCACTGACCGAGTCAAGTGCACAACATAAACAAATTCCTTTGTGATTTTCATCATCATGTTCTGTAATTTTATTGCACTTAGCTTACAGGATGGAATAAAACAAACAGGAGACCAGTCAAAGTGCTGCTGATTTGACCTCTGTGTACTTGTGTGAATAGTCCTTATTAATTTAAGGTCTTTCTACTTTTTCAAGTGAGGCCATTTAATAAGACTAGCTTTGAGTAGAACTTGCTAGGAGCAGATGCTGTATTTATATAGCAAAACCATAATTTTAAAGCTTTATGAAATCATAATTAAAAAAAAAAAAACATATTACTGTCTTTGGTTACACATTTATAATTTATTCTAAATAAAAGGATTGATGTATATGTGGGGTCAATAAACTATTTCTTCATAGATTCAACTGTTTTTCCTAACTGAGCTTGCCAGTTTGGGCTAAATTTGCAAGGAAAGAAGCATAAAGGATTTGGGATATGAGTATGATAACATTTACATTTCATACTTTATCTTTAGGCTGGAAAAGTTAATTCCCTGCCAGGTTTGGCAGAGGGGAGATTGTATGGCAAAAGTAAGCAGGCAGCAGAGTGGAGGAAAGATACTAATGGTGACTCAAAATGAAGATTTTGCAGGGTTTTACCTTTTATTAGACAGTAGAGAAATTACACTAAACCAATTCCCTGAGGCATAGATCCATATGAAAACAGTTTGAGTTTGGGCCGTTCTTACATTGTTTTCACTGGTTTTGAAACCCCTTTTTTATTGTATTACTAGTAAAATAGAAATCAAGAATGTCTTCCTATTTAAGAATCATATTTCTCTTGAAGCCTTTGAAATATTTTACTAAGCATATAATATTTTAATCACGCTATAGCTTAAAATACATCTGAGAAAGTAATTTGTATCTTCAGATACTCCTGGTATCGTTGATCAGGCATATGTTTTATTTTCCAGAAGCTGCAGTACTAGTACAATATAATTTAGCTGATTCCCTTCTCTGGTTAGTTTGTTGCTTTAGTCCAAAGCTTGTGCATATGTTATCTTGCTTGATGACATGGGAAAAATTGAAATGGATTAAAATACTTTTTAATGAATTCTCATTATCTGTGTTCATAAGATATATTGAAGTAGAAATAGCATTGTGAGCCATTACAGTTGTAAGAGTAGATCGAAATTCTGTAAGGGTTATATTTATCTCAAACTGATGGTAAGAGAAACCGAGTTATGATAAAGAAAATAAACATGAGATTTAGTATTTTATCCTTTCCAGTGAAGGTGACAGAGGTGTTCCACAGGAGGATACATTTGCTATAGACTTTACTTGAAAGAGGACTAATTATGCATATGTGGTGTCCTTGATCTCTTTGTGTAGAGTCTCTCAACTCCTTTTTATTTGGCTATACAGGCCAAACAAACCACAAACAAACAGAAAAGCCCTAATTTAATGATTGCTGGTTGCCTCAAAAAACAGTAGGGTGAAAATTGCATCTCATCAATTTTTTTATGGCGGTTATTGGAGTCGGGGACTGTGTTCAGCATGTACTTTGCACTCCAATTGTTAACAACTGCTGTGTTCCATCTTGGAGTCTCAGTCTTTTCTGCTGGCTTCTAGGAGTTCTCAGGTCTCTTGTTGCGAGTTTAATGGAACAATAATCAGATTTGATCTAAAAGATACTGTTTTCCTGTGTGATAAGGAAAATCTCCAGTTTCTTATGACTTGCTTTCTTTAGTTTTCCATCCTGCCCTACCATGGATCCAAGTAGAAGTTTCACATACTTATTATAAGGCTATATTCATGACTATTTCCATACAGAAGAAACAAAACAAACTTTTGAATAATACCGTCATTAAAATGAAAAAAAAAAAAAGCTTTTAACAAGTCTCTTGTTCTGATGTAAATATGGAATAAGGAGAGAACTACTTCCTCTAAAGGATACTGATATTTGAATTCAATGTTATTTCTTCATCCTCAGGGAATGTTGATTTTCCAGCAATGTAAGGCTGTGCACTGTAAACATAAAGAGATATTAGAATGATTACATATAGACTACTTCTCATAAGTATCTTTTTAGTCTAGTTTAGGCACTAGAACAAGTACTGTTGTAATGGCACATGTAGTTCTGTTCCTGATGTAGTAAATTTTAAGGGATCAATAACAGCTTAAAGACAGAATTAGTAGCTACCTCACATGTCTCCATATGAATGTAATGGCTGTCTTATCTGTAAGGAGCTGATGGCTATAAAATGAAATGCATTTAAATAAATGCCTAAGGATGATTAAAATATCATACAGAACCAAAGCACTTCAGCTGTAGATAGTCATTAAATTGACCATTAATAACGTACAATATAAGGGAATATTACTGTATTCATAAATTTTGCATGCAGATTTTATTAAGCTAGCATATTATATGAATTGATTCCCTGACACCTTCTGGCTGTGGCTGTATAGATAATAGTGTCGTGTAGGAGTTTTCTATAATCTGGGAATTCTGATTGACTGTTTCCAGCCAGACATCTGAGTTTTGTTCTGGGTGGCAATTCTTTCAACAGGCTGTTAATCAAAGAATGCAATTACATTGCTGTGTTTAGAATGGCCATAATGTTTTGTCAGCATTTCTGTCACACGCTCCTTTTCTTCCAATGCTTATAACTTTAACATAAAAAACATTTTCAGAGCTGTCAGTTATGGTTACAGTGGTTCTAAGGTGCTCTGAAGAGCAGCTTTGGTGACACTTTGTGTCCAGCCAGGGTCACCCCCACCACCATTTCGGGATTTGCAAAAAGTATATATGGATATGTGTGTGTGCACACACAAATGGACACACCTTTTATATTTGTAATACCTGCCAGTGTAGTCAGGCCTTCTGTGATGTTTCTTATGCATGAATTAAGAGCAAATATCCCAAATTATAAAATAAGGTATATCTTTGGCATGTGGTAATATCATTGTAGAATGCTTTTTAATACAGTTCAGGGAGAGAACTTGGTAGGACATAGCAATAATAACCTATAAAAGTTCTCTTTATTAAAAAAAAAAAAATTAAAAGTAGTTGGAAATGAATCAGAATGAAAAGTTTGAAACTGATTATTTCCACAACATAAACTTAGGTTGATTTCAAATGCATTCAGGAAAATGCAATATGTGGATAATAAGGAAAATGTAATTTCTGTGTTTTGAAAATATAATTTCTCTAGTATGAAAATATCTCCCGCTGGTGAATTTCATCTCTCAAAGTATGAGTTTTTATCAACTGGAATATGTTTTAGTTTTTAGAAGCGTTAAAGTAAGATTAACAAAAAGGATAAAGTTGAGGTGTTTTAAGCTTATCATAAGGTGATAATTCATTTAAACAGTTCACCTCTAGGAAATGTTACTTAGAGCAACCTCTTCTTGCAATACGTTTCCATTTTAATATGAGGTCTTCTTTCTACTGAAAACAAGTTTCTAAACAATATCAGATTGTTAAGGTTTGCTTAGAAATAGCAGATTGCCAGAAAGGTGGTGAGGAAGTTCTTTGCAAAATGCCTTTCTCTCAGAGTCCCTGTGTGAAATTTTTTTTACACTTTACTTCTATAAAAAATATTCTGACTTGTTTAGAAGTAAAGAGGTGTCAAAGGAACAACTTTTAAGGTGCAAAGCAGTTCTTATTTATCTAGATCCATAGGTAAAAGTTAAATTCATACTTCAATCAGAACTACGATGCAGAGCAGGGCCATTTTAGAGGGCTGGAGCAAAAAGTTTAGGAAGAGAGTTCTGCATGAAGGAACTTTCTACATGTCAGCTCCTTGAAAGGCAGCAGTTTTTGTTTTCCCATTTTACAATTGTATTAGCACTGGGGCCGGGGCTGCGTTCCTGGGCAGCGCTCCGAGCGCTCCCAGCTCCGGTGGGTGCTCGGCACACACAGCCCAGCCCGAGCTGGGGCCAGCGGCAGCCACAGCCTGCTCTGCCTGGAGGGTGACCCGGGGACTCTGCCTGGGTGGGGGTGACCCGGGGACTCTGCCTGGGTGGGGGTGACCCGGGGACTCTGCCTGGGTGGGGGTGACTCCGCGCAATTGGCTTTACACATCAGTTATTCATAGGTGTAAGATGCTCACGGAAATTTGAAGACATTGCTAGCATCAACTTCCTTGCTTGATTTGGCTGTTGAATGCAGGGTTTTTCTCCAAGCTCCTTCAGCCTAAAGCAGACTCCTTATCTGCTAAATTTGCCCAGCGCAGAATTTTTTGACACTCAAATACACACAGAGGAATGCTCACAGACAAATTTCCATGGCAACCCTGAAGTCACCTCTCAACAGACTTTAGGCTGCTTTTCTATCCAGTTCTTTCACAGTACTATTACCAACAAATAAACTGAGAATTAAAAGTTTCTCTCAAAGCATATGTTTGGCAGGTGTTGTATGACACAGTGACCCCGTAAGAATCTGCTGGTCTCTGAATTGTTTATCTGACTTCTTATTTTAAGTGCATTAAAATGTAGTTGTTTAATGAAATAAACTAAGGGAAACTAATGAGAAACTAACAGAGAACATTTTTTTGTTTGTATTCCAACAAACAAAAATTTAGTCAAAATTCAGTTAAGAATGCTTGAAAACATAAAAGTTTATGAAAACACAAATCCCAAATACTCTCATTGTAATTCATTATGATTGGGAACCTACACTACCCTAACATGCTTCCATGTAATCTTCATCTCTGTGATAGATTCTGTCTCACCTTGCTAAGGTTGAAGTATTTATTATTGATTGTATGTGCATTACTGCACACAGTCCTGGTAGTAGAGAGAATGAGGCTTGAACACACAGGTGCTGGAACATTGGCAACATTGCCAGGCTTGTGTAGGGGAATAGCAGGGAGGAGTGTTTTGATTTAGGGTTCTACAGGAAGTGACTAAAAAAGTTTGCTTAGGAATATTTCTTGCTTTTTGGTGAACAGTTGTTACATGTACTGTCCTAAATGAACATTAAAGAAGTAGCAAACTAAAACAACTAGTGAATCTATGTAGTCAGCGATACATGTTAAAAAATAAAAATATAAGTAAGTAATAAAAAAGGTTTTGGGTATAACTGAATGTAGAAAAAGCTGCCTTGGCCTAAAAAAACTGATTTAGTGTTATAGACTTTTCCCCTCAGCTGTATTCTTACTTGGATATGTTTCCTTTTGCTTCTTTTTCCCTGGATGAAACATTCCCACACTTGACAGACAATAACAAACCAGTCCCACTGAGCCCAGCGGGGTTAGTCAGGGCTGGGGAGTGTTATATATTACACTGGCTGTGGTATATATATATTTTTTCCTGGTGTTGTAGTGGATGCTTGATGTGTAGCATCTCCAGTGTTTTAGATGGTGCTGCTCTGGAGGTGGTCAGCCCTGCAGGTTTCTGAGCTGTTTGGGTTTGCTCTCTCCCTTGGATGCTGAGAGAACCGAGCACAGCAGCACTGTGCTCTTGAAGCAGTGCAGGAGCAGCACAGGGGACAAACCAAGCTGGGGGGCTTAATCCCAGGAGCTTTCCTTTCTGCACTGCTGAGCACTAATCAAGGAAAGGATGGATTAGGAAGATTTCCAAATAGTGCAAGAGGTACATGTGTATGAAGTATGTTAGATTGAGAAGCTGATAAATATTACAAAAGACATCTGTAACTTATTTCTCTTTGATGTGCCAGAATGCTTCCTGCCATACACGTTATCTTTGATACGTTGAACTGATATTAGAAAGTCTTATGTCTAATCCTTTCACTTATGTTGAGCTTTAGAACTTGAATCACTGAATTTTAATTTAAATTAACTCTTTATATTTTCTTAAAAATCCACACTTAACTAGCTGAGCAGAAATCACATTTTTGCCAATCAAATCTATGCTTGCCTTTGAAAAATTCTTTCTTGACAACAAAACCATATTGGTGTCAGAAAGTAAGTTTGTAGTTGTTTGATGATCTTTTTTTGTTCAATATGTTGAACTGAAATTGTGGAAACATAAGCATAAAAATGCTGGGGAGCCTGTCACATAGGGTGGTGCCTTCTCTTGCTTGCTTATTTTTGGTGCTTCAGCTGTTCCTTTGATGCCCTGTATCCCTGCTTGCAAAGCTAAGGCTGAAAAACCAGAAGATGTTAGACATGAAAAGAGACCTAGTAAAATATCTAGGTGGAGAAATCTGCTGACTGAAAAAATCAGGAACTAAGACAAAACTAGCAAAAAATCCTGGTCAAATCTTAGAAAGTAATGTTGGTGGTGAGCTTAGCAACCATAGCCATGTGTGCTGCTTAGGCCAGTTGAATATAAACTATTTTCCTTATATTCTTCTTAGCTAAAGACAGAATGAAAACTTTTTGAATGTTTTTGTTTTGATTCAATCAAAAGGGTTTGTTCTGTTCTTGAACTTAAAAGCATATTTGAAGTATTAACACAAATATAATTTCAATTTAAGAGCTGACAGTTATTAAAACATTTCTTTCTGAAAAATCAGAAATATTATGTTAATAAAAATTATTTTAGTAATCTTTTTCAGGGATGCTTAAGCCACTTTTTCTTGAACTTTTTCTTCTTCAAGGGCAAGTGTTCACCTTCTTCCTTTGCTGACAAGCTTCTCCAGTTAGCCATCTGCATTGAATTTCTATTCCTATGTCCTTGTGCTCTTCCTCTTTAGCATTCAGGTCTGTAAACAACTGTCTTATTGCAGTTGCATCTCTTCTGGATGGGCTGTAAGAACGTTGTCCCATGTTCTCTGTAAATACTGGGGGGAAGGGGATATAAAGCTTGCACATCACTCCTTTTGCAGTGGGAGGAAAGGAAGAGATCTGTTTTCCCGTGCAGTATCCCTATTTTCCCTTCTCCCTCTTCAAGCCCATTAATGAAAGACAGATGCACTTTCAAGACATTGGAAGGGCAGTGAGTCTCCAGAAGAGCAGAAGCCAGAAGAATAAGAATCTCCAAGTTGTTTTTGGCTTTCCCAAACAATTCATAATGCTCAGAGTGTGTCTTTGAGAATTTCAGCTGGAAGAGCTTGTTTTAGTATCATTAACCTGAATTGTGCTAAATCTGTTGTTGCCTCCCAGCAGATTGCAAAAGCCTTTGTGGAAAATTTGTCCAACATTGCTGTGTATGCTTCCAGCAGGTTGTTACATGGCTTTGATGGATAGGATACAGGTAGGAAAATTCACCAACACATCTGGGAAAGCAAGAATACAGGCAGAGATAATCTTCTGGAAGAAGGTGACTACCTAGAGGTGCTGACAGATGGTGAATAAACAAACTTTTCATGTGATTTGATTAACTAATTATGGGTTTGGAGCACAAAAGGCAGTGATATCAAGCCAAAACCAGTCTATATTTGTTGCTGATTTGAGAGTACCTGGCACTTTGACTCAACTTAATCTCTGCTGTGTGACTTCTCCCACCTCAGCAATTATGATGGAGAAAAACATTGTTCTGTCCCTGACACTGCTGTTGTAAATACTGTCATGATGATATCAACGTGGATGTCGCTATCAAAGGAGGCACTGAGGTTATTCTTTGTGGAGAGGATATAACTTACCCCCATTCTGCCTTAGACAATGATGGATTGCTATGGAATGTTCAAGAAAAGAAACTTTTATCAAGTCATGAAAAGCAATGTGCTGGAGATTAATAAGACACAACGTGGAGGGAGAAAAAGCATCAGCAGAAACCTTGACTGTCAGAAAGTTCCTGAGAGTAAGGTGTGCAATTAATGTATTTCTAGTCTATTATGCCTTCTATTTTTTAAATTTAGGGGTTAAAACCAACACCGCATTATAGGACAAGGGTTCTATGCTTGTGGAGAAGTACTATGAGATGATTAATAACCATTATTGAAATTCCTAAGAGTCTTTGACATCTGGGAAATTAAGGCCTGAGGGACTTCATTGCTGAGCTTTGCAATTCTAAAAAGTATGCAGCATTTTTTACTTGTCTTATTGATGGTAAGAAATTCGACGTAATCCTGATTTATCTACTTTTCATGAAAAATCAAGACTTAACTGAGTTTTTTTTTTTTTTTAATAATATGCACATATTACTAATGAAACTTGGTCTCCTTAATTTAACATGAAGAATAAAAGCAGATTTTTCTCTTGTATGCTTTAGCATTCAATGAGGCAAATGGTAGATGCCAGTTATTGGGGGGAAGCAAGTAATGTTTATTCAAGCCACTTGATTTTCCTGCAATTTATGGGATATGATAATTGCTGCAATTTTAAGATCAAAAAGCCATTTCTATTCATTTGAACACTAATGTCTCTAGGGGTTTGGGACTTTCTATTAATCCAAAATGTACAAAGGCTTAAAAAAAATAAAATCCCAGATTTTAGCAGTGAGTAATGAGTTTGAAGAAGTTCATGAAATATGATGGTACTCTGTGTGGAATGAATATTGTAGAGAGTTTTATCAGTAGGGGTGAATTAAACACACTGGAAATCCATGAATTGCCAATATTGGAATGAAGAAATCTATATGCTGCACTTCAACATAATGGATTGGAAATGGAGGGAATTTATGTACGTGTATACAAATATGCAGTTAGAGAATTTAAAAAGCTATTATTGAGAAAAAAGTATTAAGAGTATTATAGAAAGTTTCTAATTGCAATGAATGAACTGTTTAACATGCTGGTAATGCTGCTTCATTTAAATTGAAAATTATAGATTTATGAAAAGAATATTCCCCGAATGGCATCCATGGACTAGAAATAAATGCATTCGGCAGAAGCGCTGTACTTTAATCTTTGTGCTTTCAAGAGTCCGTGTTATAAAATGTCTTTTCATTTGTGTGTGTCACACTGGAGCAGTGTCTGCAGCCTGTTCCTGAGTGAGGCTGTGCCCAGTGAGGCCACACTGGGTGACAGGATGAGGACAGGCTGGTCACACTGGTGTACTGTCTGATTTGGTGGCAATAGCTGTGAAAAATGCTTTCTGCTCGAGATGGTTCTGAAGTTTTGTCAGGCTGCGGCTTTTGCTCAGGACAGCTTGTGCATCTTTCTGGGAAAACTGCTGTTATGCTGTGGTTGATCCAGTCTTCTCTTCCATGGTGGTTTGCTGTGTGATCTGTTTGCTGTTGGCACAGGGCAACCAGACTCTTCAGGGTGCAAATCCATATTGTGCCACTTCCTGCACCTCCAAAGGCTTTGTAAAGGCCAGTGGCATATGTGCCAAGGTGAGGTGGTTGGGACTGGAGTTCCTGCTCCAGGCTTCTGGGGACCATAAATACTATATATTATCAGGAACATAGTTGCATGATAGGGCCTTAATATCTGCGGGCTTTTGTATCTATTTTTAAACAGTCTCTTTTTTGGTAACAAAAATCACTGTGGTTAAACCGTAGAGTATTCTGTCCCCTAGGAAGTGGTTTCACTAATGACTAGGTCCATAGGCTCTATCCTAGGTCCTGTACCAGTTATTGTTTGTTTACAATTAAATATCAAAAATGAACCTCACTCAGCACAACCAGTTTTTGGATTAAATCCATGAACTGTAATCTTTCTAGAGTAAACCGTGTGCATCCAAGTCCTTCTACAGGGATGTTTCTCTGGGTGATACTGCAGGAGTGCAAAAACTGTGTAAATTCAAATATGACAAACTAGCAACCTAAATTTAAAACCAGTTTGTTGATTGCAGTTAACTACAAATTTTCTACAGTATCCCCTCAGAATCACAGGTCATTCACCTGTTGGCACTGCACACAGGGGTCTGGTAGTACTGACAGGGTACACTCCTTGCAGGACATGCCTGGGACGGGCGCATCCTTTTTGGCAGGTTCTGTTTGGGTATAACTTTTGATCGTTTGGAGACCATTGCTGAAAAAAAACCCCAAACCAACCAACCAACCAACCAAACCCCAACAGAAAATAAAAACCCTTCCTGCTTGCCCTGCCTGCACAAACTGCCCTGCCACACCCCTGTTTGCCCGCTCCTGTTCACCGTGCACCCTGGAACCTTCTTTTAATTGCCCCTGAATGGCTAATGAGAGGGTCTCATTCCCATCTGCCTATTTGCCAGCATATTAAAATATCAGTTGTGTGAAACCTGACTGTAATTTTCTGGTATCCTTAAGCAGGAACACTACAGAACTCAAATGCCGTTCATGTTTTCCCTGAATTGGTGCTAAAACCTAGACTGAAGAGCATTAGAAAAATTACCAGGACTACTCTAGGACAGAAAACATCACAAAAATTTGCCTCCCACTGTAATGACAGCATATGACCCTATGGGTTCAGGGAAGTGGGTACCTAAATACTTTAATATGCAAGTTCTCACATTTTGCGGAAAGTCGAGGCATTTTTTTAGTGCCGTAACATTGGGGGAAAAAAAAGGAAATTCTTGGAGAAAACCCTGGGAAGAAGAGAAACATGTCTGCTAGGCAATTGGAAAGGCTTCCTGCTGAGAAGCAGCATCTGCCAGGTGTCATACTTTTGATAAATTTTCTAGGAAGCTGTGTCACTACAAAACAATGGCAAATGAGCTTTCTTAAGTATAAGAACTAACTTTCCAGCTTAAGATAAAGCCTTGTACTCCAAATCGAGGGAAGAAAGAACAGCTGGTAAGGTTTAAAATTTGGTTAACACAAAAAAAAATAGGAAGAAATAGGTTCACTTCCAACAGAATGCATCCAAAGGTTTTGGCTGTTATGTAATGCCATTTTTCTGGACCACATGCAATAATTCAATGAACACATATTTACATTTTATAAACTCAACTTACTGGTCCATGTTTCCTTAGTCACTCTGAGTTAAGAGGGTTACATATGGCTCACATTTAAAGACAGTGATGCTTGAGAAAAAGCAAATAAACATGTGATTCTGTGGTTGGTGTTAATTTTATTATAGAATCCAAAAAGAGAGATTGGAACCTAGAATAAAAGGCAGATAAAATGTCATTTTTATAATTGAATTTGCTGCAAAGGACTGTGCCAATCACGCAACTGGTAAATTGCTATTACCCAAGGAGAGCATTCAAGTTCAGTGGCTTATTGAATTATATCAGCTGACTGAATGATTAACTTCCCTGTTTTCTTACCAGTGCATGGAGTAAAGGGAATGTACAAATAAATAAAAATATCAAAGATGCCATAGAGTTGATATGTTTCCTCATTTCTCTTTTGTGAACTTTATTGTTTAGAGAATCAAGACATTTTAACTTGGAAATGGTAGTGGAGATTTTTGGGAAGAGTTAGAGTGCTTCACCCAAATGCAAAGAAATTTTATTCTCTGGTAGGAGGCAGCTGTTCTTTAGAAAACCAACACAGAAACTTTACCCAGTAGATTTCTTGCTTTTCTCTCCCCCTTTTGCGTGCGAAGATACAGAAAACTTAACTCTGGGAGTTATTTTTGTTGCTGCTGCCTTATATATGAAATAATAACACCTTTCCTTAGACTCCTTAGCAAAGTTGTGATCAAGTAAAGGCTGTGCTGCTGGGTGTGAAGAAATGAAGGAGTGATGAAATCAGGAGGTAAGTGACAGCCCAGATTTCTTGCTGCCTTGTGGTTTCCTTTCGTGCTTTTTCTCAGTGGATTCCTGCACAGGTATTGAACAGAAAAGCTGCAGGTATAGAAGCCATAAAGTACTTCATGGTTTTTGAAATTGGGAGACATTTAAGATCAGTTTTATTACATTCTGTGATTCACATTAGAACATATTTCTGTAGTGTCACATAAATATTTGAAAAATATAAAATGGAAATGAAGAACTACTGGTACTTGATTTTGCAGTGTGTATTTTCTTGAAGTTGAAAACAACTTGGCGCTGGCTGTCCATGGCATTCTTTTGAGGAGCCAAAATAATGAGAAACACATAAGGAACAGTCTGGAAATTTTGCCTTTGGATGTTTTGAAACATACTTCAAGGGAGTTTTTTGATCTTGTGCCTTTTAGGAAGATGTGTGACATTGGTCTCCTGTCTAGTCCTCCACACCCTTCAAAATTTTAAACAATAAAACACTGCAAAAATAGAATTTTCAAGAGCTGACTGACCTAAGAAGAGATTTTTTTATTGTATACATTTTTTATACAGTGTTTTAAGAAAATAGGATAAATCCCAATAAACATAATTTTGTAAACTGCTGGGAAATAGTCACACATATCCTTCTTTAGGGTTTTCATTTGTGTGTGTGTGTGGTTTGTTTTTGTTTTTGATTTTTTTTTAATTATGGCTCTAGCATAATTCCATGTACTATCAATTAAAAGGGGGAAAATTACTGGTATTTCCAGGGCTGCAAAAGGGATGGAGGAATGAACATTTCTACTGTTTCCAAGAAGTCTTAAATCTGAGCATTTTAGGTGAAGTCACATCCTTCAAAATTAAATGTAGAAACCTTTCATCTCCTTAGGAGCCACAAATCCATACGGAAAGCACTCCCTTTGTTAGCAGGGTTGAAGACATCTGCTCCACACCAGCAGCACAGGCACTGAGTGGGATTACAGACTTTTCATGTAATGGCCTAAGAAACCTATTTTAGTACGGCTAAGAAAAAAAGTAAAGTATAATTTCTTTTTATTCTCTCATAAGAGTTTAATTGAAGGTTTTGTTTTCTTGTGGCAATCCTACTCCTGGCAGTACAGTAGGAGTAGATTAAGTTGGTGTGAAACTTGCATGGTAAAAAGGGCAAAATCTTATACATTTTAAAAATGTTTAGTTTTTGGTGTTTTTTTCTGGAGTTAAAACGGATTTTGCTATAAAAATTACCAAGTATTAAAAACTCAGAACATCTCAAAATCTGCCATCTTTCTTAAAACCAAGTTGGAGAAATCTCATTTTGATGGAAGGATATCCCATCTATCACAATACTTATTTTGATGAAATATTTAGATATTAATGGAAATCTGAGAGGAAGAAAATAAAAAAAATACGGTGATATAAAAAATATTAGCAAATTACACCACACTTTCTTTTTTGACTGTTTTTTTTTGTGTTTGTTTGTGGGTTTTTTTTTTTTTGTTTTTGTTTGTTTTGTTTGTTGTTTTTTTGTTTGGTTTGGTTTGGGTTGGGTTTTTTTTGGTGGGTTAAGCAAGCAGTTTGGTCATTTGAGCTCTGAGTTGTGCTCTGTGTGGAATGAGTAGGTTCAGGGAAGGTATTGTTTTGGATGGTTTTATGGAAAGCCTCACAGTTTTGATCAGAACTCCATTAGTTTGCTGCTGTGTCCCAGCAGTACAAATATATGATGAGCTCACTTTTTACAGGTTTCTGTTTGACTGCTGGGGTCATGTTGGTGGGGAAACTCTCTGAGTTGTGCCTGCTGTTCAGGCACAGCTGTCGTGTTCCTGCAAAGGGGCAAACCCTGGGACAGAGTGATCAGCTCACTGTTAAGGCTGGCAATAAGGTCTGCAGAAGGCTGGATTCACTTCCAGGTTCTGCCACTAACTTTCCTATTCTTTTATCTTTTTGTCTCAGAAACTCAGGAATGGCAGTGTTGTTCCCACAAGGCTGAGCAGGTACTTTCTGATTCCCAAATGTCTGGCATTTGACACTGCAAATAGAACAGGAATGTAAATACTTGTAAGATGTTCTGACACGCTCGTTGCTACCTACGCCATCATCATAAACATTCTTAAATACTGGGAAAAAAGCACGATGCATTTAAAAATAGCATGGTAGACAGGACACTCTTTCCTTCAGCCAAAACAAGATCAGAGAGATGCAGATTTTGAACTACCTCGTGATTCATCCCCATAGCTTAATATTAATAGTACCCGATATTCTGTAATTTGTTCAAACTTTGCTTTCAGAGAAGTGAAAATTATGTGCGGGTGCCAGATAGGTTCTGCTGCTTGCTGCAAAAGTGGAAGTGCTCTGGTTTGTATTGCCTGGTTAGGTCATTTCTTCTTCTTAGATCCATATGGTACTCTTTAAAAATTAAAAATCTTCCTGAAGAATAACTTTTAAAGTAAACTTTCACAGATGGGTTTTGGTAAGATGTCAACAAACATGACCTTTCAATCTCTAGTGCAAATGGCAATAAAACCCGAGCCTATCTAATCTGCCTGCAAATAGCTGTAGCTTCACTGATCTAGTCTAATCAAAGGAACAAGCCCACAGGGGTTTAAAGGATTTCTTGCTGTTGCTGCAGCCATTAATTTAATTGCTAGAGTACAGTGAACTCTCAGAGTACAGTAAATGTTTGGATCTGCAGGGGGATAAACAGCTGAACCCTTGGAAATAAAATCTAAAGCAAATAGAGTTTTCTCTGCAATTAGTGTTGTCTTAAAGTATATTTTAAAAGCAGGCCCCAGTAGAGCTGACATGAGTTATCATCTGCATTTCCATGTGATGTACCGCCAGTTATTCCAACATGTCCTGCAGGAACTCCAGTGAATTGCCTGCAACTGCCAAGTGAAATGCTGAGTGATAAAGTGTGGCAGTAGTGCACGTGGGGGTGGTAACACTCTTTCCATCATCTGCCTGGCTGCTGCCATCCTCATCCTCTTAAAATTATAGTCTCCATTCTGAGATGCTTTTCCCCCCAAGGATGAATTTTCAAGGTGCTACTGTACTTTTAATTACATTTAAAGGTATTACTATACAGGGTAGTTCTTAAATTATTAGTGGAATGTAAAAAACTGATGATCGGGATGGAAAGGACTTCTTGAACAGTCTCTTAACTGTGCAGATCTAAAGTGATTCCAGATCGAGGAAGGTGTCTGAATTTTAATTTTATGTGGTGCTTCTCAGGGCAGAGTTGCCTTCCTTTCCGTCTCAAAGATATTTTGCTTTTCTATTAATATTAATCGAAGCAGGGCTTTAGAAATTATTGTATAAGGTGTCTTTTTGTTTTAATCGAGAACAGAAAATGAATGTTGTTTTTGAGGAAAAATTGTTTCTCTGTGAAAGTCTGAGCAATTTACTGGTCAGCAAAGTTGGGTGCTTTCCCTTTTGGCAATGTATATTCCCACTTATGGAATGATGAATCGATTTCATTTAATAACGAGAATTGGCTTGAGGCAAAGCCAAGCTTAGAATAAAACAAAAGAGATCCTTATTGGGTTAGAGTTTAAATTGCCCTCTACCTGCTCTCCATCCTAGCTCTAGCACGGCTCCTTTAGCTGCCCTCTTGCTGGGGGATGTGGCACTGGAGAAAGTCACTGTTCAGCCTGTGGAGGTCATGGGACAGAGGAGGGTTGTATGAAAATGCAAATGTTCATCATAAAAGGAGTAGAATTTAAAATCATTTGTAGCTGGAAATGCAGAATCCCAAGTACAGTTGTTGATTCTTAAGGTGTGAGATTTTCAGATATTTAGATGAGCAAGGACTTATATTCATGACTCTGAATTCTAATTAATTGGTGAGTAATAAATACTGAAGATTTAACTGTAGCTTCCAGTGCTGACAAATATTTAGGAGAAAGAAAGCTTTTCATGATATCTTTTTAGTGAGGAGTGTAAGAGTGCAGATGTATTAAGGAATTTATGTGTGTGCTTTCTTTTTAATGGAAAATTGTAGACCACCTTTTGGTCTCCCATTGCAAACCACGAACCCCGCTGGCATTTCATCATAATGAAGGACAAGCGGTTTAGTGCTTCCTCCCAGCTTCACAATGTCATGTGGGTCATCCCTTGCCATGTACCTTAGGCAATTTTATGAAATGTATTTCTCACTGGGCTTGGGTAGTCCAGCAGAATTATTAATGAGAAGGTTAAAAAAACCCTCTACAAATTGGCAAGCTAATTTATAGATCGTATGTGACCACTGAAATACAGAAAATCTCCAGGGAAAACTGTTATTACCTGCCTCTAACAGCGTGATCCAAATTAGAGTCTTTTATAAGGTACAATTGAAACAACCCCTGCCTTGCCAGTAGAGCCTCCCCTGTGCAGAGCCCTCCATTGATTCAGGGACGTTTTTCTTTAATGCAAATGACTTTCCAGTGTAGTGATTCAATGAGCAGCATTGCATCAGCAGGTCCCAAAATGGGGCTTGGCAGCTTTTTTTGCAGTACTGTGCAGTTCTCAGGGGCACACGCTTTGTGCATCAGCTGTGTCACACTTTCTGTTACTAATGTAAGAGCTAAGGATAGGCTTTAAACAGTGTTTAGGCACTAAAGATGCAGCTGACTATTCAACAATTTCAAAATTACTTCGGTGAATATTAGTTTTTATTGAAAACCTTTTGTAGTTCTGTCTGACCACAGCCAATTGGTCAGAGAAGAGAAGAAACAAACACTAAGTATCATTTAATGCCAGTTGGTGACTTTTTAATCCATGGAGTGTACGTGCTTTTTGTTTGTGTTGTTCTGCTCCAGAAGGGAATGAATTTCTATATGCTGGCATTGAATCTAGGACTACGCTATCAATGTACTTAAAATCAGTCAGGTAAAAAAGTAAGAAAATTCCAACAGTGCCCTCAATTTTTTTAAAAAATGGTTTGTTCAGGCATGCAGTAATTAAACTGTCCATGACCGCATGTAATTACACCATTATGTCCACAGTCCTGTTTCTGTAATTTGGATCATTGGAGGGCAAAGTGTCAAAATCTCTGTAATGATGTTTAATTCCATTTTAACATTTCCTAGAGGAATTGCTTTGAGTTTATTTTCAAACCACAAAAGTTAGGAAAACCCTTGAAGTTTGTGGGAATTATGTGAGTTACAGCTACTTTTCTGAATTGGTTTGATCATGCAGTCATTAGTTGCCATGCCTTCTGATCTGTCTCTTTGATTCTAACAAACAGGCAACACTTGGAGTAACCTAGTTCTCCTAGATGTTCTCAGTACTTTTAGGAGCCTGAATATGGGTTGAAGTGATTTCATTTTAACATGAATACATACTTTCATTCTTTTAGTTTTTAATCTCTTTGCCGAATGTTTATGTGTGGTGTGACTTTTTGCAATGAAATACAGTATAGGAATTGCCATTGGACTCTTTATTGAAATATGTAAAATAATCTAGTGTGGATTTTATTGTTCATGCCGTGCTCTCGTTTATTCTGTTTAGGAAAAAGAGGGGCATATTTTAAAAAAAAGTGTGTATCTTGAGAGCTGTAAATAGACATGTGGGTTTTTCCCCCTCAGTTAAGATTTTTTTCGCTTTGCAGAAATGTTTTCAAAGTAATTATACTCCTAGAATAATAATCCATAAGGTTTGTGATTAATTACTACTGTTCTGCCATTAAATCTCAAGATATTTTAAGACACTCTTTCTTATAGTTGGATTCATCACATGAAATGAGTAACTGCAGGGTTTTTTAATAGAAGATTTAATCTTGGTTGCTCCTAAGAGTTTGACCATTGAATTCAGTAGGCTTTGAATCAAGATGTAGAATGGGATAAAGAGCTGCACTGAATCTTGCTGGATGCGAGCTCAGGTCTCTGGTCTTTCAGTGATGAGCTTTGGTGCTGAAAAGATTTTTGCCTCTTCCTCCCTCATTTTCTCTGTTTCAGCAATAGTGACAGTGTAATCACAGTCACTGAAAGCTCCAAGAACTCAGATTAGTTTCTGAAATGACGTTGTGGAAAAAGTGGCAGTTTCTCCATGGATGACAGTGTGCCTAAAGCAGCAGGAGGGCTAATTAGGCAGAGTCTAAGCCTCTGTGTCTCTGTTTCTCCGTATACCAGGGCAGAATAATTGTTCCACTTCCCGCCCATGTTTTTAAAAATGCACTCATTAAAATGTAACCTTTTTGAGACAGACTCTCCCTTATTATGCATGAAGCATAACAAGGAGCTATTCTTAGTATAAATTAATAGATAAATAAAAAATAGTATGGGTTTAAAAAATGGATAAAATTAGTTAATTTCTTAAGCAGACATGTGCTTACTCTGGAAGCTAGAGAGATATTTTGAAATTTTTATACAAAGGTTTTATTTTTAAAAGTGCATAAAATGCCAGTTGCAGTTTGCATCGAAAAGTTATCTAATACTAGGTAGTTTGATTCCTTCAAGAACACTGGTAGCTCTCCAGAGGTCTGTCTATAATTGGCCTCTTGGGATGTCTGCTTTGTTTTTTGTGTAGTGGACAGGGTGAGCATGATGCCAAATTATTAACTAGCACAAGCCAACAGACTAATCACGTTTAAAAAACTCTTGATGCTTTTACCAGGCTTAATAATAGTGTCTGTTTGTTATATGTTGGCTCCTAGGGACAAAACCTGGAAATCAGGAGTGCTATTAAACTAATTACAACACAGACCAAAACCTGTTTCTGCCCCAAAAGGATGAGAGTGCAGAGTATACACAAATTGCATATAGTTCCTTTAATAGCAGTGTATATGAACAATAAATGCCATTTGTTCCTGCCCTTTCTATTTATGGAGCTTTGCGCATATAGACACACGAACTGAAAAAAAAAAAAATGACTTTCCCCTACTAGATTTGAAAGGCAGGGACAAACCAGTGCTTATGGAAAGACGATTTATTGTCTAAGTGCCAGGAAGATGTATTCATTTACTAGAACTCAGCATTAAAGTGGACAAGAGACACTGCTGGACAAAAGGCTTCCCAGATTCCTTGTAAACATAATGTAAGATGTTCTAGCAACTTGTTAGATGAGAGAGGATGGCACCTTTCAAATGCCAAGGAATCACTGAAACGCCAATTGGCTACAGGAAGGAAAATGAGATAGCATGGGCTTTTAAAACTTGGAAAGGTTTCGACTACTAGGCTTGGAATAATCAAAGAATTTATTTCATAGTGAACTTACTAGACATATAAGAAGGCAAGAAAGCTTAGGAAGACTTTATAAGGAATATTTAGCACAAAATGAGGAGTAGATAAGCCAAGTATCCCAGGAAGAGAATAATTAGAAGAAAGCCACCAGTCTAAAGACAAACAATTAGAAACTGGCATACATCCAGCTGCTATAAAGTCAGATAATTTTAGGGCAAGAAATATACCACTGTATACTGAAATTACAGAAGCTTATCTTAAGCAGCAGCTTGTATCCAGGCAGTGTGTGGTGTTCTGTTCTGAACAAACAGAAACCATATCTCATTGGCAAAAGAATAAAAGATAAATTTGTGTGCAGAGGTGCTACTCATCAGTAATTACTTATTTCAACAGACAGATTCTTCAGGATACTGATACTGTATGCATTAGGGGGAGAAAGAGAGAATTTTAGGGTTAGGCAAACACCATACAGCTACTTCAGGTGTGCACTTTGTAAAAATCTTAAAATGCTCTCTGAGAGAAGCTCTTGTTTTCAGCAGTGTTACCAAGCATAGAGTGAGGTTTGGGGGAGCTGTCAGTAAGCTTACAGTTTTTCAAACTGTACCTAATGAAATATGTACTTTTAGTGCTTTCATAGAGAAGTTCATTATTCACCTGAAGAACAAGTTCAACAATATGAAAGCACCTCTGTCCCTCTCTGCTGCTTCCAAAGAGAGCTTCTGGTGTGATGCTTCCAAAGACATTTGGCCTTTGACCTCAGAGTAACACTCTGAGATTGACACTGCTCTTCATATTGTCAAGAACCTTCTTGTATGGCTGTGGGGAAGGTGAAAAGAGTTACAAACGTGGTTTCAGCTGTGTGTTACAGGTAATAAAGGCTAACATGCTGCCCTGGTGGTGTTTCATAAGTTTTTTATTTTTTTTTATTTTTATGATCTCAATTCTTAAAATACAAACATCAATTTATAATATACGGAAGGGTTGGTGAAACAATCAATAGAAGAGCTGCCTAGCAGTGATAGTTTAAAAGAATGGGACAGGGCATTATGGATGGGAGGAGGCTGAAGAGATCATGATGCTTTACAAACTTTCTAAGAGGCATGCCAGGTTTTAAAATAAGTTAAAAGCACGTATTTTCCTCTTCACTTCATGCTGAATATCCATATCCACAGCCGTTCTTCTAGACTTTGACCTGAATGCTGCATATGGTGTTCCTGGAATTTCTCCTCACACAGCATTTCAGAGCATTAATAAATCCACACTATGCATTCCCTGATCCTTCCACCCCTCCCCATTGTCCTTCTGTTTCTGTTCTTTGAAGTAACACCAATGACAACATTTTTAACAAAAGCTCTAAAGTAAAATTGTTCCAGTGGCATATTTTTTCTCTTCCCCCTGCCCCCCACTTGCTCCTCTAAAAAGCAGATTCTTCCTGAAAGCATGTCAAGAGCAACGAGCTTGCTGTCAGGTACCAGCATTCTGTGGCTTTGTTAGTTCTGCAGCCACAGACAGCACATATTGGTGCCACATCACCAAACTGCCTTCCCTCAGGGTCACCTGCAAGCCACTTTTACATATCTGAGCTTGTATTCTGTTCTTGTCATAATTATTTCTATTTCACATGATATCCTTGCAGGTAATACTTTAATATCTAATAGACATATGGCCCATTCTCAGAAATTATTCCTGTACTTAAGAGTGTTTTATTTAAATATGACAATCTTATCATTGTTTTCTCAAAATTATAACTCTACAGAATCCTTTCTCCCATGTCAATCCTGAAAGCTTTAATTGTAATCTCAGCAGCAGGAAACTTGTTCCAATGCAGTAAATGGCAGAATATCTGTCATTCTTCAAATCACTTTAATAACAGGGGCTTTCTCATCTTCAGTAAGTAAAGCCATTATTATTACCAGAAAAATAACACATGTCTTATTTGCTGGACACAGCTTGTCATGCTGTGTGAAGTCCAAACAACTAATAAAGACTGCAAGGAAGAGGAGTGCCATCCTTCCAAGATAACTCAATCTCGTCTGTCTCTGTATAAATACAGAAAACATAGAACAAGACTAATACAGCAAAGTCAGTCAGGAGTTAGGAAATATCAGAATTAAAATAATTTTCACAGGTTTTTTTTTGTTCCTGTGTATATACACCAATTCTAATTACATCATCAAACTATTGCTTTCAGATCTCTGCATTTTTCAGTATGCAGAAACAGTGGTGGAAGCTTCAGAAGCAGCTGTTGGGAGTTTTGCTTCCTTGCATGATTGAGTATATGGCCCCAGTTTTATACCCTGTGCTAGCACTATCCACAGTATCATTTGCTTTATAGACTTTCCTGTGACACTTATCAAACCTGCCCGTACGTACTGCACAGAAGTAATGAACCTGTGCTCACACTATCTCTGCTCAGAAACGATGTGAGGGGCTTTAATGCTCATTTGTCTTCATAGGTGGAGAAACAGTGAGAGTAAACATCAGCTAATTTGGGGAACTCAATCTGAGTCATTATTTTTCAGAGCTCTGTTTTATGTAGCCTTTAAAAAAAAAAGTTCATCTCCTCCTTTATTTGCAGCTATGAGAAATCAGGACCACACTAAACTAAGGAATATTCAATTAACAAAAAGCTGAAATAACTTACATTGCACCACACCATGCAGGGCTTATTTCTGCTGTGCTTTGCTTGACAGGGCACAATCCTCCTATGCCATTCACTTTAGATGGTCTCTGTGCTTTTCTCTCATGTCACTTGGCTATCTGACCAGATTTTCCCCTACTCAATCCTTTTCTAAATCTTCACACTTGTGTGTTTTCCTTTCTTCACATCTTCTTCTCTTGGTTTCTGAGCTGTTAACAGGATGAAGAAGCTTAACTGCTTATATTTTTGTGCTGCAATGTGTACTCTGACCACTTAGTTGAATTCTCCCCCATGGTTTGGGACAGTTTTTAGTGGCAGCAGAACCAAGAAGTTGCTCCAGCCACAAGAGGTGTGCTGGGAAGTACAAGCAGTTACATCTCAGGAGAAATGTGTGAGCAAAAGAAACCTGTGGATGATTTTTAAGAGCAGATCTGGTCCTTTGCTTTAGCACTAGGGGCTGTGAAAGCATCAGACCTCAACAGAGGGAGGCTGTGTGCTGATGCATTTATTTGACTGAGGGTGTGGGAATGGCAATCCCCAGTTGGCTTTATTGCACATCCAAACAGAGTGGGATTTCTGGCAGACACCCAGTGAGCTCCTTATTGCCTCTGTTCCTGCCTAAAGTGCAGGAGGGTAATCAAGGAAAAGGTCACTAAGCCTTTACAATAGGTAAAAGGAAGTTATCCACTGTAAAGCCCACTGACCAAAATAGCCCCAAAGGTTGGTTAAATGCCATCTGCTTGGAAACAATGGTGTTAGGCACTCAAAGAGGATTTAGCTGGATAATAAGCCACCTGCAGAAATACAGCCCATTTTTAACAGCTTTTTGCTGAAAAGCAAATGTCCCAATGCTTTTAATTTTTTTTTTTTTTTTTTTTTCCAATGGATTTGGTGGGCAGTGCCAGTCCCATTGGGTTTGAGACTGGAAAGGTCTGGATCCATTAATTCAGGGACTATTGTATAAAGAATGCCTGGATTTCCAGTGAAGTATCAGGACTATAAAGTTAAATATTTTATTACAGTGTAAAATCTAGAAATTGGTAGTTTGAGGAACATGACTGAGTCGAGCATTTTAATATAGGTTTAATATCATAACCATAAATTTGTTAAAAAGCGATAGATCTTTGAAAGCACAGTTCTGCTGGATCTGTTGTGTAGTGCTGTAATTGTACATGCTTCTTTAGAATTGGGACATGAATCATATTTACCTGTAGAATAAAATAATTTGATTAGTGAATGTATACAAATAGTCCCTTTTGCAAAACAATCTTTATAACAATAAAGCTTGGATTTAACCTCTTTGTTGCTGAGGACAGATTGAAGTTTATCAGAGCATATTGGGCAGTAAATCAATCTTCAGCAAAGATCTGCTTAGGATTTTTATTCCTTAACAAATTCCTGCAGTCCTGTGATATTTCACACCAGGATGGGCAGAGCAGGCAGCCAGAGTCACCTGGCAGCGCTGCTGCCAAATTCCTCTGTAGCCCTCTGTGAGCTTCACTGCAAGCTTTGTGTGTGTGTGTCTGTGGAAAGGAGGGTAAAGAATTTGTGAGAGTGTGTGTGTATGTACAGCAAATTTTCAAAACACTGCACAGAAAATTTGCAGCATTATTTTAACAGGGGAAAAGTTTCTGAAAAAATAGCAATATGGTGCTTGATTTCTAGGGTGCCCTTCCAAGATGTTGGATTATATCACTTAGGGTTTTGATGCTTGTTTTTTTTTTTCAATTTCTAAATGAGGATTAGTTCTAATTCATTTGTTGCTTTGCATATTAGTTACCTAACTCATCCCGATACATGGAAAAGCTAAAACTTTGATTTTATTTTCTGATTCCATATTTGTGGGAAACAAATCATATAAGGCATTTAAAAAGTAAGACATTATTTACAATAAGTTTAAAGTGAGATTGCTGATCTTGAGTGTCATGCAAATACCTGGTGATGTTACAGGATGGTATTGTGGAGATGTGACATTCATGGCTTTGGGAATGATGGGAGGTAATTGTCAGTCAACCCCAAAGTTCTGCACTTCCCTCTGTCCTTTTCTCAGTGTTGTTCCCTAATTTTAAAGTGACTGGCCAGAAGGCTCTTCTAGGGACCATTTGTTAGATTGTAACCAGGAGATTGCTGTTTGTGTTGTATTTATTTGGTAAGAGAAACAGAGCATTAATCAAATATTTTTTGCAATTAACTGGTCTCCATAGTGGGAATACTAAAGAAATAACTGGGTTTAGGAGGAAATTCCAATGATAAATTATCTGAATGCTCATATGTGTCTTCTATCCCTGTTCTAATCACTGCTCTAAATGACTCTGTGTGGGTTTTTTTATCTTAAATGAGGTAGGATTGTTTTTACTCTCTGCAGATGTGATTGTCTTTGAGAAGAGCATCTGCATTTATTTCTTACAAATTGCTAGTCACAAATTTATCTGCTGCTCTATTTTTGCTTATAAACAACTTTGTGTTTTCTTTCTACAAAAACACAATAATGTAAAAAAAAACTTTTTGGATTGTATTGTACAAAGAAATAAATCTTTTTGAGGTTTAAACAGGACAAGTTAAATAAAATTATTTTGTCATGAGGAATTTTGAGACAGTCTTAATTGAATTTGCAAAAACACGTCAGAAGCATTTTTAAGTCCTCATGTTTTAAGTGCCCAAAATGCCGAACTACCACACATAAAATCTTTACTTTTAAAAATAGCCAGCTATTAAATTTGCCTTCATTTGAACAAATGAATAGATGCAAGACAGAAATTAGTTTCCTACTTCTAGAGCTTGATTTATCTTCCAAAGATATGTGCAGTAACGTTTTTCTTCTATGTGTTTTCTGAGTTAGAGCTTCTCAGTGTAAGTAAATATGTGTTTTTCTCATTACTTGTTTTTCAGTGTATAAATATACATATTTATAAACTTGTAGTTTCTCAACTTTTCCAATAATAGCAGAAAAAACATTGCTAGTAAGTAAATCTCTACAAAGCAATACTTTACTTCTTTTGCTTTAATAAGATTGTGTACACTCTTACTCAAAATCCCTATGGGATAAGTTTGGACCTTTGAGCATCTGCAAGCACTGCAGAGCATTTCAGGGAATAGCTGAACAAGACCTCTGCAGGAGGAACCCAAGTCCCTTCTTTGGGCTAAGTACAATCATGATTAAGCTGAAGTCCTGCTTAAACAAAGGCTGTAACTATTTCAGCACCGTTGTTTCCTTCCAGAGCTGTTGTGTGTGGGTGGACATAGTGAAGTAATCATTTAAGGAGAGGGAAGGAGTAAGTTTTCACTCTGAGGAGGACTCCTGGAGCAGCAGTCTGGCTCCAGAGGATGCAGCAGAGCAGCATGAGCTGTGAGAGTGGCAGGGCTGACAGCCAAGGGCTCCGTGCTGCATCTCCAGGGAGCAAAGGCAGGCAAGTGAACACGGCTTTCTGGGCTTCTGGAGAGGCATTTCGAGTTCTGAACTGTACCATTGAAAGGGAACTGGCTCTACCTTCAACTTTTTTGATGCAGGTTCTTTTTTTTTTGTCTTTGCCTTTCTTATAGATACCCACAATAAATATTTTATGTCCGATTGAATTAACCGTGTTGTGCTGAACTGAGAAAAAGTTGTGCCATTTCATCGCAGTCTGATGGGGAAAAACAAGATAAATAATGGAATAACTTAATCAAAAGCAGTTTGGGGTTCTTTAGTGTGTTGTTTGCTTGTTGTGTTTTTGGTTGGTTTTTTATTTTTTTCATTTTCTAGTTTCAGCTTTCATCCAGAAAACCACTTATTGACACGACTCCTCTTACAGAGTCTTGAACTGATTTGTGACCCAGCTCACTTGCAAAGAATTCATTGCAGTACTGAAATCCAAGATGGTTTCAGCTGCAGTGCCCAACTATTTTTTCAGGGCTGTGTACCAGACAGTATTGAAGCCATATAAAAAAAAAAAAAAAAGGATGAAACTTGTGTATTTTTTATATTGACCATAATAAAACCTGTTGCTATCAGGAAAAAGAAAGGCAAAAATAATTACTTCAATGTATGAGGATGGGCAGTCACTTAGTGTACTTCAAAAACATTCTCTATGTCTTCATTTATCATTAGAATGTATTTCCAAAAGAGTGAATTTACCTTTATCAAGTTGCGAAAGGCCTTCATGCATCCTTTCCCATGTAAAATAAAATGTTCTGTTTTGATATTTTTGATAGATGTACATGTCCTTTACTTGTCATAAAAGTCTGACGAAATATGGATGCAGTTTTTTAAATTAAAAATGAAATAATCAAAATCGAAAGTTTTATATAAAAAGATTAGGGCCAAAGGAAAAAAAAATCAAATATTGGACTGGAACACTAAATATGGAATAGCAGTTTGTGTTATGCACTAGAGTTCAGCAGTAGGAAATGATGCATTAGAGCTTTTAAATAATTTAAGACTATATTTTAAGTAAAATCAGTATCCAGAGTCCCAGCAGGTATAAATAATTGTGCTTCCATTTACCTTGAGATATTTTTGTCATCTATCAAAATGGCCATGCAAGAGGAGAGCTGGTCACAAGTAGAATGTTTTCCAATGCAGGGCTGGATGTGTTGGAAATAATCTCCAGAGCTGTGCAGCATCGATGTGTGGCTGCAGACTGGAATTGTTTAACCTACCAGTTTACCCTAAAATCCATCACAATAAAGAAATGTGTCTACAAGAATTGAAAACTCTTTCCTGATATTCTGCATGTTAAGTTTGGCGCTGAGCAGCAGAAGGTGTTTGTGGTTTGCATGTCAGTCTCTCGTGGGCCTGGCAAGAAGCCACATGCAAGCTGATGCATCCTGAGCCTCAACAGAAGTGATAAACAATCAAAATAAACCAAAAAGTGCCTCTGTCTGCACAAGCAGCTTCTTCATGCAGAAGGCAACAGATGAGTGGTGACATTTCTCCTCACTGCGATTTTGCATTGGTTATAACCAGGCACAAGCTGTGATAGGTATCGAGTACATTCCTTGTTTTCATGTCCTGGGGATGCCTGTGGGCAAAAGAGAATATTTTCTATTTTTGAGTTAGATTGCTCTTTTGCTGCTTTGGCAATATGAATCGCAACTGCAAAATGAAGATGTTGTTAAGATGAGCAGGTACATCTTTGGAAAAGTGCTGAAAGTTTAAAGTGAGCAGGCTGGGTTCTATGAATTAGCTGGTAATTTTGGATGTCTTTTGTGGATAACTGCAATGGGGTAACCGTATTCTCCTGGACTTTTTTCATGCCTTTATAACTAGTTTTCCTTTTTCTTGTCTTCCCAGACAGTTTTGTCACCTTTGCTCTCAGTCTATGACATTTCTTACTCTGTGATCCATTCAGTAAAATCTCTATTTTCCCTGACAGATTTTGATCCCATTTAGAACTTATTTATCTTCTACAGGAAGGAGAAATATTCTTTGTTTTCTGCAACATACGAGCATAGAACAAATTGTGTTTATTTATGTTGTCCTGTAACACTTAGGTGTCCCAGTGCTGTTAGAGGCAGGCTGTGCCTGCTCTGCAGTAGGTTACTTCTAACTTCTCCTTCTGCCTCATGGAACAGGTCTAGTTCCTTACCTGTTTTCAGTGTTGAGACAGGGGGTTGGTTGGTTTTTGATTTTTTTATTTTTATAGTTTCTGTGTTTGCCATTTCCAATGCATAGCCAGGTTTATACCTTATGCACTTTCTGTGCTTGGTATGCACATGATTTTCACTCAGGTAAAATAGACATACTTGATTTTCCTTAGCTTGCAATTGCTCTCCTGTTGGCCCCTCTGAAACCCAAGCTTTGAAGAAATGACATGAAGGATGCACAAGTGCCAGTGGCATCTGGGTCTTTTCAAAGATTGAGACTGATGCCAGAAAGCAGCAGGTCATCTTCTTCACTTCTCATTTTTGTTTGTTTTTTTTTGTTTTTTTTCTTTCTCCCTCAGCAATGTTTGCAGTCCATTTTATTCTATTTTTCTACCATTTTTCTTTGTTCTATTTCCTGTAAGGCTAAATCAGCCTGTCCAATAGGTTACAGCAGAGCTTCAGAGTTCCCATCACGTTGCAAAGCTGCTGAGATGGACTGTGAAAAGCTTCCAGCATTCCCCTGGCTGCCAAGATGAGTTAGGTAGCTCTGATGCTCCATAAATGATGGCTTTCAAAACTGTGAGAGGCAATGAGGGTTCTCTTTCTGAAAATTAAAAGCTTGGCAACACGAAACCATATTTCAGACCATCCTCATAATTTTTTTCTTGCTTTATAATTAGATGTATTTACTAATGAACTGCGCTTTCTTTCTACTAGTTCTGTCCTCCAACTAAATCAGCATGGTCCTTATTAGTCTTTACTTTCTTCAAAAGCAACATCTATATCCTACTTTTTGCCATTTTCCCTTTGTTGTGTCATATCTACAAGTGCATAAACTTGTCAGGCTCCCTAATCAAAAGCAAAATTTAAAAGCTTTTCATTTAGTGGAATATATAAATTTATTTTTCTCTCTTTTTTAAAAATTCAAAATATGTCTATTTCAAGTAATGTGGAAATGATGAAAAAGAGCTTTCTCTATTTCTGTATTACCACTATGGACTGCTTTGCATCTGTATTTATAGGGACATACATGCTGTGCAACAATATTTTCATTAGAAATGAAAATATTAATTGAAAAAATGAGGATAAAAAGAAGAGTTTGCCATTATTCTGAATCAGGGATAATTACTGGATGCTTGGCAGCTCTTTTTAAAGTAGCAAATGAAGAAGAGAAGGACTGCAGATCCCTTGGTCAGGCTGGCTCCTGCAGGTGTTTGAATGGGAAGCTGGGGGTGGGATGTGAAATAAAGATTACATTTTGACTGATGACATGATAATTTCACTTCTTCCACTAGAGCTTGAAATTGCATCTTTTTATGTTTCTATGATCCATTATTTCTGAAAGGAACACATGTCTCGGAGCATCCTGCACTGTCACAAAGATCTTGCTGGAGGTGTGAAATGAATCTGTGCAATGCCTGTGTTTACAGACAAACCATAAAATATTTCTTCCCATTACTAGCTGTGAGCTGTAAGCATGGGAAAAAAGTGTTCAGGTTTTGAAAGGAACAGCAAATGTTCTGTAATTGATATTGCTAATATTGCAATAATATAATAATGTAATTTTTTACAATTCTATGTCTTGATGTGATACAAGAAAGGGAAAATTAGAAATATGCTGGAGTAAAGATGTCTGTAAGGGATGAGAATGATAGCAGGTACAGTGCTGATATAGCTGAGGGACAGAAGTGATTTCAGAGTTGTTAGTAAATATGTGGATATATAATATACTATGGAATGGGGAAATATAAATATTAAACTGAAAATGACAGTTGGAAGAAAAAAAAATATTTTGATGGCTTTAATATTGGCTGCTGTTAGGAAGTCTAGAATAAATACAAATCCATATGGCTTTATGATAGTAGTGTGATTTATTTTGTTTCCTGTGTTATATCCTTGCATACGCAGTTCTTCCAGGGGAAAAAAAAGTGGAAAAGAAGATTGAATACAAGTAATGATTTTGAATTTATAGAGTAAATTAATTAATTTTGTTTGTTTTCAGTTTAGCTGGTTTAAAAATGTATAATTTCAGAAAATCAGAAAATAGTTTTCTTTAATACAGGAAAATCAAGTATGGCTATAGCCACTTTATTCTTTCCTTCCTTGTGGTCCTTTCTAACCAGTTATTTCATGGCCTGAAAAAGGCATGAAGAAAGAAAGGACAAACTGTCCTGATTGTGGCTGAGTTGATTCCAGTGGTATCAAGGGGATGGAATACATAAAAGGAGTAAGAAGTGATAAAAATGATTGGATATAACATTTAGTAGGCTAAAGAAATACTAGAATAATCATAAGCAATGTAATGGTTGCAAGAAGTGAAGTCTTTCATTAGATCAAGTTATATTGCTGGGAGAAGAAAACCACAGTTTGAGACAGAAGCATGTTGTCAGCTCTTTAGTTGTGGTCCACTTACTCTCTGTGTCCTGATAGACTCTGCCTGCCCTTGTCCCTTAGTGTGAGCAGAAATCCAGAGTACTTACCAGAAATCATTGTGTTTGTTAGGAATGGGTGTCCCAGAGAATGTTGTAACCACCAGAATCTCTTAGTTCGTGGACTATGGGGGTTATTGGTAGCAAAATGTAGCATGAGATTGGTTTTAGCTCTTGAACAGTGCTAAAACTGGAGTGAAAACTGTTAGTCTAAATAGTGAGAGTGTCAAGTTTACCTTGCTAACAGCAGAATTTGTATGATGTATCTCTATTGCACTCAGCACTGGGAAATATCACTTCTTTTGGTTTATGTTAGGGAAATCATGCTTGCCAAAGTACAGAATTTTGAATTTGAAATTAGAGCATTTTTTGTTTGACTGCCATGACATCTGTTTCAGCTGCTTCAGTGCACATGGCTCCAGTTTATTGCACATTCTCTGGAAACAGTTTTAAATTGAAGGGCAGGTGTGTATTTTGAGCATTTCAAGTCCTATGGTAAGGTTTTCCCTGCACACATCTGACACTAGAAAATAGGTTACATACAGGTGGCACTGCTATTTTGGATAAAAGATTTAGACCACTGTTTTCTGGAAGACATTTTTTGGTGATGCTTAACTAAGACCTTGTGAGAGGAGACAGACATGTAAATGAAGTCAACTTTCAGTCCTCTGGGATCTGTTAGAGCATGAGTTACTCTTAACAGTTAATTAGCTGGGGCTGTTAATCAAGTTTAACAGGTGTTGAGTAATGAACCGAGACAGGGCATCTGCTGTGACCCGCCTCTCACTCTAATCTGGTTAGGGAACCTAATGCCAGTTGGAGCCCAGAGTGCTTTGTAGTGACATCCAGCATTGCATTTTCCTGATGCTTCCATCAGTGTTGTGACAGCAAAGAATGGTGACTTTGCAACAGGAATAAGGAATCGGTACAAAATTCCCAAAGCTATTAATGAATAGGTTCACTTTCTTTACTTTGAAACCATTTCTTTGCCTAAGTGGAATGAGCAGTTGAACTTTTATCCATGTTTATATCTGTTTGCCTTCCAAAATGAAATGAAATCCATTTTAGAGTGCTGCTTAACTAGGATCATATAGAGCACTGTTGTCAAAGTGGTAGAAAATTACAGTTTCAGCACATCATTTCCAAGATCTCTTTGCAATAAGAACTTTGCAACTTCCTATTATCAGTTATGTTATGTGATTTCGCATATTTAAGAGATCCAGGCTTTGCAAACCATTGTCACTGAGTAGCAGTGATTTTGAGCTTTCTATAAGCTCCTGCCTTGACCATTAAGCTGACTGTTTTTCCCAGCATTCTGTCCAACAAGTGGACAGTGTCAGCTCGGAGTGTGAGGCCAATTTGGAGCTGACAGGATTGATTGTTAGAGCTCCCTTGGGGCTCGCTGTGGGTCAATTGAATTGTTCAGGGAAGGGGACTCCAGTGCAGCTGAGTACGTTCTCTCTGTGTTGTGACAGAATACAGAGTAATTTCCCATGTTTTCATGTTTGTTTTTTTTTTAATATCACCTTGCCTCTATATGCTGTATCCTTTACATCTCTTTCCAACTTTTGCCCAAAAGGAAAAAGTATCCCAAACTTTAATTTCCTTCCTCTTACTAGATTCATCAGAGATGTTTCAGGCAGAAATGAAGGCTGAATCATGTTGAGAATATTGCAGTTCTGTGGTTCTAAACAAGTCTGAGGTTTTTAGATCTGTTTTGCCATTAAATGGCAAAACCTGTGCAATGTTGTATCTGTGGTTATTTTGCTCCAGAGCTTTTTTATAATTTACTTTATTTGTGCTGGTCATTCTGTATCTCTGTGATCAAATTCATAATAATGTTTCCAGCTATTCGCTTTTTCAGCACAGCATGAACTTGTGTATCCAATAATTAGAATAATGCATAGAATAAGTGTGTTTATTGCAAGTGGATAATTCAAAGTTGTAACCAACGTTTCTGGCAGAAGAAACAGCAATATTTCTACTGTTGGCAGTGTTTGACACGTGTCTTTTGATTGGTGTGAGAGATTATGGTGCTCTCATTTATACAGGACTTAAAGTCTGAGATTTTGATTATAGATCCCTGAAATGATCACAGGAATTAGAAAACCCTCTGCAATATTTCCTTACATGAAAAGTAAAATTCTGATCCAGTGGGCTTGGCAGGCAGTTCCCATTGAGCTCAGGAGATTTAGGTTATCGCCTGGGAAGTCAGGAAAAGCTCAGTAGAATTGATATAATACAAAGCAAAAAGTGAGGCGAGAAACAAGCCCAGAATAACTACATGGGAATTCAGAATGAGGGAGATGAAGATATCACACAGCTACAGAGAGAGCAGGAGGAAAATTGGATACCATCAGAAATGGTGCTAGGAAGAGAAGGAGGATCCCATAGATTGCAAGTTTTAGGTGAGCAGAGTGTGGAGAAGCTCAGGAGAGGAATATGGAGCAGCTGGTAACCTGGGGATGGGAGAAAGCATGGAGGGCCAGGAGCCCAGAGAACCTGTGGCTGCTGCTCCCTTTTCAGGAACAGGTGTGTATAATGTCTGATGTAATTTTTCTTCTGAAAGGTTGTCAGTATGGAGTTGTGCTTGGCTGGTTTATTAGCAATACTGTCTCTATATATTTTTTATTTAAGAAATGTAGTTTTTCCATATGGGAGCCATTCCTGTCTATTATGGACATTAAAAAGTATGGTAAAATTCCTTGGGAAAGCTCTTCATATATGTGCAAAATAGCCATAATCCAAAGTAGCCATATTTCAAACATGAATATTTGCTATTTTTTTACCCCTATCCTCAAAAGTATGAAAAGTGATTAGACCCTAATAAAGACTTAACCAATTCAATTTTAAAAATTCCGGTTTGTACTTCTGTGATCCTCAAGACCCTCTGGGAAATTGCATAGAGTCTCATGACAAGAGTGATATTAACCTGTGCCATTATTGCAAGTAACAATTTTTGGAGCTGCTGGATGTGTTTTTCCCTTTCTCTTATTCATTTTGAGATCTTATTCATCTCTTCTGCATTGCCCTGTGTAACCTTAGGGAGGATTATAGTTCTGCTTAACTGTTTGCCATCTTAAGCCACCTGGATAACGATGCCTTCCTTTGATTGTGGTAGTAAAACATTTTTAACTTTCAGAGAGAGCAAAATTAATTTTTTTTGTCTCCTCTGGATTAAAAAGAAAAAAGAAAAAGGTGTCAAAACTTGGGTTTTCTCCCTTGATGTTAGTTTTGCCAACATATATAGTACTGGCTCTCTAGACTCCTTTCCTGCATTCAAAATTAACCTGTCTGCTCCTCTGAGCCCTTAACCTTTGTTCCAATAGATAAATCACTTCCTGGAAATGTCTGAAAACTGTTTAAATGGTTTTTCCCCCTCAGCAATATCTTTTCTACAAATGCTTTTGTTAAATAAAGTAGGTTTTAATACTTCATAGGTCTGTAACTCTTTAGCAAGTTTTAAATTATTTTTAAGTGATATTTTCCCTTTTTTACTATTTTTGCACTTAAAATTTTTGTTGTTCTCAGAGTTCTTTAATAACAGGCAGTATTATGTGATTTTTGTCTTTCTGTGACTGCATAGTGAAATTGCTTTTGTAAGTAGTCAGAGTATCCTGTTCATCTCATTTCATGCATGAAAACAAATGGTCTCTTTAGTTAGATGGTCCTGTGTGCTATATCACTGGAAGTCATGTAGGCTCCAGAAAGCAGTTTTTGTTGTCCAGTCCTTGCTGCTGATTAATTTGCAGATAGAAGACAATATTTAATGCTGTATTTTTTACTCATAAAGCAGAAGGCAGCTATAGCTATGGTGTATCCCCTTCAAATTCTTTTTAGTGGTAAAGACAGAGCTTTGAAGACTTTTGGAACTTTCCCCAGAAGGACTTTGACTTTATTAATTTGACTTTGCTGTCTTTCTGAGAAGCACGTAATGGACACAGTAGGAATGATCTGGATGTGTGGCAGCAGGTTGTCATCCTCTGATCCCAAAGTGCACACTGCAGTGTACATAAGGATAATGTCATGATTTATCAGTGCCAGGAGTAGAAACTGAAGTTCTTTTGTGTTTCCCCTGGATTTCTGCAACGTGCATTTTCGATTATGCCAGTTCTACCAGGGAATCAGAGCAATCACAAGAAATTCCATGTCAAAAGTGCTTCCATATAAGCTTTTCAATAGTATTCAAACAATCTTAGGAGTCTTCCACTGTTTCCACTCTGTTTTGGAGGTGCTGAGCTGCCCAGTATTATTAATGAATCAAAGGAGCAACAAAGTATAAACTAGCATTAGAATAAATTAAAAGTACAAGTTTATTTATATAAAAGTCTAAATTGACAGTTGTTTCATTCAACAGTTGCAACGCTGTATAACCATGAAGTTTGTCTGTAAGAATTGATCTATCTATTATATATAGATATATATAGATAGATATGGGTGCAGAGATCAACTGTCCAAAAATCACTTTCTCCTTTCCTACCAGAATCTGTTGCTGAAAAAGATAAATGTTAGTTTCTAAACTTGGTCTGTTTGAATCATCTGCCTGTGAAGATTCAAAATTTTTTTCCAAAGGTAACAGTTTCTGTACAAACTGAGACCCAGTCACTCCACTGATTATGGCAGGAGTGTGTTCTGATTTGCATGGCCCAATCTGGAACTTCTGCATTGCCTTGATTATATTGATATCTGACTGATAACTGGAAGCAGTGAAAACCCCAGGCTTAGTTACCAACAAGTGTTCTGGCTTTTGGTGTAGAGGAGGAAACTGCAGTGGCTGTATCTTGTTAGGATGCTGCTTCTGAGACTCTGGAAAGGAAATCTCTTCGATTAAACCAGGGCTGAGAAAAAGGCTCTTATTTTCTGTCTGTGTGTTGGTGTGCATCTGACAGGTGTCAGCTTCAAAGCCAAGACAAAGACATGAAAGCATATTTTGGAGAGTCTTTTGGGAGAGCAATACTTGAAATAAATATTGGATAGGAAAAAATAGTTGTGGTGCTTCAGCCAGATGAGAATTCATAGAGCTTGACGGGGGAACGTTGGAGGTAGCTCAGTCTGTGTTCTGAGCCTATTTCAAAGTCATTGTATTTGGCAGAGAGGCACAGGATGCTGACTGCTGTTGCAGGTATCAAGAAGCTGCCTCCACTCTTTCACTATTTGCTAGTCAGTGTGTTTTATGTCACTCGTGTTCTTTGGCACTGCAGGATTTGTTTCAGAATGGTTTTTGGGATTGCCTTGAGGTCTGTGTCTGCAGCCTCAGAAGCTTTCCTACATGGCTGTATCTGGGTGTAGCCTTTTCAGTGCTTAGTACAACACCCACAGCAACACTGACCCCACACCACTTTCTGCTTATTTGTGCTCAAAAATGAGTTTATAGTATGCTTACTTGCCTTCCCGTTCCACTCCCACACATCCACCAAATCACTTTTAAGTGATTTGCTTTTGAAGCCAAGCAGAATCATAAATATTTAAAAAACAGTATTCTAGTATTTTGAGACCTCGTTCAGGTTATGAGAAGAGCAAGTGAAATTTGGAATGTAGGAGCTACCGTTAGTGACTGCAACAGTAGCGTAGGTTTGTTTGGCTTTTTTACATGCCAGACTTTATTTGTTTTAGTGAAGTGAACCATATTATATTTTCCAACAGGAAGGAAGCTTCCGTGGATCTTGGTTTTATAATTCTTATAATAGCATCAAACTGAGCATTCTTACAGCAGAGACATCTGTTTTCACAGTTGCCTTCTGTAGGAAGAGACTTTGTTTTGTTTTGAAATTCATAGTTCATGTATTTTAGCAGATGATCATATTTAAGCCAGATTCTGATTGTCATCAGTACAAATTGGGAATTAACTCAGTGTATTTCACTTCATCTCTCCCAATTTATGTTAGTGTAAAGGAAAACTGAATCTAATGAATTGGCTGTTCTATTTCTGTGTTTAATTGTGCCGACAAGTATTATTTTTAGAGAAATGAGACAATGCAATTGCAGAAAGCTCAGAAAACTCCAGCGTTCTGGCAGCTTATTGCATTTATTTTGCTGTCCAATAGAGTGTTTAGAAGACTTCATTTGGGTTTGACAAACAGTATGTGATACTCCCGCCTTCCATATGAAGCTTTGAGCATGCTGACACGTACTTCTGATCTAAAAAGGTTTTTTAAAAATTTATTAGAAGATATTTTATTTGTTCTCTCAGATGCTCCATTCCATATAGATTTTATAAAACCTTTGGATGTTGGTATTAGGTCGAAAAAGCTCACTTTCCAGCATGTTGCAGCTAGTGTAGTACATTTTCTAAAAGACATGAATATCAGTTGTGCTCCAAAAGAGCACTGTGTGAACTCTTTCAAATTATACTCCTAAATTTGTGCAGCAGTTTTGAACTTTTTCAAGGCAAATTTGAGAGCCAACTTGGTTTCAGTGTGTGGAAATTCAACTATAAACCCAAGTATGTTGGTCTCAAATTGATCTATTTTTCTTCCTGGTTTTATTTAGCTCTTGGAATGGAAATAGATGTCCTTAGTAAATCCTGAAGCTTTTATAGCTCTAGTTTTATCTCAGACAAATTATTGGAAAATGCATAATGCCATTGATCTGACTAGAACTAATAGGAGTTTTAAATAGAAAAGAAAATAAGACCTTTAATGCTGAAAACCTCTTCCTCTCTTTTTTTTCTTCCTTCCTTCCTTCCCCAAAACATCAGCAAAAGGAGCTAATAAATGCAATTGATTTATTTTGAAGTGCTGTCTGTCTTTTTCACTTTTCTTTTGAATAGCAGAGTCTGTGCCAGCCCTGGCTCCAGATGTCTGCGAGACAAGCTGTAATATGTTTCAGAAATCCCTGTTTGATGGCAATTGTCTGGGGAGAAAAATGAAATAAGCTTTGTCTTTGCTACAGTAACACTTGGCTCCTGAGAACAGCCTCACAAGGAGAGAGGGCATTTCTGATCTAGGATTAAAAAACCTCTGTTTGCAGTTGTTCTGGCATATTTGTAGTAAGCACAAGCAGTGGTGGTGTTTTTCTGCAGCACATGCAGATTAACATCCTGTAGTTGTACCTTTCCACTGCAGCTGCTGGGCAAGGTAGCAGCATGCAGTGGAATGCAATGAGCCATTCTGGAGCCTGTGGCTTGAAGAACTTTGTCCCAAACATGTAAGAGCTGTGATGTTTTGCTCATGCAAAGCCAACATTTTAAGCATGAACTATTTACTGGATGGGCCTCATGTTCCTGAGTGTCAGGGTCCCGACAAGTCTTGGGACCCTGATTTGTTGTTTTAAGTCCTTACTTCTGCCCGTGCATTCAAAGGATGAGATAACACCTCTCGGTCTTTTGTCTCAGGGCTGTTTATTGTTTCTTATCTATAAAATTTTCTTTCTGCCCAGCCAAGGTCTGCTCAGCAGGACAGTCAGAGGCACTCTGCCTGCCCCCAGGGCAGCGTTATCTTTATATACAGAAAACTACGTACGACATATTTACAATTATTCCCCAATACCCATCACCTATGTTAGACAGTGAACTTCTACTCTAAACCAATCCAAAAGTGCCAGCATCATCAGAGAAGATGGAGGTACAGAAGAAGAAGAAGAAAGGTTAGACACACCCAAATTCCTCCATCTTGTCCCCAAAAACCCCTTACAAAGAATCCTAAAATCTACATTATACCCTGTGATAACTAATCATCACACTATTTAAACTTCTGTGGCTTTCATCTCTTCATGTAAAGGGGCAATTTGCTCCATGGTTCGTAATCGAACCCACCGGTGTTCGGGGCTGTGTGCCAGGGTCTCCGAGCCCCTTGGCAAGGATCTCGGCAGCTCTGGACTCCCAAAGGGATGTCCTGGGCTCCGACACCTGAGAACTTGGAATACTGCACCCACCTTTCTTGGAGATAGTCTCAAATATTTCATTAGAGCAGAAAAGACCACAAGTCAAGGTGCTCTCATGCTGTGTTCGCTTTTCAGTTCATGTAGCACTTTGCTGGAACCACAAGATTTTCTTTGCCATCTGCACTGGTTAGTGGTCAGTTCAAACTCTGTACTTTGGTGAGGAAATTCAGGACATGTAATTTCCATGCTGAGAAATTTAGGTAGCATGACCTGAGTGCTTCTCTTCCTGGCAACATCCTTCAAAGCATTTAAAATGGAAAGAAAATGCAAGGAATTCCACCTGTGCCCAACTTTTAAAGAAAGGACAGTCATAGCAGAAATTATCTAACCTCACCAATCTTGACTTTACAAAGAGATAATTAATTATTAACGTTTTTTAAGGTTGAACTTGTTCATGTGTGTCAGATAGAATCTAACTAATTCCATGTTCTTGGTTTATGTGCCACATTTAATTGCAGCAATTGGAATGGATTTCAGGAAACCATATTCCCAATGTCAAGTGGGTTACATTTTCTTATTTGTTAAAAATAAAAAATTCTGGGAGTTGGATCTTAGCTCTAATAGAATTAGCTATATTTCTCCTGAAGTGTGAGTTTCTTCCCTAAGTTGGCTCATTTCATTTTATTCAATTTTCAGTGGAAACATAGTCAGCTGTAGCCAGAAAAATGAAGCTAAAATTTCCTTAGGAGATTTTATGCACATTTGATAACATTCTGGAAGATATGTCTGTGTGGATTTGCTTTGGTGAAGAGCAGTTGCTGAGTGCTAAGTCTCCAAATAGGTTGGAAAAATAAGATACAGGATTTGGTGGACTTGCTTTCCTAGAAGGAGAAGAGTTTGCTCACTGAAAGTGGCTTTTCTTGTTGGTGTTTTTTGTCTGTGTATTCAGTGAAGAGATGCATCATCGTTGTTGATGGAATGCCTAGTAACAACTAGAGAGGGATAGGAATGTAATCATGCTCTACTCCTGAGCTGTGTCATAGGAATGGTAAAAGAAAATTAAGTCTTATGTTTGCTACTACTGTTACTTACTACCCTATTTACCTATTGTATTAAAATCTATTTAAGATAGTTTCGTGGGGTTTTTTTGTTTGTTTGTTTTTTAATTTCCGTGTATTCTTTGCCGTTTAGAAATAACAGGTTTTAAACCATATTAGACACAGGCTTTGAACCCTATTAGACACGTATTAGTCTCAACCTGTGCTCAGTTGAGTGCAGTTTCTCAAATAAAAGTCTGCATGAGTTTTGTACTTAATGTAAGAAGAAATATTCTCCTAGCTCTTAATGCGAGGCTGGTCAAGGAGTCTTTTTTGAGTAGTTACTCCTAATTGGAAACTTCTCTTCCGGTTGTCTTTGTTTATTTGCACTGTAGTTTTACTGTTACCTCCAGTCCAATCCAGAGATGAATGTGGATCATCTGACAGCATTGCGAGTTAGGGGTGTGTAACTTGCACTACTCTGTACCTTGTTTCTGCCTCCTCTTCTAAAAGGCTTCCCAAGGGTCTTGTCAGAATTTTCTGGTTTAGTGAAATCAGTGTATGATTACAGTCACCAGTCTGTTCTGGTCTCGTCCTTACTAAAGGAAGCTTGGTGTCCACCCTTCTGGATCCTGAGGGTTTGGAGAACCCATTTTCCTGATATTCCTTTTTCACTTCCTCTCTAAATAATGTCTTGTATTAAATGTAGGCACAGAGAAGAAATGAAAGTGTTGTAAGAGAAAGCTAACCTGTTACAGCCCCTGATTACTGCTGGAAGTGAAATACTGCAGAATAGACCAAATCAAAGCACTGGGAGGTGAGATATGGAGAGAAAACATTTCCTGGCTTATAAAACATCAAGGGAAGTAAACAAATGCACACTTATTTTCCTTTCTATTGAAAGCCAGAATGTCCTTTTTCCATTAGGAGTGTTTTGCTATTCTTTTGGAAATCTCTTTTAATTAAGGCTGTATAATATGTTTCCAAGGATATGAAAGAAATAATTCACCATGGCTCCAGCAGCCGCTGTTCCTTCCTGATGAAGAAAAGCAAATATTTCTTATCACTTAGAGAGGCAGCAATGATTAGAAATAGTCTGTAGTCAGAAATCAATTAATCTTTCTCTGGACAGCTTCAAAATATTGTTGGCCATTTTGCTGTGTAATTGTGTGGAGTGATGATACTGCAGCAAGGAGTTGTGGTCCTCACTGTGCTGAGACATTGCTGGCAGTAGCTCTGCCACATGAACTAACAGAGCCTTGGCCAAACCCATTTAAAAGTTACTGGGATGCTGCAGAATGTTTGCAATATCATCACAGAAGCCTCTACAGTGGATTTGACACAGAGTAGGGCCCCCAAACAGAACCAGAATTACTCTGAGCTCCCCAGCTCATAAAGCTGCCTGCTAGCCTGGAGGTGTTGTCAGGGCACTTTCATCCAGAATGAACACAGTCCCGTTTCTGCAGTGTCAGGTGGACAAAGAAGAATGTTTTATTAGCTTTCTGTACTAACACAGAACTTGCTCAGAGTAATTCTTGGTTGTCCCAAAAAGAGCAGGAGGTGAAGAGGGAGCACTGACCACTGCGCCAGTGACCCTGGAACTGAAGAATAACCTCGTGTGTGCTCCTCAGAAGTACAGCAGGGTTTCAGCTCCTGCCTGTGCTGCTCCAGCACCTGTTAATGCCTGCTCAGGCACAGTCTCCCCCTTCCCTCCCCTTCACAACTCGACCTGAATTCCTCTCTGCTTTTTGGTGATTAGCTTAGTCTCCTTCACAATGTAGGTTCATCATAGGGAAAAACTGCCCGAGAAGAGGGAAGGTGAGCTGCTAAATATGACAGTGCTAGAAAGTCAAAGAAAGAGAATCTTTCTGCATTGCAAAAGGTGATGTCCTTGTAAAAGGCTTCAGTCTGCTTTTTGTTCAACATTTTGCTGAAGAACTGTCCGTCTCATTTACTTCCTCACTGCTAACAAAGAGGAGCACTGACAGCACTGGCTCCAGGTGTCTGTCAGGAGAGCAATAAAAGTTTCAGCCATGCCCAGTGTGATTGTGTTTGATAGGTAAAAACAGACAGATGCTAATTTCAAAACTCGACTTTCAAGCAGACAATTCTCTGTATGTCACGTTAAGGAAATGAGAAGTATATGTGACTTATAGAAACAAGTCACTGAGGTTTTTTGTGATTAAAAGTATTAATTTAAATCTTTCTTTTTATAGTGCTGATCATAATTTTCTACCAATAAGGCATGTGCATTTATTTTCTGCAGACACTGCACTTTTACTGTCTTCCTTCAGAACAAAGATGTTGGAAATAAATCAAATGTGATTCACTGAACATGCAATGACTACTTTTGAACAGCTCTAATGGCTCCAAGAGCAGGATGTATCTGGTATCATCTCTGATGTACAAACCCCATAGTCAGTGGGGTTAAAGTAGACAAAAGTCAGGCCCCTGTATCTTTTCCTCTCTTTTCCTTTGCTTTCTCCTGCTGTTCTCCCTTTTACATTTTAACTTAATTTTAGGTGTGTTTTGAAAGTGCTTTTGTCAAGTTACTGCTTTATTTATACAAAGGTTAAAGGTTTGGCACAGGACCAAGCAGCACAGTTCTTGCTTTCCCTTCAGGGGTCCGGGAAAGCTCTGGTAGGAATTGCTGAAGGACTGCTGGACCTGACAATTCAACAATTGTTCGGTGTTAATATGGCATCTGCTTGAACATTTGAGGTACCTCATTTGTAGTACAGTAGTAAATATCTTATGAGCATGCTCAAACAGCAGAATTAACTGACCTTCACGTTCTGGGTGGACCACTTTCAATAGCGATAATATAAATAACATGCTTCAACATCCAAGTAAGCAACTTCTATATAATTAGATGAAATTGTTGTAAGGATATTAAGGCTTATATGAAAGAGGGCAGTATTTAGTTCCAAAATGCACCCTTTTCTCCCTCTACTAGGTGAACTTATTCTCAATATGCTATTCTGTACCATGTAATTGAATGAAAATTTAAAGTTTTTATCTGGAAATTGCATTGATTTCCTTTTTGCTCCTTGGATATTCTTCAAAGTGATGGTGCTTGTGGCAGATATCACTTTATCAACAGTCACACAGTACATTATTTCCAGCTACAAAGCACCACAAAAGTATTTAGAGAAGCAAATAAAAGCTCTGAAGAATTGTTAGGATGGACAACTACAATGCCATCACCATCAGAATTACATTCATTGCATACTCTGTGTATTTTAATTAGTGTGTTGGTGAAATAAATGGGGACATATGTTACCACAGGAAAGTAGCAGGAGATGACAATCCATTAAGCCCTGACAGGTATTGTAGGCTTGAGAATGAATAATGAAAAAAGTGACAGTAATTAAAACATGTTTACTTAAGATGACAATTACTTGAAATATGGTTGCATAGTAAAGACCTCATTATGAGCCAGACTCTGTACGTTAAAGTTATACTTAAGCCAAGGGATAATTAATTTGTTCTGGTAGGTGAGAGATAGGTCACTTATGGTTCTGTCTCACCTTGTTTACATGTGATGGTAATGGAGATGGTATTGTACTTTGATCTCTCAGATACTTTAAGGCTCAACATGATGGTTTTATTTCTGCTTTTAAATGAAAGTATCTTTATGGATTCTGACTGAAGGCATGGCCAAGTCTTGAAAAGTATATGGACTTTCAAATAATGTGTTCTGCCTAACAAGATTTCCTATTGCTGAAATAGTTGCTCAGCCTATTTGCATCTTGTATCTCCCAGTTTTTACTTTGGCAGAGTGGAACTAAGAACTGTAATTGAACTATTAGAGTTTCAGGAGAGCGTTTGAGAGATGTGAAAGTAATCCAAGCAAAGCAGTTGATACATTTTATCTTCCCTTGATAGACAGTTTGAATTATGCTTGCTCTAACTCCAGGAGTTTCCAGGAATTCTCAGTGCTCTGAGGTTTGTTCAAGGCTCATGGAATCACTGGACATATAAAATTTACAATGTTCTAAGAGTCCCAAGTATGGTCAGTTTTTTTTAGAGTTCGAACAACAGATGCTTCTGAGGTGGCTGTCAGCGTTGACATTTCAGAACCTTGTCTAAGGATGTGATACAGATTTATATTTGTGAGTAACCACAGAAGAGCTGAAGATTTTTGAACTAGTTTTACATTCACATTTTTTTATTTTTATTTTTTAATTTTTCCCATATTATAATTTTTTATTTTACCCATATTATAAGTGCTTACAAAAGCATAAAAAATGGACAGATGGCCACTTTATTTCCCCTCTTTTCCTTTCTCACTTGCCACTCTGTGTCATACACTTCTCTTGGAGATTAACTCTTTTTGACTACAAAAGTTTGGTGATGTGAAAAAATTGAAGCTTATTGAGAATCCCTAAAGGATTTTTTATTCATCATTGCATTTGAAATACGCTCTATAATATAACACAGTAAAATAATGACAATGTACATTACAAAGTTGTCTTGGGGATGGTTTATTATAGTTTATATGGTTTATACGATTTTGGGGGGTTTTGGTCTGTTCTGTTTTGATCTTTGTGTGTTTTTGGTGGCTGCTGTCCCCGCCCCAGCCCCATCCTGCCTGACTCTGGGGCTGTTGTGATAAATGGAGCCAAGCTGGGGTTTCTGGGGGAGTTGGGTGCGGGGTGAGAGGCAGCCCTTCCTTGGAGCGCGTTCTGTTCCACTGGAACTCCTGCCTTCCTTAGCAAATACCTGTCTTTCAAATCAAGACAAAAGTACAGGACAATAATGGCATGATGCTCATGTGTTTAGAATTTTGGGAATTCTGCAAAGATGTGATGTGGTTGATGTTACATTGCAACCTATTGACTTAGTTTGACAGGTGTGCCTGTGTGACCAGGAGTTGTATCATCTCAGTGATACATCCTGACAAAAAAAAAATCATTGCTGTTGGGGAAATAATCTCAGTAAAACCTCTTCTTTACAGCATTTAAATGTAAGCATTATTTAAAAGAGAATCTGGTATTAAAATGTCCTCCATTCCAAATGATTCTTATCTTTATTTCTCACTGCCTCTTAGGAACAAACAATACTGAATTGCCAAACTGGTATCAGAAACATCTCCCCTGCATGGTGTGTAGTGTTGTCTCGTTTTTCTTGTATGTATTAATTGTTAATCAGTCATGGCAGTGTGAAGTCTGATAAACAAATTGTGCTTTCACTGCTTCAGTGAAGAACTAACAGATCCTTTTAATGTGTCTTGGGAATGCAAGAATTGCTTTACAGCATCATGCTACTGGTCTGTCGTGTCCATTATCCTGTTTCTCTAACAGTGCTGAAAATGAAATGCTGCAAAGAAAACGAAACAATTCACTTACTAAAGCATTATGGATTGATGTGATACTTGGGAAAGGTTGGGAAGAAAACTTCCTACACTGTGGCTGTGTTATGGTCCTTAAAATGTGGGCACATCCAGTTCTGCCTCTCTGTACTGTCCTTGCACGTGAGCTTCAGAAACACCTCATCTGCCTTTGGTTTCCACCAAGTTGCTGTACCAGAATTCTGACACTGGATCCTCTACAGGCTTCTTGTGCCATGGGTGAGGGAAGAGGGATTGAGGAAAGTTCTGTTCTAAATATTGTCCTGTAACAGGAAGAATGCATTAAGCATATCTTTGCTACATTTTATGACATCTTACTTTTGTCTTAATTAGTGTTATCTGAATGTCTGTACTATTTTAGATAAATTTTGACCAAAGATCATACTTCTCATCCCTCAGTACTTATTTTCCTAAATAGTCTTTTGCATGGGACATTGAGGAAAAAAAACAGTTTAAAATAATTATTTCCAACCATATTTCTTCATGCTAGAATTCGTGTTTCAGCGACCTAGCAGGTTAGCTGTACATTTACAGAAGATTTTTGCTGATATGGGAATAACTTGATAAACAGATGCAATTGCCTCCATATTGTGACTTCTATAAATACAAATAAAATGTTAAGTTCTGACTTGTTCTGTTCAGGATTTTTGTTGCTGCTTTCCTGCTGTTCACATGTTACAGAGAAAAACAGACTTCTCCTTCAAGCTCTGGCCATCTGAAGAAGCCTCTGACTTCTAAATTGAAACGAAAAATTGATCCAGGGGAAAAAGATAACACTCTTGGTTTCCAGGTCTGCAAGGATGAATGTAGCAAATTGGGAGGAAGGGTGCAGTCACCTTTGGTCTCTTCTGTGAGGTGCACAAAATACATGATAAGGATGGGGTAAACGAAAACTGTGAGAAATATAAGTCACATTTTTAGTTTCAGAATATGGGTTATGAATTTCAGTGTTTTGTAAATCTTTGATATAAGCTTTGATATCAGCTTTTCCACTAATGTGAGATTATTTGACATTACTAATACTTCTAACATGAGACCATATTTCCCTGTATATGCATTTTTAGGATTAACAAAAGCCAGCATATATGAAATTCCTATTCTGGAAATAATTTCAACAGTTAATAGAATAGGTTAAGCTTTTGTATTTTGTTCTGTGATTTTGCAAAAGTGTTTTCATACTAAACTATTACCCTTGAAAGAATTTTATACTTTCTACCTCAAAGTATCAGATTTAGTATACACAAATATCACTGTACAACTATAGATAAGGGAATAATAATCTTGATCTTAATATAATGACAGATTTTCTGGGAAATTTGTTGCTGGTGTAGCTCACAGTGATTAAACTCACAGTGAATTTCCTACCACTTTGTGTAATTTCAAGCTAATATTTAGTAGAGCTCAGTCTTAGCTGGGAGTGAGCCCGCTGTGGGCAGTACTTCCCCTCTTTCTACATTCACTGCTATTGATTCCAGTAATTTAGTTCAGAGATTTTGAATTCCCACGACTACTCCTTGACCTGCTATTGAAGAATAGGGTGGATTTGTCTTGGCAACACAGAGTTGGAGTTCCTTAAATACCCATTAGCTTTAAGTTTATCCTTGTTTTACTTAGGCACACACACATGCACATGGAGTCATTTGTTCACTCTTAGCTTACATTTTCTGGATCACATCTACTTATAAAGACATCCTTGCAGAGAGCAAATGCTCATTACTATCTCAGTAATTCCCCACTAAGGTCTAATTGATTGGCTTGTAGTCCCCAAGTCTACATTGGAGAAGGTTTTATCCTATTAGAATAGCTGGCAAATTGCTTAACTCCCATTGCATGACAGGGAAAACTGTCCTTGATGAAAGTAAAATTATTCTGTGACGTAAAAACCGGCTTTAATAGGAGATTTATCTACTATGGTTCTGTGGTTTCCTTTTGTTTTGGTTTACGTAGGGGTTTTTTTGTGTTGGTTATTTTGGGTTTCCACCACTGGAGGGTAAATGCTTCATGACAATGCTAAAAATTGATAAAATTTAGTAAGCTTGATTTGATATGAAAAAGAGCCAAATCTGTCATTGAACATTTTTCTTAGCATTAGATAAGTAAAATTTGACTGCAGGCAAAATCAGACGCTTGGCCCAAAGTAAAATTTTGCTTTTCTCAAAGGGATTCTTCATAATTTCCACACTTGGAGTGTGGTTTCCGAGAAAGAATAAGAAAAGCTGGAAGCATTAAGCCTATGTTTTTATGAAATCAAAAGGAAATTTGAGATAAAATTGGCACAAACTATGATTTTCATTTGAAAACAGTTGGATTTGGTTTCGATGTTTTTTGCTATAGCTTCACCAGTCACTTAAATTTCTTATTTGAATAAAGACTCTCGGGGGCATATCAGGATCTGAGCCTGTGCCTCAGATTCCCACTGACAGCAGTGGGAGATCTGTGTATGAGCCAATGGTGTTTTGTGGCCTCTACTTATTCTGTGCCTTAAAGGCACAATACACTTCTGCCACTAAAGATTTCATTTACATATTCATTGTACGTGGGGCTACCCAGTTCTTTCCCATAATAGTTCTCCAGAACATGCAGGAAGGGAGATTTGCTGCTGTTACAGTGCCCTATTGACCAAATCTGCAGAGTGACTTGGACCTTGGGTGCTGAGTTGTCACAGGGCAGAATTGGCCTTTGGGGCTGATGCTGAGTTCATGTTCAGGCTCCTGCAGTGAAATGTGAGGGAGAGTGGGATGTGACAGCCACTGTCTCTGTGACCTGAGTTTATTCACACTGAACTTGGAAGAATAAGTGTTGTTTAAATCCTGCCCTGAGAAGGAACTTCCACATTATCCCAGGTGTGGGGTAAAGTGCTTCTGACAGAGACCAGAACCTCTGGTGGGTGGGTGCCTATATCATCAAAAGCTGAACCAGGACTGTCCCTTTCTGAGAAAGCAGACTGGAAAGGGGATAGTGGTGCTCCACACAGCAGATGAGGAAGGGCTCCCTTGGTCAGGGTGCTCCATCCTCAGCTCTCGTGTGTCAGGACAGGCTCGGTGTTGCTGCAGAGGAATGTTTCCTCTTCTCAGAGCAGTCCATGCCTTTGCAAAGGCAAAAAGAAGTGAGGATGTGTTTATATATTTATGAATATTTTCAAGCTTCAGTAATCAGAAAGAGGGAAGGGGGAGACTGATGCAATGACCTGGATATTGGGGAACTTAGGGGAAATTAGTTATAGTCAGAAATCCCAGCATCCAGTCTCTGCTCCGAGGTCTTCCTATGCATTTTACATTAACTGAGCACTGCAGAAAATGAAACTTCAGGTGATATTGCCTGTAACAGTTAGCAGCATCTGCTTTTGCTGATTCACAGGGATTTGATTGATGTGTTTTAAAATTGCTTTGAGGTAGCAAAATCCACATGGAGTAGGAACTCAATATTTATTAAACAGAAATTTGCGGCCAGCTTCACATGATGGCTCCTAGCTCTGCAAATAGCATTCAAAACTGTTCTAAAATTACTAACTTCCATTTTTATACATGGTACTGATGTAGAGATATCCAGACCCATGATAATCCATTCAAACGTCTTGTTTTCATTTGCTTTTAGATCTTCCAGATATTATTTTCAGGGCTAAGCTCTGATACAAACCCATTTTCGATCGTAGGTTGAATGGTTTCATCATGTTTGCCCTTTTTTTGTTGATAATATTGCAAAGTTTAGGTGAAGTTATTAATCTATTTCCAGAAAGGAAATAAAGGAAAATGTTGTTTCTGAAAATGTTCTTGTGGTGTTCCCTTTGAAAAAGTTTTCTTAGTTCTATGGAATTCTGATCCTGAGCTGTGTCAGCGTTTCCTAAGGGACAGACTGTTGGAGAACAGTCTGTACTTCAAGCATTCACACTCCTCATTCTGTTTGAAAATAAAGGTGCAAAAACAGGGAGAGGAAGAGAGAGCACTGAAATTAAGGGCAAGAGATGCTGAAAACTCAAATCATGCCTTTGGACTGATGCATGAGGAGAGCATTTCTCATGATGGAGGTGCTAGAGTAGCAAAAATTACATCATAAAGCTGGTTTAAGTTTTATCCAGGCCTTGCTTTATCTATTATATTTTTCTGTGATTTCTATGTGTTTTCAACCTCTCCAGTAAGATAACTTTCAGACCCCAAATGATGCTTCTATGTACAGTCTTTGGGAAAAAAAGCCCAAACTGATTAGTGGATTTGCCTGTGAAAGTTACAGAATTATGGAAAACTGGAATATTTATAGACAGATCTGCCAGAGGATTTGCTAAATAATAATAGAAAATTACAGACAGCAAGGTGGTCTCATATTTGGTACGGAATTAAGTCAAGCAACCAGCAGAATTTGTTTAACCTTTCTGTGGAATTGTACTGAATTGCATCAGGCAGCAGCAACTCCTCTGCAGACCCTGTGGGGATTTTTTTGGTTTTTGTTTTATTTTTTTAAACATAGTTCTAAAAGTTAATAAGCCCTAAGGAGAGTTCCACCACAGGTAAAATATACCTGGAGGGGTAAAACCCAAAACTAAGGTGGAATCAAAGGGTGGGAATCATAGAATGGGTTGGTTTGAAAGGGATCTTAAAGATCATCAAGTTCCATCCCCACTTCTGTGACCAGAGATGTCTTACACTAGATCAAATTGCTTAAAACCCCAACCAAGCCAGCCTTGAGCATATCCATGGATGTCCCATCCACAGCTTCTCTGGGCAACCTGTTCAGTGCCTCACCACCCTCAACATAAAGAACGTGCTTCTTATATCTAATCTAAATCTTCCTATTTAGTTTAAAACTGTTACTCCCTGTCCTAGCACTACAAACCCTGGAAAAAATATCTCTTTATCTTTCTTATAAGCACCCATCAGGTACTGAAAGGACACCATAAGGTCTCCCTTCTTCTGACAAAGAAACCCAACTCTGTCAGCCTGTCCTCCTAGGAGAGGTGTTCCAGCCCTCTGATCTTTAACCTATGACTATACCTCTGACTGAGGCATTTCTTGAGCCTCTTCTGGGGAAGTGATGAGGTTTTAGTACATATTAGTCTGTTGCTTCTCATAAACATCCAGCCTAGTGCTGGGGGTGTGATTTTTGACTGCTGCTTGGCTGCTTTCAGGTGATATATGGCAGCCTAAAGACGTATCTGTTCTGATAAAGCATCTAGATTTTTTTGACCATGATGTATCCAGCCTCTTCCAGCCTGCAGACAGGGGAATGGGAGACTTGCTAGCCTTCCACTGTGGCCAGAGTAGAGTGCACTGTGTCTGTGGCACCCAGCACAGCCCAGATTAAACACAGGAACAATGAGTGTATTTTGAAACAAGTGTGTTTACAGGCAGTATTATCTGAAGTGAAAGTCATCACTCATGTAACATAAAGCTTGGCCCTGAGACATCTTTTGTCCAACTCTTTCATCTTGTTAAAAGATAGTTCAAGTAGTTACCTTTTTTCCAGCTGGGCAGTTGATTGCACTGATTTAAAGCCCAATGGCTGGCACAGCAGACATGCAAATGGAGCAAGAGATGGAGATAAAACAGGGTCTGTGGGAGCAACTTGGTTTTGTCAGGACTCTAAACGTTATTCATTAAGTATACCCCTGAAGCCACAGGTACTGTGTCATGCAGTCACTTTTATGACTGTACTCAGGGATGGTTGGAGTTGTGCTTCTGTAATGAATGAGAGTCTTCAGTGCTTTAAAAATATGCACATTATTAGGGAAGCTAGAAAGTTTTACACTTACTTTTATTCTCCACATTCACTGCCTGAATGAACTCGGTTTAATGAGAAATTGATATTGTACTAGTCCAAATATATTTAAAAAAACCCTGAAGTCATCCTGAGTTCAAGTCAACTCTAATTTTTCCCTGTAGAAGACTGATGAAAGGCAATGACATCAGCCTTGATAATAGCCCTTCCTTTAGCTTATTGCTAATGATCACCATCAAATCAAATGCAGACTTGGTGGAATTCCAAGGACTTAAACGAAGCTGCACCAGAGATAAATTTTGCCCAGTTTAGATACCAGGAATATAAACATTGAGGCCCATGTCATGCCCAATGAGCCACTTACTGCACTAACAGATGTTTGTTCTTCTTAGGGCAATAGGAATTTAGTAACTCTATCTTTCCCTCTTAGAAACAATTGCACAAATTTGCACATTTTAATAAATTCCCTCAGCGAGAGTACTCCATCTGTATCATGCCTTTTTTAACCTCCTTTTCAGTGTTTTGCCTGTGTCAAGAGAAATCCACATTTTGCAGGAATTATCACCATGCTAAGTACATATTGTAGAAGGAACTTCCTGTTGGGACACATCTGTTGGCTTGATAAGAAAGCAGATACACAATATTACCTATTCTACTGCAGCATGCTGTAAGGAGGTAACACAGTTAACACAGGCTAATTAGTTGTATTTTACTAATGATATTTTATCAGAAGCATTAAACTGCCTAAACTTTTGGAAAGCTTACTACAGGAGAATCCTTGGAACAAAAACATTTATTTTTTGATTTGTCTTCCTCCTTTTCCTGTTTTACAATGCATGGAGAAGGTACTTCCTTGGCTATTTAAAAGCATGGTTAGGTTCATCAGGTGGAATTGAGTTTTATGGTGTTAATGCTCTAGTTCCACTGGTTATTATTGCCGGAATATATTCCCTTTTAGTCACATTAATATTTGCTAGAAACTAAAGATTAATCAGATGAACCCCACAAGCAGCTATTATTTTCAGTTTGAAATTAGGAGGAATTGTTTGGGAGAATGGTTATTCTATAGCTGAAGTCTGTATTGCAGTACAGGAGTGGAATGTGTAGAGCTAAGGGATCTTGAACTCTGGAATTTCCTCGTCTAAGAATGCTTCACTTTAAGATATTCACATTTTGAGGTAGATATCTGCAAAATCTTGGTAGTCATGGGTGGGAAGGGAAAGTTTTTTCAGCTCTTACTGGTGAATTGGGATTGAACAGTTTTATTGTTTCAATGTAGAATTTACAATGCTCTGAGCTCCAAGTTCATTTAGGTGTAATTTTGTTTGCTGCAGTGCTCAGTTCTTCAGGTCTTTGTGTCTGTTTGATGACAGTGCACAAATTAAGCAAAAGAATCATAAAGGTTACAACAATAAAACAAAACTTTCTGTAAATTGAGGTGCTTACATAGTGACCACAATTTACAAGTGGATTTCAAGCAGCAGACCCGAATCACACCTGTATATTAAATAATTATCTACATGGCTTAGCAATTACTGCAGTTATTTGACAGCAGTGCTTTGGATAAGGAGAAGGAATGCTGAGAACTACAGTAAATAGGTTCTTTATATATATTAATTGACAAACGTTTTTGGAGTTCACTAACTTTCAGAAAAAACTCCTTTTAATTGATTTTGTGCTCTGCTTTGTAAGCTGTTTAAGTTTACAACTTCTGAATAATTTTGTTTTATTTTGAGTAATTGCTAAGTTGTTGGTTTTTTTTTTAACAAATGACATGGATTTCATATTTGACAAAATAAATGTGTAGCTGTTGGAGTATTTTTGAGAACTAAGTGTCATTATTATGCTTTTCCCTTTTTTTTTTTTTGTAACACCATCTGTTTAGTAAACATCAAAATGGATTGATATGAAACTTAAAAAGTTCCTAACAACAACAAAATAATGCATGACAGATTATGTAAGAACAAGTCATTAAAGTGGCCTATAAAAGGACAACCATCTGTAGCACTAAAATAATCTTTCTATTGAAGGCAGTAATAACTTTCTAAGCCGATGACAATTTTGGATTTACAGCATAAATAATAATCATGTGAACCAAATAATTGGAACATATTTTTTTGTAATTAATGAACTCTTTTTCCCCCCCATTACTGTTGTGAAGAAGCAGAATTAATACAAAATACACATGTATGCTTAATAATGATTTGTATATTTTCTCCCAAGCTCACGAAAAGCAATTATAAATTCATGAAATATATTATATGCAACTCTAAGTCTAAAGAAAATAAGTTTGTGTTTATGGAAAAAGTTTCTGATGTCCTCTGTCACTCTGAAAATCCAGGCAGTAGGCAAGAAAAGTGGAAAATGCTGAGGATGCAACTTCTGTAAAGATTCAGATGCACATAGATCCCCTCTTGGAGAGGCCAGTGGGTGTTCTCTGAACAGAGAACAGCCAGCAGATGTCCCAAGAGGAGAATATCTGTGAATTATTTTAATTAAAAAGGTACCTGTTCATAATGGTTTGATTTTTTTGACCTGTTCAAGGGCATGTTATAGGGAAATGTCTACTTTTAGTTGTACACAACCTCTGCCTGGGAGCCAGCAGCTGCCTCTCTCACACCAGGATGCTGTGGTCACCTCTGATGATTTGTGTCTTGCTGGAGGTCTCCACCCTCTAACAGATTGATCCTGTTGGGAGTTGATTTAATTCCTTGTACATGAAAATTTATGTTCTTGGACTTAAAACAACCCTTGTAATTCACTTTCAATGCAAAAAGGAATCCACTGAATAGAAAGTATTACCTTTACTTCTTTTATTAGGCATATAGTTAAAGCTTTTAATCTCCAAAGTACTTTAAAAATGCTAATTAACCTTCACAAAATTTCCCTCCCCTTAATGGTAGGTGGCACACGAATGACTCCCTGCAACATTATAATCCAGCCATTTCAGTAATTAGTTTTGAAGTACAGCACATGAACTAATTAGAAAATTGTGCAACTACCAGGCACCTGTTGGCCACAAATGCCTGGGAAGTATCAAAAAATGTCATGTACTTTCAAGTGATGCTGTACCTCATGGAGAAATTAATTTTTTGTGTGCCTTGAGATGGGTCTCTGGGAGTCAGCAATATGGGAGTTTTCCTCCTTGCCAGCCCCCTGGCCCTGCTGGGCTGTCTCTGAGGGCTCTGCAGGGCTGTGCCAGGAGCACCACGTTTTATTGATGGTGTGCATCGTGCACAAGAGGGGCTGTGGCCAGGAGCCCTTCCTGACTGGGGCCACAGCTGGGTGGTGTCACTGATCCGGGGGCAGAGCACCCCCAGGTTGCAAGCAGAGCCTGAAACCATCACAGGGAATGTGGAAAAGGAAGCTTGGCCAGATGCTTCAGCTTTCTCTCCTGCAAGGGAGGTTTCACATTCCTGGTAAAGAGGAGACACAGTCTCTCCATGTTGAGAGCTTTTAGCCTGTAAAGTTCTTTTTCTTCGTTCTCAACTGTAAAGCAGAAATGAAACTTGCAGCAAATACCAAGTACTTGGAGTGTGCATTACCTGTGTAAGTGTTTGCTATGAAAAACACTTCACCCTGCCCATTCTTGCTGCTGGGTCCACTCTTCTGAAATAAAGTTCCTTGGTGTTTCTCAAAGCCTGCTTTGCTGCCAAACAGAGCTCTAATTTCAGTTCAGAAGTCTGAATTGAATAAGCAATAGCCATATTTCTGTAACATTAATTAATTAAAGAAAACTATCTCCAGTCAAACAGTTCTTGCCCTAGAAGATGGAGCAAGCAAACCTGGATTCATTTGGGGGTCAGAGCTCTCAAAGACAGCAATCTGCTGCTTTGTGCTTTTCATGTTTTCTCTTCAGTGTACAGCCAAGCAAAAGAGCCTGGAAGTGGAAATTGAGTGTTTCACTTCTGGCTTGCTGCAGTGGCACAGTCCTCGTGTGTTACTGACGCTTTCAGTGTGTGGTGGTGCTCTGATTTTTAATAGCATATAAGACAAATTCTGTTGTTCAGCTAAGCACAGCTGAATTCCAGTTACTTCCCATGGTAGGGTAGTGAAGTTGGTGGCCTTTATCCATGTTATGGAATTATGTACAGCCTAGGGGAAATCCATTTATAGCATGGATTGCGACATGTGGGAATGTCATAGCACTGGTTTGTGTCTGAGCTGAAGAAGTTTAACAAGTTCCTCTGATATTCTGGCCTTCGAAGATATATCTGATTTCCTCCATTTTAAATTCAAACAGTTTTGTGTGATCATGATTGTAATTGCTGTGTCAGTTTTCCATAAGTCAACATCCAGCTGCACACTGTGTACATTGATCCCTTCCAACATTTTGGCATTTCCCTTTTCTCTGCTGCCCAAACATCTCTCCAAAACTCAGTGGCAGAACCCCATAAACAATATTATTTCACACTAAACCCAAAATCATTGCTTCTATTGAAGACAGGACTAAACTGTTTAGGACATTTTTCCAGAATTTGTCATGTCAACTTTCAACAAATTTGTTCAGTTGTTTTCCCAGATGAAATAGTTTGACGAGTTTTGTATAATGATGCCTAGCTCTGGACTTTGTATCCTTTCAGGCATATGCTGAATCTGTTATTTAATTTTGGAATTCTTTGAAAATTTTGTTGTTTTTTTTTTTTCAGTGAGAGGAGTCCCCATTCTTCTATGCTGCCAGAATTATGTTGGTGCCAGTTTGTGTAGAAAGGTTTTGTTGTCCTGGAATTCACTACTTCACATCACACTCAGGCCATTCCTCTGCCGTCCAGCATCTCTTCAGCAGAAGTTGCTGGGTTTCAGGAGCTTCCCAAACTCATCAAATCAGGCTGCCTGGGGCAGTCCTTACCCTGAGGGTTAAAGGGCTTGCAGTTGTTGTCTGGCATGGGTTTTTCTCAGTTAAAGTGATTTCCTTTTCTTAAGATGGTGATTTGTCTATCTGTGAGGATTGAGATTTCCTGTAGATGTTACATAAACTTGATACAACGTTAAGCCTTTGAAACTTAATATTTCTGTGCCATTACTTTCCACACCTTCAAAGGAAAGAGCAATTTTTTTTGCCAAAAAATCACAGACTCTCATGTGCATTCCCTTCAATCATTTGCTCTCTACCTTCGTCCTCAAATTAATTCTGTCTTCATCCTCAAGAACTAAAAACCAAAATAAATATTGAAGATGAGATTTTTTTTTAAATTTGAAATTATATTTATTCCCATACAACAGTATTTATCCACATTTATTTTTTTATATAATGTTGAGTGCATCCAAGGTTTTGTTGACCTCAGTGTAAGAGTTCTTGTTGATCAGTACTTTTGAAAATATAATCCTTTCCTTAATTAGGCATTAGATGTATATACTAGACTAACATATATGAAAATAACTAAGTAATTTTTTATCTTTTCAGTGCCAATAATCAGCTATGGAGCATATTAGAGATGTGTCACAACAATAAAAGCCTTTTTTGGTTTTTTTTTTTACTTGTTTAGTAACTATAATTTTTAATTATCACCTGCTGTGGCTGCACTAATTTAATATTGTTGAATTGTGGTTGATTGAAACTGTAAACTTTAGCATAGAATTTAGTGCTTCAATATTATTAATGAATTCAGTATTGGATTTTCTAAGCACTCACTGGATGAATGAAGCAATAAATTAGGAGCTGTTTAGTTTAGCTCTTCAGCACTGGCTTTGCAGGGGGTTTGCTGGAGGTGATTTTATGGAAAAAGATTCAGAGCAAGTAAGGTGGATTCTCTCCCTTTCTTGTTTCCCCTTTTCCTTAGACAAGCTGAAGGGGTGCTGGTCAAGGAGGGCAGGATGATAGCAGTAGCTGTTCCTTAGGAAAATGAGAGAATTCGAGAAGCTGTAAAAGCTGCTGGAACTCCTGTTTATTCAGGATGGGAGTTATCATAGTCCCCTTGCTACCTCTATGGCCTCATTTTGGCTGCCCAGGGAATACTGGAGGTTTTCAGTCATGCCTGAGTTTCAGTAATAGGTGTGATAGGAAAGAATTTGAAATTTGTTTCATAATATTTATAGGCTTGATCCATCTAGTATATAATGGATATTTGCCTGTTTAATGAGTTTTTTCAGAGTGACTACTGCAGTAAAAAAATAGTGCATTTGATTTTGTGAGAATCTGCATCCTAAGTGTTATACACCTTTCTTGATAAGCTCCTCTGATTTCTAAATTCATGTGGCCCATAGAAGAATTTCTATAGTACTGGTGGGTCCCAGTACTTTTGTTTATGATAGTACTTAGTAAAATACTTCCTTAGGTATTCACTGCACAAAAATAGACACAGTGCTAGGTGGTACCTGCAGACAGCACTAATCCTGTCACCTCAGGGCATGCTCAGACATTTCTAATGCTTTGTGTGATGTGTGATTGCCACCAGCTCCTCCTCATGGTTAACTGGGTAAAGGATTGTAGGGACTTTGGGTAAGGCAGATCGTGAAAGTTCAAGAGCAAAATTTGGCTGATTTGTGTGTGATGAGTAATCCTCTAGCATTTGTCATCACAAGTAAAGGTTGCAGGTGTCTCTTACTAATTCACAGTCTGCATTATATTTGCAATATGAAGCTTATTAAATTTTAGCTTATCGTTTGGGTGACAGGTAAATTAATGTAAAAAATATGAATTTTTTCATCTGCAGTAAGCCTGTAACTAATTAACAAATTTATGACTTGCCTCATGTGTTCCTCATGGTGTTTTGCAGCCTGAGAGTTCCTCTGTCGAATGTGTCCAGTCCCTGCTTTGGCAGAGATGAGCTCGGAGGTCACTGTGCCACGCATTACACACTGGCATGCACTTGCTTACTCCAGAAACTGACAGTTGTGCAAATATGCAGGTGCTGACACTCCACACATTCTTGAGAACTGTATTTATTTTCTTTAATGATGTTATTAATCAGAGAAAAAGATGAATCTGCATTAGCCTGAGGGCAGACTCAGTGATAATGACAGGATCAAACTGGGTCACTCGCCTGCCTTATCTCCTTTGTGGTTTATTTATTTTATGCAGAGACCCTTGGGTATTCCTGCACGGGCTGGGGCCCCAGTTGCCCCCAGGAGTTGTCCTGAGAGGAGGAACATCACCTCTGCAGCTGCAGAGCTGGGTGTGCAGAGCAGGGCTTTCCTCACCCACAGCATCTCCTGGCCAGCACTTGTGTCATGTGGTGGCACTTGAATCGTTCTGTTCTTGCCTAAGACAGGTTCAGTTCTTGGATGATTTTTTTTTTCTTGCCTCTTTTTGTCATTTTCTGTCCCATCTCAATCCCTTATGACAGAGATATTACAAAAACTGAGATTTCTTTGTCAGCTCCTATTCTGGTACACTGAACAAGTTTGGGTTTTCCAATAATGAAATATATTGAATAAATACTTAAGGGTATGGCAATAAATTAAAAAGTGACCATTGATTTTCTCTAGTCCAGTTAATATTATCTTGTATATATGTTGGTAAGTCACTTAGATTTACTTAGGTGCATTTTAATGTTAGATGATATACAATGCTTTTTATATATATAAAAAAAGTAAATTTTACTTATGTACATTTAACATTTTAATGTAAAATGTATAACCCTTTCCCTTGCTGCTTCCCTAAAAAAATAGATATAACATTTCTTATTTGAGTAAGCAGATATTTTGGCTAAGATAAAAATGGAAACACAACTTTCTAGGCTGTGGGAATCTTTTAAGGTTCTACGCTAGTTTAAGAAGCTGGTCATAGAAGATAACTTGGCATCAACCTGCTTTGTTTTTCTCTTGGTTTTAGTTGAGTTCTTACAAGGTTTTTTGTCTCTTAGAAGAAAGTAAATGGTAAGGCTCCCAGATATCTCCGGTATGATCCAAACCATTCCTAGCCAGAACACAGACATCCTACTAACTGCTGCTGCTTTTCACAGTGTGCAGTGAGTGCCCACCTGCCCAAGGAGTGCTTAGTACTGTGTAAGGCTGCAAGATTCAGGGGGGCTGGGGAAAGGGTTTTTTTTTGCTTTTTTTTAAAGACAGAATGGGACTAAGGAATATGATAGGTGTCTTTGAAACCTGACAATATTTTAACAGGCTAGAACCAAAGCCTCTAAACTTTCCCTTCTGCTTTTGCATAAATCTGACAATTTTTGGAGCTGAGCACCTTTTCCAATCTAGATCTGATTATAGAACTGCCAAAAGAGAGCTTTCTAATAGGAATTGATTGCAACTTTAACTCAGGAGCTGTTAATTCCTTTCCATAATGTCCTTTTCTCCCTCCTTCAGTTTACTCTTTATTAAATCATTCTCTCATGCTGCTTGTTTGACACAGGCACAGTTGTGTAACTGCAGGCCCATAACAAAACATTTGTGGCACAGGTGGTTTGGGGAGTGCAGGAGCTCCTCTCAGGCTGTCAGCTGCTTGGTGCTTTGATGTTTGGAAGACAGCTTTCTTAATTTCATTAGGTAGAAGGTGGTCCAGAAAATTAAATGTGCTGACAATTCTAAGCAGCTGGTTATAGGCTGGTTATTAGTCCTTGTAGTTTCCTGACAGCAATATTTGTTCACGTTTTTTTAAAACTTAAAGATTCAGAAAAACAATGAAAATCAGGTAGAGCATTTAATATGTAACTAAATGAGGTCAGCTTTTATGCTAATAATCTGGATTTCTTTACTCTCTCTAATTAGGCTAAATTTTGTTCAAAAATCGTTACCATCACTGTCCCTTTTTAGATAGAAGAGCAATATATTAAAATGGAGTGGGTTTTATACTTTTGTGTTTTGTCCTTCTCCAAGATTTTTCTGATATAACTCTGCCTTGGTTGCATTTGTCCAGCATGATTTCAGTATTGGCCTTTCACCTTTGTGCTTCAACAAGCCTATTTCCCCTGTGTTTCTGTGTTCTACTTTTCTGCTAATAGCTGTTCCAGTAAATGAGTATCAGGCTCAAGAACCTTCACCCATGTTTCTTTGACTGGATTTACTGTAAGACAAAATTATGATTCCTCAGCTGTCACAGCAGCACAGTCCTTACAACCTTTGCCTGATGTACTGGAAATGCTTTTATTTCACCATGGAACCCTGTGAGCATAAGGATGCTCTTTGTTTCTGCAATAGTATGGGGAGTCTTTTTTGTTGTTGCTGTTGTTTTTATTGGTTTTTTTTTTATTATTTTTTTAAATACACAGTAGAGGGTGACAATGTCTGTAGTTTTCTGTCTTTAGTCTAGGAACTGTTACTCATAAAACACCTTTACTGTGCTTTGTGTGCTGAAATTCCGTGTGTTCAGGCACATTCTCCTTAGCACAGCACACTGACCACAGGTCTGAGAACCCTCAATTCAAAACTAGTTGCCACTTTTGCTTTGTGAAATAAGTTGAATGAACAGCAGTCCACAAGCTTCATGCCCTGCTTTCTTTGTGGTGCACTATATTTGTAAGCATGTTTCTTAACTTACTTCAAAACATGTTTGTTCTGCCTCATTTATTTGCAGATAACTTACTGTCTCTTGGATCTTTAGCTTCTTGTTCTAATGATTGCTTTGAAATATTATTTTAATGAACCTATGTAACACATCATTGTATTCTTTTTTTTGTGGTTGGACTGCTAATGATACCCATCCATTAAGTAAATGGTTTTGTAAGCAATACAAATGTAATAAATAAAGTTAGTCGGCTCTTTTTTACCACTTCTGTGCTGATAGGCATACCACATGCTGGGGAGGTAATGTTTCATGACCAGAATATTTCAGGCTCTAGGCAGCCTGTGAATCTTTGTGTTTAGGTTCAGACAAAGAGCTTCAGAGAACTTCCTAAACTATGATTTATATACACTAGAGTTTATAATTTTGAATCTGGTTGCAGTGTCCCCTGGGAGGTGATCCTGAAGGGCAGAGGAGTCCAGGAAGGTTAGACATTGTTCAAGAAGGAAATCTTGGATGCACAGGATCAGGCTGTTCCTGTGAGCCAGAAGAGGACCTGGCAGGGAACAAGACCAGCCTGGCTGAACTGAGAGCTTTGGTTGGAACTCAGGAAAAAAAAGGAGTTTATGAATGTTGGAAAAGGGAACACACAGTGCAGGAGGTATACAAGGGTCTCATGGGAGAAAATTTAAAGGGTCAAAGCCCAACTAGAACTTAATTAGGCTACTGCCCTAAAAGGCAATAAAAATATTTCTATAAATATATTAGCAACTAAAGGAGGCTCTGAGAGAGTCTCCATCCTTTATTGGATGGGAGGCAAAACATAAAGTGTGAGGAAAAGGCTGAGACACTTAGTGCCTTCTTTGCTGCAATCTTTAAGAGTGACACCAGTTGTTCTGTGGGTCCCCAGCCCCCAGAGCTGGAAGGCTGAAAGAGGGAGTAGAATGAAACCCCATTAACCCAGGGTCAGTGACCTGTTCCATGCACCACTTGGACACACACAGCTCTGTGGGGCTGGATGGGATCCACCCAAAGGTGCTGAGGGACCTGCTGGAAGTTCTCACTGAGCCACTCTCCAACCTTCACCAGCAGTCCAGGCAAACTGGGGAGTCCAATCAACTGGAAGTTGGCAAACTTCACAAGATGGGCTGTGAGGAGGATCCAGGGAACTGCCAGCCTGATCTTGATGCTGGGAAAAGTCATGGAGCAGAGCATCTTGAGTGCCATCAAGTGGCATTGGCAGGACAGCCAGGGATCGAGCCCAGCCTGGGTGGGTTTAGGAAAGGCAGGAGCTGCTTGACCCCCCTGATCTCCTCTAGCAGGGTGACCTGCTCAGGGGGTGAGGGAAAGGCTGTGGATGTGTCTACCTAGACTTTTGTGATTAAACCATATATAAATGACTATAAATAGCATCATTTCTTTAACCAGCAAGGTTAGCATTATGACAACCTATCTCTTATTTTTAATATTTCTAACATGAGCACTTACAGGGATAACTCCAGGTGGATAGCAGGGGTGAATGTTTAGAATAAAGCCATTGCCCCTGCCATCCTAAATGAGGAATTTTCTAAATGAATAGAGGTGTTTCCTTTGAATTCTTGAGAGATCAATAACAAATGTCACTGCAAAACTTCTAGGGATGTGCCAACAGCATGAAAAAAATCAAGCTGCTTGTAAGTTATAAATGAGACCTTTGCTTGAACTACTAGAGATGATTCCCTAATGAGATTCACATCACTTGATTTATTTTTTAATATATTTTAATTCTCTAAGAATATCAAAAATTTGTAAATTACAGCTCTGGAATGTAATCAGACCTAGTCATGAGAAGGCAAGGTTTAACCACGCATATGGAAATGACATAATATTTTAACAGGTAATTATAACTGGATAATTTAGGTTGAAAAGATGGGTCAGAAGTCCTCTTTGGAATGTTATTAATTCACTGAAGAAATGAGAGTTACTATAAAAATTATTTTTTTATATCTGTTCGAGAAAATAGTGCCTTTGCACTACTTTCATTGGTTCAGTAATACTTAAGGCAGATAGCACAAGCAAGAGTTCACTTCCCCTAAGATTTTGAAGGCATCTGACGCTAAAGATGAAAATTGACTTTATTAATGTTTTATAAGGTCTTCTACAATCACAACTAATTCTGGAGCAGGTGTAGGGCAAGCATTGTCAGCAAAAATGCTTCTACTGCCCCTGCTTTTTTTTTTTTTTTTTCTGTTTTTTTTCTTTTCTTTTGTTTTTGAATAGCGTTTTAATGTGATTGCCTCAGGCATTCATTCAGGGAAAGCGTAGGGGTGATGGAAAATGGCAATTTTCATTCTTCCACACATTAGGATGATTTGGGAAAATTATCCCATTTTCTAAATGTCCCACCGTCATGAATTGCACAGAAGATTAGGGTTTGCTTTGATTGAATGGCATTTTTCTTAGGTTTTGACTGTTCTGAACTCCAGTGTCTTCTTGACTGGGAATTGAAATACGGGGCAGGCTGAAAATTCTGGGTTAAGGTTTTTAGTGTGTGCAATTTTATTTTCTTTCTAATATTGTTCTGCAATGCACTTTATAAAGCCAAATGCAAATTCAGGTGGCATTTCAGGTTGATGCAAATTAGATTGAAATGTTATCCTAAAACTTCTGCATTTTGGTGACGAGAGAAGTTAAGGTGAAGTTAAGAAGTTAAACCAAGGTTGATAATTTTCTTGTGTACTGCGTGGAGATGTTACATCCTGGGCACATCCTGAAAGAAAAGAATCATTCAGGATTTTATCCATGATACAGAGATACAGATTAAGCACATGGTGCAGAAGTTTTGGGTTGGTTAGGAGATGCTTGGTCTCTGAATTGACTCTTCTGAACCTCTGAATCCCTAAGTTGGTTTTTTTTTTTTGCAGTCCATGAAACTCAGATTTTTTATTTATTTATGTCTAAATAAAATGCATCCTACAATTTCAAAGATACTATCCCAGGAGATGCATTAATAATGGAGACATGTCCTACTCTCCAGACATTGGATTCAAACATCTCAGGAAGGAAAAAGAAAAACCCTGAAACAATCGGGAAATACTAAGATGCTTCTGAGGACTTTTTGCTTTGAGTTTTAGAATGACCATATTTTTCTGTTTCAGTACAAAGCTACTAACTTAGAATTGCCATCAGTATAGGGATGTGTGCAGAAAAGTTTGGTGTTTTCTGATAAACTGGAATGTACGGTTAAAAGACAAAAAATGCACTTCATTGAGGACCTTTCCTAAATGACAATTAATTACTCCTTTAAGGTTTTTGTGGGTTTTTTTCCTCCAGAGAAACGCTGAACTACTTAACCATAATTTGAAGTTGGCAGACCATGGACACTTTTGTGTCTGCCCTCCTTCTGCTGGCCAGCTTTTGTTGGAACATTGCGGTTTTCCCACTTGGAAATGAAGTGGGAAAAGTTGCCTTTTAAATTTTAGCTGTCGTGTCAAATTAGGTCAGACTTTACAATGTGCCATAGCACAGAGTGATGCAGCATGTTGTGAACTGAGCCTGCTAAACGTGTGTGCCTTCTATTGCCAGCTGTACATTATTTGAGAGTGAAGTGACTTTCTGCTTATAAATCTTCATTGGATTCATCGCTCTCCTGAGAAGATGAATAGTGGGAATTACTGGGTCCTGCAATGTTGCAAATCACTTGTGTTGTTTGACTGTTCTGTTGAAAAATCTATTGCAGTCAACAGCTCCAGTTTTCTGGAGGGTGGAGGTCTGTGCAGAGCACGGAATCACTTAATAAAAGAATTTCTTGTGCAGGAAAGTTAAGCATAACACAGTTTGAAGCCCTAGAGATTTTGCAGGTGGCTTTACTGATTTACTGATCTACAGAAATGATTGAATTGCTATCAAAAAGGTGAAGAAAAGGTAGGCTTTGTTCTTGCATGTAAGCAGAAGATTGTGAAGGAGAACTCCACCCACTAAAAAACTGACCTATTCTATTACCGGTCCATTAAACCAATCTCTTAAACATGCTGGGAAAAGAAATCCATGATATTGGCACTTTTTAGGTTGCTTGTTCTGTTACTGGAAAAGTCATTCCCTGTGTCAAACCTAGACAAAGGAATTTATGAGGAAAAAAAATTAAAATCCATCCTCTTCCACCTTCCCTTAAGCATTCATAAGATGAGAAAAATGAATTGATGTGCTTTATCTAGAACTATTTTGGCCAGATTCTCCACTACCCTGGATTCAAAGGGTAAAACCCATATCCAGAAAAAGTACCAAATGGAATAACGTGCTTCAGGCACAATGTCCTGGTGGAGGTCTTCTGGTAGATACAGAAAATCAGTCCAGTATCACAGGGCTGGCTGTACCAGCTGGGATTCTTTTTCATTTGCCATACATCGTGCCAGGTGTGACATTGTCACAGGTGTCCCCTGCCACCACTCAGGATCAGGAATTGCACAGTGCTGGAGACAACAACTCAACCTGGGGAGTCAGAGAAGAGCCAAGGCCAGTGGGAGAGCTCTGGTTAGCCTGGTGTGCTCAGAATAGGGAGTGTGGAAGGGCAGGTGTCATACAAAGGTGATGGATGAGAGATTGTGCTTCAGTGTTGCTGGCCTGCCCTGGGGGACAGTGACCCAGCCACAGGCACTCCTTATCTTGTGTCAGGCAAAAACAGAGCAGAGCTCGGGATTAAGCTCCTTGAGGTGCCAGTGAAAACTGAGAGCTTGTCTGCTTGTTTGTCACGGTAGTTTAGATAAATTTGAAAGATAGCATGACAGGATTCAGAATAAGAGCAGATAAAGAAGTTCTGGCTAACAGCCTCTCTATCACTTAATACTCTGATAAACCAGCAACACTGACTTTCACGGCTGTAGGTGAGGCTGCTGAGTGCATAATGGCTGCTGTGTTTATTTGGCAACAAGAAGCACTTTGCTCTCCTTTAGCATGCCACCTGCTGCTAAAGGCTTAGCTGTCTCTTTCTCCAATACATCCATGGCAATTCTATACCTCAAAAAGGCTATTACTACTGTTAAAGAGAACTGGAAATGTGTGTATAAACCAAACAAGCCTGTGTGTGCACACACACGTTGTAGATGTTTATCATTCTATACCACGGACTAAGGAACTGTGTTATATACTGCTTTTTAATTTTTTTTTCCAATTTGGACTTAGTTTCTCTGCATCCCTCTTTAAAAAGGGATTTTAAAAAACCTAACAATGGAAATGTATATCGCTATTTATATCATGGTGAAATATAATGGTCCAAAAACCAAGTATTTGAATTTCATCACATTTAAGTATCTGGAAGGAGATTATCTCCTGCTCTGAAAATCATTCCATCTGGAAGGGCAAAGTTCTTGAATGACTGTGAGAGCAAAAGACCCAAGATCTAAAAGGTGAACTAAAGATTTGGTCAAGGTTAAAGATCAGCCTCAAGACCTTCATGGCTTAAGTGAAAAGAAAATTATTCTCCCAATAATAGTGAATTTCTTTGATTTGCATGCAAATCAAGAGAATTAGAAGGGACATTTGAACTGGATTTATTTGGCTCAAAATACGCTTGGTTCCTGGTTGCTGTTTCCATTGAATTTTCAGCTGCTTCCACCGAGTGAAGAGTCTCCAGGGCAGCCCTCAGAGCCCCCCTCTGCCAAGAAACTACCGACTGCTGGGCTGTTCTGTGACAACAACCACGAGTTTCCTTTGGCAGCTTTGAGATTTTAGCCTTTAGCACTCCTGCGTGCAGGTGATACTGGTATTAGATGTGTTTCTCTGTATGTGCAAAATATGTGGCAGGGACTTGAACAGCATTGCTCAGCACATTCACCACCAGCAATTCCCTCGGGCAGTCCCTTGACAAGACCTGACAGGTAGGGAGGATCAATGGGCTGGGAAAACAGCTCAGACTGCTAGGAGCTTCTCTCCATTTTTTTTCTTGGCCAAAGAGAGATGGCTAAAGATTCCCAGCATTTCTCCCTCTGACATTTCCAAGGAGACTCACTCCATTTTATAATTTTATATTCTAATATTGAGTATTAGATCTTTAATAGATTCACAGATGAACAAGTAAATAATTCAGTGTTATGTTGTGTTTTGTGAAACCACAGCTGCTTAAGAGGGATGTTTCTAAGTCCAGTAAGTCAAAACCAGAAGATTTTGAGATAATAGCCATGCTTGAACTGAAATTAAAATATTTGCATGATGAATACCCCAAGGAGCATAATCTAGACTGACTGACAGTGAACTGCTCTGCCTTTTTTTTTTTTTTTTTTTTTTTTTTTTCCCAATTAGAAGAAAGTCCACTTACCACAGAGAAATGCCTGTTCTTGGACATTCTAGAGTAGCAATTTGGTGAAGATAAGAAAAATAATGAATAATAAAGAGATGACAATATAGAACACCCCCCCACTCACATTTGGGGTAACTTACCAGGTGGATGAAAGCAAAGATCTCAAGCCCTTTCTGGGCTTATCTGTCTGGCAACACAGTGCAGATAATTTCAGCTCTTCGTGTGCTTTACTGCTCTTAAGAAACAAAGAAACATCCATTGCTGTGTTGGGTTCACATAGGTGGTTTTTTATTGTGTTGGGGTTTTTTATTGTTTTGGTTTGGTTTTTAAGAAAATTTAATTGTGATAGGATTTTTTGTCTTATCCCTAAAGCCCTAAGGACAGAGAAGATCATTATAAGGCTCTGTGGAGAAATGGTGTGGAGTTTGGGAAGTTAGAGAATGCAGATAGAGCAGCAGACCTAGTGGGGCTTGAAATCTGGGGTCTCAAGTGCCTGATGGGGAGGTCACAAGAATTGTTACATTGGAACCCACTGGCTTTAAACACATCTTGATTCAATTTTCTGTCTAAATACAATGATTCAGTAGAGCATTGGCTTTAACAGTTTTGCAAAGTTTATACTGACTTATATTTTCTGATTTTCTAGTCAGATATGGAAGTGGATTACTTACTCTTCTCCCTTGCTCTAAGCAACTGCTTATCAGTCAATGTGGTCAAACCTTTTATGAGCCATATTCTTCACAAGCCAGAGTTGTTGCCCTATGTGTCCATGCAGTACCAAGCTGAACCTATGCTTTCTTTTTTTCGTACTTTATAACCTTTATATATAGAACATTTTATGCATGTTTTAACCCGAGAATTGGTGTCATAGTCTGAATCAGATGTTTCAATGTAATTATTAAATTTTTAAGCTATTCCATTTATCACATTATGGGGTCACAGATCAGTTCAAAACATCCTAATTTCCAAAGGCTGTTGCCCTGGAGCATTCATAGCTCACCACATCTAAAATAGCGTACCCAGAAAAATGGCTGTTTCTTTTCATTTCCTCAGGATCTGAGATACAGTGATGATGTGTGATTCTGAGACTGAAATGAACACAAAAGAGTATTAGAGGTGTTTAATAAGCCCATCTGAGCACCACAGAGGAGGCAGAAGACTGTTTTTGTCTTGCAACATGTGGTGTAGGATGGCATTATCCAGTTGCAAAGCTGTCAAGAAAGGCTATTGTTGAATGTGCAGCTTGCAGACAGAATCTTGTAATCCCCAAGAATAGGTGAATCATAGAATCACAGAATGGAAGGGACCTTTAGAGATCAGCCAGTTCCAACGCCCTGCCTTGGGCAGCAACACCTTCCACTAGATCATGTTGCTCCAAGCCCTGTCCAAACTGGCCTTGAACACTTGCAGGGGTGGGGTTTTTACAACTTGTGTGGGCAATCCGTGCCAGGGCCTCCCCACCCTCAAAGAGAGAATTTCTTCTTCCTATCTAGTGTAAATCCACCCTCTTTCAGTTTAAAGCCACTAGCCCTTGTCCTGTGACTCCACACCCATGTAAAAATCCCTCTCTGTGGCTGGCCCCCTGTAAGGGCTCCCCGAGCACTCTGCTCTCCAGGCTGAACAACCCCAGCTCTCCCAGTGTGACTCCAGAGCAGGGGTGCTCCAGCCTGCTCTGGACCCACTCCAACAGGTCCATGTCCTTCCTGTGCTCCCCAGAGCTGCATGCAGTGCTCCAGGTGGGATCTTACGGGAGCAGAGTAGAGGGGGAGAAGGAAAGACTCTTTTAAAAGCTTGGAGTTTCATAAGGGGAATGATATCTTTCATCAAATTCATAAAATTGATTTAAGCAATTTTAAGCTGATATTGATGAAGGATCCAAGGCTTCCATAATAAAATAATGGGAAGGATGAAATAGAAGATTTAATAATTCCTGTAGTTGCTAAAGTTATTTGGTTAGTGAAATTTTGTGTGCATGTGTCATATTTAACTTGGAACTTAGATTAAAATTGAACTACGTCCCTATAAACATAATATTACATATCCCAATCATAGTCTCTATCAATGAAATACCAAAGAGTTTTCAGCTGGAAGTCATTCATGGCTTTTACCATGTTTTTAGTGCAGATACAAATGCACAGATTGCTGCTGATTTAAAGCATGTGGAAAAAGCCCATGGAGATTTATATTTCTTTCATGATTGAATGCTGGTACTTGGTGTTATGTGGAAAAGCAGTCACTTGGTTTAATCGTTGCACAGCTGGTGTTATCTGAAAAATAATCATTATGATAGAAAGCACACATTTTTCATGTTTTTTGTCAGGTCTGTCAGAATATGTTCTGTGCTAAGTCTACACACTCCATCTGACATTCTTTAAATTAATATATTAACATATAATACTTTTAAGAATGTCAGTTATACAATGTGACTGTAATTGAAGTATAACAGAGTATGGCTGTGTGAAACAAAGCAATTTGCAGGACCCATAAAGTGAGAAAGTCACTATGATCTGTGTTTAGAAACAACATAACATTATTGTCTGGAAAGCAAGTGACAAATTGCAAGAATTAAAATTATGCATAACTAGTTCAGCTTGGTAATATGTACTGATTTGAACATCTTTAAATTACAGCAAATATGAAAGTATTAATTTGAAGTACAAAACAGCCTGATTACAAAATCTGGATTTCTCTTTGCTCCTCTGTACCTCTATCAGGGCTTTTCAGCAGGTGAGCAGAGGCAGATCAATGCAGGCTTTAAACGAGCACACGATGTCACTTCTGAGGAGCTGGGGACTTGCTGCATGTCCATTATTTCTATCTTTGGTAGCTGGACAGTTGAACTTTTTGTCTTGCTGCCAGAGGCAGGGGTCAGCCTGGGAAAAAGAAGCTTATTTACCCAGTCTTCTCTCTTTTTATATGTTAATGGGCAACCCACTAACAAATAATTCAGTCCCATGTGGACTCCCAGCAACTGGAGGAAGGATAAGGAGGGGATAGAGTGTGAGTGCAAAATGATTTGCAGAGACACAAGTTACAGGGAGCTCCTCCTCTTGTCACTTTGTCAAATGGCAGAGGTTTAATCTCCCAAATAAAGGGGTTTTATTTTGTGAGCTCCAGAAGGAAATGTTTCTATTTCTGAATTTGAATTATCTCCTTTTAAACTCATGAACTGGAATATGAGTGGCTCCATGCTGAATTGAAACTCCCTCTTACAGATGATTCTGTGCCAGGAAAGGAAGCTGGTGAGTTAAGTTCTCTGTGCTGGGTCTGGTGCCTTTTCCTTGGCTATTGCCCATGTGCAGTTCCTACAGGAAACTGAAGATCCTGTGGAGGAAGAGGTTCTGTAATGGAAGAAGCAGCACACTAATTCTGTACTCAGAAAGACCTGTAGAATTTACCTGAAGCATAAACCTTAATGTGTAAATGATATTGAATGTAATCTGTTGCTATCAGAAAATCCAAAGATTTGACTTAGGAAAACTCATAATATTTATATTGCTTGCTTTTACATTGTCATGACATTTTAAAACTCTTCACAGTATTTAAAAGCTTAACCCCACACTAAAGAGGTTTCTCTTTTTTGCCATGAATATTTCATACCAAAGAAGAGTACAGTAAGCTCAATTCAAATAGAAAAATTCAAGATTTACATGGACGTGCTCCAGCATATGTTATTGTTCTAGTTAGCTGCTTCAGGAAAAATCCTATAGAAAATTCACCTTTCCTGACATTAGCAGAACTTGCCAGGCACTCATAGCCAGGGTTCATTCGATGAAGAAAAAATGACTGCCCACTTTTAGTTTTCATACAGGTAGCGAATAGAAGGATAATAGCAGAAAATATAACCTGCAAGTCACAAGAGTGTCAGTGATCCTCAATTCCTCACTGTGCAGGCAGAAGAGAAAAGGTGTTTATGATCCAAAATAGAAGAAATCTTGGATAGGTCCTTAATACTAGAGACAAATGCAGTTACTCAAATGTTGCATTCAAGAAGTCCAGTTCACAGAGATGGCTCTTTTATTTTAGTGGTCGAGTATTTCTTTGTAAAGATAAAAAGTGTTCTGCACTACTGAAAAAGTGAGGTTCAGTTGCCAGGGTGGCTTTGAGATGGGTAGTAAAAGGCTGTTTGTTTGCAAATCTAACTCCCTCCTCTCCCTCTGCCCTTGCCTGCAATACTTGGCAGTTTCCAAAGTGAATCTGACTCATGAGCTAATTGCTGATTTTGCATTAGTGGTTTTTTTCACCATGTCTAGTTCACCCTCAGAAACACAATGGACACAAAAGGAAAAGGTTTGAAAGAGAAGGAAAGTCCATCAGAATGAATACTGATCTGTTTAAGCAGCACTTATTAACAGTGTTCACTCCTATTGTGCTTTTTTCATTAATTAATTTGCCTTCTCATGGAATTTTTTTAGTGCTCTTCACACCCCTTTTTGTAAGAGTCTTAATTGGAGACACCAAGTCATGATCCCGTGCATCTGCTCTGATAGAAGGAGCTGCTCTGGTCTAACATGGGAAATGCTGTGGTGGTGTTTGTCACTAATTGTCATCTCTACTTGTTGGAGAATGGGATGAATTGGCTGCCATTTAAATGAGCTGCACTGCACCAGCCCTCCTGTAGCAGAGGATTATTGCTGTGAACTCCAACAACCACCCTGAAGGAGCTGATCCCAAGCAAATGTGCGTTAAAAGTGTTGAGTTACAGTAGAGACTCCAAGGTAACAGACCTCATGTTTAAATAAATGGAGAGTTTTGAACAGCTGCCTCATTTCTGTATTAATTTTAGTGCTCGTGTTTTAAGGCATTCTTATTTCTTGTGTTTTTACAACACAGCAATATCCTGCTATGCGTGGATCAATCCAAAATATCGTAATTAGTCAAGAGAAGTTTAACTCGTTTGTGAAAAGACACATCTAATTCTAATATGCTGTTTTTTCTTTGCAATTACAAATTGACACAACGAAGTGCATGCTCATTCTTAGTTTTTCAGTAAAACCTCAAGAAAGCATATTTTGTTCTTTTATTTACAGGACACAGGAATTTAAATACATGGAAAATAAAGACCCAGTGTTATTTTTTCATATCATAAAAAATAGGCATCAGGAAAAACCCAGGGTAGGAAAAGACTTTGTCTTTTTGAAACGAGGTGATTCCTACTGCTGTGTTCTGGATGTGCTTTCACATACAGAATTCTAGAATTTTCCTGGAGTGTTAAGGCTGAGCCCATGCTTTCCACCTCCCCAGTTGTTCACAGATGTGTTCAGCCAGCATGGATCCAGCTGGAAAGTTGGTTTTGCTTTTATTTGCAAGAATATTGGTGAGTACACTTCCCGTGACACGAAGCAGGAGTGAGGATTCCCCTGGTCCCTCCTTGCTGCCTGCTCGGCAGCAGCAGGGCTGGGCTTCCCTCATCCCCATCCCATCCAGCACCTCAGGCTGCCTTTGATCCTGACACTGGGCTTTGCACTAAAGCCTTTAATGCTTTTGAAGTGAAAGCTCTTCTCTCCCTCTGTGTTTGGGGCCTTGCACACACTAAAGAAAGAGCAGAATTTTGCTGTTTTATGTTTATAGGATGGATTTTGTCTTTATAGATCCCAAATCACTTCACAAAATTTGTAGGCTGCAAAGGGACCTTGAGAGTTTATCCAGTTTATCCCTCTGCCAAAAAGGAGCCCAAATTATACCTGATTGATTCTGGGCCAGCTTAAACTTTTGCAACATTTCTAGATTCTTACCACTGGACAATTACAGTGCTTTTCAAATCTGAGTGATTTTTTTCTTTGATTGCTTTTAATTTCTTCTGCATTTTGGTGAAGATATTTTTTCATAAGGATCATCTTTCTGCTCCTCCCTGTACTGGTTTAGGAATTGAAGCTCCAGATTAGAATCAAAGAGAATTACATGCTCAGATTTATTCTTATAAGTAGGTGTTTTTCAGTAAGTCAGGTTACAAATGTAATGTAAGTCAATCCAAAGTTTGTTTATTTGGCTGGATGGGACTTTAATATCCAATATTGTAGGGTTTTTTCCAATGCTTATAAAATTTTTAGTTGTGTATGATTAACTGCATATTATTTTCAAAGCTTTCTGGTGTGGTCATTATGTATATAACATTATTATCTATTATTAAATAAGGTCACTGAATCTGTTCAAACTAATCTGTCTTGAGTATTGTAAAAAGGTTTCAGATTGCTTTGGGGTTATGTGTTTCTTGGTTCACATGCAATGGTTTATTTCTTTTTCATAAAATATGGGGGTTTGAAAACACAGATTGATTTCCAGGCCTATTTAGTTATGGGTATTGATTAGGTTCAAAGTTTTTGAAGAAAAGTGTCAAGAAGTTTTGGATAAAGAACCTTATATAATAACAGCCATGGCCATGAGAGTCTCATTTCTCTTTATTGGGCTGCTGTATTAGTGCTGAGAAGGGTACAAGGATCTTGTAAACCCCCATTATTGAAATACAGCTTCTGCTTTGGTTTATCTTGCTAAATACTATGATTTATGCTTTAATATTTTGGAATAAAGTCACAAGATTTTCAACTTAAAACAGTTTTACATTAATAGAATATATTTCATCCACCCGCTATGTAGAAATGTATTTTCTATATTCCTGAATTGTTTGATAAATATGCATTGTGAGAGAAATTTGGTTTGCAAGCGATGTGATAGGAATAACTTGCCTGTTTCCAGACACAAAAGATGAAACCTCTAAGGGATGGTGTGAGTGCAAGGGTGGGTGCTAAACACAGCTGTGTGCTGTAGAGCAGTTTGGGGCTCACGGCACTGCAGCCATCCCCGGAGGGTGGCAGGGCAGGGCCGGGCGGGGCTGATGGTGGGCTGGGAGAGCAGACCCCGAGGCAGGGAGCGGCGGGGGGGCTGGGGCTCTGCGGGCCAGCTGGGCATCCCAGGGGTGCAGGGGCAGAGCTGCCTGCGTTATTGGCTTGCACCAGCGTCTGCCTGGCTATGTCTGCACTGGAATCCCCCAGGAAGCCAAGAGAAAACTCTCGGATAATGAGGGAAGTGATGTTGCAAGGCAGAGTAGAGGCAGGGATTGTGTAGGGACCAGAACCAGCTGGAAAGGCAAAGTTGGGAACTGCTTTGTTTTGCTGTTTTGTGTTTGTTTTTTTTTTTTTTTGGTTGTTTTATTTTTTTTTTTTTGCTTTTGGTTTTTTTTTTTGTTTGTTTGTTTTGTTTTTGTTTTTTTTTTCTTTTTCAGTAAGTTTTTTTATGTTGTAGCAGAACAACACTTGATTTATATCACTGGGGTTTTTTTTGTCCTCCTGGGACCATGACATCACTGTTACATTGGCTCACTCTTTTGCTGAGGATAGAAAAAGATCCAGCTTCAAATGTACACCTGTGTACGTTCGGCTGAATGAGCTTGGAGTTCATTCTGGATGTTACAGCAACCCAAGAAATGAATTATCATATGTTCAGCCTTACTCCAAAACACAAGCTGAACATAAAAGCTTTAGCTGTTTATAGCAATGAAGAGATTCTGAGCTAAATTAACTTTGGGACTGTATGAGTGTGGAATTGTGTGGTTGTAGGATGGTGTAGAGAAAGTGAGCAAATCTTTTGTGGGAGGCTTTATTGAGCCAGTCAAGCCTAGTGTTAGATTATCAACACCACTTTTCTAGTGTATAACAGTGGGTTTTTTCTCTTCTTCTCACTCTCTCTTTTTTTATTTTTTTTTGCATAGGAGCATAATTAAATATGAAAACAGCACAATAAAAGCATTGCGTCCCAAGCTGCCAGGCTTGTGTTGGGTTTTCATTTCATGCTTGTAGTTTATTGTAGCTGCCTTGGTTATATGCCAGGTTATCTGAACTGTTGCAAAAGCAAATGTTTGGGATATTCTGAGCATTTTGAGTTTTTTGAAGGGCAGTTTCCTCTTTGTGTGCTTAAAATTTGGGCAAGGAACCCTGACCTAAGTTTTAAATGAAAGATTTCTAACCTTCAGGAGTGCACTGCCACTCTCCCAGTTACTGTGTTCACGGGTACTCTGGCACCTCTTTCTTCTCGGTGCATTTGTCTTGAAGAGCTTAAACCCAAACGGCAGTGCCTGATTTCAGCACCCCATTTTGGAAATCTGAGTCTACATTAAAAAGCAGTCATAGTGTAAGGACCACCAGCAGAGTTTTGAGACTGTCTTAAATTATCATCGTGGCAGTTATGATTAATATATTTGTCTCTTTAGGGCTTTCGTGGCACTGATAATATTTGCTGTTCTCACTAAGTCTCGATTAAATGAGTGCCTGAGACTGACGGGCAGTTTGTCTGTAATGACAAGTGCTTTACTGTAGCAGAAAAGGATGAGATGCCCCAGGGAGACATCACCACCCACTTGAGCGAGATCCATGAAGGGTTTATGACCCGTTTGAATCCTGATTGAGCATCACTGTCTTGACCCTCGGGGAGCCAATTGTCTGGAATACTTGCTCTGTCAGTCTGAGCGATGTGCTCAGAATCCCTCTGAAACCTGTATGTCTTGATTGTGTGCAGTACACACAGTGAATTATCAAAATGGTACAAAGGGAAGTATTTTGTCACTGGTGTCTGGGTGTGACGTTTGGAGAGCACGCTGTTTTACTTGCCAAGTAAAATGTACTGTGAGCTTAACCCTTTCAGGAATAAATTATTTCAGGTCTGACGTTTAACGTATGAAGGGTTTCCTTTGAGGCAAATGTGTCTGATAGGTGATTACTGAATGAAATTAAACTCTTTCAGGCAGAAAGTCTGTGTCTGGAGCTCTGGGGAAGTCTGGGGCCAAATCCCATTGCAGCGGTGGTCCGTGCCCCTCCAAGGGAGCCCAGGTGGGCACAGGCTGGTCTCAAGGTCTGGCAAGTAGAGAGCTCTAAGTTAAAGCCTGGCTGATGGGGAAGGCAGCAGTTAGCACAGACATGGCTTTTGTGCTTCTTCTGGTCATAAAGAAGGTTTTGTCAGTCCACAGCAAGAGTGGAGCTGGAATCCTGTCTCTGCAGTGGGGAGCGTTGGGAAGAGGCCTGTGGAACAGAAGAGGGATGCTCCTGGTAAAAAACAAACTGTGCTTCATCTACTGGGCAGCCTTTAGACTATGTGCCTATGTGGTAGGGAGGAAGGAGAAAGTTGACTGTTGCTGCAAAAATTTTTAGAAGAAAAAATGCCTCACAAAAGATCAAAACCAAACCCCAAACAAGATCACAAAAGGAGCCCTTCCTCCATTTTACCATTATCCTGCAAAAGGAGAAAACAACACCCAGTACCAGAAATGGAAAAAAAAATCCTCCTTTGTTTTATAGTTAAGTGTTTCACAGCCAGCTAATCTTTATTATTATGGCTATTGAAGCAATTAAACAGATTAAACAGAATTAACTGTTGTTTTTCTACTAACATAAAGATGGCCTCTTAATCCCAAATGCCCTTTTTTCTAAGTAAATTGTACTTTCATACCTAATTCCAAGAAGATTATGGTGGGGTATGAATTTTTATCTATGCCGGTCCTGTTGCTGTTAGCAACATTTTTTAAAATGACCAACTAGCATATGTAACTAAAACCACGTTAAAAAACTCATTAAATCTTAAAAATGGTTAGATAAATTAAAGGAAGTAGTAGCAGACTCCTGTATAACTCTGTACAAGAGAACATCAATATTGTTCATTGAACAGTCTATTCTTCTAATTTTAAAAGAACAACTATTTGTCATGGTTCCTGTCCTTGGGCTGGCAGTTATCTAATTAAATGCATATGAAATTCAAAAGCCTTTACCGAGGGACAGTAATTTTCTTTGGTTGTTTTTAAGTCACCAAGAGGAAAGAAGAATTACATTGAACAGATAATGGATAAATTTCTCCATTGTGCATTAAGGTCTTGGATTGACTAATCATCCCATGGTTATTAATCAATGTGTTATCTTATAGTTTGAAATTAGAGGTTCCATTCTCATTATTGCTGGCTCTAGGTAATAATACTTCCAGTCCTTGATTACCATGACACTCCAATGTACTGCCTTGCAAAATACCACAAAACTAATCAAAACCAGATCAGATCTATAAAGAGCATCCCCAGTGCATTATGTTTACACGACTCTTCAGCAGGGTATTTGTCAGGCTAGGCTTTCCAGAATGCCCTCTGTGCTGTTTTCCACATTGATGTGTGTCTGTCCTCCTTTTCTTATCACCATCCAAATGTGATGTGCTGGTTTGTATCAGATGCTATTGGAAGATAGAGACACTGCTCGAGATGTTTCTTTAAAGGAGGTGATTCCCTCAGTCACACCAGAACAATTCCAAGGGTGGATTGTTCCAGATACCCAGTAAGTACCTGTGCAATGTAGACAGAAAACAGCATTTTAAAGTTGTGATTTCTGTACTAAATACAATGGGGTGCTCAAAGGGAGTTTGTAGACACAAACTGGCCCTGACTGCACCTTGTGAAGGTAGCCTGGCAAATTAGAAGGAACAGCAGTATGTAAATATATATATTTCAGCACAGTCAGGAATATATGAAAAGATACTAAGCAGCACGTGTGAGGATGAATTCATGGGAAGGTTTTGTTACTTTCACCCCATAGTGGTTTCCTATTTCTTTACTTCTGCCCTTGGGTCAGAAATGCTCAGGCTTAGTGCACTTGAGGACCTTCTCTCCTATGGCTTGTACTGAAGTTATATTATTTAGAGAGAAAAATAGTCCCTGATTCTGTAGTTGAAGCTTATAAGGGCATGATACAGACACAAAGATCTGACTATTCATGTGCAGCTGTGGAATTGGGATATTAGAACTAGATACTAGAATTGGAACAATCAGGTTAAACAAGTCTTGAGCTGTACCACAATTATAGTGAAAATCCAGAGGGTGATGGTGGTTTCTTAACAGATCTGTGGTATTATGTAGTTTGAATTCAGCATTAAAAAATACCCTGTAAAATGTTTCTCATCAACTTCAAAGACAGTGCACTGTTTAAGGAGCAGAATGCTGCTTCTAACCCAAATTATCATTTAGTGAACTGCCAATAATGATCTCTGCTCAGGAATTTCCAGTATTGAACACTTTTGATGGCAGAATAATGATGCTGTGAACAGACTCCTATTTCTGGTTTTGTCTACATCAGTGTCATGTTCAAAAGTAGTTAAATAATTCTAATTTTTGGGCTTGTTGTGTGTGAATGCACACTTCTGTTCCTTTTTTAAATACTGGAAAAAGGCACTAAAAAGTCATTTCATGAATAGTGCATGTGGTTTGAAGCTAAATATTTTAGAAGTCTAGCATTCAACAGAGGTGAATAATGATAGACTTCACATTTAAAAAGTAAGGTATCCGTTGTATTGGAGGAAGTCTGAGAAAGAGCAAGTCATTATGCACAATCAAGAGAAACAACCTTTCTGTGGTGTGTTGGGATTCATATCATCTACTTTAGCAGATAAGCTAAGACATGGGAGAGATTAATCTGTTATTTGCTGTAATTAAATCACAAAAGTGCTTCATCAGCTTCCTGATTTCAGTGCTCTTTCACTTGCTTATATCCTGGCTGTGCTTGAGCCAACACAAACGTGGAAAAAAAATGAACTCTTTGAAAGAAATTATATCCCAACAAGTTAGAGCTAAAACCTCCACAGTATTAAAATTATACCCTGCTGAAACTTATAATGTCCTGGAGAGATTTCATTATGCTATGTACACTGAAGTTTGTGCTGAACTCCAAAATACAGTTCACACATCTGATCAAACATTAAAGAAGGACAAATGTAGGGCTTGCCAAGCTGAGGTGATGTACACTTGTCCGTGCATATTTGGCCTTTCATGACTTCTTCGTGCATCTTTATTTATTGTTTCTGAACGAGGTGTATTGTCACGGAAATGACATTGTACTTGGAAAAATCCTATCAGGCAAAGTCAACCCCTAAAATAAGTGTTATAATAAATATGCAGAAATGTCATTCTTTACATTAGCCCAAAGGTTTTATTTAGCTTAAGGATATGTGCAGTAAGCTAACTATAAAAATAGAAGCTAGACAGTGGGGATGAATGTGTGTGTCAAAATAATATTACTCTTTCTGGGAGGATGGCAGAAAAAATGACACTACATCCACCAGCATGATTTTTATAGATCTGCCTCTTTGCCAGATGTCACCTTTTATAAACTACTTTATAAAAACATGACAGCGTAGTGAAGTAGTGTGTTTATAGCTTGATAAACTTTTGTAATAAAGTTAGGATTGGCTGAAAATTAAAGCCTTAGAGCCTACTCATTAAGGATTTGGGAAGCTTGCTCAGGCTTAGAAAGGAAAATATTAAAGAAATATGCAAAATGAGTCACAGGCAGTAAGTGGTCTTTTTCAAGAGAGAATGGCTTATGGTTGTGTTTACCAGTATGCCATGCAATAACCTTTCCAGATATATTGCTGGGATTTTAGAGAATAAAGTTTGCATTACTTTAAATGTAAACACACAGAGACAAAATATACAGTGTGTATTAAATTATATGTTTCCAAAGAGTGCTATGAGGACATACAGGATTATGCCATAAATATCACCCCAGCACACAATTGTTTTATTACATAATAAAGGTCTGTATATTACCCTCTGCTGCACCATGCAACACATAATTCAGATTTTTCATGACATGTCTAATTTATACAAGTCTCTGGCTCTGGAAATCATACAGGAATAATATCTTATACTTAAACTGTTCTAGCCTGAAAACTTCAACACTGGAATTGCTATCCCAGAACAAACACTGGTCTGCGGAGGCTGGGGTCACCTCTCTGTGTGCTTCAGTAACTGCAGTGCAGGGAGAAAAGTCCCCTCTGGTCTTTAGGAAGCTTTGACAGAGACACCTCGAAGGCAGAGATGCAAAGACCTCCTGTATACCCTCTTGCCTCCTAGAGAATTCCTGTTATACCTTCCTCCTTGCTTCTTCACCCAGAGAAACTTTTGAAACTCTTCCAGCAGGCTTTATTCCACCCATATGAGCAGCTGTGAGGAGAGGGCAGTACTTGCAGGGTCCTGGGCATCAGCTGCCATCAAGAGGGGCTCTCCTGGACAGTGTGAGGTGAAATCCTCTGTGTGCACGTGGATTGCTCAAAACTGGAAGTGCTGAGCCCCTGAGAAGTAAAAATGCCACCACTTGAAGAAACACACATTTATTTGCTCAGCCACATCTTTTTGACAGACACAACTTGAAGTCAAAATCATCCTCTTACATACAGGATCTTCTGTATGGGGTGAACCATAAGCCAACTGCTTTTTCACAAATCATTTCTATATCTGAGAGGTTTGTAGCAATGTGAAACATATTCAAGGCAATGTTGAAAATATTACTATCCTTTTGGCTGTGTTTGAAGTTCTTAACCTTTCCCACTTCAACCCCCCTAGAGAGGCACTTTCTTGTATAACTTCAAACTAAACACAGTCTTTCTCTTGGGCTATGTAGGTTTGCATTTTGTGGGGAAAAACACACACTAACACAATTTAGAATCATAGAAAAATAGGTTGGAGGTCTCCCAAGAGGTAGTCAGTACACTCTGCCATCCCAAGGCAGTAGCATGCCTGTGTTGGTTTATGCTGATGCTCTGATTCTCAAATGTTTGTTAAACCCTTTTTCCTCCCTGAAAAAGGTGATGGACACTCCACAATATCTCCAGGAAAATCCATTCCAGTATTATAGTATTAGTTTGGGGACATACTGTGGGGAGGTTTTTTCCCCAGGTGGCTAACCTGGTCCTGTCAAATTTCCAGAAGCAAACTGTTTGGGGCTTTTTTTTTTGTTTGTTTTCTCAAGGTAGGGTTTTTTTTGGTTTTTGTTGGGTTTTTTTGAGGGGGCAGTTTGTGGGATTTTTTGGGGGGGTAGGAGGGGAAAGTGTTTGAGTTTTTTAATAAGCCTAGTTAAAAAGAGAGAAAACTGTTCTATCAAATTTTATTAAGCCTATTTTGTACCCTAAGAAAATGGTGCAGTACAACAGTGAAAGCACAAATTTGCAGGACAACTTGAAGCTAAGCTTTAATTTAGTATTTAGTATGGAAATCAATCTAAAAGAACCTTTTGTTCTATAATACATTCTAATGGATGGGAGTTCTGCTTTGGATGGCATAATAGGAAAAGTGGCTTGCCCATGTGATTAATGGTCTCTTGCAGCTATGGTCACAGTGGGTGCCTCTCTAAGTGTGAAATCTCCCACAACAATCTGGAGGGCGCAGGAGGATAATCCACAGAGGGGTTTTCCTGGGAATTGTTCCTAATAGCTGAGCACATGTGAGCACAGGCCACTACTGGGAGGCATCTTCTGTGCTGCCTGCAAGATCCCAAATGACACCAACCCCAAAACCTGTGACCCACCAGGTAGCAGAGCGGTACCAGAGTCACCTGGCTGCATTACAGTGCCCAAGATGCTCCTTGGGAGGGAGATGGTGACAAAAGCTTGAAAGGAAGGGGTCTCTCAGAAAATAGCACCAAATGTTTGTTCACAATAGCACACAATATTTGATCAGAAAATAGAACAGTCTTCCCTCAGCCCATCCTCTCAGTGAGGAGCAGCCACAGAGGAGCTGCTTCCAGGGCAGGTCCTTCCCATGCCCATCTCCTGGACCCCAGTCTGACTCTGAGCACTGCTGACTACTCCCCATCTCAGGAAAAATGTAGGTTATGCTAGAGACAGGTCTGTTCCTTGAATTCTCTGCCCTATGAAACTTGACTGCCCAGATTTTGACAATGGTAATAGATTTTTGGGGAAGACACCCGGCTGTTTGGGCCCAGTGTCCCTCCTCTGTCCCTGAATATTTCCTGTTATTTATGCAGTGCTCTAGCTGCTCACGGTACTTATCAGACCACTCAGCAGCACAGTCCTTGCCTTAGAGAGGCAGGGGAATGCTCTAATGGAGGAACATGAGATGCTCTGGTAAATATCTAAGTAGTCATTAATGGCTGAAATGGAAATAGAGGAAAATTACATTATGGCATTAGAGTGGATTAGATCTTATGATATATTTTTGTGTGATGAGGATTGGTTTTGTTCCTCTAAGATTTCGTACAGCTTTAAACATGGGATCTTAGAAAACATTGCTTTTTACTGCTGATTCTGCTCTCGGTGGTGTAAGTAAACAAGTTTCACTTAGTTCCCTGTGCTGAGCTTCGTGCTACTGCAGCCAAATGCAACTATCCTGAAACTAAATAGTTCAAACTTGAGGTTCTTCGGCTTGACTGGTTTTCTGCTGATTTTGTAAACTGACTGGACTCCCTGAGGAGTCACATGAGCAGTGGGGTCAAGTGCACTGTAGTTTGCACGATGTTTTGACTGTGCAGTTATTTGCAGGTTCTAATACACCTGTAAATTTCTATATTCACGTGTTGACATTTGTAAATTAAAGAATTTCCAGATGCATGTGTTCTACTGATGGAAGGAAGTTCTTCATACTACAAGTGGAGCACTTAAACATCACTGCCTATATTCTTCTAACATTCTGTTTTTTTCTTGATCTTTCTCCTGTCATGTTGCTTGTTGTGTTTTTAGAGCCTTGGCAAAATGAAATCCTTTGTGGCAAATGTCATTTTTCTATGCACGTTTCCAAAGGAATTGGATTGTTTAGACTTTTATCATTGCTTTGCTTAGTTCTAAAAAAAAAAAAGGGGGGAAACCCCCCATATTATACTTGTGAAAACAGATCAAACTTACTGTAACAGCACCAAAATTACACTGTGAATTATGTAGCCATTTCATGCATTCTCTGTATGTGATATGTTTTAATTTCCATGAAAGTCAGTCCAAGTGCCCTTGGAAAGGTGTAGGTTCTCCCATGTGCACGAGGTTTAACTCTGGCTCTGTGTGCTTCTCCCAGCTCAACCTGTGCAAGTCCTTCACCAAATGTGCCAGGAGGGGGCTTGCCCTGGTGGGTTTGTGTGCAAGGCTGGGTTTGAAGCCCAGGGAAGGCAGCCGCGTTTGTTTTGTTTGGCTCTTTCTGTGTGAGGTGCTCGCTCCCTGGCTGTAAAGGTATGGGGTGATTCTGCATCACACACAATGCACTGCCTACTGCCAGCCCATTTATTCAATACTTTGTCCTTTATGTTTTCTCTCTCTGGTCCTTGATTGTTCTTGAGAAAGCACAAAGTGAAGTTTTGTAGCTGATTTGGGAAGTAGAATTATGAAAAGTTCTGTCAATTACATAATACGGTAATTTGATCTTTTGCCATATCTGTTGCTTCATTTCTTCATTTATTTTTGAATAAAAAAAGATGAGATTTCTTCAAATTCTACTGCAAGTTATTTCTAAATTGCTTCTACACAAAATATGAAATGGTTTTAAAATTAAATGAAATAAAATGAAAGGATTACAGAGCCTTCCATTGTATGCCTAAGCATTAGGCATGAAAGATTTCAGCCAAAGTAAATATGTAGCTGGCCATTCCCTTGTTTGAATGCTGATTTTATTTTAAATGGAATTTTATTGTACTTCTCTTGAAGTAACTTTTGGAAACAGTAGTTTTCCATGACTGGTAGCCAGTGAGAGCTATCTGGATCATTGTCAGGTATTTAGTCTCAGCTGGGGTTTCTTATGCTGAGTATGTTCCTTCTGAAATTTAATGTCACAGTCTACCTTCTTCTGTTACTTTTGGAATATGTTGCAAAGACAAATTGAATTCAATTAGTTTTAACCCACAAGCCCCACTTCTTTCACTCTGCAGAAAATCTCTCACCCTCTTCATCTTCTCTTGGTTTTGGAGATTTCACAGAGGGAGGTTGAGCATGAAAGCATAGAAGCAAGGCAGGAGGAAATGTTACTAAAGGTCTCAACTCTCAGAGAAGGAAAGATGCTAGAAAAACTATACTTTATGTAGAAGAAAGGTGTTTAATTAACTTTATTGGATTTTGTATCTGACTCAAATTAGGTCAGCAGTGAGATACTGTGTGGCAGTGTGATGAGATTGGAGAGAATTATTCCAAAAGCAGGATAATCTCTGAGTTAGAAAAAGCTCATGGAGGAATGGAATAAGAAGGGGTGTAAATAGATGTTTTCCATAATATTAATAATAAAATGTATAATAACTTACATTATTGTTTGTGGCAAAACAATGTTCTTTGAACGGAATATGTTTTTTCCGGATGAGTATTTTGTGGCAATAAATCATTACTTAGTTGAGAAAATCCTGTCAGTAAAAAACAGGGATGTTGTGATAGAAGTGAAACTTTTACCAGTGATTCATTGACTTTTTTAACTTGTACTTAGATATTTATGAAACTCATCGCAGGGATATTGTTGTCTGGCGTTGTCATTTTGATAAATAGTTGAGCAAGGCTTACAGAGATGAACTCAGGATTATGCAGGTGCCATTTAGTATCCATCATTTTTTCTTACCAGTTTAGTAAATAATATTTAATTATATTTATAAATGAAAAATACAACCAGCAAAATACTTCACCTTTCCATCTTAATATTAGCTGAAATAAATAATTCTGTTTCTGTGTTACAAAGATTTAGGCCCTTCTGTTTCTGCAGTCTTTGGCAAATGTAAACTTTTTTTAAATAAAACTGCTTAAAACAAACAAAAAACATGTTCTGAAAGTAAAAGAGGCCATGTAAATCATGGCCACTTATACTTTCAGAATCTGAGTATCTTGGTAAATGACTTCTTTTGACTTTCATATTTTCGCCTGTGCATGTGGTTTTCTTTTACAAAGAAAGTTAAGTGAAAAGATCAAAGCACCAATTTCCATTACTCTTGTTTTCCTGACTGCCCCCAAATGATGATGATTGATGTACGTATTTTAACAGCTTCCACTTAACTGCATCTGTTTTCTATTTTATGATGGGCCAAGGTAAATCATCTTTTTCTTATATGTACAGGCTTCCTTTGTTGAGGTATTTTTTGTGGACAGAGGAAACCTACTTGAAATTCCATTAGTTCCTAAGAGTTGGTTCCTGAGACCATATAAAACCTATCACAAAATGTGAACCATGAACATACCAGAGCTATTCACCACAGCTGTTAGAGGGATAAGTGCTATTCCTTTGTGTTCCATGGTTTAAAATAAATACTTCGTGGTTTCCATTTCTGCAGTGTCTGGCTACCCTGGAAGTGTTGTTGGTCTTGGCCACATGATATGAAGACAGTAATTTTTTCCACAAGGTAATAATTATTTTCTGTTAATGTTATTGAAGTTGATGAAGAATTATTTGACTTGTGGAGCTCTGCTTTTCCAAGTAGCAGTAACTATTCCTCTGGAAAGGTAATATTTTAAGTTTGTGTGGTAGAAATAGAAAGTTGCTCCAGTATAGGTGATTTCAATTTTTTGATGGGCTCCAGAAGAGAGCAACAGGGTTCACCTCGTGGAGGTGTAATTTCAGCAATGTCAGTTACTGAAATTAATTTTCAGATAAACCCAAAAGAAACATAGACAGGGGGAAAATTTGTGACTGATTAAAAGAGTTTTTAGTTCATCCCAGTAACAAGAACTAGGCAGCCAGCTGGTTTGAACTTTTAAGAAGGATTTTAAGTTTAGATTTTGCTTAAGGGACTACTTCTTGGTCTGCAATTCAAGGACCTGTTCATATAAAAAACCCTGGAATTTCGTTGCAAACAGATTTGAAAGGGAGAGTTAAACCACCCTAACTTCAACCTCAGACAGAATGGATCTTCTTAATCATTATGAACCCGTGCCATCAGTGCTGAGGTGGGTGATAAATCTCCTGTCTGATGTCTCCATCCAGCCATCCTCCTCTGGAGCTGTTGTATTGCAGCGCTTCAAACTTCCACTTCTTTCTGGTGAGCTAGGAGACCATAGATAATCACTTAAGTGGAGTTCATATTAATTATATTGACAGCAAAATGAAGTATCTTAATTTCCCACTATCGATCAGGAGGTTCTTTGGGAGGCTGCAGGGCTTGGATAGCTGTCTCTTGGACCTGGTCTTCATGCTGGAGGTCTGCAAAGTGTCTCATATACAGCCTTTTGCTGTCCTCCATAAAATCTAATTTCTCATTTGATAGATGTTTTGTGTACTGACCAACACTGGGATATGGCTTTGTGCATTTAAGGGGTCAGGCTGTAAGGCACAAAATAAAAAGTAACCTATTTATATCAACCTCGAATGTCAGCTAAAATCTCATATGAAACCAGTGCAGCTGAATGTGTGTGAAATGCTGCAGACGGAGCTCTGGAAAACATCCTGGCCAAGTGAGCAGCAGAATTTCTTTCCTGGAGGTGGGAGGTTTTGTAACAGCCCATTGTTAGCAAAATTCTTGGTTTGTTTGTAATTAATCATGTGCTGCTGTTTGACAGTACGTAATAGAAGTAGAAAGCAATCACTTACCACAGGAAGCAACTGTCAATTAATACACTAATACACTAATGAATCAAGTTTACCAAAGGTGAAGTGATGGGAGAAATGAAACACTGAGATTCTGTGTGCAGAAAATTCATCCTTTAGCATTTCAGATCCATTTTGGTTTGTTTCAAACTGTGGTTCCTCACTGTTCTTGCAGTGTTCACGTTGGTTCGTGCTGATGCAGAACTTGCACCGGTTTAAACTTCCAACGTGATTAAATCTCACCTCTGTAGTTCAGAAAACCTGTGTTTTTATTTTAGTGAAAACATGAGAAGCGTCTGAAGCCAGTGCTCAGTTTGATTCAGCAATGTTTTTATTATTATTCAGGTAGTCATTGTTTTCATAAGGGTGAGTCACATAATAAATGTGGTGTTGTACCAGACATTACCTGTAGTAGGTATTCCTAATATTTGACAGCCAGACAGATTTATTGGTTTGGAGGCTTTTTTCAGATCTGGCATATCACTGGTACTTGCACATAGAGTCCAAAATATGCTGGGATATTTCTGTTTGCAATTCTGTGTACTCTGCCACAGGTAGGTGAAAACAAAAGCCTGAGACATTTCACATTTCCATTTAAGAAACAGACTCCTGGCAATTTGGTATTCTGCCTCGAGGTTTCAGTAACCCATATTTCAGATTTCATTACAATGTGTTTTGTGATGTTGTTCTGCATTATTTTTGCTTCCTGTTTTAAAAAGGAAAAAAAGAAAGAAAGAATACAGTGATTTTGTGAGCCTTAAGATGTCTTTGCAGTAAGAGTTGTCAAATCTCAGCGCCTTCCCCTGGAATCTAGGCATGGATACCAATCTTTTGGAAATAAATCCTGCTGAATGGGCATCAGATGCACCGTGAAAGGGATGCAAACAATGAATCTGTGAAAGTTGTCAGCACTGTATATTGCCTCGTGGGCTGGGGTGTCCAGCAGAGCACAGTTCTTTCCATCTCCATGAAGGAGCAAGGCTGTGAAATGCCATATATACGGATTAATCTCAAACATGCAATTTATGGATTTGAAAGCTGCTGTAAATTTACCCCAGTGTTTTGCATTTAGGTGATTTGTATCTTCAAGCAGGAAACTGTGTGTATTTCCTGGGCAAATCATTGTGATGTTTTAAGCATCCTGGTAGCAGTCTGGCATAAAGGAATGCTGCAGGAGTTCTGCTAATGGAGTTTGCCAGCTGTGGACATTGTGGTCAGCAGTGAAACCCTGGGTGTGGCATAATTATGGTTTTGTGTTTATTTCACTGATTTTAATTCATATAAGCACCTGTGGTACTTAGGTTTGGGGTTTTAACTCTCTTGATACAAAATAAATTTCAATGACATGTAATTATGTTAGAGGTAAAATGGCCACAGCCTTTTAAATTGGCTTGTAATGTTATTTCAGGAAAAGGGTGTTTCTTGGGAAGATGACATATGGTCTGATAATGTCAGTATACTGGCACTTCTTTTTTCCAAATGCCATTGTGTGTTGTGTACATTAAAATATTTGGAATTAGCTTTTGATTTATATAAAAAATCAAGTAAGGTTTGGCTGGTTATTGTATATTTTTGCGTAGTATCTTTTGAATATTGTGCTTTGTACCTGCTCCAAAAGTAGCAAAGGCAGCAAAAAGCTATTTTATTATAATTTTTTGTTTAATTATCTATGCTGAACAAGTCAGCAACACAGCATAAATAGGAAATTATATTGCTTTTATACTTTAAAATATATATAAGTAGCTTTGTAAGTTGTTCTCCTGCTTAAGGCATTTGGCAGTTTATTTCTTATTTCCTGAATATTTCAAGATGTAAGCTCTTTAATGTTCAGAAGAAGCAGGGCCATAAAGCAAATTGTTTTGAAACTCCAAGATGAATGGACGATTGCAGACATCGTTCCTTTAAAGCACCAGCTGGGAGACTCCATTAAGTTGTGGCAGCAGCACACGGACCCACACGGAGATTTCTGCAGCCTGAAATATTGTTATTGGCAGGTTTCTGAATAATTTCACAAAGGCACTTCAAGCCAGGAATCTTGTTAGTGGAACCCAGTCTCACTTCAGTCTTTATATCTCCAGCATGTAAAACTCAGCTGTATCCTCCTAAGACTCCGAGTATTATTTTTTTATTCAATTCACTGACTGTGATTGACAAGGACCTCTTCATGAATATGTTAAGAAAGAACTGTTTCCTGGATATTATGTCCTTTCATATCTGTCATAACTAGAATATTCATGATGCTGTTTTTAACAGGCCTTCTATTGTAAAAGAAATATCACGGAAACATGTTCTAGTTTTTATAAAGTCCAGGGAAAAATGAATGCCTTTGGGGCTGATAGGTAAGGGTTTTTTTAACAATTTAGAAATACAATGTGACAGCTGGCAGAATATATAGCAGTGAGCAGAAAGCTCTTAAATATTGCAGTCACAGGCCTAGAACTGATAAACTAGGTAGGGGCTGTACATGTATTTTTATATTTTCTGATGGCTGCAGTTACATAATAATTTCTTATACATATCTCCACTTAAAGATGCAATTATGAAATCAGGTTTTCTTTACAATTTTTATTTCTGGTTGCTGAGAGCCTTTTTTTTCTGTAAAATCCTGCCAAAACTTCAACATGCACAGCCATATGTCTTTGTTATACAGGAACATTGGGCTGGTGAATGCCAGCTGCCCTTTAAGGGTTCAGTGCTGGCATCTCCAACAGGGGGATTCCGTGACGAAGAAGAGGGCTGCAAAACTGAAAGCCATGAAGAGCAGCCACCTCTTCCATGCAGAAACAGGCATACACAATCCTCAGTCTTTTAAAGCAGGCTGAATTAGTCGTGGGAGAGATTTGATAAGCAAAAATCCAATATTGTCAAAACAAATTTTCTATTTAATTGAAAATATTTATTTGGTCAAGAGGTATCCTTCAAAAATAAATAGAAGAGAACATTCTAGTGAAGGTGTCCATAGCAGGGCATTTGGAGCTATCTGATCTTTAAGGTTCCTTCCAACTCAAACCATTTCATGTTTCTATGATTTTGGCCTAACTTTGACTTGCAAAGGTAGTCTAATGTCACTTTTTGAGATTAAAAGACAAATATGGTCCTTTTTTCTAGTCATGAATTGAAATTTCGACTTACAGTATCATGTAACTTTGATCTCAGTCAAAGGTAAACACATTTGCTTTTTAGATGAGTTAAATGTTTCCCATGGACACATCCTTCTTATTTGTTTTCCCTCAGAAACATTAAAGCTTCTTCTAGGGAAAAGAAGTGTTTTTCTAGATGATTCTGATGATTTCTAGTCCAAGAGGCATTGTGTGTTACTGAACACTTCAACTGTGTTACATAGCTTTGTTAATGTTGATCCTGGGCACTTGCAGCAAATTTCCAAATTAGTGATGGAGACACTCAGAAATATGTTACGCACTTAAATGCAGATGAGGGGACTTCTACCACTCTACCTGAGGCTGGAATTGTTAGGATTCAGCTCCTTATTTCGGGGAAAACATTGGTCTAAGTATTGTATATATGTGTGTAACTCTTCCCTAACTGCAGGATGCCATCGGTTTATTCAAAATACATTGTTATCTTTCTATACAGGGAAAAAACCCCACAACAACAACGACAAAACTAAACAAACAAAAAAAGCAGCTCAGCGTTTATAGAATGTTACTGGAGAGGCACTGTATTTCCTCTGTGGCCACAGATTCCCGTGGGCTGCAGAAGCCACTAAGGCCCTTGTGCATGCCTGGTGGAAGCGCGTCTGTCACCGCGATTCTCAGCAACGAACGGGGCGGCCCCGGTGTTTTGTTTTATTAATGTAGCAGGAACGAAGCTGCCAAGAGCACTGTGTTTCACCTGGATCTCTGCGCAGCACGATCGACTTTCCGTCAGCAGGAGCGGGCTGCTGCCGGCGCTGAGCGCTCCCGGCCCTGCCCGGCGTTCGCAGCATCCCCGGTGCCTGCGGTGTGCTGCGAGATCCACTGCTTGGGCTGGACTGAAACCGAGCACGCTGACCTCCAGGTGAAAGGCTCTGTGTGCTATTAGACATCTTAGTGTCACACAATCCTCCAAAGTAAATAAGTCCTCCTCAAAAAGCAGGAAACCAGCCCTGCTTAGAAGCAAGTGCACACTTTATTGCATGGATCAGTGTGCTTAGGAAGGTCGTGCCTGCCTGCCTCTGGTAGTGAGTACAGCTGGGTATTTTCTCTGCCAGAAGGAAAAAGATGTCTTTTGCAAGGAAGAGTGAGATGTTTGTTCCCTGCCTTTTTGGTTTCTCTTCAGATGTTTTCTCAGGGCTTTTGTTTTTGTAGGAAAGATGTATGGCAGTGAGAGAAGTTCCAGTTCACTTTGAACGTGCAGTGATCCCAGGGAGATGGGAACTACTGTAGGAAGTAAAAGGCACTGGGTTTTGCTTCGTCTCCAAAGAGGTTTCAGCTGGCACTATTCTTTCACCTGTCCATAAAATAAACACAAGTGGTGGAGGCTTCACTTAATGCGAGTGATCCAGACAGCACAAGGGAAATTAGAAGGGGCTCATTTTTGCTGCGTGGATGGGTTTCCCACCTTTATGTTCAGTGGGATCTGAACTGGCATAAACTGGATGAGATTGACCCAGGGCCTGCAATTCACTGTTCATGTCTTAAGGATGCTCATATTAGAGATATTAATATTTTATTTCTAATAGCTAATGGAGTCCTAAAGACTTTATGGACATTTCCCCCTTTATGTCACTGGTTTTGCATCGTAAGTCACTGGTGATTCATTGAGATCTCAGCACAGGTTCACAAGATTCTTCCACAGGCATCATTGAGCTAAATATTAAATTACCTTTCCTTGCTCTTTGTAACCTCTGTCTGTAACTCTTAACGGCTAAGGGGAAAAAGGGAAAATGGAGCTGGGATGAGTTAAACCTGGATGCTGTCTGTCTAAAACATGATTAAGTAGAAAAAAAGAAAAGCAATCAAAGTGGTGTTTTTATGCCAAAAAGCAGTGAATAAAGAACACTGCTGGCTTCTGTCTTAATCCATAAAAATCCCACAGCCAGAATGTCTGTGAAATAATCCTGTAAGAAAGAAACACAGGAAGAGAGAATCCACATTGGCTTATAACATTCCATGGGTATTAAACTATGCTCATCAGCACAATGAAACAAATAAAAACACCACATAACCAAATAAACAAAACCCCAAGCCAGACAGGTTGGCATCCTTAGTGCTTGTGGTACTTAATGTGTGGGTTTCTCTTTGGGTGTGCTGCAACTACGTTTCTGGCTCTTGAGTGACATGGCAAAATGATGATAAATGAAAGGAATTATGATCTTGTGTACTTTGTTTCTTGTCACATTTGGGTTATAAATTTTCTCCTGCTTTGAATAATTAATACAAGCTAATATGTACTGTTGCATAATGATGAAAGAAACAAGGATGACGAGGAACTGTGAAGAAACTCTCAATTTCTATGTAGGTTCCCTCATTTGGGCATTTGGTTAGAGACATGTAGGGATAAAACAATCTGACCAGTTTCACAATGCTTATAAAAGATAATTCACATCCCAGGTAATACAAGTAAATGCCCTTTTGTTGTGTCTGTAATGCACAATAATGGCTCTATGGAATGTCAGTATTCTAGGATTTGTACTTATTTCCTCTTAGACCCCTGGTTTTGTGAAGCTGCAGACACCTGATAAAGTATCTCTATAAAGATATGTGAGGTAATTAGAGCTCTGCTTGACAAGCAAGTCTGTGTTCAAAGTATGCACAGCCTGGGTGGCTGGGAAGTGCTGGCATGAAGGGGGAAGGGGGAGTAGCTGAAATAGCAGAGAATGAGTGACCTCATTGAGATAGTGATATGGTGAAACAGGGAAACTGGGAGCTGGGAAGAAGGGAAATGGCATTGAGAGTTTTTGGGCAGAGGATTATGAAATGGAACAGTCACATCCAAATGATCTTGAAAGATAAAGCTTGAAAGGCTTCTTGGGGTGGGAGCTGTTTTACCATGCAGTGGCTTTTCCTGAGCTTGCAGACCCATGTCTGTCATGTCCCACTCCTGTTCCCGTGGTGTCCCCTGCCTGCTGTGTGGATGCTGTTGGAGAGGTGCTGGGTGCATTTACAGCTGGTGTCCCTCTCCATTCTGGAGCTGATCACCCAGAGTGATGGCAGTGTTCATTTGGGATGGAAACCAAATGGCTGGGAATGACAGTGCCTTGCATCCAGGTCAGCTGGGCCTCAGCTCCCAGTAATGTCCTGTGCCCATCCTGAGCCTGATCCCGGGAAGTAATCTAGTGGTACATTTCTGAAAAGAGATGGTAACATTTCTTTTATTTTATTTTAACATACTGTGGCATTTTCCTAAAAATAATGATTAGAGATTATTGGGGAAGAATGTGGGTGGAATGTAGAACACAGTGATATCTCCCCTATGTCTCTGAACAGAAAACAGGAAAACAAATTACCAAGTAACTTTTATATCAAATGATGCAGCTTATGCACAATAATAGCCATCCCATAAAATGTTCACCTAAAGTCTATGTTTTCCTGGCCACCATTTTAGGATGTGTTTAACAAAGAACATTGACTATCTTTTGTACAGCACCTCCAATACTGAATAATTAGAATAGGAAACTTTCAAGTTGGCTTCAAGTTTTAGGTTGTTATATAAATAAGTTCACAGGAATCTCAAATGCTTTACATAAATCTGACAGCAACTATAAAAGGCTTTTGAACATTTTTGTTGCCAAAGTCCCAGGGATTGCTGGAATCTTAAATAGCCTGTTTCAAGCTTCAATTCAGAAGCTTTTTGTCATGTTTAATAATGTGGTGAATAATTCCTTTTCTGTTCTTAGTTTCCACATTTATAATCCACAAGGATCTTTGAGGCATGGAATAGATGTTTTCCAGATCCATAAGTGTGAGGGGTCTTTCCTACCCCAAACTCAAAACTTGCTTTCAAGCTCTCTTTGTATTAGACTTTTTCTGTGTCTGGCTTCTTCTAAAGGGCTGTCATTAGAAGCTGCTAAAATCAAAAGTTGTTAGTTGTCTGCGGAATTATGTTTGAAATATCAAAGTGAGAGACTAACCCTGATGATAAATACTTTGTAAAACCAAATGTGCAACATGCAGCTGTATTAGGGAAAGGTTGAACAGAAAAAGGGTGGGATCCATGGCTTAGGCTCAGTCCAGGGAGTCCAGCTCCACGAAATCTGCACCAATGCATTTTTGGAGTGAATTGTACTGCAGTGCAACAAGACAATTAAAAGCAAAGTCTGTGCTGGAAACACAGAGCACAGACATTCAGAGAGGCTCAGAAATGCCAGCTCCTGTCATCCCAGCATGGCACGGCGTCTTGTTCCTGCTGTCACTGTCAGGCTGGGAGCTCCTGGAGCTGCAGGGTCAGAATTTCATTTCAGTGTAGTAGAAATGCCTGGTTTAGCTGTATTTAATGGCATTCTGAATATGAATTACACTCTTCCTGTGCACCAGCCAGGTCAAGTTTTAAAAGTGGCCTCATGCTAACTATTGTAGTTCCTTCAGCTTTTGTGCAGGCTCTTAAATTGCACCAGTGTGTGTGTTGTGTTCCCAAACCTGGTTCTTAGTTTCAGGGGTAAACAGGTAGGTTCTCTATATCATTTTCCTTTTGAAATTTGATTTCAAAAGATAGTTTTGTTTGAGTATGTCTGATTTTGTGCCTTGTGAATAAGTCTTGGGAATATTAGGATTTAAGACAGTGTTTATGAAAATACATCTGTGTTTGAGCTAAGCAGTTTTCTTTGAAATTCCGCTTCTTCCTCTTCATCATCACCATGAGAAAACACTGTTTCTCAATGCACTGTGAAGGAATCATTATTTAGCATTAGGAATCATTTCAGAATGTATCTTGCTATGTAAATATGTGGAATGGTAAATGTTGTTAAAGGCATATCTTTTTAGGGCTGAACATACCACATGGTGGTTTATTCGAGATAGTTATGTCCACACTAAAGCTGTCTACAAACTTTAGAAATATCATTCTAACACACATGAGTATTTTGAATAGCTCTTTTAATACAAACCCATGGAATTTGTCACAGGTATTCATTTTGTAATCAAAACTGCAAGAAATTTTAGAAAAATGAAACATAGATTTTTAAATTGCTCTAAAATGAAACTTATTAATTAGAGCATGGTGTAAATTGGATTTTCATTATGTGATCGAATGAAAAAGGTTTATCTGCTTATTTTCATACCTCTTACTGATTCTGCCTCAATGATATTAATGCCCCACATTCTTGAGCTTTCATCAACAGATGCAATAAAATGGTTTTCTTTTCGTGAATAGCTCTGCTGTTTTGCAATCAAACATCTCTGCAATTTGTCATCGTATTTACAGATGAAACCCTCCAGTTTCACTCTTTAATAAGCTTCTTGTATTTGCTGTTCTACGTTTTCTGAGAATAATTTTTTCTGTTTCAGAATAGAGATTTGGTTTACTGTAGTTTTTCTAATCTCATTTGATTTTACAGACTCATAGAGTGAGATTGTCTTTCTTTTCTCTCCATTTTATTGTATGGCCTTCTTATTAGATGGTTCCTACTATTTTATGACACACTCTCCTACTTCACTTTGCAGTTATTTCCAACAGATTTAGCATTTAGCTGTCCACATCCACTTTATGGCTATGTATAATGTATGGATGGCAGTACAGTGCCATTAATTTTTAATGAATTGGCTCTTTATCTAGTGCTATCTAATAAAGATGATCATCAGAGTGCATTGTCGTACTGCAGGGCCCAAGAAACTTTTTAATATTCCTTATTGCATATGCATATTCCCAGATTCTCTCTTACTCTCATTTAGTTTACCATGGCTCAATCACATTTCCATTATTTAGCTGAAAATCTGCGTGTTTCACTCCTAATACCTTGCAGCTCATGTTGAGCTGTAAATTGGCAGAGGGATGTGAAGAAATATTAAAAGTTCCAGTGAGCACTGACTTCTCACTATAGTTTTATTCTCTGCTTTTCTGGAACTGAAAATTACTAACTTAAACTGAAAATTAAACCAAATGAGTGCATCTGTGCTGATTCATTAAAGACTTGGTGTTTCCAATTGCTTGGCTTTCTTACTGAAATTTCTCAGATGTCTCCCAGGTAACTAAATTCAGACACTGTGGTGAGGCTGGGCAGTGGAGGAGTCAGAGTTACATCTGCTGAGTTAATCGTGGCTCTGCAGATGCACTGGCAAAGAAATCCTGAGCTCAGAGTAAATAAGTATTTATTCACAAAATTATTTTATTCTGTCTAAAAGCTCACTAATCTGTCAGCAGTGAATGGGCTGAATTTTTTCTTTAGAAAAGTGGTATTTCACGTTCTCAAAGTGCATAACCTGTTCTATGTGCCATGCAGAATGTTTTTTCCCAGTCCCCCTGTACCTTTCTGTGCTGTGCCTGTGCAGGTGTGGATTTAGCACTTTTAAAGGTGTGAATAAGCAGTTCCAGAAGAGGAGCTCAGTGCAGCCAGAACCAACCTGCACAACGGCCAACTCATTACAAGCCCACGTTATTCTCTTTCCAGAACCAGTTTCCATGGATCTTGCTTAGCCATGGAACTGCCAAAATGTTGAGGGATTGCAACTGTGCTGTGACAGCTGCCATGAAAACATGGAGTGGAGCAGGAAGTTAATTTAACAGGGATCATGCAAATGCCCCCAGATGGTCACAACCTTTAGTCACTCCTGAATTTGAACCAAAGATGGGAATGGAAGCCTTTGTATTACAAATGCTTGATTTCTGCCAATGCACAGGTGCACACAGTAAGTGTAAATACTCCATTCAGGTTTCATGTTGAGGATAGGTCACCTTTTATAATTGACAATGAGTATTTTTTATTAAAATGTAATGGCCTGTTGTTGAAGTCCCCAAAGTCAATCTTAAGTCATCTCTCTCCATTCTGGTGTTGGTGAGAAGAGTAAAAGACTTCAAATCTAAGGTTTTAGTGTACATAATTAAATGTGAACCAACCTGCTGCATCAGTTCTTAGATTGTTCTGATAACTCTCACATTCCCCATTATTTCTCAGTTCTTCTATGGCTGATCCAGAGGCAATCTCCCCCTGCCTCCCTGCTGCTGTGGCCTCTGGAGCCACCTCTCACCTCCTCTTTGCATGTTTCTGAGACACCCTCACTTCTGCTGAGAAAAAGTAGATGAGGCTGGACTTGAGGCATGCCTAGAGGGTCATCACCCTCTCTTCATGCTGGTGGCAGCACCTCAGCACGTCCCAGTGGAGGGGTAGGGCCACAGGACACAGTGCTGCCATCTGAAACCCTCCTCTGGCCTCCAGTGAACATATTAAGGCAACGAAGTTTTATTTTATTACTGTAAATTCTAGATGTTATCATATTCTGATAATCACACAGCTTAATAATTGATCTTCAGATACAGACAATTCTCTTGGGAATATACTAAAATTATCATTTGGGTTCTGAGTGTTTCTGTAAGTATTTGAGTTTGTTTCTTTCCCTAGAACTAAAGTGCCATCTGTGTGTCAGTACATATATAAAGTCCCTTTCTCTTAAGTAAGTGGCTCTTAAAACCCAGGAGATAATATTATTTTAATTGCTTCCTTGAATGGATGCTATCATTATTATTGACGTTGACTGGATTTGTAGTGTTATTTGAAATATTGGAAAACAGGTTTTGTTGCTTAAACAAAGACATTTCAGTTCTAATTTGCTAAAAGACTTTTTAATTCTAAGTCTTTATAAAGAAAATAATAAGACAATTACTCTACTGGTATATTTTCTATAAGCATATTCATACCAGATCCAGTTGAAGTTGGAAACAAAGGTAGCTATGTTCATTTACACACATGGTATGTGGGAAACCTCTTGGTAGTTGCTCAGGCTGTAAGATTTTGAATTACTTTTGGTTTTCTCTTATGTTCAGAGGGCTTTGTGCTTTTTCAAGACATTGTAAGATGCTATGAAATGCTGCTGACTTTTTGGTATCTGCTCTTAAAATAGATGTTGTGGAATAACATTTGGCTTCAAAGAAGTACTTTGTAACTGAATTTTGACTGCAGGAATGAGACAATGGGAGCTGAAAAAAGAAAAAACACAGAAGTAGTTCATGGATTTCTGGCCTTAAAGAAACACAGTCTCTCTGGGAGCATTTATATTGTAGTCACTTCTGTAGCTTGCATCAGACCTGTATTGGCTTTAGACTGTTTAAAGAGACCTGTGGTTGGCATGGCTGGGACTAGAGGGGCATAAATGCCAGGAGCACTGGTGGGCATCAGGGCACTGCAGCACCCAGCCCAGGCAGGGCTGAACAAGCTGCAATTCCTGCTGGTGATTCTAAGCACCTCCCTTTACATTTGTGCTTTCACAGCTCCTGAGCATGTGGCTTGTGTGGTTTTATCTGGCATCTGCTGTTTCTCATCCTGGTCTCTGTTCCTGCATATAAATCATTTAGGGGGCAGTCAGAGGGAGTGGGGAACTCCTGCAGTGGTATTGAATTGCAGCTGTGTCTAAAATCACAGCCAGCCCAACAACTGGAATTTAAAAGCAAATCTAATATCTTCCCTTTTTTTATCTATAGTTTATGTTGGTTGTTTTAGAATGAAAAAGAACAACCACAGTTATTGAATATTGACTTTCAGGAAGATACAGTTCTTTCCAGCAAAGCAGATAAAAGAACACTCCCCAAACCCACTGGAACACATTTCCCCCTCCTACACAGCATTGTTATGCTATCATTATCCTCTCTGTCTTTCCCTTTTTGCCTAGTAAGGCTGTTTTTATATAACCAAAAAATGAATGTCAGGTCTCTCATAATAGTAAAAAAATCTTATTCGGTCCATGCCTGTATGTTAGAGTGAATAAAGATGCTTTGAAATAGCATTCTTTCTTTGAAATTCTGTTTCAATGGTCAAGGTACTGGCAGTCATAAAGACTGAGGTGTTAGTGAAGCTCTGATAATGCAGCTATTGATTTCAGTGGGGCTAGGATTCCACTCTAGGAAAGAATTATTTGGCTATCATTCTTCAAATGGAAGGAACATGTGATATTCTCCTGCTGCTGAGTATAAAATATGTTCATTTTCAATAAATATAACCTTGTCTTGATGTTTATATTTCTGTATGTTATATTAATAATCTGAACGTTTTCCACGGAAAATCCAAAGCAGTATGTTCTCAGATTTTGTGGATTCCCTGCAATCTCTGTTTTTAGGCTGAAACTGTTTCAGGGACCAGGGACTTCGTTAGTTTTTTTGATACTTCGGATGTAGGCTTCTGGTGTTCTGGGAAATACGTTGCATTATTTCTGTTTCAGAGCAATCAGCTTGGTAAGTACGTGCTGTCTGGTTTCGTGTTGAGCTCTTGCTTCCTAGGGTTATCCCATTAGCTTAACTGTTATCCCATCAGAAGGAAAAGGGCACTTATTGCAGGAAGCTATGTGGAGGCCTTATCTCCCTTTAGCAAAGAAAAGGTATTGAGCGAGAAAGGGGGAGAAATTCCTGAGAATGCATTGGAGCCATTTCTGCCTGTGCACTGTCCCCACGGGCAGAAACCTCCATCCAATCCAAGTCCTTTTTAACTCTCTCCCAGAGGATGCATCTACCTTCCTAAAAAAATAAAATTAAAAGGGATAATTGTGTCACCAGCTGGACAATTTTCAAAGTGAAAATAGATGATTTCATGAGAGGTGTAAAAATCTAAGTTGCATGTGCTTATTTGTGTGCCTGATGCCTTCTGTTTTGTCCTCCCCATTCCCTGATCTCCAACAGCAGTGACATTATCCCAGCCAGCACTAGTTTGACATATTCAAATTAGTGTAAGGAACAGCCTACAGTACTGTTTTCTTAAACTTACTTTTTAGTATGCCTCATCATCCTAAAAACAATGGCAGGTCATGCAAATTCCCTTTAAAAAGAAGAAATAAGTTCCTTTCCTCTGTGGTCAAATTTCCCAAACCTGATTACTGAGGGTTTTGTGTTTAATTTGCACTCACAGAAGCTGGTTGTACAGGAAAATATGTCATTAGTCCCCTTAGACTTGCAGCCAGTGGTGGCCAGCCAACTTTTAACTCAAATGTGTCCTTTTTGAAAAGAATGGCACACCTCCCATCGCTCTCCCAAGGGCACAGGCTGGGCTGTGTAAGGCTCAGCCAAGGTTTGTCCCTGGCTCCGAAGGCCACCTGGCTGCCAGCAGCTCCTTGGGGTGGGAGCTTTGTTCTGGGCTCCAGGGGGGCTGTAAACGTCTGCCTGCACACAGCAGCTTCTGCTGGTTCAGTCTGAATTAGTACAGTTTTCAAATGAGCTGGCAGAGTATTTGATCAGAACAGCTGTGATTTTTCTTTTTTCTTTTGCTGTCACATATACAGACGTTTCTCTTTGCTCCGGAACTTTGTCTTAGTTTGTAAATTCTCAGGAGACAAGCAAACCCAGAAACTTCTAGAGCAAGGATGTGTTAAACCAGAAAAAACAGGACCTGCAGCTTTGAGACACTGAATCTCTCTCTTGATAAGAGCTGAAGCCCTGGGGCATACATATATATAGCCAAACTGACGATAAATATCAATGCCCAAAATGTGTCACCAGGAAAGGAACTGAGAATTCACTCTGGGAACAAAGATCTCCAAATCAATAAAAAGGGGGAAAAGAGAGATTTAGTAAGAAAACCTACTGTGTTTCAAAAATACCACCACCTGCCCCACCCAGTGATCAAGAACAGGACTTTACCTTAAAAGCTCAGCAGAGATAAGTTGTACTGTGATTTTCTCACACTACTGCTATTTTTCAAACTGTTTAACTACCATGAATATAAAATTATCCTGATGAAACATAATTGTATGTGAGCCTGGATGTACTGCAAGGCAAGCACAGTGTTTCTGAGAGACAAGAATGTGTTTCTCTTACAGATAGGTACCTTCAGCACTATCCTGAGCTTTCGTTCACTGGCACTGCCTGTTGTGGAAATCATGGCACATCTAATGTCAGGACCTCCAATGGTATTTTAATGGTATTATTTACAACTTGCATGCAGTTGAAGGTGTGACAGCTGCTTCACAAACAAGTATGTTGAGATTATTGCAGCCACGTATAGCTTATCACACAGAAGGCAAAGGGACATGGTGAAGCCAGAGCAAACAAATTCATTGCAGCATTTGCCTGTTGGTCTTAGTCCCAAATTGCTGGGTTTATTAGTCAGAACTGGAAAGGAGTCTAATTAGATGCCCTTAAGTAGAGGAGCTCTGCTCAGGAAGAGGGAAAAGCGTATGGAAAAACTGGGAGTATCTTTGTATATATAATAAAAGTTAGGCATGAGTGGGATAAAGTAGAGACCTTCCTGAGTATGGAGCTGAATTATTTGGGCTCAGAAGGATGGGAGTGTGAGAGGAAATGTGTGAAGGGAGGGAGGTGATATTTGAGGAAGCAGAGTGACACATCACGCTGAGTAAATCCAAGTGTGGAAGTGCAATGGAGGGAAGGCAAGTATGTGTGTGGAAATGAACAGGTCTGTTGGGCAGCTCTGAGATCAAAACATGCCATGTTTCTTATAGACTTTCTAAAATTAGGTAGATATGTAAAATGGAGGAAAAGAGCTGGGGCTGATAACGACCATACTGAGACATTTTGCTGTGAGTTCTCCTAAAAGTATTGCAAATGTCTGCAACATGTTCTCCTGCCCACAGAGAATTTCCTTCCAAATAACAAAGTGTCAGCTTGGGATCTGGGATCAGGAATGCACTGAAGCAGTTCACTTTTAGGGCCAGATTCCTGACACCAAGTTAGTGTGGTTTTCTTATGGGTAATGAGCTTGCAATTTGTAAATGCTCTTGGAAGCGCCCTGGCTTTGTCAGTTGGAGAATGACCACAGTGGACAAGTGATCTTGGCATCTTCCCCCTGTCCATCCCCTGTGGCTGTCTTTTAGAGTCATTAACAGAAACAAACATAAAAGCAGTTTGAAATTGCATACATTATACGTATAAACTTTTAAAAAATCAGAGCTAACAAAATGTTAAACTAATTACAGAGAACTCCTGTGCTTATCAGGATCTCTTATCAGGTAGTTCATTCTTCTCTGACCACTGCCGGTGTGACCTGAATTTGTGTGCAGCCTGGGCACCTCCTGAGTGTGCCAAGTTCTGCACAGACCATTTGTGTAACACTGACTTTACAAAGAAAAACAGGGTTCTGTCTTACTTAAACACTTTTCTATATCAGTAAAATACTATCAGAGATCTAATATAACCTGATTCAGGATTTCTTTTGGTCATTGTAACCCTAGATTAAAGCTAATTACTTGATAGTATCAGTCAGTCAATCAAATCAAGCTTGTAAAAATCAATATAGCTCGTAACATAATAATATCCTTTGTCCAGGCACTTTATACATCATCTGCCACCTTAATTGGTACTGATGTCAAGCCACACAATGGTTCAAATCTGGGCTGATTTGTTTTAGTAGTAACATGTTACCCAGCTAATGCAGGATCATTAACAACTTTTTTCCAGTTACTGACCTTGGAGCAACTGTTCATAGTTTGCTTATGAAAACTGACATTACCCTTTACTTGTTTTTATTCTTCTATTTCTTTCTGGATTACTCTTGACAAGAAGAGTCCAGAGCTAAGTTTCAGTTGATTGCTGAGCTTATTTTTTTCTAGCTGGTATGAACTATTTTGCAGCAATGAAGTTCTTATGATAACTAAGCAAAATTAAATCTCTTCAGTGTGTGACCTCCAAAATGATGATACTACACATCATAAGGCTTATGGATCAGCAGCAAGAGCCTGGAAGGAGACTATTGCTTAACTTATCCACATCTTTGCCCCTATAATGCATATTAATATAGAATCTGACAGTTGTTGTATGGACATTTAAAAGGGTGGAGGAGAAATTGTTTAAAAAAATTCTTAGCCCTTTGGATTAACCAGTTTCCTGTCACCCAATGTGCCACATGACTGCTCAGACTATAGAAATTGCATTCTCCAAACTTTTCTGTGCTTGAGAAATTTATCAACTCTGTCACATTTAAGAAATTTCTTTCCCTGCGATATGAACATTTCTCCAGGGATTTACAAATTTAGCAAAAGCTTTGCAAATAAATGGGATAAATTCCCTAGGCCAAATCCAAGTCTTGCTGAAATCAAAGGAAATTGTGACAATAATTTTTAGAGACCAAAATGAGGTTTAGCATGTAGTTGTACATATGCTGGAAGCTGATGGCTACTGGGAGACGATAAATAAGATTACCAAGAAAAATGAACGTAGGTAGAATTTATGTTGATGCATGAAGATTCCATGATATCTGCCAAGTAGTGATAGGGGTGAGCAGCAATCAATATATGTACTGTAGGATATGCCCTGAAATAAGATACTTCATGTTCAGTGAAAACTTCTTCTAGTTGTCACCTTTACAAAGTGCCATGATAGCAGCAAAAAGCTGTTGTTGTTGTTGTTGTTGTTATTTTATTATTATTATTATTATTTATTAATCTGGAAATATTTGTTACAGTTCTGCTAAATGATCCTCCATACAGAGCTACCCATTTATCACCAAAACCTTTTTGGAAGCTTTTGATAGTGTTTTAGGTTTTGATGGCTTTATTTTCTAAACGAATAAGTGTATGCCATTAAAATGACAGACAGTGTCTTACAGAAACTGGTGAGGGTTGGAGTACTCTTCTTGCTGTTAATAGGGATGGGGTTTATACAAGACATATGAAACATGATTTAAATAGATATACATGAAGGAATTTTCTCTTTAGATTTCTTTAAATATTTATGCCTGCCAGTTAAACAGTAATAATATAAATAATCATAAAACAGTAACAATGACCATACTGGGAACATGTGACCCTCAGGTCTCTTCAGGTACCAAGGGAATGCAGTGCTCACAGACCTCATTTTCAGCACTGCTCCCAGCACCTTGTTCTGTGCCCTCAGGCTCACAATGTACTCCCATAAAATGATGCTGGTTCTCATTCAGAACACTCCTTAAATATCTCTTTTTCAGTGATATATACAAACAAACGTACTGGTTATTGCCAGAGGTTGTTTAGGAGCCAGAGACAGCTGTGGAGATGCTGGACAGAAGGGTGTTATTCTGTGTTTCTCTTAGGGTTCCTTGTATTCTGCTGGATTATGAGGTTTTCAAGGAAGAGGGCTTTATATCCTCCCTGAATTGCTCTCACTCTGGGGGTTGTGGTCCCAGGAACATGTTCCCCATGTTCTGTGTTAGTGTAAAAGATGAGGTGGTGACAATCTTGGGTCCATCCCTTCAGTGCCTCACCTGCCCAGCGTTTGCAAAGGACGGGGTAGGAAACCTGCTGACCTCCCTGTGAGGATTATTGGCCAGGAGCCCTGCAGGGACGTGCTGAGCTCTTCTCTGCTGCTCTCTGAAAATGCTGCCAGCTTGCATTAGGACCTCCCTCCGCCTCAGAGAGTCGCAGTGAGGAGGTTTTGCTGCTTGCAGTGAAAAGATTAAAAGTTACAGCACAGGCAGGGCAGCCATCATCGGTCCCTCACATTTGCTTGGTGGAAGAAACCAAGGGCATTTGTTTAGATATGCACAACACAGTCCCAGGATTTAATCATGACACATAACAGAAAAATTCCATTAGATCCAAATCGGAAGGAATACAGATATCTTGCTTCATCAGGGTCTATTAATTAGTTGCAATTTAAAGGCTTTAAAAGAGAAGTAAATGTAGCTGGTATTAGTTTAACATTTAGCTGTCTTAAGTAAAGAAAAACAACCTCAAAATAACCTTCCTTTAAGTCTCCCCAGGCTTGTCTACCACGTTTCACTCTCATATTTGAGCAGGATGGAAAAAAAATAGAAGAAGGCTGAAACAAAATATTGCAGTGATTCAAACCCCTTTCATCTGAGCCTCTCTCAGCATGTTATTCACCATATCACAACAGAAATGATCACACCCCTCAGATTTAATTGGCAAATCCCATTGTTATGAGGCCTCAACATATACTAAAGTGTCTTTATTTTGCAGTGAGCTTGCAATGTGCTATTCTCCGCTGAACACAATGAATATTTATATTCTTCCACTCTGGGAGATTCAGAATTGTTTTGCAGTAGCTGCATCCTTCAGGACTCTTTCATTTTGTTTCCCATTTCAAGCCTGAGTATTTTCAGTGATTATGAAAGTGTCTTGCCAGTTCCTCTGTCACTGTCAGGTGTTGGTTCTTAGACTGATGCTTATGGTATTTTTCTGGAAAAAAGTACTTTTTCTTTGATATTGTTATTTAACATAATGAGAAACTGGAGGATGAGTTGTGACAACAATAAAAGCCATCTTAGTAAAAGTTTTGTTCTGTGCAAAGGACATTGCCTTCTCCCTGTGGTCCTATAGGGAATTATCATAAAAATAATTTAGAATCTCACCATCAGTGTGTGATTTGTGAGGCTACTTCATTAGAGTAGATGCAAAGATAGACATTTTACTTTAAACTAATCCCCAAAATTCTTAACTTTCCTTTGACCATGGAAAAAAAAAGTGCCATGTACATGATAACACACAAAAATATTCACAATTATGGCTTAAAAACCCTCTGTATTGTGCTTGGGAATATGACTATCTCAGAAGGTGTGTTACAGTGTACAGGTGCTGGAATAATCACAAAGCTACCTGCTCAGACAATCCCAGTTTTATTTAAATTCCTATTTTCACATGGATATCACTGTCCTTTCTGAGGGATACAAGGTTTTACTATTGATTTTAGGGGTGGGGTTGTCCAGAGTATCTATAAAGCTTGAATTGATTTAATGTCAAATCCAAATACCACATTACTCCTCTGGAAATCTAATTAACCGTAATATATGCCATTTTAACATATTTGTAGTGAATGCTGTTCACCAACACTTGTAACAAATAGTTTAGCTTCATTTCCCAGGGGAAGAGAAATGAGGTTTTCTTGATAATGGTAAAGAACACTTTCTAATTTGTCACAGGATTTGCAGTGCATAGAAGTTTTATTCATGTGACTATCTATGGATGGAACTACATCAGGATATTCCATATTCACGGTGTCCCCTTTCACGTGGGTGAACCAGCATGTCTTGCTAGGCTGGTTGAAGTGTTTTATACCCATATGCTGAACCCTCTCTCCAAGCAACTAAAATGGAAGCAGAAGATAATTTGTGAACGTTTTTGATTAAGTCAGTTCTGGAGGAAAACTCTCAAAACTGAACAAAAATTTTAAAAAGTTCACAGGCATCGGGTGTTTCTGCATTGCTGTTGTGAAATCTGGTGATACAGGGACTAGAACCCTGATTCTATGTCAAACAACACTATGTGTTATTGCATACTTATAGCTTTGATTTTTGAGACTTATTAGAGGAAAAAATGCAGCAAGACTTAATTTATATCAGAATCATTGCTTCATAGTGAAACACCAATATTAATGCCTCAGTAGAAATTTTTAAACTCAGTAATTTTTGCGATGGCAGTTGTCTGTGGATATTTGATGTGTAATAATAACATGGTTGGAAAGTGAAATGGAAATTTTTGAAATCCCTGTTCCTGGAACTCTTTTCCATTGTAGATTATGTGTCACTGTACTTTCTGAGGTATCCAAGTTATCTTTCAAATTATCTTTTTTTAGTCTTCAAGATTTCCTTTCTGCCACAAAGTTAATTGGGAGAAGATTTTTAATTACACTGAATGATATAATTTGAAATACTCTGAGGCAGAATGTACCATGCTTAAAAAAAATAAGACATTTAGAAGATTTAGGCATGTTTTTTCAGGCTGTTGCATCTAAATGGCAATCCCACAGGCAATTATTGGTATTGTCTGTCTACTTCTCATGGGATGCTTTGAAAAGGTACACCTCTGGCATAATGATGCAGGATACAATAGCATGCTGTCATCATCAATAACACTTATTTTTCCTTCAGAGCTGATCATCCATACTGACAATTTAATGATTTTTCTTGGAGACTCCAGACAGGTGGAAACTATGTATGTATTGTTTAGTTACCTCATTTGGAAGATGGCTACAAACATCAATATTCATTACCCTGAATGCAGCAGGCACCCAACATTAGTTTTAGTCGGGAAAAGGGGATAGTTTCCTTTTTGGACCAACATAAATTACAACAGTTGGAGGGGACGGCCAGGAGAGAACAATGCTTGTTGCAGTGTGGCTCCTTTGAGCTGTGCTGGGCTGTGGCTGCACTCTGGGATGCTCTGCTCTGTTCCCAGGGCTCTGCAGGAGCTGCTGCTGAGGCTGGAGCTGCGCTGCTGCAGCACCGGGACTCTGCAGCGCCTGGCGACTCGCTCCTGGCTTCAGCAGAGTTTTTACTTCTTGGCCAGTGGGAACTTTGTGAACCAACTTTTCTCTTTCCAGTAACAAATAATAAAGTAGAAACAGCTGAAGCAGCTTTTTTTTTTCTTGTGAAATACAAGTGACTTTATATTACTATGACCACACATGCCACATCCTTTTGTTTCTCTGTGGTTTTAATATCTTTTTTCCAAATAAAAGACCCATCAAAATCTTTTTATTTTCTCCATATTGAAACAAGGTGGCTTTAAAATAGTGTATATAGAATTTCAAATGAAATGTAGATCTCATTTCCATATCACTGTTTTCTTTACTCTTTTTTTCTTTTATTCTTCAGAAAACAGTTAAGGAGTCATTATATTTTCCAGCAAGCTGTCTTGTACACCCTGAAGGGAATATTATAAGATTAAATGCAGAGTAGCATTCCTCTAGCAAGGTGAATGTTTCTCATTACAGAGATCCCTAGTTGATCTCCAAAATATAATTCCCTGTAATAATGTGAAACTTCTGAATTATTTATTTTTTCATATTAGATCAGGAGTATAATTTCTGAAAATAAATTTATTGTCATGAGCAAATCAGCTTATGAAGGTTATCCATAACCATGGAATGAAAGAGAACAGATGCCGTGTTTTGCAAGACTATCTATTGTAGCTACTTTTTGGCTTTTAGGAGGAAGCTCTAAATGTGGATTTAAAAATTGATGAACCATGATTCAGTTAATGTGTGGGCTCAGAGTCATAGCACTTTGTGTCTTTACTATTATATTTGATGGAATAAAACCATCTCTGAGGAAGGTCTGTGCTTGGCTGTGACCCCTCTGCCTGGGCACTCAGGGATGTGGCAGTGCAGACACTTCCCTGAGCACAGGGCTCTGCTCCCAGAGGACACAGATCACAAGAGACTCAGCAGTTCCACCACCTCACAACCAGTGAGGGACCTGTGAACTTTTAATTGAGTCTTTCCAGGGGTTACAGGTACCCTTTGTTCACAAAGTCCCCACTCCTCCAGAAGCAGATGGAGTTGGAACAAGGTGTCCCAAGCTTCCAGCTCCGTCAGAGATTTCCTTGCCTTGCAGGTTGCCTTCTGCCAGGTTCCTGAAAGGCTCTTTGATGGCTGTTCCTCATGGCCATTCCTGGCACTGCTGGATCTCTTTCAGGTGCAGTGAGAACAACAAAGGGCCTTGTAATAAAGTAATATTGTAATATTGTTGTTTGTAATATTGCTGAGTGTCAGGGCGTGCCAGCCAAGGGCCCTGCTCTTGGTAAAGATGGACCTTGGCTCACACTGAGCTTCTCCTGGATATAGCACTCAAGGTGCTTGGGGAAAATTGAGCACTGGAGTATCTTCATGATGAGTGAAATTTTCTCTCTTGTTTTTCCAATGCTTCTGGGTTTTTTTCACAACACATTCACTCTGTTTGTGTTTGGGTGTACATTTTCAGTCTCTCCATACTTGAGGAGCAGATGAGGAAGCAAACTCTGTGACTACTAATCGGAGGCAGACTAGGACAACTTTTGGTTTCTCCTGGTAGAGACAGAGCCTTCTTTCTTTACAGGTCTTGGCACTGACAGCTCACATTGCATTTCATCTTCTGGGGGCATCCCTCAGAAGGGGTTAAAAAGCAGCAGCTGACAAAAAAGCAGTTGACAAAACACAACTGTGTGTCAGCTCGTTAGTAAAAGAAACAGTGGTGTGCAAAATCAAGCTGGTTTTTTGTCTGACAGGCAGCACTGAGAAGCCTATAAAAACACTTCCACAGAATGAGTTCTTCAAATCCTGGCCTGTTTTGCAGAGCAGGCATTTACTGTTCTACATCTGATCGGGCACTTAGGAAAAATGCTGTCCATGTTAGGCTGAAGGACTCAGCAGGTGAAGTGCCTGTCTCCTGTCTGGGACAGAGGTTTAAGTCACAGTTGAAGTTTCAATTAACAGGACCTCATGGTTTCCTGCTGTGACTCTAATGGATAATGGTTCACATTAAAAAGAACTAAACATAATTTAGCACATTTTGGTGCAGATGGCTGACGATGTTGAAGAGATGGCCACCTGGTGACTGTATTATTTTTCACCCCTGAAGAATGGCTGCTGAGGTCAAGTTTTCAATCACTGGCAGGGACGTGGAGAGGAACTTGTGCTGTGACTCTGTGTGCCACCTGGCCTCTCTAATTAAGAGCTACCATTGTCTGCTTTGATATCCCCTCTGCCTTGGCATACACAAAATTCAGAATGATTACAAGCATCCCAAACTAACGAATGCTCTCTGGATCTGAGGAGGAAAACATGGGGATTTTTCGCTTTGTTCATTCTGTTTTGTAATTAAAAATATAGAAGTGAAGAAAAAAACATTTTGTTCTGCGCCTGCCTTGAAGTATCCTTCTGGGAATTGATATAAAGTTGAAATCATGCCTGAATCATTGCAGCTGAGACAGAGCAGGCAACTGCAGATCTCCTGTGTGCAGCAGTTTCCTTAGTTGACTTTTACGTTGCAAAAAATTCTTCCAGGCCATTTGTGCAAGAATTTTGTTACAAAATGTTTTAATTATGAACAATTAAGTAGTTGTCTAAGAGTAAAAAATTGCATTTATTCTATCCTTGTACATCTATTTTCTCACTCTGGTAAAGCTTTGAATACAAATTCCAGCCGAGGAGTTTACATAATGCATGTGAAAGACCTTTATTTTTAATATTAAAAATAAAAAATTATAATTTCAGCACCAAGCTGGGAAATGATTCATTATTTGGATAATCAGAGAAACAAAGATGAGCTGGCTCAGATGCATTATGATCCCTTTTGTGAGATTCATTAAATGGAGCCCCTGACTTCTAGAATCCATATCAGTGTTCTCTGTCTTAGGGGGATTAAACTCTGTTATAGATTATATTTCATTCAACCATAGTGGATTAGTTGCAGTTTCTACCTTTTAATTAAACAGCTGCTGTAACTAAACACAAATTTGAATTATTTAAAAGTCCACAGAATTTTAGTCAACTTACAGTGCTTGGATTTTTTTAATTATATGAAGCTATACATTTTTTATGATGAAGGCTTTAGTCAGATCAATCAACAGCCACTAATAACTCATTCCTTCTAGAAGGCTACAGCGTTTTCCCAGTGCAAGAAAATATTTCAATTATACTTAAAATTAAAGCTATCTAAAAAATATATTATCTGTGTCACCTAAATTTTCCTTGTGGCTTTTGATGAGATGTTTGTGGTGTCTTTGTTGTTTTTAAAACTACTCTATTGCCCTAGTGCATTGTCTAATTTACAACATCTGTCTCATTATATCCAAGTGTAAACACTGCAGCAAAGTTTAGAAGGTGGTTGTTGTGCTAGATTGATGAGCATCATGCTCAGATCAAGACGTCATCATACTGGGAATGTGTCAAAAGGAATATACATTTGGTGTTTTTATATGAATAGCTGCTGTGAATGCACAGACTGCTTCTTCATGACATACTTAATGCAAATCAATCAGTCAGGTACCTGTTATCAACAATAATTTGTGCAACTGAAATAACCCCTACACATGCTTCACTTTTACATCTAAGCCATTGCTTATTTTTTACTTTCTTGGAGTAAAAATGGCTGAATAATTAAGAGTATCCAAATAAAAATGGCTGAATAATTCAGAGTATCCATGAACTCTATATATCCTAAAAAGATTTTTGGAACAATTATAGAAAAACTTGCTTAAAGCAGGAATGTCAAACTTCTGGGTAGCAGTGATGTGAAAGGCACGTGAATCCCTCTGACCAATAAGAGGAAAATATAGTGAACCATGTGAAAATACTATTGACAAAATACAATGAAGACCATTAAGGCCAAACAAAGTCCAGGTGCATGAAGGGTGTGCATGAGTTAGAAGAAAAATCTGGAAAATCGGTGCTGAAGTGGCCTTATATAGAAATACTGATATGGCCAGATTTGGAAACACTGTGAAGGTTTTTGTCTACCAAGTAATTTTGTTAGGAGAAAACCTCTTATTTGATATTAAATTATATTGATATTCTCAAATGGTCCATATGTTTTTCCATTTTAGTTTGCTGATAGATCAGGAAATAAATGCAGAGATTTATTAAATCAACATTAAAACTTATTTTTTAATTTAAACTGTTTTAAAATAATTTATATTAAGAATAATAAAACTCATTAAAATATGAATATTTATTTGAAAATTATCATAATTTTAATTCAAGATTACGTTGTGGTTGGGATGAGAGAACCTGGAGTTTGAGAGTTGAGCAATTTGTAGAATTTCCTGGCTGGTCCTACTCGTAACTATAGACAAATGAATCCCAGGATCCAGAGGCTCAGTTCAGATATATCAATTCATGTTGCCCTTTGGGGTGGCTCTGCACACCTGGAAGTTTCTGACTTCCAAGCTCAAGAACCTCAATGTGTGGGTGGCTTATTACAGAAAGGTGAAGTTCAATGCTTGGATTTTTTCTCAGGTTGAAAAATTAACACGAAAATTCAGGGAGCAGGATAGTCACTCACTCCTTTTTTATCTACCGAAAGGGTTTCCAATTGACATAGACCTCAAGGGAAGGAATTGGCTTTCCACTTGAAACACCTGTCTTCCTCTGAAACTAGAAAGGTCATTATTGAAGGATAACAATACAGAGAACTGAAAAAGAAAAAAAAAATTGCACTGGTAAGGATAACTAGAAATTCAACCAAACTCTCTGGTCTTCTTGAAAGTTCATTGTCCTCTCACCCTCTGAGACAGAGGTTGCACAGAAGAGATGCATCAACTGTGACCAAGAAAAATAATTTCTGTCGTCTTTTCCTTGCAAAGTTTCCTGCATTTCTTCTAATTGAACCTAACACCAGGTATTGCACTTCTGTGAAATCCCTTTGCAGCAGAACAAGCTGGTGGTTTAGGTCCTCAGGAGGTCACAGGCTGTTATTTCAGCCCAGATTTTTAAGGGACATGCTGCACTGAGGTGCTTGTGTCCTTGATGAGTATTTGTCCTCTCCTGTAGCCTAATCCCTGTGGATTTTAATTCCTCAAACTCTGAGCATTCCCAGACCAGAAATGTAAATGTGCCATGGTTGTTGTGGGAAGCAGAAAAAAACTGAAGCTGTGTTAGCTGTATCTTGGAAAATGTGGCAGTGTTTTGCTCTCCAGCCTTTTCAGCTGGGTGTGATCATGGCCTGCTGAGAGCAGTTTTTGAGTGAACTGGACTGATTTTCACTGCAGTGTGGGTTCACTGGGGTTGGTGGGGCTGTGTGCTTGGAACAGCGTGGGGCTGAACCAGCTGCCTCTCTCATCCTTTAGCTTGGCAGCTCTGCCAGAGAGAGCACTTTGTCAAATGAACGTTTCAGGTTTGTTTATTCAGTCTTTGCCTGAGAATATGTACCTGAATTACCTTGAAACCCAACTTGGGAATCTGTTCTTGTACAATAAAAAGGGTGCTTGGGGCAGCAGTGGCCTTCAGTGTGGGTCTCTGTATGATCTTGATGTGTGTTTTGGCTGAGCGGGTTGTTTAGGCTTTAGGAAGGTAATTTCTCTGAATGTAGTGTTTTCCCTTGATACCAAAAAGCAGCATGATTGTTTGTGTCTGTACTTTTGGATAAAAGTCCCCAGAGAGTACAATCAATGCACATTGTAGTGATTATTTTTTTGTGTATTTTGCTTTAAAACCTTCGTGCTGAGGCTCCTCAGGGCTGTAAGACTGCAATGCTGATGTTGAAGTTACATGTTCAGTAGCTGTTTAGTTAGGGTTAACCTAATGCATTACCACAAGTGTATTCTGAAAGGAATGCAAGAAAGAAAAATAAGAAAGAAAGATGACTAAATATTGTTGGCACTTGAATAAAACAAAAAACAGAGAGTAATAATTTCCACGGTCCCTGCAGTCATTCTGAATTTTTAATATTGCTTTTTTTTATTGTACCTTTACATTGCAGTCATGTTGTTTACCAAATAATTTCAGGTCATTGTAGTTGGAGAGTGATGGCTTCCCAGAGTCACATTTTCTAGATGTCAATATGTGGTAGAAGCTCCTGGCTGGGTTCTGTTCCTATTTGATTTATTTGATTGTAGGCTGTCAAGTTTGGGGCATTTTTAAATAATTTTTTCAATTGTGAGGTTACAAATGAGTAATTTTGAAGTGTTTCCCTTTCAGTGTTTTTAATGTTTTGGAAAAATAAATCTAAAAAGGTTTTTATGTTTTTTTCCTCACTCTTTTATTACCAGATCTTAGAAGTGAAAGCCCTTTCACAATTATTTTCAAGATATAATTACAGCCCTGTACATATATTTAATACAAAATTTTGGAATTCATATAAATGGCAAACTGCACAGGCATTTCAAATGCAATATTATTGCATTAGGTTTGTACTCTCTTATTTTGGCAGTGGGACCCAGAGAAGTTCCTTTTAGGCTCTCTTCTGCCTGAAGGAGCACAGATGACCCTGGTGCAGCAATCCTAAAAGGGACCAGCAGAACTGGGCAGGTCAATTGACACTTCTCCCACAGTAATTCCCAGTTTCCAACGCGGGTCCTTTTTCAGCATAGTGAGTTATTTATGTTGTTGAAGGAGCTGACAGTAAGGGTCATGCACTACACCTACACCTCTGGGAAAAAAGTGTTCACAGTAGAAGATTCCTAACCAAAGGCACCAGCTGTACTTTTAATTTGGCTCCATTGCCTTGGTGGGAGACATGGTGTTTCCATTTGTCTCTGAATTAGACATGGTTCTCCCTCAGTTGCTTCTGACATTTCCTGCTGTATTTCAGCAGTGCAGTGTGTGCAGGCTGTGTTTTCTGCTCCTGCAGCCGTGTCCTTTGCTAAGAGGGATCTGGGCACAGTGCAGATGGAGAGCTAAACAATGTAATCTCCCAGTGGCATCCTGCATCCTGCTCCTTGTATACCAGCTCCTCTGTTCCTTGCTCAATTTTCACAGTCTTTACAAAAGCAATTTTCCTTTGACCTATATAGGTGTTTGCTTGAGTGAAAAAGGAGTTCAGATGCCAGATTCAGCTCACTTGTGGCTGAGATGACAAATAGACTGAGAATGCTGTTACATTTGGGGTTATCATGTGGGAAAGGGTGAGTCTGGTTTTGCTTACATATTTAATTTGTATACACTCACATCTGATTTTTAGAGAAATGGATATATGATAACCATAAGGAAAATGACAATTGATACTCATTCTTTTCCCAGGGTATACATAGGACTGTGAAAATTATTCTACTCCAGTGAGTCTTCTGTTGCATCCATAGATCAGAATAATTTGCTGGGATGTTTTTTGACCAGCTATGTCAAGAACCTCCAGGCTCTTGTGTCTCAGCCGAGCATCCCTTTATAATGGTGGCAATGTGGAGGGCTATGCTGCAATCAGAGTTGATTCTTGGATTTTCAGACTAGAAAGGACCTTTAAGATAAGATAGGCTGTTCTTTCAAGAAACACAGGCAGTGGATGGATCATAGAATTTCCAAAGCTGGACATGACCCACAAGGATCATTGACTCCAACTCTTAATACCCGTGGTAGCCCCTTCAGACAGAAATTGCTTGGTCTGAGCTTGTCTACTAGGCTGGAGCATGATACCAACATCTCTTTAAAGATGGCTTTGGGAAATTTGTATTTAAACTTTGGTGAAAGAAATTATGCATGCAAGCAGAAATCTATACCCTAGGCCTATGTAATTGAAACAGTAACATAAAATTATACTAAAGGAGGAAATTCATTATCATGCAATGTAATCAGGTACGGCAAGCTCCTGGTCATTAGTTTCAGCATGTAAGAAGGAGAAACCATAGTTCAGGAAGATGCACAGAAAGAGTAATCTCAAAAAGAGCTTAATTGTACTTGCACTTAATCTAGTACAAAGAATTAAATATTTCTCAAAAGATAATGTATATAAAAAATGAGCACTGCAGAGAAGTGGTGGAAAACAACCAGGCATGAAAGTCCATTATGAATCCTCATGATAGCAGAGAATCACCCCCAAAAGAACCTGAAAATTCATAAAATCTTAAAAATCAATTTTTTAAGCATCATGGAATAACTGAAGGAAAATCAAAGTGTACTTAATATGCTGAGGTTGCTTAACACAAGATATGGCTGTTGCACCTGAATATAAAGTGTGCTGAAGTCTGACAGAGGAATATTCCTGTAAACCTGCAAATACATATTTAATAATCAAGACATGGTGTTATACATTTACTGTATGAACAAACAGCTGCCACCTAATGTCCTCACACTGCTGAAGGGAGCCTATGAATTCTTCTTCATCTTTGTGATTAAAGTGAAGCCAGACATAGCCATTAGAACTGTCTGCAAATGAAACCTTTTAAATATACCTGCTCTTTCTCTGGCTCAAATCTTCTCTGGCTTATTTTAATCTTTATCCACATCTTGGCCAGGCAGGATAAGGATGTATTTTTTTCTGTGATGGTTCACAGTACTGGTGAATCTTTCAGCTTAAGGAGAAAGAACTGACCTAGTTTATAGGATGTTATTTATCTCTAAAGTATTTCTCCTTATTTGATATCTGCCACATAATGAAGAATTTTGCCATATATGTTATACTTTGATCAGAATTCACAAAAGGAGCCTGAAACTTACTATCTTTCACTGAGATATTGGAACTTTTGTTCTTGTGAATAAGGTAGATGGTTAATACTACAATAACAAATACTGGGTACAGCTAGAAACTAATGCAGAGTTTAGGAAATATCATCTGAAAGGGAGGAATAAAAGGAAGACTCATCTTTTTCTTAGCATCTCTAGGCATTTTTAAGCCTCAGTTCATCATTGCAAATTGCTTAAATAAAGGTATTTTCCAATTAGAAGAGGGCCAGCCATTTAAAAAGCGTAAACAATATCTTGCTTATCTTCTTTGTAATATTTTATGTGCTTTCCCTAGGACTGTAGAAATCCCTAGGACTGTAGAAGATACATTATATAAAATCTCAAACAATCAAACATGATTGTTTTTAAAACTTAAAAAAGGAGAGATTTATGTGCTACTTTATCATTACAGTTGAATTCCAGCTGGAGATGCAAAGAGGAACAGGTACAATCAGACATTGTCCGTATGATGTTCAAACTTATTTTTCAGAACTTGCTCTCCCTTGTTTTGTTTGAGCCAACTCTCAACACTTTAGATAACCCACTCCTTTTTTTTTTTTTCAGAACTATCAGAACAAATAGCTTCAGGTCCAGTTGTTTCAGGGAATGGTGTAGTAAGCAATTGTTTTGATGTAATTCTGAATATGCTCCATTCATTATCCTGTGTTGAGCCTCCTGCCTGGTGATGGGGAGACAGGTCCCTAGAGAAACATAAGAGTGGATGTTGTGCCTCAGACATTTTTCCCTTCTACTGTGCGTGTTGGGGAAGAGATATTTCTAGGTAGGAAGCTTCCCTTTTTTGCTAAACATGTTAGCTGGGTGTTTGAGCCACGCATAAATGTGAAGTTTGCTCCTGGGAGAATGTGTGCCCAATTTACTTTTTGTGTGCCCAAGCATCAAAGCTATTGAGAAGTTAATGGAATGCAGTGTCAGCAGCACCTTTAGGAATGGGGAGTTTAAGAACAACAATGACTCTACTGATGCATGTTCTCCTTCTCTCTTCAGCTAAAACGTGCTTCAAATGAATAATTCCTATAGGGGAATTAGAAAAGGCCATTTTTTATCCACCAGTGCATTTAAGACTATGTGTGGAGGGTCACACATGTGGGAGGTTTCCATAAAATTTATAACCACAGGAATACCATACCTATCAGGAAACAGTTAATATTCAAATGCTTGATTCAGTCTTTGATGTTCCTCATAACACAAGTCCTCAAATAAGTGAGATATGGAAATAATTGAAAGAAAGCGAAACAAAACACTACTCCATTAGAGCATGTTACAGAGAGGGAAAGTTATACTTTTGTATTCACCTGTAACCTTATCAGGGAATGCCAGACAGTAATTCCTCTCTAGGAATACTCTCTAGCTGCCACATAAAAATATCTTCAACAAACATAGTGATAGCTTCCCAGGAAAAGACTAATCTTTAATACAACAATAAAAAGGGCAAGGAAGAGAGAGAGGATGGTTGATGTATGAGTAATGTGCAATATCTTGTACCTGCTCACATTTAAAACCAGTTAGACCACAAAAGGCACGTGTACCCCCTGTCCTGGGCTGCATCCAGAGCAGCAGGTGAGGGAGGGGATTCTGCCCTGAGCCCTGCGCTGGTGAGACCCCACCTGCAGAGCTGCCTCCAGCTCTGGGGTCCCAGCACAGGAAGGACATGGACCTGTTGGAGAAAGTCCAGAGGAGGCCACCAAAATGGTCAGGGGGATGGAGCACCTCTGCTGTGAGGAAAGGCTGAGGGAATTGGGATTGCTCAGTCTTGGAAAGAGAAGGCTGCAGGGAGACCTGATCATGTCCCTCCAGTACCTAAAAATAGAAGCTATTTACATAGACAGGAGGGGATGGTTTTAAACTGAGAGAGGATTTAGATTAGATATTAGGAAGAAATTCTTTCATGTGAGGGTGTTGCTCCCACAGAGAGAAGCACCTTAATCTTCCTGCTGTCACTGGGAAGCCAAGTACTATTGTACCTGACATTTTTCTAGCAGCCAACACCATAGTAACCCATCAGTGCTCTTCCTTGACATATTCTGTACTAACAACAGTGTCCCACAAGTGGAGGGTGGAGGAAACTCTAATTCACTGAGGAATGATTTGCACTGTCCTCTCATCTGTGCGCTAGAATCCCCAAATTTCTCCCTGCCTCTTTCCCTGTGAGCAGAAGTGCTGACCAGATCAGGGTCTCAAGAGGCTGTGGGGCAGGTGTTGAATTCATGATTTTACCCATCTAGACTCTTCCATGGCTTCTCAGTCCTGTGTATTTACCACTGATATCAAAAATGCTGTTATTGCTGTGCCCAAGGTTTCACTCAGAGTCACACAACACCATTTTAGTTGTGTGGTATTATCATAAAGTGACCCAGAATCCAGTGCAGAGGCTGTGGAAGAGCCTGACTTCTCTCTGATCCCTGCACAAAACCAGCTGAGGTGTCACTGGAGCTACCTCTCTACAAACTTTTTCCAGAGCTAATGTTCTATTTTAAGGTTTTGAAAGTGCATTAACTTAAGGATTTGTACCTAACACTGCTTTCTTTTTCACTAAGCACCTGTAGAAATGCATTTGTGGAGGAGAAATCTAATGATCTTATTGCAGAACTTTGAAAGATAATTGAGTTTTCTCCTATAAACTAATGTCTCTTATTCACTCCTGTTGAAAGATCACAAATCTTTCTTCGGTGTGAGCTAGTCCTTATGTAAATTGTAGAAAATAATATATGTATGCATGAGACAGCTAATGTAGGTCTATACAGTGTTTGGTTTTGAAGAATTGTACACACTTGGCAGTGCAAAGGCAGAGAGGAGGGAGGAGGAGCAGTTAGTATTTCATATCGATGCACTGCAGGAAATAAAAGTTAACAGCTCTAGTAAAATTCATATGCTAGACAACTGTAGAGCTGAAGAGACAGTGAATCCCAGAGGGTTAACTCCTCCTCACCTAAGCAAAGTAAATTATTTGACTTTTTGAAATGTCTTCTGAAATGTAATAAAATCTGAAGGGGGTAAGGATCTTCATCTCATTAATACAGGGTCCCAGCAAATGTCATTTTCTAAGCTGCTTTGGGAAATGGGATTCTTTTCAGATTTCAGCGAATAGTTCACAGTCACAGTGTATTACTTTAGCAGCACATTTCTCTTCCTTACACATTACATGCAGCACAGTTTAAACAGTAGAGTGAGCTTATTTTGGCTTCATTCCTTTATATGAACAGAGAGAATTTTGATTTGCTATATATTTCACTGCTACTGTAGATTCCCTCTCCATCTTAAATGGTAGTTTATTAAGATTAAGTGCTTTCTTATGTAGATGTATTGAAAGGACCTTTGATTTGGTTTAAATTAAATTTGATTCAATTAAAATATAAGATAGATTGAAGCACATTTGTGAAGAGAAAATGAAAAAGGCTCCATTAAAGAGAACCCAAGCCACAATAGACATGGAATCAGGAGATTGCTATCAGGTAGGCAGGTTGTGAAAATTGGATACCAGAACGTTACTTTCAATGAAGAGTCCGACCTTATGGTATCTAGGTAGGTACACAAAGAGCAAATCACATACCCTAAGAAATTATCCAAAGTGACTAACTGGCTGGGTAGGTCTTGTTAGCATTCAGCACCACTGCTTGGGCATGAAGAGAGAAAGAAGAAAAGAAACATGAAAGGAGACATTAAAGGAGGGGAATGAGAAAGGAAAAAAAGAAGGATTTGTGAAGGCATTATGAACCCAATCCTTTTTTCTTTGTACTCTCCTTGACCCACATCTAGGATGTCGTCTGGACAGGGCAAAGAGGATTGTGTGTAGCTCATCTGCACTCAAACCACTGCTTGAGACCTCTACAAGTTTGCCTTGGTACTGAACCTTTGAGTGGCCTCTCACCCTCACCTGGTCAGGTTTGTGAGTTCAGAGCCTGGGTGAGCAGTGGGTTTGGAGCCCCAGCACTGCTGTAACTCCCTTGGTCACTGAAGCGTGGCTGTCAGGGAGGGGGCACAGCCTGGAGAAGGCAGCTGAGCCCCTCCTGGGAGCTGGCATGACCTCCTGCCTGGCAAGGGCGCTTCCCAAGTTGGAGACCTTATCCACTCCTGCAAAGCCACTGACTTTTTCCACACAGACCATGTCACATTTAAGCAGCTTTTGGTCATTTCCAACACAGACCGAATTTAAATCAGAAGCCTTGAAATAGGAACTATTTTATTTTATTGTGAGCAACCAGAGCTGCTTAGTCCTTTGCATAAAGTTTAGGAAAGCTTTCTTTTTATCCCCTTTTTTTCTTTGCATGTGTATGCTTCATTTCAGACCTGGAATTACGTAAAGGCTTTTGCACTCAGTAGCATTATATATAGATAAGCTATTTACCATTAAGTCATTGTATGGTTATAAGTCATTATGATCAATGCAGCAGAGATGTTGGTTTAGCCATTTCAATACTAATAGGCCACCGAAAAACAGTTCATTTTTTCAGTAACATATAAACCCTCTTCCCATTTGCATAATTGAAATTCTTTAAAATGGTTGGATTTTTTTTCACGACTGTCAAAGTTAAATATTTAAATTCTCAGTACTACTTTGAAGATTTTATTTTTTGCTTTCTGAGGCAGTCACAAATATAAAGTTTAATGTTAGAATATTGATTTTATAAACGGTCATCTATAAGAACACCAATTTCAACACTTTGTCTTGATTTAGTGAAATGCATTTAAATCTTTTTCAATCTCTTTATTGAATAATATTACACATCAGCTGTACTTCATTTGTCACGTTGACCTAGATCTGATATTTTTCAGACATAAAATGTTATTTAAACTTGCAAAATTTTTTTTCTCTCTGCTGCTTGGTAGCAATTAATAGGGTTTGCCCCTAACTTGGCATTAAACCTGTTTTTAAAAATATATATTTTAAAAGAAACACACTGGGATTTGGACATTGCAAAAGGAAAGAAAACAGTAAAATTCAGTTTTAAAAAGGAGTCAGATATATGTCTCTATGCAGAGTGTTCTCGGAGTAAGTGCACAGATACATGACTTTCTTAGCAAAACTAACTCATAGTGTGTTTTCTGAGTGCACATTAGGAAGAATAAATAGACTGTGGAAAAATGTATTAGGTATTAAATAGGTCAATAATATATAATGTGCACTTCTGTTAATTGATGTAGCCAATGTACAGTGTAATAGCAGCAAAAGAGCTGTTGTGGTGCATGCTGTGAAGACATATTAAAACAATACACAATAGTAATTTAAATTCTAATAAGTCCTTTAACATATAGCAGTATTGGATCCAAGAGTATCTCTATGATTTTCCTGTCTCAAAGGGACAAGCTGTATGGTTTCATTTCTACAAAATTAGTAGAAAAGAAATTATGAACCCAGCTACTTCTAGTGTATGGACTAAACTATGTGTATATATCATGTTTTGGTGTCAGGTAACTCAAGTTTATTTTAGATTAAAGAAGATTGAATAATCTTTGTGCTCTTAGTAGGAGCATCTAAACAGCAGTTCCTGGTAGTGCAGTGCTGATAACTATTTAAAGGGTCTTTGCTGATTAAAAAGCAGTTGTGCATGATTCTTTTAAACAACTCTATACTTACTTGCCCGTGAAATCTAATGCATTTCAAACATGTGAGATGTTCATAGTTCTTGACCTCAGTAAATGTAAGAGCAATGGATAAAGAATTTTTCAATTACCAGAGAACAAAGCTTTGTGGCTAGGAAAATACAGTGATAAAGTAAGATACAGTATTTCTGGCACAGAAGGAAAAATGGGCACTGAACAAGGAGAAAGGATAATAAAGGTAAACAAAGGTTGTTATTTCCCATGTATAATTCTCTGGACAATACTGTGTCTTTAAGAACAAGATGCCCAGAAGCAGTGATCACAAATTAATCAAATATCACCTGAACTAGGGCTGAAAAGGATCAAGTTAATAAAGCAGAGGGGAGCTAAAAGGAAGGATAGCATGGGAAGTGGTGTTTGTCTACTGGAATACAGCAATAAAGATAAAGATGAGTGTTTTAAAAATTGCAGTATGTTCATATCTCACAAAGAAATACTATGATATTTTTGTAGTTCATATAGTAAATCAAATAAAATCTGCCTTTAGGGATTTATACTGTAAAACCAAAGAACTAATCCATTTAAAATATCACCATAAAGGAAACCTCCTAATCCTTGTCGATGACTGTGTATCCAGTTATTGCATCAGTTCACAATTTTTTGACAAATTCCCCTGCAGCCAGACTTGTCTTGGAGCAAGATATTCTTGGATGTCTTGAAACAGGCTGTAGAAAAGCTGCTCTTTCAGTATGAGACACTGTATAGACCCTTTGAAAGTTCATCTAATGAATTTTGTTTTATACTAAAGAACTGTTGCTACTTAGCTGTCACCTCCCATTTGTCTTGAATGTACCACTGCAAGGACTGAAAGTTCAAAGGTGTGTATCAGAATTTAGAGCAGTGGCAATTGCTGGACCTGAGTTTAAGGTAGACCTCCTGGCAAGATTTGAAGACATGTCTTGGGACTCACTTTTCACACCCTTTAAATCATTAATAATTAGATATGTTGTCTGGAAAAAGCTTAACTTAAGAATAATTTGTGCAGCAGGTGATCTTTGCTGCATTTGACCCCATTTGCTTTTACTGAGTGGGAAGAGTTCAGCTGGCTGAACCAGTTTTAAAGAGACAAAAGATAATTTGTGCAGCACTCAGTCCAAGGTGACAGTTTCAGTCCTACTCTGAAATGGAACCCTATGTCCATGTTTAATTTCACAGGAAAAGTTGCCCACAACTGCTGGAAACATGCCTTGGTAGTAGCAAGTCTGGACAAGAATTTTCTCCCTTTCACAAGCTAATTTTCAAGCTATGATACTTCAGTTTGGAAGGAAGGGCAAGGGCTTTGCTGATCTCTGACAGTGCTTGTCTCTTTCTGCCCAGCAGCGTTTTTCTGCTTTCCGCAGCCCTGCAGATCTGCACGCTGCCAAGCATTACCACCTCTGTCTCTTTTAAAAAAGAGCTGATATCACATGTGAAGGGGAACAGGCAAGTGCCTTCTACCCAGGGAGCAGCAGAATGGAAGAGATCACCATGGCAGCAGTGTTATTAAGTGCAAAACCACTTTTCCATCATTTTCATTACATACCATCTCCCCAACTGGGTTCTTTTCCCCTAAAGGTGGCAGCTCTATTGCAGGCTGGCTGCCAGGTACAGGTGCCCGGTTCAGAAATGCCTTGCTGAGGTAGCTTTGAACCCAATAAAAACACTGCCTTGTAAGATCTCTGCCACGGGCTCCAGGCTGGTGCAGGGACAGATATGGACAGAGTTTATGAGAGTGGTGTCAGTTCCCGTGGCTGACGTGTTGCCTTCCCCTCTCTGTAACAGGGTTTGGGGTTTTTTAACTTGTCAGTGCCTCTTCTTTTCAGTGAGACGCAGCAGGGAATAAGCTCATGAGTGAGACACCTTAGGAGCTAGCTACATGAAATGCACTTAGATTCCTCATAAAGTCCTGGAACTGCAATAGGTTTGAGATAATTACACCACTATTATGCTTGATTGCTTAAATATACTTTAAGAATTCATAAACAAGCATAGACTCCTCATGAAATAATAATGAAATAAACATGGCAGATGCAAATTTCCATTTCAAATTTAGATGAGGCACCTCCGAGTTCAGTTTGTTATTAATTTTACTGAGATACAGTATATGTAATTTGGCTATTTAGATGCAGGATTCTTCCCCATACCCTCTGGTCCGCTCTGTATACATTGCCTGAATGTTACACTGAACCCTCTGCATCTCGTGGCATGTTTCAGGAAGATTCTGCTGTGTCTGTATTTGTTACATTGCTGTTTCTTAGTTACTCTTGAGCATTTTGTAGTCTCAGACTTCTGACTGGTGTACCTGTGCAGCCTTGAAGGACACAGTGGTGGCTGCCCCACCCCTGGAAGTTTCCAAGGCCAGGTTGGATGGGGTTTGGGTTGCTGGAAGATGTCCCTGCCCATGGCAGGGGCTGGAATGGGATGATCTTTAAAGTCTCATCCAACCCAAACCATCCTGTGATTCAGTGAGGTGTTACCAAATCTGCAGGACAGTGATGGCTCTCATTCTCTCCATACCTTCAAAGCCTGGGCCAAAACACAGAGCAGATGGGCTGTGTGTCTCCATCCCTTACTGAGGCCTTTGCCTGGTAAGGAACTTTCTAGCTCAAATAATGATGGAGAAACAGCAACTCAGCAGTCACCTGTGTTGTTTAACCTCCTCAGCAGGTTCTACCTCTGTCCCTACTTCCTGATTTCTTCTGTGGCAGTGGTGCAGTGAGCTGCCACTGGAATTTAATTTTTTCACTACTCTCTGGACAGAAGGGGGCTATAAAAAGCATATAAAAGGCCCTGTCTGTTGGTCTAGGGGTGTCATGCCTTTCATGCCTTCTACTGGCTAGGGTGCACCTTTCACCTTCAAATGTCTTAAAGGATAGCACCATTTTGAGCAAAAAAGGAAAAAAAAGGAAAAAAAGGAAAAAAAAAAAAAAAAAAAAAAAAAAAAAAAAAAGAAGGATAATAATAATACCAGAAGGAAAGCAAGCCCAGGACTGATCAAAGCAAGCTCAAATTTAGTATTTCCGTGTGAATCTTCCTTATAGCTGAATTGAAGCAGATAGAAAGAGAAAATGCACTGTTCTTTCTATTTTAAAATGAGCAGTACTGTAACTATTCCTTTTCATTTCAAGGAAGGAATAATTACAATGGCCTAGTGTGTGAGAGCTCTTGGCAAAGGCTGTTTTCCTAAAACAGTAACAGCATTGCCCAAGGAAAATAAAAAGGTTAAGTTTCTCAGAGAAACCCAATTGAACTGTGCCTTTGCTCTAACAAGCCTTATGCATATTGGCGAGCAGAGCAGACAAACTTACTGGCTGAAGTTTCCTATAAAGGACATGCTGATGGGATAAGCAGGTATCCATCACCAGTGAGTTATTTTAGGAACTTGTGTTGCCTCTGCCGGAAACACAAGACATGGAGTTCACCCAAGGATTCTTTAGATTCACCAGTGGTTGAGAACAAAAATTACAGGTAATTTTCCTTTCATCTCTTCTTTTCCATTTATATTTCAAGGTCATCATCATCCCCTTAATATCAGGACCCCTCCCTGGAGCAATATGCGAAGATTACTCTTATTTTCTTGGAGGTAATGCTGTGAAATTACCAGTAGTCTTTGGGTAATTTACACAGTCATGTGGATGAAATCATATTTTTCCTAGAGAGATTGCCTTCTGCTAGTAGGCTTCTTTGCTGCCATGTTGTACAAGGTTTACTTAAAACTCTCAACAAACATTTTAAAATCTACTCTAAATTTAGTATTTTTAATCTATTTTCATGTCACCCTGATGTGTAGTAGTAAGCTGTATTTAGTTGTCAAGTATAAGGGCTGACTTCACCCCATGAGGATTGTGAGATCATTTAAAAAGTTATAGAAGGTTTAAGAAAAAGAAGAAAAAAGACAATTGCTGTATTTTTTAGTAAAATTTGCTAGCTTTAGAACATTTATATCTAGTTTTTTACCTTCACAGTCAAAACAAGCTGGTGCCAGTATTCACCTAGCAAGTATTTAGCAATTAGAAACTGATAGAGAAAATTCTCCCCTTGCTAGCCAAAGGATGAGTGCTATTAGATTACTGAAAATATTATCCTCTGTGCAGTACATTTTGCATCTATTTACCTTCAGAATTTTTTTTTTTTTTCATTTGATCATTTCTGATTTCCTGCACTGATTTCAGGAGATGTATAACCTCATGAATAAAATGAGTATTCATGTTTAATAATGGTTCTGATCTATGTATAGCCCCGGCAGCATGAGACACCATTAACAGGAGAGGTTAATGAAGGCACAGAGAAACAGTTGTTTGCTGACATCACATTGCTAAGTTTAGGACAGAAGAAAAGTTGATGTAAGATTGCTTCACTTTCTGTCAGATATCTTAATAATGGGATTCTCTCTTTTCTCTGGGGATGCAACACAGAACGCAGTGCATTAACATTTTTGGGTATTGAATTTAAGGTCACTGAACACTACAGGGTCCATAAGTAAAAGCGCTCAGGAAGACACAGCCTAATACCAATATTTGTAATTGCAACAAGACTTGTTTAAACCAAGAGCAATGTGAAACCCAAATAACACTGATTGTTGTCCATAGGAATTGGACATCAGCCTCCATTCAAAGCATTCTGCAAAACTGGGCAAAGAGGCCCTCTTTAGTCACATTTTATTGTGGGCACCAGTGCTGAGTTCTGCTGAGTGGAAGTCATTGCACTCCTTTACTTTCTTATTTTAATGTTTGTAATCCATAGCATGGATTTACATTGATAATGTTAATTTCTAATGTATATACATTAATGTATATGTATATACATAATGTATATACATTGTCTACCTCTTTTGCACACACACCCATACACCCTACTCCATTTTTGGTTTTCAGTATCTGCCCAACCTGACTATTTCAAGAAATTGCTATGAATGGAAATTGGCATGATGCTGTGTCGAGACTGTCTTGGTCAGGCCAGGCACAAGGAGAATGTGATGCCTTCATTTTATCACTTGTCCCTGCAAATCTGGTGATGGAAGAGCCTCACTGACTGGATCAGGTGTGTGGGAGAGGAAAGGGTTAAACAAGGTGCTAGCTGCCGTGTTACAGGTTCTTGTAGCACTGGGCTTTCCCCAGCTCCAATGTAACACACTGGATGGGTGTGCAGGAGGGAGTTTTATGGCTGGATTTTGCAATGTCGAAGGAAGCCTTTTATTTATTATATTTTTTCAAGAGAACATTAAGGCCCTATTTCAGTTTTCATGTCACTTTGAAATCACTGAAAAGGACTAACTGAGAAAGGTCCCTAGCAGTCCAAGTTAAAAGAAGTGAAGATTGTAGTTTCTGTGCCCTGACTACTTTAGATAACTTCTTATTTCAGTAGGTTTAGGTATTAACAGGCTTTTGTGATACCCTTCCAGATTTTAAATTTCACTCTAGGCTCATATGAAATTTTAAAAAGTGAATTTACAAATAAAGTTGTGTGATTCCAGGGCATCCTTTGCTCACTTCACGCTGGGCAAGACATCAAAAGAAATTGGTCAGGTTTCCAGCAATGGCACACATTTATATCACTTTCCCTATAAGAATGTGATTAAAGTAATAATAATGGGGTTTTGCCCAAAGCACTCTGAATTTCTTTGATTTAGCATATCTTCACAGTGACGTATTTGGCTTTTTCATCATGTCCTTTATGCAGATTAAAGGTAAATATGTCCTGAATGATTGATCAGATGGAATCTATACTCTTTGAATGCATAATTTTAGCAGCTATAATTTCACAGCCTCTGCATGTGTGTGTTGATATGCATACAGGTATTTATAGATAGCACACACCTCTGCTTTTCTGTATGTCCTCCTGATGCACACATGGTAGATTCTGTATATATCCTGTCTCACTGGATGCTCTCCAACTTTCTGTCTGGTAGCAGGCTGTGTCAGATTGCTCTTGGAAATATCTACATGCCACAGAGATTTCATCATTCCCAGACAAGTGAGGGGTTTCACTGCTCAAGTGTAATACTGAAACCTAGGTCAGGGACTAATTTAAGGTACAGTGTTTTCCAGCACACCAAGTCTTGAGTTTTTCAGCACTTGAGCAGAAATTTCTAACAGTCTTTCTGGACCTGACAGGTGTGGAGAAAATTAAATTGTGATATTTCCATGTAAAGGGATTACTTTGTGTAATTTCTTCACAACCAGGAATGTTGAGATGAAAATAGTCACAAAGAGCTTTATTCACTTCTGTGAGGCTTCTGTTTCTAGAGGAATGGTCCACAACAGCTCTGGATGAATATCAGATCAGCCATACCAAAATCAGAGAAAGAGATTTGTCAGCTGCACTGTTGTGAGATGAAGAGTACTGAACAAAGTAAATTGGTGAATGGCTGTTGTGACTCACTCATTTCAGGAGCTTCTGCCAAACCGTCCAGCCAGCTGTGGAGGTGGGAGATTGTGCAAACCCTTTGTCCCTGAGGGCTGGTGCCTTTGTCCAGCTGGGGGTGCCTCTGTGAACAGAGCTGGCCTCACTGGGGCCCACTTCAAAAATGCTGATGAAGACTGTCAAAGGACCATGTGATGGCAGCCAGAGCTTCAGTACTAAAACACCTCTCCCTGATTTTTGATGCAATGCATTTATGGGTGCTCAGTGTGCTTTTTAACCAAGAGGTCTAATTCACCTTTGGGTGGGGTCACACTGGCTTAAACCCTTGGGGGTGTTACTTGATGACACTACTCTCCTCCTTCTATGGAAAATGTGATATTTTAAACACACATACAGTAGAGATACAGTGGAATTTTAGTTACTTTCCTTGAGCTACCTATGAACCCACAGTCAGAACAGTCCAAGTTTCTGAGAGTAAACAAGGCTAGTGGAGCAATGCAGTTGTTTGAATCTTTTTGTGAGGAGGCATTATCCTTTCAAGTAAAGAACATCTTTCTTTACTTGCTTCCTGAACCCCTGTAATTTCCAATGTGTTTATAGAAGAACTGGGGTTACATGGCCATTGCTGGAAGCTCTGAAAATTAATTGTGCTGAGCAGTCTCTGTATTTGATTTCCTTTTGAGCCTGTAATACAGTGTTCTGCTCGGGTCCTCTGAACACAGCTGCAGTCGACTTTTAAAACAAATCTGCCACCCCTCTTATCACTGTAGCACATAACTGTTCAAAAGGAAGCTGACAGAAATAATTTGAGCTTTTTCCTTAGGAGGTGTCAGCTGGCAATCTTTGTTTAAACACTTAAACTTAGTCTTTATTTCATTTCTAATCTTAAAATTAGGCAGTCCAGCTTTGAATCCATTCCCATTGAGAAGTGAAGAGTAGGGCTATGTCTCAAGCAGTTAAACAGATTTGTCATGTGCTGTGTGGCTTGTAAGGCAGTCCAAGTTCTGTGTCATTATTAACCATCTGGATCATGAATTAGTAACTCTGAACATAAATATACATAATATATACTATATGTTTAATTGGTACTTGGTACATAAAATTCAGCTGATGAAGATAGCACTTGTACTGCTGTATTCTCCTTGCTAAGAGTTTTAGGAGGCTATATTGTCAATTGTCATCGAAATCTCTGACTCTTGCACATAAGATTCATGGCAGCAATGGGGTATGTGTTCTCACCTAACAATGGAAATTCAGTATTGCAGGGGTCTTGCAGTGTCATTTTACAGAAGCATGAATTTTCATCCTAGTCTAGTTCATGTGGTGGTGTAAGCAAAGATTAATTTGGCATGCCAGAAGTTGAAAGGATAGCTACATTTAGGACTATAATCTTCCCTTATAACATATTAATGACAGTTTTATATCTCTGTCAAAAGGAAAATGTACTTCTTATTACCCTTAGTAGTAGAGTATATTTTATTTATTTTATTGGTAAGACAAAGGACACAAGATGTGAATTGGTATTTCAGCCAATTTTCTTAAAAATTATAGAGTGTAAGGGTATAATTTTTATCTTCCAAAATGCTGGGTGGATTTCTTAATGATGCCTAAAGGTTGTGGTGCCACTTGGAGCAATTACTGTTATGTCCCTCATTGCTGCCCTTTAGCATGAATGAAGCCAGAGGCCTAACTGCAAAAGTCAGAAAAAATACCAGTCCATTAAATTGACTCTTCTGTTGTAACTGCTGGAGATTTAACTGATGTCTTTACTTTGTTGAAAATCGTTGGCTTTCTGTAGTAGCTCAACTTCTTAAAAGAGATGATAAAGGCAGAATGCTGAGATAAATTCAGATATTAAAGAGATTTATTTAACACTTTAATGAATCAAACAATGTTTGAGTATTTCAGATCAAGGCTATTGAGAAAATTAATCCCAAATTATCTTCAGGTTTTTTTGAGAAGATTGAGGTAATTTCATTTATTCTTGAATGAAGCCATGTAGAATGTTAATATGGCTGGCAGGAAGATTCCAGTTCCAAAGTGCACAAAAACATGATACTGTGAAATCAGCTTCCATTTCACTAGAATGAAAGCACCTTTTGAGAGATTTTACAAAATACAAGTACAAGTAATCTGCTGCACTTCAAAGTTACTAAGTGCTTAGGGCCTTCCTTTGGTATAATGGCATGAACTAGGTTCAAGCTACTGAGAGAAACAGCAAAGGGATTTGAAGTTTGGTTTTCTGCATCCTAAATGAGTGTTCTGGTCTTCTTTTTTTTTTTTTTTTTTTTTTTTTTTTTTTTTTTTTTTTTTTTTTATTTCCCTTTATTTTAGTATGTTAACTACTAAATACATTTGTTCTATACATGGTGTATAGACTATTAAAGGTGTGGTGGTTTCTCATTGTTTCTTGGTAACAGTCAAACAAGTTTTTCCGAGTAAAGTGTGTTCAGAGGAACAGTTTTGCCCACCCCTTGAGGTCTTTCCAAGCTGACTTTGTTTAGAAGACTTTAATTGCCACACTGCCCTGTTACAGCCTCATGTGCAGCTCCATAACAAGACAATGGCTTTTTCTTTAGCTCATTCAGCTTCCTCACAAAGCTTCTCTGGGATAATTTGTCTTCTGGCATGTCAAGCTGCAAATCCATGGAATCAGCTGGAGCACTGCCTCTTTGTTCTTTTGCCTTGAACCCGTGTTTCCAAGCTTTAAGGAAAAGAGCATGGGGGATGGAATTTTTTGGAAGTTGTCAGGAGGCAAAAATTGCCTCTCAGGTCTCGTGCTCACTCTGTAGCTGATCTGTGTTTTTGTGGGGCCTGAGGAACCTTGTGCAGTGGATGGTGCTGGAAGCTGGGCAGATCTTCAGTAGGAAGTCAGTAATACCAAGTAAACTAGAGAATATTTATGTATCAGAAATGCTCCTGCTTTCTGGTAACTCAGAAGGGTGATGACACCCTGATGTGGGCTGGGTTTCCCCCCCCCCCCCCCCACCACCTTTCTTTGTGCAACTGCCTTATTTGAGAGGAGATGGCTTCTGAAAGGTGTTTTTTTATAAATATGTGTTCTAAAATTTGGTCTCTGCTTTGGTCCCTTTCAAAACTGAATGGGAAATAGTTAGAAAAACACTTGATAAAATTTTAGGTTTTCTGTTCTAAAAGCTTTCCTTAGGCTGCCTTATGATTTCTTATGCTTCTAGTTATGCAGTACATAACTTGTAAAAGAAAAAATCTATTATATGGCTGTAAAAATGCATACGGACACTGCCCTTAGTGGCCATATCCATCTCAGCCATGCCACATCAGTTAATATTAAAATCCTGGTAGTTTTACATTTTGTGGATTAGGCGCTCATAGTAGAGAATCACTGAGTTTATCGAGGTTTTTATTTTTTTGCTTTATGAACATCATATAATCTGTGAAGAAGGAAACCCAACCGGTCAGTAGGAAACAGGCGTGGCCCAAGCCCTGTTGTCTGGAGCGTGCAGTGTGCAGTGCTGGTGCAGAGGGGCAGAGCCAGCGTGGGGCAGGGTGGCTCAGCACATCCCCCAGCAGCGCTGCACCCGCGCTCTGCGCCCCAAATCAGGGCTCCAGCGGGCCACAGGCTGCACACCCCAAAGTGGAGCAGAAGAGACTGAGAGCTAAGTCAGTGTAAGAAGCAAATAAGGCAGGAGAGCAGGGCATGGGGGTAAGATGTCGTTTGGAGAAGATGGCAAATGAATGGCAGAGCTCAAATAGGCTCGGGCATCCTGACATCCACACTAACATTCTGTCCCCTTCACTGCGCTGCTTGTGAAAACATCCTGCCCTGAAAAATGGCAGTAGGTGCGTTCTGAAGTAACCTGTGTCATGCTAGATGTTTCGGTTTATTTTCATTTATAATTCAGGAACACATTTTGCAGAGAAATGTCTCAATGGTTATAGTCATTACAAGCAGTGTGTGCTGCAGGAGGCTCTTTCTGGGCAGAGAAATATTGTGCTTGCCCTCTGAATCTTTATTACAACAAACAACTAACTTAAGCTCTGAATTGAATATTTGTGACTAAAGATATGTTTAAAACTGGAAGAGGCCAGGTAAATAGAATAAATATTTCCTTCCAGCAGGACAGGTGATGCCAGTGCCATCTAAATATTTAGTATTCATTTTCTGACATGTTCTTCTGACTGCAGTGACACCTACTGAGATGATATTGGATTCTTATTTTTCAATATCCTTTTTCCAAATTAATTGCCTATCTGTGATCAGTCAACCATGGCTGCTGTTTGCAAGCAACATCCTCTGTACAACTCTGAACAAGTGAATTAATGCCAATTAATTTCCAGTTATTATTCAAGAAACAGAATGATATTTGGGGCAGTAGTGTGTCTTGGTGTCTTCAGGAATAGTCTCTTGAGATCCTAATGTACAAGGAAATAGAAAGAAGCAGATAGGGGAGAGTATCATCATATGTTTTGTGAAAAATGGAGTTTGGTGATTGAGTGCCCTTCTCATGAAGGGAAACTCGAGTGCTGGGTGTCAAGAGGAAAGTCAAAGGCAATAATCCCACGGGCTGGAAAAGGAGCATGACATTTAACAACATGCAAAGGCTCCCCTTTGAAAACAGGGTTGTATTAATAGTCACATTGTGATGTTGTCCCTTGCTACAGGTGACCTTTTCTTTTTAGGAAGATGTTTAGATATTTTGAAGTTTCACATATAGATTTTTAAAGTTAAGTTATTACTTGCAGGGATTTTTATTCCTACCAGGAGATAGTCCAGATTGCAGAGTTTTGGGGTTTTTTTGTTGTTGATCAGAATAGAGATAGAGTTTTAAACTGAGCAATTTTTATCTAATATGTCTAAAATGTGATCTCTTTGGACATGGCTGGATGGTGGAAGAGAATTGCAGCCAGGCCAGCCAATAAATGAGACTGAGAGGGTGGCTCCACCTAGGATCCAACCAGGATGGCAAAGGCAGAAGAAGCATTGGGCTGTGTTGTGTTAGGAGCACTGCTAAGAGGAGATGCAACAGGCTTGGGATGGGGAGGAAAATCAGTGAGAAGCAAAGTCTTACTGCTGAGGATACAGAAATAATGGAAAGTGACAACATAAGGTGATGAAAAGGAATATATGTACATATGAATATATAATTGCAAAAAGCCTTGTTAATATATTGGAATTTATTCTCATGCTGCCACTAAAAAGCACACTTTGAATTCAGAACAGTCCTCTTGCCATCAGAGATGAACTGGCTCTGGAACAATCAGACTATGCTTTTATCTTTAGTATTTACAAGGCTGAATTAAGCTGCAAAATTAATACTGCTGAAATAATTGCTGGGTCTATACTTTTTAAATTTAATTTTTCTTCTGTCTGGGATAAAGCTGAGTGAGGGATTTATTTTGTAAATGGTGGTGTCCCTATATTCATCTCACTTTCATTATTGCCCATCAAGACATCTAAGACTGGGAATACATCAGCATCCCCCTTTGAGAGCAGTGCTGAGTCAGGTAGGGTTAGTTCCTTTGGATGCATTTTCCTCTCTTGGCTTCAGAGACATTCTGCATTTACCTCTTCTCATATGAGCAAACATTCTGCTGGTTCTCTGTTACTTGTGGAATGTTTTCTTACAAAAGGGTCCAGAAATATCAATCTCTGAATAGAAACCATTGATAGAAACATACGGACTTGTGCAAAAATTTGGGTTTATTTCTGGTGACTCACTTGAGCTGTGATATTAAGTGGATTCCTGTTTATTATTAAAATCAAGAATAAAAGAGGGATAAGAGTCTTTTCCTGGAAAAGATGAGATGTAAGGTGAACGGATTCAAACAAACTGAGAATAAGACTAATATCCTTTCTGTTTATTATTTAAATTAAAAATAATTCTTGGGAAACAAATTTTGAACTGAACCATTGTGTGGCTATTGAATTAGAGACAGAATTTTGTACCACTTGCTATTTTATTCATAGAAAATAAATTATTCCTGTAAATTTAATGATTTTTAATGTAATACTTAACATTCATTTAAAAAATAATTTAAAAAAAAAATATTTTGGGCACGTTTTGAGTTAAGTGCAGCTTTTTAGAAGGATGTATATATATATATATTTGTGTGTGTATTTTCCAAGACAGGCCTATTTCCTAGTTTATTGACAAGGTATTCTTTCTCATCAGGCTGTAATATGCTGACACATATGTATCTCTTGCTGTGTGCAGCAGCCCAGTTGTTCCATCTAAATGTAAAGAGTTTTCCTGGCTCAGCTGCAGGGTACAGGAGGAGCAGAGTCTCTGGGGCCTTGCTCGCAATCCTGAGCTGACACTGATAGCATTTTGCAGATGGTACTTGGCTGGACAAAAGAAGGGAACATACACAGATCTAATGAACGCGCTGAATTGGTTTCTGTTCAACATTTCTCACTGGACTACCAGAGAAAGGAAATTAAATCAACTCACGACAGCTATCTTGCACATCTCACCTGGGAAGGTATGCATGAGGTAGGACAGGCACTGCTTAACATTAATCAGTCTCCTGAAGTCATTACATTCATGAGGAAATGTAATTCACATGTGATTACTTTTTAATTTACTCTGTAATCACATTCCAAGTGAACAGGGCAAGCTTAAAATGAAATTTAAAAGTCAAATACTGCTTTGTATTAAGAATTCACAATTTTTATATGCACTTAGGTTAATAAAGATTTTACAATAACCATTTGTGACTGAACATATAATTTTTTGATGGAAGCTGGTGCCACACTTTGGATAAAATGTATTTGAATTTTGTCCAAGCATTGTAGTGGACCCTAGGACTTTCAGGATTATGTTTCATACCAAATTTCCAGCATGTTTAAACTTTCTTATTTTAATAATGGAACAAAACAAAACATATTCCAGATCTCAGTCTGCATGAATTAATGCATTTTTAATTTCTGCTTTGTCTCTGAGGCAAATTATACATTTGTTACATCCATCATCAGGAAAGGCAGGCAGGATTTCCTAGAAACAGAAGTGATTTTATAGAATGACAAATGTGAATGTACAGTCACTTCATGCTTTCTCAAGAGTTTCTTACAGCTTTGTTTTGGTCCTGATTTCAGGGAACCAATTGTGAAATTCCTGTTTGTCATAAGCTTGGAGCCTTTCAGAATAACAAACCTTGAAATCATCTAAACTTTTCATCACTTTTAGTTCTATGCTTATCACTTCCAAGGAATTGTTGTTTGAAGTGAAGTGGTCAGGAGATAGTTCAGTGTTTCTGCAACTGAGTATTTTAAGGAAAGGTGGGTACTGGAAGGATGTCTGGGGTAAATTAGAGCTGATTTACCTTGGTTTAGTTTAAAAGGAAAAGTGAGCTTTTTCGTGTAACACTGTTTTTTTGTTTTGTCGGTGCAAATCCAGCCCTCCCTGTGGGGTGTGAATGACCTTGTTATGCTTTCCCAGAGTGTGCAGAGCACAGTGGTGTATCCCAGAGCCCTGATCCCAATTTCCCTCGCCTGGGATAGGGGCTTTGTCAGCAACAGAGGGAGGCCAGAACCATGAATTCACCTCTACTCACCCAGCTGAGGATGGAGAGCTGATTTCACACTGGCTGTCACTGGGGATTTGCTTCTTTGAGTTTTTGGGTCCAGAAATTTGGGAGGGGCACTCTCCTTTGAGCTGGACTGCCCAGTCTGTGCATGAGGAGAGGGTTGGAAGAGTGCTTAGTGCTGAAAAAGGGTTGCAATTATTTTATTCTGGTCGTGTCCCTTAAAGGAATGAGAAAAAAAACTTTTTTTTTTTTTTTTTTTTTTTTTTTTTTCCTTCGCAGTTGGTTCTGTGAGAGTGTTGATTTGGTACATATGTTGTAAATGATCTCTTGGCAAAGAAACACTATGATTAAAAAAGGTAGCAGCCACCTACATACAAATACCTGTGGTTTAGGATTTTGGTTCATTTTCTACTGTTTATGGCAGAATCACTCACTGCGCTCTTTTCTTCTGCGCAGAGGGAAAGGGACACTATGAATTAAGATGGAGGAATTCCTCTTGCCTCCACCCTTCATCAAGCAAGAAAGAATATTCTGCCACTAGAGCTCTGCTTTCTGAGTCTCCCAAAAGTCTTGTGCCTTTCAGTTTACTTTGCAGCATCTTCCAGAGTGAGAAAACCAACAGGTGAACCTCACCCTGTCAGGCTGGGTGCAGTCCTTCTCTTCAGAGCTCTCTGGCTCTCAGAATGTTCCGTGCTCCACTGGGCAGTTTGCATGCCCTGTGTCACTCGTGACTATGATTTGTGTCCCTCTGCCTTCTCTTGTGCCCCTGGTGAGGGAGGAATCAGAGGAATTAGGGATATTGCTTTCCACTGAGACATTTCATGGGAGCGAGACTCATTTGAATCTGAAGTTTCCTCTGCTCTGCTGCTTGTTACTCACTGCTGGTTTGGAGATTTCTAATCCCAGAGGCTGGAACTCACCTGCAGAAAGGAGACCATGCTGCTAACATGTAAAATGTGAACATAGATTTTTATCTTGTGAAGTATTTTCATCTTTGCCATCATCAATAAAATAGATGTTTTGATAGCATTTCTTAGCTGACTAGCTAAAGCCTGTTTTTTTCATTTTGAAGGCTCATGGTCTAATGTGGTCAAACGTGGCTAAGATCTAGTTAAAACTAAGATCCTCAGTCTCCTAAAATGCAAAATGAGCCTCTAAAAATCCTTTTAAAAAAAGAGAACTGAAACCATGGTTGCATGATTCTTCCTGGACTCTTTAAGTCTTTGACTCCTTCATGTTTAACAACACAAAATGTTGTTAGATGAGCCTTCAGGTCAACTTCTGGGTCTAAGCTCCTTGGGAAGTTTTACCTTCAAAGCAGAGATTGTCAGTTAAATCAAGCTTTGTTGTGTCCCTTGCTGTTTGTGTGACTTATGCTATCATGATGTGTTTCAAGCTTCAGTAGTGAAAAACTTCTATAAAAGGACAAGCAGAGGCTTTATATATTTCTAAGGCAGATAACCTTCATAAATAAGGACACAGAGCATGCTGTTGCTAAATTACATCTAAAATATGGTGAGATAGTTGGAATTAGGTTTCCCATGTGCTTGATCCGTGCCCAGCTCTTCGTATGGGTTTATGGAGCATGAATAATGAAAGAGACTTTGTACACTAACATCTGGAAAGTCACAAAAGTGTATTTATCACCACCCAAGATAGCAAGGCTGAAAAGTGCTGCAGACCTTGTATGAGTTGCAATAGTAACTGAGGAGGTGACTTTAATTGATAAAGCTCTCCAGAGAATGTTTTGAGCTATGTCTCTTGGCAGATTATTAGAATTGCAATTATGATCAAGATAATTATTGTCTTTTATTGTCAAGGACTGGGTGAAATGCAGGTCGTATTCTGCTAGCACTGGTCAGGAGAGCATCTGAACAGCTGAAGGTGGGCTGTGAAGCATGCCAGAGGTTGTGCTGTAGTTGCTTTGCTCATCCTTTCTAGGGAAAAATGTGGAAATCTTTCAGCAGTGCCAAGTAATATCTAAGACCTGGAAAAAAATCCATCTTTCAGGCTTCAACAATAAGGTCTGTAAGGAGCTGTGGTCAAAATGTAGCTGAAAATCACCTACAGTGGCAAGTTCCCCATTCCTGAGAGTATACAAATCACCGTAGGAGTGAAGAACACCAAGTCTTCAGGTCAAAATTTTTGGTGCCAAATCTTGGTCCTCAGACTGACTCCTCAGCCCTCTCCTGTCCTTGCAGTGAGATCCTGCATCTGTAATATTTCAGGGGGGTGCAAGGACAATCACCTCCTCCATCACCAGGGCTTCCCCTGGTACTGCTGCATTGGAGACCTGCCATGGGAGCTCTCCTGCTCCTACATGTGCATTTCACTTCAAGTAAAGTGGGCTTATTAAATTTTTAATCAGTTTTCTGTGGAATTGATATCTAGAATTCAGTTTGAAAATATTGACTTGTTAATTACAGGGGACAAACAGCAGTTTGTACGACCACAGCAGCTTTTGTTTTGATGAATTTGAAACAGTCTTTGCTCTCAGTGGAGCTGATGAAATGATCTTTTCCAAAGCCTTTCTTTTCTCACTCATCACATTGGGGAGGCCAGTGCTAGGATACCATGCTCAGCTCTGGTGCTCACAGGACATTGAAAAACAGTGAGACTGCAGAAAAGAGCAATAAAAGTGAATCAAGAAATGCAGAAAATGCTTGCAAGTGTAAGAGGGGAACGTGTATACAAGAACAAGGCAAAAAGAGCCCTCAAGGACCAGCTTCAGGGGGTGGAACTGTCCCACCAGGCTGGTGGGGTTGCCCCTGTCTTAAGCTGTGAGTAACAAAACTCAAAGTTTGTCCCACAATTAGTTAAGAGACAAAAACAACAACCAGATAGTTTCATGTCGCTGTAAGCAAAGAAACAGAGGCAAATGAATTTGTGTTTGTTTTTTTTTTTCACACAAAGAACTTATCTGCTGCTTAAAATGGTCAATGAAAAACATGTTTCTATAGTTAGCATGCACAGCTGTAGGAAAATAATCCTTAGATTTGACATTTTAAAAATAAAACATTTGAATTTTTGTACCAGAATAACATTTACTTCTGAGATCAGTCTGATTTAATTAAGCAAGTACCATCATCACATATGCATCTTAACTTGGAAATCATTTCGTATAACTTGAAGGGACAGCTCTGGTTAACCTGGAATAAAAATGTGGTGTTATATCAGATAGTTTGGTTGTTTTTTCTGCTTTTGTTTTAATTAAAAAATCCCCACATTTTATACATTTTGCCATTGTGAATTTACAGATTCTCTGCTTGATTTTATTTTTTCACCTGTTTAGACAATGATCTCAAGAAGATATTATTTTTAAAGCTCTCAACCTCCTTTTCCTGTTTATTTTAGTTGTACAAAAAATTGGCAGAGTAGCAGATGAACATGAATATCAGCATTTTCTGTAAGACTTTCACAGTCACTGAAAATGTTGCTTTCCTGTTTTCTTTGGCCTGTCCAGGCTGCATCAGCCAGGTTTTGCTCTTTCCAGTGAGCTTCAATAACTGCATATCTTTTGGGAGCAGAAGACAGCATTCTCTAATAAAACACATCTGGTATAGCTGAAGGATCAGTCATGAGCTGACCTAAATGTGGGTTGGAAGTGCCCCTGAGGGGACACTTCTTTCTTCAGTCCTTTTAATCTTTTTAAAATCCTTAGAAGTGGCAGCCCAGCTATATAAGTAGTTCCCACTCCTAATTAACAGCTCTACCTTGCGGATGTCATCGTGTATAGACTTTGCTAAGTCACTTCAATGAGGCTGATTTGTGTTTACCTTTCATTAGGTCAGTGTCTCTTCCATCACAGAAAGCCTTGTCTTGGAGGGAGTAGTCACAGGTAAATGTTACACAGTTTTTAAAGGAGACTCTCTTCATGCAGTTAAGTTTAATTAACCCAAATCTGCTTTGAAAGAGTGTTTTCAGTGATTTCTCCGTAGCTTGGCAAGGTGTCCCCAGCAATAGGGCTTTCCCAGCAGTGTGACTTTGCTGAATCCTGTCAGATTTATATGCAGCCGAGTTATATAGGTGCTGGAACAGAGAGGGGAGCAAAGTTGTGCTGCTCAGCAGAACTGTCCAGAACTAGGAAACAAAAGCTGAAGTGATTGATTGGGTGAAGATTTCTGCAAATGATACCAAAATTAAAACATTAAGCTAATGACTTTAAAGAAAATTGCATTGCCGTGTGCAATTTATTCACTACAGAGGAAGCAAATGTGGTTTTACTTTCATGAAAAAGACTGAAATAAAACTGAGCAGAGGAACCTTATTTCTCTCCTTCTTCCTCTGTATGCTTCTCCCTGGAACTT